>CM028136.1:799722000-801127500 GCA_016271365.2 Neoceratodus forsteri
CAGTAACAGCTTTTAAAAAACTACATCAATTCCCTCCAATATAAATCCTTTCAAGTATGCCAGACTATTGCATCCCCATATAGCACACACTTAGCAACAATCAAGGTGTGCCTTCCTGGATTTCCTGGAGCTGTTACAACAGTTAATAGACTGGCTGTGAGTCTGCCATGTTCAATTCACATTGATTGGGTTTTGTCTGGCTACAATTTTAGCTTAATTGTGCTTACATTTAGGTGGATCTCGGTCTGTTAGGTAAGGAACCCCATGCTAGCTAGTGCACACACCATGGCAATTTCACCACAAAAAGCTCTCAGTCTTGAAGAAAAGATCCTGCTTCTGAAGGAGACTGAAAACCTCCATGAAACAAGTACTCATGAGCTGTTTCTAACATTTGGCTTACCACAGTGAGGTGCCCAGTCTTCTGAAAGTGAAGGATAAGCTTTTTAATGAGTGGCATATGAACCACAGTCGGACTGCAAGCAGAAAAGGGAAGGCAAAGACACTGCAGCAGGAGCCACATTTGTGAGGTGGTTCACAAATTTCTGTGGCCATTGACATTAATAAGCAGACCACTCTAACTGCAGAAAGTAGCACAGTTAACTGAAGCAATGGGCCAGTCTGATTTCACTCCATTGGAGGGTTGGCTTCACCAGTGGAAAATCCCAAACAATATCAGATTTAAAAGGGCCCATGATTAAAAACAGAATACAGATATGGCCAGTACAAAGCAATGATTCTAAGATGTGTTCCTAGGTATACTTAGTGACTTTGAGTCACATAACACATTTAACTATGATGAAACCAGCTTTCATTTTTGTTGTGTGGGGCAGGGAACATGAACTTTCAATACTGAAGCCCCTCTCAGTCAAACAAATCCAAAGGGAGACTACCAGTCCTGTGTGCCTACAACATGGCAGGCACTGAAAACCGTAGAGTTGGTGGTTATCAGGAAATCAACCATGCCATGCTACTGTTCAGGTGCTCACTATCTGCCCATGACATACAAAAGCAACTGGCCAGCACTAATGACCTGAGAAATATTTTCTGAGTGGCTAAAACAGTGAGACCACCAATGACATGGTCAAATGATTACACTGCTGTTAGATAAGTGTAAGAGATGGCTGAATGTTTTTCCCATCGAAGAGCAGTGGATCAAGAAAGTCCTAATGCAATCATTCTGATGTCAGAATGATATTATTACAGCTTTGAAATCCTCAAAAGTTGTACTCTGCTAACAGCTGAAAATTTGCATCAAAATGAAACAGAGAAAGACCAAATCAGCATGTCTAGCATCTATTCAGCAGGACCCCAGTGGATAGAAAGTGGAGTTGCATTTTTTTTAAGTCCCATCTTGGTGTTGGCTGTCAAGTAGAGCAAGATGTGACCCGACTACGGCGGTGAGAGAAAGATCCAGTTGTTTTTTTTGGTTTTTTTGGTGGGGGTCCTTTGAGACAGTCAAGAGTGGGGGCTCACTGAAACAGTAAGCACCACCTGTCAAGTACAATAGAGGAGTGATCCAACCGTCATGCAAATAAGAGGATCCAGTTGGTGTTTTCTGTGTGTGTGTGTGGGGGGGGGGGGTTCTTTGAAACAGTTGGGGGATGGGGAGGCTCACTGAAACAGGCTGTTAGAGAGTCTGGTTTATTCAGATAGTTTGCCATAAACAGTATTACAAAAAACTACATATGACAAATCCATTTGTTACTGTTGTAACTTCATCTAGGTATTCTGGTGATGTAATAGCCTTTTGAAGTTCCCTCTCAAGGTTTATGACATCAACAGAATTCCCCAATGAAGTTACAACATCGTAACAGATGGAATTCCATATGTCATACTATCTTTAGTGGTCACACGTCAGTGCCAGGACTGCTGGACACAAAGATTATAGTCCCCCTTCCCCACCACAGCATGTATAATACAATGCTTGAACATGGATATTATCTATGCTTTAAAACACATATGAAGGCTATGATGGCACACATTCTTGATGTCCTTGATCACAGTGAGGAGCAGTCTGTGCAGCATGTGCCAAGAAAATCAATCTGCTGCAAGCAGTTAGAATGATGAAAACAGCTTCATCACATTGTTAGCCAAGAAACTATTGTCTGGTGCTTCAGGAAAGCTAGTTTCATAACACAGCATCAACTGAAACCACTGATGATGAGAAAGAGCATATTGCCTGATCAGTTAGCTTGAGTGAGGTCAAATTTGGGGAACTTGGTCTTCTGTGACTCCTGTGATGAAGGAGAGACCAAACCAGATGACACTGAGGAGGTGCACTCTTCACTGAAGCCTGCAACCGTTTCAGACTCTGAAGGGGAAACTGAGAGAGACTTGAGTCTGTGACATTGGCAAATGTTAAACAGGCACTGCAAGCACTATGGGCTGGATTCCCAAAAGGTTACACATGGCACAAAGTGACTTGCACCAACAATAATGGTGCAAGTAGCACTTTATGCCATGAGTTGTGACATGCAGGATTCTGCAAAGCAGCCTCCGACATGTTGCAGGCTGCTTGTGTCAAAGTGGACTTATGCTACCATTTGTGTCATAAAGCTCTGCGACATGGTGCAAGGGGGTTTAAGGCAGCAGTTGCACCCTATTCTATAAGGGCAGCCACCACATCTCCTAATTTGGGATTCTACATCAACCCCCAGAGGACATCAATCAAAGTACAGTTATGCCAGCAATTAGCTGATGTAGGTATGCCTTGTGTCCACTGGGGGTTGAGCCAATGTACCAGCCCATCCCCCAGTACATGTAATCCCGCAGCCCTGATCCCCCAATACATTGTAACAAAAGCCCCACTGGGCTAGCAGAGCCCCACGTCCCCAATCCCCGACAATTAGTGATCAAAGACCTGCAGGGCTAGTGGACCCCCCCATGTCTCCAATACCCTGACAATTAGTGAGCAAAGCCCTGCAGGGCTAGTGGACCACCCCAAAAGCCCTATCCTCTCACCAAAGTCCATGCAGTACTGCACTTATTTTCATAAAAAAAAAATATACACATCCCGGTTATCTCTTGGTAGTCTAGTGGCTCCTTCACTCCTACCTGGCAGTGCCAGACCACCCGACCATACTAACTAGAGACTGGCACAGCCCACCTCTTACCACCATGGCCGCCCGCTGAGCTCTGTATGAGCATTACATGCTCAATGAATGAGCTGTCATTCATTCATTGAGTGTGTACTATTTACAGTAATATGCGCTCATACAGAGCTCAGTCAGTGGCGGGCCATGGTGGTGAGAGGTGGGCTGTGCCAGTCGCCAGCTGAGTATGGGTTGTGGGGGAGCAGAGTGGTCTGGCACTGCCAGTTGGGAGGCCACTAGACTACTAGGGATAACAGGGATGTCTGTATTTTTTTTATGAAACATAATAAGTGCATTACAGCACAGACTTTGGGTGAGAGGATTGAGGATCGGGACTTGAGGGGGTGGTTCGCTAGCCCTGCGGGGCTTTGCTGACTAATTGTTGGGGGACTGGGGACATGAGGGGTCTACTAGCACTGCAGGGCTTTGATCACTAATTGTCAGGGGATTGGTGACATGGGAGTCTGCTTGCTCTGCAGGGCTTTGCTCACTAATTGTCAGGGATTGGGGAAATGGGGGACACTGCACTCCTTCAGAGTATCATGTTGTTAGAGGTTTGCAATAACTCCTGTTCAGGTATGCCCTCTGCTCTGACATACCTGTCAGGTTGTCACAGGCTGTGGGACTTAGCTGCAGGGACCCTGCTCCTTACAGAATCGGGTGCAGGGTCCTTAGTGCAACTGCACCTGTCCTATGTCGCAACTTGCTACATTCATAGGGTTGCTTCTAGAATTGGGTCCTATGTGTTCCTATGGAACAGTGCAAGTACACTGTCTCTGACTGGGATGCCTTGACTAGCACAGAAGAAAAGCAGGCAAAACATGCTGCCTCCTAGAAACACAAAATGTCCATGCAGGAATATTTTATGAAAGAATCTGTATAGTTTTAAGTGATTTTAACATACTGCAGTACAGTACTTCACTCCTTATGTTCATTTCAATACATAAATGTGATAAAATGAATATATTTTGATATATATACATGTGTGAACAAATAAATCTGATACATTTTCCAGAACAGCAAACCAGTTTTTCTGTTTTTCATTCAGGCTTAAAGAGGCTTCAGGTTTGCCAGCATAGTGGACATCCTCTATAACAGACAAAACCGGGTTAAACAAATGTGTCAGTGGCAGAGCTAGAGGGGGGCTGGGGGGGCAGTCTCCCCTCCTTGCTGCCCCAGTGTGAGTAGTGGTACCCCGCCACCATCTTTATTCACTGTATAGTGCCCATTGTGGAGTCTGTGATTGACTGAATGGCTCCCCCTGGCTCCCAAACACTCCCAAACCTGGCTCCGCCACTAAAATGTGTCCACTATAAGTGGTTGTATTAGTATTAAATGTGCATTTTGTTTTTCTTTATATACTGTACATTACACAAAGCATTGAAAGCAGTAATGTTTCCTAAAGTGCAACTTATGCTACCATGAGTAGTTAAGTCCTATTTCTCAGACACTTTTTCAACATTTGCTCTTGATGTAAACAAAATTTTGATCTACTTCTTTCTGATTTTACTGTATTTTAATCTCCTGTGATTTGCCATTAGATGGACCATGCTCTGCTGGAAAAGAAAATGAACGCCATTATATGAAGCAACAAGAATCCTGATACTTGCTTAATTCATAGCACAAATGGGTCAGGAGATTAAAGGAAGTACAGTCACCTTCTCGCCCCCTTTAAAAAGTGCAGTCTGGGGTGTACAGTGTTCAGAGCCTCCTAATGAAACATGTGACATAATAAACATTGTAAAATAGTATTTTGATAGAGAGACTTAAGGTCAATCTTGTCTGCTCCGCCTACTGCACTACAGTGACTTTACAGTTTAAATATGGACAAATATCAGGTGGCCTGGTGGCGTTGAGGGCTGAGGCACTGATGAGCACTTCACCTTACGCCATACCAGTGACCCAAGTTCGGGAACAAGCTCGAGTTGCCAGTGGTTGACAGGGATGAGGTTCGAGAGTGGATACAGCTGCCAGACAGCTCTCCTCTCCCAGATCAGGGTAGTTTGCCAACTCAAGTCTTAACTGCTACCAGTTAGTGGCCTGGTGGCAATGCCAATGCACAAGCAGTAAACATGTGCATCATGGATGTGGGAAGAGCCACAGGTTCTGGCGTACATGTGCGCCTCTGTGGGCATGTGCAAACCTGTGTCATCTCAGCTCACATAAGGGTTAACTGGCACACAATAATTAACTGGCAATAATAATACATGGGTGCTTATGTTTAATGTGCTAAAGTGCAAGATACCAAACTTAAGGACAGGGAAACTGCATTGCACATACACCCTATGTTGTCCAGCAGTTTACAGTAGCTAAACAAGACATAGGATCTAAGGATATTTTGGGGCAGTTAGCTAAAGTCAGGAAGGCAATGTTCTCAGACCTCAGACATCTCTCTGGGCTCGCACCACCGTCTGTACTCCTCAGTGTCTTCTGGATGTGTGCACTGGGGTTAGGATGGCCTCTCCTCTCTGGCTCCATCACTTGGAACATTCTGTGGGGGAGCTGCACAAAGGTAAGTCTGGGGAAGGTAACAGCTGGTCTGAGGGACAGTGGGATGAAACAACCAGCAAGCCAAGAGGTAAAAAGCTATATAGAAAAAAAATTTGGACACATATTCAAGCTTATTAGTTGGAATGTTTCCTATATTCATGCTGCGTAACCCCTCCCATGCCATTCTTCTTCATAAATGTGTCTAGTCCTATTTTAGAAGCCTGAACAGTACTACCATCCACAAAGGTACAAGATAAACCCCTACCAGGTCACACTTAATAGCGTATGACATTATGGTTAACCCGAGATAGCGCTGTAGGCAAGAGGGAATGGTGCAATACCGTGTATGCAGCTGTACATGGTATTGCACCATTCACACTTTCCCAGGCAGAGGATAAGACCTCTGCTGGGATGGGGTTCTGCTGAGCAGCTGCCATGGCTCACTGGACTTAGCCAGAGCAGCAGGAACCCAGATGCTGCGTCTGGAACTGGGTTTGATTCCCAATCCCAGAAACTTTATTTTTGGGGGGATATTATGCACTCCCTGAGGTAAACCCCCCCCCCGGAGTTGTGAATCTTTAGTGGGGGGTTGTGGCACATCTTCCCATAATGAGGGGTGTGGGTGCAGTGCCTCAAAAATATATGCTCCTCATGGCAGAAATTGGCGAATGCATTTGCTATAGGCATAATGTCTTGCGACATCATGACACCGTGACAGGTAAACCATTCCACACATCGTGCAATCTCTGTGTAAAGTAATGTTATGTAATGTTTCACTGTATCTGGTCTTCCCAGTTTAGTCCTTTAGTTCTGCTTTCATTTGCCAGATCAAATACCTGTGTTTACTCCACCCAGTCTATCCCTTTTTACATCTAGAACACACCTTTAGCCTTCTCTTTTCTAGGCTGAATAAACTGATTATATATCCAATCTCTCCTCATAGCTCTTGATTTCTAAGCTGCTGATGAGCTTGGTGGCCTTGTTCTGAACCCTTTCTATCTCTTTAATGTCTTATTTGTACTGCACTGACCAAAACTTGATGTAGCCCTCTAACTGTGGTCTAACTAATGCCTTGCCCAGGGGGAGGATCACCTCCCTTAACCTGTTCCTCACCCCTCCTAATGCATCCCAGCATTATGGTTGCTGTCCTGATTGACACAGAACATTGCCTTCCTGACTTTAGCTAACTGCCCCAAAATATCCTTCGATCCTATGTCTTGTTTAGCTACTGTAAACTGCTGGACAACACAGGGTGTATGTGCAATGCAGTTTCCCTGTCCTTAAGTTTGGTATCTTGCACTTTAGCACATTAACCATAAGCACCCATGTATTATTTATTTATTTTTTATTTATTTCATAAAATCAAATTTACAAACCTTTGAGTCTGAGACTCATTTACAAAGATACCTCATCACAGGGAGTGTGGACAAACAAAATTGTGAGGTAAGACATTGGTTAACAATACAGGTGAGATACAAGGTGTAAAACAATAAAGCAAAAACAAGAAACAGCAACTGTACAAGACTGATTCATACCCTGTGACAGAGACCAGTTCTAAGTAAGCTGGGCTTAGCCAGTTCCCTGAATGTGTGCTGGCCTCCATGGCTGATAACTCGTCTTGCCAATTTATTATCATCAGCAATCCTCAGCAACTTGCTGCTGGCCTCCTCCTCCATGGCACTAATAAATATGGTAAAGAACAAATGATCCACCAGTGACCCCTGAGGTTCTCCACTCAGAACATCCCTCCACTCTGAATGGGGACTGTCCATTGCAACCCTGTATTTCCTACTTCTCAGTGAATTTGCTATCTATTTCCTTTATGCCTTGTGGCTCACTACTGCTCTGCTTTTTCCATTCCTTTCTGAAGTCCTTACAAACTATTAAATAAATTATTCCCAGCATGTGGCCCCCATTAATCTCCCTAGTTACCTCCTCAAAAATGGCAATCAGGTTGGTTTGGCTGGATCTACAGTACATTTTATGAAGCCATGTTGTATTGTGGAAGAGCCCATTCTCTTCCATGAGCTGAACAACCAGATCATTTATGACTGACAAACTATTTGCTTAACACTGAGGTAAGGCTCAAAGGTCTGTAGTTTCCTGGGTCCAACGACAAGCCCTTCTCAATTAGGGTGATGAGACTGGCTGTTCCCCAGTCCTCTGACACAAGCTGTATTCCGACAGATATCAGTAAGAGGCCTAGCCGGAATCTCTTTCAACTCCATTATGACCCTCAAGTGGATGCTATCAAGACCCTGAGAATTTCTCTGATTGACACCCTCTAGATTCTTACCTATAAATTCTGGCATGATCAGCACCACCTCCTGTTCGACAAACACTTCTCCCGTAACATCCACTCACAGCTGGCCATGGCCCCTGACTTCATATTTGCAGAATGACACAAAGTAGAAACTGAATGTCTCTGCTATCCTCCAGCCTTGCTCACTAGTTCCCTCCCTATGCTGAGTGGACCCTTTTTACTCCTGACTTTCCTTTTGTTCTCCATGTATTTAAAAAGTATTTGCCTCTGCTGGGTAATCTTGTCTTACAGACCAGCATTAGCCTTCACAATCATGGCCCTACATTTCTTCTGTAATACAAGAAAAGGAAGTGTGTATACATACATCAGGTTTAAAATAACCAACTGATGCATGCTAATGGTAAAAATTTTTTTATTTTAAGCACACAAAGATAACAACTTGTTGCAGCAGCACTCATTCGACCACCACACCTCTCCAGCATTTTGCACTGTGATGTGTACAGCACACTGTTCATAATGGCTTCTCTTATACACAGTAGGTGGCTCTTTAAAAGACAGTTATGAATTACTTATAACAGACTAAATGTTATATAATGCGTTGGTCCCAATATGGACTCCATTCTCACTGACTTAATTTCATTCATCCATAATGGGGCAGAATACTAGCAAAATGCAAATGGTTAAAAAAACAAGAAGTCAAAAATAGGCACAAGTCAGAAAAATAAACACAAATAAGCATCACTTATGGCAACAACCCTCTCTGTAACATCAAAGTGCTTCCCCGCTCACACAGACACCAAGAGGTAATATACAAAATTTATATATGTGCAAAGTCTGAAATTAATTTTAATTGGAAAATAAGCATTATAAGAAAGAAAAAAAGAAGCTCTTTATATTTATATCTTATACAAAAGACCAGCTCATCTTAAGAAAGTCGGCAATGACGCCATCTCAATTAGTCCTAGATGGCAATGTGCTCTAAGCCTGTCCTGCTGAGTGATGTCACATTTTAACAACTTTTTGTCAGGCTCTAGCCCTGCCCCCAAATGCCCAAACTCACTTTTTCCAGGCTTTGATATTTGAAAAGGTGGCCATGTGCAGGTGTGTTTATATGGTCTTCCAAGGCATTGTTATTGTCTCTTTTTTCAATACTACGTTAAATGTTCTGATATTCTGGTCTAGAACTGGTATATTGTTTTTCCAGTGTAAACAGCTTTACATGTGCAGCTTGCTACACATACTACAGTGGTCATGTTACAGTTAATGAATTGTCTTGTTTTGTAGCTAAAACCAGTTACTGTATGTGTAAAAGAAAAACCCACCTGCACTGAAATGCAAAATGCAGTGTTCACATATAAATGTACCTTTTCTTGTATCTAGTCTGTTCTCATTAAGGCTCCACTTTGGTTCTAGTAGCCACCTCCTTTTTTGTACAATTCATTCTGTAATGCCTTACACTGTACTTTATTTTGCTCTTTCTTCAAAACCATTACATTATCATAGGCTTTTTCTTTCCCTTAGCATCCACTGGAGTTTTGGGGTAACCAAGGAGGTCTCCACTAGTGACTTCTTGTCCTTTTATGCCCACAGGGACACATCTAGTCACTACCTCCCTTATGGGCCGTTTCTGGCACTTTCACATGGTATTGGCACTTCCACTCAGTAGTATGGTCATCAATTTAGCAGCATCCTTTTCCCTCAGCTTGTTAAATTTAGCTCTCCTGAATGTAGCCCCTGCTCAAAAGGTGGTATATTACAAATCTGCTGCCATTAAACTGTACTTATAGGATTAATACTGTTTTAGTGATTGTCCTAGCCCATTTGAACTGCTGTCAACATAGGAAGTAATTCTACATGCAGTTGCTAGGAGTTCTAAAGAGAGAGGGAGACTTCTGTAACAGGAGTAGAAGCAGCATAGACTCTTCCCCATAGAGAAGGCATTTTTCTCTCCAGGATAGTCCAGCCCAGTTCCAAGGGCTTGAGTAGCAGAGGCAGTTATCCACAAAGCCCCTGATGTCAGATCTGGTATCACTGGATCACACAGGAAGAGCAAGAAAAAGGCCTTCTCTATTTACTGAGAATTCATAAAACAATTTTATTGTGACCAGCATGACTGCAGGTACAGTGGGCCTCCAAATATATTTTATTGATTTCTGTCTGCTTACATACAGATAGCAGCAAAACACCATCCCGCATTAACATGCCTCTCATTTGATAATATCGAATATCTGACTTTCACTATATGTTTCTTCACTAAGTAAACAGTCAATGCTCACAACCCAAATAATCCTCAGTAAATACAGTATAGCAAATATTTCATTGGCAGGTCCTAACCATAATTAATAACAGAACTGAAACTCCAGCTGGGAGTTATTAACACGCACAGCAATATCACTTGGGGATCTAACTCTATGGGGGTGGATAACTCCTGGGAGAGAATTCTTTCTATTTCTTGTCAATATCCTATCAAGTACTGGCAGGTGGCCATCATATATATCAGATCCCCCCCTTTGATGCTTACAGCAGGGCACCTGCCATTATAATTCAGTGAGAATTTAGACAACCACTCTTGAGTATAATAAGTTTGTTGGAAAGTAAAACACTGAATCAGCTTAAATTTATATGATATCAGTATCCTCCATCCTCCAGTATAATATCCACCCAATCTTCCTCTGCAATGTCTTCATTTAACAAAGTCTGCCATTTTTCTTGACTGGAGGCTTGCTTATCAGGGATCCCCATTATGAGATGTTTATACAATTTAGAGACTAACCCCTTAGTATCCTGTACATTGTATAGAATATTAGCAATACCAGAGGATTCCTTGTACAGACAGCATGGGGCCCAGAATAGCTGCTATGATAAATAGTGTCTTATTTGTACATACTCAGAGATGTGGGCTTGTGGGATGCCATACTTCTGGACCAGGTTTTGAAATGGTTTATGTTGATAACCCATCAGACTAATTCCTTTTTGTCCCCAGTGCTTGAAGCCTAGGTTTTAGTCATGAAGTAATGGGTTCTTCAAAAGTGGTGTGAGAGTAGTGAAGCTCAAGATCACTCCCATCAAGTTATGACCCTTTTGGCAGATTGCAAGGAGGTGCTGCATAACCAGGTTATCACCTTCCACACTGTAATTCTGTCCATTTGAAGAGTAGAAAAGATCTGTTAGCCTATAACATTTTTTTTTGGTTTGTTTTTTTGTTTCTCTGTTTCTCCACCACCCAGCTGGCCCTCATTCTGGAGGGCGGCCCAGTCCCATCCCCTCGGCATCCACTGGGACTTTCTGCCAGCCATCTTCCTCCAGGGCTTGCCCCCCAATGGGGTCAGCAGGGGGTGCAGTCATAGGCCCACGCCGAGGACTGGATCCAGTTTAGGCTGGCAAGCCCAGCTAATCAGGGAGTGGGACCTGTGGGCACCCACTGTCATCGAGCTGCTGGGGGTGTCCCTATTTTCTGGTCCCCTGGGGGTGTGTAGCATGCAATGATGTCCAGGTGCATGCCACATGCTCCCATGCAACATGTGCCAATGTCTGCCCCATCTCCCCGATCTGGAGGCCTGAGCTGCCTTTCCCCCCAGCTTCTGCCAGGTGACAGGCAAGCAGCAGATTCTACCTAGCCCTCCACACAGTGGAGGATAGCAGTCCATCAGATGCTCAGTCATCCTCCCCCAGCCAACTGCCAATAACCTGAGGTTGCTCTCGGCCCTGGGTCACCGGTGTGGTGGCAGCTGAGGCTTGATGCCTCAGCCCTCCACGTCACAGAGCTGGTCCCAGTCTATCACACTTTGAAAGCTTCTATTCCAAAAGAATCCTCTTAGTCACATAGCCTACTTCATACCAGTCCTGAAGCCTGACCAGTTGGGCCACCCAGTATGATTTTTCAAAGTAAGGAATGCCCAGCTCCCTTGTGGCAGAGTGACTTGAGTGAAGCGGACCCTAAGGATTTTATTAGCCCACAGCCAACCTGTGTAACATGCTTTCTCATAAGCCTTTGCAGGCCTGATGCCAGCTCAGAGTGGAATGGAGATTGGTGCAATACACAAGGGAATGGGAGTGGAGTATGCTGATCTGCTGGCAGCTGCAGAGTTGGTATGTAGGAACACCCTCTCAAGGCATTGAAAATGTTGTGCATGTGTAGGCAGGGTGGAGTGTGAATTTTGTGTCGAACAGTAAAACAAGATTGATTACATGCTGCCAGTTCACTGGGATTAGTTTAGTTTAGTTAAGTTTTTTAATCAAGGTAGGTCCACTGGATTATATAGAACCCATTTCGGGGAGAATCAAATACATAACATACAAAGGACAATCATTACCATAATAACATAATATACAGGTGTAAACATTAAAAGCATTAAAATGCATAGGTTAGGCAGTCAGTGCAAGTAAGAGTTAGTTCAGATATTATCAGAACAAGGGCATTTATATTTGAAAAGTAACTGGGTCACTGGGTCTTGTGTCAGTTACCAGGTAACTGGGTGTTGAGGAAGGATCATCTGACAGGGGCCCTTTCCCTGTTCTTTTAGAATGTCTGCCTGGTTCCCAGTCTGGGAGCCCTAGTCCTGAGCCCCTTTATGAGGGAGTCTGTGATAACAATCACGTTGTGTCATTTATTGAGATCCACCAAGGGATCCAAAGACTGCTGGTGGCTGTTATAGTCATTGTTACTGCTGACTTCCCAGCCCTTACTGCTCTTACCATGTCATTCCACTACACAGTAGCAGATCAAGGACAGCATTCCCTCTTTTCCCATATCTGACATGAGAGAGAAGAACACAGTCCATTAACAATGGCAAGAAATCCCATTCTGCTTTCCACTGGGCAGGTAGGTTGAAATCCCCATGAGAACCACAAGACCATAGTTGTTGCATGTATTTTGCTGTTCAGTGATGATGTTTTTGTTATGAATTAGATCATGCCTGAGCCCAAGTCACCCTGGTTTAGAATCCCGAGAGACTGTACTATTTTCTAAAAGCAACACTTCAGTCTCAAACCAGAATATTCAGATGTCCTGGATTGGACTCACCAAATCTTTGCTCCAGGAGCAAATTAGTGCATAAAACAAATCACAGCTACAGTATATTGAAACCTACTGAAGCCTTCTGCGCCCTCCGCCCTATCCATATGACTGGCAATGGTGTGAGCGCTCTTAGTCTCTTAGCTTGCAGTAACATAGGGCACAGCAGCCTGACATCCCATTTATGAGGGTTGTAATGAAGGAAGTTATGGAAAAGATTGTGGCACTACAACTTGAGATTCACCTGATGGCATTCAATATGTATGAGGCATAACCTGGGTTTAAGTCAAGGCACAGCACTAATACTGCATTGGTCAGGGTGCAGAATGATCTCATCAGAGTAAAGAATAAAGTGGAATGGCGAATTCTCAGGGTGCAGAATAATCTCTTCAGGATGAAGGATACAGGGGAATGGTCCATTCTCACCTTCCTTGATATCTCCTACTAGACCATCTGAAAGAGTATGTGGAACTTATTGGCAAAATCATCTGCTGGTTTGAGTCCTACCTCTGGGATAGGTTGCAGTCGGTAGTAATAGGGTGTTTCTCCTTGCACTCTTTGCCCCTGCCATGTGGGGTGCCCCATGAGTTGGCCCTATCTTCCATGTTGTTTGCAGTGTACATACTCCCCCTGGGGAAGATCATTAGATGGCATAGTATGAGCTTCCACTGCTATGCAGATGATACTCAGCTATACCTGTCTTTTAAACCCAATATTCTGGACATGTGGATGTGATTAATTTGCATGGCTTCTAGCTTGCTGAGCTTTAACCCAGATAAGACTGAGGCACTGGTGAGCAACCCAGGGCTGTGTGTGTGTGTGTGTGTGTGTGTGTGTGTGTTTGTTAGCTCCCAAAGAGGGGACTGGACTTCAGTATGTTCTTCAAGGCTGGAGGCCTCCACTAAGGTGAGAAATCTTGGGGTCATTCCAAAGGGCTGACACTTGAGGTGTAAAAGTCACAGTAGTCAAGAGTGGCTCTTTACTATGTGTGGAACATCAGCCAGATCAAATCCCTTATCTGTCCTGAATACCTGACATCACTGGTACATGCTTTTGTGACATGTAGACTTGATTACTGTAACAAACTGTACCTGTGGTCAGTGGTGCTGTTCTGTGTAAATGCAGTTGGTACAGAATGCAGGGGTTAGGTTGCTGACAGGCAATCTGAGGTCATGTCATGTGACGCTGGTCCTGCACGTACTGTAATGGCTGCCAGTGAAGTGAAATATTACCTTTAAGGTCTGGTTACTGACCTACAAGGACCTTCACTGGTAGGGCGCAGTGGGGCCGGATTAACCATACGGCAGAAGGGGCAATTGCCCTGGGCCCCCTAGTTTGAGGGGCAATTAATTTCCTCTTTTTTATTTTATTTTTTATTTATTTTTTCTTCTTCCCTGACCACAATACTTTCTCACTGTGTCAGTAAACCTGGGGTGGGGGGGCAACAGTCCTTGTCTACCGGCGTCGACCGTTTTCCCCACTGCTTCTCCTCGATCATCTAAACAACTCAGGCATTTTTGTTTCCCCACGGACTTCTCTTTGTGGTGATGCTAGCCAATGAAATGGCTCCAAATGAGGCCTGTTGATGATTTGCACCCCTCCCCACACCTGGACCACAACTTTTATGCCCTCATTGCCCTCAAGTGGTCCGTGCATCACATACCGTGCCATGTGTCACTGCATGGTGCTCCTGTCATGTCCTGCTCACTTGAAGTCCCACCTGAAGAATAAAAAAATGGTGCCACACACCACCACACAGACTCATTCCCTCAGACAGCTGCAAATACATTCTCCTGTTATCGACAATAGAGAGAGAGTGTGCCTGTTGTCTGTCACTAGGTCCACTGTCAGACCTGGCCATGACCGTCGCATTGACTAGGTCTAGTCCAGTGACTCGGGTCTCGAGGTCCGGTTGGAAAATATTTAATTTACTAACCCCCCAATAAAAAAATTAACACAAGCGTCAACAGCAGCTTAATTATTACCAGCCAGACCCAAGGCAGTGCAGAATGGAATGCACCTGCTACCTCGTGTCTGAGAGACTGAGAAAGCCTGTCACTAAGTTTCAGTAGTACGAGCCGCCAGCAAGGAGAGCGAGCATTATTTTCCTTCTTCTTCTTTCTTCTATCAGGTAAGAAAAATAATAATGCTCTCCAAGAACAACTGACTGCAACTGAATGTAACTATTTCTGCTTGTGTGTTAGTAACACACGTGTGTTAGTTACTTAAAACAATTCTAAATAAAATGATGTGAGAAGATGATCATACTGTATAACATACATTATCCTCTTCTCAAGTGTATGATTCTGTTCTCACTTTATTTTATTTAGAATACGAATAGTAAGAGGGAGTGAGAGAAATTCGGGGTCTCTCACTGCACACAGCCAGCTTCTGTCAATTCTTTCCCCAGTGCTTTGTTTGTGATCATGCCACCAGTCAGTGAAGTTTTGTAGAGCAGACAGCCAAAGTTACTCAGGTCTTACTCCCTTGCTGTGGTCAGTACTGTGTGACCCCAGCAAACATTCACAGTAGCTCAGTAGCTACAACAGGTTTGCATCTGGGTTACCTTCCTTGTCCCTCACAGCACCCACCATTACCTGCTGCCTGATGCAACACCAGGTACACCAGCCCACTGATCCAAGGATGGCTAACACATTTAAATGGCAGGCTGTCCAGAGTGGGCAAGAGGGAGAGCAGTAGGGGCTAATTCAGCAACACTTTAACAGCAAACTGCAGTCCTTGGTAGTTGGTAGACAGGAGTAGTGAAAAGCTGGAGGAAGCTGAATCAGATGTATTGGGGGCATCAAACTGGTGTCCTGGGTAGGAGGTAGATCTGGTATTGCCAGATACTTCTTATGCAGTATGTGAAGTAGTTAATCTTTCCATATCTGATATTTTTGGGTGCTGTGAATGGTAAGGTTTGTCTCCTTGAACAGCATGCATCTGCAATATTTGATAACTTCTTTGACCTCATTGATATGTGCTAGGGTCCTGGGACTGTGGATAATTTTGATATTTGTAACACAGCCTCACTCCCATGAACCCCTGTTGCCTCACATGCTGCAGACCATGCTCATCTAGGTACACTACCAACCTTTCCTTTCTGTAATTCCCTGGTGGGGGGTCATCTTTGGGACTACTCTTATGGAGGTCAGGATTGTCTACCACACAACCACAGGGTAGGCTACTATCTATTTGGGCTGTGGTAGTGAGATGTTGGTGTGGAGGGGCCAGTAACACATGGTTTTGCTTGGGTGCTGACACTCAGTACTCCAGTCATCCAACATTAAACAATAACCTTTTATTTCCACCCCAAGAATGGCATTTAGAGTAGCTGGAAACCCCTCCAAATGCATTTTAAGGCATCGAAAATCATTCAGCTTTCAGGGAACTAGGTGGCCTCTGAACCTCCAGCCTATTGGTTAAATCATAGGGGGCCCCACAATTCAAAATTGCCCAGGGCACAAACTTGTTAATTCAGCAATGGGGCACAGGCTATATGATGGAACTCCTGACTTTTTACCAAACAGTTCATTGTCTGAGCTCTGCTCAAATGAGCCTCCTTTCAGCTCTCATGAAAGGATTAAAATTGCCAGGGGATCAGCATTTGAAGTGACCAGTCCCCTTCTGTGCTTTAAAAATGGTCTCAAAACCTATGTCTTTAGAGAGTCTTTTAATCATAACTGATAGTATGCTGGGTTATGTAATCTATCGTTGAAATGTACCTGATGCCATTTTGGAGGCTGATTACTTATGCTGGCCTTTAATTGAAAGGCTATTCCTGTGGTTCAGTGACTGAGCAATCAACCACTCACCCTTCCTGGACTACATAAGCAGTTCCTCCCAGCCTCACTCTGAAGCACTTTTTCTTTGTAGCCGGAAGGTCTGTTGGTCTGTCTTCTCCCTTGTGGCCTGCTAGGGCTTTGCCCCCCCCCCCCCCAGTGTTGTTGTTTTCTGCTCTGCTGCTTTCTGCTAGACATCTGTTTTATGTTCACCTGCTGTTTGGTTAGTACTGCTTGCCTCCAACTGTTGCATGCTTCTTTGTGTTGCCTGTTTCCTGTCCTCTTGCATTTGTGCTTTTCTTTTGCATTTTTCTTTTGGGGGGCTTTCTGGATTCTCTAGCATCCTGTTGCCCTTCATTTGCATCGTGTTAATCCTGTGCTTGTGCTATTCTGGCTCCCATTTCCTCACCAGATTTCAGGAAACCCTCAGTGCAACTGCAATTGTTATCTGTATGTTTCAGCTCAGTTGCTGCTTCCCTGCTTCTTCTCTCAGTGCTTGCACCTGTCCAGGCTCAGTCTGCAAAGCTAACCCATGGCATTCAAACCTGCTTCCATGCAATTATACTAAGCAATATGCTATTGTCTGCAGTGCATTGCCTCTCCCTACAATTCTGAAATTTGTTCAGCTTAGCTACACCCAGGAGATATAACTAATTGCTGTTGAATGCTGTTCAACTACTTTTGTATACTGTTCATTATACTCTGGAGGTCAGCTCAGCTATAGCTGTCGCTGTAATCTAGTTTTAAACTCTGCATGTGGGTCACAGTGCTTTATTGTGGCTTCCTTGTTTTTCCTATGGTGAGGGACTGGGGAGTTGTAGTGCAGAGTCATGGCACCACATGGTCCAAATACCTCATGTTCAAATCCTGTCTCCGCCGCTAAAATCCTCTGAGAATTTATGTCACCTTTAATTGGCTTCCTTAATGGGACTGGTTGGCTTGTCTCCCTGCAAGTCATGCAAATTGCTGCCTCTCACATCTACGTAGAGGTTCAATCATTGCTTACACTGCGTCACAGACCTACGTGCTGATCCACATATTACTTATACTGTCCTTGGTGGTTAAGTCTACTATGTGCTGCTATACAACATGTATGACCTATGTGAGGATCTTCAGCACTTCTTTTGTGCTCCTTCCCATTTTTCTTCTTCCATAATCAGAGGGCATGCCAATCATGACTATTAGTTATGGTGGCTCAGAGCTCACCCTGTAGCCGATGGTCTTGCTCTGCACCTTTGAAGTCCGCATCTTGAGTGTGCAAAATGTAAGGTGGAATCCTTCTCATCTAGCTCATAGTGGGAATGTCCTCACTCCAGAAGGAGCTTCAGCTCTGCAGACATGTCGACAGCATCTCTCGATGCAAAATTTAAGACTTCATCTGTGAAGGATGGGACCTTTAAGCCCAAGGGAACTCCTTTGGCTTGCCGAGTGGGTTCAGTGGCACATTCTAAGCTTTTCTCCCTATGACTGTCTTTGGTTCACCTGGTTTGGTTTTAAGATCGGTAGGCCAGCTGAGTGCCTCAGCAGTCATTGCTGTCCTCCTCCTGCCCTGGAGGGGGCTTATTGCAGAGCAAACTGGCTCACAATCCTCCACAGCGTTCCCGTTAGAGGGATAGAGGAGAGCTTTCCTCCAAATTAGAGTATTTTACACCCCCTTTAATTGGGTTACCAAATTGCAGCAGAAGAGTCATCACTAATCAAAATATCCCAAGCCTGGAGGAAAGGCGACCTAGGCCTTGGATCACCAGGGATCTCCCCTGCAAAGGGTTATTTTTTCTCTCTTCTGTGCCACAGGTCATAATATTTACTTAACCTAGTCCTTAGGCAGTATTCCTTAGTTTACTTAGGTAGATTCCGCTATTGGATGGAGGTGGATGGTGTTCCTATTTGCCATTCCCTCTCTCCTTAGGAAGCCCACTGCAGTCATCCATGCAATCCATTCTACCTGTGCTATTTTGCTAACCTGCATCTCTTCATGTTTATCTAGCTGCCTGTTGCTGATACGCTACTTCTCTGCCTTGTAGCCATCGGTCGCTAATGTTCCTTTGGCACTGCTACAGTACTTTTGGGGATTCTTCCTAAGGTACCTTTAGCCATGAGAAGCTTTCCACGGCACCTCTAGGGGTGGAACCCTCTTCGAGGGTTCCTTCATCTCCAGGACACCTCTAGGGTGGTAGTTCCTCTGGAATAGAGAGTGTGAATGGCCAGCAAGATAACACAGTTGCACAAGCATAACACTATACTGATTGTGTAGGTCATTGAACAGAAAGGCTATGCCTGTGCTTCAATGACCACGCAATCAGCAACTCCCCCTTCCTGTGCTATATAAGCAGTTCCTCCCGGCCTCACTCTGATGCACTTTTTCTTTGCACATCCATTCTCCCCTCCTCCTCCTCCAGTGGCACACCTCTCTCCTCTGGGGGGGGGTTCTTCCTCAGGTGCCTTCATCCAAGGGAAGCTTCTCATAGCACCTCTAGAGGTGGAACCCTCTTCAAGGGTTCTCTTGCTTTTGGTACCTCTATAGGGTGGTAGTTCCTCTGGAATAGAGAGTGTGAATAGCCAAAGCAAGGTAACACAGTTGCACGAGCATAACACTATACTAATTGTATAGGTCATTGAGCTATTCATATGTTCTGCTTGTGATGTTCATTATGTTTATTTTAATTGCATGGCACCTTGGGCCTCTGGGAAGGGCACCCTAGAAATAAAATGACTACTACAGATACTACTATCACTACTACTAATGCTGTGAGAATTAGAGCATTAGCACCCCGGGCATCGTCCCCACTCTCACAAATTACTTTGCAGGTGGCTGGAAAATGTTTGCAACCCCGTTCAGGATGACTCAGTAAAGTTGCAAAGTAGTCTTTGGATGCAACCTCTTTGTACCTGCACTAGCGACTTTAACTTGGACACTTGGTCTCTGCTTTAGACAACATCGACACTTTAAAATATAATTGATTAAGCTACAGTATTGCAGTTCATAAACATAGTTGGAATTTTCAGTCACCTACTACAGTATTTGCAATATATTTATATATATATATATTTTGCAGCATGTCCATCAAGTAATATAAAAAGAGTTTCTGAGGATTTTATTGACCTCATGCCACACTTAATGTGGCAAGCCTTTTCATGACACCAGACAGCAATACTACAGACACATCAGTCTTAGATGATCCATGGGCTGGGGGACTTACCATATGAGAGAAAAGCTGAGGGAGTTGAACATGTACTCGCTGGAGGAGAGGAGGAACAGGGGGATATGAATGAAATCTTCAAGTACATGAAAGGAATAAACAAGACAGGTAAATAGGGGCTGTTCAAAGTAAGGGAGGTGAGGGGAGGGACACCTGGGGCCATGATATGAGACTGGAGGGAGGAAGGTTCAGGAGGGAGATTAGGAGACACTTTTTTACGGAGAGGGTGGTAGCTAAGTGGAATGTATTACTGGCAGAAGTGGTATCCAGTAGAACAGTGGGCTGCTTCAAAAGGGGCTGGGATAGGGCAAGTGGAGATCAAGGGAGGGTGGGAAGAAGGGGCAGCTGCAGAATAAGGGGGGCTAGTTGCACATTTGAGCATACTTGATAGACCACTAGGCCTTTATCTGCTGGAAAATTTCGTATGTTCATATATGATCTGCTATTGTCTAGCAGAGTTCTTGGTCATGTACAGTGAAATCAGTACTAGTGCATTTGAATGATTTAGTAGTCTTCTGATGGGACAAGAAATATTAAAATCCTAGAAAACACCAGCGTCCCGGGTTCGGGAACGGACTTGGGACACTGGGGGCAAGCAGGGGAAGGAGAGGATTGAGCATCTGGAGGACTGCTCTCCTCTCCTGAGGTGGGTTGGGTGGGGAGCCTGGATCTGTATTGGCCCCCGGTGGAGACTGGGAGTACTACAAGCAGCGCAAGAGGGATGACCAGAAGAGCGGAAAAACAACTTTGGCGGCTGCCGGACGATGGCTTCCAAGCTCTACACTGTCAGAACCTCCAGAAACCTACTTCTCCACAGCAGCACCCTGGATCAGTAAAAATAGAGTGCGCTGGGTTTCCCCTGCCCCCGGTGCCTTCCCCCTCGGAAGAGGGGGACCCGCCCGGTGAAGGGATACACCGGGACACCTGGGGACTTGGCTGCAGATCTGTGGTAAGGAGAGAGCTCGGGAAGAGGATAGCTGGGGTGATAGCAGCACTAGGAAGACCGTAGGAGAGGGGGACGCCGGAGTGTCGGAGGTAAAAAAAAAAAAACCTAAAAAATGTAAACAAGGGGATCTAGAGGGAAAGAAAAAAAAGCAAAGTCTGAAGCAGAGCTGAGCTTAGCAGAGGGTAGGAGTGAAGCAAGAGACAAAGCATTATTCTGGTATACATGGAGGAAGTACAAGAATGAAGAATGAAAAGTTTGGTGGTACCATACTATGTAACAAGGGCAAATATAAAACAGTGACAAACAAAAGCAGTGAGAGCAAAACGGCGAACAGTAATCGGGCGACAGAACATTACAGCTCCCAGTCAAAAAGGGGACACATCAGGGGGGAACACACAGAACCCACACACTTTACCCCTCCACACCTGCCACACTAAATATAACCATCCTCAAAGCCGCAGCCAGAATCAAATGAGTGGCATCACTGGAGCAGCGTCACTAATGTGACCTGGTGATCATCTATTTCTCTTGCCCATACAGATGTCACCCTTTTCCCATATGCCCATATGCTGTTGCCTTTATTACGGAGCTCTTATCACCTGACTCGATGGATAGGGAGGAAGAGTGGGCCAGTGGAAAACCCATCACTGAAGGAAGGGTGCTGGAGAGAGTGATGGCACTAAAAATAGACAAATCTGTAGGCCCAGAGAGGATACACCCACCAGTATAAAAGAAGATGATGCAAGTTCTTGCAGCACCACATGCTAATGTCGACAACTGCTCACTGCATACTGGTGTAGTATTCAGGGACTAGAGGACCGCTGGCATCGTGCGCTGCACAACAGTGCAGTAAGAATAATCTAGGTAAATGTAGACCAGTCAGACTGACATCTATAGTGTAGAAACTGTTAGAATTTAGCCTAAAAGTAAGGCTGGTAGAATTCCTGGAGGCAGAAAATGTTCAGGATATCAGGCAACATTAGTTCACAAGTGGAGTAATGTCAGACAAATGTGATTCATTTTTTTTTTGATTGGGTAGACATGGTGACAGATAAGGAATAGGCAGTAGATATACTAAACCTGTTTTTTTTTTTTTGTTTTGTTAGTAAGGCCTTCAACATAGTCCCTCACAGGAGACTGGTCAAGAAGCTAAGACCTCAGGGTAGGTGAAATTGTAACTAGATGGGTAGAAAACATGCTGGGGAAAAGCTCTCAAAAGGTTATCATATTTATTTATTGAAAACTGGTTATAGAAAAAAGCACCCAGAACCAAAATTCATTTCCAGGTGCAACCTGGAGGAAGGGGATTAGGAAGAACAAGTGCATTCAAAGGAAATAGACCTAGGTGGGTGTGATAACCTCAGACAGCCTGAAAGCCTTCTCCCAGTGCAACAAAGCAGTGGGAAGAGGTTACTATGATGCTGAGGTATGTAGGAAGAGGGATTACCAGTACAAGCAGGGAAGGGTTCCTTCCTCTGTATAAGTCCCTGGTTCACCCACACCTGGAATACTGTGCGAGGTTCTGAAGCTAATACACATGGAAGGTCTATGAAATGGCAGAAGCAGTGTGGAGGAAGGGGACCAAAATGATCCAGGGGCATGAAACGGAATATATGAGTACAGGTAGCGAGACCTTAGAGTGCATACGCCGAAGATGAGGAGGGATAGTAGGGACATTGTAGAAATGCCTAAGTATCATCATGGAATGAACACAGTAAACTGGAATGAACTGTTCACTCTGAGCGCAAATACAATCACAGGGGGTAACCCACTGCACTTACTGTAGCTGGAGTGAAGTTCAGGAGGGACACCCCGGAGTACCTTTTCATGGAAAGACTGATTCACAGATGGAACAGACTGAAGAGTCAAGTAGTACAGTGCATGATAAAACAGTGGAGGGAGTCAAATAAAAGTGTGAAAACACAGGGGCTCAATAACAATAGGTGTTTGTAGAGCAGGGGAAGGAAACAAGGGGAGGATTACCAATAGAGCCATCATCTACATATTAGGCAGGGTGGGGAAGACCGGATAGGCTGGTGGGTTTTTTTCTGCCATCATTTTCCATGTTACTGCATTAACTCAGTACACATCACCAGTCAGAACCCAATTTCTTTTTTTTTATTTACAATTCCCCCTTGAGGTCTGTCTCCCACTTCTACTGTGAACCTACTCCTACTGGGCCCTAATCATATTCCAGTCCAGGTGCTCTGTGGCTTACGTCCCATGATACTGCTAGCTATCTTGTCAACCCAGTGACTGGGTAAAGCAAGGTGGAGTTCCAGAGGCATTGCATGGGATCTGAAGTCCATGGAGGTGGCACTGGGGCCAGGTATCCACAGCCCAGGAGTAATTTTCTCTTCTATTTCCCTTCACTTATATATCCAGCCACTTATGCATGCACCATCAATGTCTCTCACCCTCTCTGTTCTCCCACATCCTTGCTTGTGGCACGTCATGAGTAGAGTATCAACATGTAATGTGTCAGACTGTCTCATTGAACCCATAGGGGTCACTGCAAGAGTGGGACAACAGACTTCCTTTCCCCAGAAAGCTAGAACACTGCCAGGGGCAGCACTGTCCTCACAGTAACCAGAGTATGATGACAAGGGGTCGGGGCATGAGCCTGGCTAGGTCAGCTAGTAGCATGACAAGCTACCACCAGGACATGCGGCAGCTCCCAGAACCCATCTTGAGTATAGTGTGCTGTTGTGGTACCCAAATCTAAGGAAAGATATCAACAGAATTGAGAAAGTGTAGAGGAGCAAGATCAAAGTGATTGATGGCTTGAAACCTGTTATGAGGACCAGCTGGCTAAACTAAGACTGTTCTCCATGGAAAAGAGAAGATTCAGTGGATACATGATTACAGCTTCCTTTTGAAAGGGATAACACTTTCAGACACAATGCAGCTTTTCAGGACGTAAAAGGATGGAAGAGAAGGGGACACTGAATGTCTTTAAAAGAAGGAAGCTCCCTAGATAAGGGAGTATCAGGAAAAAAAGGACAAACAGTGGGCAACTGTAACAGTTTCAGAACAAGTAGTGCCACATGACACAGAATCTAACTCCAAGCTTCAACTAGATATGCTCTTTAAAGAGAACAGGGTGACACGGTATTTACACTGATTTGTTAGGTGAAAGAACTGAATGCGGCTGTGGTCAATTTCCTATATTTATATGTTGGTACATTTTTAGTATATATAGTACCTGCTTTTTAGAAAGCAACCATGGGCTCCAAGAAAATATGAGGAGTGTAGTATATAGGCAACCATACACAATAAGGTTGTGTTCCTATCAAGGGTCTGTTATGACACCATAGTGACCTCGACAGCACAGCTAACAAGGTGCTATGCTGTCACAATAGCCTCTATATGGCAACACAATTGAGCTGTAAAGGTTGCCTATACACTTTTTATGTTGGCACGCTTGCACAGCCAACATATTGCAGTAGTGCAGCTTTGGAGGCACGGTCACTGTTGGGTGAATGCAGGGCATGCACCAGTAGGTGTGTCCCTCATTTCCCAATCAGCCTGCATGACGGCACCACACCATGCATATATAATGTGGCGAGCACATCTAAGAAAAGGTCTGCTGCAATCCGAGCAAAGCTCGTCAGACACAGCGGACCTTCCCTGGATGTGCTGACCGACATTATGAACATGGCCGTACACTGGCCACCAAACTGCCGACTTTGGGTGTGCCCAATCCCACTGTCGGTTTACCCTGCCCACTGTGTATGTGCCAATGGGGGAGCCCACTCCCCACTGGCATAAAGCAGCCCTCCAGTAGTTATTTATTTATTTATTTGTTTTTGTTAACCAGGTAAGCACACTAGACAGCCAACTGCCTATTTTCAGGTGCGACCCAGGAGATTACAAGGTACATTACAAGGTACATACATGAACATCAGGCAAATACAAGTGGAGGATTACATTACATAGAATTAGCACAACAGGGACTTTACAAGCATCAGATTTCATCAGGCAAATAGTAGTGAAGAGTTAATATAAAGTGACCAGAACACAGGGACATTGTAAGACAACAATATCAACAAGCATTTGTCAATGCCGAATGTTTGCTTGCTGGCACTGGCATTGGTAGTGTAGAAGTTACAGAGCTGCATAATAGTAATGGCAGTGAAGTACTGAACTGAAGCCAACCCCACCACCACCCTGCAGAGAATGACAGGCACTGGGGTGTGCCTTTGGGTTGTCAGGCATAACGGCCACGCCATTTCACCACACCCCACCCTGCAGACACTGACAAGTGTCACAGTGTGCCTTGGGGTCTTTGGCACTTATGCCCACCCCATTCCATCATGAAATACTGTGAGATGGGTGTGGTATAGGAGAATGGGGTGAACTTTGGAGCCAAAGAGTCCAAGGCACACCTCGATGCCTCTCACTGGCTGCAGGGTGTGGAATGGTATGAGCATTACAGGCAAGAATCCCAAGTCACACCCCTGATGCCTATCATTCTCTACAGGGTGGGGCGTTATGGTTGGAAACCCTAACACCTCAGGCATTCGTTGGTATTTTCACTCCAAATTTTCAACATGGTTTTTTTGTGACCCCCACCTCATGAACAGTGGCAATATCAGTTTGTTAGCCAAAAGCTGCTTATGCACAGCGACTACGGCATTTAGCACCACAAGTGCAAAAACACGTTCCGAACAGGATGTGAAAAATGACAGTTGTACTGTTCATGGGGAGGTGTAAAAAAATGTCAATGTTGCAAATCTGCAATAAAAATATTAAGAAAACTGGTGAAGTCACGAGCGTGCATAGAAACTGTGCAACGCACACCTGAAATGTAATTAGTTTGGGGATTTTTTACAGCAGATTGTCAACACAGGCATTTTGGGACCTCCGATCATGAACAGTGTCACTGTGATTTTCTTTATCTGTCCCAAACAATGATTTCCCACAGCAACCACGCATCTCTGCGCTGAAAGTGTGAAAACACATTTCGGCCATGTTGTGAAAAATGACAGCTTTACTGTTCATAGGAAGTGTGGAAAATGCCACTGGTGAAAATCTGGACTGAAAATATTACAAAGTCATGAACTTACGAGGGTGCGTGAAAACGGCGCAATGCTCACTCGTAACACAGTCATTTTATGGACTTTTGTCACCAAATTTTCAACATAGCTATTTTAAGACCTCTGCTCATGAACAGTGCAAACGTAATTTTCTTAATCTGTCCCAAACATTGCTTTTGCACACCGACTGCGCCATTGTGTGCTACATGGGTGGAAACACGTTTTGGGCAAGATGTGAAAAATGACAGCTGTTCTGCTCATAAGGAAGTGTAATAAAATGGCAATGTTGAAAATCTGGAGTGAAAATATTGAAAATTCGGAAACTTACGAGAGTGCGTAGGAACTGCGCAACGCGCACTCGTAAAACAGTCATTTTTAGGAATTTTTTCACCAAATTTTCAACATAGCCATTTTAAGACCTATGCTCATTAACAGTGTCACTGTGATTTTCTTAATGTGTCCCATACATTGATTTTGCACACCAACTGTGCCATTATGCGCTACACGGGCGGAAACACATTTTAGGCAAGATGTGAAAAATGACAGCTGTACTGCTCATAAGGAGGTGTGGTAAAATGGCAATGTGGAAAATCTGGAGTGAAAATATTGAAAATTCACGAACTTACCAGCATGCGTAGGAACTGTGCAACGCACGCTCGTAAAACAGTCATTTTTAGGAATTTTTCCACCAAATTTTTAACATAGGCTTTTTGAGAGCCCACCTTATGAACAGTGGCAGTGTCGTTTCATTACTCAGTCCTGAAAGGTGATTTTGCACAGTGACTGCGAAATCACCCTTCAGGCCCCGATTAACGCCATGACAGTGAGAGCATTCATGAGAAGGGGTTCCAAAACCCCATGTTGAAAATTTGCTGCAAAAATTCCAAAAAATGCCTGAGATATACAGCAAAGTTGGAAAAACCCTATCTATCCCATTATACAGCTTACTGGCATTTCCTCAGTTCATGGTCGGCTTTGAAGAGTGCAAACGTGTTCCCGGTCCACCGAAGATCGTCGCGCCAGAGTCTGGAGGTAAGTATGGGGTAAGGGGGGGTGTGGGAGGCAGGGTGTGCAGTGGGTTGACGCGGGTGGGGGCAGAGACAGCTGAAGGACCATTTTGAGTTTCAGGTTGTTTTTTAAATGACGACAACCGAGGATGTTTGCCACGCTGGGGTGGGCTCCCAGCGTGGCTGAGCGAAGACGACTGGTTGGGGGCGTGGAGCTGACAGGGATTGGGCACCCCGTTGGCGATAGCATCTGTTGCCACTCTGGGTTGGGCTCCCAGCGTGGCACCTGTACTCTGGGGGGACCAGTGGAGCGATGGGGGATTGGACATCCCGTCATTTATACATGTCAATAGCCACACCTGGGGTAGGCACCCAGCATGGCATATGGAACTCTGTTTTGGGTGGGGGGCACAAGCGCGGCGGCGGGATTGGGCACCCCCCGCCGGCTGCTACAGTGTGTGTGCGGGGTGGCGAGCATGCAGTATGTGTGTGTGTGTGTGTGTGTGTGTGTGTGTGTGTGTAGGGGAGTGGGCATGAGCAGGCGATATCTATCGCTGCTCACTGAAGCGTGAAGTTCCCTTTCAACTGTACTCCACTGCATTTTGACTGATGTCATAGGCAGCCCAGCAGGCACTGGAGAACTGCGGCCGCACCTGCAAACACACTGACTGAATTGGAAGAGGGCTGCCACACCTCCGAAAACTCGGATGATGGCACAATGTTTCTTGCACATGCATGCAAGCAAACATAGAAACAGGTATTACAATACAGTATTAAACATTGCAGTCAGTAGGAAGAAGTGCAGTGTGATTTCATCGCTCCAGGCAGCAAGTTGTAAGGCTAGCAGTTCGAATGAGGAGGAGTCACAGTTGGGATAGAGTGGGCCCAGTGCAAGAGAAAGGAGTGCACAGTTATAGTGCTCAGCCTGTTTTGGCGGTGGGCCTAAATGGTCCATTTTTACATATGCTGTGAGAACAGGAGGAGAATGAGCACAGTTGTGCTCTGCCCAAGTCATAATGTTTAGGTAGCATCTCGGTTGGGGCATCTCAGGCTGAGAGGGTTTGTCTAGTGCAGAGACAGCTGGCAGCCATTATGAGAAAACCCCAGAGGGAGGCTTTAAAGCTCTGGTGCAAGGGAGAGGAGCAAGTGCTAGTTGGAAGAGAGTTCCAAACCCTGGGCGCATATGCAGTGAAGGCTCAGTCACCCATTTGTATGTGGGTTTTAGGTACCAGGAGGGCATGGGAGTCGCTGCATCGCAGGTTGTAGGAGGGTGTAGCAAGAACAAGGGTCTCAGCAAGGTTTTGAGGAGTGACAGTTCTGACAATATTGTCAATGACGTTGCCCACTACATAAGAGTGGTGAGTTTCCAGTGGGAGCCACTCAAACCGGGTGTAAAGCTCACAGCAGTGAGTGAGGTGAGGGGCTGAGAGTGCAAAATGGCATATGTTGTTGTACGCTGAGTCCCACTTTACTAGACTAGTTTTTGCAACGTGGGCAAAGGTGATTAGTCTGTAGCAAAGCGTGGGTAATAAGACTCCCCTAGCTAGAACAAGACGGGCAGCTGGAGTTAGACAGCTTTTTGCTCTGTAAGCCTGACCCAGCTTGCAGTTTGAGGCCTTGCATGTATTTCGTATGTGCAGGTTCATATCCAGCTGCGGGTCAAGGGTCGCCCCAGGTACCTGACCGAGCCTGCGACAGTCAGCGGTGACCCATCAGCCCCGGAGATCTGTAGTGAATCCAGGGCGACTTTTAACTTGGCTGATGAGCCAAATAGCATGTCCTGCATCTTCTGTAGGTTAATAACAAGTTTATGGTCCTGCAACCAAGTTTGGATGTGGTCGAAGTCCGAGTTTAGTTTGGTGTTAATGGTGGTGATGTCCTGGGATTTGGCCATGATGACTAGGTCATCGGTGTACAGCACTGAGGACCCTAAAGCCGGAGCCAAGGGTAGCTCATTTATGAAGAGAGAGAACAGGAGAGGCCCCAGGACAGAGCCCTGGGGGACTCCGTAGTTAACCTGGGCAGGCTCAGACAGGACCTTGTTGAATTTGGTGTACTGATGCCTGCCCATGAGGTAATTACTGGTCCATGCAAGAGCTGGAGAGGAGAAGCCAAGTGACAGGAGAGAGGAGCACAGTAATGTGTGGTCAACCCAATCAAAGGCTTTTGAGAGATCAACAAAGATGGACCCTGTCAGTTCACCTCGGTCAGCAGCAGACCTGATCTTCGAGGTAACAACTGCTAGGGCCATGGAGGTGCTATGCCCCTTTCTAAACCCATGTTGTGCAGGGGAGAGAAGGTTGTGGGTCTGTAGGTAGTGGGTGACCTGAGAGGCGACTACCTTTTCCAGGAGCTTGCTGATCGCTGATAGGATTGTAATGGGACGGTAGTTCTTGAGGTCTTTTGTGTCCCCTTGCTTGGGTACAGGTATCACCTTGGCCATCTTCCAGATGTCTGGGACTATGCCTGAGGTGAGCGATGCATTGAAGACATGGGCTATGGGCCGGGCTAGTACTGATGCCCCTAGCCTCAGCAGCTTGGGCTCCAGGCAGTCATGGCCAGTTCCAGTGTATGGGGATAGACCAGCAAGGAGCTTCTGGGCCTCCATGTCTGTTACTGCCTTGAGGTAAAAGGGCAGTAGGGGGGTTGTCCCTCTGGGTGAGGAGGCCCAGCCAGCAGGGTAGTGCGGCAGTTTGGGTAAAGCAGGCAAGTCTGTGAACTGAACGTTGAAGGCATTGGCAATAGTGAAGGGGTTGTTGCAGTTAACCCCATCAATGAGCATGTCAGTGACCTGCACGCTCGTGGCCCCACCCACCACTTTCTTAATGCTCTGCCAGAAAGTCCTCGGATTTTTGGCTGTGGAGAGCAGGATGGACTGACAGTATTCACTTTTTGCTGAGCGAATGGCTCTCTTGCATGAGTTCCTCAGCTACCTGTAATTCTGGATATCTGTGCTGGACAGTATGATGAGGGGTGCCCAACTCCTCAGCTCTTATCCTCACTTTCCTCATATGCTGATGGGGGCTCCTCCCATCGGCATAAAGAACCCACTGCTAAATGCCGAGGGGTGCGAACCTCCCTCGGCTCTGCCCCCGCTTTCTTTGTGTACCGATGGGGTGCCCAATCCCCATCAGCATAAATTCTCCCCCTTGTGTTGTGTGCCAACGAGGGTGCCCAATCCCCGTCAGTTACAGAACCCCCCACAAACAGTTAGGCAGCACAGTGAGAGCCCACCCCAGCATGCCAAATCCTAAAAAAAAAAAACTGTCTCACAATGTTTACTTTTTTACCTATAAAATGAAAACTGTCCCTCGTAGTCTCCTGACCCCACCCGCACCCACCCTCTGCGATCCTGCCTCCCCACACCCCTCGCCACCCCATACTTACCTACAGAGTCCGGCGCAATGATCTTCGGTGGACCCGGAACACGTCTGCACTCTTCAAAGCTGACCGCGAACTAAAGAAATGCCGGTAAGCAGTATAATGGAATAAATAGTTTTTTTTTTCATTTTTGATGCATATGTCAGGCATTTTTGGGAATTTTGGCACCAAATTTTCAACATGGGGTTTTTGGGACATCTCCTTATGAATTCTGTTGCTGTCATGGCATTATTTGGTCCCGAAAGGTGATTTCGCAGTCACTGCGTGGAATCACCTTTTGGGACTAAGTAATGAAATGACAGTGCCCCTGTTCATGAAGGGGGGCTCTCAAAAAGCCTATGTTGCAAATTTGCGGGAAAAACTAAAATGACTGTTTTATGTAGCGCATTGTGCAGTTACTATTATTAATTTGTGCTAGCGACCCGCAATATTTTCATGCCAGATTCTCAATATTGGCATTTTACCACACCTTCTTGTGAACCGTATAGCTGTCATTTTTCACATCCTGGCTGAAATGTGTTTTCGCACTTCCGGAGCAGAATAGCATGGTTGCTGTGGGAAATCAGTGTTTGGGACACATTACAAACATGACAGTGACACTGTTCATGAGCAGAGGACCTAAATTGCCTGTGTTGAAAATTTGGTGACAATACTCCTTAAAATGACTGTGTTATGAGCGTTCGTTGCACAGTTTGCACGCATGCTCATAAGTTCGCAAACTTATAATATTTTCACTCCAGATTTTCAACAGTGCCATTGTTCTGCACCTCCTAATGAACAGACAGCTGTCATTTTTCACATCCTGACTGAAATCTGTTTTTGCAGTTCCCGCACAGAATAGCGCAGTCGCTGTGGAAAGTCCGTGTTCGAAACACATTATTAAAATGACAGTGACACTGTTCATTAGCAGATTTCCTAAAATGCCTATGTTGAAAATTTGGGGACGAAAGTCAATAAAATGAGTGTTTTATAAGCGTGTGTTGCACAGTTTGCATGCACGCTTGTGACTTTGTGAATTTGTAGTAGTTTCAGTCCAGCTGCTCATCACTGGCATTTTTCTACACCTCCTTATGAACAGTACAGCTGGCTGAAATGTGTTTTGCACGTCCGGCACAGAATAGCATGGTCGCAGTGTGAAATCAGTTTTTGGGACAGTTTGAGGAAATTACGGTAACACTGTTTATGAGCAGAGGTCCTAAAATGCCTATGTTGAAAATTTGGTGCCGAAAGTCCATAAAATGACTGTGCTGCAAGCGTGCGTTGCGCAGTTTCCACGCACCCTTGTAACTTCGCAAATCTGCAATATTTTCATGCCACATTTTCACCACTGGCATTTGTGCACACCTCCTTGTCAACAGTCCAGCTGCCATTTTTCACAGCCTGCCCAAAATGCATTTCCACAGTTGTGGCGCACAATGGCATGCTCGCTGTGGAAAATCACCTTTTGAGACACATTAACAAAATCACAGCGTTATGCATCTCTAGCTCCGCCACTGCCAATGCCAATGCCAGCGCGACAACATTCGGCATTGACAAATGCTTGTTTATAGTGTATAGTAGATTGTGTACACATCTCCATAACTGAACTGCTCAATATTCCACACTGTCACACCCTCATGGTCATGGTAGTGGGGGTGGGGAGCCAAACAAACCAGCCCTCCAATTCATTAGCACTGAGAGCATCCGATCTTTGCCGTGTGAGTAAGCTGTAGTAAAACTGAAAGCTGAACATGAGCACAGCTTGCATGAAGGTTTCTGATGTCAGAAAGTCATTGTACCATAGTAGTGATGTTCCACTTGGGGTATAACTACTTTTGAAAGTGATAGCATAGCTCTGAGGTCACTCCTATGGTACAAAGGGTCTCTGAGATCATCAATTTCCATTCACAATAGACCCTAACCATTCATCGTATACTACTGGGATGCAATTCAGCTTTTCACATTAGTTCTATATTTTGTTTTACAGTTATATATTACATAAATGCATGGCAACAAGATTGTTGTTCAGCTCCTATATATTATTTCCCACCCAATGCCATGATAATCTGCTTTTCACATTACAGTTATCACCATGGCAACAAACTGTGATGTCACAGCAGAGGATTATGAAGCCAAGTGGTGGAATAAGCTATAAGGGCAGATGAAATCAAATTGATCTCCTCTTATTGTTCTGACTTCCTCCTAAATAAGGTGGTTGAGAAGCCTGCAGAAGATGTATGACATAGAAGCTGAACTGTGTTTAAATATTATGGGCCTGATTTTAAAAGAATGGTGCAAATCACCACCAAAGGTGACTTGCGTCAGTCCATGTTATGCTAAGGACCCTGTGCCTGATTCTAGAAGGGGCTGGGTCCCTGCGGCTAAGTTCTGCAAGATTCAACACTCCCACAGGTACGCCAAACAAAAGGCATATCTGACGGAATGATCGCAAGCTGCAGGCCTAAACATGAAGGGTGTAAATGCCCCCCCATGCCTGAGTGTGTGACAGTCAAAGCACTGCACTGCAGTGCTAAGCAAGTCCCCAATGCCCCAATCCCCAATCCGCTGCCCCTCACATCCCGCAGCCCCCATAAGTTGTAAGGGACACCCAAGTCTCTGGTAGACTAGTGGCCCCCAACCCTCCCGCAGCATCCCCCGCAACTGGTAACTGGCAGCCACCTCTCACCACCCTGGCCAGCCACTGACTGAGCTCTGTCTGAGTGTATACTGTATATATGTGCTCAATGAATGAACTGTCATTCATACGCCGAGAAGCGTATATACAGTACAGCATAGGCGAGAGCTTAATCCGATGTTATTGACTGCAGTGAGTGAGAGGTGGGCTGTGCCAGTCACCGGCTGAGTGGGCGGTGCAGGGTAGTCTAGCAATGCTGGGTGGGGGGACATTAGACTGCCAGGGATTATGGGATAGAGTTTGTCTCATCTTAATTTTTTTGTACAGAACAGTGCCATTTGTGGGCAGCTGGCATCAGGGCTTGGGGAGGGGCATAAGACAGTACTGCATTAGGGGAACCATGAGTAGCCCTGTGGACCTATTTGCCAAGTACTGGGGTCAGGGCATGCAGTAGCCCTGTGGAGCTATATTTCAAGTACAGGCGATAGGAGGCATGCTGCAGCCCTATGGGGCTATGTGGTATTGGGGGAGGGGGGCATGGATAGCCCTATGGGGCATTCCCATGCTGTTACTGGGTTGGGGCATTGGAGGGGGGACAGAACTAGCCCTCTAGGGCTTTTTGTGTTGTTTGCGGTCAGGGCGGTGTTAGGGAGGAGGGTGGCATACCATCAGGGGATGGGTGGGCTGCACATACAGGCAACCTCTGGGGGCGTACGCACAGTTACGCCAGCTACAGTATATGCTGGTGTAACTTATGTTGTCAGTTTTCCCCTGGGGGTTGTTGGAGAATAACACCCTGGGGGACTTTGTTGTTGCCCTTCTAGAATAGGGTGCAACTGCTGCCATAAACCCCCTAGCGCCATGTTGCAGGGGGTTTAAGGCGTAACTGGTGGTATAAGTCCATTTTGGTGCAAGCAGCCTGCAGCATGTCACAGGTCGCTTTGCAGAATACCATGTCGAAACTGCTGGCTTAACTTGCTATTTGCACCATGTTTTTTTGGGTATAAGTCAAGTTGTGCCAGACGTAACCTTTTAAGAATTGGGCTTCATGTTTTCCAGAGGTTTATCATAGGCATTAATAGCTTTTCAAAGGTACCATTCCTGGTGATCAGTGTTGTTTCTGTTGACCTACCACTGCAGCATCAGCAAATAATTAACTGGTTCCAGGCCCCATTCATAGGCCCTGGAAAAAGCAAATTGCTTGTAGTCTCTCTTCTCAGATAAACCTTTGTTCTTGCTTGGGAGCTAATAGGTGGATTAAATGGCTTTCTTATATAGTTCTGATTACTTCAGAGCTATATTGCCACTGAAGAGTTTAAGTGTTTGGATCATTTAAAACAGACGTAGACCATTACTATAAGACCCTGCAGTGAGAGAGACAAAACAAAAATGCAGTTCTGGTCACTGGGGCAGTATTGTATTTTTATTATTACAGTCAGAATTTCAATTCTCATATCTCACTTCCCAAACTTTCTCCACTTTTGAACTCCTTACAGTCCAACATGTTACCCTCCTTTTTTCTCCCATGCCAACTTTGAGTTCTTTATTGAATACTGTTTCCCCAAGTCTAGCCATTCCTTTCTATCCAGATTCTCTAATCATTTTATCTAGATGGTTCACTATCACTAATCACTCTCTACTCATCTAGTTAATTCTCACTGGGAATTGCATCATACAATACGCTCTGATGATTCTCCGCAACTCCCATGCCTCCAATTTTCTGGCTATTTTGACTTGTGCAGCCTTGAATTCTGCCACCTACAATTATAGGGAAGCACCAAGTTTTCCCGTCAGTGAAAATGCCGGCCTTCTCCACAGCAATGGCACAATACCGACGCAGGTATTGTGCTGCCTCTTGGCCCCTTGTTTTCTGTGGGGGGCTGGGCCCCCCACACCCCCTGGACTCTAAGATTCCAACTCCAGGTTGCAGTTGGTCCAGGGAAGGGGCGGAACACTGGGGGAAGGCGAAACAAGGAAAATGGACTATTACCGCAAATGTAGCCATAATGGTCCTTTTCTTGTTTCGGCGTCGGGGTGTCAACGAAAAGGGATGCTACGTAAATTTGGTCACATCATGGAGCAGTTTATCAGCACATAAACCTCATCATCCCTTCTCTGTTCTTGACCTCATTTATACTTACAATTCCCCAATTTTATTTAACTCCACAACTAATGCCCCCTGCACTTCTAAAGAAGAACTGTCTCACCAGTCTCTAACAAATATGAGTGGAGGCTAAGATAACCACTTCAGGTGGCAGCTAAAGCACTAAGATCTGGAAATTTGTTGTGATAGAAACTTTTAAAAGATCGCTGCCCTGCTTAAGAATATGAAAAAACTTTGCACACACCTTCTTTGCAACAACAACAAAAAAAAGGAAAGGATTTGTTTCAACTGTCTGTTTCAGAAGTCACGCTCCTGAAAAAGAAGACAATGTCCTTCTACACTTCTCTTGCCAAGGAGCAGAATCAGTCACAGTAGCAGCTAAGGTCATAGCAGAGTAGTTCCATCTGTGATGATTGACATTTTGAAGGTTCAGCTGAAGATAGGGGGATCTCTACCTGTAGGCTTAGAGAAGATATTGAATGAAGCAATGCAAGTACTGGTGTACTTAGTACAATGGATAGAAATCAATCAATCAATCAATCAAAGTCTTTATTTAACCAGGCGATCAGCAAGCTCATTTTTGAGGTGGACCTGGGTTTGTTATCAAGGAACAACGGACAGTATACATGGGATGCAACACACAAGAAAATGGTAATAATACAAATAAAGTGAGATACAATAATACAGTATATACAAAGTATCAGCAGGTTAAAGTTGAATGTTTATTTGAGTCTCGGATTTAAACCTTTGAGCTAGAGAGCTCATTTACAATGGTTCCACATCGAAAAAGGTACAGACAATTAACAATGACATTTACATTACTGGTTGGATACATAATAAAGAACTCTAAACAAGTGCATCAATTCAAATACATTAGAATAGGTTTGGCTGACAAGAGCAAGATTATGGCAATTGTGCAAACAATAATGGTGGAATAATCAAACAGAAGTGCTGTGCTTACATTGCTACTAAGTGAAGTGAGGTTGAAGGAGGACCGGGGAAAGAGGAGGGTAGGTTAGGAGAGCTGGGGGGGGTTGATTACTGAAAAGAGGGAAGGGCAGATCAGGGACCAGCGTAGGGAGGGGGGTTGGATATTGGTGGTGATCCACCCAAAATTAGTTTTGTTATTATATGGCTGGAGTGGGCAGCTGTTAAAGTATAGGGGTTTGGAGTAGTCGGGCAAGATTGATGTGAGTTGAAGCCAAACAGAAGGTAGTAAGGGTCAGGAGACTTGAGGTGGTGAAGAGCCGTGAAGGAGAGGAGGTGAGGCTGTGGGGGTGGGGTGAAAAGTGCAACATCAGCTGTAATCAGTGCATCATTAGGCATTAGTATCACAGTCGCACTTACTGGGAGAGGCCATGTGTGTTAGCAGCTTAGATTTGAAGGGGCTTAGTTTTGGTTTGGAGACCAGTTCCATGCTCAGGAAATTTAGCCAGAGGGGGGCCCTGTATTCGAAAGATTGTTGCCTTTGCGAGGTACAACAAAATGGGATGCAAAAGCTGGCTTTGCTGGATCCCCTTGTTAGTCTGGAATTGGTGACGTAATTAAGTAGTTGCTGCACTCCAGGGGTGCAAGACTAAGAGTGTCTTTTTTTAGCTAGTAAACAGACCTGGTACTGGATCCTGTTGTTCAAGTTTAGTCAACCAGTGCCGGAGTACAGCTCACATGTAAGAGTTAAGCGGTCTGCGCCCAGGATGAGTCTGTAGGCTTTGTTTAAAGCAGTCTTAATTCTCTAAAGAGCAGTGTCTGTGCCTGCTCCATAGACTACCAGGCCATAATCTATAACTGCAAGTTTGACTGCATTCTCTGTAAGGAAGTGTCTGTGGCAGTAAAGTTGGCCTATTCTGGCACTGGCTGCTTTGGTGACATAATCAATTTGTAAGCTATGGGTGAGCGAATAGTCAAGGATGACCGTAAGGTAGCTAAAGTTATGGTACATATTGAGTGTCTCATGCTTATTATTAATTATTTTGAGGGATGTGAACAACATAATTTTTGTTTTTTTGTAGTTAAGCAAGAGCTTGGAATTAAGGAACCATTTTTCCACAGCACTAAAGTCGGCTTACATTCCTTTTTCTAGAACTTCGGGTGCAGAGTGGCAAGTGTAAAGCACAGCATCATCTGCATATAGAAGGATTTTGTACTGGCATATTTTAGGGAGTTCATTCAGGAACAGGCTGAATAGCAGGGGACACAATATGGAGCCTTGGGGCACCCCAGTGGTGACATTTCTGTGGTCAGATAGAATGTCATGGATCTTGACCTGCTGTGTTCTGTTGGAGAGGTAACTCTGGAACCAGCCCAGAGAGACAGAAGATATCCCAATGTTATGCAGTTGGTGGAGAAGAAAATTATGATTGACCGTATCAAAGGCTTTGGTGAGGTCGATAAAAGTATCTCCCTCCAACAGCCCCCAGTCAAGTGCTTCATGTATACAGACAGTGAATTCAACCAAGGCTGTGGAAATACTGTGTGTCTTCCTAAAACCATGCTGCTGTGGGCATTGAAGGTTGTCCTTATCTAAGTGTTCTACTAACTGGTCATAAACTATTCTGTCTAGGGCTTTTGGGGGGGGTAACATTGAGATTGGCTGGTAGTTGATGTGACTTGTTCTAGTGCCACTTTTGAAGACTGGAGTGACCACCGCAGTTTTCCAGCATGAAGGGAACTTGCCCATAGTTAGTGAGAGATTTAGGATTCAGGTTGTGGGGAGTAAGACATCCAAGGTAAGAGCGAAGATCTTGAGGTCAAGTGAGTCACCGCTGGTTCTAGTTTTCCTGAGGACTTTTCCCAGGTATTTTTTTGTCTCAGCCATAATGAGAATCTTCAGGTAAAAGGGAGGAGTTGTGCTAGCTGTTGGGATGAAGTTGCTGCTATGAGTGGTGCAGGGCTGGGGTTGAAGGAAGTCCATGGGAAGCACTCCACTTAGGTCTGTGAAGGACTTGTTGAAGGCATCTGCAATATTTTGGGGGTCCTGGGTAATTACTCCATCGATGTTAAGCAATGTGGGAGGGGTTCTGCTCATTCTCCCTGTAAGGGTTTTGATGTTCTACCAGAATATGCAGCTGTCACCCCAGGAGTTATTTAGTAGACATTTAAAGTGAGATCGCTTTGCTTGGAGGATGGCATTGGTACACTTATTCCATGCTGCTTTGTATTTCTGGAGGTCAGAGAGAGAGACCCTGTGCTCTTGGCTTTGTGCCACAGGTTATCTGTTGTCCTCATAACATCCAAGAGCTACAGTGTAATCCAAGACTTACTGGATCCTTTAATGATCCTCGTTTTAAAGGGAGCATAAATGTTACAGGCTTTACTGAAGGTGTTAATAATGCACTCAAGTGCATTGTCCACATCGGCTGCAGCATAGACCCCTTCCCAGTGAAACATGCTGAGGTGGGTAGTGAGAGAAGCTAGTTACCCTTCTTTTATGACTCTCAAGGTTATTGTTCTAGGATAGGTTTTAGGTGTCTCATTAGTCCAGGTACATAAGACTGGCAAGTGGTCATTGATAGTATCAACTAGCACAGAAGTACTAGTTATTCACTGTACTGAAGGTTAAAGTTACCCAAGTTGAAACCAAGCAGTAGGAGGTTGAAAAAGTAATTGCTCATCTCAAGAACAAAAAGCTAACCTCCAATGCAAAAACACAGACTGCAAAAGAATTGACTGCACTTCTCAACAGAGATAAAGATAATGTGTATCTGGGATGTAAAATGAAGAATCTCAAAAATACAAGGCAACATAAAAGCCATTGGTTTGCTGGATTACCTCCTGAGTTTCATAATTTCTACCTACAAAGTTGGACCTGATGCGAGACTTTCTGGAAAAAACCTTACATTCTTCCTTAAATAATTTGCCTTTGCTTTCTAAAGGTTTTGTTTTGTTTTGTTATGGAGCTGTTTGGCCTTTTTGACCACCAACTTATGCTTGCTTCAGGGATCTTGCCTGTACCCCCAGTCCCATCCTTCATTCCCTACACTATTACCCAATGGGGATCATAATGGGGTAGGACATGTGGGCTCTGGCACTGTCATTTATGACGGTGCAAATACCTTTTTCTTGATTTTTCTCTCATTTTCCACTTGGGTCAAGCCATGTGCAATGATGTTTGTGCACATGCTGACACCTGCACATATTACAGGCGTCCACATCGGTGACCCACAGTGCTCTCACCTGTCATTCTACCTATATTTGGTGGGTGATAGTGGTGCAACAAGCTGCACTATTCCCCCTCCCTGAAGGAAGAGAACAGTCAATGTGATGCTCAAGCCTCTTTCCTCCGGCTTGCTCTTGAGCGACCCCAGTCTGTTTCCTAACCTGGGTTACAGCATGGTGGCAGGTGAGGCACCCAGGACTTCAGCCCTCCATTCCTCCAAGCTAACTGATTTTCAAAGTGTTCAGTTTTGCGATATGATATTCCCAGATTGCAGATGTTGGAAAGCAAGCACCAAAAAAGAATGGTGTACCACTGGTGCAGGACAAAAAGTTACAGGGAAAAGACATAACTGTGTTCACAATGCTGGTTTTCTGTAGTAACAGAGATAATACCATCAGGATGGCTGGGGCAAATGGTGCATTATAACACAAAAACATTAAAACTTATATCTACCTTGATGTACCCCCCACTGGCCTAAGGCAGACACCAACGCTTTTTGGCATACTGATCTACGGTAACTGAAGCTGACAGTGCCCATGTATAGGTAATGTTAGAAATGCCCAGAACTCCAAGAAAAAATCTGACTTGGAAAAGGTTAAACTTTCTTTCTTTTTCTTCTTTGCACTCCAAGAGAGAGAGAAAAGCTTAGAAAAGCTACAGTGGTGCCAGTTCAGTGGTGTGAAGAGTTGAGAGGCTGGGCATCTTGCCTCCTGCCGTGCCAGCAATGTGGGTTCAGAAAGAGATGCAGGTCACTTGAGGTTGGCCAGGGAAGGGAGAATGCTGTGTCCCAAGGACAACTCTCCTCCCTCAGGGAGAGGTCCATGCATCCCACTAGGCAGTTGCCACCAAGAGGATTTTGGTGGCAATTATGCAGGATGCAGGGAAGGTGTCCCGCACACTTGACATTAGAGAGCACCTCCACAGAGGTGGACCTTTTACAATGCCTCACTGCATGTGCCATGGCCTGGGGAGAAAACAAAGCAAAAATTCCTGACCAGCAAGATAAAGGCCCAGTCCCACATTGGACCCACTCTGGTGACTGGGCTCCCTGGTTCTCTGGCAGAGAATGGATGCACAACGGCTACGTCCCAGAGAAGAAAGGTTATGAGGCTGGGGTGAATGGTCTGGGATGGGCCCAGTCTAGAAGATAGGAGATACAATACTAATTGAGAAAGAAAAGTTACTGGTATTGGCACCTGGCCATTCTGTAAAAAGGATACATCATTTGTAAGTCTCAGTCTCAGCTTTTCTGAGTTTGGTAGTAACTTGTTAAAGAAGTTTACTGTAGCTCAGATTTCCTTAGAGAATATTGTTTGTGGCCCTGAGGGGGGGACTGAACCTGCAATCCAGTGATTTACAGATCTGTGGATTTACCCTCCATACCATTCAGCCCGAACCGTTTTTTGACAGCTCAGCTCTGACCTGTATTTTTTGACTGTTCATCCTAGCTTTTCAAAGATTTTTCCCATAGGCAGCCTTTGGTCTCCTGGGATGGTTTTGTGTAGGTTTTTACCTCTAACATCATCAGCTTGGAGTTCCTCCTCTCATACATGTAAACAAAAGTTAAACACAGATTCAAGTAGGCTATTTTATTAGGCTGAGATTCAAAAACAAGGTTGTGAGAGTTGATAAAAATTCCATTCATCATCTGATGCACAGCAAGATGAATGTTAGTTCTCATAGATGACAAAACAACAACCTATCTTAAAAATATGCAACCTATTTTTTTTAAATACCTTTTTGTCAAGTGAATCCTGAAACCTAAACTACTTGCATCTGTAAGATCCTACCCAAACACTGTGGGAAATATTCTGTAGCCTAAATTACAGGCACCTGTCAGTGCCAGAGATAGACCCTTGCATGGTCTCAGAGTAAACAGCTCTAACCATTAAAGAGCTGCTGATACGCAACAGGCAGGCAACTCATACCATGTAGTTGCCTGCCCTACGAGCTTTTTTAACCATAACATATTTTGTTGTGCAGGATTGTGATGAAAAGTAATTTATCTCGTAAAACCCCACTCATAACTTTCTGATATGAGCCGAGTGGCCACCAAGCGCTGCAGGTCCACCCTTGAAAGCAGCATAATTATGATGTGAGGTAGGGAACGGGGCTGCAAGCATTCTGTGGAGCTATTACTGGAATCAGAGGGGGGGGGGTGCCTAAATGTACTAAGAATATTTTGCAGGCAAGAATACATGTATGGGTCTAATACATAAAAAGTAAAAAAAATATATATATATATATATATATATATTAGCCCCATACATGTACTCTGTGTGTGTGTGTGTATATATATATATATATATATATATATATATTTTAACTGCGGAATTATGGAAGCCGTGCCAGGGCTCCCAGCGATAAGGCCAGCGGCATCACGTGGTGCAGGAGCAACCGCGGCATTGTGAACTAATAATGCCGTGTTGCTGTTATGGGAAGCGCATTCACGAGCTCAACACAGCATTATTTCTCATAATGACGTGCTGCTCTTGCGCGTTCCCGAGCCCAACATGGCATTATAGTCTCATAATGCGTTGTTGCTCCTGTAGTGGGCACGATAGCCACTGGGTGGCAAGTAGCACTGTGGGCAGTCGGTGCTTACGGATCGAAACAGGGGATAGAGCCTGCAAGGAGCAAGACTTCTACACGCGTATGCAGGGGGTAGAGCTAGACAGCAATTGCCTTGGTGTCCGGTGCCTTTCTTGCGAATCACTCTCCACACTGCTTGCCCTGCTACATATCGAGCTTGCCCGTGTCACAAGTGCATTAATCACCGGCAGAAGAGGGCTCTACCGGTGATTAATGCCCGCTGGGGGTTGAACCCTGGCTTTGCCCTCGTGCAACAACGCCTCAGCTGGGCATTAATCACCGTAATTCTCCTCCGTTGGTATTGCCATATATATACTTGCAAAGATACTCTCAGTACATTTAGGCAACCCCCATCGATTCCATTACTAGTAACATGTAGTGCCTGCAGCCCTACTCACTGCTGTTTTTATGGTGGGGCTACTGTTCTAGGCATCTGTTTGACTTGTATCAGGAAGTTACATGTTGGGCTTTATGAGCTAAATAACGCTGTATCACTCCCCTGAACAACAATTTCCATTGATGGCTAAATAAGCTCCTAGGGCAGGCAGCTTCATGATAAGAGTTGCCTATCTGGAGCATAAAAACATGTTAGCTGCCCTTTATGCTCATAACAGCAACACACATTTATTAAGGCTTAGAGTTATGATATTAAAGTACATTTGAGAACAGACAGAAAATAGATCAAATCAAAAATATGCAATAACCAATTAAATGTCATACAAAATATTGTTTTTCAAATGGGCAGACTCTGTCCTTTACCTTTAATTGCCTATAAACTGTATACAACGTTTTACATTCTCAGAGTCATTTCTGTTTTAGCACTTTGCACTAAATTACTCATAACTGCTCAAGTAATAAAATTGTCCAAACTTTGCTAATCCCACTCTCTAACTGTTGCATACTAAAAGTCCAAGAGTTTCCCAGTGCAGTGTTTGTTCCTTGACATTCAAGATTCAGGAAAGCTGAGAAAGGCTTGGGAAACAAGAATCTCTATGGTCTGAAAATGTCTAAACTTTTCAAAGCACTGCATACTGTTAAGTCACTTAACTTCCCCTGAGCTCCCAGGACACACCTAGAAACAAGCCTTGTGAAAGTGCGCTTTTCCCACCAAAAACTGTAAAATAAATAAAATAAACAAACATCTGCCAGTCTAGTTCCACCCACCCTGATGCCAGTTGAATAAATGGCACCTCCTGCCCACCCACTCTGTACCCACTGCTCTCCACCTCCTGCCTGTCTCCCTAATCACCCTTGGCAGCACATCTCCAGCTGTGGGTGAGAGGGGGACAGCAACTGGCACAGACCCTCCTTTCATTATTTTGGCTGACCACTGTCTGAAAGAATGGTACTGAGCTAGCATGTACTGTACTGTAGCAACATCATTTCTTTAGACAGTACACTATTGTTGCAATAACAGTCACTCAGACAGCAGCTGGCTGAGATGGGGCAAGGTGGATCTGTGCCAGCTGCCATCCTTCTCTTATTTACTGATGATGATGGTCTGCTTAGGTTGAGCCGGGTAGCAGGTGGGGGTGGAAGGTGGTGGGTACAGAGTAGGTGGGGAGGGAGAACTGCCGGGGATTTCTACATAATTTCATCAGTAATAGGAGTGAGGGGGGGTACCACTAGACTGGCAGCAATTTATACATAATTTCAATGGGGATCAGGGCATGAACAGGGTACCACTAGATGGCCAGTGAGTTATACTTAATTTCAACTGGGACTGGGGCAGCAGGAGGTGTCACCAAAGTCTCAGGGAGTTTTCATTTAGTGTATGAGGTTCAGAAGATGGTGACAGCAATGGCTGAAGCTCTGTGCAATGCCTCCACACATACATATGCACAGGCACATTGCATTGAGCTGTTAGTGGTCATGTAATGGCTTGCAAATGGACCCTTAGAACCTTGTATACTGTATGTGTCCATTAGCATGCTGTCCTTTGAATATGGCATCCAGAAGCAAAGTATTATCCCATGTGGTACACGCTATCCCTGTCTGCACCTGAGTGACTGTTGCCAGCAGGGAGCTGTGGTAGTGCTGTGCATATGCACTTTACACAGCTCAGTATTCATGCAGACAGTCTGCACAGGACAAAGTCTACTACTTGTATGAATATATGTCTCACAGACGATCGCACTCTATATTTTCATTGGCATTATGTTTTGCATGGCGCAAATGTCCATTGCTGAGTTTGAGGGTGAATGTCTATACTGACTTTAATTTCAGATCTATACAATTTATTTTTAATATTATGCTTTATGTCAAATGTATTTTGAGTCAATCCCTTGCTTATCTCTCAGTCTCTACTTCTACAGTACTTGTACTACATATTACAAGGAAGGTTCCTTCTACCGACTAAGTAATTTTACAAGATACAATGTCATCCATTTTTTCTTAGTTCTACTGTAATCTCTGTGCATTTTTTTATTAAACAAACAAATAGAAATTTAAAAAAATGCAGATTGCTTTCCACTCTCAAATTTAATATTCTTCTTTGACCCCCTCCTTTTCAAACCCATCCCCTCCAGCCCCCAGGTATTCCCACTGTGCAATGAAAATATACTGCAACTACTGCTCTTAACTGCCACCTATCCAGCCTAGTAGCTCTGATGGTTTCCCTGTTAAACTGATCAGTTCCAGGCCTGCAAGTCTTTTATTTAGGGCCTGGTTAAACAACAATAGTCAACCCATATGCATGTCCACTCTGAGATCTGAAAATCCTACTAGTCTCTCAATGTAGATGCTGTCTTTCCCCTGCTCTCTTTCTTTCATTGCCCATCATCCTTGTCATGCTAAGATCTTAATTCTATTCTGTCATTAAAAAAAATCTAGGCCCCCTCATCTCATGTGTGCTCCTCTTGCTACACATCCAATCATGCATTATGGTAATCACTGACTATTCCTGTGCCTCTAATACCACTCCTGACTATCTGAAAACTGCAACTGTCCCTCCTATGTATATAAATCTTCACTTAACTACATTATCTTCCTAAAGGGACATACAACCTGTTCTTTACATCATAAGGGTGTGGTAGCACCCCTATATTTAGGGTTGAGTATGGTGTTCAGTGTTAAAGCCTTATATTTGCAGCTTAATCGCTTTGGCAATGTTTGATGAAATCAGATGGAACTGCTGAGACACAGAGAGGGAGAGAGAGAGAGAGAGAGAGCAGCCAGAGATTCCTTAAATCAATGAGGTTATTTTCTAGACTACACTGAACTGAATTATTACTTTTTGAACCTGTGTAAGTAACTAGTATTGATTCTGTTTTTGGGGTTGACTAGGCTTAGTTTTAACTTTAATTTGCCAGGAAGGAACTGTAGCTGGGAGATATTTGCAGTCATTTGTGACTAGACCTGGTACTTATCCTCTGTGAAATAGGTGTTTGCTAAGGGTAGGAGCTGAAAGTGGCCTAGTTGAACTGTGGACTTAAAACAGGAGTTGTTTGTGGTCTCTGTCTGCTGAGACAGAGAGAGAGAGAGAGGGAGAGAGAGAGAGGGAGAGAGAGAGAGAGAAAGCAGCCAAAGATTTCTTAAATCAAGGAAGTTATTTTCTGGACTACACTGAACTGAATTATTACTTTTTGGACCTGTGTAAGTAACTAGTATAGATTCTGTTTTGGGGGTTGACTTATCTTAGTTTTAACTTTAATTTGTCAGGGAGGAACTGAAGCTGGGAGATATTTGCAGTCATTTGTGACTAGACCTGGTACTTAACCTCTGTGAAAGAGGTGTCTGAAAGGAAGGAAAGCACTCCCCCAGGTGGAGGGTCAGAGTTGTAGTTCATTGTTTCTGGACTGCATAGGTTTACTCCCTCCCACCCTTCCCTACACCCCACCTGCCCCAAGCACATAACTCCCTTTATGGCAGGGGTTCTGTCATCACTTCCCTAAAACTGCTAACAACATACATCTGTTCATATTCTTAAAGGCACAGCACACTGAATGGGGGTAGAGACACTCATAAGCTTGCACACACTAAAACAAGAACACAAAAACAACAAAAGAGAAGCATCTGTAACAGGAAGGGGCACAGACATGTAGGGAGTGGTGCAATGTACTGGCTGTGGAGCAGCAGCCTTCTGGGAGACATTCTGGAAACTGAGTTGCTGCCCTATTTGCAGGCACCTCTCTGGTCTAAGGGAAGAGGTTGCTCGTCTCCATGCAGACCTGGCAATGATTCAGAAAACCTGCTCCCCAACCCAGGGACCACCCAGGCCACCACAACTACCTCAGAGGTTGCCAAGAAAGAGGACTGGTTGGACCACGGTGGGATCAGGGAGGGTGAGGGTGAGGGTGGTGGAACAGAGGCACATCTGTCCAGTTGTGCCTCTCCACAATCCATTCACCACTCTGGCAGAGCATGGTTCCTCCATGAAGGCACCTGCAGTGGAGACCAAGAAGGATGCTGGGAACCTCCACAATGGAGACCCACAGGTGGGTGGCACAGGACCCCACGTGGGTAGGAAACAACTCCTGGTGGGGGACTCAATTGTTAGTGGGGTAGAACTTGTGGAGGGAAGGGAAAGGGAGGTAAGGTGCCTGCCTGGCACCATGGTTTGGAGGGACAGGAAACAAATCCTCAGGATCGTGGGAGCAGCTGCAAGGGGGAGTGAGCTGGATGTCATTATCCACCTAGGGATGAATGACCTGGCTGAGAATGGAATCAAAGCAGTGCAACAGGAGTTTGTGGAGCTGGGGAGGGGCCTTAGACAAGTAGCACACATGGTAACTTTCTCTGAAGTGCTACCTGTCTATGGCATGGATGAGGCTAGGGTACTCCGCACCATGGCATTCAATGACTGGTTGAAAAACTGGTACAGATCTCAAGGATTTGGCTTCATTGGGGACTGGGGCTCCACATGGAGGGATGCAGGCCTGTACAAGCATGATGGTCTGCATCTATCCTGAAGGGGAACAAGGATCCTAGGTGATAGGTGATAGGTTTAAATGCTTCATTGGCAAGCATTTAAACTAGCCAAAGGGGGGATGCACTGAAAAGGAGAAGGGAAATCCTATCCCCCCCCAAAAGTCGGGTAGTTAGTGAGGTAAACACCAAGATAAAGCAGTCGATAGGGATAAGGGCAGGGGCAAATGGAGAAAAAGATAAAGGCACTAAGGACAGGGATGGGCAAAAAGAAATAGAGCCAGAAAAAAATGGAGGTTAAGGAGTAGCAACGTCCATAGTCTAGGCAAAAAGCTCCCCAAAATGGTGGCCTTGATGGAAGAGGGATGCTTGGATATCATGGCAGTGAAAGAAACATGGTACACAGAGAACCATGACTGGGATGTCAACATACCAGGGTATACAATCTACAGGAGGGACAGGGAGGGAAGAAGGGGAGGAGGAGTAGCTCTCTATGTAAGGGAAGGGATCAAAGCAACAGAACTAAATGGTAAACAGGGAGGAGAGGAGGCACTGTGGGTCACCCTGGAGACTGGAAATGGCTCCACAATCCGCACGGGGGTTGTATAGAGACCCCCATCTCAGGGGGAGCAAACGGACAAGGAAATTATAGAAGGCATCCTTGGGATGGCAGAGAAAGGTGAGATATTGCTGATGAGGGACCTGAATATGCCAGATGTTATCTGGAGCACCTTTGCTGCAGCCACATCCGAGACCAGGGTCATTCTCGATGCCCTACAGTGGGCATGCCTCTGACAGCTAGTTTTGGAACCCACTCAGGAGGGAGCAATCTTAGACCTGGTACTCTCAAATGGGGAAGGAGAGAGGATCTCTGATCTTGAAGTGGGTAGCCATCTGGGAACAAGCGACCGCCAAACAGTGTGGTTCATGATAAACTTAGCTGTAGAATCAAGCCACACAAAAGTGAGGGTACTGGATTTCAGAAGGGCTGATTTTGTCAAAATGGGAGAGTGCCTCAGAAAAGCACTAGCAAACAGGCAAGAAGGTGAGGTGGAGCAATAATGGGGAAACATCAAAACTGCCATCACAGAGGCAACAAGCCTTTGTGTGAAGCAAATAAACAAATCAAAACAAAAGAAAAAACACTATGGTTCTCAAAAGAAGTGGCAGGGAAGGTAAGGGAGAAAAAGATAGCATTCAGGAAGTATAAGGAAACACAGAAGGAGCAGGACAGAGAACTGTACCAGTTAAAGCAGAAGGAAGCGGGGAAGGCAGTCAGAATAGCAAAGGCACAAAACTGAGGAAAAGGTAGCCAACTTGGTTAAGAAGTGGGATAAAACCTTTTGTAGGTACATTAGGGAGCAAAGAAAGACTAAGGCAGGGATACTGAGGCTGAATAAAGAGGAAGGTGGTTGGGCAGCGAGCGACAGTGAAAAAGCAGGAATACTGACCGAATATTTCTGCTCGGTATTCACAATGGAAAAGCAGGGGGAGAGACCTAATCCAGTCAATAGAAGCACTCTGGATAGGGTGGTTGATATTAGTCCTTTCTCAGAAGAAAGGGTTCTGATAGAACTCTTAAAACTGAAGGTGGATAAAGCAGTGGGGCCTGATGGGATTCACCCCAGAATTCTAAAAGAACTAAGGGAAGAACTAATAACACCACTGACTACCCTTTTTAATAAATCATGGGAGGATGATGTGGTACCTGAGGACTGGAGAAGGGCGGATGTGATTCCCCTTCACAAAAGTGGGAGAAAGACAGAGGCAGGAAATTACAGACCTGTCAGTTTGACCTCAGTGGTAGGAAAAATGATGGAATCACTTCTGAAGGAAAGAATTGTTGAGTACCTAGAGGCCAGAGGGGCACAGGACCCAAGGCAGCATGGATTCACAGCAGTAAGGTCATGTCAAACTAATGTAATTGTATTCTTTGACTGGGTGACCAAAGTAGTAGACCAGGGAGGGGCTGTGGACATAGCCTACCTAGACTGTAGCAAGGCATTTGACACAGTCCCGCACTAAAGATTAATAAACAAATTAGCCAGACTGGGAGTGGGTCCCTGGGTGATAGCCTGGATAAAACACTGGCTGGACAACAGGATGCAGCGGGTAATAGTAAATGGAGTCCACAGTGAAGAAAGGAGGGTTACTAGTGGGGTACCGCAGGGTTCAGTACTGGGGCCAGTCCTTTATAATGTCTTTATAAGTGACATTGCAGAGGGACTGGAAGGGAAGGTATGTCTCTTTGCAGATGACACAAAGATCTGCAACATGGTTGATAAGCAAGGTGCGGTGGAAAGGATGAAAAGGGACTTGGTAAGGCAGAAGAAATGGTCAAATGTATGACAGCTTAGATTCGACGCAAAGAAGTGCATAGTACTGCACCTGGGAAACAAAAACCCAGGGCAAGAGTACACAATGGGGGGGTGAGATACTGACAACAACAAAAATGGAAAGAGACCTGTGGGTAGTCATATCAGATGACCTAAAGGTGGGCCAGCAATGTGAGAAGACAGTAAGGAGGGCTGGGGGGATACTGGGATGCATAGGGAGAGGCATCACCAGTAGAAAACAGAAAGTTGTTGGCCCTCTGTACAGACAGTTGGTAAGACCACATCTGGAGTACTGTGTACAGTTCAGGAGACCCCATCTCCGCAAAGACATAGACAGGGTGGAGGCTTTCCAGAGGAGGGCAACCAAAATGATGCAGGGTCTGCACCAGAAGACATATGAAGAATGACTAAAGGAGCTTAAGTTGTATAGCCTGGAGGAAAGGAGAGAGAGAGGGGGGGGTCATGACAGAAACTTTCAAATGCCGAAAGGGAATCAACAAAGTTCAAAAGGGTAGCATCTTTCAAAAAAAAGAGATGTGCAAGAACAAGGGGGTACAATTTGAAGATGGGGGGGACTGCTCAGAGGTAATGTGAGGAAGCATTTCTTCAGAGAGAGAGAGAGAGAGAGAGAGAAAGAGAGTTGTAGATGCATGGAACAGCCTTCCTGAGGTGGTCATAGAGACAAAAACAGTGGGGGAATTCAAAAATGCATGGGACAGACATAAGGTAATTCTAGTGGGGGGGTAGGAGGAAGTAGGCTGTTGGTTAACTAGGATCTGCTGCTTATCCATTAGGTAGGGAAATGGGAAGACTAGGTGGGCCAAGCGGTCCTTATCTGCTGTCAAATTCTGTTTCTATGTTAACTTGTGCTGCTGGATACTCTGACAGCAATGATCTGATCTTTTCCCGGTGTCATGTGGCACCCCCACCCTCCAATCACCATCCCCTTATGTTTGTTATATTTCCCTGGTATCTAGTGGCACCCCCACCCTTTAAACATTGTTTCCTTATGTTTGTTGTTTCTCTGGTGTCTAGTGCCCGCCATCTGATCACTGTCCCTGCATTTATGTTAACTGTAATAAAGAAAATCATCACTTGATGATTTTTTTAACCTGTAAAAAAGAAAACGGGCCCTCACTGATCTGACCTCACCACCCCAACCACCTACTCAACACTCACCACCCAATCCCCCCCCCCACTGAACCCCACACGCACCCTCAATCACCTGAACAGGTGCCACAGTGTAGCTCCACTTTCTGATTGAAGAAACGTCTTACTGCTGGCACCGCCGACTGCAATATGAGAAACTTAGGTACGTGTTGTTCAATGTATAGTATTTCAATGGGGTTTTGAACCTTGATGCACAATTTTGTCATTTTTGCATATTGTGACCCCACATTTTTAACACGGCTTTTGGGACCCCACCTCATGACCAATAGTGGTGGAATTATGCAAATCAGGTCCAAAATCATTTTTATGGTCTCATGGTGAAATCACATTTCTGGCAGGATCTGAACATTTTCACTGCCCTTGTTCATGAGGTGGGGTCATAACATAGAAACATAGAAACATAGACTTTGACAGCAGAAAAGGACCACTTGGCCCACCCAGTCTGCCCATTTCCCTACCTACTGGATAAGCTGCAGATTCTAGTTAACCAACAGCCTGCTTCCTGCAACCCCCCCACTATAATTGCTTTGTGTCTGTCCCATGCATGTTTGAATTCCCCCACTGTTTTAGACCCAATGACCTCCTCAGGAAGGCTGTTCCATGTATCCACCACTCTCTCCGTGAAAAGAGTTTCCTCACATTACCCTGAGCCGCCCCTTTATCTTTAAACTGTGCCCCTTGTTCTTACACATCTCTTTTCTGAAAGATGCTACCTCCTGACTTTGTTGATTCCCTTGAGGTACTTGGAACGCTTCTATCATGTCCCCGTCCCTCCTTTCATCAAGGGTATACATATTAAGCCCTCTCAGTCCCTCTTCATATGGTTTCTGATGTAGACCCTGCACCATTTTAGTTGCCCTCCTCTGGACTGCTTCCATCCTGTCTATGTCCTTGCGTAGATGAGGTCTCCAAAACTGCACACAGTACTCCAGATGGGGTCTCACCAACTGTCTGTATAGAGGGATAATCACTTCCCTTTTCCTACTTGTGATGCCCCTTCTTATGCATCCCAGTATCCCCCTAGCTCTCCTTACTGACTTTTCACATTGCTTGCCCACCTTTAGGTCATCTGATATGACTACTCCCAGGTCCCTTTCCATTTGTTGTTAGTACCTCCCCTGCTATTGTGTACTCTTCTCCTGGGTTTTTGTTTCCCAGGTGCATTACTTTGCACTTCTTTGTATTGAATCTAAGTTGCCATATGTCTGACCATTCCTACAACCTTGCCAAGTCCCTTCTCATCTGTTCTACCCCGTCTTGTGTATCAACTCTGTTACAGATCTTTGTGTCATCTGCAAAGAGGCATACCTTTCCCTCCAGACCCTCTGCAATGTCACTTATAAAGATGTTAAAGAGGATTGGACCCAGTACTGAGCCCTGAGGTACTCCACTAGTAACCCCTTTCTTCAGAATGTGTTCCATTCACTATTACCTTCTGTGTCCTGTTGTGCAGCCAGTTCGCTTCCAGGCTGGCTAACTTGATTATTAATCTTTTGAGCGGGACTGTGTCAAATGTCTTGCTAAAGTCTAGGTAGGCCATATCCACAGCCCCTCCCTGGTCTATTACTTTGGTCACCCAGTCAAAGAAATCAATTAGATTAGTCTGACATGACCTTCCTGCTGTAAATCCATGTTGCTTTGGGTCCTGTGCCCCGCTGGCCTCTAGGTGCTCAACAATTCTTTCTTTCAGAAGTGATTCCATCATTTTCCCTACCACTGCTTCCCTTCCTGCTTCTGCCTTGCTCCCACTTTTGTAAAGGGGAATCACATCTGCCTTCCTCCAGTCCTCAGGTACCACCCCATCCTGCCATGATTTGTTAAAAAGTGTGGTCAGTGGTGTCACTAGGTTCCCCCTTAGTTCTTTTAGGATTCTGGGGTGAATCACATCAGGCCCTATTGCTTTGTCCACCTTGAGTTTTAGGAGTTCTTTCAGGACTCTTTCTTCTGTGAATGGACTGGTGTCAACCCCCCTTCCCAGAGTGCTTCTATTGTCTGGTTTAGGTAACTGCTCCTCATCTTCTTTTGTGAATACTGAGCAAAAGTATTCATTCAGTATCTCTGCCTTTTCACTGTCTCCCTCTGCCCACCTCCCGTCTCCTTTATTAATCTTCACTATCCCTCCCTTAACCTTTCTGCGCTCCCTAATGTACCTATAAAAGGTTTTATCCCCCTTTTTGACCGAGTTGGCTATTTTTTCCTCAGTTTGTGCCTTTGCTATTCTGACTGCCTTTTCTACTTCTTTCTGCTTTAATTGATACAGTTCCCTGTTGTGCTCCCTCTATGATTCCTTATACTTTTTGAATGCAGCCTTTTTCTCCTCAACCTTCCCTACCACCTCTTTTGAGAACCATAGTGGTTTTTTACTCCGCTTTGTTTTCTTTATTTGTTTTACACAAAGACTTGTTGCATCTATAATGGCAGTTTTGATTTTTCTCCATTGTTCTTCCACCCCTCCTATTTGGCCATTTGCTAGTGCATTCTTCAGGTGTTCACCCATTTTGCCAAAGTCAGCCCTTCTAAAGTCCAGTATCCTTGTTTTTGTATGGCTTATCTCCATGGTTGTGCTCATTGTGAAGCACACTGTGCAGTGGTACTTGTTCCCAGATGTCTACTGACTTCTAAATTTGTGATCCTCTCTCCATTTGAGAGTACCAGGTCTAGTATTGCTCCTCCCGAGTGGGTTCCAGCACTAGCTATCTAGGTCTGCTCTGGTGGGCACGAGAATGACCCTGCTCTTGGATGTGGCTGCAGTACATGTCCTCCAGTTAACATCTGGCATATTCAGGTCCCCCATCAACAGTATCTCCCCTTTTTCAGCCATTTTGAGAATGTCCTCTATCATTTTTTGTCCATTTCCTCCCCTTGAGATGGGGGTCTGTATATAACCCCTGTGCAGATTGCAATGCCATTCCCCATCTCCAAGGTAACCCAGAGTGCCTCTTGTCCTACCCTTTACTTTTTAGTTCTGTAGCTTTGATCCCTTCCCTTATGTATAGAGCTACTCCACCTCCTCTTTTGCCTTCCCTGTCCCTTCTGTAGATTGTGTACCCTGGTATGTTGACATCCCATTCATGGTTCTCGGTGTACCATGTTTCTGTGACTGCCACAATATCCAATTGTTCATCTTCCATCAAAGCTACTAGCTCAGAAAGCTTGTTTCTCAGACTACGGGCATTAGTAGTCATTGCCCTCCATTTAATGTTGGCTTGATCCTTTTTTCCCCTATCCCTGCTTTTATTGCTCTTATCTATTTTACCATTTACCCCCGTTCTGCCCTGTGTTGAGCTCTGTACCTCAGTGTTTACCCTACTACCTGCCATGTTTTGTGGGGGGAGGCTTGACTTTTCCTGCCTTTTATCAGTACCTCCCCCCTTATCTATTTTAAAAGCTTGCCAAGGAAGCATTTAAACCTGTCACTTAGGAGCTTGGTCCCCTTTGTGGACAAATGCAGACCGTCATACCAGTATAGACCTTTATCTCTCCAAGTGGACCCCCAGTCCCCAATGAAGCCAAAGCTCTGTGCTCTGCACCAGTTTTGCAACCATTCATTAAACTGCATGGTGTGCAGTACCGTAGCCTCACTCCTGCCATGGACTGGTAGCACCTCTGAGAAGGTTACTGTGCTTGCTACCCATCTGAAGCCCCTCCCCAACTCCACAAATTCATTCTGCACTGCACTGATCCCATGCCTAGCTAGGTCATTTGTCCCAAGGTGGACAATGATATCTAGTTCTCTCTCCTGTGATGCTGCTTCTACAATTGTGAGGATTCGCTTCTTGTCCCTCCAAGCCATGGCACCAGGCAGGCAGCTTACTTCCTTCTCCCTTCCCCAGTTCTACCCCACTAACAATCGAGCCCCCTATCAGTAGCTGTTTCCTTCCCCTGTGGTGTCCCTTGCCACCCTTTTGTGGGTCTCCCTTGTGGATGTCCTCAGCATTCTTCTGGGTTTCCACTGAGGGTGCCATCATAGAGGAATCTTGCTCTGCCAGAATGGCATCTGATTTGTGTAGAGGTGCAACTGGGGGCTTCTCTCTGGTCCACCACCTGCCCTCCCAGAACCCACTGTGGTCCTACTGCTCTTCTACTCCGAAACCTCTGACTCAGTGGTTGTGGCAGTGGTGCTCTTTGGGAGGAGGCCTCCTTAGTCCTTGCTAGTTCAGCCTGGAGGTAGGTAACCTCCTCTCTCAGAGCTGACAGTTGCCTACAAATAGGACAGCAATGCAGTTTCCAGAATGTTTCCCGGAAAACTGCTGCCCCACAGCCAGTGCATTGCATCACTCCCCACATGTCCCGCTCCCTTATTATATACAATATATAATTATATATGTATTTGTTTTGTGTAACTACTCTTTATGCACGTTGCAGGGTCATTAGGAATATGACAGTTCTGCCCCAAGACCTGTTGAGGAAGTGATGTCAGAACTGTGGCTATAAAGGAAATACCACACCTGGGGGTGGGGGTAGTGCACAGCCACTGGTGACTGTTAGAAACAATCAAATGCACAACTGCTCCACCACCCTGGTGAGTACTGTCTTTTATAGTACTACAACTAACACCACAATTTACTAGACCACGGCTCCAACACAAACCACTCTACTGAGTACAGGGATAAAAATGAACTCACTCCTCAGCCAGCAGGAAACTTAAAATGTTACAAAAATATCCTTCCAAATGCTAGGTCTCAACCCCCGTACTCAAGCAAATTCAGTTGTATCTCACTCACTCTGGTTATAAAATTACTACCCTTTTAAAGGAATCCTGCAATTCTCTGCTTAATGCCAATAAGGAAAAATAAAAATAAAACTTTTTGTAGAAAGTGTATCTCCCCTTCTTACCCAGTGCTCTGCAGCATTATGCCTTAATCAGGTTTCCAGGTCCTAAATGGAGTTGCAGTTTGTTCTTTGTAGTAAGTTTGAGCGTCCAACAGACACTTTAAAGTCAGAAAGCTATGCTGAAGATTTGGAGTCAAAATATGTAACAATGATAAAGTTATGAGTGTATGTTAACATTTTTCTATGCTCGTGCATAACTCCAGTACTTTTAAATATTTTGACCCCAAATTTCCACACCACCCCATGAACGTGTCAGCTGTCATTTTTCAAATCCTGGCAAAAATGTATTTTCATACCTGTGGTGCGGAATGATATTTTGGTGGCACAGAATCACAATTTGATAAGGATTTCAAAATGTTCACCTACCAGGTTCATGAGGTGGGGTAACAGAAAGGCTATGCTGAAATGTTGGTATACAAATACAGTAAAATGATTACGTTATGACTGAACATTGCAATATTTCAATGTTCACCCATAACTTTGCTAATTTTCAATATTTTGACTCCAGAATTTCAACATAGTCATTTTTCCACACCACCTCATCAACGTGATGGGTATTATTTTTTTCAAATCCGGGACAAGACGCCTTTCCTAACTTCTGGTGTGAATTGGCATTTTGTCCAATATACTGTAAATGATACATGTCATGTTTATAAGAGCAGTCATAAAGGGACTATCTTGAACATTTAGGGTCAAAATAAAAAAAAATAAATAAAGACTGAATGTATGAACAGTGAATGTGTGCAGAGTGAATGTGTAAAGAAGGAATGTGCCAGGTCCTGCATTTCTGTAGGTGAACAGATTATTCCCATGGTGCAGGGATAAAAGGGCCCTGCACTAGTCCCAAAGGGACCTGCATGAATATGATTCCACTATCTCAGAAAGGAAGGATATTCTTTGCAGAAAACTTTGTTGATACACCAGTTAGGGTAATTTAACTCCACAAAAGTAGGGAAATTTGGCATTAGGGTTTCCAACTCTAACCCCCCCCCCAAGCAGTAAAAAGAAAAAATCATTATGCCTTTGGCTATCCTGAGTCTTGGCGAATTAGGGTTGGGGTCTTCATTGGGGTTTTCAACTGTAATGCTCACCCCACTCCATGAGCAAATAACTCAGATGTGATCTGTTTTCTTTGGGCAGGCCCACAGATTGTTGGCAACATGTGGGGAGACACTGTTCTGTACGTTTAGACACCATATTAGAAAGTGGTGAGTGTTATGGTTGAAAACTGTTATGCCACATTCCCCTACTTTGTGGCATTAAGTTACCTTAACTGGTGCATTAACAACGATTTTTGCAAATAATGCTTAATATACATTGTCTGTTAAGGACCTCTTTGGGAGCAAAGAATCTGTCCTTAATATAATTTTTCATTTAATATGCAGGTCACACAATACTTCAGAAATTACAGTCAGGACCTCAAGAATTTTTCTTTACATCATGATGTCCTTAATAAGCAAGTTTCACTCCAATTGTAAATCTGGACATGTGTGAAGTCAGTTATCTGTTTAACGACCAGGCAGTATAGTGCAGTGGTCTAAGGATCTGAGCTGCAAATTTGGTGACATCCAGCAGACCAGACCTGGGTTTGAATCCCACTGCTTCCACTTGCATACTGTGTGATGCTGAGCAAGTCACTTAACTTCCTTGTGTTCCCAGGTCACACTCAGAAACAAACTCCAGCTTAGTATGCCTTTCCTGGTTAAACAATTTCCCCTTTCCCTGACCCCAGTTTGTCACACTGAGTGTTTATTTTGAAATAGTCCTATTTTATTCCTTTTTTGAGGGGCTCTTGTTAATGTATCCCTTCCTCTCAAATATCCATTTTTTTACTTACTCATAACAGTTCCAGAACCAAGTGGCATCAGTGGAGTGGAAGCCCTGCTTGAAGGTTTCACTGTAGGCTTCAGATCAAGTGATGTCAGCTGGTTATGGAGTTGCTAGGTAATTCAAAAATAAACATGGGTCAGGAAAAAAGGCAGTATTAACATGGTAAGTTAGTTTGAAATGAGTAAGAATGTAACATTTTTATTTGGAAACAGGAGTTGTACAAAATAAGCACAAGAACATGCCCAGTGGTTTTCTGTATAAAACAACAGCAGCACGGTTACATACTAAAAGTCATAATGCACATTAGCACAAGGGACCCTAAATAAGGGAAAAACTAGGACTACAGTCAATTCTTGATATATGCATATGCTTGGGACATCCCATTTCGTGTATGCAGTGCATCAGAAATGGCTTACAATTAAAATTGTGTTGAAAATCAATGGAGTCACTCAGTAAAATACACATTTTCACCTGCTGCTCACCATCACCTTTGCTGAATGTATCAGGCTCATGGAAAACATGCAACGTCATCAAATGTTGTACACTCACAGCTATTAAAATTAATCGATTTATCCATGGCTGCTGGCTCTGAGGAATGTAGAGACTGAAACAGACTAAAATACACACGTATGTAACCACTGGGAACACAGATAACATCTATTTTATGGATATGATTGACAGCATTAGTCTGTGAAACCCTTGTCTAGAGGAAGAAGTGTGCATGCAGCCAAAATTTGGTGTGCATAAAAGCAAATCTTCTATCAATAAGTACATAGGATTAGTACTGGGACATGCCATTTTAGTGCATGACCGGAATGTGCATATATATATATATATATATATATATATATATTGCATAAAAATGGAATGCACTGTATTTCAAAACAAATGCACAAAACAATATATATTGAAGATATTAAATAGATACACATGCTCCAATTAACAGTTGTATTATAAAAGGTAAACCAGCTGGGTTTATATTCCCTGTAAATGTCAATACAGCTGAATTAGTTGTTTTCTTAACAACCTACTCAAGAAAAGTAACCTTTCCCACCTGAATGAGTCCATCACTCTTAATAGTCTTTCCCCAAACATTTTTCATTCCCTACAACCAATCTTCTAATTGGGCCTCCTTATGCTACTGCTGTGCTGATGCATTCTGCTCATCACAGCACTGCTTCATTCTGTCACTAAATTACCTCAGATTATGGATGAACTGATGCTAAAGGGAAGTTCGGCAGACTCACTAAAAACTGATATTTTTGTCACTGGTGAGACCAGTCTGAAATAAAGGTGGGAAAGCCAAGAATTTTTCACCTAGAGCCAAGCCAGAGCTGAGCCAGGGGTCTGGTTTGACTCCACAAGCCAAAACACGAGTCAAGCCCTGGTTGCTTCAGGCTGCTGTCTACATAGGAGATGAACATTTCAGTCACTACATTAACTGCTTAGGATGACAAAAATGCTCACTTTTATCATAGTGGCTTGGCTTGACCTTGTCTCTCAATTAATTACAGAGGTCAAACCGAGCTGAGCCAGGTACTAAGCTCGAACCAGGCTTGAGCCTGCTGTTGCTTGCCCACTTCTAGTCCAAAGTGTTCCATCTTCCCTTTGGCAGTTCAGCACTTTATATTGAAAAAACTACAGTATCACTTCCTAGGTGGCCAGTACTATTCTCATGATCAATTCCTCTGATCAGTCCCTTTGTACCCTCCTCCACCTCTCCAGATTTATATTTTTTATCTTGCAGTCAACGTATTTACTCTTCCTGGTACTGTGCCAGGAGCGGACAGCGTAATTTTAAAGAATCCCTCTCACAAGCCCGATACCCCGCATTCCCCAAATCATTGTTTAACTATGTGCCCATCCTGATGCATGATTTCAGAATGGAGGGGGCAGCAAATTATTTGCCCACCTCCCACAGCCCAGATGCTCCATTTCTGCTCCATTTTTCAATGCAGCCAGTTGGCATGCAGTCAGTAAAAAAGGGGCAGAGCAGTAGCATCATTAGTGACACTTAACAGACTGACTGGGCAAGAAATGAAAACTGGTTTAAAACCAGTGCACACAAATATTGTATCTGATTAGGCATTCCAACAGTGAACATTAAAGCTAAAAAAAAATCACAATATTAACCGTTTTACACTTATTAACTAAATTTACTAAGCCTTACCTTGTCCAAAGGGTTCTAGATGACTTCATTTATGGTGCTTTTAGGGATGCTTCTCATCACCACATCCACCACAGAACAATATGATGCATCAGGCAGACAGGGTCATGGAGTTTGCTGGTCATGTCATCCTGGCAGCCGTAATTTTTCTGACTGCATAACTCTTGACCCCTGTTGCTTCCCACCAACAGTGACATTGTTTGCACACCTGGGGTGGGGGGTGTCACTGAATTGGTAGAACATGGCAGCAATCCCACCCTAAACTAGGAAACACTACAATCATCAGTACATTATCAGTCATAGCAAGTCTGTTGATTGCAACCTCAGCCTGCTTCCATATGTGGGTCACCTGTATGATAGTGCAACACCCAAATGGTGGACCACATGGTGGCTTATTTCAGTTTTTGTTTGTGAGGTGGGGTTCTGCTATCTGTCTTGAATGCCTTTTGCCTTGTGGAGGAAGGCACCTCCTCCTTCTGCTGCATGACTACCCCATATTGGTCCAGTGGGAGGAGATATAATACAAGAAAGGATAACTAATCTCTCTAGAGCGCCCTTATGTTGAGAGATATCATCTTGCCTGGCAAGTGACACAGAGGTTCACATGCCCAGAATACAGCCAGCAGGAGAGTTCTGAAGATAGGGTGGGGCACACCCATTCTTCCAATGACCCTAATGGGTGTTCTACTTGATTGCTTCTCAGAGCCATATACTGGGTAGGGATAAGGTGGGGCTTAGTGGGGAAAAATACCCCAGCAGCCCAGAAGATGATGACACCCTACCTCCCATGATAGAGTTGGGTCCCATTGACCATCCTGCTCCTCATCAGATCCTTTTTCCAGACCATGACTATCTAGTGAAATATCTTCCTCCTGGCTTGGGGGAATTGGGGGTTCTACCCTCAGGAGATGATCTGTGGGTTACAGTCGGAAGCCTGGACAAGATGTCAAGCAGAGGCTGGTAGCAGGTTGGACCATCGAAGGCCTCCTAGGTTGGGCAAAAGGGCTTCAGCATGTGGAAAGGGGGCCCAGCAACTGGTAAGGAGAAATTAGGACACAAGTATAAGCTAAATAAAAAGAAAAGCAACTTGTCCAGGATGTGAGCCTCAGTCATGTCAGATTTCAACTGTCAAAATTATATCATTCTGAAAATCCATCCAAAAAAGATGACTGTTTATAGAATATTTTATTGCATGCCCTTACTGTACCTTCCCTTTATAACCATCGTCCAGGCTGCACCTGGAAAGCAGCCACTGGTTCAGTGTGATCTTCCTGGTCATCAATTTTTAATAAATGATAAATTAATATTAGTTAATAATTCAAGAACAACCACGTGAGCCATTTTGTGAAAGAGGCAGTACATGGATACGAGACTAAAGCTTCATTTATTTGAAATTACTCCAACTCCAACCTGGATAACCCTTATGGGATGCAGCATCTCATTTTCAGGGGGGGTCCCTGGGAGGATAGCAGCAGTGAACAGTTAACACTGTCCAATAGAAGTAGTTATACACAAGAAAAAACTAAACTGCAAAGGTAAGTGCATCCAAACAATCAAAACTAATTAACAAAGTGGAGTCACTGAAAACAAAAGGCATGAGCATTGTCATGCAAAATGATCATGGTCAAGGAGATAGGGATTCTGGACTACAGCCAATACAAGGTGTGGGATTTTCCAAGCTCCTACATTGCCGTAAGCCCCAGTGCATCAATGATACAGTGCATGGGGCTTGTGGCAATCTAATGGGATTTTCTGTCCCATGCTGGCTATTGCCACAGGTTAGACCAACTTTTTCTGGTCTAACATGCAGCAATCCTGGGGGGTTGTTTTACGGAGCTTGCACCAGATAATGGCTCAAACTGCCGTAAACTGTGGAAAATGTTGCAACTTCACCCGAGAATGTAAAACTGGGTGCAGTTGAGGCAAAGGATGCGGTGAACCTCCAGAACCTAAGCTTGATGGTGCAGGGCTGCTCGCATGCCCTGCCTCACTCTTCAAAAATCCTGCCCAAGGAGTTCTAAGGTGGCTGGAAAGACTGGGCTTGAAAATTTGCAAACTAGAAATACTCCTCAGCTTGAGAGGGAGTTATTTCCAGGTTTCTAGTGCTGTAAATACAAAGGCCTTTTTTACCAAAGTCACTTTTCATCCTGGGACCTGAGAAGGAACAGAAAGTGTTGTTTTGATGGACAGAGTAGGCACTAGACTACATGAGATTTCATAACTGTAAACATTTCTAGAAATTATATTGTATTTCCATTCAATGGTCTAATGCGTGTCTGCGTATTTTCTTGCTGAACCTCATACAGTATCTTGTTTCTTTCTCCCCCTAGCAGGCCCTTCTACTGTTCCTACAAGACACGGATTGCTGCAGCAATGCTGCAACACTGCTGCACACTTCCTCCCATATGGCTAGGGCTCATGTTTCTTGAAGTTTCAACAGGAACAATCACTCTTTTCTTTCCACAGTGGGTGGCTGTTCTGAATAGAACAACCCTCCTACGCAGAGTGACTGTCAGAAGCCAGATGCTTGTGTGGGGACTTAAGCTCTCATGTCTGCCTCGATTTGCTTAACATTTTTGACACCAAAATGGTTTTGTAAATTACTACCATCGCTTTATGTGTTTTTCACATTGAGTCATCTTTAGGGATGGGCAATGTCTCTCCATAATGCTTAACACTGTGTTAGCAGCAAAGTAGGAAAACAATGTTTTTTTCACAATGTACTGCCTGCACTTATTTCTATCCCCCCTCCCCCCAAAAAATAATGTTGGCCATTTTATATGACTGATAATCCAGCTTGGGGCATGCAGTTGTGCTCTGAAATACACAGACCTTGCATGGTTGAACACATTTGGCCTGCAGTCTCATGCCTCACAACACACACAAAGGCTTGTGTATATCAGAGGATGAGTGTTTGCCCTGTAGTGGCTTATACGTTACATATATATATTTATAAAACGGGTAAGAAAAATCTGTGAAAGTCCAGTCTCCAGATTGAATGAAATACACCACATGACAGTGCATCATTCCACATAGATGGCAGGCCTACACTTCTTTTAATCCCTCAGAACCTTCTGGACATTCTGAGAGACAGATAATCCACTACAAGGCATGCAATCATGCTATGATATTTGCACAACTTGGGTGGTTGAATGCACTCGGCCTGTGGCCTTGAGCATATACATCACAGTATGACTGCACTCTCTGTAGTGAATTATCTATTACAAGTTTAATACATAGATGAGATTTGTGTCCCATTGAAAAACTCATCGTCAATGTCCCTGTATACCATGCCAATTTAAGTCATATGAAGGTCATTAATGTCATATACCATGCCCATCCATGGTATACAACTTTGCCTCAGTAGGTGCAGTCTTCCTCCTTCAGCTAGGTCCTAAAAAGAATTGTGTGAACTGCCCTTGATTTTTGGAAAATGTCGAGGGGGGGGGGTTGGAAAGGCTCAAACTGACAAGAAAATGTGTATGGAGGAGTGTACTCGACCCAGCCCTCCATGCAACTGTCGCCAATTAAAACACAAACCTTTCCTGACTCCACAGAAATCTCAGGGAATTCCCAACTGCAACACTGATGCTGACTCAAACTGCAGTCCTGACTACCATGCTGATGCCAAGCTGAACTGCACTCCAACTACGACACTGACCGGAATCACACACAATTCAGAATCTTCCAAAGCACAGAGTAAGAGACTGACCACCCTAACCACACCTTCTCATGGAGGAGGACCCTGCACTATGAAAACTGGGCCAAAACAGTACCCAACACAAAAATTTCACTACACTATGGAAAAGTGGGAAGGACAAAAAAAAAAGCAGAGACAAACCTGAAAATGATCGCAAATATGATCTAAACAAAAGAAAGCCATCCTAAGGCATTACATAAAATAAATAAATGCTAGGTAAGAGTGGTGAAATAAAATAAAAACATGATTATCTTGAGATAAAACAAGCTCATAAAGGCCACTCACCCAATGGACTTGTGGCTTTATGGCTTGTTCACCTCCTTAATGGTATAGTTTCCTTCTATATCACACTTTGCCTTCATTTATTTTCTCTCTCTCTCTCTCTTTCCCTCTCTATACAGAGATATATACTATACATATATATATATATATATATATATATATATATAATAGGACATGCCCCCATGTAAGCATCATGGTTGCAATGCAAATCACCACAGATTATGCTGTTCAACTTTACAGAATGATGAGCGGCAGCTGTCACACAGTTTGCAAAGTTTGCAACCTGTGTGAGAGGCCTTGGCACCATGCATTTCTGCTTAAAGTTGAACCAGCATATGATTCTATGGTGATTTGCATATGCAGCCCATGATGCTTTGCATTGTGGGGGCATGTGCAATTTTGTATTTCTTTAAACTTGGCTTCCCGGCCAAATGCCCTTTGGGGTAACCATTGCCTCGGTGCTTGCACACAGAGGTTCTTTGTCTATGTATATATGTAACAGATAATCCACTACAGGGCATGTGGTTGTGCTCTGATATACAGTATGTACGCCTTGGTGTGCATTGTAAGGCATGAGGCTACAGGCCAAGTGACTTTAACCACAAGGTATGCATATAAAACAGCATAACTACATGCCCTGTTGTGGATTATCTGTTTTATGTAATGGCCAAAATTGTTTCGGGGGGTAAGAAACAGAAAGAAGTGCAGCCATGCGGGCATTGTGGGTGGTCATGTGGTGTATTTCGTCCAATCAGGAGACATGTTAATGGTTTTTCTCAGTTTAAAATATGAATATAAAGAGAGAAAGAATATGTGATAGTTAAGTGTCAGATCTGAAGAAGTATCACTACTGAGGAGGTCAAACAGACCATAAAGTCACAAACTCAATGGATGAGTGGCCCTTATGAGCTTGTTTGATCTCTAGGTAATCATATTTCATGAATATCTAGGACTTACCTATCAGCTGTTTTATACATTACATAAGGTTGGTCTGTTTGACTTTAATAAAAAAATGTTGTGGTTTGACTTTAGGAAAAATTGTGCCGACTTGACTTTAAGAAAAAGTATTGTGGTTTAGTCTGCATACAGTAGTTTTGGCCCTTTCAGATTTCCATAGTTTATTTCCTATAAAAGGAGGTGTGGTTCCAGCCTTTATCCCTTCAATGTTTTTAAGGATTGCAGCAGGAAGTAGCACTGGAAGAAAGCAGCACAGTGTTTGGTAAGTGATTTGGGTTGCCTTTTGTTTTTTGTTTTTTTTACACAGTTTATGTTTGATTCTAAGTGTGGCTCTTAGTTTGGCACAATATATGGAACCAGCAGCAGATGTATTTGGTAGCAATTGGGGGAGGTCTAGGTTTGCATCTCAGGGTCACTTTTTTACACAGTTTAAATCTGATGTCCTTGTTAGTTTGGCAAGTGATATGGAGGCAACAACAATAGGGCTTGGTAATAATTTGGGAAGGGGCTGAGCTTGTATCTCAAGGACATTTTTATGTTGCTTGCACGCATGTGCAAGAAACATAGTGCCATCATCGGAGATTTCGGAGGTGTGTCACCTCCTCCTCCAATTCAGTCAGTGAGGTGGCAGGCGCTGCCCCTGTAAGCCAATGCATTTTGGAGCTGTCTATGACATGCTCCAAAGTGCAGTGGCATACAGTTGAAAGGGGGAGCTATGCTTCAGTGAGCAGAGATAAGAAGCCCACTGAAGCATAGCTCCTCCCCACACGTAGGTGTGCGCACCCCCGCACCTACTGCGTAGCCGATGGGGTGCCCAATCCCTGTCGGCTGAGCTGCATCTCTCCCCCCCCCCATTGTAGGTGCCATGCTGGGAGCCCACCCCAGAGTGTCAATGAGTCCTTTGGCCGACGGGGGTGCCCAATCCCCCATTGGCTGAACGCCCCCCCAACGTCCTTGTGCCACGCTGGGAGCCCACCCAGTGTGGCAAATGGTCCCACGACGCCTTTTTTTTTTTTTAAACCTGAAAATGAAATGGTCCTGAGCAGCGCCTCCGACCCTCCCACAACCCAGACCCACCCACTGCGCACCCAGCCCCCCCATGCCCCCTCACCCCATATACTTACCTCCGACTCGCGCGCACTATCTTCGTGGACCGGGAACACGCTCTGCACTCTTCAAAGCCAACCGCGAACTGAGGAAATGCTGGTAAGCTGTATAATGGCCTGGATAGGGGTTTCAACTTGTTGCATATCTCAGGCATTTTGGGAATTTTGCAATTTTCAAATGGGGTTTTGGGACCTTCTCATGGAGATGTCACTGTCACAGACATCTTGGCCTGAAGGGTGATTTCACGCAGTGACTGCAAATCACCCTTCAGGCCCGAATACCGCCATGACAGTGACATCATTCATGAGAAGGGGTCCCAAAACCCCTTGTTGAAAATTTGGTGCAAAATTCAAAAATGACTGTTTTAGGTATGCTATGCAGTTCCTCACGCAGGCTCGTAAGTTCGCGAAATTTCAATATTTTCACTCCAGATTTTCAACATTGCCATTTTACCACACCTTCTTATGAGTAGTACAGCTGTCATTTTTCACATCTCACCCAAAATGTGCTTCCGCCCATGTAGCACAGAATGGCGCAGTTGGTGTGTGAAATCAATGTACGGGACAAATTAAGAAAATCACAGTGACACTGTTCATGAGCAGAGATCTTCAAATGACCATGTTGAAAATTTGGTGAAAAAATTCCTAAAAATGACTGTTTTACGAGCGTGCATTGTGCAGTTCCTACGCAGGCTCGTAAGCTCTCAAATTTTCAATATTTTCACTCCAGATTTTCAACATTGCCATTTTACCACACCTCCTTATGAGCAGTACAGCTGTCATTTTTCACATCCTGCCCAAAATGTGTTTCTGCCCATGTAGCGCACAATGGCGCAGTCGGTGTGCAAACTCAATGTATGGGACACATTAACAAAATCACAGTAACACTGTTCATGAGCAGATGTCTTAAAGTGGCTATGTTGAAAATTTGGTGAAAAAATTCCTAAAAATGACTGTTTTACGAGCGTGCGATGCGAAGTTCCTATGCACGCTGGTAAGTTCGCAAATTTTCAATATTTGCACTCCAATGACTTCCAAATACCTAAACAGCACATAGAGGCAATCAACATTCGGCATTGACAAATGCTTGTTTTTACATGATTTAGATTTGATTTCCTTGTGTGCCTGTTAGTTTGGCAAGTGATCTGGAGGCAGCAGCAAAAGTGCTTGGCAGCAATTTGTTGGGGCTGAGTTTGTATCTCAGGGACACTTTTTTTTTTTTAACACTCTAAGTTTGATTCCTATGGGTGGTTGTTAGTTTGGCAAGTGATATGGAGGCAGTAGCAAGTGTGTTTGGTAGTTGGATAGGCTTTTAGCATTGCAGGGTAGGTGGAGAGGATTGTTGTTAAATGTGTTATTTGGGTGGTTGCTGCACATGTTAATAGTGCTGTAACAATGTATAGCTATTGTGTCCACACTTGTAATAATTAATGAATGCCTTGCTCATTATTTTTCAAAGAGCTGTGTAGTTTCATAAGTAAGCATTGATCCCCTCTGAAGGTGGCATTAATGGGAGTTAATGGTGTTGGGACTGTTGTGCCCAGGTCGAGGTCGAAAGCGTACAACAGTCCCACCATGCATTAATTCCCCATTAGATGCCACCTTCACAGGGGATTAATGCACTTGTAACATGGTTTTCTTATAGTTGCCAGTGTTAGAAATACAGATAATATCATGTCAAGAACTGTATGCAGACACAGTTTGGTTTGTTTTGAAATTTCTTGTGTACTTTTGCAACTGAGAACAGCTGTTTATTTACATGCAGATGCTGCAAAAAATAAAACCTGCATGACTATATTTTGAAAAACTGCATGGCTATTATTGCAACCGTCTGCTTGGGAGGTCCAGCATGTGCTGGCATCTTTCTCCTCCACAACTTAGCTACATGGCTAATTTGCATACTGTCTATGTGTGTAGGTCCTGCCCCTTTATCCGATTTTGCGCCTTTCAATGCTTCCATTCTATTTTATTATGCTTATTATTTCTGGCTGAATCTTCTGTATCCTTTCATTCCGCAGTATGCTGAGTGCGACTGTAATTATCATTAGTGGTTCCATGCACTGTGAAACCATTGTGAATGACTGACAGTTGCAGGCATTGGTCATTTTCACATATGTCTGCACGTATTCTCTTCTCTGCAAACATTTTTATCTCGGTGCTGGTTTCCCCGTACCATTTGAGATGTCAGGAACTCATACTCACTGTTTCTCTACCTTAGGACTAGTGTCGCTGCTTAGTGCACTTGGTGACATCCACTACATTTGTTTGTATGTCATCTGCGGGCACGTTCACTTGTGCTGCACCAGCTTGCACAGGTATCTCGGTGTCACTGAGTACTGTGACTGTTTCGGTCACTGGGCTAAAGAACATCTATTTCATCTTCTGTGTCTCTGGTTCTTGAACACTGCTCTTTTCTCCTCTGTGGCTCGTTTCAGTACTACCCAAGCAACACGGCATTATCGTCTCATAATGCCATGTTGCTCTTGTACCACCTGACACCCTTAGACCAATCGTCTTTCTTGCCTGCACTAGTATTCTTGCCATGTTACAAGTAGTGTTAATTACCATTATCTATGGAGACATATCTGATGTTTTTTTAATGGGAACTGTCCCAACCATGTAAGAAATATATAATAAATAATTAATAAGGGTGGTATACAAGGATGTATTGGGCTCATGGCCTTATAGCCCTAATTAGCCCATGAAATGGGTATGCTTACGAGTGTTCCATTCTTACCCATTGTTTGTTGAATATAATACATTAGGGTGGGTATTGTAATGGAGATTACATTTGCAATCATGGTATGGCATCTGAAGGTGTCTTGCTGCAAGGAGGGAATGGTGTGTAATGAGTGCAGGTAAGAGTTTGGGGGATTTCTGAGTTTGGGTGTCCTTCGTTCCAGATTATTTTGTACAGTAGCATGTTAATTGCTTTGGCTAGCTTCCTAATGATGGGTTGATTGTTTTATCAGTATTTTCCCATTTATTGTTTGATTAGTGTAGGTATGTAGCTTCAATGAGTGTAGGTATATAGCTATAACGGTTTGATTAGCACAGATACATAGTTGCAATTGTTTCATTAGTGCTGGTATATAGTTGTAATTGTTTGATTAGTGTAGGTATATATTTGTAATTGTTTGATTAGATTAGGTATATAGCTGTGATTGTTTGATTAATGCGGGTATATAGTTGTAATTGATTAGTGCATGTATATAGCTATAATTGTTGGATTAGTACAGGTATATAGTTATAAATGTTTGATTAGTGCTGGTATATAGCTGTAATTATTCGATTAGTGCAGATATATAGTTGTAATTGTTTTATTGGTGCAGGTATATAGCTGTAATTGTTTGATTAGTGCAGGTATAAAGTTGTAATTGTTTGATTAGTGCAGGTATATAGCTATAATTGTTTAGAAAATGGGCAAAGACAATTCTCTCTTCTGATTGACTGAGACACTTATTTAGGTGGGCATCTATCAAACAATAGATGCCCACCAAATAAAAAGCCCCAGCACATACCTGCCTCATACCCAGACAAGTATCCTAGTGCCCAGCTTGCTTTTCCGTTGGCTGAGGCACTGAGCACACAAATTCAAACTGCCGCCATCTTTTCTCTCATCGCTTAGCGAGACCCATCATGTCAGCCACAATCAATTCCCAAGAAATTTGCTGTTTTCTGTTTTTGTTTCCCCTCACAACAATAGGCAGTTGTCGTACATTTACTTAATTAACTGTTTACTGCTCATTTAAGGAGCAACGGGCACAATCTCCATGATCACTTCCTGCAGGGGAAAATGAAATTAGGCTTGTGCAGTTACTCTTTTCAACCGCCCGTCTATGGATTTAGTCTCCATCAGTTGCTCTACCCGATCATGCTAAAGCCCTAACATTAACTCCAGTAAGAAACTAGCGATCGCGCTCAGTGCTACCCATCCATTACAAGCACAAAGCAGAAGCCTAATTAAACCTCATACACCCTCCCCTGAGCTAATTTCTCACTACACATTGTTTGTTTTGTTTTTTTTACAGTACTGTCACCTCCCATGTAACTCTTCATTGCTGCACTCACACAGAGCACCACACTCTTGCTCCATCAGTCTGCCATCACCTCGCACGTGAAAAACAAAGCTGCTTCTGATCTGTATGACAGCAGTTCCTGAGTCACGCGTCCCACTGCTCATACATGCGTACCACCTGAATCCCAGTAGTTGTATTTTTTTCTTTTTTTGTGCTGTTTTCTCATCCCCGATGGTTCATCCAGAGTCTCTCTCTCTCTCTGCCTCTCTTGCTCGCTCGCACACACACACATACACACACAGCGTGTCAGTTCCCGATCTTTCACTCTCACATCGCCACACATTTTAACTGGTCGACTGCAAAGAAAAAAATGTTGTTACTATCTAAACTGTCAGCTCAACTTTTCAAAGTGACACAGCTCTCCACAGACTCTGTGATCCTAAAGTGAAGCCCCAGTAAAGCTTGTCCCATTCAAGAAGTGTCTTGCTCTGTCTCCCGGCATCCTCTTAGGACTGACACAGCGCTTCACTAGATAGACATTCTCTCCCTTAAATGATCAGCCTCTTCTTACTAAAGGAACTACCCTCAAAAAGTATATACAATAGTATGAAGGGAAGAGGTGATCTTCCAGGTGCCACTGTGCCAGTAGAATTACAGTGATTGTACGAATGTGGGGGGGGGGGGTTACAGCTTGTAGAGGTGAGGGAGAGAAAGAAAACAGAAACGCAAAACCAAAACCTTAACTGAAAAAAAAAGCAGGGCTTTAACACACGAGTGTGTGTGTGTGTGTGTGTGTGTGTGTACAGGGGGAGACACCTAACCATGACAACCATGAAAGACCCTACCTCACAAAAAAAAAAAAATTCTGATGCAGGCAGAGGAACTATTTTATTAAAAAAATTTATTTTAAACTACTTTTTATGTACATTATTTTATTAAACTTTTTTCTTTACAGTGCCCATTTCAGCCTTAATAATACGGACCTTCAAGGGCTATAAGGCCCTCCGCCTACGGCGTCAGGCCTCATTAAGCCCCTGGGCGGTCCGGAATTGCTCAATACCGCCTACCCTGTCAGGGATTATTGCTTGCTTGATTAGTACTGGTATGTAGCTGTAATTGTTTGATTAGTGCAGGTATATAGCTATAATTGTTTTATAAGTACAGGTATATAACTGTAATTTTTGATTAGTGCGGGTATATAACTGCCATTGGTTGATTAGTCAGGTATATAGTTGTAATTGTTTGATTAGTGCAGGTATATAGTTGTAAGTGTTTGATTAGTGCAGGTACTGTATATAGCTATAATTATTTGATTAATACTGGTATATAGCTGTAATTGTTTGATTAGTGCAGGTATATAGCTGCAATTGTTTGATTAGTGCAAGTGCATTGCTGTAATTGTTTAGAGCAGGTATATAGTTGTAATTGTTTGATTAATGCAGGTTTATAGCTATAATTGTTTTATAAGTACAGGCATGTAGCTGTAATTGTTTGATTAGTGCAGATATATAGTTGTAATTGTTTGATTAGTGCAGGTATATAGCAATAACTGTTATTAGTATTGGTATATAGCTGTAATTGTTTGATTAGTGCTGGTATATAGCTGTCATTTTTTGATTAGTACTGGTATATAGTTGCAATTGTTTGATTAGTGCAGGTATATAGCTATAATTATTTTATAAGTACAGGTATATAGTTGTAATTGTTTGATTAGTGCAGGTATATAGGTGTAATTGTTTGATTAGAGCAGGTATATAGCTGTGATTGTTTGATTAGTACAAATATATAGCTGTAATTGTTGGAGTAGTACTGGTATATAGCTGTAATTGTTTGATTAGTGCAGGTATATAGTTGTAATTGTTTGCTTATGCGGGTATGTAGTTATAATCACAAAACTCAGCAGGTGCCAAAAGAGGCCTCATTATCCTCCCACCCTCCCTCCAGACCATTGGAGCTCCCTCCAGGAGTGGACAACTCAGAGGGTGCCAGAAGAGGTAATTACAGTACCTCTAGGCTGCACCTTGGTGAGGGGGGTTAGCCCATCACCTTCTGGCTGCTCTTTCCCACTCCTGCAGCCTCTCCCTCCACTTCGCACACCCTACTGGTGCCCCCAGCCAGCGCAAGACAAAATCCCGGCCTCTTCGCGTTTTACGCTGCCACCTAACCATTGCCCTACTCCTTCTGGCTGCAGGGGATATACACCCTAACCCCGGCCCGACCCTAACCACAGGCCCAGCCCACCCCTTACCTAATCCCTCAGCCAAGGTCACCACCGACACTTTCCCAGGCTACTCCCCTGAGGCCTATGCCTTCTCCATCTAAATATTCGTAGCCTCACCCCCAAGCTCAATCAGCTTCAGGTCCTAGCCGCCCACCACTCCCCCGACTTAATCATCCTATCTGAGACCTGGCTAAACTCCAGTCTACCAGATAATACCTTTGCTATCCCAGGTTTCACTATCACAAGGCAAGACTGGCTCTCCAGAAGAGGGGTGGCTATCTACATCAGATAAGCCTCCACTTCACAGTCTCTCTAGAAAAGCTGAACCCAAAGCTTACGAGCTTCTCATGGTAAAACTGTCTACTTCCTCCTCATTACCTATCTTTGTGGCTGGTATTTATTACTGCCCAGGCACACCTACCACAATAGTCACCCCACCTACTGTGCCAACCTCATCTCTTGCCCAGTCAGGTGAACTATATGTCATGGGCGATTTTAACCACAACTGGCTAGCACCCGCGTTTAACAAAACACTAACTGAGATTACCACTCTTAACCTTAGCCAAACCATTATGGAACCCACACGCTCAAACCATAAGTCCGGTAATCACTCCCTACTAGACTGGGCGCTCACATCCCACCCACACCGTGTCATCAGTTCTGGCCTCCTCCATGACTCCATTAGTGACCACCACCTAATCTATTTGGTCCGCAAAATACACAGAGTTAAATCCCCCCCCCCCAAAATTTATATTCCAATGGTCATACAAATCCCTCAACCTCTCCCCCCTCCTGGAAGATCTATCTCACTCAAACTGGATCCCGAGCTCAAGCTGCTCTAACATGGATTCAGCCTTACACACTTTCACAACACCTTCCTCGCTGCCTGGGACAAACACGACCCCTGCTCTGGGCAAGAGTCCTGAGTCTCATCTACCCTGGATATCCCTGAGCTGATAGCTTGCCAACAAGCCTGGGACAAAGCCTGGTGTAACTGCAAGCCTCCTCCTCCCAAGCAACCTCATCACCTACCGCATGCTCCGTAAAACTGCACTAAGGCCATCCACTTAGCTAAGGCTGAATATTTCAACAAAAGCCTAAATGCTAATCTTGGGAGACCTTCAAAATTCTGGAAGGTCATTAACTCCCTTTTCTCCCCACAGCAAGCCCCCCACCCCACCTCCTCATCCAAGGGACTCTCCTCTCCGACCCCCTGAAGGTAGCCTCTGAGTTTAATTCATATTTCACTACCTGCGCTCAGGCCCTCCTCGATTCCCTACCTCCTACTACCACACCAACCCTCCTTACAGCTATCACCACACTGGCCCCCACTCATCTAACCCCTACCAGCTGGTATGAACCCTTCCTTCAGACCCATCTCCCCCTCCGAAACCCTAGATGCCCTTCGCTCCCTGAACCCCTCCAAAGGCAAATCCCCAGACGGTCTTGATAACAAACTCCTCTTCCTATCTGCCCCTGCCATTGCTACTCCCCTCGTCGTCCTCCTAAATCTTTCCTTCACTACTGAGTCTCTCCCCTCTGAATGGAAGCATGCCACTGTCCTACCCCTTCCTAAAGGCGGTGTCGCTTCCTCCACTACTAACTACCATCCCATCTCCCTCCTCCCAGCCCTTGCTAAACTCCAGGAACACCTAGTGCTATCCCAGCTCTCCCACTTTCTCTCTGAAACTAACTTCTTCACCCCATTTCAGTCTGGATTCCAAAAACACCACTCCACCACCTCCTCCCTTCTAAGACTCACAGACTCCATCCTCACTGGGATGGATAAAGGGCTAATCACTGCTGCTATTTTTATTGACCTAGCTAAAGCTTTCGACATGGTATCCCATTCTCTCCTTCTAACCTGTCTATCTGGGGCAGGGTTAGCAGCGTCCGCCACAAAGTGGTTCAGTGCCTACCTACTAAATAGAACCCAATCCACTAAAATAGCAGATCACACCTCCCCTCTCCCCATCACCACTGGTGTTCCCAAGGCTCAGTTCTTGGCCCATCCTCTTCTCCATCCTGCTAAATGATCTACTGAATTCTTGCTCCTCTACCGTGATCCATATGTATGCAGATGATACGGTCCTCTTTACCTCTGGTCGGACTCACAAGAGCTCACTCCAAGCTCCAAACAGACTGCAACAAAATCCAACACTGCTTCAATACCAACCAACTCTCCCTAAATGCCAATAAAACTGTCTCTATGTCTTTCAGCACTAGACAGCGTTTATCCAAGCTCACTCCCCCCCGATCTTCCATACCCTAAACAACACCATCCTCAATGTAGTGCCCTCCTTCAGGTATCTAGCAGTTTGGCTCGATCATCACCTGTCCTTTTCCACACACGTGGATGCCATCATCTCTAAACTGTGCCCAAAACTTGGCGCCCTCTACAGGAACTGCACTAGTCTCCCGCTACCTGTCAGACATGAACTAGTCCTGAAAATGATTCTACCCACCATTGACTACTGTGATGTCATCTACAGCTCTGCCTCAAAGGCCACCCTAGCCAAACTAGACCCCCTCTTTAACGCGTTCTGCCACTTTGCCCTCGATGCCCCCCTGCTCACATCACTGTGAGCTCTACCATTCACTGGCTCTGCCATACTTGAGCAACTGGCGCTTAATTCATAGTGTCAAATTCACTTCCAATTTTTGGCTCAGCTCCCTCCCGGCCTACCTCTTATCCTCCCTGTCTTCCCTCTACCCCTCCCATGTCCTCAGGTCCACTGACAGTAGGCTCTTAGTCATCCCCCACTGAAGGACCACCTCCAGCCAATCTGCCTTCTTTACCTCTTCCTTAAACTCTGGACAGCCAGCCCAGATCCATCACTCTTCAACCAAACGCTCCCTAGCCTCTGCCCTCACTAACTTCCTAGCTCAAATTGCAACTGTCTCTGACCTCCCCCTTGATATTTTCTCCTCCCCGTGCCTTTCACCGTCCAGTGGCTTGGCCACGCCTAATTGTCTGGCTTCTCTACCCTTTCGCACTTATACTCACACTCTTACTCACTCTTCTCTCTCCAAACATCCCTTCTCTCCCTTTCTTCCTAACTATGCTACATTCTTCAGCACTACTCACAGTTCTCACTCCCTTCCCTCCCACCTTACCTAATCCTACTCACCAAATGTTTACTAGTCCACCCCACAACTTCACTCTCAATTCCACTGCCTATTGGTGTTCCCAATTGCAGCCCTAGTCCTGCTACTGGCACACATGTTCTGTTACTGCACCTAGTTCTGTTACTTGCACTAATGTAAATTTCATATATTGCCTCATTGAGTACCCATGTAATGTTTACCCTGTCCCTGATGAACAAGCTCTGTACAGCTCTTGCTTGATATGTTCCCATGTTATGTATACCATGTCCTTAATGATGATGTTCTTACTGTTCTCCTTATGTAATCAAGTTCAAATGCAATCCCTCTCAACTGTATGTTATTTGCATTGCTGCTAATCTCAACTATTGTATGTATAACTGCCTCCTCTGACCCCCCAGGTCGCTCTGGAGACAAGCATCTTTTGCTCAGTGTGCCTTTCCTGGTGAAACATTTTCAATAAATAAAATAAAAATAAATAAATAAAAATTGTTTGATTAATGCAGGTATATAGCTACATTTGTTTAATTAGTGCAAGTACATAGCTGTAATTGTTTGATTAGAGCAGGTATATAGCTATAATTTTTTGATTAGTACTGGTACATAGCTGAAATTGTTTGATTAGTGCAGGTATATGGATGTAATTGTTTGATTAGTGCAGGTATAAAGATGTAATTGTTTGATTAGTATTGGTATATAGCTGTAATTGTTTGATATATAGCTGCAATTGTTTGATTAGTGCAAGTGCATAGCTGTAATTGTTTAGAGCAGGTATATAGTAGTAATTGTTTGATTAATGCAGGTATATAGCTATAATTGTTTTATAATTACAGGCATATAGCTGTAATTGTTTGATTAGTGCAGGTATATAGTTGTAATTGTTTGATTAGTGCAGGTATATAGCAATAACTGTTATTAGTATTGGTATATAGCTGTAATTGTTTGATTAGTGCAGGTATATAGCTGTCATTTTTTGATTAGTACTGGTATATAGTTGTAATTGTTTGATTAATGCAGGTACATAGCTATAATTATTTGATTAGTACTGGTATATAGCTGTAATTGTTTGATTAGTACAGGTATATAGCTGCAATTGTTTGATTAGTGCAAGTATATACTGTAGCTGTAATTGTTTGAATAGAGCTAGTATATACCTGTAATTGTTTGATTAGTGCAGGTATTTAGGTATAATTGTTTGATTAGTACAGGCATATAGCTGTAATTGTTTGATTAGTGTAGGTATATAGCTATAATTGTTTGATTAATGGAGGTATATAGATGTAATTGTTTGATTAATGCAGGTATTAAGCTGTAATTGATTAGTACTGGTACATAGCTGTAATTGTTTGATTAGTGCAGTATATAGTTATAATTTGATTAGTGCAGGTATATAGCTGTAATTGATTAGTATTGGTATATAGCTGTAATTGATTAGTGTAGGTATGTAGCTGTAATTGTTTGATTAGTGCAAGTATATAGCTGTAATGGTTTGAATAGAGCAGGTATATAGTTGAAATTGTTTGATTAGTGCAGGTATATAGGTATAATTGTTTGATTAGTACTGGCATACAGCTGTAATTGTTTGATTAGTATAGGTATATAGCTGTAATTGATTTATGGAGATATATAGATGTAATTGTTTGATTAGTGCACGTATAAAGCAGTAATTGTTTGATTAGTACTGGTACATAGCTGTAATTGTTTGATTAGTGCAGGTATATAGTTATAATTTGATTAGTGCAGGTATATAGCTATAGTAGTTTGATTAGTACTGGTATATAGCTGTAATTGTTTGATTAGTGCCAGTATATAGCTGTAATTGTTTGATTAGTACTGGTATATACAGTAGCTATAATTGTTTGATTAGTGTAGGTATATAGCTATAATTGTTTGATTAGTGCAAGTATATAATTGTAATTGTTTGATTATGCTGGTATATAGCTGTAATTGTTTGATTAGAGTAGGTATATAGTTGTAATTCATTAGTGCTGGTATATAGCTATAATTGTTTGATTAGTGCAGGTGTACAGTAATTATTTCATTAGTGCTGGTACATAGGTATAATTGTTTGATTAATGCAGGTATATAGCTGTAATTGTTTGATTAGAGTAGGTATATAGTTGTAATTCATTAGTGCTGGTATATAGCTATAATTGTTTGATTAGTGCAGGTGTACAGTAATTATTTCATTAGTGCTGGTACATAGGTATAATTGTTTGATTAGTGCAGGTATATAGCAATAACTGTTATTAGTATTGGTATATAGCTGTAATTGTTTGATTAGTGCTGGTATATAGCTGTCATTTTTTGATTAGTACTGGTATATAGTTGCAATTGTTTGATTAGTGCAGGTATATAGCTATAATTATTTTATAAGTACAGGTATATAGTTGTAATTGTTTGATTAGTGCAGGTATATAGGTGTAATTGTTTGATTAGAGCAGGTATATAGCTGTGATTGTTTGATTAGTACAAATATATAGCTGTAATTGTTGGAGTAGTACTGGTATATAGCTGTAATTGTTTGATTAGTGCAGGTATATAGTTGTAATTGTTTGCTTAGTGCGGGTATGTAGTTATAATCACAAAACTCAGCAGGTGCCAAAAGAGGCCTCATTATCCTCCCACCCTCCCTCCAGACCATTGGAGCTCCCTCCAGGAGTGGACAACTCAGAGGGTGCCAGAAGAGGTAATTACAGTACCTCTAGGCTGCACCTTGGTGAGGGGGGTTAGCCCATCACCTTCTGGCTGCTCTTTCCCACTCCTGCAGCCTCTCCCTCCACTTCGCACACCCTACTGGTGCCCCCAGCCAGCGCAAGACAAAATCCCGGCCTCTTCGCGTTTTACGCTGCCACCTAACCATTGCCCTACTCCTTCTGGCTGCAGGGGATATACACCCTAACCCCGGCCCGACCCTAACCACAGGCCCAGCCCACCCCTTACCTAATCCCTCAGCCAAGGTCACCACCGACACTTTCCCAGGCTACTTCCCCTGAGGCCTATGCCTTCTCCATCTAAATATTCGTAGCCTCACCCCCAAGCTCAATCAGCTTCAGGTCCTAGCCGCCCACCACTCCCCCGACTTAATCATCCTATCTGAGACCTGGCTAAACTCCAGTCTACCAGATAATACCTTTGCTATCCCAGGTTTCACTATCACAAGGCAAGACTGGCTCTCCAGAAGAGGGGTGGCTATCTACATCAGATAAGCCCTCCACTTCACAGTCTCTCTTAGAAAAGCTGAACCCAAAGCTTACGAGCTTCTCATGGTAAAACTGTCTACTTCCTCCTCATTACCTATCTTTGTGGCTGGTATTTATTACTGCCCAGGCACACCTACCACAATAGTCACCGACCTACTGTGCCAACTCTCATCTCTTGCCCAGTCAGGTGAACTATATGTCATGGGCGATTTTAACCACAACTGGCTAGCACCCGCGTTTAACAAAACACTAACTGAGATTACCACTCTTAACCTTAGCCAAACCATTATGGAACCCACACGCTCAAACCATAAGTCCGGTAATCACTCCCTACTAGACTGGGCGCTTAAATCCCACCCACACCGTGTCATCAGTTCTGGCCTCCTCCATGACTCCATTAGTGACCACCACCTAATCTATTTGGTCCATAAAATACACAGAGTTAATCCCCAAAATTTATATTCCGATGGTCATACAATCCTCAACCTCTCCCCCCTCCTGGAAGATCTATCTCACTCAAACTGGATCCCGAGCTCAAGCTGCTCTAACATGGATTCAGCCCTTACACACTTTCACAACACCTTCCTCGCTGCCTGGGACAAACACGACCCCCTGCTCTGGGCAAGAGTCCGTGAGTCTCATCTACCCTGGATATCCCCTGAGCTGATAGCTTGCCAACAAGCCTGGGACAAAGCCTGGTGTAACTGCAAAGCCTCCCTCCTCCCAAGCAACCTCATCACCTACCGCATGCTCCGTAAAAACTGCACTAAGGCCATCCACTTAGCTAAGGCTGAATATTTCAACAAAAGCCTAAATGCTAATCTTGGGAGACCTTCAAAATTCTGGAAGGTCATTAACTCCCTTTTTCTCCCCCCACACAGCAAGCCCCCCCAACCCACCTCCTCATCCAAGGGACTCTCCTCTCCGACCCCCTGAAGGTAGCCTCTGAGTTTAATTCATATTTCACTACCTGCGCTCAGGCCCTCCTCGATTCCCTACCTCCTACTACCACACCAACCCTCCTTACAGCTATCACCACACTGGCCCCCCACTCATCTAACCCCCTACCAGCTGGTATGAACCCCTTTCCTTCAGACCCATCTCCCCCTCCGAAACCCTAGATGCCCTTCGCTCCCTGAACCCCTCCAAAGGCAAATCCCCAGACGGTCTTGATAACAAACTCCTCTTCCTATCTGCCCCTGCCATTGCTACTCCCCTCGTCGTCCTCCTAAATCTTTCCTTCACTACTGAGTCTCTCCCCTCTGAATGGAAGCATGCCACTGTCCTACCCCTTCCTAAAGGCGGTGTCGCTTCCTCCACTACTAACTACCATCCCATCTCCCTCCTCCCAGCCCTTGCTAAACTCCAGGAACACCTAGTGCTATCCCAGCTCTCCCACTTTCTCTCTGAAACTAACTTCTTCACCCCATTTCAGTCTGGATTCCAAAAACACCACTCCACCACCTCCTCCCTTCTAAGACTCACAGACTCCATCCTCACTGGGATGGATAAAGGGCTAATCACTGCTGCTATTTTTATTGACCTAGCTAAAGCTTTCGACATGGTATCCCATTCTCTCCTTCTAACCTGTCTATCTGGGGCAGGGTTAGCAGCGTCCGCCACAAAGTGGTTCAGTGCCTACCTACTAAATAGAACCCAATCCACTAAAATAGCAGATCACACCTCCCCCCTCTCCCCATCACCACTGGTGTTCCCCAAGGCTCAGTTCTTGGCCCCATCCTCTTCTCCATCCTGCTAAATGATCTACTGAATTCTTGCTCCTCTACCGTGATCCATATGTATGCAGATGATACGGTCCTCTTTACCTCTGGTCGGACTCACAAAGAGCTCACTTCCAAGCTCCAAACAGACTGCAACAAAATCCAACACTGCTTCAATACCAACCAACTCTCCCTAAATGCCAATAAAACTGTCTCTATGTCTTTCAGCACTAGACAGCGTTTATCCAAGCTCACTCCCCCCCGATCTTCCATACCCTAAACAACACCATCCTCAATGTAGTGCCCTCCTTCAGGTATCTAGCAGTTTGGCTCGATCATCACCTGTCCTTTTCCACACACGTGGATGCCATCATCTCTAAACTGTGCCCAAAACTTGGCCCTCTACAGGAACTGCACTAGTCTCCGCTACCTGTCAGACATGAACTAGTCCTGAAAATGATTCTACCACCATTGACTACTGTGATGTCATCTACAGCTCTGCCTCAAAGGCCACCCTAGCCAAACTAGACCCCCTCTTTAACGCGTTCTGCCACTTTGCCCTCGATGCCCCCCTGCTCACATCACTGTGAGCTCTACCATTCACTGGCTCTGCCATACTTGAGCAACTGGCGCTTAATTCATAGTGTCAAATTCACTTCCAATTTTTGGCTCAGCTCCCTCCCGCCCTACCTCTTATCCTCCCTGTCTTCCCCTCCTACCCCCTCCCATGTCCTCAGGTCCACTGACAGTAGGCTCTTAGTCATCCCCCACTGAAGGACCACCTCCAGCCAATCTGCCTTCTTTTACCTCTTCCTTAAACTCTGGAACGGCCAGCCCAGATCCATCACTCTTCAACCAAACGCTCCCTAGCCTCTGCCCTCACTAACTTCCTAGCTCAAATTGCAACTGTCTCTGACCTCCCCCCTTGATATTTTCTCCTCCCCCGTGCCCTTTAGCACCCGTCCAGTGGCTTGGCCACGCCTAATTGTCTGGCTTCTCTACTGCCCTTCGCACTTATACTCACACTCTTACTCACTCTTCTCTCTCCAAACATCCCGCTTCTCTCCCTTTCTTCCTAACTATGCTACATTCTTCAGCACTACTCACAGTTCTACTCCACTCCCCTTCCCTCCCACCTTACCTAATCCTACTCACCAAATGTTTACTAGTCCACCCCCACAACTTCACTCTCCAATTCCACTGCCTATTGGTGTTCCCACTGCAGCCCTAGTCCTGCTACTGGCACACATGTTCTGTTACTGCACCCTAGTTCTGTTACTTGCACTAATGTAAATTTCATATATTGCCTCATTGAGTACCCATGTAATGTTTACCCTGTCCCTGATGAACAAGCTCTGTACAGCTCTTGCTTGATATGTTCCCATGTTATGTATACCATGTCCTTAATGATGATGTTCTTACTGTTCTCCTTATGTAATCAAGTTCAAATGCAATCCCTCTCAACTGTATGTTATTTGCATTGCTGCTGCTAATCTCAACTATTGTATGTATAACTGCCTCCTCTGTAACCCCCCCCCCCCCAGGTCGCACCGGGAGACAAGCATCTTTTTGCTCAGTGTGCCTTTCCTGGTGAAACATTTTCAATAAATAAAATAAAAATAAATAAATAAAAATTGTTTGATTAATGCAGGTATATAGCTACATTTGTTTAATTAGTGCAAGTACATAGCTGTAATTGTTTGATTAGAGCAGGTATATAGCTATAATTTTTTGATTAGTACTGGTACATAGCTGAAATTGTTTGATTAGTGCAGGTATATGGATGTAATTGTTTGATTAGTGCAGGTATAAAGATGTAATTGTTTGATTAGTATTGGTATATAGCTGTAATTGTTTGATATATAGCTGCAATTGTTTGATTAGTGCAAGTGCATAGCTGTAATTGTTTAGAGCAGGTATATAGTAGTAATTGTTTGATTAATGCAGGTATATAGCTATAATTGTTTTATAATTACAGGCATATAGCTGTAATTGTTTGATTAGTGCAGGTATATAGTTGTAATTGTTTGATTAGTGCAGGTATATAGCAATAACTGTTATTAGTATTGGTATATAGCTGTAATTGTTTGATTAGTGCAGGTATATAGCTGTCATTTTTTGATTAGTACTGGTATATAGTTGTAATTGTTTGATTAATGCAGGTACATAGCTATAATTATTTGATTAGTACTGGTATATAGCTGTAATTGTTTGATTAGTACAGGTATATAGCTGCAATTGTTTGATTAGTGAATATATACTGTAGTATTTAGTATAATTGTTTGATTAGTACAGGTATATACTGTAATTGTTTGATTAGTGTAGGTATATAGCTATAATTGTTTGATTAATGGAGGTATATAGATGTAATTGTTTGATTAATGCAGGTATTAAGCTGTAATTGATTAGTACTGGTACATAGCTGTAATTGTTTGATTAGTGCAGTATATAGTTATAATTTGATTAGTGCAGGTATATAGCTGTAATTGATTAGTATTGGTATATAGCTGTAATTGATTAGTGTAGGTATGTAGCTGTAATTGTTTGATTAGTGCAAGTATATAGCTGTAATGGTTTGAATAGAGCAGGTATATAGTTGAAATTGTTTGATTAGTGCAGGTATATAGGTATAATTGTTTGATTAGTACTGGCATACAGCTGTAATTGTTTGATTAGTATAGGTATATAGCTGTAATTGATTTATGGAGATATATAGATGTAATTGTTTGATTAGTGCACGTATAAAGCTGTAATTGTTTGATTAGTACTGGTACATAGCTGTAATTGTTTGATTAGTGCAGGTATATAGTTATAATTTGATTAGTGCAGGTATATAGCTATAGTAGTTTGATTAGTACTGGTATATAGCTGTAATTGTTTGATTAGTGCCAGTATATAGCTGTAATTGTTTGATTAGTACTGGTATATACAGTAGCTATAATTGTTTGATTAGTGTAGGTATATAGCTATAATTGTTTGATTAGTGCAAGTATATAATTGTAATTGTTTGATTATGCTGGTATATAGCTGTAATTGTTTGATTAGAGTAGGTATATAGTTGTAATTCATTAGTGCTGGTATATAGCTATAATTGTTTGATTAGTGCAGGTGTACAGTAATTATTTCATTAGTGCTGGTACATAGGTATAATTGTTTGATTAATGCAGGTATATAGCTGTAATTGTTTGATCAGCACAGGTATATAATTGTAATTGTTTGATTAGTGTTGGTTTATCCTTATAATTGCTTGATTAGTGCTAGTATATAGCTGTACTTGTTTGATTAGCCAGGGTATATAATTGCCATTGTTTGATTAGTGTTGATTTATATTTGTAATTGATTGCTTAGTGTGGGTATATATGTTTCATTGATAGATTATTCACAGGTATATAGTGAAATAAATGATGGCCTTTACTATGGGAAAAGTTTCATCCATGTAATATATAGCGTGCCACTATAGTTAGGGTTGAGTAGGCTGTTTAATTTAAACCCCTGCCATTGCACCTCAATAGTTTTGTCCTATTCCATGGAATCACATGAAATTTTGCATGCACATTCCATGGGGCAAGGTGTCTTGATTGTCAAGTTTCATTCCAGTTGAATTAGCAGATTCCAAGATCTGGATAGTGTGTTTTAAGGAAAAATCAGTGTTAACTGTTTTTTCTGCGATCGCCTACAGCCCAGACAATTTGTAATTTTGGTCTGAAATTTTCAGGGTAGAAAGGGCTTGCCCTGGAATGGTGCCTTTTGTTGGTTTGGTGAAAAAAAATATTAATTTGTTCCATTATTCCATTTATACCTTCTCTAGTGCACAGAAGCCTGTCTTCATCTTTTCTACCCTCTTCTTCCCCAGATCATTTTTTGCCTATGTGCACTGTCAGATCCAGCCTTCTTTCACCCTCTCCTGAGAGATCCTCCACCTTGGTTAAGACTATGTCTGCTGTCATCCCTGGGAAACAGCACACCATCTCTTTCCTGTCAGGTGTTAGACCCACTTCCCTTCCTCTCTGTGCCATGCACTATAGGGTCCTGTAATACTATTATTTTCTCTAGCCCAATATGGGGCTGCCCTCTCCCTAGGTACAGTATGTCCTTGGACAATGCCTGCCTATTGGGTGTGCTGGCCCCTTCCTCCACAGAAATGGTCTTCTGGGGCTCAGTTTGCAATGGGGTGAGCCTGTTGCTCATGCACAACCCTGCTTCCATAGTCTTCTCTTTCTTGCCCCCTTTTTCCCTTTACATAGTCACTCATTCAAACTGCACTGTGTCCCTCAGTTTTTCTCAATGCCCTCTCCTGGAATCACTGCTTTCTGCACCTTCCTGTTCTCTCCTGGTTCTTGCCTCCTTGCTTCCTTTGCTCAGAGTTTCCTACAGTCCTGCAGGATCTCCCTGTGCATACACTGCTAATGCCCCTCTTCAGACCTCAAACTCAGTGGCACTCACAATCTGGGGTGCAATGTGTAGGGATGCTGGCATGCATGGGGCTTAAATATCTTATTTTCTCTAAGCCTGCTACAGCTCTTCCCCAATTCAGACATCTATTTTACTGGTTGTAATGATCCAGTAAACCCACAATAAACTGCAAAATTCCCCCAGCTAGGTTCCCCTCTGTGATTACACAACAGCAAAGCATCTCTGCTTCCACAAACTAAATAAGAGTCTGCATCTGATGTCCTGCCTGAATCCCTGTCTAGCTCCAGTTTAGAACTTAAAGACTAAGTGGGTGGATTATAAAATGAAGACAATAAGAAAGATAACCAATTGGAATTATACTCTCATTAATGAGTGAGTCCATTGGCCCCACCATCTTAAAAAATATTTAAAACAGCATTACAAGGAACTCCTAACATTCTTGGGATCTATTTCGGTGGTTATGAGTACAGAAAATGCAAGCCTCCTCTTCTTCCATGTCCTTCCTCTCCTCCTCTAATCCACAGTGCCTACCTTCAGGTTGTGCAAATCTACTCCTCCTCCTCCTCCTTATATGCCAGGCAGGCATATTATTTTGAAATACTGACAGCCTACCATGTGGACTGCTGCAACTGCTATTCTGTAAACCACAATAAACATGTGAGACAGGAATACTTGTTGGAAACAATGGCAGTCTAGACTCATGGGCTGCATGTATGTACCTCATCTTCCTTATAATAAATTTAGGAGGCTCCTCCCTAACCCTGAACTCACTTTCACTTCACACACAAACACAGCTACCAGCACAGAGAATTCAGTCAGTATTTGTAAAAAATATTCTTGCTAAAACACCTTTTAGAATCACAGTTCACTTTCAAAAACAGATCAGAACACTGAGAGCAAACTCAGTATATTGTAACTGCACAAATATCTGAGTGGCAAAATGTTTATTTTCTATCCATTCTACTTCTGTCTCATTCCCAGTTACACCTGGGGCACCTTAAACACAGGGATCGACAAATTTTAAAATCTCATGCTAGTCCAGGACAAGTGGCCTTGACAAAAATGGTAGTCCTCGAGTTCCGAGTGGTAGTCCAGTACATTTCAATTGAAATATTAAACCGACTTAACAGAAATAAGTTAAATGGTGTGGCTGTGTGGCAGGGCTTATATGTTGTACTATTATTTCATAGGATGGATGGAGAGATGTAGAAGAACTTCATAAATCAGGAAAAACAATATTTTCATATATTTTTTTGTTAATACAGGCCAGGGTAGTACAGGCCGGACACTAAGACACCCAGGCAGAAGTCTGTATTAGAAGAGATTGGAGAAATGATACAGAATTAGTTGAGACAAGCCAAAACCAGTTAGGCCGTTGGTTGAGAAGAACATGAAATGGTGATTAAAGGGCTAGGCCAGGAAGAAGATGATGGGGCACTGGGAGCAGGAGTACTAGCATCAAGAAGATCATCAGCAGCAGAAGCAGCTAAACCAGAAGATAATGTATCAGCAGCAACAGCATGCCCACGAACATGTCGAGTGTCTGGACCAGAGAGCAGCCAGTGGTTAATTGCTGGATCCGGATCAAAGTCATGCAGTTCAGGACCTTCTACTGCTATCTGCAGGAGAGACTGTAGTGAATCATCAGCCAGCCTTGTCCTGATTTTTGTTTTGATTAGGTTCTGAACAGAAAAACTCTCTCACATTTTGCAGTCGATACACTCATTGCCATGAGTATTTCAACTAAGTCAAGAATGTGTATAATCTGGGTGTTTTTCTTTTAGTAATCTGGTATATACCTGCAAATAGGGTTTTTCAATGGCAGATTTCAATATTGTTTTAAATGCAGCATACTCTGACTTTATATGTTCCTGCTGCTCCTCCGTAAAAGTGAAAATATTCTGCCAGGTTTGCAAGTTCAGAGGTCCCAAACACCGCTAGTTGGTCTCTTGGCAGATCAAACTGCTTAAAATCTAAGCAGTTGAACCATTTGAGAGGCACCTCTGAGAAATTTTTAAATCTGTTGTCAATATACATTATTGCTGCATCTATTAAAGTCTGCAGTTGTCCATCTGTCACAAAATTGATTTCTGGGCAGTTGCCTCTGAATGGGAAATGAACAGTCTTCTCCTCCTCCCCTCTTTGTCACAACATATTCCATACATTTCTGTTCTGGTTTGTAATGGCTGAGGAAAGCTGCCATGTATTGCCCTGGCATGGTTTTCAGTTCCATAAGCTGGAGTAGGCAGGTCTCAACAAGCTGTGGAACTTCCAGTATTACTATGTCATCTCGTTGAAACTGCAGTGACAGGTTTTTTAGTATTGGCAGGAAATCTTGCAGTATATGGATAGCTTTTACAAACTGCACTCTGTGTTTCTTTTAAGAGGCTCTTTGTTTTGAACTTTCACCATCACCAGCAGTCAAAGATGCATGTAGGTGTTGTACAACAGTGGGTAGGTTAACCTGAACTGCATGTACCGAGCGTGACCTACTGGCAAGCCATCTCACTTGTTTAATTGCAGTAAAGTGCGCCAGATCAGTATCCATCACGTTAGCAATTTCTTGGAGCTCTCTCATTTTTGGGACTATAGTGATAAAATTTAAATATTCCTTTGAAGTACTTTCCAGCTTTGATACAAATGGATTTTTTAACACATCAAGAACTGCCAGCTCTAGCTTATGGGCAACGCAGTACACTAATTATTTCAGGACGGCAGTGTTCCCTGAACTTTGCTATGGTTCCTCCTCTTTCGCCCATCATGACACTGGCCTCATCAAAATTTGCTGAAATAAGAAGCGGTCCTGGATTGTTAACATTTTGTAGATTACTGAGAGGAAGATTTACTGACTCCAGTGCAGTTGATATTGCATGGAATACACCTTCTGCATGTGCATGTTCCAGTGGCATAGCTTGGATAAGCAATGTATGCACCTGTTTTGAATTAGGTTCAACAAACCTTAAGAAAACATTTTCCCACTCAGTTATACTGTAATCAGTACTGCCGTCAGCAAGAACCGTCACATACTTAACATTAGCAAGAGTCTGCATCTGGGTTCTGGATATCACTGCTGAAATAGCACTGCAAAAGTCCCTGGCTCGCTTATCGTTAGTATAATTAGAACCTAGCTTAATGCCATTTTTTTCCTGTAATTCACAGAGCCACTCCATGTCTGAGAAAGGGCGAAGATTTTGGCTATGGAATACGCTGTATTAAACAGGCGTCATCTTTGCTTTGTGGCCTCTTCCAACTGTGCAAAGGCTTGGTAAAGTGGTGACTCACTAATCTCACAACATACTGCTCGTTGGCCACTTTCCAGAATATGTTGATTCTGGCATAGCACATGTGGATTGGATTTTCATGTGCAGTAGTGACTCAATGCGAAAGTTGTTAGAGCCTGTGGCAAAGACATTTGTTTTTTGAAAATGCTGGAGTTGCAATACTGGGATACCTTTCACATAGTGTGCAGTACATAAGCCCCTTTTATCATCGTATCTCAACCATTTATAAGTGGACAGCCAATGACACTGAAATAGTCTGGCCTTTTCTCTTGGTCATATTTCTTGTCTTTACTACTCCCAACTGCCACCTCATTATCAAGCAGTAAACTACGTTTCTTAGCAAGTGACACAGGGGCTTTTTGAGATAAGGCTACTAGGGCTTCTCTGTTTACATCAAGTACCTGGTCAGCAGTTATATCCAGAACCACAGATGCAGATTCAGTTTCATGACTTTTATCTGTGGAAGTAGTACCAGACTGTGTTTGTCGTAAAGATGGTGCTGCTGCTGACCAGAGAGACAAGAGACTTTGTTGTTTGGCTTTGTTCGTCTGCATATTGTCCATATAAATTTGGTGGTCACTTTTTTTTTAAAGACTAATGGAACCAATAATAATAAACTTATTTTAAACACTGGTGTCTGTGTGTCCTTTTTTCACTGGTAAGCTCATGGGTTGGGTTTTTCTTTCTATACACTGCAAGTTGTCTTGTCCTGTAACAAGCCAGGCAGCTGGCTGCAGAACACTCTCCACACAGTCACTCACGCTCCTCTCTCCCAGCACAGCCCAAGCCCACCCCCCAGTTAGGCTCCCTTATTTTACTATTACTTACACTTGTATTATATATATTTTTTTACTATATTTCTCTTTTTGTTTCTTGGGTACTTCAAGCCAAAAGCCAACCAACTGGCTGCAGGACACTGGGTCCTTCACTCCTTTTCACAAAATCTCTCTCCCAACAGCCCAACTAAGCCCATTGTATAGCCCCACACACACACAGTTTGAGTTATAGGCTTATTTCTTACTATACTATCTTTTTTTTTTACTAACTTTCTCAAGTCAGTCCTTTCCTTCGCTCCTCTCTCCAAGCTCCTCCTTCACTCCTTTACACACAATCTCTATATCTGCGCTCTCTCTCCCAACAACCCACCAGCCTCTTCCCTTATTTTCTTTCTTTTTTTTGCTTTCTTTTTATTATTTTATTTTTCTTTGTTTATGCAGCTAGTAGTCAAATAAACTGCTGTTTTTACTATGTGGGCACTGGGCAACACAAAGCTCCCGCCCACAGCAGTAGTCCCCTGCCCTTGCTTTCTTCCTTTTTATTTTCTGTAGTCAGTGACACTTTACGCTGCTGCTAGTTCTCAGTTGTCACAGATGGCAGACAGTACCAGACAGTCCCCCCTCCCAAGTTTCTGTTTTGTTTCCTTTTCTCCTTGTTTCAATTATTTTTTTAGTTGTTTAACCAGGTATAGCACACTAAGCTAAGTGACCTGGGAGCACAAGGAGGTTAAGTGACTTGCTCAGGCAGTATGCAAGTGGAAGCTGTGGGATTCAAACCCAGGTCTCGTCTGCTGGATGTCACCAGATTTGCAGCTCAGAGCCTTAGACCACTGCACTATACTGCCTACTTAATTTATTTTATAAGCGCCTTGGTTTGCTTTCACCCTGTTATGCCCAACCTAACCCTTCTCAATATTTTATTTACCCTGCCTGCACACCTTATTTACTCAGATTAGTCTCTTCTTCATTAATTTTGGCAAACTGGCATGGCTTGCTTGTCTGCTGCACTAATGCACTTGTGTGCAGTCAACAGTGCTCAGCCACGTTGCCCCACTCTTAGTCCTCCTAGCTCCTGCCTTCCTCCCTCCGCTCTTCACTCTCACCAACCCTCCCTCCCTCAATTCAGTTTTAAATTTGTTTTCCCAGTAGTCAAGTCCATCCACACATACAAAGAAAGGTCGCTTTCATGAGTCCCACTCCCGATATCCACAACAACGGACTGTTTAATTTGTGTATCCTCTAGTATCCTCCAACAGACAGTGAATGAGGGGCTCTAACGCAATGCGTCTTTACACTCGTCTCCACTACGCCAAATCACCACCGTGGCCAATGGGCATTCTTTGTATCACTTACAGTTCAAGATTGTCTTCCTCATTTGGCCCCACGCCTGCCAGTCCGACAGCTTGCTCCTCCTCCGTTTTCCTCCGACGAGACGCTGCTCGCGCTCGCTCCTGATGCCACTTCCGTAGGCTTCCATAGGCTGAGGCAAGCTCATACACTCACCGCTCGTTCCCGACCAGTAGGTGCACAGCCGAAGCAGTGAGCACCCTACTGGTGGAAGGTAGAACTGCAGCAAAGATTTTTAAATCAGTGCTAGCCCGTGGACAGGTGGCACAACAGAAAGTGCTTGTCCCTGCACTGTATCTGGTAGCCCGGGACGCCGGGCAATAGGATTTGTCGAACCCTGCTTAAACACACACTATCAAAAATAGCTGCTTTAAATAAAGCAATGTTCTGTTTTTGTCTGATGTTCTTCTCAGCATAGTGGAGATCCACCCTACTCTTGTAGCAGGCTAGTATCACACACTTGATACATGGTTACATTCTTGAACTTCCTGCAGCAATGTAACCAGGTGATCAGACTTTTGCACACCATGGGCTCTATGCGCTATGCCTATGCACTGCAGATACTCAGCAAGTAAGCATTACTAGGTGCCAAAGCTGCACAATGGGTGTTCAACTGGACCCTGGTATCAAGTACAAAAGGGGCCCCTTACCCACCAGATCATCTGTCCGCCCATGGCTCAGTGCATGCTGATTGGCAGGGAGCAGTGACCAGAGGCAGTGTTACACTCCATGCTAGTAACAACCACATGGAGTGCTGGTGGAATAAGGTGCAGGCCATGGCTGCAGGCACCCAGCCATAGCCACTATACATCCCATCCATTTGATGGATGGCAAACCAGCAAGGCAAGAAACTGCCCCTCTACAACAGCCTTCAGCCCTCCTGACATGCTGCAAGGGCTGGGGACTTCCAGCTGGCACCTGTCCATAGTGCAGCAGCCCTGGCTGGTACCTAGTATGCCAGTACCCACAATCTCCTGCTTTGTGCAGAGTGGGGGATCTAGTCTGCCAGGAGGAAAGGCATCTAGTTGGCTTTCCACCAGTTTCCTTGATGCCACTTTTGCCTTGCCCCCTGTCCACACTGTGATCTTTTGTGCCTGTGGGGTGGGGCAACAGCAGGCAGATTGGGATATTGCATAGTGCATGGTGCTCACCAATTCTGGTCTGCAGAGGGCTGCAGTCAGGGTACACACCTGTAATGTGTACCCTGTGCCCCATAGTGCATAGGGCCCCATGTGACCTGCCCAGTTATTCACCCTTCACAAAGTAGCACTGGTTTCTCCAGTGAAGCACCCAGCATAGTTTCATAAAGTGCACTCAGCCCCAAATGTGGTAAAGTTAGGTCACTTAGCAAGCTGTTTATGAAGGAGTAGGTTAGTGACTTTGTCATATGTTCACCAGTGAAGTAAAACTCCGGGACATTTCTTGTCATGTGTAATACATAATACTGTAATTCAGTTTGGGATGAGGAACGCCCCAGTGCAGTCAACATCATGTTATGGCTCAGGGCAGAGCCTACAGCCATCTTGCTGAATCTCAGCTGGAAAATGGCTTATCGTGGAACACATGTTTTGGACTTTTCAGTGTATCCTTCCACTAATGCAAATCACTATGACATTTGAATTAAATAATCCCTTCTTTCTGTTTAAAGACCATAGGCAACACTTTATGTTTACTGCAAATGGTGGTGTTAATAAAGAAATGCCTTTAAAGCAGTGTTCTAGTTGTTTTTTTAACCCTTTGCTTAATAAATACTGTAATTTTGCTTTTATGTCCGTAGCTCCATTTTCCTATGACTGCGGTAATTTGTTCCAGATGCTCTGCTAAGCTGGGCTGCTGGTGTCTGCAGCATCATAACGTCAGTGGGTGGTCTGTGAGCATTGCCATCTGTTAGAGATTCGATTCCAAATTAGTATTTCCTGGTCAGCAATGGGCTGCAATCAGAGCATTTTGATTTGATTTAACACACTCTTCTTATCCTTATACTGAGTCCTTCACAATTTTTTTAAATTGTCAGATTTATGTGTATAATAGTCTGTCATTGCAGTGTCTGTCTGTAATCTGAGTACTGGAGTGGCCTGTGCAAGTGTTTGACCTACTCTTAAAATTTCCTGACAGTTTAACTAGTACTGCTGACAGTGAATTTGCAACAAACAGTGTGAGTTCTACTGCCCTATTTACCAACATAATTATTTTATTTCCCTGCTTTTATAATGCAATCAACTTGTTAACAAATTTTCCAAAAAGGGACCTCTGGTCTCAGTGGGCTTACCCGGTTACCAAAATCTAAATAAAATAAATAAATAAATATTTTATTTTTAACTGACTTTAATGTCTGTTTGTGTGGTTACTTTTTGTTCAATTTTGTTGTTTCCTGTTTCAATTTTTTGCTGATATGAAGCAGTGCTGTGCCATTGGTTACAAGAATGGGAAAGGGTATGCACACAGTTTCTATCACTTTCCTAAAGATAACCATCGGTGCAAGCAGTGGGCATTTGGTATTAAATGTGACTGCTAGGAACCAACTGATCACAGTGTTTCATGTGCTGGCCACTTTACCGAAGCTCAATTTACAATTCCACAAACTCTTTTAGATACTATTGGTTTTACTCTGTTAGTGTTGCTGAAACCAGATGCATGTCCCACCATTTTTTTCATTTAAACATGAAAAAACAAAATGCCAGAGTAATGTATATTACAACTGTCATATATGAATTGCTGCTGAATGCTAACAGTGCGTCTGTAAAAGTGGCTGAAAGAGACAGGTATTTATTTTACTGTTACTGGCAGTGTAGTGTCTGTGTTTATGGGTTCATGATAGTGTTAAAAATGTGTGCATTGCTGTCTGCTTTTGCTGGTTAATATTATGTAGATGTGTATATCTGCAGTAAATTATTATGTGCATGGATTTCTGTAACTAGTGCTCTTACATGTCTGTGTTGTTACAGGGTAGTTTTAGATCACTTTTCAAAAACAGTGGCTAACTACTCTTACATCAGTGTGTATGGGTGAATGATATGGTGAATGGGTGTATGACAGTTATGCCTGGTTTATAGTGCACTGCTCAGTAATATATATTTATGGATGAAGTATTATATTATGGAGGAGTGTATGGGTGAAGGGCAATACTACAAATGTGTGTAAAGTTGCAGGGCAGTGTTATCTGCACTGATTTTTGTGCCCAGCATTCTTGTCAATGTCTGCATGTGTATCTGCATGGGTGCATAGTACTATTATAGGGATGTGTATAAGTGCAAAGCAATGGTACAAATGTGCATATGTGTGCAGGGCAGTTAAGTACTGTTATTTTAATTCAGGTCATGGTTGCATATCTTTGTATTGATGCAGGGTACTGTTATATGTATCTTTAGGTGAAAGGCAATCGTGCTAATGTGTGTATGGGAACAGCACACTTATATCTGGTTACTGTGGTGCAGAACACAGTTACATATCTTTGTATGACTGTGGGTTACTGCTTCATGACTGTGCACTGGTGAAAGGCCATGGTATAACTCTGTGTAAGTGTGCAGGACACTGCAATGTCTAGGGATTTGTTGAAGTGCATTGATATGTATCTGTATAAGGGTTTTTGGTAATGGTGTGTTTTTGTGCATGGCTGAGAGGAAATATAGAAACACAGAACTTGACTAAAGGGAGAGTGAATATCTGTCTACTCTGCCCTTGCTATACTAACTCACTCCATTGACCTACTGTGCTGTTTTACTGTACCCCTTCCCCCACTACCACACCACAAACCCTTACTGCCCCTCTAGGGGAATATGATTCCTCTTGCTCTGTCCCAGTTCCATTTAAACACTTGAAGGGAACTTGCATTATACCATCCTCTAGTCATGCTTCTAGTGACTGCATCCCTATTTTGTACAGATAGAACATAACAATTTACCTTATTTATATCACAGAGAAATTTGTATGTTTCAATCATGTACCCACACTCTCTTCTGGATTTCAGTGGATGTTTACAGCCATAGTGTGTCTAGGTCTTTCCTCAAGTGAGGTCTCCAGAATTGGTCCTAGCACTCCAGGTGAAGTCTCACTTGGGATATGTGCAGTGACAGAATCACCTTGCTTTGCCTGCTGTGAAAACCATTCCCTATAAAACCCATCAGCTCCAGTGCCTTTCTGTATGCTTTATTGCATTGACTTGTTTGCTGCAGGAAGTCACTGAATATGGGCCACGTATCTCTATCCTTTGTGGAAGTGGGCAGTCTAATTCCTACTATCAAGTATTCTGTGCGTGGATTATATCTACCAAAGCGCACTTGTACTCACAAATGAGGAGCATATATAGGAAATAATGGTAAGGGAGCCATTGACTGGGTGCCCACTGCACAGTGTGGCTCCAATTAGATATGGGCAGGGAAAGCATCCTGACTATGACCAAAATCTTGGACTTTAGAAGGGTGGATTTGAGGAAAATGGATAAAGTACTAAAGAGGCACCTGGCAGGCATCAGACCAGATATGGGAGTGGACCAAAAGTGGTTCATCATTAAGGAAGGAATACTGGTTACCACAGAGCAGTGTGTTAGGCTCAGGGGTAAGAACACAAAGGCCAAAACTCCCAGCTGGTTCAGTTCTGAGATCACTCAGGTAGTAAGGGAAGAGAGACTGGCCTATAGCAAATCCAGGAAGACCAAGAGAGAGGTGGATAGAGAAAATTACAGAAGGTTGGCTAGTGAGGCAAGTAAGGAAGTCCTGCAAGCTAAAGCACAGAAGGAGCTGCAGATAGCTGAAGGAATTAAGAAGGGGAGAAATCATTATTTTGCTATATAAGAGAAAAAGAGATAAGAAGGAAGGGATTGTTAGGCTTAAGAAAGGGGAGGAGTGGGTGGAGGATAATGGTGGAAAAGCAGAGATGCTAACTGAATACTTCTGTTCCATCTTTACCAGGGAGAAAGATGGACCAGTGCCTTCAGGAGGGAGAAGAAGAGCAGGGGCAGAGGAAAACATAAATGTGGTGATAGAGGACAGAGTGAGGGATGGACTGCTAGCATTAAAGTTGGACAAATCACCAGTCCCAGACAGAGTACATCCAAGGGTACTAAGGGAACTGGCCAAGGACCTGGCAGTGTCACTGACAGACCTATTTAATGGTTCACTAGAGTCAAGCATTGTACTGCAGGATTGGAGAACAGAACATGTGGTGCCCCTTCACATAAGCAGTCCCAAGAATGACCCAGGGAATTACAGACCAGTCAGTCTGACCTCAATTGTGGGCAAGCTCATGAAGACTATACTAATGGAAAGGCTGGTGGAATATTTAGAGAAGTATGGTCTCCAGGATTCAAGGCAGCATGGATTCATGGGGCAGGGGGAGAACTTGTAAAACAAATCTGATTGACTTCTTTGAATGCGTCATTAAGACATTAGACAGGGGCCAAGTGGTAGACATCCTCCATCTGGATTTCAGCAAGGCTTTTGACTCTGTGCCTCAGAAAAGGTTGATAAGGAAGTTGGATCTCAGGGTTGAGGATAAGATAGCCAGATGGGTGGAAAACTGGCTGAGTGATAGAATCCAGAGGGTGGTTGTGGGGGGAGAGATATCTGGCACCAGAAAGGTTACCAGTGGGGTACTGCAGAGCTTGGTGCTGGGGCCAGTGCTGTTTACTGTCTTCATCAATGACACAAGGGATGGTATAAAGGGTAAAATGTGCCTATTCGCTGATGACACCTAGCTCTGAGGGAGAGTGGACACAGCTGAAGGGATACAGGACCTACATGATGACCTGAAAAAGCTGGGGAGGTGGTCCAGGATCTGGCAGCTTAGCTTCAATGCCAAGAAATGCAAAGTTATGCATATTGGAACCAAGAATCCCAAGGCAGAGTATTACTTGTGTGAAGTCCTGGTATCTGCATCAGAGGAGGAGAGGGACCTGGGAGTGATGGTCACTAGTGACCTGAAGCACTCCACGCAGTGCAAGAAAGCAGCATCAAGGGCAAACGTGATGCTGGGATGCATAGCTAGGGGGATTAGTAGTAGGAGCGAGGAGGTTATACTGCCTTTGTACAGGTCACTGGTAAGGCCACATCTACAGTATGGAGTTCAGTACTGGTACCCACACCTCAAAAAGAACATAAACCTGCTGAAGAAGGTACAGAGGAGGGCTACAAAGATAACAGTGAGTCAGCAGGCCAAAGTATATGAGGAAAGGTTGTGGGCACTGAAGGAGGACAGGAGAGAGAGAGAGAAAGAGGGGACATGATTGAGACTTGAAGTACTTTAAAGGTTTAAATAAGGTGGATAAGGAGGGTTTCTTTTCATTGAGTGGCAACCATAACACAAGGGGATTCAGTCTTAAGATGGAGGGTGGGAGGTTTAAGAGGGTGATCAGGATGAACTTCTTCACAGAGAGGGTGGTAGACACTTAGACTGCACTGCCAGAAGAGGTGATCCTGTTGAACACAATGGGCAGCTTCAAAAGAGGCTGAGATAGGCACAGGGGGAATGTAAGGATCATGGGTAGGGAGGGAGGGAGGAAGAAAGGAGTAGGGAGGGGGCTGGGACAATAACTCAAGCTGTGGACCCTACAAAATGAGCAGACTAGATAGACCAAATAGCTTTCTTCTGCTGGCTTCTTAGTATGTTAGTATGACTCCTGCTACATTTCCAAACAGCCTCATTTTTTTTTCCAAGCTAGCACATTAGGAGTAATGTCAAACAAATGTAAATATCTCAGGAAGTATGCAAGTTACACATACACCACTAGCATGTATGTTGTTCAGGGCAAAATTACCTTTTAAATGAGGGTAGTCACTAAACTGAATTCATTATATATTTTTTTAAATATAGCCATTCAAAAGGTGAAAACAGTGAAGAAAAATTAAAATTCAGGTAATCAGTTGGCCATATTTAAAAAAATATAATTAGTGCAGCTTAGTGAATAGGCTCATTTGAAAGGTCATTTTGTCCTGAACAACCTTCATGCTAGTTGTGTGTGTGTAACTTAAATACCTTCTGAGAAAGTTACATTTGTTCTGTATGACTCCTACTGTGTTGGCTCAGAGAAAAAAATGTGGCTGTTTGGGAAGAAATTGGTTAGGGGATAGCCAACATAGGCTGGTAGTAAATGGAGTTCACTCCAAGCAAGGGAGGGTGATTGGGGGGGGGGTACCTCAGGGATCAGTGCTGGACACAGTCCTTTTTAATGTCATGATAAGTGAAATTGCAAAGAAGCAGGAAGGGAAGGTTTGATTCTGCATGATGATACCAAGATCTGCAGCAGGATGGAAAAGTATGGGCAGAGACCTTAGAGGACTTGAACAGTAGTCAAGGGTATGGCAGTTAAGTTTTAACATAAAAATGTAAAATAATGCACTTGGGGTGCAGAAATCCAGGGGCAGCATACAAAATAGGTGGAGTGGTATTGACAACATTAAGAAAGCACACATTCAAAAAAAAAAAAACCTTTCCATACAGTTGATCACTGTTTAACAATATTATGCATCTATGGCTGCCACTGTACAACTGATGCAAACCCATAATCATGTTCCTCACTTGAAGAGGGGGGGGGCTTCTTTTTGTATTAAATGGGTCAGATTTTTAACAGCAAAACAAGGAAAGGTTAATTTCTAAATTGTGCATACAAGCTTGGGTACCACTTTTATTCAGACAGTACCACTACCGGCAGCTACCACTTTAAGACTGCTACTACCCCCACCTACTGCAATCAGGGGAAAACCAGACATAGTCTAGCAGCACTGAAATCAATATGTTTAAGGCACATTTATCAGAAAGTACTGCTTAGAAAAGAATGAGAAAGTGACTGTGATGACAAGCAAGTCCCAGACCAGAGCTCTAGTTCATCAATAGTCTCTTCCTGAGTCTGATTTTTACAGCTGCATGGGCCAAGCTCCACAGATGTTATGCCATTATTAGATTTATATAAGAGCACTTTGGAATCACATGACCAGACTGCAGTCTGATGTGCTGCCACAGTGCTCCGGCATCATTTCCAGTGATTCTGTTTATGCAGCCCTTCCCCTCCGCTAACCACATAAACACCCCCCTTCCCGGTGCACTACTTCTCCTTTCCTCAACTGCGGAACTGACAACTGCTGCAGACAACATGGTGGCACAAACTTAAACTGTGCATGCACGATTATCGTGCATAAGTAGTCATGTCAGTGCCACCATGTTGCACATGGCTGACTCCTAGGCAAACTGTGCATGTGTGTGTATCACGCATGTGCAGTACTGTAATTGCTGCAGTACTAGTTATGGCTGACTCCAGTGCAGTGAGAGCACCGCATATTCTTTTCAACTCTCTTGCCACTCCTAAAAGCTCTCCACAGCCATATCGGCTCTGACCAAATCTTGTTTAGCTTGCAACTGTTGCAATAATGGAGTAAGGCTTTGCTATTAAGGTCTCTTGAAAATATTTGTTACAGTTTAAAATCAAATATTGGGCAAAATGAAAATCTTAAGACACTCACCACTCCAAAAAAGGGTGAGGCACATCCAAGAATGCAATCTCACAAAAATACTATGTAGTACTCTTATAGGCAGCTCCTGAAAGCAAATCTGTAATTCTGCAGTGATCAGTTCATACACCAATGAACAGATGTAAAATGCTTAAAGATACTAGTGGAATTAAGAGTGCTGGCTGTTCTAAACTAACTACACTTGGCTAACCACTTTTTTCTCACCTCCAAGCACTTGACACCTGTGTATGTGCCTAGGCCCACTTATTCTCTCTTTCCAGCCTCCCTTCCCAGATCCACTGGGTTCCCCTAACTGTATTGTTTTGTCCTGTTGCACTATTTTTCCATCCCTGCGTGGATTGTCACTGCTTGTTGTTATGTCAGTGACTCTCTCTGAGGTGATCACTATTGTAATTGTTTTTACCACTCTGTATTTTGTTCTAACTTCATGTATATCTTTAATTATTTATTCCACCAGGCTGGCTGTAGGCCTTTACTACTGTTTGTATGTACTCTTGTTTAATGTCATTGAATGTTACTGTACCCTCCCGGGTTGTGCCTGAAAATAGGCAGGACTAATGCCTAATGCACCTACTCGGTTACCAAAAGCTAATAAATAAATAAATAAATAACCAGCTTGGAAACTGAACCAAATAAAGATCAATTAAAAACTCCACTCTTCAGGTAACACAGGGGGTATATGAAGGAGGTAAACTTCTTGAGAAGAAACAAATGCTTCAGTAGTGGTGTGAGAAATTTTCAGATTCCACCAGAATTTAACTTCTCAGAATTTGCAAAATTCCACTGAAATTCTGCACAACTTCATTGGATGCAGAAGGCAGAATTCTGCAGCGGAATGATGCAGAATCGGTTTTAGACAACATTTTTGGGGATCTCTATATCTTTCATGGAAAAGGTTGCAGAACAAGTTTCCATGGAAAAATGCTGTTCCACTGAATATAATTCTGCAGATCACAGCAGGTGGAATTACACAGAAGGACCAGTGAAATTCTGGTAGAAATTCTGCTGGCAGAATGGCTATTCTACACTGATTCCGCTGGTGGAAATCCACATTCTGTACAGTGCTAGGTTTCAGTAGGAAACATTTTTCAAGATGATAAAAAAAGAAAAAAACCTGACCAAAGCTTGATACTGATTTTAAAGCCACAGGTTGTGACTTAAAAGAACCCCTGCAATGAATGCCATCTGAACCTAGTTTAGCACTACCTCAAAAATTAGGTTTAATACCAGGTTTTGTTAGGACAACAGGGCCCATTTTAGTTTTCCCTGTATGAGATGTAATAATTTGATTTATTGACTTTTCGAAGTTTGTCTAGTCAGTTTTTGAAGATTTCTTTATTTTTATTACTTACAATGGGAGAAGGCAATGTGTTACAGACAATTCCAAGAATCTGTTGTGTGAAATATTGTTTCCTTATATTAGTTTTTGTATTGACAGTTTATTTTCCTACTCCTTCCCAGTGGCCTTCCTCTGACTCACCCCCCCCAGTCCCATCACCCTCGCTCCCCTGGGACTTACCCTCATTCATGCCTTCTCTCACAGAGCTGTGGTTGTTGTCAGGCCACCAGGTGTAGGCCCTACTAAGGGTCAGGTGCTGTGTCACCACCATGGGGGGTTTCCACCATTTTCTCTCCCGGGCCCACAAACATGCAGTGGGTGAAGTGGCTGAGCTCTGCTTCTGCAGAGACAGCCTGATGCCTGGATGTGGAGTCCCTTCACAGTTCTGGTTGCATGCATGGGCTGGCATCCAGCTGCTGCTGGGTGTCAGGCAAGCAGTGCACCATGCCATTCCCTCTCCCCGAGGAAGGAGAGATCTTTGTGGATGCTCGATCCTTCCCCTTCCCACCAGCCCCCAAGCAATCCAAGTTTGTTCCCAATCCTGGGTCACCGGCATGGCTGCAGGGAGGAATGGATGCCTCTACCTACCATTCCACTGGGTCAGCCTCCTTCTGTTAGTTTTAAAGCTTTCAGGTTCTAGCTGTTTGTTGTGTTTTCTAGTGACCGTTTTCTTATCTTTGTAGACCAATCCCATTTCAAATGTTAGGTTACTGTCTTTTTGAAAGTTGTACATAAATCAGAGATCACCTCTTATTCTCCTCTGACTAAGACTAAAAAGATTTAGTTCTTTCAGTTTATCTTTATAGTTCTTATTACATAGCCCATGGATCATTCTAGTGGCCTTATGCTGTATTCTTTCAATTTTTATTTTATTTTCTCAGTTTGTTCCTACTCAATATTGTAATCACTAACATGTCAGTGGTCTGACACAGCTTTTATATAATGGAAGTATTATGTTCCTAGAGCAATTAGTGTAACATTTTTTTAATTGTAGTGAATAAGAAGTATGGTTTGTTATATACATTTTTACAGTTTTTTAAGTCTGAAGTAAATGTGATTCCCAAATCCATTCCTGATGTTGTAGTTTTTAGTGGTGTAGCCTGTCATGTGTACATACAATTTTTGTTGTGTTTTTCAAAGTATATGACTACACATTTACTAGTGTTAAAACTGACACCCAAAGTGGTTACCGATTCTCCCAAACAATAAAGGTTGTCTTGTAGGATCTTGCTATCATATTGATTTTCTATCATTCCTCCAATCTTTGTGTCATTCCATAAACTTGGAACTCAAATGTCTTGTACTTGTTCCCAGATCTGATAATAGGCCAAATAGGACTGGGCTCAGCACCAATCCATGTGGGACCCCACTCCCCACTGTACCTTCTGATGACATGAATCCATTCGTACCTGCTTAAGAAACACAAATACCAGTTGCTGACTCAATTTCTCCAGTCAAAAACTCCAAATAACGAAAATAGATTTGACTGACCTAAGTTGACCTGATACAGTTGTGTATCATCCAGGGCTACATCTTTGAAAGGTAGGTAGACACCTCTGAAACAAACATAAAGCAGTACCACTGGAGGGACTGAAAAAATAACAGCCCTGTATTACCTGCATAGAAATGAAAACACTGACTGCAGCACAACATTATGACAGTGATGCCATAGTGCAATTATACTGCAATTAGGGTTCAGTACAGGTAGGCAGTTTAACATAAAATCATGTTTTCCAGCTGCTTCTAATGCATCCCCACCTTTTGAAAAAGGGAGCTAGAAATTGGTCTGCATGCGCTATGTAAAAAGATGTCCAATCTCTCCACATTTTGGTGACATTTGGTCAAAGCATTTTTAAAGTTAAAGGTGGGTCCAAAATATAAAAAACAATATCAGCAGTAAGACTCCTTATGCTTGCAAAAAAAGGTAAATATTTGAATCCTGAAACTTGTAGGTTCATTAGATCATGTCACAAATGAGTGCCTTATGTTTCTTTGACACTCAAGACACTTAAGAAGTTTAAAATAAAAAGGGTTATTTACATTAAAAAACAACTGGCGTGCATGTGTAGTACATTTTTTTCAGTGCTTTTTCATAAAGTGTTTCACCCAACTATAATTGCATTCCTGTTGATACAGGTGCATGCATGCCATGTGGCCAGCAGCTTCAAACCCCTTCCCACCCCAGCTCTGCATTGTGGCACTGGGGACCTATTGCCCTTTGCTAGTTTATTCCCACCAATTCCTCTATTGTTGAAAGCAGCTAGTACAGGAGAACAATATTAGTACTGCTAGTGTCTTTTGAACTCCAACTCTAGTACACAGCTCCAGAAGATCATCCCTCATCCCTTACATAAATTTGAACCATCCTTTGCTTAGATAATGTGATGCTAGGATACCATCTCTGGTGTTTTCATTGATACCCCTTAAACCTGATGGCCCCTGACTGAAGAACATAACACTGGTAACCCACCCCAGAGTCATGCATCACCTGCAACTGTCATTTCAACACCAAATGCCCCCTCTGACTACAGAAAGTGACATCAGGAGTCCATCCCTATGTCATACATGAACTAAAACTGCCACCTAATTGAGGAACACATAAAACAACTTCCACACTCCCACCACAGTGTCAGTTCACTGCTTAATAAATAAAAGGCATTATACAGTAACCCCCCAACACTTTGCAACACTGGAAGTCCATCTCTGCTGTTTCAGAAGCTAACCTCCCTTGTCATTACTAATTCTGACACTGGGAGCCCATTACTTTGCCAGTCAATTGAAAATAACTTTTTTGTAGGCCCCCCCCACTTCTTGTGGCAATATGAGTCCATCTCCAGTGCAGTTTAAGACCAGCCCAAAATGCATTCACCCACCATTCAGACAGTGGCTGACACAGCCACTCTAGGGATTTCTTTAGCAGAACACTGTCTGTATTACATTGTCACATACTGTGAATCAAGGAATAGAAGCAAAATACACCAATTCATTACCTCATGGTGTGTGGTTATAATATTCAGTCATCAAATTCTGGACACCAGGAACATCCATTGGAAGGGTTAGAAAGTTGGACATCACTGGTTGCTTGGTAGAAGGATGGGATGCTATTGGACACCAGTGATGTTTGGCATGGGATTGGGGAAGAAGGTGGTCACTGCATGCTAGAGACAGCTCTTTATGAGTGGGTTGAGGAAAGGAATGCTACTGGATGTCAGTGACTGCTTGGTATGAGTATAGGGAGAGCAAAATGTTACCACTGAATGCAAATGACTGATTGTCAAGGGAATTGTATGAATGAGGGGGGTTTCACTGAGTGACTGGTATGGGATGGCATGAGACCAGGCAGCGTTACTGGATTCCAATGATTGTTTCATCATCTGGTATCATTCAGATGGTTTCATCATCTGGCATCATCAGTGCAAATTAATGTGCCTTTATTATTAAATATCCCTTTAAATAAGGGTAGCCATTCAATGCAAAAATAATATATATATATATTTTAGTTGCAAAAACTTCATTAATGCATTACTTAGGGTTGACGCAACAAAAGTAGGGAAATGAGGCATTAGGTTTTCAGCCTAACACTCCACTCCTGCCCTGTGGAGACCAGGAGGTGTCGAAGGGTGGTACTGGGATCACCAATCCTAACTCTCACCCAATTCCATTGTAAGATAAGCTGGGTGGCAATAGTATAGGAGAAGGACATGCAAATAATCTACATTTCATGTATTGCTACATGCAGCAAAGTATATTCACTTGGCACACACCTACTGTTCATACAGTAGTTATTTAAGTACAGATCTCTTTGAGCTCAAGAAGAAGGGGAAAGTAGAAGTCATACACTCTTCCATCTCATGGCATATTCTGCACCCAGCTTCACTTGATGAAATTATTCCATTTTATTTTGTTTTTATTTACCAGGTAGGTACCGTAGGCAAAACAATTGCCTATTTCCAGGCACAACCTAAGAAAGTGATACTATATAAATCATGACCGCTTAGTCTGAGGGCTTTATTCAAGCCTTATGCACTGATGCTGTATGCAAAATTTGACACCGCCTCATGTTATTTTATATAACTGCTAACAATCATTTTTTCCCCTCACCTACCTGAATCTCTCCTTCACTCCCTTCAGTATAGCAAGTTTTTTTAAGCCAAAATGTAGAAACTGAGAGGAATAATGGAGAGAGTTAAAAATAGAACACTGCAGTTTACCTTTTTATTGCAGAAAATGTAACATATAGCCTGTAGATGAACTTTTCAAATAACACAATTTCAAATCTCACAAATAGCAATAATAATAGTAAATAGCAAGTAGAAACAGTGGGTTTTAAAACCAGAGAGAAAGTGGACTCAAGTAATTGAATCAGTTGTAATAAGAAGGCACGTCTGAATCTGTCTTGCAAGTAAGCTAAGGCCCTAAAAAAACAAAGCTCAAAGTGGCTTTAATGTAAGACTTTGTCCCACAGTTTCTGTTGGCCAGCCGATGGATATGAAAAGAATGTGCTTGCTTGAGACTGTGGATTACAGTGAATATGCACACAACTCCCATTATAACAAGCTGGTTATGACAGTAAATAGCTGTCTTTAGTCATTGCAATCCTGATGTCCAGCTAATATTCAAAAAGAGAAAGAAAGAAGAAATAAAGGGAAGAAGAGAAGGAAGAAGAGAAAGAAAGCAAGAAAGGAAAAGAGGGAGGGAGGAAGGAAGAAAGCAAGAAAGAAGAAAAAGGGAAAAGGAAGAGAGGAAGGAAGGAAGGGGAGGGAGGAAGAAAGAGAGAAAGAAAGAAAGAAAGAAAGAAAGAAAGAAAGAAAGAAAGAAAGAAAGAAAGAAAGAAAGAAAGAAAGAAAGGGAGGGAGGAGGGAGGAAGAGAGAAAAAAAAAAAGAAAGAAAGAAAGAAAGAGAGAGAAAGACAGAGCCTGCATATAACTTAGTTCTTTTGTTATGCAGCCAGTGCATTGTATGGTCTGATAAACTATTCAATTGATTGTTTCATTTTCATGTTTGCTTGCATGCATGTGCAAGAAACATAGTGCCACCATACGAGTTTTCGTAGGTGTGGCACCTCCACTTCCAATGCCCTCAGCAATTTTGCAGGTGCGGTTGCAACGCACCAATGAATGCACCAGCTGTCTATGACAGCAGTTCAGTTTGCAGTTGTGTACAGTTGAAAGCAAACAAGCATTACAATCAGCGGTGGTAACATGTAGACAATTTGCATACTGCCCTGCCATCAGCAGTATGTAAATTGCCTTCATGTCACTACCGCTGATTGTAGCAGTGGTTGTATGCACATGGCCCCCCCTTTGTTGTGTGCCAAGGGGTTGCCCAATCCCTCTTAGCTCATGCACACTCCCCCAGCACACTGTATGTCGGATGGGGTGCCCAATCCCCATCAGCTCCAGTGCCCCCTCCCCAAAAAAACAAACTTCCAGGTGCCATGCTGGGAGCCCACCCCAGTGTAGCAAAAGTCCCACGTCATCCATGTAAAATAAAATAAAAAAAAAAAATGTAACAAAAGAAAATGGTCCCTCATTGACTCTCTTCCCCCTTCCCACAACCCACATCCACCCTCTGCATACCCCACCTCCCCACATGCCCCCTCACCCCATATTTATCTCTGGAAGCTGGTGCGATGATCTTTGGTGGAGCGGGAACACATCTGCAGTCTTTAAAGCTGACCGCGAACTGAAGAAATGCCGGTAAGCTGTATAATGGGATAAATATGTTTGTTTCAACTCTGGTGCATATCTTGGTAATTTTTTCCAATTTTTCACCAAATTTTCAACATGGGGTTCTTGGGACCACCATCTCATGAATTCAGTGACTGCCTTTTGGTTATTCTGTCCTGAAAGGTGATTTTACAGTCACTGCACGCAATCACCTTTCGGGACCGATTAACAAAATGACAGCATCACTGTTTATGAGGTGGGCTCTCAAAAAGCCTATTTTGCAAATTTGGTGAAAAAAATTCACAAAAATGACTGTGTTACAAGCGTGCATTGTGCAGTGTCCACGCACACTTGCAAATTTGTGAATTTGTAATATTTTCTCTCCAGATTTTCAACATTGCCATTTTTTCATACAGTAGTAGCCACAGACATTGCCAGCTATTTTCAGATATTTCGCGACATTTCTAAAGAGTTTCTCTCTGCTGCCCCTACTGTGGAAATGGAGAAAGCATGAGATATTTCTAGAAATATCACAGAAATTTCAGGAAATAGCTGGCAGTGTCTGTGGCTGCTACTGTACCTCCTTATGAACAGTACAGCTGTCATTTTTCACATCCTGGCCGAAATGTGTTTTCGCACTTCCGGTGCAGAATAGCATGGTCACTGTGGGAAATCAGTGTTTGGGACAGAGTAAGAAAATCAAAGTGACACTGTTCATGAGCAGAGTTCATAAGATGCCTATGTTGAAAATTTGGTCTCAAAAGTCCATAAAATGACAATGTTACGAGCATGCATTGCGCACCCTCATAACTCCACAAATTTGTAATATTTTCACTTCAGATTTTCAACATTGGCATTTTCCCACAAATTCTTATGAACAGTGCAGCTGTCATTTTTGTACATCCTGGATGAAATGTGTTTTCGCACTTCCAGCGCAGAATAGTGCAGTCACTGTGGGAAATCAGTGTTCGGGACAGATTAAGAAAATCACAGTAACACTGTTTATGAGTGGAGGTCCCAAAATGCCTATATTGAAAATCTGGTGAAAAAAAATTCCCCAAATAATTGTATTACTTTGTGCATTGCGCAGTTTCTATACAAGCTTGTGACTTCACCAGTTTTTTATATTTTCACTCCAGATTCTCAACATTACCATTTTTTTATACCTCCTCATGAACAGTACAGCTGTCATTTTTCATATCATGTTGGAAATGTGATTTCGCACCTGTGGCATTAATGGCGCAGTCACTGTACAAAATCACCTTTTGGCTAACAAACTGATAGTAATCACTGTTCATGTGGTGGCGTTACAAAAAGCCCATGTTGAAATCTTAAAGTAAAAATACCAAGACATGCCCAGGGCTTTAGGGTTTCTGACCATAACGCCCTGCCCTGTAGAGTCTGACAGGCATCAGGGGTGTAACTTGGGATTGTCGACAGTAATGCTCATGCCATTCCACCCCCACCCCCACCCCTACCGTGCAGCCAGTGACAGGCATCAAGGTGCACCTTGGACTCTTTGGTCCTAGAGGTCACACCATTATCCTATGCTGCACCCATTTCAGGACATTTCCTTATGAAATGAGGGAGTGTAAAGCCCAAACACCCTAAGGCAACCTTGACACTTGTCAGTGTCTGCAGGGTAGGGTGAGGTGAAATGTCTTGACCATTATGGGTGTTGACCCAAAGGCACACCCCAATGTCTGTCCATCTTTTCAGGGTGAGGGTGGAGTTGGTGTCAGTTCAATACATCACTGCCATTCCTATACTGCATCTGTCTAACTCCTGCACTTCCACTGCTAATGCCAGCAAGCAAACATTCGGTATTGACAAATGCTTTTTATTCCTGTTACTCAGAGGGGAAGTACTAAACAGAAAGGAAACTCTTCATCAAGGAGATGAAGAACATTGGTTTCAGCATGGATGAAGAAGTACTCGGTTCTGAAGAAAGGACATTTTTGCTTTTATTAAAGAAATGAACTCCTGTTACAGTTTTTTTCCCAATAAAATGCATAGTAGTTGTGAGTAATTTGTTTGCCACCATAGAGTATGACAAAGCAAAAATGCTTCCGACACACTATTTCCTTTTTCTAATTTTAATAATTTTTGAGGAAGAACGTATATCAAGAGATGCATGAGATGAGCTGGAGGGAAGAAACACATAATTCTTAAAGTGTTAACTCTCTCCTTCCCTCGTCTGTGATTATTCCTCATACCTCAGTAGTGAACTGCAGCTGAAGTGATGTAGACTGAGCAGGTTAGATGTCACACCTGATGTAATAGTATGCATTGTAAGTATGTGTACAGTACTGCATGTATACGTGTAATACTGTGCTATTTGCAGACCTGTATAATTATGTAAACATGCATGACAGTGGCTGTCTATACATAAACATTTTGCAAATTAAGTGTGTGTGTGTGTCTTTGTGCGACTGTATGTGTTACACTCTATATGCTTATATATGAAGGCATGCAGCAGAAAGGGATATTAATGGTAAAGGCTTTTTAGAAACGGATACATTCAAGTTGGACATGATTTTTAATATTTGTCCTTTATGTACTAAATAGGGTTGTCAAGAAATTACCAAATATGATATATTTAAATATAAATAACACTTCAGTATTGATAGGGCATTCATTTAGTTAATGGATATGTGAGTCCCTCGAAAATCTCTTATGTTTTGCATACACATGAGGAACAGAAATTCTAGCCCAATGGTTTGTACTTTTCTTGACTAAGGATGTATTTAATTTACTGTAGATGTGATCTGTAATACTGCATTAATGATAAAACTTTGCTCTGATATTGTTCTTACATGCACTAAGATGCTTATTTATTTATTTATTTATTTAGTTAAACATTAGTTTAGAAACCTTTGAGCCAGAGGCTCATTTACAAAGGTACCTCGTCACAAAGAGGACATCAGAACAGTAGTACAAGGGATACAGTACTTACAAACAAAAAAGTTACAGTTCAATTACAATTTTGTTACAATAGAATACAATCTCCAATGAAGCAAAAGATAACAAAAGGTGCAAAACTTATGGTCGGGGGAGAGCCGGTGGGAGTAGAAGGGAGGGAGATAGGGGAGGAGGAATTAGTAGGGAAAGGAAGGGGAGGAGCCGCTCAGTGAGCATTGTCAAACAGAGTATATATATATATTTTTTTTTTACACTAGGCTAGCGCAGTTGCATTTAGGAGCTAAGCAGGAAGTTTCTGAGCCTGGGCTTAAAGCAAGCTAAGGTTAGTGAGTTTGAGACACTGGCAGGGAGGAGTTATACCAGTGGGGCGCCACGGTAGGGAATGCCTCTGACCTTGAGAAGGTCCTGGATCTGGAATAACTAGGGTGGCTCTTGGCCGAGCTACGCGTGATCAGGGTCGGTGCAGTACGGCGAATGGAATTGGATAGGCCTATGGGGGATAGGCCATGCAGGGCTTTAAAGGTGAGCTGGCATGTCTGATACATGAGTCGTTCTTCCAGGTTGAGTAGGGTAGCCAGGGTGTACAGCTCACATGTGTGAGTGAGTCTGGGAGCACCAGTGATAAGTCTGCAGGCCTTATTAATTGTGAGGTGAACCTTGTTGAGGGCAGTCTGATCTGCTGAGCCATAGACCGGAAGGCCATAGTCAATGAGAGACATGACAGAGGAGGTGACAGCAAGGCGGTGGGCATCAGGAGGGAGGCATTTCTTGTGCAGTGCAAGAATGCCTAGCCAGTGAGCTGGCGACAGAATTTAGGGCAGATATATGTCCATGGAATGAAAGTGCAGGGTCAAAGGTTATACCAAGATATTTATAGGACTGCACCTGGTCAATGGCGAGATTAGGTGTGGAGTGGACAGCTAAGGAAACTTGCTGTACTTATATTGGGGTGGAGAGAGCATCGTTTTTGTTTTCTTAAGGTTGATAACAAGTCGGTGCTCAGTGAACCAGGTAGCTGCAGAGTCAAAGACTAGTTGGAGGGAGTTCTGTAGCAGCATGGGGTCATTGTGGGAGGCAACGAGAACAGCATCATCAGCATAGAGAAGCATCTTACCCGTACAACTGCTGGGTAGGGAGTTAAGAAAGAGTGAGAATAGTAGGGGCCCAAGAATTGAGCCCTGCGGCACCCCGGAGTGAATGGGGCATGTTTCAGAGAGAGTACCGTTGACTTTCACACATTGGGAGTGGGCGGAGAGATAGCTGGTGCACCAGGAAACAGGTCCTGAGGCAAAGCCTATTGGAGTGAGTGGTGGAGAGCAAAAGAGGATGAACGTATCGCAATGCTTTAGACAGGTCAATGAATATAGCACCAGCCAGGGCACCAGAGTCCAAGGAGGCATGGAGGAAGTTGGAAAATTCCAAGAGTGCTGTATTGGTACTATGACCTGCTCTGAACCCGTGTTGTTCAGGGCAGAGAACATTGTACTTACAGAGGTAGTCAGAGACTTGGGACGCCACAATTTTCTCTAATGCCTTAGAGAGGGGGGAGAGGATTAAGATGGGTCGGTATTTAACTTATATCTATATCCTTTGCAAAAAAACCTTATTAATGCCTCCGATATGGTTCATGTCATTGCCACAAAAGAATGGAAATATGCTGTTAGGTTTCCCAACTCGAACTCCCCACCCCATCCCCCAAGCAGCAAAAAGAAAAACAAACATTAGAGTTTTGAGCCCAAGAGTCTGGGCAAACCAGTGGTGGGTCTACCTTAGGGTTATCAACTCTAATGCTCACCCCTCCACCCCAGCCCATAGCCTCTTGTTTGAAGCAAATGGTATCGCTCCAAGCTAGTGCCTCACAGTGATGCACTCTTCAATGATAGTGAAGTATTTGTTGCCACATATTGCCAACATAATCTGTTTTATCTTTCTTCATGGCTCCATGTGAAGAAAGGGGATCATAGCTGATGTTATTTTCTCAAGGAATGGGGTGGGTACTAGGGTTGACAACCCCAAGGAAGACCCCACCACTAATTTGCCAAGACTGCAGAGACCCAAAACCCCAATGTTTTTTTTTCCTTTTCTTGTGTGGAATGTGGGGGTGGAGAGTTAGGGTTAGAAACCCTAATGCTATATTTGCCTACTTTTGTGACATTAACTTGTACCCTATCTGGTGCATTAACAATGTTTTTGCAAAGAATTTTCATTCTTTCTGAGATACTGAAATCATACCATCATTCACACAGGTCTGTTTTGGACCTGTGTGAACAAATGTAGATGTATGGGTCCCTTTGGGCCCTGCACCAAGGGAGAACTCCATCTTCCTATAACTTTTTTGGAGAAATTGTTATGAAACTACTGCCCTGAATTGAGGTGTGTCTGTTTGCAGGTACTGGTGGAGCTGCTGTTGCTAACAGAGACATAGCAGTGCTGGAGTGATAATGAAATATGACTCTTGGATTATTGGTTATTTGGATGCCTGGACATCTAATGCTGACTGCTTATGGACACATGGTAATTTTTCTGTCTACTACTGAAAGAAGCTGACTCAGCTATGGAGCTACTGACATGTTTTGGTGGTTCATACAGTATAACGACAACACACAAAGTTTTGTTTGATACTTAACATTTTTATCAGACTGGAGAATAAAAAGCTTTAAGTTTAGAGAGAATCTTACTGTGGTTCCCATTATTTTATATTTAACACCTGTTTGGCTCTGAATCTACATTTTGGTGGTTACTGCTGCTTATCCAGGAGAATAAGATGTATACGTAAAGGCATCACCAGCAGAAAACAAGAAGTTGTTATCCCTCTGTACAGACAGTTGGTGAGACCCAGTCTGGATTACAGCATCCAGTTCTGAAGACCCCATCTCTGCAAGGACGTTGGCAGGATGGAGACAGTCCAGAGGAGGTCAACTATAATGATGCAGGGTCTGCAAGAGAAGCCATATGAGGAGAGACTAAAGGAGCTTAATATGTATACCCTTGAGGAAAGGAGGGAGAGGTGGGGCATGATAGAAATGTTTAATTACCTCAGTGGAATCAACAAAGTCCAAGAGGGTAGCATCTTTCAAAAAACAGATGTGCAAGAACAAGGGGCCACAATTTGAAGCTAGTGCGGGAAGACTCAGAGGCAATGTGAGGAAGTATTTTTTCACAGAGAGGGTGGCGGATGCATGGAACAGCCTTCCTGAGGAGATTGTGGGGTCTAAAACTGTAGGAGAATTCAATAATGCATGGGACAGACATAAGGCAGTTCTTGTGGGGGGTAGGAAGAAATAGGCTGTTGGTTAACTAGGATCTGCAGCTTACCCTGTAGGTAAGAAAATGGGCAGACTAGGTGGGCCAAGCAGTCCTTATCTGCCATCAAAGTCTATGTTTCTATGTTTCTATATAATAGCCCGTACTAAATTTAGAAACTTTCCAGCCAGGCTAACTAGGAGAACTGGGTCAGGCCACTATGTAGAAAGTTGAAGTAAAGACTTTTTCACAGAAAGTTTAATATTTAGAACTTTATAATCATTATAATAATATACATGTCAAGCTTTTTTATGGTAATGGCATAATTCAGCTACCTCAGCCCAACCATCCAAATATTGATTAGTATACCAACACATTAATAGGCCAGGACTTGAGCCAAGCTATTGTTTGTTATGCTCCAGAAATTTGCCATGCAACCCTTTTCCAAAACTTATATCTCTTCTCCACTTTCAGAAATGACACTATAAATACTCTGCTACAGATATTCACATACCAGCCCCTAGCATGATTTACATTATGCCCCTGTTCCTGAAAACTTCAATATTCACCACAATCCTTAGGTACTTTATATAAACCTATGGCCATATTTATATGCACCCACTTCCAGCTGTTGAAACATTAACTCTTCACTACACAGTAATAGATTTACATTTTTTCCACATTTCAGATTTCTGTTTATTTCAACATACTATATTTCTCTTTAATGATATTTATATGGTGAGGAGGGTTTAGAGAAATAACCAATAAAATGTTAAAAAACTAAGTATTTTGGGGGAACAAGACAAACACTGCATAGGGTCCCTTAATTAAAAGAAAACACTCCAGTCTGCCATAAAAAGCAGAAGACGTCCCATTGTCTGGGGCTCCTCCACCAGCAACCTGATGGATAGATAAGGGTAGGGTCCCCGTCCACCTGGATCTGGGCATTGGCTAAGGAACCACTCCTCTAGGGGAGGGACCACCAGGGCTGCTTACAGTGTGGGAGCTTCAGGCCAGAGGGAGGAGAATGATGAGTTAAAAAGAGCAAGGCCTGGGGTCCCCCTTGCTTTTTCCTCTCTGGCCAGAAGATAAAGACTGAAAAATTTGTCAGAGCAGCAGTAGCAGCCAGAGGACTGAACATTTGGGTAAATTGGTTGTTTCAGCTCCTGCCATGTCTACAGTGCTGAGCAAGAAGTCTCCCAGATCCTAGACACAGGTGGCCAAGACTGTCCAGAAGCAACTGCGGATGATGTATGAAAGGAAAAGGCAGGCATGGTTAAGTGCTTGCTTATAGGGGTCACATGCCCCTGTGCTGGCCTGGCCTGTGGGAAAGTGGAAGTATGTAGCAGACAAGGCGGAGCCTCTGGCAAAGACCACAGTCAGTCAGTCAGTCAGAATAAACTAGGTATGGGGGCTCCAAGTTAAGCTTAATGTGGTTTCAGAGGTGGAGTTTCAAGAAATAGTGTTAAAGGTTTTTAGAAAAAAAGGCCCCCAGCTCCCCACGGAGCCAGTCCCAGCCCCGATCCCAGTCCAGAACCACCAGTCACATCTGTCTCATTAGAACCTGAGTCAATCATCCCAGACAACCAATAACCTCAACCAGCAAGTCTGAGCAGGGACAATCTGGGAGCGCAAGAGCGGTCACCACCTGAGCAGAAGTTGGAGAAACTGCTAGAGGCTATAACGAGCCTTCCAGTGGCCATGCAAGGGCACCCCAGAAAGGGGTAGCTGGGCTGGTGGGATGGATTCCACCCAACGAAGGTGGATGACACTCTTGCAAAACCTCCAAATACATATTTTAGCATGGCAGAACTGTGTGTTTTCACTTGATGGAAAAAGATCACCAGCAGATCCACAATAGGGAGTACTTAAACACTTTCTCCCTACTCAGTCGGTCCAGTGAGCCTGATGAGTCCAAAGATTAAAAAGGTGAGGACCAGGACCAGAAATAGATCAAGGTCAAACATTCCTTCGAGAATTGGTTGGTGGGTTTCATAGTGCTGTCCAGTACCATTTATCAAGGAAGCCCTGAAAAAAGTGTTAGACTCTTTAATGATTTACAAAGAATAATGTGCATATATAGGCATTGGGCAGTCTAGTATGACTGGAATATGATGATAAGTTCTGCCGATGCATGCAGCAAGACCCAGGGAAGGACTGGGGTTTCTTAGATATGCCCCTAATAGTCAAGTTCATGCATGATGGTGGAGTAATTCATACTGCTAGTGGTATACCCATACCCATTCCCATTACAGCAGCTGGAGTGGCACCAGCAAAAAATGCCCATGGGGGACAGGGGTGTCCAGGAACAAATTTTTTTTGGACTTAATCAAGGGACTTGTTTACAGGCATTGTGCTGTTATACAGACATTGTGCTGTTACACAGACAAGTGTTTGGTCTGTGGATTTCAGAGATGGATATCCTGGAAACAAAACAAGGGCAGCTTGGGGGGACACAATGGTCAGCATTCCTTTCAGGGGAAAGCAGGGCCACCAGGGGCAGAGGCGCACTCCCCACACCAATAGAGGTGAAGTAGCTTCGAACTTGGCTCTCCCAGTACCAAGATTGGCAGGCAGCATTAGTGCTTGAGGAGGGGTTCTCGGGTGGCTTTCAGATTCCCTATGATGGTCCACATTAGGGATACTGAGCCAAGAATCTCAAGTCAGCAAGGAACTGTCTGGACATAATAAGGAAAAAACTTCAGAAGGAAGTAGCATTAGGTAGGATTAGTAGCCCCATCTGGCTCCACGAATACTGGAGCTACACCTGTCACTGATTGGGTTAGTTCCCAAAAAAACCACGGGGGATATCACATGATTAATCATTTATCATACCTGGAAGATGATTCTAGAAATGCTTATATTGCCTCATGCTTTACCACAGTACAGTATGCATCATTTGCAAGGGTGGTGAAGGTGGTATGAGAGGCAGGGTTAGGGGCACTTATGGCAAAAGTGGACATTAAGTTGGCCTTTCGGCTACTGCCCATGCACCCGGGGATTGGTATCTCCTGGGGATGAAATTCAAGGGACAGTACTATGTGGACAACTGCATGCCTATTGGGTGTGCAGTGGCATGTGCTGTTTTAGAGAAATTCAATACATTCTTACACTGGGTGGCAGCAAGGGAGCACAGCAGGGCACAACAGGTGCCTTACCTGGAAGACTTTCTGTTTGAGGGGCCAGCAGAGTCCATGCTGTGCAGGGACTGCCTGGACACATTTCTCAGATTGTGCCAGGAACTGGGTGTCCTGTTGGACCCAGGCAAGGTAGAGTCACTGAGCAGAGTGATGTCATTCTTGAGAACTGAGTTAGATACCACAGCCCAGGAATGCCAGTTGTCGCATGACAAGGTGGAGACCTTGAGGGTCCTTTTTGGACAGTATGCCGAATGAAAGTTGACACCCCGACAGCGAAATCTCCCACAGCGATAATTTTGACAAGCTTCGAAACTGTCGCTTTGGGGGACCCGTGGGTGCAATTTCACCCTTTCGATGACTTTTGCCACCCCCCCCTTTGAGTTAACTCAGACTTGGAGTTAACAATCCTTGGGGTTTGGAGGTGCACCCCCCCAATAAAAACAGCCAGATGTCTGACAGGCGAAATTTCACCTGTCGACATCGGGGATCACGCTATGCCGAACCTCAACAACAGTGTTATCATGTTGGCATAGGTAAACCCTTTTGGACAAGTGCCAAGCAGTTAACAAAGTTATCTGTAAAGAACTGCAGCAGCTGGTAGGCCATCTTAATTTCTCATATAGGATCATCCCAATGAGTTGCAGTTTTTTCCATCAGTATATTATTCCCCTCATTGCCTCTGGACCTTCTGTTCAGTCCCCTCTGCTCCATCACATGACTTCCCCAGGAAGTACCTTCTTGCGTGGCATTCTCTACTTGCAGGACTTTATGTATGGTGCCAGGTCACCAGTGTGGGGTCGGTGAATGACCAGACATCATCCTGCCCTGAGGTGGGTTTTCCTCTATTTCGTTGTTGCCCCGAAACTGCACAACCTGCAATGGCATGATGAACACGCTCCTCCTCCATGGAGACATCCTCCATCACCTGTGATCATTTTTTTTTGTGTACCCAGATTGTGCTACCACCTGGACACCTCCAGGTGGCAGACAAGCAGTGGGTTACTCTACGCCACCAAAGTAGGACAGCCGTCCATTGAGATGCTCGATTCTCCTTCCCTCAGCCAGCCCCTGAATGACCCATGTCTGTTTCTGATCCTGAGTCGCCGGTGTGGCAGGAGGTACGGCACCTTAGTCCTCCACACATCTGGGCTGGCTGGGACACAGTTTTTTGTAGCAAATGGTGAAATTAGGGGAGGAGCCAAAAAAACTTTATCAAGGAATTCGGGTGATGCAGGGCTTTGGAGAAGAAGTGGTGATTTGTCATGCTTTTATAACCCACTTCAGTGATATGGTCATATGGCCATTAACGGTTCAAAGCAATGACCTCAAACTGTTTATGGACACATTAGGAGATCTGGTGTTTGGGGTGTATTTTCAAGAGCATGATGTTCAGGGACATGGCCTCATTCATGGGTGGCCACAGGTCTTATCAAACAGATCACATTACTAGAATTGTTTTCCATACTGGTGGCATTGGTAATATGGGGCTACAGGCTGTGGAACTGTAAGGTGATTTTTAGGTTTGACAACCCAGGGGTTGTACATGCCACCAGTAGGCAACTGGACACTAAGGGGCCAATGGGGGATTTGATGTGCATGTTTGTACTCAGGTGTTTGTTGTTGAACATCCAGTTCAAGGTCAGACATGTGCATGGAGTGGAAAATGGTATTGATGATGCGTTGTCTCATTCGCAGTGGTAGCAGTTCAGAAAACTGGCACTGAATGCAGAAGCATAGTCAATGCCAGCCTTTTTATGAGAGGTGTTGACAGAGAAACATTGGAATGGATAAGTAAAATCTTTGCTCCCTGAACATGGGAAATCAATGGGGAGTGGAACATTTCCTCGGTGTGAGGTCTAAGTTAGGTTTACCAAATGCATGGCCAGTCCCGGCTGACCACCTGTGTAGTTACATAATTGAGGCCATCAAGATGGGACTGCACCCAGAGGAGGTTGGACAACATATAGCTGGGTTGTCCTGACTTTCCAGGGTATTGGATTTTCAGGATTTTACCAAACTGTTAAAGGTTCGCAAACTGATGGGTCTGGAATAGGAAGACTCCCAGATCACTGGATTAAAGGAAGCCACTCAGCCCGGACACAATGTGGGATGCATTGAAAATGGTCTGTTACTTCCCTTTGGAGGTACAAGTGTTCAAGACCACCTTTTTGCTGGCCTTTTGGGGGGGCTTTCAGATTTTCAAATTGATGCAGCCAAATCAAAATGATAGGCAGGTCCTCTCCTGGACCAGGATGTGATAATCACATCAGGGACCACATCGGTAAAGCTCAAAAAGATCAACACAGATCTTAAGAGAGTCAGCAGGTGGCATGCCTTGAAGGCATCTCCCCGGAGCAGCTGAGAGGTGGCCGTGATATTGTCAGACTACATAACTCAGCACCCCACCCAAGGTGTGGATTCTTGCATCATGCTGATGGCTTTCCAGTGACAACTTATCTGTGCCTCCATCTATTTAAAAAGCAGTGCTGGGGCAGGACTAGAGCCATAGGAATTTAATATCCATTCCTTCTGGATTGAGGCGGCATCATTTGCTAAGGTCCAGGGTTGCTCGGACATAGAAATACAGGTCCTGGGAAGGTGGAAGTCCCAGGTCTTTTTGTGTTAGGTGAGGCCCTATAGTTGCTATAATGTTATTTTCTCTCTCTGTCTTTTATTGTAGGTGCCCCCAGTCATTCCTTCATTCATTAGGCAGCTGAGAGGGCAGGACACTGCAGCAGGGGGAGGAACCTGTCAATTCCCTACAACAGATTGCAGCTCTGGAGCTTGGAACAGCAAGGGATGCAATGGGAAGGCCTTCTTCACAGCCTGAGTGCTGTCTAACAATGGGAGAAGGTGCCAGACATGATTATGGTGCATCTCAGTGGCAATGACCTGGGGAAAAAAAAATGGTTGAGCTCTTGATGCAGATGATGGAGAACATGCAATCCATACAGGCTCACTGGCCAGGAATCAAGTTGTTCTGGTCCCACGTCATCCAAAGGTGTCAGTGGAGATACGGAAAGGACTACCAGGCCACCAAGAGAGTGCATATCAGCATTAACAGAGAGATGCAGGCCTTTAAGGATTCCATAGGGGGCACTGTAATTTGGCACAATAATATTGTCACGATGACACCAGGTTTATATGCCAGAGCTGAAGTCCAACTAAATAATATGGTGTGGGACTTGTTTTTGGAATCTGTGCAACAGACATTAATCGAGCATTTGCTGGCATGAGTGGCTTGTGGGAGTCGGACAAGGTCCTACTGTGGTGGTCTGGAAATCTCACAAGATGATGGTACAGGGAAAAAAGGGAATGGAGTCGCATTCTTCCAAAAGGCTCCTTTCCTTGTTTGGCAATAGGTGGTGGACATGTTACATGGTTCCCAGTTCGGGGGGCCCTGGCTAACCTCATAGGGCTTGCCTGCTGGTACGGCACCACCAGATGGGGTGAGTGCTCAACACCTTGCCAGATGACTACCCTACTCACTGGGGATTTGAGGTTAACCCCTGGAAGGTACATCTTTTCCTTGGTCCATTTGGCCATTCATCAAAGGGGAGCGGAGTGGAGGCCTTGATGTCCACTTGTTGAAATTCCTGAGCTATGCATGCCATTCCAAGTCTGTAATAATATTCAATAAACACATGGCTGCAGCCATTTCTTCCACATGATTGCTGGTGCGTGTTTGTTCAGGAGCGGAGAATGTAGAGAGCTATCAGTCAATGCTTGGATTATGGAAATCCCAAGGAAGACTATAACATATTTGTGACTTCATAATATCCAGGTACAATGCATGTCCTGCCACAATGTCCATTATACAAAAAAAATCTTTAACATGCTATCTCAGTCATGCAGTAGCTTGCAATGCTGAAATCCCAGGTTTATGGGCCATGTCTGGGATACTGGGAGCAACATTCCAAGTAAGGAGCATCATGTAATGTGGGTGCCTCCTGCTTTGGGGATGGTTGTTCCTTCAGTTGCACAGCTGCCATTTGATGGTACATAGTGAGGGAGCTGAGAAGTTCGGACATTTTAGGAGCTATAAGAATTATTCTCAGTTGAACCACTTGCTCCCTTGATTCATGTAAGGAAGGCACATGCATCACCGACAGACACTGGTAGGGGAGTTATAGAGGAATACGAGGCAGTATCCTCTGATGCATTCTTTTGGCATTCTGTGGGGCAACTATCACAGAACACACCCTTGAAGGAGGATAATGGAAGTAGTTTAATAGAGAAAATGTTAACTACCTAGGGGCAGAGTGCCCAGCCAACCACATCCATCATGACCCAACAGCCTCTTTCTCCATCATCTCTGCCTCCCTGTGGAGTTAGTCTCCCCTAGGTTATCACTATGAAGGAACTATAGTATTCTGAAACTTACAAATATGAGTGAAGGATGGATCAGAAGTAGGTGTCCTGTGGGCACATCGCATGGAGGAGTGATTGAACAGATGGAAGGAGGTCCCAGAGCTGACCTGCAGGGGTGGAAATGAAGAGATAAAAAATAGAAGTGATACAAACATTGCTGTGATAGAAAATGGTCAGGAAACATATTTTGAAAATCAGACTTTGGTGTATAAGACAAAAGGAGGTGATTTGCCCATCATGATTGTTCTCCATATACATGGAACATTGGCCCCAAACCCTTCCTTCCAACCATTTATCTATTTTATTTTTTAAATATTGCAATATTTGGTGAGTCAACAATGTCCTGAGGTAATGTATTCCATATTCTAGGTGTTCTAATGGTAAAATAATTTAGTCTTTTATTGTTATTAGCTTTTATTACTTCCAGCTGTCCATTGTGAAGTCTTGCCACAATTTTTCTCGTGTGACATGTAATACTACATATTAACATTTGTTCCAGGTTTTCAAGAATTTTAAAAAGCTGGAGTAGGAGATGATGATCTCAAAGGATTTCATTTTTGAGTTATATCACTTAAAGGGATGCTGTCAACCCCCTTAGTCCTCAAAGTGTCCCTTGTTTAAAAAACACATTTTATGATTGCTAACATTCCATAAAGATTACTGATATTGCTAGTAGTTTGAGTCTTACTCTTTTTTTATTTTTAAAAATGAAGAACAGACTGCCCACCATACTGGTGTTATCACACAAAACCAAGTGTGTTTACATTCCTTGATCAACTCACAGTGCATCTTTCCTGGACTTGAGAACACCCCCAACACAGTCTAGTCACTCATGATGCAATGGGAGTTTAGGTGGTTACTGCCTCATGAGTAACTGCGCTATTTGGGGGTGCTTCTAATGTTTAGGAAGTATTCAAGAAGAAGAGATTCAAGATTTGAAGCAAAACAAAGTTGTTCATAAATATACATTATCGTGCATTTCAGTTCTGCTAAACAAGGAGACAGACAAAACAAACAGTAACATTAAAGAATTTTATAGAAGGTAAGCAAGTATAAAATGGAGGGTTTAACTAGAAATAATATGGTGCAAAACAGGTTGACAGTGTCCCTTTACACTCTCTCTCTCTCTCTCTCTCTCTTTCTTTCTTGCCCTCCAGCAACATGAAGATATTAGAACTAGATTTCAGGAGGCAGCCTTCAAAAGGCTGTAACATTGACTGAAGCAAACAGCTGGAATAAGTAATATACCCTTATTGGGAAAACATTTCATGCCACGGGTCAAGAAAAATATTTTGGGATTTGGGTGGGTCGGACTGCTTCAATTCTGAAAAGTGTTTGGAAGGATTTAAGAATGCAGACAGTGTTCACTCAATCAATCAATCAATCAATCAATCAAAATCTTTGTTTAACCAGGTGATCACCATTGAGCAAGCACATTTTCAAGGTGGACCTGGGTTTGTCAACAAGGAACAAGGGACAATATACATGGGATACAACACACAAGAAAAAAATAATAATAAAAATAAAGTGAGATACAATAATACAGTATATACAAAGTATCAGCAGGTAGCATTGACAGTAGTATATGTTTGGAACAGAAAATACAGCTAGTTTTGGGTAGGACACAATTTTTCATATAAGTAAAGAAATATACATGTCAGGTACACCGAACATAAATAAAACCTAATATAAAAAGATATATAGTGATACGGCATGGAGCATTTAGAGCTGGAACCAGGGTCAAAGGAATGTGGAAGGGACAGATATGGGGGTAGAAAAGGGGAGAGGGAAGAGTCGATTATAGATGTGATCAGTGATTCGGTGAGACATACTGTAAAGGAATAATGTTTAAGTCAAAAGAAATCGACACTTGTGAGGCTATGTTTGTTATGCTGACCTAATCCTGGTCACCATGCAACAAAACAATAAGAACATTCCATAACTGGAAAGTGTCTGACACATAGAATTTACAATGATAAGATGATCTGATGGGCTCAGCTATGCAGAAAAAATGAAGACATATTAGTAGCATTTGTAAGGAGGAAGTTTAAAAGGAGATTTTATTGACGCATACCTATTTCTGAGAGGAATAGAAAAGGCAAGTGCCAAAAAACATCTCTAACTCATCCTAATTCAAGTAGTACCATAGACAGCATGAGCAGAGGTTAATAAGGAAACAGACCATGAACAAATGTAGGTTATAGCCTCTTTTATACAAACAGTTCTTATGAGATATTTGGTTTTGTATATGAAAGAAAAAGAAATTAAAATGCCCATGTTGGGCTGCAGGACCTCTTTCAAATCCAGTAATCCCTATGTTCCTACTTCTATTTCATGACCGAGTATCATCAAAAACTAAATCATATCAAGGCCCACTCTGGCTGAGTATAATCATTTGATTCAGTTTGACTGCATGAAAACAAATGTGACCCCTAGTCGGCGCTATCCCAAGGGATACTACCCCTGCCTGCATGACTAGGCGCAGGTTGAGGGACCTGAGCTCGGTGAATGGGTGCCTCCACCGGGACAGTTGGTTTAAGGGTAGCGTAGCTGCTCTGGGTACAGCCCTCTGGGACACTGATACCCCCCCTTTAATCCCTCTAGTGGCCTATACTGGTCAGCAAATAAACAATCACAGTTAACATCAGAATACAATATTGAACCCACTTTCAGTACACTTACCACCAGGGCTGGATCAGCTGCACTGGCCATGGACACACCCTGTAAAACAAGACCTGCAATAGAACAGTGCAATGGCAATACAGTATCCCCTCCACAAAGGTACACAATAGCCAAGTTAAATGCAGAGAGAATAGAATCTGATTTATTCAGTGGACGTGAACAAGGGTGGGGCAGCAATCTGGCACTGGATTTCAGATCTGATTTGGTCAGGTTAAACATGCATGCACTAAGAGTCCCTCTAGCACAGTCACACACACACACACACTCTGGGTACCCAGTTGTTATGCAGGCTAGCCTGAAGTGTTGCTGGGGGTAGGCCAGCATTGCAGCTGTTCTTGGGGTCCTTAGGAAAGAAAACAACATGCGCTTTAACCCACAATTTGTATTCCAGAATCAGAGGGCTCAGTTCATAATGATCAACCAAAACAATGAAATCAGATGACACACATTGATTTGAGCTCTGTTGCAGGGAGCTACCTTGATGTTTACTCACGCTATCCAGACCAGGAGGCAGGATTGACAAGATGAAGATCTCAGGATGGTATGCTGGTTTGCCAGGGGAAGCAGGGCCCACATGATGCAGTGTTGTCAATGATCCTGTTCAATGGTGTTGAGCAGGGAGCCAAATTCCTGAGCGGGTCTTTCATTGGATGAATCTCTGCGACATGATCAGCAATCTAGGAGGAGATGGTGAGGCACAGACCAGGAGAACAGTTCAGATTTCAGTCCATTTGGATGCTGGATGCAGCTTCCAGCTAGCGTGACACATTCAGGGGTGTGGGGAACCAAATCGAAACCCACACTACACATTCAGCACAATTATAATAAGAATAGCTAGGTACCACAGTTTGGATGTCAGTCCAGTTGCAATTAGGCAGGGTCTCTGTGCAAACCGTATGCTCTGCAGTTCTTTTAAAGTCCTGACAGGCCGATCGCTCCAGGAGCAAGTCTTTGGTCCACACTAGGCGAGATTCACTCTTTCACAATTCAGGATTCCAGTTACAGTAACAGCAATTTCAAATAAAGTTTGAATATTAGATTGCAAACTTCTTCAAACAATAAGATAGCTGCAGGCTGGCCAGACACAGCCTTCCCACTGATTCCCCACACTACCACGCAGGAGACGCTGCTCTACTTACTCGTGCTGTTCACTATCTCAACTCCAACTCTACACTGGCTCACTGCTGCAGGCAGCTCTGAGATTTCCCAGTGATTCAAAAGGTTCGGTTGGTTGATCCATCTGTCTGACACAGCAAGGACTCCAGGTCCATTTAGGAGCCAAACAGTAAAAACTACAATTCCTACAGAAATTTACTCCCATAAGAACCCTGGGGGCAGTCTCTATTTTAGGGTCCCCAAAGGTACTGATTGGTCCTGACTGGCAGTCCGCAACCAAAATGGTGGTGCTTAGCAGGAAGTCCATACTGCAAAGGAAGGTAGGTTAGATAAACTACTACATTATTATTATTAAAGCAGATAATCAGCAAACAATCATAGTTCCTAGTAGGGCTTCCTCTGTGCAATTAACGATGGCAGAATGAAGTGGCAGTAACACAGCCCGGGCGGGACTCGAGCCTGAAACCACTTGGCCCCCACCCAGATTAGTTATAAACTACGAGATAGCTACCTCTTAAAGAGACAGGCATGGAGGCTTAGAGGGCACTCATATGCAGTCATATTTAAACTGTCCAAACACAGAACACCAGCCCGGCAGTGGGCATTAGGCAAGCCCAGAAAGACATTTAAGGAACCCCCATTTATAGGGGGTTACACCAAGACTCCTAAATGAATTTTAGATGTGCTTAATTGGGTTAGGCTGGTTTGGTTTATTTATTTAAAATCTAGTAAATCCAGGAGCAATAATGTCCATTTTCATGGGTGACCAGATATAACAATACAGACATAGGAGGAGGGCAACTAAAATGGTGCAGGGTCTGCACCGGAAGACATATGAAGAGAGACTTAAGGAGCTTAATATGTATAGCCTCGAGGAAAGGAGGGAGAGAGGGGACAGGATAGAAACTTTCAAGTACCTCAAGGGAATCAACAAAGTCCAAGAGGGTAGCATCTTTCAAAAAAAGAGGTGTGCAAGAACAAGGGGACACAATTTGAAGATGGGCGGGTGGCTCAGAGGTAATTTAAGGAAGTATTTTTTCACAGAGAGGGTTGTGGAACGGCCTTCCGGAGGAGGTTGTGGAGTCAAAAACAGTGATAGAATTCAAGCATGCATGGGACAGTCATAAGGCAATTCTAGGGGGTGGGTGTAGGAAGAAGTAGGCTGCTGGTTAACTAGGATCTGCAGCTTATCCATTAGGTAGGGAAATGGGCAGACTGGGTGGGCCAAGCGGTCCTTATCTGCCATCAAATTCTATGTTTCTATATACATAAAATATAGGTTCCATGTCAAGAATGCTAAAAATAAAACAGAGCGATAAAAAAGTTGCAAGACAAAACCTTGTCCCTGCAAAACAGCAAAAGGAAAAATGCCGCAGGAAGATTGTTCCTGGATGACTGATCCGAGACCAGTTTCTGTCCCACACTTTTTCTCTTAACACTTTTCCCTCAAGTGTAGATTTACTATTACAACACCATGCCACCATGGATCACCACTCCAGTGAAATTTCAATTAAAATAGATATCAGTGGACTCTAGATTGACAGCGTGCGGTTAAAGCATCTCCTCACTACACAGTGTCACACAAACATTATTTTGCATGCCTCGCTCTTCTGTATTTTGCCATTTTCTCTATGAGCTACTGACCATGCTCCTTTGGTCTGCACAGACTTGCTGTGATACCTAAAATACATGTATCAAATAGACAATATGTACCACAACATTAATTCCATATTGGGTGATTCTGTTGATGATCTGGTTAATACATATTTTTTTTGTTTAAATATTCTTTATTAGATTTCCATTTTTTTTTTATAAAGACAAGACATACATACACTAACCCAGATTGCTCCAGGATCCACAAACCCAAAACTGGGTGTTTGGTCTCATTTATGACAATGTAGTGGGAGGAACAGAACTGACTTTTTTTTTTCCCTCAGACAGAGTGCTGCTCCACACATCACCCCAGTACTGCCAGGTGGAAAATATTCTAATTAGCAAACAGAAAAGAAAAAAATACTTGAGATATAAGAAGATATAAGAAGTGATAGCTGACTGCATCTGAGAATTACTATTAATCTCAAGCAGTACAATAGCTATTTAACTTGAAGGGAAACCCCCCGCTGTGTCCCCTGGAAAGAGAGAGAGCCCCACCTATTTATCACCCCATCAAAGCATAGCCCATAGCCAGCTAGTAATTCCATATAAACAGTTTGAGCTGGACACAAACTTATGGATTGTTGCCACTAGGCACTGTATAATGATCACTTAAACCATCTAAATCTACAACACAATATTCTTTTTACTAATCACAACCCGACAGACAGATCTATGTCTCAGTGCTGCCAACCTGTAATAGATAAATGGTCTCCAAAGTCGACCATCTTTTATCAAACAAACCCTTCTTTCCCTCTAAGCACATGAATCTCCTGATTCTACCCAGGGCCCATATAAGATCCCTCACCCAATGTTTGTAATTATAACATTGATCATCTTTCCAATGTTTCAATATGAAAGATTTAAATATGGCTGTCATCAATGATAAATGATATTTGGGTGTGGATCCTGTTAAATGCGACATATCACCTAAAATGCAAACTTCTGGCAATATAAACTCAGAATAATCTAACATGGGGTCCATTTGTCACTTAATTTCCACCCAGAGCAATCGTATTTTACAACAATTCCACATAACATGTAGGATGTCACCTGGCTTGGCCCAACACCTAAAGTATAGGTCTGTCTCTCTCAGCTGTCTATCACACAATTTCTTACAGGTAAAATACATATTTGAGACAAAGTACTACATGATTCTATGCCTGGGTATAGGTATATATTTGATACCTTTCCAAATAACATTCCATGATAGTTGTTGAGGGGCCACTACACCATCCCAGTATAATATTTTTACTGGGGACTTCACACTGAGATAGTTTAATAACCACCACAGTACCACCACTACACTATTAGAATTCACAGGCTTCATCCATACCACACTTGATCAAGGAAACTGTGTAGGGGCAGTATTCATTGACCTTACGAAAGCCTTTGATACTGTGAACCACCCACTCCTACTCAAGCAATTATCAAACATTGGACTCTCCAATGAAGCACTGCTCTGGTTTTCAAGTTACCTTGGGGAGAGGGTCCAGCGGGTTAGGATTGCCGGTGTTACCTCAGAAGAAAAGCCAGTCCTTTCAGGGGTCCCACAGGGGTCCATCCTGGGGCCACTACTCTTCAGCCTCTTCCTCAATGACCTTTCCAGTGTCTGCCACCAGAAATTACTGCTCTACACCGATGACGCAGTCATGTTCACCAACTACCAAAACACAGAACTCCTCGAGAAACAATTACAGCTTGAATTCATGTGCATGAAGAATGGTTCAAGTCACACAAACTGGTCATGAACTACAGCAAAACAAAGGTTATGACCTTCTACAACGCCAGAAGCAAGTACAAATCCCGTGACCTCACCATCCTAAACCAAACAGGGACCTTACTTGAACAAGTTCCTGATTTTAAATACCTAGGTGTCACATTGGACAGCTCACTGTCCTACCATTGGCACACAGATTCTGTTGCCAAAGCCACCAACATCCGTATAGGCCTGCTCTACAGGCACAAACACTGCATGACTCCTGACACTCTCCGGCTGGCTATCAACAGCTCTGTCACCTCCATCATCGATTACGGGCTAGCAATTTATGGCTCTGCCTCCGCCTCTGCCCTCCGCAGAATTACAGTTGCACTCAACAAAGCATGCAGGCTGCTAACTGGGGCTGATCGACTTACACACACTTGTGACCTGTACACTCGGGCAGGATGGATACTTCTCATCAGCCGGATACAGTATCAAACCTGCTTCTTAGCCAAAAAAGTTCTCCTCAGGGTCATGCCCCCGGGCATTGAAAAGCTACTTATTGACCACCACAGCACCCAGAGAACTAGAAGTTGACAACAACTAACCTTCCTTGTCCCCAGATGCTGGACTACCATAAGCCAGAGGACCTTTGCCCACAGAGCACCACAGTGGTACAATACTCTCAACAAAGAAACTCTTGCTGCTGATGCTCTTGGCCCTTTTAAGAGACAACTCTGACTTCATCTAATTTCAACTAGTCGTTGTGACTGCCTCGCCTAATTGGGGGCCCACCTTTCACTGCCCTCCACTTCAGTCTTGAAAGCTATCTCTCCCCTCCTTGCCTCCTTCTACCTGCTTACCCCCTTGCCCCCTCTCCCTTTCCTCCCCTGGGCCATTTCCTGACTTGTATCCCTCCTCTCCCTCCCCTTTAGAGCTCTTACCCTCACCCTCTACCCTCCGACAATGGCCTTCCTGCCTGCATACCCCCTTCCCTCTCACCTGCAGTGCTTATTTCCAAGATTGCCCTTGGCTGGTTATGTCATGCTACCTAACATTTGGCACATTTTGAATTACTGGAATTTCCTAAGCCTTAGTCTCTTACTTCTTGTTATTGTGTAACTATGTTTTATTATGTTGACCTTTGTATGTATGTATACTCCCCATTCCTTCGACGTGGAACCTTTGTAAATGAGCAGTTCCTGCTCAAAGGTATTTGTAATCCTAGATTTCAATAAAATAAAAAAATAAAAACAATATTACCTTATGTACCTTTGATAGAGAATTAGACAATAGATTTAGTGCAGAAAAGTTTTCCCAGGTAAAAGGATTTGTTAGTGAACCCCCCAGGCCTTTCCCAACCTTCTCCAACATTTTGACAATCTGTATTCTTTTAAAAAAGTGCATAGACTCACATCTCACCAGAAGGACAACCCTATTGTCTTGCATGACATCACTTAATGCAAGGCCCTCTAACTGTGCTGCCCAGCGTCTAGTGATGACTTTACCCCAAATCAAAAGATTGGGATTTCTTAACACCAGCTGATCTACGGACCTCGCCTGTTCCATTCTCTGAGAAGGTGAAAGAAACATCCACCAGGCCTTCGCAGTTTTTTCAATTGGAGTCCCTGTTGCTTTACCAAAGTATTTTCCTGGATTGGCAAAGAGCAGTGCTCCGGCGATATGCCCAAATCTTTTAACAACTGCCTCTCCATCTGGAGCCATATCGGAGTATATGGTTCCGCCTCATCACCTAAACCCCATCGACTCATAATACCTAATTGACTCGCTACATAATACAGGTGTAAGTCAGGCAGTTTCATCTTCCCCCATCTTGCGGCAAATATAACACCTTGTGTTTTCTCCTGGGAGGCTTCGAATTCTACAGAAACTCAGAGAGTATTCTTCTAATTTTAATGAACCATATTTTGGGGATATTATACAGGGCTAAATAGACCGGGTACAATAATCTTGGCATGAGATTCATTTTGATTAGGCCCAATCTAGCCACAAAATTTAGAGGAAGCTTATTCCATCTAAGCATATCCCCATAAATTACAGCCAGCATGTTATTCATATTCATCGCTGCACTGGCCTCCAAGCAAGCAGTAATCCATATACCCAAATATTTTATCCAGTCTCCAACCCAGTATATTTGCATTGGAGCAAAGTCAGATCTACACATGTAGGGCATCAGAGGGAGAATCTGTGTCTTAGTCAAATTTAGTTTATAGTTTGGCACTTTAGAGAATTGGCTTATAAGCTCAGCTGTTCTGAGGAAACGTACCCCAGGATTAACAAAGTACAGAAGTATATAATCCGCGCATAGACTGTAAATTTTAATTCCCACCCCACAATGGAGATCCCTTAATGTTAACATAATTTTTAATAGCAATTAATAATGGTTCCAAATATATATTAAACAGTATTGGCGAGAGGGTGCATCCCTGCCTTGTTCCACTGACCAACAAAAATTCTGAAGAAATATACCCATTACACATTACCCTAGCCCTGGGAGCCGAGTATAAATTTCTGATGCCTCTGAGAAGGCTCTTTGGAAAACCCATCCTCTCCATAGTGGCAAACAGAAATGGATGAGAGACCCTGTCAAAGGCCTTATCGGCGTCCAGAGATATCAAAGCTAAGGGTAATTGGGAGTCCAGGGCATAACTAAGTATGTGATGTAGTTTTCTAAGAGTATCTTGTGCCCCCCCTCCCTGGCATAAAGCCCACCTGCTCAGGACTAATTAAATTTAGTGCAATATTCAGGATTCTATTAGCAAGAATCCTTGTGAGAATCTTAATATCCTGATTCATCAAAGAGATGGGTCTATAGCTACCAAATAATTCTTTAGGTTTATCCAGTTTAGGAACCAAGGTGATATAAGCCTGGTATAATGGTGGGCGGGGCACCCCATCCTGCATTATACTGTTAAATAAATCTTTTAACAGGGGAAGTATAGTATGCAAATGCACCTGGTAAAATTTAGCCGTAAGGCCATCTGGCCCCGAAGCTTTACCAGAGGGTAAAGCCTGAATCGCTGCTATTATCTTCTCCTCACTGATCAAAGCTGCTAGTTCCTTAGCCCGATCTACATCCAGGACTGGTAAAGAAATATCATCTAGGAATGTCTTAATTTCCTTTTCCACACCAACTTGCTGCAACTGATAAATTTCTTTATAGTAGGATGCAAAAGCATCTGCCATTTGTTGAGGGTCTGTAATCGTAACCCCACCCTGTCTTATAACTGGGATTGTTCTACTAGCTTCCCACTCTTTGACTTTGGCTGCCTGCAGACATCCAGGAACATCACCCTGCAGCAAGTATTTGGCCTGAATCTTTTCAAGCCAAAATTCCACTTTACTATAATTAATGTCAGCCATCTCCTGTCGTAAGCATTAGAGTTCAGAGTCTATCTCCCCTTAAGTCCCCTCCTGAGGTGCCAGAGAGTCAATAGCCCCAGTATGAATTCCTCCTTTGCTCTTCTCATACTATTTTGCCTTACCGCATATCTCCATGCAATCCCTGAGTATAATACCTTACATGTAGGCCAAACTAAACCCTTGTTTTGTAATGTAGGTAATTGATTCTGTATAATATCCTGTAAAGCATCTTCTAATTTACTCTGGAGTGTAGTATCTTCAAAAAGAAAGTCATTTAACCTCCACCTATAAGGCTGAGAAGGAATATTCTCTGGTTCCCAGGTCAGCTGAATTGGGGAATGATCTGATAAAATCCGGCACTTAGTAGATATCTCCTTGACATCCCGGAGTGCCTCCCTATTGACCAGAAAGAAATCTATTCTGGAGTGACTCTTATGTGCTGCAGAATAAAATGTCATATTATTACCTCCAGCTGCATGGGTCCTTATCGGATCTGTTAACGCAGTGACCTCCAATAATCTGGACATAGCCACCTGAGCCACTGATAAAGGGCTTCTGGATGGCGGTATTTTATTCTCCCAATTATTTAGACAAAGATTCCAGTCCCCTGCCAAAACAAGAGGATGTGAGATCAACAGAGCAATATCCGTCTCCACTGAGGCCAAAACTGAGGGTTAGGTGGAGTCGGGCCATAGATAGATGCAACTGACAAATCTTTACGCAGTATGGTGCCAGAAACGTATATCCCCCTACAATCCTCTCTAACCATCACCTTTTCAATAATATATGGACAGTTTTTCCCAATTAATACCGCTACCCCACCTGAGGATGTTTCTTTACCTGTTCCATATACCTGGTTCACCCACCTCTTCTTTAACTGAGTCAACTCTTCCGACAAGTGAGTCTCTTGTAGTGCAACAATATGTACCCCCATTTGTTCGATGTGTCTCAAGATTACAATTCTTTTACGTCTAACCCAAGACCCTTTACATTCCATGAGATGATTTTTGTACAAGACATTTCACACCAATATAGTAGATTCCCTGTCCAGTTATTATAACTTTCTCTGGGTTAGCTCCTCTCTCCTGTATTATAGTGTGCTCTCTTTCTCTTTCCAGATTCCCCAAACCCACCCATCCCCCCAACCCCGATCCCAAGATTTCCCTCCTAAAGAAACATGGTTCATTGATGAGCCATTTGCAGTGTGCTCCCAAGCCCCACAAGCCCACCAGCGTAGCTCATACGACTCCACCCATCTTTAGCCCCCTACAATCAACTAGCTACTCCAGCTTTCCCTTTTCCCTTGTGCATATAATTCCCCATAGGCATATCTTATCCCCTTAATTAATACCTAAATTAAAATTCTAACTCTTGCTATGTTAACTTACAACATTGCCTATAAAAGTCTCTCAGTCGTCACCTTGCAGCGGAAGATGAGGAGTTGACCAACCAAAATAGCACCAACTCTCTGTCCCTTTAAGAATGCCAGGCAGTCCAGATAATGTACCTCACCCCTAAAACTCCCATTATCCCTCTACTTTGCTTATGTAATTCCCTCATGAGGCGACAGGGAAGTCCTCATTCCCATATGGGGACTCCATTAAGCCCCTTAACTGCATACACCATCAAAAGAGAATTTGAACATTCCCTATCCCCATCAGTAACTGCCACCTGGTATCCAACCTCCCCATGCCCCCCAATATCCAGATCAGGTTCACTCTTCGAGGAGGCAACCCCTCCCCCCCATATTCATAACATCCGCCATCTTCAAAATGGATTCACAGCAAAATACCATGAGAAGCCCCCCCATACACCAGAAATAGGTTGCATTAATAGCCCAAACACACCCAACATCATTTGATTGCTAAACTGCCATTACAAACCTCCCCCACTTCTTTTGACTAACAAATCAGCTGTGAATTCAAAAGGAGAGAAAAAAAACACCCCTCCATCAAATAACATTTGTGGCCACAGGTCCATAAACATACTGACAATCCCAATTGGGCGACGACTTGCTGAGAAAAGAAGCAAACAAAAACTCAGTTCGCAATCTTCTTATCTCAAGTCCCCATTATAAAAGGTTAAACAAACCACGTCTTCCTTCTTCTTACAGGGACTCAAGTCTTAGTTTGAAACAGAACAGGCAACTCGAACCTGAGACCTTCCAGTGCATCCCGAGCAGTCAAGTATCTTTTTCCCCCCGTTTGAAGATGAGCAGACAGGGTCGGAGGGTATTGCATCCTAAATTTGATGCCTGCAAGATACAGCTTCTTCTTTATGTCAGAGTATTCCTTTTGTTTCGCCCGCACCGAGAGTGTCTGGTCTTGGAATAACCAAAGGGAAGTGCCATTCCACTGCAAGGTTTTATTCTGTTGAGCATTAGCCAGCACATGTGATTTCTCTTTATAATTTCAAAACCTCATGATTAGCACTCTGGGTCTTGCTCCTGGTGGGGTCATCTCTCTTAGAGCCCTATGTGCCCACTCCAGATTATATGCTTCTCCATATGGCATAGGGCCCAGCAGTTGAAGAAGCAGATCTTGCATAAAAGTAGCACAGTCCAACCCCTCGGCCTTCTCTGGTAACCCTGCAAGGATAAGTTTATTTCTTCGACTTCTGGACTCCTGATCATCCATCCAGTCCTCTAATTTTTTTATCTGTTTGTGAGCTAAAATCAACTCCTGACTGATTGTGGAGACCTTCCATTCTTGCAAGGAGACTCTAGCTTCCACATCCCCCCTTCTTTGTGCCAGAGACTGTAGCACCGGCTTCACTGTAGAAAAGTCAGCCACCAGACCTTGTAGTAATTGGTTTATTTCCATTAGGTCATCCACGCTCTTGGTGTCTCCCACCTCTTGTTCTCAATCTGTTTTGTCCATTTGCTCCTGGGGCTCTGGCGATTGCAATTTCGACTGCTTGACTGCAGGCGCCTCGCCAGCAACGCAGCTTCACTCCATCTCAAGAATTTTAGCAAGGCCTTGCACCATTGTCAGATTCACCACTTAGGTAGAGAGAAATCTCTGTATAACTCTGTCAATCCACAGTATTTTACAACCAGAAATCACTCAGGAGCACTTCACCAATTGAGGCACTGGAAACGATCAACTGCAGCAATTCAAATGGGGGTTTTATAGCTTTATTAAGTAGTCAGAGTCTAGGATCAGCACTGCAGACATCCTCTCACACCAAGCTCATCATGTGACCTCCTGGTTAATACATATTTCAAACTGAACCCTCTATCTACCTGTCTGTCTGTCTGTCTGCCTGTCTGTATATCTGTCTATCTATCTATCTATCTATCTACCTATCTACCTCCAAGGCACCTTTCTTTCTGACTCCATTCTGTGCATTGTTTGTTTTGTCTCCACCTTTTCTCAGGCTGCTCATTTCCCTTTTGGTTTATGTGAAGGCATACTATTCCTTAGAAGCCCTTGCAGAAAACAAAACATCTTTTTAAAGGGGGCAGGAAATTAGCTCTATGCTTGTTTCCTCCAAATGATCCATAGGTAATTGTGTCTGAATAGGAGCTAATCTGCAAACTGAGTACTGTTTTATTGTCATGGAAAGTACTCCACACAGTTCTATTCATGGATCAGGGAATTGGAGATTTGAATATGTCATTGTTTGAGTGTGGAACCCTAAGGGTAAGCTGCTGACATTTCACAGCAATGCGTAGTGTTCTGTACACAAACGGTGAAATAGACATAACTCCAAATTACTAGTTCCATAAAGAAACCTGTACAGATTGTTAGCCATACTAAGGAAACACACAAAATCAGTTTTCAGTTTATTGTAATCATGTATGGTAAAATATAGATAATTTAGAGAAATGGATATAATTTCTGGGTACCACGTAAAATGAGCAATGCAATTTGCACTACAGAATTTCAATGACTACAAATGAGCGACCACATTAAGGGTGTGTGGTAGATTATGGTGCTCGGCACATTACGGTGACCCCACATATTTAACTTTCCCCGGTGTCACTGTGCACCATGGAATGAGAATTATAGAGATGGGGGATCTGGGGGCACAGCCCCCCATAGGGGGTGCAGGGGCGGTGGAGCCCCCCTGCATAAACACAGCTGTTAAAATTTCACTGTAATGAGACTTGCCATAGTTGTTGGTCGCCTAAATCACGGTCACTGTAAAGTTTTCGACCAATTTGCGTTTGCCCAGTTAAATTCTCTCAAGTCACATGGGACCTAATTTCTGAATTATGACCCTTGCAGATAGCTGCAAATTAGAAATAATGTCCTGTCCTCTTTAAACCATCCCTACCCCAATATGTGGCCCTAGTCACCTATGATTTATTGACATGCCCCATACCTCAGCGACTAAATCTCCAATCTGCACCAATCTGCTGATGTCTTCTCTGCTTCTGTAGTCACATCACCACAGTCCCCTTATATCTTATAATGTTAGAACAAAATGCTTCCCTGGACTAACGGTGCACAGGGCTAAGCACGAGGTATATCAGCTGGCAAAGGATTGTGGGGGTTCCCCGGACACTGGTCCACCTGGGTACAAATGACATTGAGGGAAATAGCGAGCTAGAGATACAAGCAAGATTCAGGGAGCTTGCCAGGGTCTGTCATGACATAGGATGCACAGTTTCCTTCTTAGAAATCCTGCCAGTGCCAAGGGCTAGTGGGGAGCAGAAAAGGAAGATTAGGGAGATAAACCAGTGGCTCAGGGAGTGGTGTGAGGCCAGAGGGTATGGGTTGATGGGGGGTTGGGGGGAGACCTGGGAGGATAAGGAGCTGTATGCTAGAGATAGAATCCATCTCAATTTGGAGGGGAGGGGAATCCTTAAGTTGAAAATAAAGAGGTTCATTGGTGAAAAGTGGGGTTTAAACTTGTGAAGGGGAGGATGGGAGAAAAAGGCTGTCAAGGGGTGCCGATAAAGGAGGACTCTGTCTCCACCCCCTGGGGAGCTGGAGGATTGCGGGAAAAGGCTGACTGGTAAAGTACAGACCAGGGGAAAACAGAATCCCATGAGAACACAAGCAGGGAAATGGAAGTATAGGGAAAGGGTGGAAGGTAGTCCTGCTAAATGCCAGGAGCTTGGGAAATAAAATGCCTGAGCTCCAGGCAATGCTAACTGAGGGAGCAGTAGATGTGGCAGCGGTCACTGAGACCTGGGCCACTGCAGGACATGACTGGGACCTGAACCTGGAGGGTTACACTATGTTCAGGAAGGACAGGGGGGAAGGAAGGGGAGGAGGGGTAGCAATGATAGTCAAAAACTGCATTGGCATAGGGGGAGTAGAGGAGGCGGAGGGAACTGTGGAAGCAATTTGGGTCACCTTGATAACAAGGGGGGGCAAGAGAGTAAAAATAGGAGTAGTGTATAGACCCCCTGCCCTGGAGGAGGAGCTGGAGGAGATTCTGTTGGCAGATGTTGGGAGACACTGCAGACTGGGCAGAGGAATGGTGGTGGTGTTGGGGGACTTAAACATGCCAGGAACAGACTGGGAGACTATGACACCTTCTGTAACCAGGGAACAGAGGTTGCTGGATGTCTTTCAAGACGCGTTCCTAACTCAGCAGGTGGGGGAACCGACCAGGGAGGCACGGGTACTGGATGTAGTCTTGGCAGACAGTGACCAGATTAGGGGCCTGGAGGTAAGGGACCTGTTAGCGGGGAGTGACCATGCCACGGTCTGGTTCTGCCTGGACCTAGGAGGGCTAGAAAGCTGCACAAAGATGGAGGTAACTGACTTCAGGGGAGCGGTTTTTAGGAAATGGGAAGGATCCTTAAGGAGCATTTGGATGGGATTGGGTCAGACATGGACGCTGATAGTAGGTGGGAAATCATCAGGAGAGTGCAGATGCTACCAGCACCTGTGCAAGAGTAAGGCCAATGCGGTGGGCCGAAAACCCTGCTGGTGGACCAGGGAGGTCCAGGAGGTGGTGCAGGGAAAGAAGGCAGCCTATAGCAATTCAAGTGCTCAGAGGTGAAAGGGATCGAGGGAGTATGAGCTGATTGCTAGAAGGGCCACTAGGGTGGTGAGGGTGGCTAAGGCAAGGAAGGAGCAGAACCTGGCCAGGGAAATCAGGAGAGGAACAAGGGGTTCTTTAGATACATTGGGGAAAACGAGGGTGAAGGGCAGATTAGCAGGATTAAATCAGGGGAGATGGGCACAAGACCGGGGAGCAGGCTGAGGTACTAAATGGGTACTTCACCTCAGTTTCCACCAAGGAAAATGGGGTGCTGCATCATACATGGCAGGAGACAGAGATACTGAGGAGGGGGACCCTTACCGGTCGGGGTCTGGGAGAGGGAGGCATCACTGGCAGGAGGGAGGGCTAAGCAGGAAGAAGAGGTACTGGAAGTGGAAATCACAGCAGAGAGAGTGAGGGAAGCCCTCAGCTCCCTTAAGACGGAGAAAGCACCGGGGCCGGATAAATTACATCCCAGAGTGCTGAAGGAACTTGCAGATCTCCTGGCGAAACCCCTATCGGAGCTTTTCACCATCTCTCTGAGGACAGGGTGGGTGCCCCAGGACTGGAAGGTGGCGCATATAGTGCCTATCCACAAGGGGGGATCAAGGGAGGTGGCAGAGAACTACAGGCCTGTCAGCCTGACATCGGTGGTGGGCAAGGTGATGGAGGGCATTGTCAAGGAGAGGCTAGGGGGGGACCTGGAAAAGTCAGGGTGCCTGGACGATAGACAGCATGGATTCATCTCGGGGAAATCGTGTCAGTCAAACCTTGTGGAGTTCTATGACTGGGTGACGAGTGCCTTGGACCTTGATAGACCAGTGGACGTCCTCTTTCTGGACTTCAGCAAGGCATTTGACTCTGTTCCTCACGTGGGCCTGTTGGATAAGCTGGGAGAAATGGGGGTTGGGAACCAGATGATCAGATGGATAGGCAATTGGCTCCATGACCGGACCCAGAGGGTCATAGTTGGCAGGATAGTCTCATCCCCAAAGAGGGTCATTAGTGGGGTCCCACAGGGATCAGTCCTTGGTCCCCTCCTGTTCAATGCCTACGTCTCTGACATAAGGACAGAAATCAGGAGTGAGATGAGTCTCTTTGCAGATGACTCAAAACTGGGGGCAGTGGTGGATGGGGAGGAGGGGAAGGTGGCCCTACAGGGGGACCTGGAGGCTCTGGAAAGATGGTCTAGAAAGTGGAAGCTGAGGTTCAATGCAGGGAAATGCAAGGTACTCCACCTGGGGCAGAAACCAGGGCCAAGTGTACACCTGGGGGAATGCTACAAGTCTCGATGGCTGAGAGGATCTGGGGATGGTGGTGGATGTCAAAATGAACAACTAGGAGACTTGTAGGAGGGCAGCAGCCAAGGCCAACAGGATGCTGGGATGCATCGCTAGGGGATCACCTCCAGAAGGAGGAGTGATGCTCCCTCTGTATAACTGCTTGGTGAGGCCACACCTTGAGTACTCGTGCAGTTTGGAGGCCACACTTAAAGAGGGACATTAAACTCCTGGAGAGGGTCCAGTTGAGGGCAACCAAAATGATTTGGGGCTTGGAGGACAGGACCTATGAGGAGAGGCTCAAAGAGCTAAATATGTACACATTGGAAGAGAGAAGGGACCGGGGGGACATGATAGAGGTCTTTAAGTACATGAAGAGGGTAAATAGGGGAGGAACAGTCAGGGTGCTTCGAAGGAAGGAGGAGGGGGCCACTAGAGGGCATGGGTGGAAGCTGGAGGGAAGATTCAGGGAGAAAGGAGGAGGTGCTACTTCACTGAGAGGTGGTGGGAGCCATGGAATGCACTACCTAGGGGGCTGGTGGAGCAGAGACAGTGGAGGGGTTCAAGAGGGGCTGGGACAGGTACAGGGGAAGGTTTCTGGAAGCAAAATCCAATGCAGAAAGAATATCCGGAACTGGGAAGGGAGAAGCCAGAGAAGGTGAGGGGGGCAGCAAGGTCAGCACCCAGGGTGGGGGCTGACCAATCGAGCAGACCCGAAAGACCATTAGGCCTATTCTGCTGGCATTTTAGTATGTTAGTATGTTAGTAATGTCCTTCATGCCCTAGTAAACATCATCAGCCCATACCATCTGTGGATTCTCAACCTGTCACACTGTACACATTCTGATCTCACACTAAAGTTGTATGAAAAAAAAACTTCTGTTGGAGGAAGTTCCGCAAAAGTCGGACTTTCACTTCCGTGAAAGTTCAGAAATCAAATTTGCAAAATTAGAAGAAATTCCCCTCTTGTCACACTGGCAACCCGGGTTTGGAAAAGGACTCGGGCACTAATGGGTCGGCAGGGGTAGGAGTTGGATCGAGCATTTGGAGGATGGCTCTCCTCTCCTGGGGTGGGCTGGGGAAAGGCGTCACTCTGTAGTGACCCCCAATGGAGACCAGGGAAAGCACAGAGGAACCACAAGCTTAGGAAAGCAGGAGGAAAAAAAAAATAAAACAGTCTCCATCCACCATGATGACAGCCACCCCGGGCAAAGGGCCTCCTCGGACTCCATTACGAACGACAGCAGCAGCACCCAGAACCAATGCCTATGCTGCCAGGCCCTTTCTCCTTGGAATAGGAGGACCCACACGATTAAGGGTTACATCTGGTTACTCTGTGGTGGCTGCAATATGCAGTCGGGTGGTAGAGACGAGAGGGGTGCAGGTCTTCGGGGACAATTAGCCCAAAGGGGAGTGAGTGGAGGGGGAAAAAAGAAGAAGAAATTCCAACATAAAATTGTGAAATAAATGTATGAGTTGCAGATTATTGTATTAAACTGCAGAAAAAATAATTCCACAGAACAACCACTGTCAGTGATTAGTTCTGCAGATTTTATTTCCACAGTTTTATACAATAATCCACACTTCAGACATTTATTCCACAGTTCAGCAAGTCCCTGAACTGCAGAATGAACACATGAATTGTGGGTTAATGCATTAAACTGCCAGGAAAAAAGTCTGCAGGACTGATCACTGAACTGCGGAATAATTATATATACTGAGGAATAATTCGTTAAACTGCAGAAAAAAATTCTTCAAAACTATTATTCCACAGTTCATGTGCATTATTTTGCAATTTAGCCAAAAAATTCAGCTGAACATGGCAAAAATGTGCCAAACACATTCAGATGATTCTGATCTCATTAATGGTGGAAGTTTATAAAATTTCACAAAATTTCTGAAGTTTCGTGAACGTTCTGCAAAAGCAGAATTCTCAAATTTCAACCACTTCTAACTCACACTCATCAGCTGATATGCTTCAAAACCTCAGAAATTTCATCTCCAATCTCCTCCACTGATTACCATCTCTGTCCCAGAATGCACATTCAAGGTGAGGCACCTTCAATTTACTGGCATTTTACCTCAGCCCCAGTTATTACATCTCCAGGTGCAGCACTCTTCAATCAAATGTTGTTTATGTGTAAGACATTACACAAGTGTAATAGTAAGATAAACATACTGTTCTTCTATCATAGTATACTATATAAATAACTTTCTGTAAAAGGATCACAGTTTCTTCATGGTCATCTCCCTCCCTCTCCTCCCTCCTCCGCTTCTATCTCTTCACCCCCAATTCTGTTGACCCTGTACTCAGCCTCTGCCTGGTCCTCTCCCTTCCCCTCCATCCTTTCTTCTCTCCTCCTTATCTTTTACCCATTGCTCTGTTCCTTATGTTGTACCCACTCTCCCCTTCACCCTGTCCCTCGCCTAGTTCCCCTCATCTGGTTCTTCACTTCTGCACTCCTGGTTCACATTCCCTCTCCTTAGGCCTCTGACACATGCACACTCCATCTCTTCCCTACTCCTCTGCCCCATTCCATCCCCCTACATGTGCCTAAGGGCCCAGTCAATTTGTCACAGTGTTCCAGGGCACAGTCTATTCATCTTGGTGCTCCAGGGACCCTATCGAGTCGCCATGGCTCTTGTCACCCCATCTTTTCACAGTTACTGACCTTATCTGTATTACTGTTACTAGCTCAGTTTACTATCTGCAAAATATTGTGTTACTTATCCTGTATTTCCTTACAGTTTATTGTCCATGCATGTGTTGATCAAGCCTGTGTATTGCTATTTTTGTGTTTTACCCAGTTATCTTGTATTTTTGCCCTCCCAGGTCCACCTTGAAAAGGAGCTCTGCTTAATGGTGTCTGCCTGGTTAAATAAAGATTTTGATTGATTGATAGATTGATTGATGAATTTGTTTATTTAGTGATTTGGAAAAGCCCTTTGAGCGCAAGCTCTTTTACAAAGGTTCCATGTCATAGATTGCAAAATAAAGTACAATAGGAGAAAGCAAAGGTACATCACAATGAATGATACATCTTGGATTCTAAACTTGCAGAACAACTAAAAACATAGGTGCAAGTTAAAATTACAAGAAAAACACTTTATGAGGGAGGAGGGGGGAATAAGTAGCCATAAAGTGCCTTGTCAGTAGTTCAGAGGGATGGGGATAGTTGGCAGTGGTGTGAAGAAAGGAGGTACGAGAGAGAGGTAGGTACTGCGGTGGAGGTGAAGGGTAGGGTGATAAGGTATAGGGAGAAATGGGGGGTGAGGGGAGGCTGAGTGGAGAAGACATGCTAGAGTAAATGGTGGAGTGTGAGGGGGCATGGTTAGGGATCATGCATTAGTAGTGACTGTTAGGGAAACTCACAGGACTCGGAGTTGGGGGAGGGGGGAAGGTGGGGTGGCAGGTGCCGAGGGAGCATGACGCAAACTGATTGCCAAGGCAAGTCATGAGAAAGGACATAGGGAAGGGGTACCTGAGGCCTGCCCAGTGCTTGCTGGGGGGCAGAGAGAGCAGGTGTGGCTGGGCTTACGGGCAGGTGCACTTAGAGAGGGTTATTAGGTGCTGTTTGAGGTCAGTTTTGAATTGGGCCAGACAACTGGTGGCTAAGAGGTGCCCGGGGAGTTCATTCATTCAAGAGGGGCCCAGTAGGCAAATGTATGTTGCCCAAGTGAGGTGTGACGGAAGGGGATAGCCAAGGCCCCTCTAGTCCTACCTCTGCTGACCTGTAATGAGTTGGCCACCTTGATCAAATTGCCTACACAAGGTGGTGTTTTACCCAATAGAGCCTTCTTCCCTAGGATACAAGTCTGGAATTTGACCTTGTTTCTTAATGACAGCCAATCTGCACGTTCATACAGAGTACAGGTGTAAGTGCCATACTCAGCATCCAGGGTGAGTCTGCAGGCTTTGCTGAGTGCAGTCTGAACCCTCTTGAGCCCTGTATCCATTGCTTTCCTGTAGACCAATAGTCCATAGTCAATAGTAGATATAATGGAACTGTGGAATGAGAGGTGGAGGGGCCCCAGAGGGAGGTATTGCCTGTGCCTGTACAGGACACCAATCTTGGTATTGACTGTCTTGACCAGAGAGTCAATATGGTGTGCAAACATGAGAGTATCATCTATTATGACCCCCAGATACTTGAACAAGTGGACTTTTTCCAGTGGCTCACTGCATGAGTTGGAGATGATGAGGGGGTGGTGCTTATTTTTGTTGTGGGGGCTGGACATAAGTATGATCTTGGTCTTCTTGCAGTTTGGTAGCAACTTATGACTACAGAACCAGTCCTCGAGTTTGGAGAAGGAGTTCTGCAGCTCAGATTGTAGGGCAGCCTGAGACATGCTGCTGCTCAGGAGCACAGCATCGTCTGCATATAGTATGAGTTTTGCGTTGCAGGCTGTGGAAAGGTCATTTAAGAAGAGGCTAAAGAGTAGAGGCCCTAGTATTGATCCATGGGGTACCCTTAATGATACCTCTCTTGTGCTGGACACTGTTTGCCCAGTTTTGACACACTGATTTCTCCGTATCAGGCAGTCATGGAACCAGCAAAGGGCATTGGGCACCACACCCAAGTTTTGCAGTTGGGTAAGTAACAGGGGGTGGTTGACTGTATCGAAGGTTTTGGTGAGGTCGATAAAGACAGACCCCACCAGTTTGCCTTCATCCAGGGCCTTATGTGCATAGTTCATGTAGCCCAGCAGGGCAGTGGTGGTACTGTGATTTCGTCTGAAGCCATGCTGGTTGGGGCATAGTAGATTATACTTATTGAGGTATTCGATGAGTTGACCCACCACAATCTTTTCTAGTGCCTTGGACAGGGGGGAGAGGATCAAGATAGGTCTGTAGTTGTCTGACAGAGACTTGTCACCTCCTTTATGCATTGGCGTAACTAGGGCCTGCTTCCAAACTGCCAGGAATTGGACAAGGGCCAGGAACTTATTGTACAGCATGGAAATGGACACTACAAGATCGTCCAGGGTGAGGGATAGAAGTTTCATGTCGATCCATCACTGCCCAGTCTGGTCATACCTAGTACTTTCTTGACCATAGTTAGGGCCTTCTTCACCATCACCCTTTTAAAGTAGAAGGTAGGGTGAGAACACTCAGTAGATAAGTTGTTGGAATGGTTCAAGCCAGCTTGAAAATAGGCAGGTGGTAGCACTGGGGTAAGATCAGTGAAGGCCTTATTGAAGGCTTCTGCAATAACTAGAAAGTCTGTAGTGGGGGTGTTACTGATATTGAGCAGCTGAGGGTGTTTCTTGTCCTCCTTTCCAAGGATGCGTTTGATGTTATCCCAGAATTTGTTCCCATCATCCCAAGAATTGCAAAGCTGTGCCTTATGATAGTTGGCTTTGGCAAGCTGGATTAGCTTGGTGCAGTGTTTCCTGGCTGTTCTGTAACACTGGTAATCATGCTTGCTACCTGTGTTTCTGGCCTTCTCCCATAGTATGTCCCTTTCTTTTAGGTGGGAGAGGAGCTCCCCATCAATCCAGCCATTTGCCTGCCCCCGAATTTTTCTTTTCGTGAGTGGGGCATAGATGTCATAGATGGAGCTAAAGCCCTTAATGAAGTAACTGAGGGCCTGATCAAGGGTAGGCGCCTGGTCGATAGCAGTCCAGTCATGCAGGGCAAGGGCTGATTTGAGGGCTCCAAGTTTACCCTTCCTCAAGATCCTGCTTTCAACGAGGATGGGTGGGCTTTTGGTAAATTTAATAGACCACAGGAAGGCGATTGGGGAGAGGTCACTTAGCGTGTCTGGGAGAACCTTGATCTCAGAGATCCGGGATGGTGAGCTTGCAAAGACCCAGTCAAGGAGGGTACTGTTTCCTGTCTCATAGTTCTGCCCGATAGGGCAGGTGACAAGTTGTGTCAGGTTGGAGGTGGCTATCAGATCATATCAGAACAGTGTGTATTACAGTACATATATAAAATGAGTTGGACATTTTTTGCTTTGTGATTAGCAGTTAAATTCTGAGACCCATACAGCTGCAAATTAGAAATTATTTTCTGTTCTCTTTAAACCATCCCTACTCCAATACACAGACCCAGTCACCTATCTTTTGCTGATATGCCCCATACCCTAGCAACCACATTTCCAATCTGCACCCATCTGCTAATGCCCTCTCTGCTTCTGTAACCACATCCCCTAGTTCCCTTGTATCTTATTATGCCCTCCATGTCGTAGTAACCATTCTCAGCACGTCATCTGCCGATACCCTACCTGCCACATTGTACATATTCCAAACTCACTCTCATCAGCTGATCACATCTCTAGTTGTAACACCCTTCCATCCAATGTTCTTGTCTTTTTATTCAAAATCTTAGAACTAAGCCATTGAGCCAAGGCACAATTTCAGTGGCATCAGGTGAACATGTAAAAACATTACACAACTATAATAAGACAAACATACCATACATTCATCACAGCATATTAATAGCATTCTAAAAAAATGATAAATAGTGTGCACTACAGTACATTAATAAAATGGTTTGGACTTTTTTTGTTTCCTGGTCACCAAAATAAGTTCTGAGACCCATATGTTAATTACCCCGCACTGAACAGTTTGGAACAACTTGAGGCAGTGGAATCTGAAATACGGCAAATAAGGTGCAGAATTCACAACCTGTTTCACGCATCCCAAACTGTCTTCACAAAATATGGCTGACACCATTTTTAAAACCAAACAAATAAATATTCTTTTCTGACGTAATCCACTCTTTACACTCATAAACAAATTTAAAAACTGAAGTACTAGTGCTGTTCTAAAATAAAATGTTACCAGTAGAATTGCCAAGGAAGTCAAAATCTTTGAATGCATTTTGGCAACTTTCATGGAAAATCTGACTTAGAGCTGTACGATGAATGTATAATTTGTGGATTAATGTTTTATGTTGTAGAATGAAATTCCACAGACCTGATGACTGAACTGCAGGATGATTACATGTATTGTGGGTTGATGTACTGAAATGTGGCATGAAATTCCTTAGAACTGTCATTCTACAGTTCATGTTATTATTCCACAATTCAGCCAGAAAAGTCTGTGGACCATGATGAAAATTTGCCAAACTTATTCAGAACATTTGCTAAATTTCACACAAATTTTAGCAAATTTGAAATTCACAGATTCCACCCAATGCCATTAAGTAGAATTCAGTTTGAAATGCTTTTCCTTCTTTGGTAACATGACAACTCTCCTCCTATCCTACCAACCTGCCAGGAAAAACTCAGCTGCTTACTCTGGCATAGATAAAATTGAGGCCATGGTTGCATATAAGGCCTTCAGTTGTGTATGAAGTAATGAACATTCTGCTGGAGGAATTTTTCAGAGGTTTCAATTTGCATATTCCATGATAAGCAAACATTCAATTTTTGAGGGGAACCAAGCACCAAGGTGATGAACACCTTGATAAAAAAAATAATGGAATTTTTTTATATTGTTTGAGTTTTCCTATTTCATAAGCACAGTAAGACACTCCAGGTTGTTGGCTGTCTAGAGTTAACGCACTTCCAGGTACTGAAGACATTTAGTGCAAATGCTTCATGCCTCACTATGCACATGGGCATGCTTTAACAGTGACAACCATTATCCCGTTATAATGTATGGTGAGGGCTTGTTTTGGATGGAAATTCATCCTAGCTGAAATGTTGTTGTACCACAGTTCCAATGTCATGGAATGTGGTAATACCACACTGTGGTACAAGAACATTTCAGCTCATTTTGATAGCGCATAAGCTGCACTGTTCTACAGAACAGCTGTTGGAACAGAAACATCAGGATTAACCAGATAGTAAGTGGGGGCCTGCAGCACCGATCACTCGAACTCACGACTTCAGCAGAAGCAACCAGAATAGTCTTAAAAAAACAGGCTATAACTAAAATACACCTACAGGATCAACCAAATATTAAAAAATTATTCACATGAAGGAAAGTGATTCCTTCCTACTTAGCCAGAGTTACCGCCACCATGTTTTTTTTCTGCAAATCCCCCCAACATAAAACTTTTAACCGGTAGCAGCCCACACTATTGATGTAGGGACGTCTGGACTCCAGCAACCACACCACTGACACTAGCAACCAATGTCAGAAAAATGGAGTGAAACACCACAGCAACAATTTACTAGAAAGGAATGTACAAGCCTCCCTGAAAATTATAGACCCATTACCATAACATATTATACTGCAAACATTTTTACAAATTAATCTTGGACAGGTTATTGATTCATATTACAAAAAATAACATTTTGTCCCAGACGCAGGCTGGGTTCTGTAGTGACTACTCAGTGATAGATCATTGCTCCATGTTGAATCATATGGTGGTTGATTTTCAAAAGGAAAACTTTGACACAAGATGCCTGTGCCAAATAGGTATGATGCAAGTGGCACCTTGCATCAAAGTTTATGGCAATCCTGATTTTTGAATGCAGGCTACGTTGAAAGTGGGATGCCATGTGCCAAAGCCACCCTGTGACACTCTTGCAACATAAGTGCCCATGTGCCAGGTTGTAAAGGAGTTTGTGCCATGGAGGGGCTACACCACCCTCTTTTTGGTATTTTAGAATCCCCACCAGGGTCGCAAAAGGGGGCCCAGTTTAGACCAGCCAGAAGGTGTCTAAGGGACATGCTCCATTGCCGGGCAGGAAGGCAATAGAGGGGGCTGCAAGGAGAGGATCAGGGGCTGAAGGAGCATAGGGGTGACCTATGGAGTGACAGGGGCACAGTGGCAATGTGAGAGTTATGAGGTGGCACCCTACAGGGGTGCCCTGCACAAGTGTAGACAGTCAATTGGCCCAGGTACAGAGAGTTTGGCAGGAAGGAACTAGGACCCTGCCTCAGGTGGACAAAGCCCTGGAACAAGCCACATTGGGTCCAATGACCCCAACACCATTGGAAGGCAGCAGTGGTTGGGGGTGCAACCGGTGGATGCAAACAGTCCCTGGGCACTGGGACAGTACCCTGGTACTTGGCCTCCCTGCATGGAGGCAGACTGCAGCCCGCCTACAGTGTTGGGGTCATTGGCACATATGGGGCAGTTGCCATGGCTGTGTCTATCTGTAGCCAGGTCCCAGTTCCAATCTGCCAAACCCCTTTTACATCATGCTCATATTGGCACCATGCTGTAGTTGCTCCCTAAGCCACCCGCCATATTCCTTTGACCTCTGTTCCCCTCCCTACAGGCATATTTACCCCCCCACCTAAGTGGCCACTGTTGTGTTGCACTGGGGTTGGGCTGATGGACTCTTCTGTCAAATCCCACAGGTACGTCAAATCTTTGGTGCAACCCTGTGACTGTGGCAACTCTCAGGTCTTTGGTGCAGGGACCTCCATTTTTATAAAATAGGATGGCAGGGTTTCTGATGCACTCCAGGTTTGCTGCATCCCTAGGTTGCTGATAACTGTGATAATCTAAGGGTACTCTGAAAATCAAGCCAATGATAAAAAATATGGGCTTGATTTTCAAAAAGCCCTTAGATCATTGCAATTTGCAGTGATCTGGGACTGAAACAAACCTGGGGCGAATCAGGGACCCTGCACTCTACTTTATAAAAATGTGTGTCTCTACACCAAAGACCCAAGAGTTGCTGCAGCCACAGGGTTGCAAGGAAGATTTGTCACACCTTCAGGGTTTGACGGAGGGATCCGTCAACCCCTCCTGCACCGGTGCAACGCTAGAGGAGCTGAAAAGGTGGGGGGTGAATATGCCTGCAAGGACAGGACATGGGGCAGAAGGAGCATGGGCACTGGCCTACAGAGCAAAAGGGGCACAGTGGCATTGTGAGGTCGATGAAGTGATATCCTGCAGGACTGCCCTGCACAAGTGCAGACAGCTGATTGATCTGAGTACAGGGACTTTGGCAGGAAGGGACTGGGACCCAGCCTCAGGTGGACACAGCCACAGCACCTGCCCCATAGGTGCCAATGACTGCAACTCAGTAGGCGGGCAGCAGTGACTGCAGGTTGTTGGGTACAAGTGGTAGATAGGAATGTTCCCTGGGGACCGCAATAGTCCCCTGGCTCATGTTCCTTCATGTGGAGGCAGGCTGTTACCCACCTAAGGTGCTGGGATCATTGGCACCTATGTGGCAAGTGCCAGAGCTGTGTCCACCTGTGGCTGAATCCCAGTTCCTTCCTGCCAAACCTCCTGCACTCAGGTGAATTGGCTGTCTGCACTTGTGCAGGGCACCACCACCGGGTGACACCTCATCAACCTCACATTGCTGCTCTGTCCCTTTGCTGTGTAGGTCACCCCATCCTCCTTCTGCACTCAGTCCTCTTCCAGCAACCCCCCAATTGCCACTTTACCCAGCAGTGGCACATGGTCCTTAGACCACCTCCTGGCTGGTCTAAACTGAGCTCCCTGTTGTGACCATAGTGTGGCTTCAAAAATACCAAGAAAGGGGATAGTGCAGCTCTGCCATGGTGCAAGCCCCCTTGTGATCTGCCACATGGGTGCTTCTGCTGCAAGGGTGGTGCAGGGTAGCTTTGGTGCACGACATCCCAATTTCAACACAGCCTGCATTTGAAAATTGGGATTGCCACAAACTTTGATGCAAGGTGTCACTTGTGTCACACCAGTTTGGTGTAGGCATCTTGCATCAATGATTTTGAAAATTGATCCCTATGTGTTATTTAAAAAACAACCAAGTCATATGTAACATTTGAAGATCTTAAGCTGACTTTTAATGCCCTTTGTCTTAATATTCTTTTCATGAGAAATAGTGATGAACGACTAGTTTTTGTAGTTAAATGTTTTATCCCCTGCCATGGCACAGCATCCAGTCAACAGATCTCCCCATCCCCACCACCATAAACCCAGGGACTTACCTCACCCAGTTTTCCTCCAAGGCTTACCTCCATGGCAGGGACCATCGGGGTGCTGTACTACCAGCAAGATGGATCTGGTGGGGGCCCTTGTCCCTGCATAATTCATGGCTTAGCCACCCCTATAGTGGGGCTTCAAAGGTGAGTGCTGCCCGCCAACATTCATGCATTCAGTATGAGAGAGGGGTCCTGAAGTCTGGCACATTACCTGGGAGAGACTGGCATCATCTTCGCTGTGCCTGGCCATTTTTTCACATTTCAGGAAGGGAGAGACAGATGTACAATGCTGACAGAGATGTACAACACACATTACCATGCATGAGGCATTGCCAGCCACCAGCCCTCCAGCCCTGAATTTGCACTGGATTGCCTCCACCCTCTGCTAGGAGTCAGACCAGTGCCTAGAACCCAGCAACCCTTCCTCCCAGAGGAGGGGAGCAGTCCTCTGGATGCTCAATCCTCCTTTCCCTGGCCACCCCCTTGTGATCCGAGTCCATTCCTGAACCCGAGTCACAGGCGTGGAAAAAGGTAAGGTGCCTGGGCCACCTCAGCCCTCTTTACCACAGGGCTGGCAAAGGTGAATGACTAGTTCACTGATACTATAATGTCACTGCATAGCAGTCATTTCTCAAGTGTAAGGTAAAACCTAGTTAGTGATTATGCAGATCAATTCCAAATTACTTGTGGTATGAAGCAGGGCTGCCCACTTGTCCAAACACTTTTCAGTACTGTGACAGAGAAGGTTCAAAGTAATATGAATGATTTTAATTTTCATTCTCTACTATTAACAATCTACAGTGTTCAATTCTTGCATGTGCAGCTTATCTAGTCTTGCTTTCATGATCTCTGACTGGTTTAAAAAGACAGTTTCCCTTGATAATATAATGGCAGAAATGAAGATTTCGTAAATTATAAAAAATAGTTACGGTTTTTAGTGGAAGGATGCAAAAATATATTTAGAGAACAGGAACTCAAACTCTTGAACAAATATACTCTTACGTATACCTTAATATAACATTTTCTACTACTGGTAAATAGAACAATTTTAAGCAAAGGTACAAATAGAAAACTTAAACAGTAAAACAAGCCCTATAAAGATTCAATTTTAGATGTGATGGAGGGTCTGTTTATCTGACTTTAAAAGCCATAGAGATCACCAGTACTCACATGTAATACTGAAATTTGGTGCTAAAATTGTGATGTGAATTTTTAAAACTATTACTAAATTTACATACTGGCCCAGATATTCAAACTGCGCTCAAAAGTAGCGCAACAGCAGGAGCAAGCACAAACCAGTTGCGCAAATGCGCAACAGGTGCGATATTCAAACATGGAGCAGAGCAAATAGCGCAAGCAACCAACGTCTGAATATCGCACATACTGCGCCATCGCGCAACCAGGAAGGAGAAGCTGAGCCAATATGTTGCGCTATGGCGCAACCATGGAAGCTCAGCTGAGCATTCCAGAGCTGCCATAGCGCAAGCACAGCCCCCCCAGAGCAATGGAACTGCACATCCAGGGAGGCAGGCTGGGGCCCACCGCCAGCCATGCCACACATGGGCACAGGAACACACTGCAGAACCCACACCACACCGGCACACCCAAGCACAGCATCACTGGGGGTGGGACGGATGATCCATGTGCCCATGGGGACAAGCCAACAAAGCATAGCAGAGCCCTGACACCCCAGCACAACCACTGGCAGGCAGAGAGAGTGCCACACACACGGGGTTGACAACCACAGTGCACATCAGCCGCCCGTATGTACAGCGCACCCTGCACTGTGACCCCAAGACACCACCCATGTGCAGTGACTGGCACTTCAGGAAACCATGCAGTCCCCCAGCACTCATCAGCCCCGTGCACACACAGAAGCCTACAAGCCAGACACACCCTGTGCACCAGCAGTGGGTGGCAGCAGGCGACAAGACCAACGAAAGGCACTGCCATGCTGGAGATACCTCCCCATGCACACACATGCACACACACACACACACTGCAGGACCATACCAGCCCAGGTGGCATGCACCCCTGCAACTGAGCACCCATAGCCAGCTGCAAATCAGAGACCAACACAGTATTCATATGAAAATAGAAATGTATATTTAAAGGACTAATCACAAAACCAAGTGAAACTATGTACAAGTGGGGGACAGGTAAAAGGCAGGGGTGTTCAAGGGAGGGAATAACAACAGAGGAAGCAGGGTGATAGGGATGGGAGAAGTGGGAAGGGAATTGGGCTATGGCCCAGCTGGCTGCTGGTCTCTCCCTGCTGGCGCCCCTCCTGTGGCTCCTTGGCCGATCACCCTGGCTGTATGGCCTGCAGGACCTCCTGGTTCTGATCTGCAACCTGGCTGAGGTGCAAGATCCTGGGACATCCTCCTGAGTACCTCGAGGCCTAGGAAAATGGGAACACAGTCAATGGCTGAGACTGACCACAACCCTGAACACCACCCAACCTGCAAGCCATATAGCCCAATGTCCCGCACCTGTGATGGCATGCACCCACCCACAGTGAACATGCACATGGCCATCACAAACAGGCGGCACCAGCTATGCGCACCACTGCCCACACACACTGCCCACGTCAATCACAGTACAAACTAGGATGGCAAGTGATGTGGCAACGTGGTGCGATGCCAGTTACACAGCTATGTGCCCAGTGCATGCCTGGACCACCAGTGATGCATACACAGACGTGCCGTGATACTGCACTGTGATGTAGGTCACCTGTGTCATGCCTACATACATGGATACATAGACAGTGTCGGCAGATAAGGGCCTATGGGACACCCAGTCTGTCCATTTGACCTTGTACGTTCACTCTGTTGTCCTATAAGTCCATTCCCCACCCTGACCTCCAGAATTCCGTTATAGGCTAACCGTGCATTCACAAATCCCGTGACCAAGTCAGCCCCCACCACTTCCTCTGGCAGGGTGTTCCACTTGTCCACCACCCATTCTGTGAAGAAATACTTCCTCATGTTTCCTCTGAATCGTCCCCCCTCCAACTTCATCCCATGCCCTCTAGTCCTGGAACATCCTTTACGCTTAAAAATATTGTTTTCCTGCACTCTGTTCCCCACTGTAAGATACTTGTATGTCCCCATCATATCCCCACACCCTCCTCCCCTCCTGGGAGTACATGTTCAGTTCTGTCAACCTGTCTGCATAGGACCTGTGATGCAATCCATGCACCATCCATGTCGCCCTCCTCTGAACCCCCTCCACCCAGTCCATGTCCATACGTAGGTATGGTCTCCGAACTGTACACTGTACTCCAGTGTGGGGACTCACTAGTGTTTTGTATAGTGGAATCATGACCTCCCCTTTGGTTGTGTCCCACATGGCTGGTGGTCTTGCCCCCAGCATGCAATAGCATCCATGAGTAATGATACTCACACTCCTCCAGCAGCTGGGTCTGATGCTGCTGCTGCTGCTGTTGAGGCTGTACCCCGGCACCGGGGCCCTGGCATAGCCCACGTCACCCTGGTCCTGTGTCCTCACAATCCGGCCTGTGGGAGACATATGTTGAGACAAACATCAGTGTGACTCAAAGCAGAGTGCCCCTGCCCCAGTGAGAGTGCCTGCCCACACAGCCATAACCAACCATCGCACAGCTGCACACTGACACACCTACACAGCCACCCAAGCACACACACCCTACAGAGAATATAGGTGCATAGATGGTACACTCACCTGGCCTGGGCACCACGCCCGCCCTGGCATGAGCGCAGCCACGTCAGAGTTCTGGCTCCCTCGGTGAGGTCACTGTGCAGTGCGGCACTGCTCAGCAGACCGGCTCCGCCAGTGACCTCCACCAGGTCAGTGGCCACTTGCTGCCACGTGGGTCCTAGGCATGGTGAGGGGCCTCACCATACAGTGCCTCACAGTGGGGCTTCACCAGGGCCACCAGGTTGGCCACTTCAAGCTGGCTCCAGGACACGCCCTCCTCCTAGCCATGGCACCAACTTTGCAGACCCAATGCCGGCCAGCTGCTGGCCCGTAACTCCGTGGGTTGTTGCGCAATAGACCACCACAGGCTCCAATGGCTGTTCGAACAGCGCCATCACTTTACATGGCGCTGTCACCGGACAGCGCAATAGGGACGTACACATGGCATGCCAACAGCGCCAGGGGTCAGAGGGCATACACAAGGTCACGGCAATGATGCATGCCATGGGACGTATAGGCATCCTGCGCAACTGCCAAGCTGAGCACCAGTGCCACAGTGGACTATCGCACAGTAGTGCCACAGCGCCATATAGTGCCCAGTGCTGTAGCGCCACTGGCACAATGGTGGCCATGGCCTGAATCGCCTATCGCGCTCAGCAGGTCTGCAGCGCGATAGGCTATCGTAAGCTGTCTGGGCATGCTTGTGCGGTGTGACGCGCAGCCACAAACCTGCGCCATTGGCTCAACCCGGACCTTCCGTGTGCGCAAAGCGCCAAATACCGATATTCAGCGGCATATGCAAATCATCCGATCAGCCATTCAAAGGCGCAGTGGCGCGATTAGCATGTCATTAAAGTTGAGCCACACCTCATTTGCATGTGTTGCGCTATAAAAATGCGACTGTGGGTTGTGCTGGCCAGATTTGGTTACTGCAAGTGAGAGGTGAGTTACATGCTGTGTGATGCTCAGGACAATGCTCATGGGCGGAGGATGATAAAGGCTGAGGGGCTGAGCATGAAAGGGCATAGAAAGGGACAATGGGCACCCTTTCTATCAGTATCTGCCATGCAGAGAGAAGCAGGGGCTTCTGCCCCCAGACCTAGCTATGCTCATGGGAAATGCTGTCGACTGCACAGTGACAGGTGTCCACTTCCACCCATACAGATCACCATGACTGACCAGAGCCAAGCTGAGGGTGTGGACGGCGGGTGTAGGAGGAGGCCGAACTTCACCACGGCAGAGACAGAGGCCCTCTTCCAGGCCTACCTGGAGGATGAGCCAACATTGAGTGGATGGAGGGGCACCCCTCAGGAGCTTGCAGCTGCATGGGAGGGGGTAGCTCGGGCCGTCAACCTGCACGGAAGCCACCAGCGCTCTGTGCAGGAATGCAGGAAGAAGATGGGGACTGACCGCAGGAGGCTGAAGGAGAAGGTGGCAGCCTTCAGGGTGCCCGATGCTGGCACTGTGGGGGCCCACCAGTGGTGTTGCAACTGACCCTACAGAGGAGACACTGGTGGCGGCCATGCAGCCGAGTACCATTCTGGGCGTACCAGGCAGAGGATTCCAGACAGGTGGAAGCCCATCACTGCAGTGATGACATGGTGATGTTGTTGGGGGGCTGTTGTTCATGCACTCACATGTATCTCTTTCTGTTACAGATCCTGTTCGTCTGCAGGAGCGGTGGTGGTGGTGGGTCCAGACAGTGAGGCAGACCTGCTGGACGTGGAGGAGGAGCATCCACCTCCGCCCACCAGCCTGCAGGCACTGCAGCAACATGCACGCTGGGCCAACAACTCCGGTGTCAGTGATACGGGTGCAGGGTGCACAGCCTGTGTCACAGCAGTCTGGCCGCCGGGTATGCCAGCATGCTGTGCCTGTAACAGTAAGCAGCACCTGCACCATTGATGATAACAGGCCTGCAATGGGCAGTGATAGGTGTGTGTCCCATGCGGACACATGGCAGGCCAACACGTGCCCCTGGGCCTTCCTGGTTCACACCTGTGTGCCAGCATGCTGGCACAGTCCCAGGCTGTGCCTGTCAGCACCAGTGGGGCAGCACCGGTGGCTGTGCAGGTGTCTGGCACTGTTGTCAGCACGGAGGTGGAACAGGTGGACCTGGGGGCTCAGCAGTTGGAGGCGGCAGCAGCAGTTGCACACCAGGTCTGGGGTACAGTGTCCAGCAGTGGCACATGTCCACTTCCCTCTGATCACCATACCTGGTCCTGGCGAACAGCGCCCACCCTCAAGGGTGCTGTGCCCAGGACCAATCCCACCCTGGGGTCACGATGCCATTGGGGCACAGTACCCATTGGACATGCACACCCGCCTGCTGCAGGACTCGGTACAGCTGCAGGGGCAGGTTCCTGAGTCCGTGGAAGCATGTCTGTGTCCGTGGGCGGCATAGCAGGAGTGCTCGGGACGAGCCGAGCTGGTCCTTATGCGGATGGATGTGACCGCTGCCATTGACAGGCTGACCCAGGCAGTGGTCTCTGTCGGCGGACGCATTGGCCACACTGTCAGGTGCCCTGTACACACCCACACAGTGCACTCTCCACTCCCGTTCCGGTGTCATGCGACACCAGGCCTGTCGACACGGGTTCTGCTGTGGGCATCCAGAGCACCCCTGGTGCAAGTTTGTTTGGCAGGATGCAGACCCCTGTGTGGGCAAGGTCGCGTTCATGCAGTGGGACCCCTGGTGGTGCACCAGCACCACCCGATGTGACCCCTGCTCAGCCTGCCAGTGCTGCTGGGCCACGGTGGGGCCGCCCATGCATCCATGGTGGCCGTGGGACAGTGCTACCTGACTGAACTGTCTCCCAGTGCAGGCCCTGTCTGGTGCTGCCCTGTGTGCAATGTGTGTCATGGTGGGCAGTGCACTGCTGGGTGCTCTGCTCACCAAGCTGACCACGGACCACCACACACTCTCCCAACTGCTGTCCACAGGTGCGTGTGCATGATGATGCCTGCATTGCACTGTACACTAAGGTGCAAGGGTGCCCAGGTCCTGACACACGTACATGGACAGTCCAGGTGGTGGGGTGGTTGGTGGTGCTGTGTGTTAGCAATGTCATTTCCGCAGTGCTGTGCTGCTGCCCATGTATGCTGCCTGGTGTGTGTGTGTGTTGTGCATATGAGTGCTCCCCCCTCCCTGATGGTGTGTTGGTATGCCTGGAACCTTCAACTCCCCTGACCTTCATGCATGGTGTGTTCCCCTGTGTGCCTGTGGTTTGCACATGGACAGTGTTGCCTGCACATGTCCCCTTGACTTATCTGTGTTGGGCGTAGTGCTCTTCTGCAATGGTGTCCCAGTGCAGCTGGGCCTGCCGGGTCAGTCGGGGGTCCCTCCATCCTAGGGGGGGCTGCTCATCACCCACATCACCGGTGCCACTGGCGTCCCCATCGCTGTCCCCCTCTTGGACCTGTCGGCTATCCCATGGTCCTTGGCCATGTTGTGCAGATGCAACAGGCCAGGAATATCCCACAGGCCTTTTTGGGGCTGTACTGTGAGGGCTCCGCCGGAGGTGTCCAGGCATTGGAAGCATGCAGCCAGCATCCCAAACACCCACTCTATGATGTTCGTGTTGCGGCATGTGCCTCATGAAACCTAGCTGTGCTGGGGGGGTCGGGCGCCCGGTATGGTATGAGCAGCCAGGGACGGTGGGTATCCGCAGTCACCTGTGTGGAGATAGTGGAGATCAGTGTCATGTCAGGTCCATATTGCCCATATCCTTGTGTGCCACTACTGGGCACCTGTGTCATTCCACCCTTGCACAGGTTTGCATTCCATACATGTGTACTCACCCACTAGATGACCCATGGGGATGTTCCACTCTCGAATCGATGGCACAGTGCAGACTGGTGCCATATGAAGCATCATGTGCTCCGCCAGGGTGTGTGGCAGAGACATTGATAATGCACCCAGTGGCATCACACACCACCTGGCAGTTGACACTGGAAAAGCCCTTCGGTTCCGATCGCCTGGCCGTCGGGGCCAGGTGGCATGCAAATGGCCACATGGGTGCAGTCTATGGCCCCTAGCATGCCAGGCATATGTGCTACCCTGTGGAACTCCTGCATGTTTGTTTCGCTCTGCGGCGGTGCTGGGGAAATGGATGTACTCCATGGCATGAGGCAGCAGTGCCTGAGATTGGGTGAGGATCGTGACATGGCTGACTGTGTAATGCCTGTGGTGTCCCTGTCAGCCTCTGGAAGGTGCCCGTGGCGAGCAGGCACATGCAGGCTGTCAGCTTGGTCTCCACGGACAGAGCATGACTCTGTCGTGAGGTGCCTGCATCACATCACTGCACAGCTCGCAGAGCCGTCTCAGTATTGCCCTGTTCCAGGCGGTACTGGGCCTGATCTTGACATCTGTGTACAGCTCGAAGCTATGCGGGCACGATACCGCCTGTCGGGGCATACCACCGATGGGCCCTCCGAGCCACGTCCCCTGCAGCATGGTGTCTCACCCCTCATTACAGCTTCCAGTGGAAGCTGACACTGTCCATCTCCCTGGCTTCTGCCCCCGGCTGCTGTTCCTGTGTTACCCCCGCTGCCCCCACTGCTGCTTCCACTGCACCGGGCACCCCCCACTGGCCTCTCTGTCCTCCTGGACCCACTGTCCCTCTCTGCCCTTCCAGCTCCTGTCTCTCTCTCTCTCTCTCTGTCTCTCTCCCCCAGTTTGCGGCCTGCTAGAGTTCTTGCGCCGCTTCCTTGAGCCTTTTTATTTTGGCTCAAATCCGGTACTGCGCAACTTCCGGCTACGCCACTCTTGCGCATTGCGCAAGTGTTCGGATATCGCAGTGCGCACTTTATGCATGGACCCGCCCCCTTCAGTTGCGCATGCCTTCATTTCCATTGCGCTGTTGCTCAGCATGTTTTCGGTGGCGCAACTGGCCCCTTCTGAATATTGCAGAATGGCGCATTTTTGGAGTTGCGCACGCACAACCCTGTTGCGCATGGCGCAACCCTTTTGAATATCTGGGCCACTGTATCTATATTATAGTGGCACGGTAATGCCCCTATAGTTAGGGTTGAGAAGGCAGTTCAATGTTTAACCCCAATGTTTGCAGTTTAATAACTTTGATCTGATTTGATACGACACAACATTTGGCATGCACACTTAAGCAGTTTGAGTCTCAATATGGGAAATGTTTCATGATGGCATCTTGTATGGTTTTTGAGATATGGAGTACCAAAAATATAAGAAAAAAGAACTCATACTTAACATTGCATATGTTTTGCTTTCACCAACAATACAGATGGTGTGGAATTTTTTTCATGAAATTTTCAGGTATGAAGGGGTCCATGCCAAGGGTATGCCTTTCGAAGGGTTGGTGAAAAAATATTATACCATTTCAGAGTTGTAATGATTTTTGTGTTGACATTCAAGTTTGACCACTTAAAAAAAAACTTTTGAAAGTGCTTATTTTCATGACTTACTTGTCATGTGTAGAGAAATACCCATCATAATAGCTGCCATCTTGTGTTTTTCTTTTGTTACAATTCACAAAATGGTATAAGAAGGAAATAATGATGTAAAATCAAACCTCAATACCTGTATTTTGCTAAGCATCAATTGTGTAGCTCGAGTCTGGTACTGAATTTCAAAACAATACTTCCCCAAACCTATTTTTCTTCATTAGGATTGCCTTTGGCCATATATCACACTTTGACCATTTGTGACTTGTAATTTTTCCTGTCATGCAGTTATTTGTGACACGTAACTTACAACATATGTTTTCTGACATGTAATTTTATGTAAAGTAAGGTAAGTGCAGTTCAATGTATTTCAGTGGGGTTTTGAACATTGATTCACTACTTTATCATTTTTACGTATTTTGACACCAGCATTTCAACAGACTTTTTGGGACCCCACCTCTTGACTGATGATAATGGAATTATGCAGATCAGGGCAAAAAGGCAATTTTGTGATTGCTTGGTGAAATCACCTTTCAGGCAGGATTTACAATTTTTTTACCACCCTTGTTCATGAGGTGGGGTCATAAGCAGGCAAAGTTAGAAATCTGGGGTCAAAACATATAAAATGACAACAGTTATTAGAGTGCATTGAACTTTTTCTATGCTTACTCATTACTTTGGTAATTTTAACTTACTTTACCTGGCTGAGGAGGGAGGACAAGCCAGGCCCTGCACTTCTGTAGGCAGACAGAGTCTTCCCATGGCAGGCCCAAAGGGTCCTGTGCATCTGCTCCTGTTCACACAGGTTCCAAAGGGACTTACGTGAATGAGGGTTCAATTCCACTATCTCAAAAAGAAAATAAATTCTTTGCAAGAAACTTTGCTAATGCAGCAGTTAAGGTAACATAATGCCACAAAAGTAGGGAAATGTGGTGTTAGGATTTTCAACCCTAACTCCCCATCCCCACCACCTAAGCAGCAAAAGGAAAAAAACATTAGTGTTTTGGGTCTCCAGAGTCTTTGCAAATCAGTGGTGGGGTCTTCTTTGAGCTTGTTAACCCTGATTCTCAACCTACTCTGTGAGCAAGTAACATCAGATGTGATAGCTTTTCTTCACACAAGGCATGCAAGACCCTGTGTGAAGAAAGCTACAACACATTGTGTTGGCAACATGTGGTGAGACATACTTCTCTATCTTTTTAGACTGTATCACTGTGAGGCACTGGCTTGGTCCTGTACATCGTAGTTTGGACAGAAGGCTACAGGCTGAGAGAAGGACAGAGCATTATGGTTGACAACTCCAAGGAAGACCCCACCTCTGATTTTCTAAGAGTCTGGTAACCAAAATGTTTTTTTTCCTTTTGCTGCTTGGGGGTTGGGAGCTAGGGTTGGAAACTCTAACACCACATTTCCCTACTTTTGAGGCATTAGGTTACCCTAACTGGTGCATCAATAACATTTTTTGCAAGAAATAGATATAGAGACATAGATATTATACACATATATTTATTTAGTTTTTGTTGATCAGGTAGGTGCACTAGACAAAAGCATTGCCTATTTTCAGGCACAACCCGAAAGGGTTACAGGCAATAATTGAACAGCATTAGTGGTTACAGACAATAAATGAACAGCAATTATAAGGACACAATAAATACAATAACAGCAATGTGGGCAGGCAGAACACAGGCATAATATGAAACAATGAGCAGCACAAATAGATGTCAGAATTAAGATTACAACTACATAAATACAAATTATCATGTGGTAAATGACATGTTAAGTGTGAATATGATGGATAAATTAAATGTGCACTGATCATTAGATAAGAGGAACTTATAAAGTTAATTCCTAAAAACCTGGTGAGACAGACAGCATTTTAGAAGCATTCAAAAGGAGTTCCAGAGCTTAGGAGCAAATGCTGAGAATGCCTGTTCACCCGTCTTAGTAGCAAATTTTGGAACAACCAGTAGTGACCCATCAGTAGACTGAAAGGGGTAAGCCTGTGAAGAGAGCTTTACCATGTTGGCCAGGGTAGCTGGTATACCTGTTATGATAATATTATCAATGGCACAGCCAGTGTTGAAAAGATAGTAAGAAGATGGGCACAGTCAAACCAGACTGAAGTAAAGGGCAATGTGATGGGTTAGCCTGGGCACAGAAAGAACAAAGCAGCAAATGTCATTGTATAATGTATTCCATTTATTTAAGGCCCCTTGGTTTGCCTCCAAGTAGGGTACCAGCCCATAGGTGAGATGAGGTCATAGGACACCCTGTGCAATAGCCAGCCTAGCAGCTAAGGTTACAGCATATCTAATTTTTTAGGTGAGACCAAGCTTCGTATTTACTGTTTTACAGATTGTTGACAGATGCGAGTCAAAATCCACAGCAGGGTCAAAGATGAATCCAAGGTATTTGAAGAAGTCTACTACCTCTAGTGGGGAGCCCACTGAATAGTAGACGGTAACAGTGAAGGAATAGGACCTGATTCTAGGCGCTGAACCAAATAGCATAGCAAGTGTTATTTTTTGGTATTCATGAAGAGTCTATTGTGATTTAACCAGGACTGAATGGAATCAAAATCAACATTTAGCTTCGAGTTGGTGTCAGATATATATGTAGTACTACTGTACAGTGCCATGTCATCTGCATAAAAGTAAGGTTGAGCAAGAGCCAGCTGTTGTGGGCATAATGTTAAGAAATAAAGTCAACAGCAATGGACCAAGTATGGATCCTTAAGGAACACCAATGTTAGTGGGGGAAAGGTCAGATTTTTCTCTGTTCATTTCCACAAACTGCTGCTGACCATTGAGGTAGCTCACAATCCAGGTAGTGGCAGTGAATCCTAGGTGATCATTTCAGATAGTAGCAAGGTGTGGTCCACATGGTAAATACCTTGGTTAGGTTAATGAAAACAGCAAATGTAAGCATGCCTTTATCCATGGCATCATTAGTAAACTGGATGAGGGCAGTGGATGTGCTATGTGCATGCCAGAAACCATGCTGTGCCAGGGATACTAAATTATACACCTGGAGGAGTTCTGTTACTGGGGAAGGCCATGAGTTTATTGAGTAGCTTGTTGAGCATAGATAGGATGGCTATGGGGTGGTAATTATCCATATGCTTTGTATCACAATTTTTATGGCTGTGTGCAGAGCCTACAGCCATTCTGCTTTCCCTTGAAAAAGGTGTTTCTGTGGAAAACATTTTTCAGGAGTTTTCAGTGTATCCTTCCGTTCTGCAAATCTCTATGGCACTCCCTTCTTTCTGCTTAACTTCAGGGTCACACAGTATGCAAGTGGAGGCTAATGGGATTCAAACACAACTCTCCATGTTTGCAGCTTGGTGCTCTTAACCACAACACTATACTGCCTACTTGTATAGGCAGTTCAGTGCTCTTAACCACAACACTATTATGACAATATACATTTCTGTTTTGGTTCAGACATGTATCCACTACATGCAGCATTTCCTTCAGGCAGCCTGCTTTGTTAAAAAATTACTATGTTTAGACCAACATATGGTTTATATCTTGTCATGCTTAATTTAACAGCAGATCCTGAGTTGTACCTCTAAAATTGATCTAAAGGTCAAAGGTTTTGCAGAGATAACAGCAAGCAGAGAGTATACCCACACATATTATACAGTACCCTGTTACAGTCTAATGAACATCAAACCAATAGGATTCTCTACTCACTAAATTATATGTCAAGTTAGAAAGCCTCCCAGAAAGACATGCTTCCAGAATGAGATACGAGCAGCACAGAGTAGATGCAGCTTCAAATCAGCTCAGAATGCTGTATGTTTGAGAATACAGTCACTGAAAACACATAACTATACATTCATAAATTGAATGTCAAAACGTTACTTATTGGCATGTAAAAAATAAGCCCCAAAAAACAACAGAAAAGTCTATACGTGGCATACAGAGGGAGTAAAGTGATGTTTACCCAAAGTGAGTAAGTGTATTACACTGTATGTAATGTACAACTAGCTGGAGATATTTTCCCAACATACTCTCAACCAAGTATTATGTTCCAGAAACCTAAAGGCCCACAGTGTTGTAACACGAGTTTATACATGATAATATCAATTGTCAGCATAAGTGTCAGATAAAAATAATTACTAGTCAGGGACCCCCAAGAAATTGAATCTGTGCAGTCTGATATATATACATATTTCAATAAAGCATCAGTGTATCATAAAACTAATACATTTACAGAAACAGTCTATGGAATCTAAACAAGAACTCCTAGGTATTAAATCCTCCCCTTCTACAGGTCACCGGTCAGGCCACACTTGGAGTAGTGTGTGCAGCTCTGGAAGCCACACCTGAGGTGGGATATCAAGTTACTGGAGGGATTGCAGTGGGGGGCGATGAGGATGATACAGGGAATGGAGGGATGAGACTATGTGAACAGGCTGGGGGCACTGAATATGTACATCCTGGAGGAGAGGAGGGGTTGGGAAGACATGATCAAAACTATCAAGTATCAGAGAGTAATCAACAAGGATGGAGCCAATGGGGTTTTTAAACCGAGGAAGGGAAGGGACACTAGAGGGCATGGGCTAAGAATAGTGGGGGGAAGATTTAGGAGGGAGATGAGGAGGCATTACTTCACAGAGAGAGTGGTGTCAAAGTGGAATGCCCTACCAGAGAGGATGATATCATGCAAAACTGTGGGTAGCTTTAAGAAGGCATGGGCCAGAGAACAAGGGAGAGTACAGGTGGGTGAGGCCGAGAACAGCCAAGGGTGGACAAAAGGGGAGGCAGGTAAGGCAGCTGCAACCTAGGGGTGCCAGCTGCACACTTAAGCAGATGTTGATATGACAGGAGGCCTGTTTCTGCTGGCACATTCGTATGCTCGTATGTTCGTATGTTCGTGAATGGTGCATTAATGAATAAATACACTTATTGAAAGGGCGTTTTTCCGACACCTCCACCATGATTTTTGCTGTATTAAAAAGCCATATCTTTGGTACTGAAAATGAGATCCAGTGATGGCGTAACTTTGATATAGATGTAAAAAATGCCTTTGGGAAACAGGGAAATCATCACCTTTATAAGACCTTGTAATCACTTTAATATTTTTTTTAGCATGAATGACAAACAGAACTATATTTGCAGCACTTAATGTTATACACAGTACCAACTTCCTGATATAACCCCAACAGATATATGGAAAAGAAAAGGGGAAATTGTTTAACCAGGAAGGGCACACTAAGCCAGAGCTTGTTTCCAGGTGTGACATGGGAGCGCAGGGAAGTTAAGTGACTTGCTCAGGGTCACACAGAATGCAAGTGGAGGCTGATGTGATTCAAACCCAACTCTCCAGGTTCGCAGCTCGGTGCTCTTAACCACAACACTATACTGCCTACTTGTATAGATAATATCCATTTTCTGGTTTGGTTCAGACATGTATCCACTACATGCAGCATTTCTTCTGCAAAAAGTGTTTTTTTCTTCATACACTATTACACTACATTAAGTCCCGAGTGTCCTAGCAAGAGCTCTTATTTCATTTAGCAAGCCAATGTTCAGTGGGGGGGGGGGGGAGGAACTTGTTTAACCAGGAAAGGCACACTAAACCAGACCTTGTTTCCAGGTGCTACCTGAAGGTTATGAGACTTGCTCAGGGTCACACAGTATGCAAGTGGGAGCTGATGGTATTCAAACCCAGATCCCTAGCTTTGTAGATCAGTGTTCTTAACCACTAGGCTATACTGCCTCCATGTACGAAAAATAGTTGTTCTGTCTGAATCTAAAAGAAGTCACATTTGTTATAACAAAAGTAGTGCAATGACGAAAACATGACCCTCCAGCAATATCATGTTGTGCGATTACTGGTAAGATTTAGGAAAGCCTACTGTATTCATTTTCACTAAGTCTTCATGTGTTACTGGACTAGGGGCATCATGACCATTTTACACTTCAGAATAAAAGTTCAAAGCATAGCTCATATTTGCAAAACGTGTGTGTGTGTGTGTGTGTGTGTGTGTGTGTACAGACAGACAGACAGACAGATTGCTCAGTTGAGATGCACCACCCTGTTTTCACTGGAGTAATGCTTCACACATTTAAAATCTGGTACTTCCCATTTCTGCATATTTTTTCCATGAAATTATGTTAGAGGAATGTTCACTTAAAGCAGCAGTAACTGTTAATCAATGTCAATTTTATTTTTTAGCAAAAGATGCAATGCATTCATAATCAGCATATTTCTAACTATCTCACATACTTAAAACCAGATTTATAACTATACAGTATTTGCAATTAATGGCTCAAGACATTAGAATGGCTACCACTGTCAATACTTAATCGCTGTGGTTGACAGTATCTTATACTATTGTATTATGGTATATATCAAAAAATGATTTGTAAAAAATGCCCTTTATACCTTGATAAATGCCCTTCCAATTTTCAGCACCTCCCATCAATTTCAATCTTCTGGCATCCCATCTGCAAGCATCGCTACCTATCAGAGCACTCTTCCAACTTAGAATTTCCCTGATCGACAACGGGTAGACTGTATTACATTCTAATATACAGCACAGAGCAAGATGAATAATATTAAAATGTTTAGTGACTGCAGTGTAGAATCACAGCTTATGTCTTCATTTCAGTTAGACTGCTGGAAGCCATGCAAAGATAACAGAAAAACAAGGACTTTTCAATGCTGAAGATTTCCTTGCATTGTGTATTTGGGACAGCATTCAGTAATGCTCATGGTGCTCATTACTTGGAGCTTCTTCAAGCTCCCCACAGCCATAGTGGCTCTGGCTAAAGTTTGTTATGAATAGGTACCGCTCTGGCAACCTTCCACAGCTCAGGCACTGGCCCAGTGGAAAAGGACAAGTTGAACAGCCTTGTGACAAGTGCAGCTATGAGAGGAGCACCAGTTTTGAGGAACTTGGGTATTAGACCATCTGACCCTGCACTACCACATAATGGGATAGCCTTCAAGAGATGTACAATAGTACCTCAGTTTTGCTGACAGTCAGGTTAAGATGAGGGGAGTCTGGTTCCACTACAGTGGAGCTAGGTTCTGGAACCATGCCAGACAACTTTGTATATCTGAAGAGGTCAGAGAAATTAGAGTTGAAGGCGTTTGCAATTGTTGCTGTATTATTACAATGTGTGCCATCCAGTGCCATGTCAGATATGGTAGGGCCTGTTCCCTGTCCCATGAAAACCTTTCTATGCATCCAAAAGCTATGAGAAGCTCTGACAGATGCCTGGAGGAGCTGTTGTAGTAGACACTTTTTGCAGCTTGTATAGCTTTTTTTACACTAATTTCTCTGTCTTCTGTGGTCTACCCAGTGAGCAAGAGACTCTGAATTTTTAAATCTGGCCCAGGTTTTTTCCTTCATTTTAATGGATGCAAGTAGTTCCATATGTAATCATTTTGTCACTGAGTCTCTATTTCTGTGCTTTGTGAGGGGAAACATGGTGGTCTTGAAGGGCCTGCAGAGTGGATAGAAAGAAACTAAAAGGCATTGTCTATGTCAGATGTCTGGTATATACTGCAGAATTGGGTTTAATCCTTGTGAGCTTCACTGTATTCTCCACTTCTATGTTGAACTCAAACTTTTGTATTTTAATAACGTCACAGCCAGTGAAGTGATTTGCATGAAATGCTGCATTTGTCATCTGGAACCAAAGATCTCTTGATGTGCCAGGTTTTATTCTGGTTGGATGTGTGACTACAGAGATATGGAGTGTCAAAAAATTTGAAAATTGTAATTTTTTTTTAACATTCTGTGTCACGCTGCTGTGCAAACATTTCTTGGGAGTTTGGTCTAAAATTTTTAGAATAGAAAGGTCTGGAATCACAGATTAGCATTCTGAAGATTTGGTGAAAAAATATTAATCCATTCAAAAGTTATTACATTTTATCATTTCCCATTATTTTCAATGGGAAAAGTTATATGTGAGCCTCAAAAAAGGATTCTTTGTCGCAGATGGATAGTTCTTTGTCATAAATGGGTAATCCTTTGCCACAAATGAAGAATCTTTTTTGTGCTGCCACCATTTTGTTTTTTTCTTAGCGAGGAAGACAAACTTGAAAAACTGAAAAAAATGTGTGGATACAAACGTGTGGGGTAGTCAACACTAACGCGCCCTTCATTTCATTTGTTAGTAAGCTGAGATGGGTACAGTATATGAGAATGGGGTGAGCGTTAGGGTTGACAATCCCATGGCACACCCCACACCTGTTTCTGCTTGCAGGGTGGGGTGTTAGAGTTAGGGTGGGGGTGGAGTGTTAGGGTTGGAAACCCGAACAGTGCATTTCTGAGCTTTTGTCACTGGAACGTTAACTAGTGCATTAACAAACTTTTTTGAAAAGAATTTCCTTACTTTTTGAAATAGTATAATCATATCCTTATTTGCCAGTCAGAGCACAAGGCCTCCATATTTTCATGCTGAAGTGCAGGGCCCTCTGGGCCCTGTGTTAGCATCCATCGATAATTTTTGAGATATTGCAATCATATCATTGTTTACCTGTGGGAGCGCAGGGCCCGCTGGGCCCTGCACTCCAATCACTCTATGACAGTATCCATATTTGCATGTGAGGGCTTTGTGCTCTTATCCATCCATAATTTTAAAGATCCTGTACTCGTCTCTAATCCCATGGTGCACAACACCACAGAAACACCTTGCATGGCAATGTTATCCTATGGGAACCACAGTAAAATATGTAACCTGTATAACTACACATCAGATGAATATCTAATCACCAAACTAGCAAAAGGCATATCTGTGGGGCAAACCCTTTTTACCCTCAAAATTCCAGACAACAATTGCAAGCCATGTCTTCACAGCGGAGTAACAAAGCAATGACTGCATACACTTCAAAAATACAATGTTATCCTATGGCAAATACAGGAAAATTTAAACCTTTACAACTCAAGACCAACATAATCTTCTTTCACCAAACCAGCAAAAGGCACATTTGTTGACCAAACCCTTTGTATCCTAAAAATTTCACACCAAAATTCTTAACTGTTTCTTTACTGTGAAGTGACAAAAAACAGCTATATGAAAATTATTTGTTTCGCAAATTGCAAAGCAGGATACTGTTTTAGAAGAAGAAGAAGAAGAAGGAGAAGAATCAGCATTTATATAGAGCTTTTCATACACAGTATCCCAAAGTGCTTTACAAGCAGTACTAGACTGGTAGTGAAGTGACTGAATATGTGGTGGAGACCATATCGCACATCATCACCCACACACAGCCTGGATAATTGCATGAATTGGTTTATGGGAAGGGGAATGTTGGCCTGGACACCTGGAATGTTCCCTGATCTTTTTGAGAAGAGTGCCCTGGGTTCTTTTACTTCTACCTGGACACCCACCAGGGCAACACCAGGATGGGCAGAAAGGACCTCGGTTTAACGTCTCATCCGAAGGATAGCACACCCCAGCAGTACAGTACCCCCCAAAACTGCACTCGGATGCCAGCAATTTTTAGGTACTAGTCCAATCCCGGTGTGGGATAAGAACCCACGATCTTCTGGTTCAGAGGCAGATGTGCTACCAACTGAGCCACGCTGACACCTATTTTGTTTTGAGTTTTCTTTTTTCACAATTTGGGAAAAAGGAAAATTCTTTTATGCAAATTGTGAAACAGAATACTGTTTCGTATTCTTTTTTCACAATTTGAGGAAAAAATTACTTTTTCACAAACTGTGAAACAGAATCCTGTGTCGTGATTCTGTTATTGCAAATTTGCAAAAAAGGATTTTGCCATGTTCAAAATTACACATTTACAGGAGATTTATGAAAAAAGTAACACCGGAATCCATTAGAGCAGGCCTTGATTACCAGAACACATGTGTTGGTTACTTCAGAAAATATCATAGTTTTCTGCTTTTTAACTTTGTTTCCCTCACAAAGGAAAAACAAGATGGTGGCAGCATGAAAAAAGATTCCCCATTTGTGACAAAGGATTCCCCATTCATACCAAAGAGTGCCCATTTGCAACAAACAATGCTTTTTTTTTTGGAGTGAACATCTAACTTTCCCCATTGAAAATAATGTGAAAATTTAAAATGTAATAACTTTAGAACGAATTCATATTTTTTCATCTGATGTTCAAAAGGCACATCTGTGACGTAAGACCTTTCTAACTTAAACATTTCAAACCAAAATCCCAAGCCATTTTTGTGGAGGGGTGTGATAAATAATTTAACCAAAACCTGTAATTTTCACATTTTGTGACACTCATTATCTCCACACCAACATATCCAACTGCAGGGAAACATGGCACATCAAGAGGTCTTTGGTCCCTGATGATGCATGCAACATTTCATGGACATTGGTTGAATGATTGCAAAGTTATTAAAGAGCAACTTTTTTGAGTTTAACATAGAAGTGGATAATGAATCCTAACTATAGGGGTGTGACCACACCCCTATAATAACATTCCATATCTTCACACCCACACATCCAACCAGAGTGAAACTTGGCACATAAAGAGACTGTCAGTCCCTGATGGTGCATGCAAATCTTTAAGCTTGGTTAAATGGCTGCAAAGTTATTACAGTGCAAAAAGCATGAAAAAAGATTCCCCATTTGTGACTAAGAATCCTTTTTCGAGGTAAGCATCTAACTTTTCTCATTGAAAATAATGGGAAAATTTAAAATGTAATAACTTTTGAATTAATTAATATTTTTTCACCAAATCTTCAAAAGGTACATATATGACCCAAGATCTTTCAACTCTAAAAATTTCTGACCAAAATCCAAAGCCATTTCTGTGCAGTGGCGTGACAATGAATTTGACCAAAAAAGGTAATTTTTACATTTTTGACACTCTGTATCTCTGCACCTGCACATCTAACCTCAATGAATTTTGGCACATTAAGAGATCCTTGGACCATAATGGTGTGTGCAAAATTTCATGGAAATAGGTTGAATGGTTATGAAGTTATGTAAGTGCACACTTTTGAGTTTAACATAGAAGCAAAGAGTGAATCTCTATATATTTAAATATATATATATATATAAAATTAGAGGCCAAAAAATCTGTTTAATGCATCAGTTAGGGTTGTTCCACAGCAACAAAAGCGAGGAAATTCAGTGTTAGGGTTGAAAACCTCCCTAGGACCCACAGCCCACCCCCAGACTGGCATTGTGGTGCACCATGGGGTCATCAGCCCTAACTCACACCCATAACATGTGTAAAGAATCTGAGGTGTACGCAAATGGGGTGTGAGTTGGGACCGCGACCATGGGCGCATCTGATCTTGTTGAGGGTGAGCTGTGGGGTTCAAGTGAGGGTTTCAACCCTAACACCAAATTTTCTTACCTTTTATCACTGTGGAACAACCCTAACTGATGCATTAAACTGAGTTTTTTGCTTCTAATTTCCCTTCCTTTTTAGAACGATGACGAGAAATAGTGAATGTAAAGTGGCGGAGGGCCCCACACTCCCACCACATGATGTCTTGTGACATAGTAACAGGAATGGCAATGCAATCAGAAGAGCCAGCAGTGGCACACATGGTAATGCAAACATAAAGGGTAAAGGAAACATTAATAGAAATGCAAGCGCAAAGTGACGCTGAAGCAAATAGGGACGCTATGGACATTGAAACGTATACGAAAACACAATTGGTAATGCGAACAGTGATGGCAGCGGTATTTAAAATGGAAATGTTAAGTGTCACAGCAAAAAAAACGGAAGGGAACAGAAATGGAAAGCATAAGCGCCAAGTGCACATCGTAACCCAAAACCGTAATGTCTTGAGCCGCAGTGACGGAATTGTAAATGCAAATGGTAAAGATAACAGGAAGAATAACACCAAAGGAAACAGAAACAGAAACCGGAACAGAAGCGTGTATGTAAACGCAAACCGAAACGCGCACAGGTACAGTACCAGAATTGTAAATGCAAATGGTAATGGTAAGAAGCAACAATAACACCAAAGCAAACAGAAACGCAAAAGGAATTGCAAGCACATATGGAAACACAAACCGTAATGTGCATGGGCACAGTAAAGGAATTGCAAATGCAAATGGTAACAGTAACAGCAAGGAAGACACAAAACGAAAGATAAATGGAAATGCAAATGAAAGGGTTGCTGTAAACAGAAATGGCAATGCACACGGTGATGCAAACAAAAACACAAAGAGAAACAGTAGTGTAAACGCAAATGGTAACAGTAACAAAAATGCAAGCGCAAATGGCAACACAAAGGGTAGCGCACACTGTGGCATACATGGGAATGTAAATGCAAACAGGGACAGAAACGCAAGTTGAAACAGTAACTGCAACAGTAATGGAAGTGCATACCCTGTTTTTGCTGAACAGGTGCATAGAGAAACACAGTGTGTACAAAGAATGTATGCATTGTAATGGGCATCGAAGCTGAAAACGAGCATTGGAAGTACTTAATTGCTAATATCTCAGCAACCGCATGATATAGAAAAGAATATTAATTTCACAAAAATCATGATTTTCCTGGATATGCAACTCAACCAAAAATTTGTATCTCACATTGTTTTCGAGATACGAGCCTCGAAAGGTGCGGCGTACTCCACCATGTTAGTCTATGGGAAAAAATGCCAACTTCGGAGTACTGTAACTTTGCAACCATGCAATATTTTATCAACAAACTACCAAAAGGCACATCTGTGAGATGTTGGCTGCGTTCCCTCCAAATTTCAGGCCAAAAGACCTAACCGTTCTTTTGTAGCAAGGTGGCAAAAAACTCCTGTCATTTTGGCCATAGTGCTGCAAAGTACTTTCGTGATTTGCAACAGATTTGCAAAAGTGTCATGAGCATGACAGCACTTTGTGAAAGTACTTTATCCAAAACTTTGAAAAACATATTTCTGGGGTGTTTAACCCCAAAATAAAGACATGGCTAGCATCCTCAGGCTCCAACTAGGTGAACACAAAAATAATTGTGTCCCTAGATGTTCCCAATTTTAAATGCCAAGCGTTTTTCTGATCACCAACTGAAAACAAAATGGTGGATTTGCGAAAGTACTAGGGCCATTTGAGACAGTAAAAAGTGCATTTGCGAAAGTGTTGAACTTCTTGTTAACTTTCCCCATTGACTTATAATGGGAACTTGTTTTTTGAATAACTTTTGAACCGTTCAATATTTTTTCACGAAATCTTCAAAAGGCACATTGAGCACCCTGGCCGCATGTTCCCTGAAGTTTTATGACCACTCGCACAAACCGTGTGACCTGTAGGCACGAGCAAAGAATTCAACATATAGTGTAAATGTGTGTGCAGATCGTGCTTAATAACTCTGCAGCTATAAATCTGACCAGTACGAAACTTGGTAGATCCTAAGGTATATGGTTCTTGAAAATATGTTCCAAATTTCAGGCAAATCCATTGAAAAGTCACAAAGTTATTAAGGTGTAAAATTTGACCCTTTAACCTTAAACTGGCTCCTCAACCCTAACTATGGTAGCACTACCGTGCTACCATAATATATCTATATCCATATATATATATATATATATATATATATATATATATCACACTACATTAGAGGCAAAAAACTCTGTTTAATGCATTAGTTAGGGTTGTTCCACAATGACAAAGTGAGGAAATTCGCTGTTAGGTTGAAAACCCCCTGACCCCCACCACCCCAACGGCATTGGGGTGCGCATTGGGATCGTCAGCCTAACTCTCACCCCATGACATGTGTAAAGCAGCAGAAGTATAGGAGAATGGGGTGAGAGTTGGGACCCACGATCTGTCACTTTCAATGCCGGTTGGGGGTCAGAGGGTCCAAGGTTTTAGCCTAACACATTCCTCACTTTACTGTGGGAACAACCTAACTAATGCATTAAACAAATTTTACTCTATTCCTTCTTTGAGAATGATAACGGAAATAGTGAATGTAATGCAGCAGCGGAGTCGGGACCCTTTGGGCCCAGCGCTCCCCACTCTCATCGTGAGGTGGGAGCGCTGGGGCCCAAGGGATCCCGCTCCCAACACATGATGTGTTGTGCCATACTAACAGGGACAGCAACGCAAACAGAAATGCTAACAGTGGCGCACATGGTAACACAAGCACGAATGAGAACAGAAAGGGTAATGCACATGGTGGCATAGACGGGAATGGTCTGCCACGTGATGTGATATCACATAGTAACATGGTGCCTGCAAACAGAAATGTCAATGGGCATGGTGATGTAAAGTGAAACAGTAAGATAAACAGTACTGTAGACAGAAATGGCAAAAAATAACAAAAACGCAAGCGCAAGTAAGCATAAGGATAACGACATGGTGGCGCAGGCGTCAATGGTAAGTGAAATGGTACGGATCCCATAGCGAAGGGCAACAGTAACAGTAATGTAAGCGCACAGGCTGGTTTTCCCCAAAACCTGCATTGAGAAAGACAGTGAGTACAAATAATGTATGCAAAATAATGAGTATCGGCGCAGAAAATGAGATCTTGGAATACTAAATACATTATATCTCAGGAACCATACGACGTAGAAAAAAATTTAAAAGTCATATTATTTACAACTGTCCTGGCTAATTTGGATCTTAGCCCCATTGGGGCGGAGAAATTTTCCAACGAAAAGTCCGTATCTTGCACCGTTTCCGAGATACGGGCCCTGAAAGGCGCGGCGAACGCCGTAATGTTATCCTATGGGAAAAAAAGGAAAGTTTGGAGCACCATAACTTTGCCTCCCTGTAATGTTTTTTCACCAAACTACTGAAAGGCACATCTGTGTACTGTTGGCTGTCTTCCCTCCAAATTTCAGGAAAAAAGACCAAACCGTTATTTTGCAGCAGGGTGCCAAAGGATTCCTGTAATGCTTCAGGCGCCGTAATGTTATCCTATGGGAAAAACTGTCAACTTTGGAGTGCCATAACTTTGTCGCCATGTAATACTTTTTCAATACAACACTGAAAGGCACATCTGTGAGATGTCGGCTGCGTTCCCTTCAAATTTCAGCCCAAAACTCCCAACGGTTATTTTGCAGTGCAGTGCCAAAGAATTGCTGTCATTTTCCCACAGACTAGAAAATTACTGTCGCAATTTGCGAAAGCTTTCGCAAAAATTTGCGACACTTTCATGAGCACAAAAGTAATTTGCGAAAGTACTTTTTCCAGAAATTTGAAAAACATATTTCTGGGGTGTTTTACCACAAAATAAAGACATGGCAAGCATCCTCAGGGCCCGACTAGGTGAATACAAAAAAAATTAGGTTGCTAGAGGGTCCCAAATTTAAATGCCAACCATTTTTCTGATCACCAACTGAAAACAAAATGGCTGATTTGCGAAAGTAACAGGCCCGTTTGAGAAAGTAAAAATGCATTTGCGAAAGTGTTGAACTTTTTGTTAACTTTTCCAATTGACTTATAATGGGAAACTGTTTTTTGAATAACTTTTGAACCGTTTAATATTTTTTCACGAAATCTTTGAAAGGCACATCGGGGACCCAAGCTGCATGTTCCCTGAAGATTTAGGGCTGGTCACGCAAACCGTCACGACCTGTGGCGCGACCACAGAATTCCAGAAAAGAGTAACGCACAGATCACACTTAATAACTCCACAGCCGTATATCTGACCAGTACAAAACTTGGCAGATCCCAAGGCCTATGGTTCTTGATCATGAATTCCAAATTTCAGGCAAATCCATCAAACAGTTGCAAAGTTATTAAGGTGCAAAGTTTTGGGGTTTAACATAGAAATGGCTCCTCAACCCTAACTATGGTAGCACTACCGTGCTACCATAATTATAGTGGCACAGTAGTGCCACTATAGTTAGGGTTCAGTACCCCATTTAAGGTTAAATCTTAAAATTGGCAGCTTAATAACTTTGCCACGGTACGATGGATTTGCCTGACATTTGGAATGCACAGTCTGGTACCATAGATCTCTGGACCTGCCAAGTTTTGTTATGGTTGGATGTACGGTTGCAGAGATACAGAGCACCAAACAAAATGCACAAATTACACATTTTTGCACATTTTGTGCTCATGCCTACAGCCCACTCAGTTTTGCGACTGGTCCGAAACCTTCAGGGAACATGCAGCTAGGGTTCCCGATGTGCCTTTTGAAGATTTAATGAAAACATATTAAACAGTTCAAAAGTTATTCAATAAAGACTTTTCCCATTATAGTCTATGGGAAAAATTAACAAAATATGCAAAAGTGTCGCAAATGCACTTTTTACTTTCGCAAATGATCCTTGTATTATTGGCCATCTTGTTTTCAGTTAGTGGTTACAGAAATGCTTGGCAGTTAAATTTGGGACCCTCTAGGGACACAATTCTTGTTTTGTTCACCTAGTTGAGCCCTGAGGATGCTAGCCATGTCTTTTTTTGCAGGCAAAACACCCAAGAAATATGTTTTTAAAATTTTCGTAAAAAGTAGTGTCGCAAAGTACTTTTGCATATGCGACACTTTCATGTTCTTATTTGTGAAAGTATCGTGATTTGAGAAAGTACTTTGCAACACTATGGCCAAAACAATAGGGAATCTTTGCCGACCTGCTGCAAAAGAACAGTTTGGTCTTTTGGGCTGAAATATGGAGGAAAGAAAGCCAAGATCTCACAGATATGTCTTTTGGTGGTTTGGTGACAAAATGTTAGAGGGCTGCAAAGTTACAGCACTCTGAAATTGATGATTTTTCCCATAGACTAAAATTACAGTGGCTGCTGCGCCTTTCGGGGTCCGTATCTTGAAAATGGTTCGAGATACGGACTTTTCGTTGGAAGAATGCTTAGTCCCACACTAGGGGGCGAAGTATAAAACTAGCCTGGAAAGTCATAAATAATATGAGATTTAAAATGTTTTTCTATGTTGTACGGTTCCTGAGATATAAGGAATTTAGTATTCCAAGTGCTCATTTTCTGCTCCGAGTGCCATTATTATGCATACATTCTTTGTACTCACTGTGCTTCTGAATGCACCTGTTTTGGAAAGAAGGGTGTGCGTTTACATTACTGTTACTGTTAGCATTTCCGTTTGCATTTCCGTTACCATTTGCGTTAGCATTTCCGTTTATGTCACCGTGTGCGTTATCCTTTGCGTTTGTACTTGCAGTTGCGTTACTATTACCATTTGCGTTTCTATTACCATTTTTGTTTGCATTTACTTTTGTGTCACTGTGTGCATTGCCATTTGCATTTGCGTACATGCTTGCATTTGCATCTCAGTTTGTGTTGCTGTTTCCTTTAGCGTCATCATTGGTGTTACTGTAACTGTTTGCATTTCCAATTGCATTACCGTTACCATTTGTGTGTTTATTACCATGTGCATTTGCATTTCTTTTGTCCTTAGCATTTGCGTTTTCGGTAGCTTTTCCATTGTCGAGTGCGATACTGTTTCATTCTGCGTCACCGCTGCCATTACTGTTTGCGTTTCTGTTAGCGTTTGCATTTTCATTACCGTTTGTGTTTCTTTTACCATTAGCATTTGCGTTACCATTTCTGTTTTTATTTACATTTGCACTTGCATTTCTTTTACCGTTTGTTTTATCATTTCTGTTTGCATCACCATATGCGCTACCGTTTGCGCTTGCGTTTGCATTACTGTTAGCATTACTATTTTCTTTTACCTCACTGTTGCCATCACCGTTTGCGCTAATGTTACCATTTGTACTTTTGCGTTTGCACAGTGCACTACAAAACATTGTTTTTCCTATTTTTCTGCAATCTCTTCCATGATGCATAGCGCAGCCAGTGTGTGGTTGATTGATCTGAAACTTGCCACGTAGAAAGACCTTTACTCAAGGAATATGGCAGTTTTTATTTGGTGAAAAAAATGTAGTCCTGTTCCAGAGTTATTGCCATTTGAAGTTGGCCCCCCTCATGGTTACACATTTTTCATCTGCCAGGTCTGCCAGTTCAGTGCATTTTCGGCCGCAATTTCCACCATTTTGTGGTAGAAGACTTCTTAAAGGTGCTGAAATGTAAAAATTGAATATCTCTGGAATGGTTTGGTCTTTTCGCATGAAATTTGGAGGGCGTTGCGTAGATATCCTAAGGATGTGAATAATGCTGTTTACATGTTGGAAAAATAATTCACTGTGAAGATACTGTGTGATGCATTTAACATTTTGTGCATAGTGTTCTGCATGGTGCTACTGGCTTGAAATTTATAGTGTAGGTAGCCCTAGTGGTACAGAAGTGCCTTGCAGTGGTTTGGTGTGTAAAACATTAACAGGTGCAGAATTATTCCACTCCGGCGAATAAAAATTTGGTTTATTATGCGTCAATAACTTCTGAACCATGTGTCTGATTTACCTGGCATTTGGAAAGTACAAAGATGTATAATACACCTTTGACTGTGACAATTTTCTGGTCACTGGCACTTACTGTTGCTGAATTGTGCATGTTACATTGTTTGCTTATGGTGCTGTGCGCCTGTTGAACAGATGCACACACAATTCCGGACACATGGTTTGCTATGGTACATGTTTTCTTTTAACAATTTTTGGTTCTGTTGGATATACTGTTCTCATGTAGCAAAGAAGCAAACATTTTTATTTTCAGAAATCCTGAGCAGTTTTCCCAGCGTGATGCTGTGCAACTGTTGAACAGATTCAGATAACATTTGTTATACATGTTGTGGTATGGTAGATGTCTTCATTTACTACTTTTCATTTCAGTCGGTCATACAGTTTTTTGTGCAGCGAAGAGACAAAAATTCACACGGTGGGAATGTGGGGCCCGAAGGGCCCAGTGCTCCCACCACCACATTCCATTCACTATTTATAGTGCACATTCTCAAAAAGAAGAGAAATTAATGGCAAAAAAACTCTGTTTAATGCATCAGTTAGGGTTGTTCCACAGTGATAAAAGTGAGGAAATTCGGTGTTAGGGTTGCCACCCTTTGCACCCCATGCCCACCCTGCCCCAAACAACAGGCATCTGGGTGTGCGTTGGGGTAGTCAGCCCTAACTCTCATGCTATTCCATGTGTAAATAAGCTGAGGTGGTGCAATATAAGGAGAATGGGGTGAGAGTTAGGACCGATGACCTAAGTGCACACCCAGATGCCTCTTGGTGGGGGCATGGTGGGCGTGGGGTGCAAGAGATGGCAACCCTAACACCTTATTTCCTCACTTTTCTCACTGTGGGACAACCCTAACTGATGCATTTAACAAAGTTTTTTTGCCATGATTATATATATATATATATACAGTATATATAGCAACTACTGTTTGTTTAAGGTAGTACACAATCCTCCTTCATGAGAGTCAAAATTGGTCAAGCAAGATTGATAGTTGACCTGCTTGGGAAACTGTTGGGTTATTGGGTAATACTGACCACTTTATCATTGGAAAGAATTTTTGTGATTTTTCCAAAGGAAAAAATTAGTTTATGTAATCAAAGATTTCAGATCAGAATGGTTGGATACAGTTATAATTCTAAAAATATTGGTTCAGCTCATGTCAGGAATGATAATCTTAAAGGGTTGTTATCAATAACCAATACCCAAAATAATAACAATGTAGCTGACTGATGTTTACATTCAAATAGAAATTGTAAATGCGAAGAATGACAAAATCACATTTTTTTTTCCAATGAGTAAAACCACTAATGGCTTGCAGTATTATTTAACAATAGTGGATGACCCCCACAATAGAGCCACAATTACAAAATAAAAATGGAGTTTTTTCCATCCAAACCTATAGAACTGAGATATAGAATTAATAAAACTAGGAACATTGAATGTAACTGAGGTTTAAACCAAGCTGAATACTTGAAACATGCTGTTATTCTGTAGGTGGTATGAGGCTAGTAGGCAAAAGTATCTGTCAAAAATAATACATTTTCCAGATATATCGAATGATGACTTAATATTCATCCTAATGTCAACTGAAGATCATTATGCACTGAAATGTCTGTCAAAGTTTCTTTATGTATGTTATGAATTTTGTAAAAGGAAATTACACTTCATAAAATGCACTTGCGCCTAGGTAATATTTGTGATATGTCTGTTGTTAGAATTTTTTTTCTTACTTCTTTTAATAGTACTTATATAAACTTGTAATGACTATTGTTGCAAAGTCGATCGATAAACTGAGCTGAAACAGTTGTGTCTTATTGCTTACTTAATCATGGGAAGTGGAAGACCATTCATTGGGTGCTGACTGATATATTGGCAAACTATATGGACCAAGGGATTATTTCTGCCATCATTCTTTATGTTTCTGTGTTCACTAAATACCTGCTTGATGGCTGCAATGGCTGACATTTCATGGGCAGATAGACAGGAAGGGAAAATAAGAATTTCTGGGTCAGATGGAATGGAGTTAATATCAATGGAAAATCGTTATGAGTAGAGTGAGTCTAATACTGTAGATTCCAGTCATGCCACAAGTTTGAGTGCCGTGTAGCTGAAGAAGTACTGTAAGTACAAAGAGGAGCTTAGAATAGAAGAAGACAGTGGCAAAACATTCAGTGAAACTGCATAATTCACTGTAGTAGTGCACACTTATACCTGAAATGACTAGGCACACAGATGTATTCATTTGCCCAAGTATTACAGGGGGTGGCAGGGAAGAGCTGTTAGTGATCTGTAGGGAGTGCAGAGCCCTCAACATCCTAAAGATGTTAAGGTTAAATGGGAGCTGTCAATTCTGCAGGAGATTCAGAAAATAAATGCTGAGCTAGCAGCCCTGAAGATAGAGCAATGGATCCTGAGGCATGAATGAGAAAAGGTTCTAAGGGAAGTGAAGCTTTACTAGTCCCAAAAGAAAGGAAACATGGAACAGTGGCATGGACTGCAGTGGACGACAAGGGGGTGGGGAGAGGTGAAAGTCCCACTATGGATATAATCCCAGGGATCTGACATCAGAACAGATGTTTACCTTTGAAACAATCTGATAAAGAAGACAGTGACACCTCTGAAATAATTGGAGTATATGCAAGGGATAATGTGGATGGAAACAGAGAACTTGAGATGGGGATGAGCAGAGGAAGTACATAATAATAATATTGGACTCCACAGTAAAAGGGAGGGGCAGAATAGTGTGCCACTCAGACTGGGTGGACATATCAATTGTATGCCCTCCAGATGTAATGGAGAATAAGATCACACCACAGAATGAAGCGTGATTAGGAGTGGACAGATAAATGCCAGGTGTTATCCTATGCCTGGGCAACATTGACTTGGCAAGAATTAGTGTAGGTGGAATAAAGGAAAGGTTCAGGGACTAGGACAGATATAGTAGCCCTCTTAGACATTCTGCTGATGCCACTCACAATGAAAATCAGGCAAGAACAAATCAATAACTGCATTGCATGACTTAAGGAGAGTGGGAGGACCAGGACTTTGGCTATCCAGGAAGGTGGCTGGCCATGTGGCAGAATTGGAACCCTTTAGTTAAGTATGGGTTGCATCTTAGCCAGAAGGGTATTGGTGTGCTGGAATGAAAGCTAAAGGATGTGGCAAGTCAGCTTGTAAACTAAGTGAGAGGGGGAATGGGTGCCAGGTGAGGTGCAAGGGAAACATGGTAGACACTAAGGTGTCTCCAGACAACTTGGTCTGAGAGTATCTCCCTATTGCAGGAGTACACAACTGTATAATGGTCAAAATGATGATATTTAGAATACTCCAAACAGGTGCAATTGCACTACAATGGAGAAAAAACAAAGCAAGTAGAGGGCTAGTAATACTAATGCTAGGATCATTTGTAATTAGCTTGATAAACTGGTAATGGTATCAATGGATGGACATGACATCATAGCTCTTATGGAGACGAGGGCAATTTAGGAGCATAGCTGGAACCTAATCATGTAAGCAATAAGACACGACAGGGTGTGCATGGAACAGATTTTACTGCACGGTTAGGGGCATAATGAGGCACGAGGCCCTGGCCGAGTGCCTTTAGCCCCTGGCGTGCAGTAAAATCTGTTCCATGCACTCACCTGGAGTTTCTTATTGCGCTTATAAAATGGGCTCCTGTTTTAAAAACTTTTTACATTTGGGAAAAGCATGTTTATATGTAGAAACAATAGATTTACTTGTGTGCATTTATGATCAAATAGTCCTTCCACTCACAACAAATGATGTCACTGATGATGTCATTGTATTGTTGCCTACCTTCTTCTTCCTGTTTTTTTCTCTGTTTTTCCCCACATTCAAGATATGGAATGTTTATCACGGAATGTTTACCATGGAATACATGGATTCAAAATTCTGCTCAGTTCCACTGCTAGAATGTTCCCTTTCTAACATACTATACACACACACACACACAACAACAAAGGCCTCTGTTACAGCCAGAGACTCAATTATCTCACTGTGAGGGCAAGGAGAAGAGATTTCCCTGATGAGCAGGTAAAGATAGTAGGGGGATTTTTCATGTCAGCAAAGAAACAGTTGTAATGAAAACTATAAACAATACGTAATGTTTCTATTTTTTTATGTGTGTAAGGAGAATGTGTTGATGAGGAAAGCAACATTTAATTAATCTGTTTTATTTTGTATTTAAGGTTTTTTTAATTTTAGGGCCCAGTGCAAGTGAATGTGATGCTTCCAGTTACAGGGCAAAAAACAATGGCTGCCAGTTGAGTTTTTAACATTCTATTAGCTTAATGATTCCAGTGGTGATCAGTCCACATTTGGCAGCACTTTTTATTTTCCATGCATGGAACATAATTGCTACATGAACAACAGCCAATCAGATTTCAGGATTTTCTCTTACCATTTTATAAATCAGGTTACTCAATGTTTAGGACAGATTGGAAGCATACCAAGGAAGGGAGTGGTGATTTATACAAATCAAAGAAGGAGACAGGGAAGAGTTACTTTATATCTCATAGTTAGTGGAGGGGACTTATGATACCTGCAGCTAGTGCAAAATGCAGTAGCCAGGTTACTGATGGGCCTCCTGAGGTCATGTCACATGACCCCAGTCCTGTGTGACCTGCACTTGTTGCTGGTGAAGTGGTAAATCTCCTTCAAGGTCAGTCTGCAGACCTATAAAGCCCTATATGGACTGAGCCCAAGCTGTCTGATTGATCTTCTGTCCTCTTAGTGCCCTGCCTGTACTCTCCTCTCCACTGTTGTGGGCCTCCTAGTGGTTCCCAGGGCAAGGCTTAAGACATCAGGGGATTGCACTTTTGAAGTGGCTGGTGAGAGAGGCCTCCTCGATGGAGTATTTAAGGGGGGCTAAAAACTTAACTTTTTTAGTCAAGCCTTTAACCAAAGCTAGTCCCACTGGTCTGGTTTTAGTTATTTTAGCTATTGATGCTGACAGCTTTTTATCTTATGTCATATGTATTTATTTACCTGTTTTATTCTGTGTTCCATGACTTGTGTTGTGTATAGCAACCAGGGTCCCTGGGATTAGGTGTTCAACAGATAAACTACTATTACTACTACTACAACTTTGTCTGCAACTTACTGCTGATGGGAAGAGAAGGTGTAGTATGCTGTCCATTAATGGAGGATGAGAAAAGGGATAAGAGATTTGTCCAGGGTATGGTGACAGCAATGGGACACAATAAAGCAGCTATTATGGGAGACTAAATTCTCAAATGCCGACTTGTAAATCAGCATAGCAAATAACCAAAGTAGACGTATTTTTTGATAAAGTGCAGTAGGGCTCTCATGCTGTGGGGAACCAATCAGGTGCTACTTCTATCACAGGATGTCATTTCATTCATCTTACCACAATGAAGGCAAGCACAAGCTGCTCCATTGTGAAACCCAATTATTCTTTCAGCTTTGGGTGCTGGGGGGAGACAGAGGATGAGGCTAATGGATTTGTCAGGAGAGACTCCGTATTTAATTGGGCTTGGGATATCAGGACTGCAGCTTGTAGCAGGATGGGTGGGTATGTTGATTTAGAGGAGGCTGGACTCACTAGGAGTGATTTATAATAGGAAAACAGAAGTAGAGTAAAACAGGTGGCAGAACTGAGCTTTTTATTTAATAATAATACTATCAGAGGACTTAGGGGGGAGTAGGGAGGTTGTGGGTTACAAGGTGGTCTGGGTGGTGACACTGGGGGTTTGGGGAGCTATTTATTGCTGTGGCTGATTTATCAATAATTGGATAGTCAGATTTTAGGATAGCCAAATCCTAATCTGTTTCTGAACCCACGCTAGGATCAGATGTCTGATTTAGATATGGATTATCCTAATATCTGACTATCCTAACTCAGATTGGAAATTGAGTTTTCTTTTTTTTGGGGGGTTGCACCAGACCCCAAAGTGGCTCGGCCCCCATACCCTCAGTTCCATAGTTGGCCTCCTGGGACTTACGTTGAGTGGCAATCCTCCTGGGCTTGCCTTCAGGATGGGACCTCCAAGTGGGCGCATCCCCAGATGGAATTCCAAAAACAGGTTTACCACCATTGCCAGGAGGGGTTGAGCCACCTGATGGAACACTACATTCAGTAGCCAGTTGAATGCTGCAGACGAAGAGAGCAGGACCAGTGGAATGGGGTGTCATGCATGGGGGTCAGCATTTTTTTTTGCATGCTTAATCCCTATGGGAGGTGTGGCGTGCAATGGTATGACACTACAGAAGCATCAACATCTGGCACACCTCCACACTGCTTTGGCTCTGGCAACTGCTCCATCCAGACTCCACCAGAGATCAGTCATGCATCAGACATGCTCCCATTCTCCCCCCCGGAGAAGGAGAGCAGTCCATTTGACACTCTATCCTCTTCTCCCTGGCCATCCCTTCAACTCGTCGGGTCCAGTCCCAAATCCAAGATGTCAGTGTTGTGAATGAACAGCCTATCTCTGCGCCAGCAGGCCAGCTGGAAATTGAGTTTACAAACAGGGTGGTGGAGCTGTGGAGCAATCTGCCAGCTGATGTGGTGGGTCCTAAAACTAACAATGGTTTCAAACATGGCTGGGACACAGTACAGGGCCTAGTGGTTGCTCACGGCGACAGCGGTGGGATGGGGAGCATAAGGGTGGATAGTGTGGGTTAGAACCCTGTATGAACAATAGGTTCTGGGTTTTTAGGGTTTATGGGCAGACTGGATGGACCAGTGGTCTTTTTCCCCCATCATTGTCTATGTTACTATGAATCAAAGCACAATATGCACTCAGATATCTGACCTCATTTGTTCCCATTGTCTCTGATGGATATCTTAGTGAGATGGTTATCTGAGTACAGATTCTGTGACAAACACAGCAAAAGGTAGATCAACACCAGTGATGAAGAATGAGTGTGATGGGTAAGTGGGAGGCAGATAAATAAGTGCTGACTGCACTGGATGTGTCATGTCCTGTAGCTACCTGGTGCCTGTAAAGTATGCGAGAATACCACTGTGGAAGTTCAACTACTGAGTCCACATAATAGCAATTAAAGATTGATAGTACAGTAACTGCTTAGTTTTAGGTAGAAAATTAATGCTATTACAATTACTTATTATGGTCTTAAAAGAAAGCATTACAAGTTACTTAAACAAGTATTAATGGTACGAGTAACTAGTTATTCTCTGTCCCCTCCCTTGGCCTTAGGTTCCCCAAGATTTCTGCTACTGGCAGTCTTCCTCTTTATAGTTCCAATGTACATAACATATCTTGGCAATACTTTCCTATAAATAATGGCTACAGCAGGGGGCAGACTGACAGGGTCACAGGCCGTGGCCACCAGAGCCACCCAGTGCCCACCTACTTGAAATGTGATTATTGTTCTTATACTGACTGTAGTAATGCTACTTGTCATAAACTTACAAGAAGACTACTTATATATGAATATTCAACATCACAGCTAGTTAAATTTTACAGCAATTTGGCTGCCAGGTAACTTGGAATGACCATTCCCATGTTCCCATTGGGGGGGGGGGGGGATAATGATGAGCTTTACAAAAATATGAAATTTAGGTTTTATTAATTACCAAAAATGTAAACACAGCAGCACTGCAGTACAGCAATAGAGATTGTTACTGAGCAGCTCAAAAGGCAACAGAAGGCCAGCAAAATACAAATGATTTTGCAAATGGGAAACCAAAACAAAGTCCACACTCTTTCAGATTACTACAGTATTTTATCATTTTTTTATCAGGAGGGGGAGGAGACAATTAGAACTCCAAAATATATAGTAGCTAGTAAATCTAAATAGCTCAATTCTGACTCACTGACCCTCCCATGTCTCAAATCCTTTCAGCTCTCTTACTTGATGTAAAAACCTAAAGGTTAGGATGTGTGTGTGTCTGTGTGTGTGTGTGTGTGTGTGTGTGTGTGTATACAAACCTAGGCCTAACTGGTTGCTCCTACCACCTTCAGTTTTTATTAAGCACAAGAAAATTGCATATGGAATAAAATATAATAAGTGTGTATGTAAGGAAACAAACCCATAATGTTGGGTAACCAGATTATAACACTGCAAGCCTGATGAGCAAGTGATTTTACGGTATGGCTAGCAACCTCAGAGGGTTTATTTTCATGAATAGCAGGTTGATTAATGTTTCAAATTATATTATTTATTTATTTGTTTACTGGGTGGGTGCTCTGATCCAAATACACATTTTTTAGGCACAACCCTGGCCATAAAGACAGCATAGTACAAAAGTACAGAGAATACAGGTACAAAAGAGATTTAAATTAAGAAGTAAGTACAATATAGAGTAGACATATTAAGCAATGCTATACAAGTGGAACAGTCTGTGCAAACGTGGGTATAAAATGAACATTGTGATAACAAATAAAGTGCACAGAGGTACGGTGGCAGGATAGTGCCCAACAAAACACAATGTAGTTACAGCAATTTAAGCAAATTCAGGTATGGTATGCTGGGGCACCTGTTTTCTGTGGGGCTGTGCAGTTTGTCTTCCCTGAGGCATGGTCATTTAGTCAATCAACCACGGGAGCATGTACAGGTGATTCTGCCACTAGTGAAGATTTGTAGCGGGACATGAATAGGGGGTGTGAGCCCAGAGTGGTCCATAGGGAAGCAGATAGCCTTTTCCACAGATTAGGGGCAGCTGAGCAGAAGGCCTTCTGGCATATTTATTTATTAAATTTTGGTGACTAGGTAGGCCCACTGAGCCCTGAAGGTCCCTTTTACAGGGGCAACCCGGGATAACAATACAAGTTATAAGAATGAACAAGGACATAAGGAACATTTGAGGCATTGTGAGTTACATCATGAGGTGATTACACTAAAGAAAAATGGTGGATACAGGCATGGTTACAGGCATGGTAAAATAAAAGCAGTGGATACAGGCATGGCTTACAGGCACAGTAAAAGAAAAGCAGCGGATGCAGGCATGGTTATCATCATGACATGTAAGCAATTGGTAGTACTTTGCATATAGTTTATTCAGGGGTTACACGTGGCCTCTGGCGAGCAGTCTGTATAAGGCAGGTAGTAGGAAGGTTAAGCTGGGAGACGGGAGTTGGAGAGGAGGGGAGTACCTTAGGAGCTTTAAGTACCATGACAGTGGCATGCGCTTGAGGTCAGCAGATGGGACTTAAGCCTGGTGTGGAAGATCATAAGTGAGGAGGAGGCCTGGACCTGGGGAGAGAGCTTGTTCCATTGGCACTATGTGATTTCCTGTGGGATCTCTAATATAAGGCTTGAAAATTGGTTGCTGTTACTTTCAATCCCAGTCAATTAGGTATACAGGAAAATGGTACACAGGGAAATAACTGCTAATGATTCCATGGGGAAAAACTCCTATCCATCATGATCTATGTACAGTATTTATAAACTAATACAATTAGGATCGACCGACCAGCAGAAATTAAACTTGCAAAATCTTAATCATTCAATTATTTGTAGATATCAGATTTAGAAGCTTTATATTAGTAATCTCTCTATTAAAAGTTAATACAATTACATGAAAAATGTATTTAAAATTCCAGTAGACTCTCATAAAAGCAGTCTGGGGACTAAATTCCCACAAAAATATTTCAATTGTAAAATCTAACTAAAAAAGTGAATACTGACTTGTCGCATTTTACTTGTAAAACAAAGGCTAGCTCTGAGCTGACATTAGACATCACACCAGCCATCACTCACATCAACCGAAAACTGACAACTCAATACTTAAAGAGCTACTGATGTCTCAATGAAAACTTTAAAAAATACAATAATTATGTTCTATTCTGCTGCATTTCATTTATATTCTGCATATTTCTCCTCACGTTTTTTATTATTGAGGAAATTTGTATGAATATATGATTTTTATCCCCTACAGTTCCTTTACAGTGCACCTGGGAAACAAAAACCCAGGAGAAGAGTACACAATAGCAGGGGAGGTACTAACAACAACAAAAATGGAAAGGGACCTGGGGGTAGTCATATCAGATGACCTAAAGGTGGGTAAGCAATGTGAAAAGTCGGTAAGAAGAGCCAGGGGGATACTGGGATGCATAGGAAGGGGCATCACAAGTAGAAAAAGGGAAGTGGTTATCCCTCTTTACAGACAGTTGGTGAGACCCCATCTGGAGTACTGCATGCAGTTTGGGAGACCTCATCTACGCAAGGACATAGACAGGATGGAAGCAGTCCAGAGGAGGGCAACTAAAATGGTGCAGAGTCTGCAGCAGAAGCCATATGAAGAGAGACTGAGAGAGCTTAATATGTATACTCTTGATGAAAGGAGGGACAGGGGTGACATCATAGAAATGTTCAAGTACCTCAAGGGAATCAACAAAGTCCAGAAGGGTAGCATCTCTCAGAAAAAGAGATGTGTAAGAACAAGGAGGCACAATTTAAAGATAGAGGGGGACGGCTCAGGGGTAATGTGAGGATTTTTTTTTTCACGGAGAGAGTGGTGGATACATGGAACAGCCTTCCTGAGGAGGTCATTGGGTCTAAAACAGTGGGGGGAATTCAAACATGCATGGGACAGACACAAGGCAATTATAGTTGGGGGTTGCAGGAAGTAGGCTGTTGGTTAACTAGAATCTGCAGCTTATCAAGTAGGTAGGGAAATGTGCAGACTGGGTGGGCCAAGTGGTCCTTATCTGCCATCAAAGTCTAAGTTTCTATGTTTCTATCTGCCTCTACAGCTTACTCCCTACTTCAAGTCATAATTCTCTGCTGTGACATCACAATCTGTTGCCTTGGGAGTAACTGTGATGTTACAAACAGTACATTATGACCTCAGGTAGGGAGAAAGCAACAGGAATAGATGAACTCTTCAGTAGCAAAGATCATGTTTTCATGCAAATGACCTCAGTAATAAATAATGGGGAGTGGAAATACAAAACGAATAGGAAATACAAGCTGAATGGTGTCTAAATATTGTGTTTTGTAAAAGTTCTCCTGAAGGCGTCAGCTGCTCTTTAAGATGGGAGACCACTATCCTTCACAGTGTGAAAAACTTAACTAAATGAAAAAGACACAAATACTAAATTCATTAAGATACCTCTCTCAGAAATCAGATATTCAGCAGCACCATAGCAATCATCAGCACAGGAATCAGCACATTGTGAAAAGGTGCTGCATATGATACAGTTATTAAACAACACAGACTCTAACTTCTTATACATCACATATGTATGTTAAAGCGATTTACCAAGTTTTGATATATGAATGCATATTCTGCAAGGTGACTGCATATAGAACTGATTCACAATGTATTTTGATAGATGTATAGCCTATTTTAGCAAATTAAATCAGGTTTTCACTCTCACAAACCGGAAGTGTCATTTTGTGTATTGGAGCCTATATTTGGTGACCTTTGACACTCATTACCTTTGCAATGTCACTACAAGGAGATCTGTGCTCTGCAATTAAAATTAGTTCTTGGTCACAACAATTCTGTCTTGTAACAGAGCTCTTGGTCGCAGCATGCAGCATGACAATAGCAATGTCAAACAGTTCATTTTAAGGGTCCGATGATGAAAGCATTATGTTGTCTTGCACTAACAGTGATCTTTCGGACACTGATATAGTGCCACAATTTGACAACCACTGCATAGTAGATCCCATAGGGATGACCCTATGACAGCAGTGAGAATGATGTGGGCAGTAGCTCAGCCAGTCACAGCAGTAGTCCCGATCCATTCCAGTACAGCAGTGAGAGCAGACTTAGCAACACGGACTGTTAATATTATATTTTGCTACTTAGTGCTACAGTTTGGTTCCATCATTGCTGTCATTTTACTGTGCAAAATCGAGGTATGGTGTGTGTTCTGTTACTCCCAGCATCAATGTGCCCACACAAATGCTAGTGATAGTACCCTGGGTTTTTATATTTCTTTTTTTTGGGGGGGGGGGATTGCTTTCCCTATGCTAACAAGTTGTTGGCCACTCCAGCTTGACACTGAGAGCTCGGCTTGATCTGGTGGCATTGCTTGAGCAGAATAAATGGCTCACAATTTGTCCAAATCCCATTTGTCAAAATTCATCACCTGGTACTAGTTAGTAGTGACTTCCCGTCAATTGATTTATCAGTCACTCACTCTGATGGAGCACAGGGTGGAAATTACAAGCAGGCACCTTGTACCTCAACCACTCCAAACCCCCCAGCTTCACACATACACTTAGAAAAATGCTGCAGCATAGAACTTTTATTATCTGTAGATTATTTATACTGTTTGGGTCTGTCTTTGCCCTAGTGTCTTTTGTCTCTGTAACTGCCACCCAGACTTCAGGGCACCAAGGAAACAGTCCTTTTTCAATTGCAAATTATTTTGTCACAGGATGGGTCCAGTATTAATTGACTTCGCTTTCTCTTCCCTTTCAGCAGAGAACCCTCCAGGGCTCCCAGCTCAACCACTGCAAGGATCACGGCCACCGGGTGGTAGGCGCTTCCGAAGCCACTGCCCGAGACCACTTGCCCGGACTCCACATGTAGAAAGGTACGGCAAATCTGAACACCGATCAGAGTGTGAGCACCTTTCTCCAGGCTTGCTCCGATTGGTCATTCTGCTCTCCCTACTCTTTCTCTGTTTACTGAGCCAAAAAAGGTGCTGTTTTTGCTAAAATGTTGCTATTGTATACTTGCTGTGTTAGAACTTGCCTGAAATCTGCACAAAAAAAGCTGTATTACTTGTAAAACTGCTTTGCTTAGGTGTATTTAGTGATACAGCCATTCTTTTGTCTCTGTAACTGCCACCCAGACTTCAGGGCACCAAGGAAACAGTCCTCTTTCAATTGCAAATTATTTTGTCACTGGCTAGCCCAGCCATTGTCTGGGTCCAGTATTAATTGGCTTCGCTTTCTCTTCCCTCTCAGCATAGAACCCTCCAGGGCTCCCAGCTCAACCGCCGCAAGGACCGCAGCCACTGGGCGGTTGGCGCTTCCGAAGCTGCCGCCCTAGACCACTTGCACTGACTCCACACGCAGAGAGGTACAGTAAAGCCACAAACTTCACGCCACCCTCCATCCCCAGATCCTTATTATATAGATATTCTTGCCCCACCCCATCTTGCCATTGGCCCTCCCAGAATTCCGTACCTCTCTCCCCACCTCTCCTTAGGTCATCCACCCACTGGCATATAATTTTGCATCGGCCATCCCAGTTTTAAAGGGGGATACCGCCAATCATTTCCCTCTCCAGAACCTGTGGTGTGCACACTCTACTGGCGGCACTCTGCCCAGTTTAGACTTTACGGCTGCTCTCCCTGACCCCCAGACCTCAATCATGGAACTCACCATCTGGCTCTACCTTTGCATCACTTTATGCTGCCTACCCCTAACAGGGTACACATCCAATGGCACTTACCCCAAGGAGGAATCATACCCGCTTCCACAAGATTGCCTACTGATGGAGTCTCTATACAACTCATGCTCTGCTCCCAACTTCTTGTTCCCACTCTCAGCTGAACTTCTCCCTCGATCAGCCTCCAGCACATCACCACCTATCAAAGGAATTCTACCTACCCGGCCCAGTAACTACTCTTATTGGTGCCATATGGCCAGGGTTCTAGTTTGTGTGTCCTTAGGCCTAGATGTCTCAAAGAACAGTTCCTTCCATTTTTACGTCAAGAAGTCCTCTAGTCAAGTAAGGACCAGTTCCTCCAAACTACCACTCACTACACTGAGGAAAGTTATATTCCTCCTCCTGCTATGTTCAGGTAATGTACAACTTAACCCTGGTCCCATACAAGGTATTCCCTCACCGGCCGAAGTTGCAAAGTATAAAGGTATCAGCTTTATGCATGTTAACGTGTGTAGCCTACTAAAGAAACTCAGCGCAATCCAGGCCTGGGCTATCCATACTGAGCCAGATGTACTTGTCATATCGGAATCCTGGTTTTGTCCATCCACACTGGACAAAGAGGTCAACATTCCTAATTATCTATTATTTAGAGCCGATAGGCCTTCCAGAGGCAGTGGTGTAGCCATCTATATTAAGGACAAGTTTACTGTTGTAACCCTTGACTCAACTTCAATTGCCAACTCCTTTGAATGCCTGTCCTTAAAAATTGAAATATGAACTACCTTTGCCCTCCATGTCATAGGATGCTACAGACCCCCGTCCTCGAGGCCCCAGCTCCTTTCCCACCTATCAACTAATATGAGCACAGCTCTATGGAAACAATCATACTAGGGGACCTTAACTACAACTGGCTGTCCAACGCATCTCTCCAACTTAAATCCTTCTGTGACTCACATGGGCTCACCCTACTTATTAACGAACCTACTCATATCAATAAGAAACACCCATCGAAAAGTTCACTACTGGATGTACTCTTAGTAAGCAAACCACACTTCTTCTCCCACACCAGGATCTTTTCTGCCGATGTCAGTGACCATTGCTTTGTAGTTGGCATAAGAGTAGCCTCTAAACTAACAGCCACAGCAAAATTCTCCACAAAATGATCTAAATGGAACTTTGACCCTCTGGCATATATCTACGACCTGAAAACCTCCCTGTTTTTGCAGACTTTATACTTAGCCAAAACAGTAGAAGCAGCATACCCCACCTTCCATAAAATTGTTTCTGGTGCCCTTAATACCCATGCACCTCTAGTCAATACTCGCATCAAGGCAAGAAAATGCCGTTGGTTTATAGCAGACATCAAGGCAACACTGCTAAAAAGGGACAAGTTCTGGAAACTAGCTCGTAAATCTCGTAAAGATGAAGACTGGCATCTGTTCAGAACAGCCAGAAACTATTGCACAAAGCTAGTTCAGGAAACCAAATCCAGCTTCTATCACTCAGAACTCGACACTGCCTCTAATAGTCCTACCAAGTTCTGGTCCACTATAAAAGTTCTATCCAGCAATACCACAAAAAACACCCTCCCATCAAAAATTATCTCTAACAATGTAGCCATCAACAGCAACAAAGAGATACTCTAAGCCTTCAACAACCACTTTGCTACTGCAGGGCTTGCCTTTGGTAATTCCCCTGCAAGCAGCCACCACTCGCAGATCATCACACAACCATCAGAATCCAGTCCCTCGGTCACAGCGTTCTCTTCCTCTCCTGTCTCACAAGAAGAGGTCGAAGATCTCCTCCTCTGGTTGGACACCAGGAATAGTGCTGGCGCTGACACCTTTGAGCCTTACTATCTAAAGATTGCCTACCATGTCTTGGCCACACCGATTATGCACCTATTTAACGTGTCCCTTTCTCTGGGGACCATCCCCAAACTGTGGAAGACTGCACATGTGATCCCACTGTTCAAATCCGGAGACCCCTGTGACCCGAACAATTACAGGCCCATCTCCCTCCTCCCAGTACTATCAAAACTCCTGGAAAAAATTGTGAACCATCAGTTAAAATCATTCCTAGATGACAATAACCTGCTAAACCCAATGCAATCTGGATTCAGAACCAAACACAGCACAATTACAGCCCTGGCCAAAGTGACAAATGATTGGCAATGTGAACTCGACAACAAAAAATCTGTCTGCACCGTCCTTCTAGACTTAAGTAAGGCCTTCAACACTGTCAGCCACTGCCTCCTACTCTCTTCATTAAAAGATACTGGCTTAGACTCTACTTCCTTGCATTGGTTCCACAGCTACCTTACAGATAGGTACCAGCAGGTCAAGGCCGAAGGTGTACTCTCCCACACAAATCTATTAAAAAGAGACATCCCACGGGATCCATCCCGGGGCCTCTTCTCTTTGCCATCTATATTAACAACATCAACTTTGTCATCAGTGAAGCTAAAATTCATCTTTTTGCAGATGACACAGTGATCTACTTAAGCCGCTCTACTCCTGAAATCGCCTGTAGCGACCTACAAGCCGACTTAAACGCACTTCAACCTCCGTAAAAAACTGCTACTCAATGCCAAAAAGACTAAGGCGATAATTTTATCACCTCTCAACCATATAGCCTTCCCCACTTTGCCACCCATCACCACCCTCCTAGGAGAAACACTAGAATCCGTACTGAAATTCAAATACCTGGGGGTCTGGATTGACTATAAACTCTCCTTTGCTGACCATATGGAGGACTTGCTAAAGAAACTGAGGCAGAGGCTAGGTCTGTTTTTTAGGTTGAACCACCTACTAACTTAACAAGCCAAGAGACAGCTAGTTCAGTCCATGTTCCTTTCCCTAATTGACTATGCTGACATTATATACAGCCATTGTGCTACTCCATACCTTGGTAAATTGGATATGCTATACCACAGAGACCTGCACTTTATCACTGGTCTCCCATACTCCACTCACCACTGCCCTCTATATGCGGCCGTAGGCTGGACCTCCCTACATTACAGATGAAATAAAAATGCGGCACTCTGGACATACAGAGCTATAACTGGTAAACTACCACAGTACAACATTGACTGCCTGACTTTCAACTTGCTTGGAACCTATGCCTTAAGAAGCTGCTCAATGATCTCCCTGAAAGTGCCCAAAGCCCTAACATGCTTTGGGAGAGCTGCTATAGGATTCATTCTACCATCTCTCTGGAACACTGTACAGAAATCACTGAAATTGAGGACTCCCGTTAGTCTTACGGTATTTAAGACCCTTTATTCTGAATATATTACAGAAATCTGCAACTGTTTCCAACAATCTTAGCTCTGGAATGCACTTCAGACTCCACTGAACCCAAAGACTACTGTTACTCTGCCGTGGTAGACCCCAGTCAAGTTACCTCTCAGATGCCTCCAGCTGCTCCACCATGACCTCAGCTTCCTCCTTACTACCTCTCTACCTGCACAGTTAGGGTGCCCCCTATTTATCACAGTGCCAAACCTCACCCTCCCCTACCATCCTGTCAGTTTTCACCCCCAACAGTGTATCCACTTGCTCCTGATAATCGCTATCTTCAGATCCTCCTCCCCCACCCACATTGGCTGCTACACCCCCAGCTGTGCATCCTATTGCTCCCAACACTTACTAACATCAGAGCCTCCCCCCCACATACTGGCTACATACTCCTAACAACACACGTCACACACCCCATTTCTCTGCGGGTTCCTGAAGGACTGGGTATGCCCCCTTAGCTATCACACCTGTCTCAGCTAGTCCCCAAGTTGCTCAGTATCACACTTATTGTACAGGACAAGTAAACTAGGTACTGTAGAACTAAAATATTTCACTTGCCAAAATTTTTGCACTCTGGACACTTGCCAGGTATTAACGTTTATTAATATTCGCACTTCAGCCACTGGACAAGTCCCGCTTATTCGTGCTTCCCAACATGGCCCATAACTGCACTACATTTATGTAACAAAAAACATACTGTACTTGCCATTGTAATCAGTTTATTATTTGTCATTTCAAAGTGGTTGACTGATGGCATGACATGGGGAGGGGGGATCAGCATGCACCAAAACAAGCTTGAGTTCTTAACTGGGCAGACACAGGTTTTAGTTTTACAAAGGATGGGGCATCGAGTTTGAATCTGGTGAATGGAGGGTGACGTCAGCAGCACAAACGGGGGGGGGTTTATTCAGTAATCATCTTGGCTAATGGTGTGTTTGAATTTGGAGAGGGTGACGATAACAGCAGAAATGAGGCTTTAATTCAGTAATCAGTTTGTTGATTTGCTCTGCAGAAGCACATAGCAACTGCAATGCACTTTTAGGTAAGCAAATGAGAGTATAGTGAGCAGAGTAGAGCGATCAGAATGTTTTTACCAAATTTGCTAAGTACAGTAATTTTTGGCATGTTTTAAATATTTTCTATTCTGTCTTGACATTACTGATAGCATTGCTGAACCAGAGTAGATAAATTGTACATATAATAGCAAGTAAACAAATGTTATTATAGCGAGCAGAGTAAGTGCAATTTTTTAATGAATTTGCAAAGTTACAGTATTTCTGCCATGCTTTTAATCTTTTTGTTAACTCTAACCATTGTTTGGCTAATTCAGTTCAGTACACCTGCCTTATAAAGATAAGCAGTAGTTTTGCTCCTTCAGTATACATGCCTTGTACAAATGATGGCACGGTAAACCAAACGTAATGTTACTTACGCATCTGCATTATTTCACTTTTATCTTATTTTAGCATTTATGCATCACTCAGCTAATATAGTGAAAATAAAATGAAAGTGAAATAAATTAGTTCTACAGTACATTGTTGTACCTGGTGTAACCCTTTGCTGACTTGCCCTATACTGTTTGTTATTCTCTGTACCAAAAATGTATATTTTTTTGCTTCTCTTCTTCCTTTATAGAGTGTTTACACTTGCTTTTACTGTATATATCTCCTTGTGTATAAAGGTAACATTATTGTCTCGTGTAATGCAGGTCCACCTTGCAAAGGAGCTTGCTCAATGGTGTTCACCTGCATAAATAAAGAATTTGATTTATTGATTGATTGATTGCTAGTGCCAACTGGCCTACTCTATAGCTTTCTTCTCTGTGTATGTGTGTGTTTGGGGGTGGGTGGCCTGCTTGTACTTTCCACTTTAGAGGCATCAGTGATTGAGTAACATGCTGAAGTCATCGGTTCCCCTGTTTACGGCATGTTATAAATTTAAAACTACAAATTATTGCAACAGCTTTGTGTTACCTCTAAGTGCTCAGGAACTATAAAAACTGCAGCTGTCATTAGTGTCTGCATAAGCATCTGTAATAACATCCAGGCATTGGCTTATTGTCGCTACATGTGTGCCTCCAGGTGCATTATATATTGAGCAAAAAATACACAGTACAGTCAATGTTTGTCCCCCAACCCCCAAGGTTAAAAATGACACTGCCAATACCCTTCTCATGGAGAAAGAGACCGCATTTATGTTTAGATAGCCTAAGTACCATTTGATTGGTCCACTACAAAAAGGGACATATCCTTGCAGTAGATACTCAAGTGTTAGACTGTATTTGAACCACCCTTCCTCACTTATGTCACCATACTTCATTAACACTTCGGTCTGTGTCAAGCCATTTGTGTTTTCCCATTTTTTCCATTACAGTGGATCTCTGATGCACATGCGTAAAGTGTACAGCAAATACAACAGATGCTGCACCATACTGTCTCCCATGCCTTACCGATGTCATGGTGCATTGTGTAGACTCTCTGCATTCATTGCTGTGTAGCCCATATTTTGGTTCAGACATTATTACCTAAGTATGCCGAACTGACTAGCACACTTTGCAATATAACACCATAGAAGCCATACATTGGTACAACAGTGTCGGGAGAGAATGGCAACTGCAGTCTCTTCTTTTGCTGATGCTCCGGTGCACATACAATGATGCTATAATCCTAACTATAAATAAAGACTGTACGTTAAAATGTTAAAAAAACTAAGTGTTTTTAATTTTGAGATACACTGTTAACTATGTACAGTATAACTATGTACAGTATATAACTAATTTTATTGCATTAATTTATAAACTTAGCGAGGAGCTGGCAAGCTGGAGAAACAATTCAGTGTACCATGTCCCTTCATTTATGCTCATCTAAGCATACTTTGGTGATCAGTGTTATGGTGCTTGCATGAGAACATCAAATGAGCCCAAGAAAACACAGGAGCACAAGAAAAACTATAAACTGTCTATAATGATGGTGACAATCAGAAATGCAATACCAAAGGCAGTTTACTGAAGCAATCACACCGGAAGCAGTGCTTGTCAAAAATACGCAGTTTATTGCACTGTTCTCCTGAGATTGGACTTTGCAGCTCAGTGCTTATAGTCTTGTTGCACATTACAATTCTGAACTGTTGAAAAAGTCATCCATTTAACACAGACCTCTATGTACCATAGCAAGAAGCAGGGGCGTGTTGGGGGTTGTGGACAGTGGAGTGAACGGTGCTCTCCCATGGGGTGGTTAGGCCTCAAAGAAGCCCTGGGGCAAAATGGGTTCTGGAGCGTGGTAACCCCATTCTGGTCCCCATACCCAAGGGCACCTCTTTTCCTGGAGGGCAAGTGGTTGGGACAATTCGTCAACCTCATCCAACTCGGGCATTGTTGTGCGATGCCAGATCTGTCTGCAATAAGACTGCTCTTATTGCGGACTTTGTTGCTAGGGCAGCTCTGGCTTGCATTACCGAGACCTGGTTGGATGGGAATGAGGCCCCATTTTTAGAGGCTGCCGTTCCCAACGGGTTCTTGGTTATACATCGCCCGAGATTGGATCGTGGGGGGGGTGGCGATCTGTTTTAAGACCGAATTGGGCCTAACTGGTGTTCCAGTTGAGGAAGCCAGATCATTTGAGTGTACTGTGGCAGCTTGTGTGGGGTGCAGGATTGTTCTCATCTACCGTCCACCCGGGGATGAGAAACTTTTCCTGCAGGAAATAGCAGATTTTGCCGCCGACATGGCTTGGAATTGTCCAGATTGATGGTGCTGAGTGATTTCAATTCATGGGTCGACGATGAATCTTCACTTTTTGGTCAACATTTCCTCCAGGTGATGACATCACTTGGCTTCACTTAGGTTGTTTCCACAGCTACTCACAAGGGAGGTCACTCTCTTGATCTGGTTTTCCTCCTAGGGATTGAGGCATCCGATTTGGTGGTGGAACCAGTCGGTTGGTCTGATCATTACTCAGTTGGATTCAATTTTGAGGCCCCCCTGGGTAGGTCAGCCCCTGTGGAGTTGGTCAAGTACCACTCATTGTGGGACATTGTCCCTGAAGACCTGATGGCGGTTATTGACCTCTCGTTGTTTGATGAATTGTGCTCTGATCCTGAGCAGCTGGTGGTGGCCTACAATGGGGCCATCTCGGCTGCCCTTGACCAGATTGCACCAACCCGTGTTCGCCCCTTCCACGCTGTCCCATTGCCCCTTGGTTTGATGGGGCACTGAGAGGGTTGCAGAGGTTGGGGCATAGGTTGGAGCATCGGTGGAGGAAGACTGCCTCGGAGGACGACCATCTTATTTTGCTAGAGCATTATAAGCTCTACCAAACAGAAATTTCCCTTAAGAAGGCAGAATTCCTGTCCAGGGAAATCTCTGCCACTCAGAATCGACTGGCTCAGCTCTCAGAACTGTTGACAGACTGTGCAACCCAGTCTGTCGGCAGATCCGTTGAGTTTTTATGCAGAATGACTGCGAGGAGATAGCTCGATTCTTTGCGAATAAGGTGGAAGACATTCGTAGGCAGTGTCCCTGACCACACTCCAAGGTTGTTGCAGTTGATCAGTGTGTTGTCACAGAGCCCAGAGTTTCCTGGAGTTCCTTTAATCTTCCGGACTTTGTAGACACTATGAGGATTGTCTGTGACGTGCCCAACATGCTGTAGTTTGGATCCGGGTCCTACTTCCTTGATTATAGGATGTAGTGAATTTATTGGCCCGGTCCTTGCTTGGATTATTCAGTGTTCTTTGGAGATGGGAGTTTTCCCTAGCTCTCTGAAGGAAGGGGTGGTGACTCCTTCTGAAGAAGCTTCCTTAGACCGAATGACCTGAGCTAACTTGCGCCCGATTCTACCTCGCTTTTGTGGGAAGGTTATTGAAAAGTTGTGGTGGCTCAACTCAATAACCATTTGACCATCCATAGTTTATACGAGCCTCTCCAGTCTGTTTTTTGTAAGAGGCATAGCACCGAGACTGCTCTGGTTCGGGTGCTCAATGATCTCCTGATGGCGAGAGATCGGAGACACCGTTCTATTCTGGTTCTCCCTGATCTATCATCAGCTTTTGATACTGGGGATCATGGGGTTTTGCTCGAATGCCTGAGGTCCATTTGCAGGCTTTCAGGTGTGGTCCTCAGATGGTTTTCATCCTACCTCCACGGGAGAACACACAGAGTGGTCTCCAGTTTATGTTCATCTGGGGCCTTCTCTCTACCTTGTGGGGTACCTCAGGGTTCGGTGCTTTCCCCCATGCTATTCGCAGTATATATGCTACCCCTCAGAGATATTGTAAGATGGTATGAGCTGAGGTTTCACTGCTATGCTTATGATACCCAGCTCTACCTGTCTTTTGCACCAGACCAGGTTAGTGCTATCTCGGTGCTGAATAACTGCCTCGCTGATATCCAAGACTGGATGAATACCAGTTGTTTGAAGTTGAACCCGGGAAAGACTGAGGTTATGGTGGTGGGCCCCGGTAGCAGGGTTGAGGGTTTGGGGCGGGGTCCCCCTCTGGATTAATTCTTGGGATAGACCAGATCCCTACCTCTGAACGGGTGCGTAACCTGGGTGTGGAGCTGGACACTGGTTTGACCCTTCATTAGCAGGCGTCTGCAGTTGTCAAGACTTCATTTTTTCATCTTAGAAACATCTCCAGGATTAGGCACCTGGTTCCATCAGGTGATTTGCCGGTTTTGGTCCACACCTTTGTGACATCTCATCTTGATTACTGTAACTCTCTGTACCTAGGGCTTGCTGGGAATGATATTCACTGCTTGCAGCTAGTGCAGAATGCAGCAGCACGTTTGTTGACTGGGGTGTCTAGAAGGTCTCACATTACCCCTGTGCTGCGCACTCTGCACTGGCTGGCAATACAGTGGCGGATCACCTTTAAAGTGGGTCTATTGACCTGCAAAGCCCTACATGGGTTTGGTCCTGACTACTTGAAAGAGCTTCTGGTGCCTTACACCCCTCTGAGACAGCTTTGCTCAGCTAATGAGGGGTTGCTGGAGATACCCAGGGTGAATTTGAAGTCCTCTGGAGCCCGTCTCTTTGGATTCGTGGCTCCCACCCTCTGGAATTCTCTGCCCCACCAGCTCCGAGAAAGTGCAACGGTGGATAGTTTTAAAAGGGCTTTAAAGTCATTTTTATGGAATCAGGCATTCCCTGCTGTACTGTAATTTGTTTATTTTAAATATTTTATATTGGCTGTATTGTTTCAGTGTATGTACTGATGTGTTGATGTTACGATGTTTCTGTATAGCGCCTTGAAAAATTTGAAAGGCGCTTAACTAAATAAATTTTATTATTATTATTACCAATACCGAAAAGCTTACTTCAATTTATAGATCTGCCCAGTTCAAAAGTCATCCTTTTGTGTCCCAATACGCTACAGATTACAGCTCCACTCAGTTAAAAAAAAATATTTTTTATACAGACTTGTTGTTATAATTATGTAGTTGCAGCACTTATTAAAACTGTAACACTGTACTCAAGCAATGTAGATTGTGATGTTCCTAGAACCGATGGACCTAAGACACAGAGCTTAGTCAGATGAGCAAAATTGAAAATGAGGAGAAATCACCAGTTCTGCAATCCCAAAAGCAAGTATAACAGCTGCCAATATAACAAACAGTTTCAGTCATCAGTGCTGTAATTTTTGCCAGTTCAGTTTTGGATCTGCACTCACTGAGACTAGGTTCAAGAAAGATGAATGAACGAGCAGTGAGAAAGGTGCAGTGGGAACACCTTCCCTGTGCTGATGTCACTCATGCATGTGGATGCACTGCTCATGTGCGAACTTCAAACAAAGAAAAAAACATGCAGAGACAACTGTGGCACAAAAATGTTAAAAAACTAAGCATCTGAATATATTTAATACTTAACTTCAGGGCAACTGAGATTTGCATCACTCAATGAAGGGAAGGTGATCTGCAAACATGACATCGTGGGAAGTTGATAAAACACTAAGTTAATTTCTGCTTTAAATGTCATGTTCAGGGCATGGGACAGCTGACTGCATGTGATCTGCAATACAAGTTTCAGTTTGGATCATTCACTCTTACCACTAGACTACACTGCTGTACTGTATATTCTAAAATCCAGAATGAGACTGAATCACTCACCCTTAGATATATTTATATGTGTATAGTATATTATGAGACGGTCATTGAGTATGAGTTTTTTGGTTCATTTTACAGTGTACTTATATTTTTAAAATAGGCAGAAATTGTGCTGTGCCTGCTGACGTGCTAGATGTTGGCTGAAGACTACTTTGTGACACTGGAGAGACCATAGGCCTGTTGCATTGCTCCCAATTTCTTCATCCTCTCTCTCTCTGTGTCTCTCTCTGCTGGCCTGCTAAAATCAGTTGGCTTGAGGCTGTCATGTTCTGTAGGCTCCAGTAAGAAGCACTGACTGGCCTGTAGTCTCCTCATAGCCACCATGAACCCAATGGCTCCCACTTCCCACTAACTCCTGTGCCAGCCAGACTCCACACCACTAACGAGTCCCACTCACACCTACTTTAAAAAAGTTGCTTGTCTTGCTAGGCTACACACTACAGTGTACTGAGAGGTGGCTAGCAGCTTGATCTGGCCTGCCTGTCCTGCAGCTAGTTGCTTTCGATCCTGTCCTAGCCTCCACTCACCACAGGGTCAAGTCAGCACCTGTTCTCCTGCAGCTCCTGGACACTCACCTACTCATCTCTGCCCCAATAAAGAGGCCTAAATAGTAGCCCAGACCCCACACACTACAAGTCCTCCCTGTAGTCCTTCTAAAACTCTCATTGGTCCACAGCACCAAGTTCTTGCTGTCACTTGTGATTCTGTTTTCCCAATAAATGGCCAATCCATGGGACGCCACCCTCCTTCTTGCCTAGCCACATCCTTGCTCCACTGCTTACCCACACATAGTGCATTGTCTGATGCTGTGGCTTGCTGAAGCCCTGAAATAAAATTATACAGGGTCAGGCAGTTAGAATTGAGTTGGTGGCATGATGCAAGTGAGGTGAATAGAGCCAGCAGTCAGGATGCACTCAATGGTTACCACCACTCCTCCTAGCCACTTAAACCATGTCCATAGCTGATAAATTGCTGTGCTGCAGCTGCCACCATTACAAGATGGTGACTGGTGCCAATGGCAGGCACCAAACTTGACTACACCAGACAGTGAGTGGGTGGCAGCCTTGTGATGGCCTGATCACTCCAAGAGCCCCCCCTAGAAAACAATGACTCTGACAACACACAACTGGAGGCAGGGCCTAGACTAGCAAAACAAACAAAAACGTCTAAGCAGAAAGCACACTCAAGTCAGATGCTGTCAGTCCAGAATGCAGTTAGCATCCTTAATACCCTGGGCCAGTCTACCTCAGGGCTACAGCTTTTTCACAAAATTAAGTAGACATAATAGGGTGTGTATTACTGTAGAATAATGGAACACCTCAAGATGTGTAGTACAAGTCAGCGTTGAGTGCCCTACACTCCTGACAAGTACCATTATCCCACAACTGCGTACACCCTGTAACGCCTTATTGTTATTATAAAATAATCTCTCAGATTTTTATTTTACTTAGGGAGAGTCAGAAAGTTAAGCATTTCTGGCCTGTGCTGTTGTGCTGGAATAAATCATGGTCATGTGCTCAAATCTGACCAATGAGAGCTCTTCGTTTCTCTTACCATTTTATAATGCTTTAACGTGATTAATAAGTGCCTGGAGGAGATCCGGAACTGGATGACACACAACTGGTTATGACTCAACCTGGATAAGATGGAAGTACTAGTGGTGAAGCCAGGTTATCGTTGCAATGGAAGGGGATTTGGGGATCCCCTGGGATAGTCCTTGGGGCTGTTTCCACTGGTTCCCTCCAATCAGATAAAGGATCTGGGCATGGTCCTAGATGAGGGCCTGACACTTTAGCAGTGTCACAATAGCAGTGTCAGTGGCTCAGCAGGTAGCACACTCGTGTCTGAGACTGGGAGATCAGAAAGCTGTGGGTTCTATCCCCACACCAGGCACTTGGGTTACATCCCAATACTAAAGCTGTAGTGCAGCATGGAGGGAGTGCTGCACTCCTGAGGTGCTGTCCTTTGGATAAGATGTTAAACCCAGGCCCATCTGCCTGTTCAGTGGTAGCTCAGGTGGATGTTAAAGAGCTCATGGCACTTCTCAAAAAGAGTAGGGGAATGTTCCTGGTGCCCTGGCCAAATTTTCCCCATTCACTAAAAACACCTCCAACACCTTAATCTAGTTCAAGGTCAGTTGGCATTCATCTGTATCCCCTCTCCCTAGGTTCATGCCTGAAAATAGGCAGAATGTGTCTAGTGCACTTACCTGGTTAACAAAAACTAAATAAATAACTTGAGGCTCAGGTATTGACCGTCGTAAACAGTGAGTTGTATCACCTGTGGAACATTGCCCAGATCTGAGCCTTGATACCATGTGATGACCTTCCCACCCTGATGCGTGCCTTCATCATGTCCAGGTTGGACTACTGCAATGCCCTGTACCTGGGGCTATCTGGAGGCACCTTCGCCGGCTGTAGCTGGTGCAGAACACAGCGGTGAGGTTGTTGACTGGTGTCTCATAATTTGACCACCTCACACCTGTCCTCTGTGAGCTGCACTGGCTGTCAGTGAGGTGGATGATTACTGTCAAGGTCAGGTTCCTGACCTACAATGCCCTGCACATGGGGACCAGCCTACCTGCAAGACCTTCTGATTCCTCATCACCCATCTCAGGCTCTGCACTCCTCTGAAGGTGGCCTCTTTGTGGTTCACAAGGCTAGGCTGAGGCAATCTGGTGACATGGTGCTCTCAGTTACCATACTAGCCCTGTGGAACTCTCTACCTCGACATCTCCGGGAAGCACCTTCAATGGAGGCCTTTAAAAGCAGCCTAAAACACTGGTCTTTGAGCAGGTGTTTAATTTGATTTGACTACTATTTTATGTTAATTATGGGTTAATTTATTTTTAATGTAGTTTTAACTTGTTTTTATTGAAATATCGTTTGAATGCTGAATGTGGGATAGGTAAAATGTTTCAATGTTAGTCTCTGCCTCATATGCTTACTTTAAATATGTATGCTGTTACTAGAGCTCTGAGCCTCCACGGAGGAGTGCTATATAAATGAAGTTCCTATCATATCCTATAATATTGAATGTTGCAGCTGCCTGAATGACAGGAGACAACATAAATAGACCTGTAGTATTATTATCTCTTTTGACATCTCCTGTGTTTTCAAATATTATTTCTAATGGAAAGTTAGTATATTAAAAAATGTATTCCACCATGGGACAGTACATATAGCCCAATGCAAAATTACAGACTTCTTACAAAGACACCCGTATTATGACAGTGCTAATGCCTCATTATAGTTTTGCAGTGTCTCTAGTAGATGAATCATAAAAACAGAACTCATGTTTAGTGGTGTGGTTGGGAGTTCAGCAGCACAGAAGCATGCTTTCTTATCAGCACTGAGCTGTTTCTTAGTTTTTCCTGTGTACTGTATGTTTAGCTTTCCAGTGAAAAAGCATTAAAAACATCTCTGACTATAAAAAGAAATACAGATGCCAGAAACCAACCCTTAAAATACTTACCCTAAGAACTTGATATTTCTCAATAATTAAAAAGCATGTGTTGAAAGATGTTTTTTCTCTCTTTGCAGCCAGTCTGCTGAAGTCCAGGGGAACAAGGGAGATCTTTTTTCCCTTACTGGTACACTGGAAATGGGGCTATCCCTCCCCAAGCTGCAGGTCTTGCTCCTCCTCCTCCACTCAGCAATGATTAGTCACCTCAAGGGACACAGTATCTCCCTTAATGTGCTCGAACATTGCAGGAACTCCATTGGTCAGCAGACCCTTGCTTCCCATTGGCCTGCTTAAGCCTCCTGCTGAAGCACTACCCTGAATCTTGCTCTCTGCATGTGTTTGATGAGTGTTTTTGTTTGTTTCTCTCAGACTTTTCTTTGCAAACTCTCCCCCACCCTCACTCCTTCTCTTTCTCTCTTGCTCTTCCTCCCAAGTGAATTTATAATTCCAGAGGATCTGTCAGTCCTGTGACTGCTATGGGTCATGCCCTCCCACCCTGTCTGATTGAAAGGTAAGGTTGGTGAATCCACCAGCAGCTGCCACTCCCACAACTCACTCTCTCATGCCCTTCCTCCAACAAGAAATAGAAATAGAAATATATTTTATTTTTTATTTATTTAGTTTTTGTTGACCGGGTAAGTGCACTAGACAATATCTTGCCTATTTTCAGGCATGACCTGGGGGGAAGGGGGATATAGATGAATGCCAACTGACCTTGAACCGGATTAAGCTGTTGGTGGTATTTTAGTGAATGGAGGGAAATTTGGCCAGGGCACCGGGGAAATCTCCTTACTGTGCTGTAGGGGTCCCCATTTGATGGAGGAGGATGGCCAGTTCAGTACAGGCTTTGTGAGAGACCGAGCAGGAGATGGAGGTGACTGACTTAGACAAAAATATGGAGAAAGAAATCAGAGACCCTGCTGATGGTAGGAATTCAGAAGGAGAGGAAGAGGACATGTTTGAATTGGTGCCAGCCACAGATGTATCTGAAGAGCTGTTAGAGGTGGATATATCCGAGGAGCCATATAGTGGCAGGTCTTGCTCCTCCTGCAGTGTCAAACATCTGAAATTGATAAAAACAGAGCATCAGCTCACTTGGAGCAAATCTTATTGGCAAAAAGAGAAATTGTGCAGAGGCAGCTGGAAGAGGAGGATGAGAGACGAATGGAAGAAAGGAGACGAGAATGCAGGAAGCATGAGGATCAGAAACCAAGTACTAGTCAAAAGGATGATGGAAAACAACAGGATGCGTCCAGGAGGAGTGTTGATTCAGACAGATGCAAGCAGCTCTCGACTACGGAAGTCATGATGAGAGCCTTCGGGGTATCGAATGATGCCAGTGAGGGAAGAGAATGGAAACCTGGGCTGGCGTTGTGTGGCACAGGTTGAAAACAATGGCATGATGGGACTTGGGAGCCTGAGGAGGAGTGGATTTCTGGAAGGAGTGGCGGTAATGTATGGATGGAAACTGTATTGGGGGCAAAAGAACAAACTGAAGAGAGGAGTAATATGAGTAAACAACAGGGTTCACAGGATACTGTGGGGAAGGAAATTTAAAGAGGAGATACAAGGACTAGAGAAGAGGACACAGGGGTAGGAAATGAAAGCATAAAGTGCAAAAAGTAAACAAGGGAAAAGAATGGCAGAAGCCCCTATGGAAATCCAAAAAAATTCAGGAGGGAGAGGGATCAGATCCTTTTCAGAAGTAGTGAGGGGTAGGGGAAAGAGAAATGAGCAAGGAAGCAGGAATTTTACTTCAGGGAATAGGTGTAGTGCTGGGACACCACCCCCAAGACCAAGTTATACAGAAGCTCCTCCAAAGCATTTTGCAGTTACATTATGGTATAAAGGAGGGCTGGAGAATTTTCCAGATAGATACCATGTGAGAAAGGTTTTGTTAAAAGAATCTATGAAGTTTATTGCTACAGAAATGTAGGCTTTGATCCATGTATTTGGGGAGGATGTATCTCACATAAGCTTCAGGACAATGAGAGAGCTGGAAAGATTTTGGCAGAAATATAGTTTGTTAAAATTTTCTCCACTGTGGACTCCTTTTTTGGCAGTGCCCCTTACAAAACCAATGATTAAGTTTATTACTGTCATGTTAAGGAAAGAGTGTGTACATGTAGGGGATATTCAACAGTGGTTACATTCAAAATGTGAGGTGTTAGGACCCCCAGAAGCTATTATAGACTCAGAATTCCTATGGACAGGAGGGTGGAAATTCAAGGTATGACTGCACCAAAGTGAAGTAGGTATTGAGCACATACCCAATAGTTTCTATTTGGGTCAGGACGGGGAGGGGGGTGGACTTTTACCAAGGCCAACTGAAAGCATATTATACAACAGAGTTGCATGCATGATCTGCAACAGAGTTGATGCACAAGGTGAGGTGGAAAGGATGAGAAGGGACTTGGCAAGGTTAGAGGAATTGTCAAATGTATGGCAGCTTAGGTTCAATGCTAAGAAGTGCAAGGTAATGCACCTGGGAAACAAAAACCCAGGGGAAGAGTACACAATGGGGGGTGAGATACTAACAACAACAAAAATGGAAAGGGACCTGGGGATAGTCATATCAGATGACCTAAAGGTGGGCAAGCAATGTGAGAGGGCAGCAAGGAGGGCTGGGGATACTGGGATGCATAGGAGAGAGCATCACCAGTAGAAAACAAGGAAGTTATTATCCTCTGTACAGACAGCTAGTAAGACCCCATCTGGAGTACTGCGTGCAGTTCTGGAACCAGTCTCCACAAAGACATAGACAGGATGGAAGCTGTCCAGAGAAGGGCAACTAAATGGTGCGAGGTCTGCGGAAGACATATGAAGAAAGACTTAAGGAGTTTAATATATGTAAGCCTCAAGGAAAGGAGGAGAGGAGGACATGATAGAAACTTTCTAGAGTACCTTAAGGGAATCAACAAAGTCCAACAGGGTAGCATCTTTCAAAAAAAGAGGTGTGCAAGAACAAGGGGGCACAATTTGAAGATAGAGGCGGAGTGGCTCAGAGGTAATTTAAGGAAGTATTTTTTCACAGAGAGGGTTGTGGATGCATGGAATGGCCTTCTGGAGGAGGTTGTGGAGTCAAAAACAGTGGTGGAATTCAAGCATGCATGGGACAGTCATAAGACAATTCTAGGAGGTGAGGGTAGGAAGAAGTAGGCTGTTGGTTAACTAGGATCCCCAGCTTATCCATTAGGTAGGGAAATGGGCAGACTGGGTGGGCCAAGCGGTCCTTATCTGCTGTCAAATTCTATGTTTCTATGTTATAGATGTGGATCAAGAAGTCACTTGTCAAATGTATGTGATAGCATCAGGTGTGGGTTGTGTGGAGAAATAGGACATAGTAACTCATAATGTTGTAATCAGTAGTAGTAGTAGTACTAGTAAAACATTTTATTCAATTGACAAGCAAAAGAATAGGAAATTCAACTGAGACAAGCTCATTTTCAGCAAGGTCCTAATCATGTGAGATGCAATTTATGTGAGGAATATGATCACATGTATCAGGATTGTCCATGGGCAGCTAGGAATAATTCACATAGCATGGACCCAGAGGATTTAATAAATAAAGCACAGTAAAAGGGGACAAAAGAGAAAGAGAAGGAAACAAATGTGGGAGAAGGAAAAGATATCCCCCCCAAGCCCCAAGCCATTAACCGTGCCCAGTTGAACCCCAGTAAGGAGGCACAGAGTCCGTTAGGCCTGGAAATGTGGGAGGGCATACAGGAAGAAGAGGAAGGTAGTGCAGAACCCCAGGGAAAGGTAATAAAAGAGGGGGACAATACAGATATCAAAAGAACCAGTATGAAAGAAGGACAAAAGGGGCCAGGAGAAAAGATGGGACAGGATCCCCCCTCCCCCTACCTCAGAGCAAGAACAAGAAAACTCTCATGGGAAATATAATAAAATGACTTTGAGAAGTGAAAAGGAGATTCACCCTGAAATATCTTTGAGTAACGCTTACAAAATTTTGGAGGTACAACAAATAGAGAACAATGAGTGGGGGGAGAATCGGATGTTCCAGTGGAAACTGAAATGAAGGGGCAAGGAAGAAGACAGGACAGAGTGGAAGAGTGGGACACTTCAAAGAAGAAGAAAAAGAAAAGAAGGAAGAAAACATGAGAGAGGAAAGGCAAAAAGGGGAAGAGGAAGAAGAGGAGGAGGAGGGAAGGAGGACTCATAATAAATTGACTTATGGTGTTGTTTTCTATAGCATCTGTGAATGTGAATAGCATTCTAAATGGGAGGAAAAGGGGGTAAGTGTGGCATGAATTAAGGGAAATGGCTTGTAAAGTGGTTTTAATACAGGAAACTTGGCTAAACTCTATAGAATCAGTCAAGCTAGCCAAAAGGGAGTGGACATGGGGACCAGCATATTTTTCCTTTGGAGGGGAAAGGACAGATGGGGTTGGTATTTTGTATCTGAAAAAGGGTTAACATTTCAGAAGTTGATTGATATCATTCCAGGAAGGGCCTTGATAGTTGATGGATTATGGTATGGTGACCCAAGCAGGTTTATTGAGATGCATGCTGCACAGATTAAGTTTGAAAGAGTATAGCTATTTAAACTAATACAGCCATATTTATGTACTGTGAAGAATATTTATTTTGGGGGGATTTCAATTGCATGTTGGATATAATTGATAGAAGAAAAGCAGGGAAGAAAGTGTATTGTGATCCCTTTGCTCTGGAGAAAGTAATAAAATAGTCGGAGTTAAAAAATGTATTTAGTAAAAAAGGGTGTGAATGTTAATTTACATATAAATGCGGAAAACATTTTTCTAAAATTGATTATATCTTTTTATCATATAGGGTAGACATAATAAATGTTAAGGTGCAGCTTAATGTATTTTCTGACCATTTACGTATAAAAAGTATAATAAGCATGGAGTCTGGCATTGTGCAGCAGGAAGTACGATGGAAAATGAACACGGCAGCTTTAAGGGAGGAAACAGTCAAAATACAAGTATGGATATTTTTGTAAGTAGTTCTTCAATAATCGGGTTATATAGTATGAGGATTTGGCAGTATGGTGGAGAGAAGTGAAGAAGGAGTTAAGGACTTGTTTTAAAAATTATGGAAAAAGGATGGTGAATGACCAGTTTTTTCAGTATTTAAAGTTAAGGAATGAGCTATTTAAGGTATACTAAGCCTTTTATGTAAGTAGGGTGGATGTGTCAAGACAGATTCAGAACTTGCAAGATGAAATGAAAGCAATACAGTATAATAGAGAAAAAATCTATAGCAAATGAATAACATTTTGACACACAGGAGTCCATATTCAGATCCCTGTGAGTCTTTAAATGAGAAACAAAACAGATCCAGAATAATGTCTTTAAGGGATAAGAATGGGAATACTATAAATAAGTCAACAGAGTTAAATGAAATTGTAGAAAAACAGCAGAATTACTAGAGTATAATAAAAGTAAACAGGAAAAGGAAATAATGGAATATTTGCAGGACTTGTAGATACCTGTCTTAAAGGAAACTGAGAGAGACCTATTACAAAAAGAGATAGAAGAAAGAGAAGTGTATGAGGTGATAAAGAATTTAAAAGGGGGAAGGGTGGTACCAGGGGAAGATGGAATTCCAAATGAGTTTTACAGAGAATTCCCAGAGACTACGGCAGCCTGTCTAACAAGGGTATCTAATTATATGTTGCAGGAGCAAAACATTTCAGTAAAGTTTACAACAGGAATGGTAATATTTTTGTATAAAAATGGAGATAGGAAAGAGCTGACGAATTGGAGACCAATAAGTCTCTTGGACTCTGATTTTAAAATATTAGCACAAGTTCTACAGAAAAGATTAAGAGAAGTGGCTAGGGTTTTGATTGAACCAGTACAAACATATGCTATTCCAGGGCAAAATATACAGGAGAACCTTATAATAACTAGGGACATAACTGAGTACTGCCAACAACAAAAGAAGGAGGCATGTATTTTAACTATAGATCAGGGGAAAGCATTTGATCTAATGATCCATGATTTCCTATTAAAGGTATTGGAGGAATATGAGATACCAAAAAATTTTGTAGGTGGGTGGGTCTGCTATATAAAAATGCAGTCCTAAAGACAGAAATATGAGGAGTTCAGGGTAGAAAGATAAAAAAGGGGGGGGGGTGAGACAGGGATGTCCCCTGAGCCCTTTATTATACACATTCATGTTGGATCCATTAATCAGAAAGATTAAAGGGGGACCAAGAAATAGAAGGAATAAAAGGAAGGCAAGGGATGGATGAAGTCAAAATAATGGCTTATGCAGACGATTTGAATATATATATATAGCTTCATAGGAAGGGACTGAGAAGGTAATGAGTCAGTTAGAAAAATATTCAACGGGGTATCTGGGGCAGAAATTTATGTAGAAAAAAGTAAGGGTTTATGGATAGGGACAGTTGATAAGGGGGAAGAAGATGTGGGAACATAAGAATCACAACTGACAACAGAAAATTTTTGGGAATAAAATATGGGGGGGGTACGGGGATGGAAAATTGGAAAGAAGTAATAGAACAGGGAGAAAAAAAGTGGCTAGATGGAAAACCTGGAAAATGTCCAAATATAAAAGAATATTTGTGATTAAACAGTTTTTGTTACCTTGTTTTTTTTATATGTTGCAGGAGTTTTCCCTCTACCAGTAATGTTAGAATCTAGAATATTAGGGATGTTTTTTCAGCTGTTGTGGGGCAGCAGGCTTAAACCTGTTGAGAGAGATAACATATAAGCCAATAAAACAAGGTGGGTTAGGAATGATAAACCCAATAGTATTTTTTCACATGATCTTTTGGTATAAAAAACATTGGGGTAATGTTGAAGGGTGAAGAAACTATGACTGAGAAGTGGGGGAAAATGTATTAAGTAATTGGTGGGAAGAATGGAGGGAAGGTGTTCCTAAACTGTTTAAAAGGAAGAAAATACCAAAATATTATGAGGGTACTTTTAAAAAAAATTATGAAATGGGGAATAACAAGAGAAATAATGTTAAACCTGCCAAGAAAAAGAATGTACAGAAAAATAGTGTTGGAAACTGGGGTAAGTGAGACAGAGTTTAAAGGAAGTATAATGAGAGAAAATAAGTATGTGTACAAAATGTTAAACAACCCAAGAGTACCAAAAAAATGAAGGATTTACAATGGATAATGGCACATGGGAAGGTGGGGGTAAGAGGCAACCATAAACATAAGGCAGTGGAAGAAAGGAATTGTTTATACTTAGGATGTGGGTGTGATCTGGAAACCCATGAGCATATTTTATTTCAGTGTAGTTATGCAGTAGGCTTATGGACATTTATCAGAAAAGTGGAAGATGCCATGGTTGAAAAAGATTTCTTATAAAAATGTGGTGCTAGGAATTTTTCCCGAGCTATTGGAAAGGTATCATTGGACAACTGTACATATTCTTTTTGCATGCATAAAGTATTACATGTGGCAGGGGAGATGTCAATTTCTACTACTGCAGAAAAACATTTCTTATGAGGGAATTGAGAGAATGTGTAGTAGAAAATTAAAAGAAGTTTATAATAATGACTGCAAATACCATCAGAGGAAGAAAGTGGAAATGTGGTGGAAAGGTTTAACTTACTTTGTGAAATATGAATAAGTTTAAATTTAGGAAAGTGGCTAATGCCTTGACTGGAGGAATGAAGAGGAATAAGTGAGAGGTACGCAGGGGACAGTATAACCCCAGGGAACATAAGGGGGAGGGGCCTCGGTGGTAGAAGAAGGAAAGTGAGGGGGAACAGAATAATGTGAGATTGGAAATTCTGGGGTTGCTAGATTTGACGAAGTGTTGTAAAGAATCATTAATATGTGTATTTAGCTGTTGTATTCAAGTATGTTATTTGTTGTAGGTTTACCTATGTGTCTGTCGTACAATATGTATGATGATTTGTTGTGTTTCTTGAAATAAAAACTCCCCTACTGTTTTCAAGAAATGCCATGGGATCTTTAACATCCACCTGAACTACCACTAGAACAGGCAGATGGGACCTCAGTGTAACGTTTCATACAAAAGACTGCCATGGGTCATGCCCTCCCGCCCTCTCTGATTGAAAGGTAAGGTTGGTGAATCCACCAGCAGCTGCCACTCCCACAACTCACTGTCTCATGCTCTTCCTCCAAAAAAAAATAGAAATCGAAATGGATCTGCTCATCCTGCCACTGCAATGGTGCTCACATCCTACCCTCCACAGTGATAATATAAACATGGCAGATCTGCCAGCAGCTGATGCTCCCATGTCTCAGTCTCTCCTGATCACCTTTCTTCCTAATTCAAATACAAAACCCTGGAAGATTCACAGGAAGCTACCACTTCTAAGCCTCAATGCCACCCCCCCTGACAAAATAAAAACCGTGAAATAAAATATAACATAGTATACCCTTGAGTGGTGAGCAAACGTTTATTCATTTAGAAAACAAATGGTCGATATGTATAGCAAAAATGTAACCGGCACAGTCACAATGAATAAATCTTAAGTTCTTGGGGCACATAGGTCAGTAGGGGATGGTCTTTCAGGGGTAGATGCAGGTAGGGTGAGGGAGGCTTCTGGCAAGAGCACATACTGTAGTTCAATGAGTAATGTTTTGGCTGGGGCAGGTTGGTGAGAGAGGGATGTTCCTGCAGGGGTAGGAAGGTCAGGATGTTGCCCATCAAGGGCAGGTACTGTAGGTCTGAGGATTGTCACAGACTGTTAGGTTGGGGATGTCTGGTAGAGAACCTCTTCCCATAAACACTGGAGTTCCTCAGGGTTTTTTGCTGGTCCTGGTGCTATTCTTTACTTTCCTTAATGAACTTCCCACTACCTGTTCTTTCAGCTCCATCCACATGTACCTGGATGATGCTGTCCTGTATACATCTTGTCCCTCCCACACTAATATAACAGCCAGACTTCAATGTGACTTTGACAAGGTTCAGCTTTGGTTTTGCTCAAATCAGTTATTCTTGAATGCTAAGAAGACAGTCTCCATGACCTTTGTCATGAGACAGAGACTCTGTTGGCTCTCATCCCTCCCCTCCTTCCACACCCTTGATGGGACATTACTAGAGAACAATTTCTCCTTCAGATATCTTGGGGTCTGGCTCAACCAGAACCTCAACTTTTCTGGACATGTAGATGCCATCCTGAAAAAGCTGTACTCCAAACTATGTGCCCTATACAGAAATTGTATGTATATCCCATTGCTGGCCAACTGTGCACTGATCCAGAAAATGATCGTAGCTATTTTTGACTATGGGGATGTAGTCTACAGTGTCACTCCAAAATCTTCCCTAACTAGGCTGGACTCTCTCTTCCATTCCTTCTGCCATTTTGTTCTTGACTATCCTCCCCACACCCATCACTGCAACCATTACCAGTCTCTTTCCCTTCCTTCCTTAGCAGACAGGTGTCATGCCCACTGCACCAACTTTCTAGCAAAATTCTGGATTCATTCCCTACCATCTTATCTCTCCTCCTCTATTTCCCTGAAACCACCTTCCTTTCACTCCCTTAGAAACCTTGACTCCAGAAAATTAACCATCCCACCCAGGTCCACCTTAGCAGGCCAGGCAGCTTTTTACCACTGCTTACTTAAAATATAAAACTCCCTCCCCCTGCCTACCTGTCACACTGCCTCCCCTCGGGTCCTCACCTCCTTCTTAAAGGACCTTTTCTCCCCTGCCTGCAGAAGTGCTTATTTCCACCCTCACTTTATGTTGCCTCACTGTTCACTACTCAGGTTAGCACTTATTCAGTGTTACTCATGCAACTGATTGTCATTATAGCTTACTGGTACTTTGTCTGGATTGTTGAAATGATTATCAATTTGTCATTCTTGTTTGCTGACTGTATCTCCTATCCATTTTTATGCTGTATTTGTTCTTTTGCTGCTGTATCCTTACTATTGTCCCTGTCTCCTCTCCCCCAGGATACATCTGGAAATGAGTATTCACTGCTCAAAATGTCTTTCCTGGTGAAACTTTTAAATAAATAAATAGCAGGTTCGGGTTCCAGCAACAGCAGGTACCTCTCAGAATGTTCTGGCATGTGCAGGTATAAAAGTGGCAGAGGGAGGTGTTCTTGCAGGAACTAAGAGTTTGGAGGCCAGACTAGGGGTAGGACAGATTGGAAGGCAATTCTTTGGGCAAGGTGGCCATTTTATGAGTGTTGGCAGGCTGGTGGGATCACACCATGCAAATAGTGAAATCCAGAACCCCCCCTTGACCTTCCAGCACATGTCAATCCTCCCCCTGCCACTGATGGAATGTCCACCTCCCATCTATGGAACAACCATGATAGTCACAATGTCAACCCTAGGACCAGAATGCGCCCCCTCAGGGATAGAGGCCCATGCTGGCACCAGAATGCCCACCCTGAAAGACAACATTCACACCATAGGAATTAAGTTGGCCTCCAAAGCTGAAAGACTCACCATCTTATGGCTAGAATTGTTAAACTTGGCCACAATGTTCACCCTGTAAAGAAGAATGCCCACTATGTGGGATGATATGTCCATGCTGAGGTCTGCAGTGCCCACCCTATGGGCCATTATAGTCACCCTTAGTAAGTAAGTAAGTAAGTAAACATTTTTATTCAATTGACAAGCAAAAGAATAGGAGGCTCAACTGAGACAAGCTCATTTCCAGTGAAGTCCTTAACACATACTTAAATACATACATAATTAACTGAATCATAAAAAAAATACCACAGACATAAAATTATTTACAATAACACAAGCATCCATACGACATACAGCAAAAAACACATACTTAAAGTGCAATTATATGCCCTATTATAGGGTAGACATAAGTAAAACCTAATGTAATTACTCATCATTTAACCTTTTAACAGCTTCAGATTTAAACCAACTTTTATTTCACTCAATTAGGGCTGGATCCAATTGGCCTCAGGTAATTTGGGAGTGAATTCCATAGGTTAGGACCCAAATAGAAAAAATGTTCTCTACCCAAATTCGTCCTTCTTCTGGGCAAAACAAATTCCATACCCTCAGCAGAACGTAACCCTCCTCTAATTATCCTAAGCTGAAATTCCTCGATAATATAATCTGGTACCCTACCCTTAACTAATTTAACCATATATATCAAAACATGAAATATCCTTCTATCATTAGGGCTCATCCAATTTAAAGATTGATATAACTCTCCTATGAGTTCTCTTAGGAACATCTAAAATAAACCTAGCTATCTTGTTAAAGGAAACATCTAATCTAGCCAACTGGGTTGAGGTAGCCCCTGTATAAATAATATCCCCAAAATCTAACAAAGGACTCAAGGTAGCCATAGCTACCTGTTTCCTTACATTAACATCCATACAATTCCTAATTCTATAAAGTGCACCCAAACGACAATTAACTTTTTTAATCATTTGTTCTAAATGGAAAATCCAATTCAATGATCTATCCATATACATCCCTAAATATTTATAACATTGGACTTGTTCAAGAGCAATATTATCCACTGTCACTACACTCAAACCCAAATCGGAATAAATCTATTTATTTTCCCTAGAAAGAGTATTACCTGGGATTTTTTTGGATTAAGAACAAGATTAGATTCTCTACAGAATAACTGAAGCTCATCAAATGCTTTCTGGAGAGTAAATTCTATCTGAGTTAATAATAACCCTTTCACGTAATAATAGTATCATCTGCATACAGATGACACTGTAAATCAGGATTGGTCAATACAAAATTATTCATGTATAAATTAAATAATATTGGACCCAAAATGGATCCTTAGGATACCCCAGATATTATCTCCTAAAACCAGAATCCCATCCATTCACTGAAACCATTTGTTTCCTACCAGTTAAATAAGCCTCCGACCACCTAATCACCTTTGTTGAAATTCCCAAAGCAGGTAGTCTGGACAGGAGGATGTTGTGGTCAGGGTATCAAATGCCCTGGATAGATCTACAAAAATTGCTCCCACCAACATCCCCTGTCCAGAGCACCCACAATATCCCCGGTAACTTTCAACAAGGCAGAAGTTGTACCATGCAAGGGCCTAAAGCCAGATTGAAACTTATTAATCAACCTACCATTTTCCAAACAAGACTGAAGTTGTTTAGCTATCAATCTTTCAAAAACCTTAACTACTATTGGTAATAATGATATAGACCTATAATTCTCCATTAAAGACCTAGGTCCGTTCTTATAAACTGGAATAATTTTAGCCGATTTCCACACTTCAGAATTTCCCCACCATAAGGGACATGTTATAAATACTAGCCAGGGATAAGAAATAACTGGAGCATATATTCAACAAAATACTAGGAATCTCATCCAATCCACCAGCCTTCCTAGTATTTATATTAAGTAATGCATTTTGTGTTTCAGATGGAGATATTAATTCAAACACAAACTCCTTGTCCTTTAAAGGGACAGCCTCTATAGCTCTAACTTGAGAATTTAAAGGAGAAAAACAAGACTTAACCTGTGGTGAGGCCTTTTTACCCACTGCTATAAAAAGATCATTAGGGCCTTAATAACCATACACTGGCCTGAGTGGTCTCCCTGGGGGGCAGAAATTGCCAGACTTAGGGCTGGAAGGAAACCTCAGGATGGCCATTTCAGCCAGTGGGGTTAATCACAGTCCTCAGGGTGGCCATTACAGCACTTAGAGTGGGACTTCTGGCACAGGGTGGGTATTCTGGACTTCAGAGTGAACATTCTGCCTCACAGGGAGGCATTTTTTATCCCAGGGTAGCAAATCCAGCCATAGAGGGACAGTCCTCCAGTATAAATCATATCAAATCAACTTTATTTTTATAGCGCCTTTCAAAACCAAGGCACTGTACATAAAAAACAAACACATAAAGATAAAAATTTAAAACAAAAACATTAAAACAGATCATCCGTAACTACGGAAAGCTAAACTAAATAAATAAGTTTTTAACTCCGTTTTAAATCTATCGACAGTTGGGCATTCTCTCAACCAATAAGGTAGAGAATTCCACAGGTTTGGTGCTGAAAAAAGCGAAGGCACGAGATCCAGATGTCTTTAATCGTACCCTGGGAATCTCCAGCAATCCCTCGTTGGTGGAATGGAGAGGATGGAGGTGGCAGTAGGGTACCAGGAGATCTTGCAGGTGACCAGGTACCTGATCATGTAGGGCTTTAAAGGTTAGCAAGCCAACCTTAAAGGTGATCCACCACCAAACAGGCAGCCAGTGCAGCTCATGGAGCACAGGTGTAATATGACTGGTTCTAGAAGTCCCAGTCAAAAGCCTGGCCACTGTGTTCTGCACCAGATGCAGGTGGCAGATATCAACCCCAGGTAGCCCTAGGTAGAGGTAATTACAGTAATCAAGACTGGTAGTGACAAAAGCATGGACCAGTGTTGGAAGATCTCCAGGAGGAACCAGGTGTTTCACCCGGGCGATATTCCTCAGATGGTAAAAAGAAGATTTGATGACAGCTGACAGCTGACACCAGAGATTTTAGGGTCAAACCATCAAAAAGCATCAGCATAGCCATCATCAAAAATAGCTAGCATAAGCCTCCACACCTTAGGGTGGATATTTTGGTCCTAGTGTAGGCATTGTTCCCACCAGTTTGGGCATTTTATATGTGTGGGGGGGAGGCAATTCTACGGCAGGGGATCATTCCATGTTCAGGGGAGGGTGTTCTGTGGGAAGGGAGGAATCCATTCCATGGGTAGGGTGTTTCTGTTGGGGGGTGGGAAATCATTTGGTGGCAGGGTTGGTATTTTTGGGGGGCTAGAGGTAAGGATGCATTCTAACAGGGTCAGGTAAATCAGGTTATTCCAATAGTAACAGGTAGGTTGGCAGTAGGGTTCCAGCAGGGTCAGTTAGTTTGGGTGGTGGGGTTCTGGTAGAGACAGGTGCTGTACCTTTGTGTGATTCTCTGAGGGGCATTTAGGCTGATGGAAGGTTCCAGCTAGGGTATATAGGACATGGTGTTCTGCAGGGGCAGGTAGTTTGGCAGTGCCACTGGACAGTCCTGGCCTCCATGAGAGCACACATTGCAATACAGCACTAATGGACATGGTCACCTTTCAATTGTGGATTGCAGGAGGGCTCAAGCTGTAAGTGTCAAAACCAGCAGATCCAAAAGGGCTTTCTTTTAATGATGCTTTATGCCCCCTTCCTCTCTGCTGCCTTACCCTACTCTGTCACCCCTGGTGCAGCTGGTCACAGTCTTGTTGCCAGAAATCCTCAGCCCCCATCCTGCTGTGGAATTTAACCCCAGGTAGGGAAGGGGAGAACAACTCCTCCAATCAACATATGTGTCTGGCCTCACCACTGGTTTCTGACCATCACAGGGTTCCATTGCCTGGCTTAGCAGTGAGGCATTTTCCATTTTCTGTTCCTCTCCCTGAGAACGTTGGTTGCCAAGGGGGTCCATGGAGACAAGCGCATGCAGAGATGCGATGCTATTCCAGACCCCAGCCGATATCCTCCCATCCCATGTGGTACTCCCTGCTTCACCTTCACCCATGTGGACCCAGGTGATGGTGTTGCAGTGGGAATGGCAACCCTAACTCCCTGGAGGAGGAGAGTGTCCCTCAGACACTTAATCCTCTTCCCCCGGCAGACCCTCCAGCAACCTGGGCTCAGTCCTGAACCCCTGTCACTGGTGCCACAGGTGGTAGCCCTACTACTGTGCCATGTGGGCCCACCACCCACTGGGGCTTTTATTTCAATTGGGAGGGAGGGCACAAGACAGCATGCTTGACAGCAGCAGCTACCAGTGCATCCACCAGCTTTACCTTCAATAATGCAGGGCAGCAGGGCACAAGCCACAGGAGTACAAGGGTTTTGAATTCAGTTGGCAAGGAGGGCAGAAGAGAGTGGAGGGAGTAAGGGTGGGAAAGAGTCTGCAAAGAAAAAGTTGAGAGATACTATGAATAAAAACACTGAGCAAAAGTGTACAGAAGGAGAAGAATCAGGGTAGTGCTTGAAGCCGTGCCTCCTTTAAAAAATGGCATATAGGAGCAGGAGGCAGGAGCAGGTCAATGAGAAGTGGAGAGCCAGATCTAGCTGTCCAATAGGGATCCTGTAATGTGGGAGCCAATCAAGGGAGATGCCGTTTCCCTTGATGTGGTCAATCAGAAGTGAGCCGGGGAGGAGCATACGTACCACCAGAGGACAGCCCTGGCTCCAGAGCACTAGTAAGGGTAAAGATCTCCCTTGTGAAGTCTAGAGACCCGATTTGGCTATCTCTTGTCTTAAGAAGGCTCTCCTTCCAATACATGACTTCCACTTTGGGCCCAGGGGAAGGGGCTTGGGAGCCATGTATGAAGGAACTTCTCAACCCTTCCAGGATAATTTTGTGTTGGCACACACTCATGTAGTTGACAGATGATAGTAAATACTAATGCCAATACTAAGGCTGTCAAAATGGAAGAAGGCATAAGCCCATCTTGACTGTTTCCCCATTGCTCAACAGTAGCATTTGGTTAGATTGCCCAGTCCGATGTACCTATCAAGATTTGCCTCAAAGGTATTAAATGTGCTGTATACCACCAATGAGCCATGTAAATTATTCCTAACTCCCACAATTTCCTGTTGTGTAAAAATAATTCACCCTGACTGTTCTAAAGGGCTTTCTTCATCATAGCAATGGGTAATCCCTAGTACGATGCTCATTCATTCTGAATGTTAAATTCCTTCATCAGGCCTCAGGTACCTAATGCACTATATATAATCATACAATCCCCTCCAATTCTCCTTCATTCCAAACTATAAAGCCCAAATGTTTCTAGTCTGTCACTATAAGGTTTCTTCTGAAGACCAGAGATAATTTGTATTTATATTTGTAAGTATTGTTTGACTAGGAAAGGCACACTGAGCTGTGATAGCTTGTTTCCAGGTGACACTAGGGAAAAGTCCCCAGAGGAGGGGGATACAGATGAATTCCAACTGATCTTGAACCAGATTAAGATGTTGGTGGAATTTTTTTAGTGAATGGGGAGAAATTTGGCCAGGGCACTGGAGAAATGCCTCTACTCTCCAGTAGGGGAACCTCTGTCCAGCTGACCAAGATGGCTGCTGAGTTGGAGGAGGGAGTGAGGATGGATACTACTGAAGCATAGGAGCAGGCCTGCTGCCCTGTCCTCATCATTCTAGAGGCTGAAGAAAACACTGGTACTTTGCATGGGAATCACGGTAAAGCGCTAGTCAAAAATGCTACAGGTTTATCTTGCGTAATTCAAGAAATGGATAAAGAAAAAGACATTTTGCAAATCAATGATGCTAGCCTGAGTTCAGTGGAAGAAACAGAACATTTGTGACACTTATTAATGGATGAAGAAGAATTTTTTAGAGCAAAAAAAGCAGCATTACAGGAGAAACTTGCCTTACTGTAATGCGGTGGAGTGCTCGCGATGACAGGTAGCTTAGCTGTTTCTGAAAGCCAACTGAATGCTGCAGCAAATGCTGTGGAGAAATACCCTGTAGGTATTTCAGTGAGTGAGACTATGCAAGCAGACTATGTGGCTGGCAGTGTTGAGAGAAATAGTTCTGTGTGCCGAAAGCCAAGAAAATCTTCCAACAAAGAAATACATACTATTAGTTCAGCACAAAACCAGCAAAAGCAAGATAATTTCCTACAAAACAGTGATAAATCAGTCAGACTGCAATAGGGGCCAGAGGACATCATAAGTGAGTCTAGTGATCCTGTAGAGATAGCTCTGTGAGTCACGGAGCAAAACTCAACACACACGGATTTGGGCTCAACAGCAGAACCTCCACAGGAGACTACTATGGACTGGTCAGTGGATATGGCCCTGGAAGCTGGAGGATGGGAGAAATCCTCTGATGGGACAAAATGGATTTTGGGTGATTCACCCTTCAGAATGCCTACAACTTCAGGTAACGCTATGACTTAGTCTCCAATGCACTTAACCCAAGATCTTGTTTTGTCTCACAGTAATTTCTGGGGTACCCCAAAATATAACTGAGCAACCTGAAGCCCCTTTGAATGTTAGGCCTACAAGTAATTGCAGGCTATATGTGCCACTATTTCACCTGCCTATTGCTCCAGTAAAAATGGCACAATGAGGTGCAATTGTTATATAAAGTAGGCCTAGAGACTGTTCCTGATTGAGTTTATGTGGGGAAAACTTTATTAAAAGACTCCTTAAAATTTTTTGCCACAGAAGTTTACACTTTAATTCATGTTTCCGGAGTACATATGTATGATATAAGATTCAACACTTCAGGAGAACTTGACAGATTTTGGAAAAAAAATAATGATGTAAGGAATACTCCCCTATGGACCCCATTTGAAGATATCCCCATTACTAAACCTGCATTAAAAAACATTACTGTATTATTTCGCAATGAGGGGATTAGCGTTTCTGACCTCACCTACTGGACGAAACATCGCTGCAATATATTAGCAGGTCCCACTGCTATTTTCAACAGTGAAAATTATTGGACAGGGGGATGGAAATATAAGGTGCTACTAAAGACTTCAAATGAGGATTTACAGCACTTGCCTAATTATTTTTTCCTGGGACAGGATAGGAGTGTGTTTTTTTATTCAGGCCAACAAAAGGCTTGATAGAAATGTGGTTCAGTTGGCCATATTAGCAGCATCTGTGATACAATAAAATGTTCATTATGTACAGAATTGGACATATGAGTAGCCAATGTTTAAATGGAATAGTTTGCAGTCTGTGCCATGAAAAAGGGCATTCTTACCAGAGCTGCCCTTGGGCAGCTCATAACACAAATCAACATGCAGATAATGAGGAACAGCACTTACTGATTGTGGTTGCCCAAAGAAGACAAAATAGTAGCCATGATCCACACCTACCACCCCCAACCCCCAATACTGTCCCTGCTAGTGACCCATCTGATACCCCTCGGACAGACATAGACCCCCCCTCTTCCATCTACTTCAGCTCCTTCTATCAAGCAACTTGAGACATCTGAAATTGTGATGGCTTCAGTTCCTAATAATACCGTAGAAATGCTCCCCCCCATGAGTGATAGAAAAGGCATGTTAACACGAAAATGTCAGGAGAAAAGCATCACAGCTTCTAAGTTAACAAAAACACATGCTGTTCCACTAACTAACAGGTATAGTAAGATGGTAACTGATAACTCTGAGTCTGATGCTCAAACAGATACATCCTCAATTAAATCTTCAGTGTGTGATGTTGTTTCTGAAATGGAGGGGAACGCCCCTGCCAGTACTCAAGGACAGTGAGAACTCAGACAAAAACCAAAGGTGAAGCTAAAAAAAAAGTCTAGTACCAAGAAAACTACTAGGAAAAAATGAGAATGTTTTAATTTTTCTTCATTATGTATCTTGCCTTAAACTGTTTCTCGGTCAATGTGAACAGTGTCAGAAGTTTTAGAAAGCATACCACTGTTTTTTCTGCTTTATCTTCAGGTCCAGCAGGCATTTATTTTATACAAGATACCAGATTACATACCTTAGGGAAAATCCAAAATGCAACCGTGGCATGGTACGCTGTGCCTTCATTTTGGCAAATTGGCATGGACCAGTGTTCTGGGAATTGGGATTGTTTTTCATTCTTTGGAATTTCAAATAATCAAACTATTAGACTTGGTTGCATGCAGGGCAATAATAGCGGATATATCTTACCAAGGACAATTGCTTTGTTTAATTAACATCTCCGCCATCCAATCAAAAGCAGAACGGGTGCAATTATTTAAATTAATTCAGCCATATTTACATACTGCGCATCCTGTGATATTTGAGGGGATTTTAATTGTGGTATGACCAAATAAGATAGAGGACAACAAACTACGACAAATAAAATGTTTAGTGGCATGATGTGTCTCTCAAATATTATTAAAACAGCAGGACTAATCAATGCATCATTTGCATTTATGGAGAAGGCAGTTCTTACATTTCACAGAGGACCACATTCTACCAGAACTGATTTTTTTTCTTTATTTTGAGATTTTTACAAATTGCTAATATATACCCAAGCCATAGAATATACAGATCATTCTTTGTTACCTTTAAATATAGGATATCTTTCCACAGTCTGATGGGAAATATGGAAATTTAATGCTACATTGTTAGCACAGGAAAACACCAGAACTTACATTACTCAATTTATCCAAGCTAGAAAATCAGTATTTTGTTTATATGATTCATCAGGTTTGTGGTGGGAAGATACTAAATAAGAATCAATTATGCTATTAAAATCTATTAGGGAACATTCCCCTTCTCTTAGAATGACCAGCGGGCAGATAATCTATATATTACAGAAAGTTGAAAAATTTGACATCCAGAACTGGAGGCCCTTTTCCCTACTAAATAACGACTTTAAAATACTTGCCAAAATTTTAAACACCAGATTGTTAAAAACTGCAAAATACTTAATTTCCCCAGCACAAACTTGCTCAGTTCCTGGAAGAAAAATAACAGAATATTTGATCCTCTTTAAAGAATTGCTTGAGAAAGGCCAGAGAGGGAATACAACAGGTTTTGTCTTGTCAATGGATCAAAGAAAGGCATTTGATTTGGTTAATCATAGCTTTTTATGGGCAGTATTAAAACAGTAGAGAATACCTAGTAAATTTATAGAGTGGATCCAGTGCCTATATAGAACAGCAGCAGTAACCCCTATGGTACAATGCTGGAAAGGAGCCAAGTGTAAAGTAGATAAGTAGGTAAGACAGGGATATCCCATGAGACCCCTTCTCTTTGTTTTTAGCATAGATCCCCTATTGTGACTCCTAAACAAGTCTGCTCAACTTAAGCATATTACCTTAATTAATAAGACTCTGCAGTTTGCTGCTATAGCATATGTGGATGAGTTATGTATCCTACCTCAAGACTTAAGATCGGCTTCTGAGGCCATTCAGTTATGTAATCAGTATGGAGCGTATGCTGGAATATACTTGAATGTTGGGAAATGTGTGACAAAGCAACTAGAGGGAGTTAATCCAGAGCTGAAGCACATAAAAGGGATTAAGGTAACAATAGATCCAATAAACAAATTAGGAGTAATTTATGGCTCTGAGAATGATGATAAGCTTAATTAGGAACCTAAATAAAACAAGGGCAACAACTGGTAGTAGGCTGGAATAAATGGAAGCATATTGGGCAGATGAGAGTCTACCTGATTAAAACATTTCTTGTGTCCATTTTTTTTATATATTAGTCACATATTCTCAGCTTCGAAACTGTTAGAAACATCCATTCTGAGCATCTTCTTTCAGGCAGTCTGTGGAAGTCGGCTGAACCCGATTAAGAGGAATATAATGTATTTAACTATAAAACAAGGAGGATTCGGGATGGTTAATACCATTTCCTTCTTTTTTAGTATTTTTTTATACATGAATATTAGGCCACTTTTAGTTTTTGGTGAGCAAGAATTGGTCCCCTTCCTCTTGTCAACCTGTTCATATAAGTTGTCTCAGTGGGAGCAAGAGTGCTTGAGGGTTCTTAAGAAGTCCACAGCTAACACAGAATACATAAGAGAAATGTTTCAGAAGCTTAAGCATTGGAAAATTCCTAGTATTATGGTGATCACCAAAACAAGGAAGGAAGGATACATGTAGGTACAAGGAAGCTCCTTCCAAGAATTAATAACATTCCCAAGCTGCCCAGAAGCTTACATCCCTTGATTCTCAGTCCAGCACTGTTTGACATATTAATATTAACATATTAATAGCCTCTGTAACAGGAACATCTAAAACCTGGTCATCCAAAATTGCTGATGATATTAAGATTGGGGCACTAGTTATGAACAAGGAGGATGTGATCAACTTTCAACAAAGTACAGACTTATTGGCAAAAATAGCATCAAATAAAAAAATGAGGTTTACTATGTCAAAGTGCAGGATTATGCACCTGGCATCAAAAAACAGCAGATTCCCTTATATACTAAACAGACACCATCTTCAAGAGAGTGATATAGAGAAAGATCTGGGTGTACTGATCGACAACAGTCTGAAGTTATCAGAACATTGTAAGTAGGTAAAAAGATGAAGTTACGGCATATTGGGTGCGGTTGTGAGGAAAATCAGGAGTAGGGAGAGGGAGGTGCTGATGCCGCTGTATGCTGTATTGGTGCATCCACATCTGGAGTACTGAGGTAGCTTCTGGGCGCCGCATCTGAAGCAGGATGTTACCAGACTGGAGGGGGTGTGGAGGAGGGCCACAAGGATGGTTAATGGTCTGAGAGAGAATAAATATGGGGAGAGGTTGAGACATTTGGGCATGTACTCCCTGTTGTATAGATGACATAGAGGTGATATGAGCATGATATATAGGGCATTCAGAGAGAGTGACCATTGGGAATGCATGGGCTTGAGTGCTAGAAATTGCGTAAAAACAAACAGAGGGCATGGGCTCCAACTCAAGGGCGAGGTTTACAAAAAGAACAAAAGAGGGAATTGTTTTTTGCAAAGGGTAGTCAACAGATGTAATAATCTCCTCGAGATCATTCTATCTTGTAGTTCTAGGGACCAATTTAAATGATCACTGGATCATTATTACATTGAAGAAATATATCAATATTAAATTAAAAATGTGCAGGTCAACAATGGCTCACGCTACAAGTACCTGTGTAAATTTTTATGATTCTTATGATTCTTTACCCTCCTAGTTAAAGAAAGCAAAATTCCAAATAAAATGTGGGATCTTCACTGGCTGAGTTACCATGAGAAGATAAATGTCAAATCAAGCCATAAGCATAAGCAGCTGGATGACAGGTTTTGTAGTAGACAGCAGTGTTTTCAGGAAATAGAAACAATTCAGCACCTATTTATCACCTGTTCATATATTCTGGGGTTTGGGGTTATTATTAGCTACAGAATGGAATACACTCTGGTTTCAGACTATCACATATGAAGCTTTACTATATGAACACTATATGAGCGATACATTAAAATGGAATAAAAGTACTTTATCTGTTGTACTAATGGTATTTAAGTGGTTTATTTGGAATGCCAGATCAATGTTTACATTATGACAGAAAGAAATGAACCATATTGAATTAATTGCTAAATTCAACATGAACTTCATGAAATATATATATATATATATATATATGTGTATATATATATATATATATATATATATATATGGAAGAGACTAGTATACGGGTCTATGATATTTCACTCCCATCATTTTGCTCCCACCACTTTCACTCCCATCATTTCACTCCTGCATAATTTCACCCCATGCACATTCACTCCCAGGCATTTCACTCCCACTTATTTACTACTGTTCCCCTTTTCCCCATCGTTGTACCAATCACCCTCCCCCCCCCCTTGCTCTCTAACCAGTGAGATTTTCATGGGTACTGACTAACAGTAAGCAGAATGCCAATGAACTGTATCTGTCCACCTTAATAAAGAGAGTTTTCCTGCTTCATCATGTGCTGTGGTTTCTGTTTTTTGTTAACCCGATATGTTCAAATGCTTTTATCTATCTCATTACTGAACCCAGAGCCATTAAAAAAAATTAGCCCTGCTGTGGAACTGCTGGAGTCCAAATCAAAGTGAGGTCAGTTAAAGACCACCAACTCAGGTAACAGCAGTTTGTAATTCTTGGTGGGCAAGAAAAAAAAGGCTGTGTATTGACACACTGTCAGGCTGAAATAGGAGGTTATTTTGTCATTTTTTGACACAGTTATTGAGTATATAACATTTACTGATGCCGTTTTGTCATTGGTGCTGATGGTGTGAGGGACTTCAGACAGTATTATTGCTGTACCTTATTGTACAGAGACAGGAGCCACTGGTGAATGGGGAGGGAGGGTTCTGGGTCATGATAGCCCTCAAAGACCTTGCTGAGAGTTTTGGTAGCATGGCATTGCATCAAAGAACCTTGCAATGAGCTGCAGGGAAAAGGAAAAGTGGTGGAGGGTTAAATAATGAGAGGGAGTAGGGCAAGCAGTAGAAACTGAGAGATAAGGAGGGGAGTAGGGGAAAGATTTTGGGAAGGTAATGAGTTGCTGAGAGGCAGAGAACACCGGAGCTACTAGGGGCAGAATAGAATATGAGCAGACAGAATATTGAGCAGAGTAGTGAGCTGGCAGAGGCAGAGAACACCAGAGCTACTAGGGGCAGAACAGAATATGAGCAAACAGAATATTGAGCAGAGTAGTGAGCTGGCAGAGGCAGAGAACACCAGAGCTACTAAAGGCAGAATAGAATATGAGCAGATAGAATATTGAGCATTCAACATTTCACTCCCATCATTTTGCAGCAATGAATTTGCTGTATTCAATGGAAATTGAGAAGCAGAAGCATAATGATCCGGATCGAAATTACATGAGGGGTGAATTGGAATGGAAGCGAGATGTAGGGAACAAAATGACAGGAGTGTAATGTTGCGCTCCCCTAGTACACATATGCAAAATAATTTAAGAGCACACTGGAGAAACATGCCTTGGACTATGGATTCAGATGCCCCGGTAACCTAAATTATCCAGCATCATTAGGTATACAAGGATGTAAACTCTGTTAAGAGCATACCTTTTTAATTGTTCAGAAAAATTCCAAATTATGATTTTTTCCTATTCACACTTTTGTTTAAATACTAGAAATGCTTGGAGTAAGGCAAGATAATATTTTTTTCTTCTTTCTTATGTTGAAATTTTGTGAACCATTTTCTTATTGGACAGTATGGTTTATCTAACTTGATTTACTTGACTCTGTATTGATATTTCTCTTGTGTATTGTTTGTTTGATTTGTCCTTTATAAGCTCTCCTATTATTAGGGAAGTTTGTTAGCAGTTAACTGAACCATGCATCCAAACCAAGATGGGAAATATAATTTAGCTAAGCTGCCACTGGCACCTCGCAGTAAGAGGAAATAAGAAACATAAGGTAGTAAAAGAATGATATTATCCTAGAGAAACATGCCCTCAACAAAGTGGAGTTGTTTCTAATTTATTTTCTAACTGTTCTTATATTCAGTCCTTATGGAATCTAATCACTGGGAATTATAGGAACCTCTCTTTGCAATGGCCACCTACCAAGTGGTTTTAGGCCTTTTTCCACCTGAATGGAAAACTTACACTCCTAGTATTTTGTGGATTATCTTCAATTACGTTGCAGTTGTTTGATACTATGTTAGTCTCAAGAAAATCCAGCTCACATTTTTGTGGTAATACCTTTTATTAGACTAATTGAAGAATGTTTGCACAAGTTTTTGAGAAATCCCAGACCCCTTCATCAAGTGCAGAGAAAACAAACCAGCATTTCATAATATATGCAAGAGATTGTTTAACAAAGGGAAGGGTGTGGAAAAAGCAGCTTAACACAATGCAGGTGACTACTAGGTGATAGGCCTCATGTTACTGAAAGGTGGAAGATCTGATATGCAAATGGTGAGCTACATCAAAGTGGTAACATTATAAAGTGATCAAGAAATGTTAAATGTTCTATTATGTATGCAGGATCAGTAATGCTGCTAGTTCAGAAAGTTAATTATGCTGTGTCTGAATAAGTAACCCTTTTTAAGTCAATTATGCCCCAACAACAGAGGAAGATTTAAAATAAATACATGCATAAATCAATCAATCAGTCAAACAATCAAGCAATACATACATACATAAAGAAATAAATAAATACATACATACACACATTCAAAATGGTAGCGCCCAGAGCTGCAGTGGAAACAGTCAAAACTCAGTTCTGAAATTCTGGTTATCTTTCTCTGCACCCAATGAAGGGACCTGGGGGGACTTGAAAGCTAGGTTTAGTTTTCATATTTGGTATGGAAGATCCAGCTGGTTCTCAACCAGACGTTATTTCACAAGGGGCTCTTTCTGTTGCAATATTTTCATCCATAAAACAGTGTTTCCCTACTGGATTTGATGGTTTAGCAGCGGGACATTTCTGGGGATTGTGGAGTGTAATTATTCACAAAGTTGGTTTGTCTTAGGTATCAGGGCATGGCCTGATGAGTTATGCCCATATTAACACTTCTCCTTTGTTTGTTACCAATTATGAACAGAACCGTTTTGTGTATCAAGTTCAAAAGTGCAAGGCAGGGGAGAGCACATCATGGAGTGATAACAGGCATGAGTTTGTCAATTGAGTCGGATGAAACTGAATGCTGATGTGTTAACTTGTCCTATAAGGATAGCTAAAGAGTTTAATTTAAAATTTACTGCTCCACTTAATTCTTGTAGTGACCACTTTGATGTGATTCATCAAGGATATATTGATGGTCTTAAAGATAACCGTACATTTTATTTAAGGACTACTATCCCAGAAGAGGTTGAGAAGTTGTTACGACATACTAAAAGGGATAGCTCAGCGGGCTCTGATGGTGTATGTCCCCGTTTATTGATAGATGCTGCTTCAGTTCTAGCATACTCAATTAGTGTTATCTTTAATTTGTCTTTTTTGACAGGTATTATACCTGACATTTGGAAACATTCCTTGGTGACTCCCAATTTTAAGCCTGGTTCACATCAGGAGTTTGGTAACTATAGACCGATTTCAATTTAGTCTGCCCTGGCTAAAGTCCAGGAAAGGATAATATAACACAAGGTGGGGATTGTGTTACCCTGGGATCTTGTAGGTGGGGATATAAACAAACTTTGTACCACAGCTCAGGATGTGCAGCTTAACATAGCAGACTTTCTGTGCATTTATTGGTAAGATTACTGTGAGATGTGCATTCAAACATAACACAGGTTGAAAATAAAACAACAGAAAATAATACCTAGCTCTTTGTTGAGCGCTAACTACACAGTGAACTTTTGTTCCCTCACTATAACCCATGTAGCTAAGCTGTTTCCTGGGACATACAAACAAAATCAGCACAGAGTCTCTTGTTCTATGTTTCAAAAGAAAATTATTTACCAGTCTCAGGTTTTCAGCCAGTCCAAAGTCAGAATTCAATTCATTCTTGCAGGCCAAACAAAAGGTTCCAACCCTGGCAGTCAGTTGATTCAGAGTTCTCTCTCTCTCTCCAAAGTAAAAATTCAATTAGCTGTTGAAGGCCAAACAAAAGTTCCAAACCAGGCAGTCAGTTGATTCAGAGTTCTCCTCCAAGTAAAATTCTTCTGCAAGTGTTCTCAGCCAGGCTCACGTCTGTTCCTAATCAGGTACTGAGACACAAGCAATTGTTTGAGCTCTTTTCTTTGTGCAGGCAATCACCTCCTGCACCTGCTTTCTTAATCAAGCACTTAGCTCTGTGAAGTTGTGGTGCAATGCCTTCTGGGACTTGTAGTGTATGCACCATACTTTGTAGTCCTGGCAGAGAAAAAATGGAACATACATGCTGGGGGGTAACGCCCTTCCACAACTTTACCCAGTGCTGTGTTACAATAGTTTATAATCAGTTGACTGATTATGTGGATTCTCTGGGATTACTGTCTCAGAATCAACATGGCTTCTGAAAAGGAAGAAGTACTGAGACTGACTTGATCGAGTTCACGAACACGGTACTGGATGGTATCAACAAAGGTTGTTTGACCGGTGCCATGTTCATGGACTTGACCAAGGCATTCGACTTAGTGGATCATCAGCTGTTAGTCTCTAGATTAGAGTATTTGGGAGCTGGACATTCTTTTTTGGTTTGGATAAGGGATTACTTAACCAATAGGTTTCAAAGGGTTAAGTATGGAGGTGTTGTTTCTGAATCTGTATTGGTAAATTGTGGGGTACCACAAGGCTCCATACTAGGACCACTTTTGTTTTCTTTATTTTTAGACCAGCAAGTGAATGTAATTAGTAATGCTTTTCTAACTCTTTATGCAGATGATGCAGTTATATACACGCAGGGTTCTTCTGTTGGGGAGCTAGGTGATTCCTTAACAGAAAAAATGTGTAATTTCCAATCATCTCTTATGGCTTGTAAAATTATTTTAAATAAATCAAAAACAAAAGTGATGTTTTTTGGAACCTCGGCTAGATTAAGATCTGTGGGACATTGCTTGGAGGTTAAATCTCTTGATGGATCATTGTTTGATCAAGTAGATACATTTCAGTATCTTGGGGTATTATTAGATTCAAATTTAAGTTATGAACCTCATTTTACAAGGGTAACCTCAAGAATTCATTGTAGAATGGCTCCTTTATATAGAATTCATTCATTTCTTATTTTAGAGTCTAGCTTAGCTATTTCTAAACATTGTTTAGTTCCCATTTTGAATTATGCTGCCATCATAACTGATACTGCTTCTGTGACAGTGATCTCAAGGAAATCCACTTTAATTCAGTTGATTGCTAAATTTGCTTTAAACTACCCTAAATTATTTCATCATTGAGAGATTTTGAAAGAAATGGGTTGGCTGCCAGTTCCATTAAATTTTTATTATTATGTAGCTTAATTTACACATAGAATTGTTAATTCTGGAGTTCCACATAAATTGTGTAATTTGTTGAGGCCGTATAACGAGGGCTGCTTTTCTAGGCACAGGTCAGGTGGTATGATTCTCAAAATTCTATTTATAAAAACTAAAAGTGGACAGAAAGCCTTTGCTTATATTGCTCCATTTATTAGGAAAGAAACTCCCTGTGTTATTAGACAGTTACATTCTGCTAAAATGTTTGCAGATGAACTAAGGTTATATTTTGAATCTCAATTGGACTGTAAATGTTTTATATGATTACCTTTTTTGTAATGAAGACATTTTATGTCTGCTATATTTGTATTGCATATGTATGTCTTTTCTATTGAATGTATGTAATTTTATGTGGGTCGTACCTGTAAAAGGAACTAGTTTTCCAGTGTGCTCACCCGTTAAGTGAATAAACAAACAAACAAGTGAGGCTCCCTGACAGATGCTGTTTCTGTTCTCATGCTCCTCACAAACACAGATATTATGTAGTAAGTGGCTTAAATGGCATAGTTCAGGTTACCTGTTTTTCAAGAAAACAAGTTTCACTTTGCAGGTGGCAGTGGTCTGTAGGTGCAAGGTGTGCCAGAGTTTAGTCCACCCAGAATGGGATAGGTTGACTGGGAGCTCTTGGTTGAAAACCATAGCTAGACAGTGTTTTATTGTGTGCCAACAGTCAAACCGGTTCAGACAGTGGACAAGTCAACTGTGTTAAGACAGAGTACAGCAGTGAAGCAAGCAACTAAACCCAGCCAACTGACTGGAAAAGGAGTCATGGGTAAAGATACAGCTCCAGTACATTAAGGTCCAGCAAAAGCATGGAATAGCAAAAGACCCACATGCCAAATCTCTGCAAGACAGGATGGAACGGACAAACCTGAACCACAAGGTTTCAACCACTGGTTTAGCCTGACCACAACATGAAAAAGTAAGACCTTTCCATCACTTTACCAAACATACTGACCATACTGATGCTTCAAAATGAGGGGTTAAAAAATAGTCTCGGGGACTGTTGAATAGCAGTAGCCACAACCATAAACAAATTCCAAGCAGAGCAGCAACAAAGATCTTGCAATAGACCCATGTTAAGCTGTTAAAAGGTTAGAAGTCAACAGAAAACCAGTGAGGTTCTTGTGCTTCAAGTAGCAACTGCTATTACTTTGTGCCCAGATTAGCTGCAAATTTGCAGGTGCATAAAGGCAGACAAATTTGAGAGAGAGAGAGAGAGAGAAATAAAGGTGCAAAGAAGTGTTTAGTTTTCAATAACTTTTTCTGGGCCAAACATCCGAATGGAACTACTTCCCCATAACTGAACTGAGCTAGCTCCTTTTTGCAATTTCACTTCCTAGAACATAGCATTTCTACTGAAACTGGAAAAATAAAAGAGCACACTAAACGGAATAAAAAAAATGTCTCAGGAAACGATCAACTCAATTCACAACTACACTATATTGTCTGGGTTCTATAAATAAAACAGACAAGAAAAAGATCTCATGCAGCAGAAGGAGGAGGTGCAGTCTCCTGTTAAGAAAAAAAATGCTCACTTTCAAAACTTCAGTGAAGGGAGTTTAAAAAAAAAATGATATGGAAGAAAATAGAGGCAGTATGAAACAAAGATGAATTTAAACATATTAAGGACAACAAAGTCTGTACTACTAGGGTGAATCTGAAAAAATAAAAAAAGAGTAAACAGATCCAAAATGAGCTCTATATAGGGTTGCTAAGATTTTGGATGCTAAAATCAGAGTCATCAGATTCCTATCTATTTTTAGGATTGAGGATTTTTGGGTACTAGTGGCCAATAATTTTAAATCCTAAAAAGTGCATTATTGATGGGTTTAGGAACGAGGGTTTAGGATTGTGGCATCCTATATCTGAAATCCTTGTCTTGCACCAGGGTTTATAAAACTGAAAGTTGCATCCTGTACTTCTGATTTGGCGGATCTAGCGTCATTGCAGTTCTTCTGTGAGAAGTGTGAGAAAATTGTCTACTTACACACAAAATAGTAAAAACCATTCTGTTAAAGAGGGAAAGGTAAGGGGATGACAGAATCACAGGAGATGGCTTAGGAAGAGCTCAGGTAGATGGCTGGAAGGAGTAGGGGATAGAGGGAGAAATTTCAGCTGAAGCCTGACCAAGGGAAAGGTAGCTGGTTATAGAGGGAGGGGAGGCAATAGGAGAATGCATATTTCCTAGTTGAGGGGTAAGGGTGGGGGAGGGAGAAGGTGCGAGGCTCCCTAGGGTGTTGGGAGTAGAAGGAGATGGGAATGGGGAAGAGGAGTGAGGATGGTTATGGAGACCCAAATCAGTATTTAGAGATGATGGAAGCACAGTGGGACTGGTGATGTGAGGGGAGAGTGAGGATGGATAAGGGGGAGTATAGGGAACAGTGGTGGGGATGAGATGATTGGTTGGTAGCGAAGTGGAAGAAGGCTCTGCCAAGTGTATCCAAACAGACAAGGAAAGGGGAAGAATGGTGCCACAGATTACATCTGCATAGTCAAAAACTGGGAAAAACATTCTGGTGACCTGCTTCTGGCAGACTGGGGGAAAAATGCTGTCCTTATTGTGGTAAGGGGACTATGTTTAGAGCAGCATTGGCATGGATTGTGTCAATGAGGGAAGACAGATCCAGCCTGCTATCTAACCACACAATGAAGTACTTCAAAGCTGGGAATATGTTGGGGGGTGCCAGCCAACATGGAGAAAATGGGGTGGAGTAGAACCTGGACAGCTTCTGGCTTGTATCAAACGTCATTGCACTGACTTAGGATTTAGGATTTCAACTCCAAATCCTAAGTCTGACTTTTAGGTCCTTGAAGGATTTGAAATGGAATTAGATAAGGATTAAAAATGTCCTACAATCCTAAATTTTAACATCAAATCAGTACTGACTGATTCTGAGCATCCATAGCTCTACCGAGGCAGTTTTAAATTTGAAAAGTCACAAGACAAAGACGGATATTGCACAGTGCCCACAATTTATGACAAAAAGCAATTGCAATGGAGGGAAATTCAAATCAGCAAGAGATTCAGAATGCAGAAAGTATTTTGTCAGAAAGAAAAATGCAGGAGGAAGAAGTTTTCAACACCCCAAGTGGGAACTCTATTAAGAAATGTTAAAAGAAACAAAAAGACTACAGGAAAAATATATATAAAAAACAAAGAACCAGAAATACAATGAAAGATTGGAACAAAATGATAGCCCCAATCAAGTCAAGTCTCATCCGGTTATAAATAATAATATGAGTGAACCACAACCAGGCTCTTCATTAACAACAATGCAAAAGAACCACCTTTATGGGCTCAAGCTATTCTACTGAATAGTCAAGTCATGCAAAACTCTTTCGCTAAACTGGAAACTGTATCAGATTCATGGTCATCTTTGCAAACAGCTATAACAAAGTTAGAAGGAAAATTAGACAGCGAAATTTAAAGAGTATCAGTTTTATAATAAGGACAATCTGATCTTGAAGACACAGTGACATCACTTGAAAAAGGTCTTTAAAAAAACTCCAGTGTGTCTATTAAGCAATAAAACAGAAACAATACAAATCTGAAAACTGCTCAAGAAGAAAAAAAAAGAGAGTTTCTGGAATTCTGAAACGCTGGGAAGATTTATCATCTTTTGACAGTCATTATGCAAAAAATCCTAAGAGAACTTTTTGGGAATTTAAACAAAACAGAAACAGAATTCACAGGATATGACAAAGAAGACAGGAAGCAGAAAAAATGGAACCACCCAATCATGGTAAATCTACTATTGAGTAAAGACAAAGACACCATATTGAAACAGGCTATTGAATAGTATATTTATGTATTTGTTTATTTAGTTGATTTCTGAGGACTGGCTAAGCCCACTGAGACATGATAGTTCCTCTTTCAGGGATGACCCAGAATTACTTATGTACATTAAGTGAGAACTCCACAGCATTTGTAGAGCAGAGACATTAGAGAATAAGCATTTGTCAATGCCGAATGTTTGCTTGCTGATATTAGCATTGGATCTGCAGGAGTTTGACAGATACAGAGAAGGAGTGGCAGTGAAGTATTGAACTCATGCCAATCCCACCTCCACCCTGCAGAGATAGACGGGCATTAGGATGTGTCTGTGGGTCATTGCCCATAATGCTCATGGCATTTCATCTCACCCTATCCTGTAGACACCGATAAGTGTTGAGGTGTGCCTTGGGGTGTTCAGCTTCACAGTCACCCCATTTCATAAGGACATACGCTGAAATGGGTGCAGTACAGGAGAATGGGGTGAAGTCTGGGGCTAAAGAGAGCAAGGCACACCTCAATGCCTGTCACTGGCTTCAGAGTGGGGGTGGAATGGCATGAGCATTACAGCCAGCGATCCAAAATTACACCTCTGATGCCTGTCAGTCTATACAGGGTGGGATGTTATTGTTACAAAGTCTAATGCTCCAGGCGTCTGTTGGTATTTGTAGTACAAATTTTCAACATGGCCTTTTTGTGACCCCTACCTCATGAAAGCAGTTTGGACCTCTTCTCATGAACAGTGGCACTGTGATTTTGTTAATGTGTCCTGAACTTCGAGTTCCCACAGCAGCCAAACCATTCTGCACCAGATCTGCAAAAACACAGATCAGGCAGGATGTGAAGAATAACAGCTGTACCATTCACAGGGAGGTGTGAAGAGACGGCAATGTTAAAAATCTGTAGCAAAAATATTAAAAATGCTCAAAGTTTCAAGCGTACATGGAAACTGCACAACCACATGCTTGTACCATGGTCATTTAGTGGAATTATTTCACCAAATTTTCAGCATAAGCATTTTGTGGCCTCTGCTCATAAACACTGTCACTATGATTTTCTTAATCTGTCCGAAACATTAATTTCCCACAGCCAGTGCGCCACTGTGTGCCAGATGTGCAAATGCATTTTTCAGGTAGGATTTGAAAAATTACAGCTGTACTATTCATAAGGAGGTGTGGAAAAATGCCAGTGTTGAAAATCTGGAGTGAAAATATTATAAATTTGTGAAGTTACGAGGGTGCATGGAAACTGCTCAACACATGTTTGTAACACAGTCATTTTATGGACTTTTGTCACCAGATTTTCAATATAGGCATTTTAGGACCCTCTGCTAATGAACAGTGTCACTGTGATTTTTCTTAATCTGTCCTGAATGCTGATTTCCCATGTTTATCGCGGTTATTCTGAGCCTGAGGAAAAACACATTTCGACCAAGTTGTAAAAAATGACAGCTGCACTGTTCATAAGGAAGTGTGGAAAATGCAAATGTTGAAAATCTGGAGTGAAAATTACTATAAATTCACAAAGCTACGAGCATGCATAGAAACTGTGCAACACACACTCATAACACAGTCATTGTTTGGAATTTGTTCACCAAATTTGCAACATAGGCTTTCTGAGAGCCCACATCATGAACAGTGACACTGTTGTTTCATTAATCAGTCCAGAAAGGTGATTCCACGTAGTGACCACAAAATCACCTTTTGGGACAGAATAATGATATGACAGTGACTGAATTGATGAGGTGGCATCCCAAGAACCCCATATTGAAAATGTAGTGAAAATTTCAAAAAAATGGCTGAGATATGCACCAAAGTTGAATAAAATCCCATTTATGCCATTATACAGCTTACTGGCATTTCTTCAGGCCACGGTCAACTTTGAAGGGTGCAGATGTGTTCCCAGTCCACTGAAGATCGTCACACTGGGCTCAGGAGGTAAGTATGGGGTGAGGGTGTATGTGGAGAGGTAGAGTACTCAGCGGGTGGGTGTGAGTTGGGGGAAGGGCATGGGGCTCAACAAGAGACTGTTTTCTTTTTGTGCAGGATTTAAAATTAAACAAAAACATCGCAGGACACTTTTAGCATGCTGAGGTGGGCTCCCAGCATGACACCTGGCCTGGTGTTTGTTGGGGAGGTGGGTACTGGAGCCAATGGGGATTAGGCACTCCCATTGGCCATAAAGTGTGGTGGGGGTGGAGTGGGAGCACATGAGCTGATGGAGATTGGGTACCCCCTCGGCACATAACAAATGGGGGGGACGCATCATGCTGATGGGGATTGGGCTACCCCATTGGCAAATAAACTGGGGATGGAGACATGCAGACAGGGGGACTGGGATCCCCAAGTCAGCTTTCATCAGGACTCTGACTCTTGCCGCCCACCACCATGTTCTAAGAAATTTTACACCAGGCAAGGGACCGCCCTGCAATGATGGGTTGCTCTCTCATTGCAGCGGTATATTCCTTTCAAGGTGGTGGCATGCTGATTGAACTGTCAGCATCAGCATGCCACTACATTGGGGAAAGTGGGCCAAGCCTCAAAAGACACTGGGGGCATTGGCTCCCACAGTACCCCACCTCCAAAACCCTGCTTCTCTCCTAAGCTGTGACGAAATGTTTCTTGCACATGCATGCAGGCAAACATGATAAACTACTCTAAGAAAATAAGTATAATAGGAGTAATCATACATATAAGAAAAAAAATTGAAAAAAAGGTCTAAACTTTCAAATTCAACAGACAGCATTTAAGTAAGACTTTAATTTTGACCTATGGCAGCAACACAGGGAATTCAGTAAATTTTGTGGACGGGAAAAATTACACTTGACTGTGGTATTTCTGACAAGACTAAAATTAATTTTGAGTGACACTACTATACTACAATACTGTGGAAGTAGGGAATGAAAATTTAAAGTGAAGACTACCCATTTAAAATTTTTGCTGGACAATGAAAAGACCTGGGAGGACCCATAAGACTACATGTGTCCAAAGTATTTTTTTAAGCAACTAGATTAACCAAACTAACAAATAATGATATCATTTTCACTTTCTTCTGCAGGAATGTACTTCCCAGATTATTAAGTTATGAACAGTATGGCATGTGAATGGAGGAAGGGGTGGCAAACTACTTTCCATAGTCAAGGATATGCACATAAGGTGCTGGTTGATTTGCCTGAGCACCAAAAAGGGAAGAGAGGCAGGGGCACTATAAAAGTAAGAGCAGTGGAGGTTAATTTCAGCAGGCACAGTTTTTTTTCAGTTTAATATACTTTAATAAATTTTCAAGAACACAAACAAGAAACTGTACAACAATACAAGTAAAACATCACCCCAAATGACAGTATCTGAAGTACAGACAAAACATCAAACACAAGCAACCCATTCCTCATCTAACATAGAATGGAATATCTAGATAAATCTGAATAACACTCCCTTCCCCCCAACCACGCCACACCCTCAAATTCCCCTATTAACAACTCTCCCTCCCTCCACCCAAACTGGAGCACAACCTATAAAGCCATAGGATCTGCCAAAACTGAAAAACTCACAGCAAATAGAAAAGGGCAAAGGAGATGTACAGTACTCTATAGGCTATCCCTGCTCCAGTACCAATACTGAGATGATCACAAATCATTACAGTACTAGGGCTTCCAAGGGCTCCCATAAAGAAAGATATCCCTCAACTTTATCCTGCCATAATGCTATGTGTCTTTCTATGACCAATGCTTGTGCCATTTCCTGATGCCATTTCCAAAGGGAAGGAGTAACATCATCCAGTCAATGCCTGAGGATAACTATCTTGGCCGTAATTGATTTTAGAGCCATGTAGGTCTTACGAGGACCAAAAATGTCTTGTGGATAGTCACCCACCAAGTAGACACATGGGGTAAAAGCCAGATCTAATGCTGGAAGGGGGTCTATGGAGGAGCATATAGCCAACCAGAAGGAAACCACTTTGGAACAGCTCCAGAGGAGATAGAATAATGTTCCCTCTGATTCTCCACAATGAGAACATCGAGAAGATGCCCTTCCTCCCATTCAATACAATTTGTTTGGGGGGTGCAGAACATATTGTGTAAGATACGGAATTGAGTCAATCTGTATCTGTCTTGCTTTATAAATTTATAGAGTCTCCTCCAAAGTCATTGCCAATCTTTAGGGTCAAGCTGTAGATTCAGAGACTGCTGCCAGTAAAAACATACACCCTCCAGCCTCCCTGGCTCATCTGCCTGAAAATGAGAGTAAAAGTGCGATACCAAACAGGGTGATTCTGTGATGGTCAAAAGGTCCTGTAGTGCTGGGGAGCTGGAAGCCATCCATGGTGGTGAGCCCAAGAAACCAGATAATGCTTTAGTCTGTTAAAGGTGTTTGAAAGGATGATACATTGGTATAGAAAATCATTATTGCAAAACGGCATGTGAGCAAAGCCAGGGAACTGGACAGTTAGCTATACAGAAGTTTGGGTTAGCCAGGACTGATTGAGAGGCATCCCTGCTCTAATCCAACTGCAGAAAGTTACAAATTTGTTGAAGAGTTTTCAAAGACCACATTATTGTTGTGTTCCAGAGCTGAGAAGAAATGGAAGACAATTTGAGGTACAATAGAGAGTGTAGTGCAATACCATGTTTCTTACATAAATGCACCTCGAATGTGAGCCAGAGGGGTTGATAAACCCTATCGTCCAGAGAGGAGTGGAAGCTCCCCCAATGGAACAATTTATTACTGTGGAGGGTGCAATAATACAAGAAAAAGTTTGGTAGTTTCAGACCGCCCCTTTCCCTGACCATTGTTAATTTGGAGTAAGCCCATCTAGGACCTCCCAACTGCCATAAGAAACTGGTAAGGAGACTTTGAAGCCAGACAAACTAGCTCTTACAAAGGCCCAACATCCCCTAGGATACATGATCCGAGGCAAGATGTTCATTTTAATACTGTTGACCCTCCTCCCCAAAAGAAATGGAAAGAGACATCCACCTCTGCAAATCCACTTTAATTGCTAGAAGTAAAGACAAGATGTTTTTCTTCAGCAGGTCCATCTGGGAACATGATACGAGAATACCTAAATAGTTAATGGCAGTGGGCACCCAACAAAGGCCTATGTCCAGCAGTCAGGACTATGAGAGGTATGGATTCAGGGAGAGAACCTTAGTCTTATCCAAGTTCAGCTTGTAGCCTGAGACTTCCAAAAAATGACGGATTTCCTCTGCCAACAGGCATAGTTTTAGAGTCAGTAAGATAAGATTAGGAGTTTGAAATAACTGCTTTTTACAAAGCTACTATGTTATGAGAAGCTTCACTATTATCAATGCTTTTTTCTTTGTTTCTGATAGAAATATGAGCAACCAACAAAATGTGGTAAGGGTAAGCTATTACATCTCGTATCAAGGAACATTAACAGGAATAATTCACTAATAAAATATTAAGAGATTTTGGATTTTCTGGCAAAAAAAAATAGGTGGACTTGGCTTCACTCCAGGAAACCTTCCTGAAGGACCATAAGGCGTAAAAAATGAAGGAGCTGAGTAGGAAAAGTATTTCATCTCCAGGTTTCTAGAACAGTAAAGGAGTAATAATCTTGTTTCACAAAAGGTTTCCAGGGAAGATTCTTGATATCAAACATGACAAAGAGGGCAGGATATGCTTATTTAAAATTAAAATATAAGGGTTAATATTAACAATATACAACACACGTGCACAGTCTAAAGGACTGTGTGATTTTTTTTTATATTTAAACATATCTTTAGTAGATTGGGATACTGATTTCTTCATATTAGCTGGGGATAAGAAATAGCCTTCATAACTCTAAGATTAAAGAAATGGATAGCATGACCACCTAGGAGAAATATAGGTCTAGAATTTCAACAATTTCTTGACAGCAAATAATTTAATAGATATATGGAGAACACTAAATCCTAACAATAAATAATATGCACATTGCTTAGGTAGTCATAAATGTTCAGCATGGCTGGACTACTTCTTAATATTGAAAGATTTAGCAGTTCAGATTAGTTTTGTGAGGCATGGGGTCATAATGGTCCAAAACACAATGCTGCAGCAATATACTGAGCTGCCAATACAGACAGTATATTGCCAACGACATTTCTCTATGATTTGCAGGGGACAGGCATTATGGGGGACTATGCCCCCTGCCCCCCAACTAAAATAATCAACTTGGGGGGGTGTGCACTTAAATCACACAAAGCATGAAACAAAGAAAACTGCCATGCATCTGGGACCATAATTCGGTAACTGGTCCTTAGATGCACTGCCTTCATTTCTGCCTGTGGCTCATCCTATTGAGCCATTGCAGCTGCTCAGTGGACCCTCTTCCCAACAGAGGAATTATCCTCTGTGAAGGAACAGAAACAGGGTGCACAATCATGCATAGACCATTTCGCGGTTTTGCAGCCTGTCGTTATTCCCAATTGCACTATCTCTGTTGTGCTGTTTTGATGTGCACCATACTACATATGGTGAATTGACCGGGTAGGGTTTTGGCAAGACCTTCATTTTACCAGCATATATTTCACATCCTTATGTAACTTCTGTAGTTTTTCATCTGGACTAACATACAGAAATAGTCAGTGTTTGGAAGCTGAATAATAATTTATTAACCTGTGAAAGTTTTTTTAGGAAAATATAGGAGGCAGTCTAGGAATTCTGGATTAAAATGTACAGCATGAATATAGTATCTTAGAGGACTGAGATACTTTTAAGGTCAGTTTGCATGCATGGTTTCATAATTTTAAAATCTTCATAGCACCATCAAGAAAGCTAAAAGACAAATGTAATAAGCTAGAAAGAGATGTCAAATGTTTAGAAAACAAAATAAGAAGAGGCAATACAGTACTCCAAGAAGAATATAATGTGTTGAAAACAACTGTGCAAAATATTGAGGTTGGCATGGCCAAAGAACATCAGGTACATATTGTCACAAATGCACTCCACAGGTCAGGTCCTCTGCTCCCACAGTGCCAACCTCACAGTGCAATAGTGTGAACAGGTAACAGACAGGGTAACCCTCCTGTCTGCTTTGGGTCCGAATCACCTTTAGCCTTGAATTCTGGAGGGATTCAAACTGTGAACCTTATGCTAGCATACCCAATGTACAGGCTCATTTATGTACCCCCTTCAGGACTGCAGTACAATCTTTCTCCAAGGGCACCCAGCCAGGTATCCAAAATGAACCCTTTTGAACTCTACAGAGACCTAGGTAGTTTTTACCTTTTTACACAAGCTGAGTAACAAAATCAAGCTTTTCCACAGATGTCAGACTTAACCGCATATACATCACATACAAAAAGAAACTGAAAAGACTCCCAGGCAGTATTTCAAAGAAAAGGTTGTTTACTAGAAAAATGGTAAAAACAGGTAAAATTTACTACAGAACAATATATCATAAATTGTACAATCATGTAAAGCAAAAAAAAAAGGAAGTTACAGACAAAACACTCCTACTACAAATATTTCATTTCTTTCTAAGTATTACTTTGTAAGTGCTGTTTTTAAGTTAGGGAACTTTCTATCTCAAAGCCCAAAAATCATATGTCACAATCCCATATGGATGTTTCATTTTTAACTCTATCTGCCCCCAACCCCTTTTGATGAGATCATCTAGAACCTCCCTTAGATATTTCTGACATAAGTGTCTTTGAGGATGTGAGTCATTGCTTTGAAAAATCTGTAACTAGCCATTTCCCAAATATGACAGTCTTCAATTAAACATTTCTCTTTGAACTTAACAATCCCACACTCATGTCCCTTGTCTGGTTTCCTGTGCTAGTGTGATCTGAGGGATTTTATGTCTCTTCGCACACTTCTGGCTATGCTAAACTGAGAGGAACTAGCCCAATTACCCTGCCTCCTGCAACATCATAAAAGTCACATTTGATTTTCAACTTCAAAAGCCTGGGTAGATCATAAAAGGCAATAGAATGCCCTTCTGTAAGAAAGTCTTAATTAAATTGTTCTTCTGATCTGTTTTACATCATGTTTTTTCAGCTACTGACCTGAAAGTTAAAGGCCAAATCTCTCACATACTGACATTTCATACACAGATCACTTATTTATAATATAAATATCATACAGGTAACCAGAAGCAGGGGCAGAGTGTCTCACATATTAAGAAAAATTGTCACATACAAAGTGAGATGATAGAGATACCTAGTAAAGAAAGTAAACCAACCTAATGAACAGTCTGAGATTATAAGCATAATAGCCAAAATGACAAGGCAGCAACTCAACTACCTAGATTCAGGACTGCTTGCACAGCTATTTTTTGAATTTGTATTCATCTCAATGTATTGCAGAACTAGCTGATTTTAAGCATTACTGTACTCAAGATGCACTGTCCATGATTTCTTTGGAAGAGAGGCAGGTAATGGCTGAAGAAATATCTGAGGCCAAAACTGAGATGGCAATGGCATCAATGGAAAAAGGTAAATCACCAGTGTGGAATGGTTTCACTTTAGAGTTCTACATTTCATTTCAGAAACCTTTGATACATATTCAGCCCAGTTATTTAGGCAATCTAAAGCAGGGGATGTACTTTCAGAATATTTAAATATGGAAATTCTAAGACTTATACCAAAACAAAATACAAATAACCAAACAGTAGAAAATTGCAGACCAATAGCCATTTTAAATTATGATTAGAAGATCTATAAAAAAATATTAAACAACAGAATCCTTCAACTATTGCCCAGGTTAATACATTTTCATCAGTGTGGGTTTCCACCAGGTGGGGCTATCCATACTGAAACACATAAAATAGAACATATACTTGAGTATGCAAAAAAAACAACAAACAAACAAACAAACATGAAGGCCATTGCCATCTTGATCAATGTCTCAAAAGCATTTGATGTGATTGAATGAAAGTTCGTATTTGAAGCCATGAAAGTAAGAGGTATTGCTAGTGATTTCATAAATCTTATGAAAGACCATGAAAAGTTGATCTAATTCCTGGGATGGAATTCAGCGCTTGCGTCCAAAAAAAAATGGATGTGATTCCCATAGTTACAGCAGAAACTGATGTGAACTGTGGGAATCATTGCAAAGATGTCTGTGAATAAGGTGTAGACATCTGAACGCATCTATGTGGATGCAGCATGCATTTGAAATACAGACACAAGTGCAGCATCCATCAGCTGAAAATCTGATGTAAACAGTTCATTAACTAAAGAGCTTCTGCTCTTTAGTAGTGTGGGACAAGGCTGCTGCTCGCCTCCTTCACTTTTTGTCCTAGGTATAGAAACTCCTTTATGCATAGGCTGTGAACAAATGAACTGACATGTGATATTCAGGTTGGCAAGTTAATGGTAAAACTAAATGCACATGCTGAAGATCCCTTACTTGTCATAACAAATGCAGAGCCACATTTATTGATTTTATTATCTGAAATGTCAACTTTTTCCCATGTGTCAGGCTATAAAATTAATGAAACAAAATCCAAGATTCTACTAATAAATATAACATATACTCAAAGATACTGTAGAATATATTTTCAACCCAGACTGAGGCCATGGGGTATTTAGTGTGAAACTAGTACTCACAAAAGAGTTTACATTTGCTCACACTTACAAACCCATAGTAGAAAAAAAAATCAAAGATGTCCTACATGGTTGGAACAAAATATCGACACCACAATAGGAAAGGTCCACATAATAGGTAAGGTCCAATTACTCAAGATGGCATCTGTTCACCAATTGACATAAACTATTTAGACAGTAATAACAGAGATCCTGGAAGTGCAGTTCCAAACAATAGCCACAATTTTTTGGAATTTTGTCTGGAATAATAAAAAAAAAGTGAATTGCATGGGAGAAACTGTTTATCCAGAACAAAAGGTGGCTTAGCCTGTCCTGATATGAAGGCATACTATAAAGCATAAAAATAAAAAATACTGAAACTGGGTGTATGTAACTAAGGGACCACTGATCTGGAAGTAGAAATAAGTAAAGACCAAAATAGGATATTTGATAAAGAATTCATGGTTTTTCCCGACCTCATGTTCAAAATTTGATAATAAAAAAACGTGAAACTGTTAAGTAAAAGAATTTCAGAATCAAACCCACTATAACCCAGAAACCTATAGAATAAATTACTGTATACATAAGACTTGATGTTAATGAATTTGTTTTAAAATGTGGAAAGAGAAAGGAATAAACAGATAGCAAGATCCGATCTGGAGAAACAACAGATTTTTTTGTGTGTCTTGGGAACAATGTAGTAATCAATGTAATTCAGAGGCTTTGAATCTTACTTTATCTGTACAAAAAAAGTATGATAGCTAGGAAAGAGCACCTGAGAAAGAAGAGGTGAAGGGGGTTGTGCACAAACAGAAGGGCTGTTTTACATGGATACTACAAAAAATAACCCCATCCAAGAAATTGTTCGCAAAATTGAAACAGAAATTATTAATGTTACAATTGCTACAATTAATCCTTGACCTTGCTCCACATTGAAGCATCTTTCCCTCTAACAGTGGCATCACCTCCTCATGTGCTTCTGTCTCTCTTTTCCTATGAATACTCTGGCACTCTATGCCTCCTGACAATTCCGAATTGGGCTGCTTGTATCGCCAGAAATGCAATGATCTGGCTTAAGTGTTGGTTTGATCTTAGCTTTGCTAAGCTACTTGCCCGTCTCATAGGGCATCTGTAATGTATGTGCTTGTCACACTCTGTTGTACACTGTAACTAATGTATACCTTGTAATGCTCTAAACCTTTGTACACTGACGTAGAACCTTTGTAAATGTGCTGCCTAGCTCAAAGGTTGTAATCTGAATATTCAATAAATAAATGAATTAGGGAATATTCAGTCAGAAGCTCAATGGATAGGAATGTAGAAACAGAATTTGACAGTAAATAAGGACAGCTTTGCCCACTAAGTCTGTCCATTTCCCTTACCTGCAGTATCACCACAAACCCTAATGGATCTCCAGCCCATTCTTGCTTCCCCATTTCCTTTCCTGTAAGATTCCCTTATGCCTATCCTTTGCATTCTTGAACCCCACCACTGTTTGCACTCCCAGCACCTCTGCTGGAAGGTGGTTCCAGGCAGCCACCACTCTTTCTGTGAAGAAGTACTTCCTCACATCTCTCAGGAATCTACCAATTACCTACCTCTACTTAGTACCCATCACCTCCCCTACCCTTGTCCTAAAATGACCTCTGGCTGGGTTCTTACTATCTTGTAAGGCATGAATCTTAAATGTCTCTCACCTCCCTTTCCCCTTCCCACTTCCCACTCCAGTTCATAGCTGTAGTTCTGGCTAACCCTAATCTGCTGCACTTCTAGACAAATTTGCACTTCTGTCTTACCTTAGCTAAGCTGTAATGTCTGTATCACTCTGTACTATCTTTCCCTAGATCAACTACTTGAACTCCATTCAGCCATAATCAAGCTACTCATTTGTGTGTCAATTAGAGTTTATCATTAAATGTCATTTTGTGCTATTGTATTTATCAAGTTCTAAATTGTTATCATTGTACCTATCTAGTTCACAATTGTTAACACCCTGCTATTTCATTGTGTCATTACAGTATACTCACTTTTATTTGAATGTAATCATATTAAATCTTTGTTAGTGTTCTAAATCTATGTATACTATCGTCATGTTCCCCTTCCCCCAAGGTTGCACTAGGACAGGAGCAACCTGATGCTCAGTGTGCCTTCCTGGTGAAACATCTTAATGTAAAAATACATGCCTCCTTGTTGTTGATCACCTTTTTGTTCTGAAAAGTACTTCCCTCCTTTATTTTATTAACCCCATGAGGTATTTAAAGTTCTCTATCATCCAGGGTGATAACCCCTCCTCTTTCCCAGGGTGTACGTGATGAGGTCTTTTACAATCTCCTAGTAGAGCTTCTGATGCAGACCCTACCAAATTTTAGTTACCCCCCCTCTGATCCACCACCACTGGTTCCATGTCAGTACAGTGCATATTATTAAGTGCTAACAATTTGAGTGAATATTATAGAGTGCAGGTCTATAAAGCGACTGCACATCTCAGTGACCACTCATTTAGGCAACTACAGTATCAGTTCAGTATGCATGTAAGCGAATTTGTACCATATTATACATGTAGCATGATTGTGCTGTCATCCCTCATAGACCATGGCATCAGCGATTGTGTGGAGATGTGAGGGACTCTCATAAATGTGAAATTCCCCACACCTCCAGCAAACCTTCTGCTGCACCTCCTTGTCTCTTCAAAAAAAAAAATCCACCATAAACCAACAGAGGCATTCCCCTCTGGCTCTGGATGAACTCCACTGACATCCTCAACATGCCCCGAGTTGGCCATACCTGAAGTGTACCTTTATTCGCCCCACCCCATCCATCTTCTCCTGTGTCATGCAGGGGGCATTGCCCCACTGCACCCCCACAGGAGGCAGTGCCTCCCAACCCGCCCCTCTAAAGGATTACCACACCATGCCACACCTGGATCATGGGGGTAGGCTGTTGTCACATAAGGTAAGTGGAATTCAGCCTTCTGGTATTATTTTCACCCAGTTGGTACATGTGCTGAATTGCACTGCCTCCCTCTTGTGCCCTAGTAGCACCATCACCCTTATGGCACAGGTGCTGTCATTTCCATTTAGTTCCTTTTACATTTTGCTCCACAGACACATTTGTTCTAATTGTATGGGTGATACAATAGTCACCCAAATGTACTAGCTATATTTCTGCACTGATATGACATGATACCACCTTCACTCTGTCTATGGCCTTCCAGAAATGTGGTCTCCAGAACTGGACACAGTACTCTAAGTGGGGGGAGGGATCTTACCAGTAATCCATAGAGAGGCAACACCACTTCCCGCTTTCTGCTGGAGGTACCCATCCCTATGCACCCCAGCATTCCACTAGCCCTCCCAACTGCTTTGTCACACTACCTGGCCACCTTTAGGTCATCTGATATCATTATGCCCAGGTATTTTCCCGGCTTAGTGGTTATCAATACCACTCCCTCCTATTTTGTAATCTGCCCCTGGGTTTCTGTATCCCAAGTGAATCACCTCATATTTGCACCATTTTTTCAACCATGAGTTGAAGTTCCTGGTGGAGAGACCATCAAGGCATCATTCAGCTATTTCTGTGTGTAAGCTAGTAACAGGTCATCTTTCAAGTGAGTGTTTCTCAGGTCATGTCCAAGCATGAGTACTTGTGGGGTGAATGTGAGGTTGAGGGAGATTAGTTTCTTGTAAATTTGTTGTATGACTGTCAAGTAAGCTCCGGTCTTTTTTTGTTGTTGTTCTTGACAGGACCGTATAATGTGCTTCATGGTTCTTGATTACTTTTTTTGGTTTTCACACCTCCAGCATTTATCAGTGGGCATAACACCTAATTTGTGCAGCTTTTCTGGTGCACTGTGTCCCCTTTGTAGAATTTCTAGTTTTGTGAAAATGTTTTTGGAGTCTTTGACTCCTGAGGCCAGAGATTTCTAGAAAGAGTGCCAGTCTTGCAGGGAGTCTCACATTTGAGCTCCTTGCTCCATAGTTATGAGACTTTGAGTGACCTGACTTGACTCTGCCTAACTAGCTGACTGTATATGTATCCCACCATCTTGTGTGCTTTGGTGTATGTTCATATGATTGTGTCAAATGTTGAAGGCTCAGGAAGTTTGAACTGTTGTCCCAGCACAAGGATGAGGGCATGCCTTAATTGAAGGTATCACCAGTGGTACTGTTGGGGAAGGGGAAAATTGCATTTGTAATTGGTGGAAGCATCTGAGATACTTTATCTGCTGAATGTATCCACTAGACCCTGCAGTATCTCTGTTCCTTTGGTCTGCCAATCTGCCTATGTACCCTTCCACATTATGTAGATTAGGTAATTCAACCACAGAGGAACATATGGGAACCTGTTGAAAATCCATTTGGTGTGCTTAGCACTATACAGACATGCAGCATTGTAGTATCTGAGTGTGAGATGGGATTTCAGTGCTGGTGACAAAACATGTGACCTTGGTAGTAAAGGAGCCCAGCAGTGCTGCTTCACAGAGAAACCATTTTGGTGGGTGTGAGTTAAGACAGCCAAACAGCACAATGATTTTGTGGCTGTTCCTTATAGATGTGAATTGGGCTCCTGTTGCTTTGAGTTGAAAAACATTGTATAAAACAAAAAAACACAAACACAACAATTCAGTACAAACATGATGAATCATAACAGTGGTCCAAAAGTACAAAATGCAAAAAATAAAGCAACACTAAAAAATAAAATGCCAATGTGAAAAGACACAGCATGTTAACAAACAGACAGAAAAAACAAAAGAATCATTCAAAAAGTGAAAGGAGGACTAAAACATACCTATAAAATAAAATAAACATAATAAAGAGAAAAAAATAAAAACAAAATATAGTTAGAGAAGGAAAACAAAGAGAATCCATAAACAAAAAAGACAAAAAAAAACAAAACAAGAAAAAATAAATAATGAAATGAAAACATAGAAAATAACAACAGAAAATACAAAAACAAAACTGGTTATTGCCAATGTGCTTGCTTAACGCCTGACTGAAAGTTGTCCAGAATTGCAGGCAGTAGCAACATATAAAATCTATTGCAGACTCAGCTTCTCAAGAATTGTACAGATCTTGGACAGCAGTGATACATTATAGGCCAGTTACTGGAGACTTCATAGGTATTTCATGATTTGAATATACTATACAGTTAAAGGTTACTGTCATCCACTCAACTGGGAATTGGCTTACTTGTGAAAATAAAAGTTCAAGCAGTTTGGTTCATGTGATGTAGAGGCTTTCAGCACCCAATTTGTGACATTTCTATGTAAAGTATAGAATAATATTCCATGAATTAGGTCATATGCTGAATATTATTCTGCAGTTTTCATTAAATTAATCTGTGGTTTACAAAAACTGTGGAATACAATTGGATGGTTAACATTTCGCTTTCAGGATTTCAGAATTCAATGGAATTAGGTAGAATTTCAGACATTCTGCAGAATTCCAGTGGAAGTGGAATTTGAAAGTTTTATATAGCTCAAGTGATGTTCATTATTTAAATTTCACCAGTACAATTTGGCTGAAATTACAGTTTTGATTTTCAAAATTTTGTGAATGTACATGAGTTTCTCTTAAATTGTGCCAACATTTAATTTTCACTTTTTTTTATCCATTCCTAAACCTCTCATCCAATTTGGACCACATTTAGAACATTTGCAGTTCTATGCAATAGTGACATGTGTGTCATGTTTCAGATTTCTATCTTAAAAGGTGGCTGAATTATAATTAGTCTAATATTGTAACTAAAATGTTACACAATTTCACAAGTAAATTGAGAGACTTTAAGCCCCTGGAGCTTTAAAACTAGGTAGCACAATGTCCATAATGTTGGTAGGTTTACAGAGACTAAAAAGAGCCTTTGTGTACTGACAATCACATATCTTGCATTAAGGGTGCTCAGGGGGTAAGCAAACAAAAACGACACAACTGCATCAGTTCTTAAAATCGTATTTCAGGAGTTTTTGAGAAAATTGTGGAATTCAGTAATCATTTTGTGGAAGCCATGTCCATAAATTTTGTGCAGTCATACACCTTACCTACCATCAAAAAGGAGGAAATAAAAGGCAGAGTGAGTGGAAATAAGGTACAATTCAAAGGGAACACCATAATAAATGTGGCCATACAGTAGGAGGGGTATTACAGGACCGTGATGCTTCAGAACACAAGGAAGTCATCTGTAGAACTAGGGATGTTCCAAAAGGGAAATGCATCCAGTGATTGCCTCCACGATCCTCACAATTCTGGTGGCTGTGAGGAATACCAGTAAACTATTAGGCAACCTAACTCTTGATAAGAGTCTTTTGAAAGAGGGAGGGTCTTTCTAGCATGCAAGAAGATATTCTGAAGGATAGGGTATTGGACAGGTGAATGAAGCTAGTGCAGGAGATTTCCAGTGGCAGAAGCTAGATGCATTGATTCCCCATGGTAAGGACAGCAGAGATAGGTAGCATAAGAATGACAGACCCCAGCTAATGCAAGGAATCACAAAGCAGCAACACGTTTCACTTGCATGCAAGTCATATGAGAATCACACTTAGTAAAATTGACTAGCCTGACATCCTGATGCACATAAAAGGCCATTTTGGGGGGAAAAAAATGACTGGGTTATCAAGAGGGAGGAATTTTAGCTATTCTGTAGTGATAGGTCTGTCAGAAAAAGAAGTATGTGGCTCTCTCCTTCTTTATAATTGTTTGCATATGCCCCTGGTTGCAAGACTAGACACTTCTGCTGCTCTAACAAACAAAATAAGCAGTACCATTCCAGAGTGTACTACTGCCAAATGAACTGCGGAAACAACAGAAGAAAGAGCACCACTCAGTCAGCAGTAAAAGGTATAAACATTTATTACTCACATACAAGATGCAGGTACAAAAAAACTGTGTAGTATAAAAGTGATCCTGTACTGTGTACAAACAGCAACTGGGAGAGCAAAGAGTGACAGGAAAACCATCAAGTGGTGGTTTTCCCATTTCTCCTTGCTCCCCCAGGTTGCTGTTTGCACAAAGCATGGAAGCAACTTTAAGACACACAGCTTTTCTAGCCCCTGTCCTTCAGCATCTTGTATGTGAGTAGCAAATTTGCATACCTTTCACTGCTGACTGAGTGGTGCTCTTTCTTTTGGTTTTGCTGTACTGCCAGGCTACCTCCCAGCCCGATCTGCTGCTTCACAAGCACTTACCCCTCATTGCCCCCTGACTTGTCCACAAAGGTCAGATACTTCTAACTTCCAGGCCAATCAGATGTCTCCCTGATTGGAGACCCCTTGGTGGAGGGTGGCTAATCGCAATGTCAAGGCACATCAGTGCCCAACTTTTCATCCTGCCATGTGTTTTTCCACATGTCACCCCCCAGATCAGGACATTGAAATGCAAGGGGATACCAGTGTACATGTATTCTGAGCAACACTTCTGCTGAACTGCCACCTGTGGACAGCCAAGCAACAGTGTTACATTTGAAGCTGCAACACTCCCCAAAGGAGGAATTCATTCAAAGGGATACTACATACTAATTGCCAGAAGATTAGGCCTTACAGTCTATCGAGTCTGCTCGAACCTCAGATCCCTAGTTGGGTGCTGAGGCTCTCCTCCCCACTTGTGTTCCAGAAACCCCTATCATCCATCTCCACCCCCCTGGGCCAGACCATCATCTGATACTTCCACTTTCTGTATCTGTCCCACCCTCTTTTGAAGCCATCCACTGTGGATCTCTGAACCAGCTCACCAGGCAGTGCATTCCAAGGGTCCACCACCCTCTAAGTGAAAAACCTCCTCCTCTTTTCCCCCCTCACCCTTCCACCTTCCAACTTCAAACCATGCCCTCTGGTGATACCTCCCTGCTTTAGTCTAAAGATCCCCTCCATGTTTACCCTATTTATTCCCTTGAGGTATGTGAAGACCTCAATCATGTCCCCCATCTCTCCTCTCCTCCAATGAAAACAGGCAGAGCTCCTCAAGTCTGTCCTCATACGTCAAATCCCCAAGTCCTTGTATCATCTTAGTTGCCCTCCTCTGTACCCTCTCCAGGAGCTGTATGTCCCTCTTCAAGTGTGGTCTCCAGTACTGTACACAGTACTCAAGGTGTGGTCTAACCAGTCCATTGTACAGCGGCAGAATCACTTCCCTGCGCCTAGAGGCGATCCCCCTTACAATGCATCCCAACATCCTGTTTGCCTTGCTAGCCACTCTCCTGCACTGCTCAGAGTTATTCATACATGCATCCACCATGACCCCTAGGTCTTTTTCCCCTATTGAGACCTCCAGTGCCTCCCCTCTCAAGGTGTACCTGTGTTTAGGGTTTCCCCGCCCAAGATGTAACACCTTGCACTTGGTGATATTGAAATGTAATTTCCATGTGTGACCCCAGCTTTCCAGGGTGTCCAGGTCCACTTGCAGGGCCAACCTCCCCTCTTCCCCCTCAACTACTACTCCCATCTTGGAGTCATCAGCGAAGAAACTCATTTCACACCCTATACCCTCCCTGATGTCCGATATGTATACATTAAACAGTATTGGACCCAGGACCGAGCCCTGCGGTACCCCACTACTGACCTATCTAGGGTTTGAGAGCTCCCCACTGACCACTACCCTCTGGGTGCCTCCAGCTAGCCAGTTTTCAATCCATCTGACCATCAAAGGGCCTACTCCCAACCCCATCAGTTTCTCCACCAGACCATTGTGGGGGACAGAGTCCAACACCTTGCTGAAGTCCAAGAATAATACATCCACAGGCTTTCCCTGTCCAGTTCTGATGTTACCCATTCATAGAACTCCACAAGATTAGTTTGACATGATCTACCTGGCACAAACCTATGTTGCCGACTATCCAGACCTCCCACCTCCTCCAAGTACACCCCCAATCGTTCCTTTAGTATACTCTCCATTAATTTTCCCACCACTGAGGTCAAACTGATGGGTCTATAGTTACCTGGTACTTCCCTCAACCCCCCCCTTTATGGATTGGCATCACATGTGCCTCTCGCCAATCCCTTAGTACCCTCCCTGTCTCAATCGACCTGTTGAAGAGCTCTACCAGGGGTGCAGCCAGTATGTCTGCCAATTTCCATAGTACTCTCAGATGAATGCCATCCAGCCCAGGAGATTTGTCTTTCTTTAGGGCCTTGAGGGGATAACCTCACCCTTTCAGTGGAGGTAGCATCATCTGTCCCCTCCACCTTACTGGCCTTTTTATCCTTATCCTGATGTGACACCCCTGGGGTACCTCTCCCTCCCTCTTGCTACATTTCTGTTGCTCCCCTGATCCCACTCACTGCCGCTTCTATCCCCATCATGCCTTGTTTTGTAGATATCCCATCCCCCTCCCTAGTGAACACAGAGGCGAAGTACTCATTTAATACATCTGCCTGGTCCCTCGCCTCTTCCACCCACTCTCCTTTTGATCTCAATCTGCTGAGATGGCCCCTAGTTTTTCTCTGCTCCCCAATGTACTGGAAGAACCCCTTTTCCTCTCCCTGTATCTCCTGTGCCAGCTGCTGCTCTTTACTGGACTTTGCCCCCCTCACCATCCGGATGACTTTACTAGATGCAAGGTGGTATGTTTCCTTATCCCTATCCCCTCTTGTTGTTTTATATTTTTTTTGTACTCAATCCTTTATTCCCCACCAGCTCACCAGCATCCTGGGCTTATTCATGAACCTAGGTCATACAGTAAGTATCTTGAGTGAAAACTCTGCTGCTCCACCAATGAGCTGGCAAGGTGGCTCTTTTTTTAATGGAGGGGTCACTGAGAAGACATAGGAGGCTATTGAGGAATAAACAGCTCCACTGAGTTCATGTGGTTGAGTTCACAGAAAAGAAAGGAGAGCAGCTAAATAGTTACTCCAGGGTGTGCTACAAGACTGCAGACACCTCACCTAGGGAAATTAGGACAGCAGCCAAACTGAATGTAGTGGTGATAAGTGCATTGTAAAATGAAAATTCTACAAGCAGAACTGTGGCGGCATAGCCTACAGTAATACAGCTTACTCAAAGATTAGAAACGTTTTTTAATTTTATTGATTTATTTATGTCTAGGACTACAAAGTACCTTTGAGCCAAGGCTCTTTTACAAAGGTTCCATGTCAGTAAGAACAGACAATACAGGATTTGAAATTACAGAATAAAACAATAATGACACTGATGGTTACAAAAAATTGGTTACGGGTACAAGTACATGATACACTGGGAGGTGTATTAAAACATGGGAGATGGGAGAAGAGAGGATGGGGATGGGACAGAGTATAGCAGCCTAGATGGCCTTGTCAAGACAAAGCAGTGGTGAGTGCATAAGTTGGGCATGGGAAAAAAAGTAAAGAAGTGCTAGGGGTGGGGTAAGCATGGGCAGCGAAGGGTAAGGGCAGCAGTGAAAAAGAGAATTGCTCAGCTAGGGCAATCACAGGTGCTTGATGCAACAAGGGAGTGATGGAGCTTCTTCTTAAAGGTGCACAGAGTTGGTGAGACAGAGATGTCACTGATAAGATTGTTGAGCCAGCTCTGGGCCCTGTATGCGAATGTGTGAATGACCTTTGAGCTTGAGTTGTACGACAATGAGGGATTTGCAGTAATTGAGGTTTTGAGCTTCTGGTGTTACAGTTGCTGACTCTGGTCTTGAGAAAGGAGAAAACCCCTGAGGGGCATTTCCCATTATTATTTTCTTTGCTGCGATGCAGGTTTGATACTTTAGTCGGTTGTTGAGTTGCAGCCATTCAGTTTGAGAGTATAGGTCACAGGTATGGGTGAGACGGTGGGCTCCGATGATGAGACGACATGCTTTATTTAGGGAGGTAGCAACATGTTTGAGTGTGGAGGCAGTGACAGAGCCATAAACAATGAGTCCATAGTCAATAACACTCACAATGGAGCTTTAAATGGCGACAGACAGTGCTTCAGGGGTTAGATGTTTTTGGTGATGTAATAGTAGGTCCAGTCTGGTATTTGCTGTCTTAGCCATATTATGGGTATGGGCAGCATAGGAGAGTTTGGAGTCAAGGGTGATGCCAAGATATTTGAAGGTATCGACTTGATCAAGGGTGACTCCTTGTTTAGTATTCACTGTGAGGTGATATTGTTTATTTTTGTTTTGTGAGCTACTGAAAAGCATGGCCTTAGTTTTTTTCTGGTTTAGTGTCAGTTTGTGCTACAAGAACCAGTTTTCAATGGATGTAAAACCCTGTTGAAGATTTCCTTGCAGTTTTTCTGGATCATGATGGGAGGTAAGAATAACCGCATTGTCTGTGTAGAGTATAATTTGTTCTGGACAAGAGTCCGGCAGTGTGTTCAGGAATAGGCTAAAGAAGAGGGGACCCAGAATTGACCCTTGTGGAACACCAGAGAGGACTGGTCTGGCATCAGAGAGTGTTTCAGCTATTTTTACTCTTTGGGGCTGGTTGTCTAGGTAGCTATTGAACCAGTCAACTGAATCAGGTGAGAGCCCAGCCTTTCTTAGTTGGACAAGCAGGAGACGGTGGTTGATGGTATCAAAGGCCTTAGATAGATCGATGAAAGCAGTCCCTGTTATTTTACCATTGTCCAATGAATGGTGAATGGCTCTGGTGAATTTGAGTAGTACTGTGGAAGTACTGTGACCCTTTCTAAAACTGTGTTGCTGCTTGTACAGGATGTTTTGTATGTCTAGGAATTCGGTAAGCTGGTCAGCCACAATACGTTCCAGGGCCTTAGAGAGTGGTGGTAGAATGGAGATTGGACAGAAATTTTCATGGGCAGTTTTGACACCACTTTTGTGTATAGGGGTCACAGTGGCCGATTTCCATTTGTCTGAGAACTGGCTGAGGCTAAGGAAGAGGTTAAAAATCTTAGTCAGAGGCCCAAGGACTTCTTCCAGGGTGAGGGATAGAAGTGTGAGGTCGAATGAGTCACTGCTGGATCTGGACTTGGTAATAGCTTTAGTAACATAGCTATGGACCTGGCACATCTTGACAGATTTAAAGCAAAAGAGAGGGTGGTCAGCGGGGGCAGAGGAAATTGGGGGCACTGAAGTGTCATCTTCTCTGAAAAAATCAGGGGGGAGTACAGAACTAAGGTCAGTGAAAGCAGCATTAAACGTGTCAGCAATAATTTTCGGGTCTAGTGTGGTAACACCATCAATGCAGAGTATGGATGGGGGGGAGTTAGACTGCTTCCCGGTGACTTCTTTAATGTTGTTCCAGAAGTCTCTTCCGTTTCTCCAGGAATTTGTGAGAGCACTCTTGAAATAGGCAGATTTCGTTTGTCAGATGGCTTTGGTGCAGTCATTTCGAGCATGTTTATAGTTACAGATGTCCATTTGCCTCCCAGAGCTTCTAGCTAATTCCCAAAGATGATCCCTTGCTTTTAGATGCCTTAGGAGGTCTCCTGAGAGCCAGGGGTTGCAGAAGGCTTTTATTTTATGCTTTTTAAGAGGTTCAAATTTGTTGCAGGCTCCATTAAAGGTTTTGATAAAGTGGTCCAGGGCGGTGTTTACATCAGTTGCAGTGAAGATTGGTGACCAGCCCAGTTGAAGGAGGTGGATTGTGAGATGAGTTAGATGGCCATGGGGCAAGACTCTGCTGGTTATGGTTTTCAGGGGTGGTTTGCTGAATTTATTGGACCAGGTGCAGCTGACAGGGGAGTGGTCACTGATTACGTCAGGGAGGACAGTGGTGTTGGAGATCCGGGTAGGATGGCTTGTAAGGATCCAGTCCAGAAGGGTGCTGGTGCCCATGTTATTGTTCTTCCTAGTAGGGGAGTCAACTATCTGGTTGAGATTTGCCACTGCTACAAAATCAAATGTCTCCAGTTTTTTAATGTTCCAGGAGCCATTAACATTAACCATGCACATCAAATGTCATATCTATAACAATGCAATGGCACCGGTGTTTAAAGCTTCTGTATTGTCAAAAAGTTTCACAGAATTTCACGAATACTCAGCTTGTGAAATGATGCGTCCCTGCAACTTACACAATTACTTTGTTGTCACTAAAACATCTTTGTATGTTTGGAAATGTTATGATAAAATGATTGAACATGTAAAAAATGCACAACTTAAAATGGCAGATCATTTCCATCTTTCAGATGAGATGTTAAACCGAGGTCCCATCTACCTGGATTGGTGGTAGTTCAGGTGGATGTTAAAGATCCCATGGCACCTACTGAAAAGAGTAGGGGAATTTCCTGGTGTCCTGGCCAAATTTCCTCATTCACTAAAAAATACCACCAACAGCTAAATATGGTTCAAGATCAGTTGACATTCATCTGTATCCCTCCCACCCCCACCCCGGGTCGTGCCTGAAAATAGGCAGGATTTGTCTAGTGCACTTACCGGTCAACAAAACTAAAATAAATAAATTTCATGGCCATAGCTAATATCTGGAAAATATCTTAGCAAGTCTGCTTAAATTTAATAAAAGGCATGATGGCAGTGCAATAGATAACACTATTCACAGAGCAAATGCTAATTAATCTTTTGTCAAAAATGCTTTATGGGGCAGAGATTTGGAGGTATTTAATACTAAAATGGGAGATTTAAAAAAAAGGTTATTGGGCCTCCCTAGAGGGGTTTCTAAAAGAGCTCCTAGGGCTAAATTAGATCAACCTCCTGTAGAGGTTCATGCTAGATCAAGAATGTTTGCATATTGTTTGAAGTTGCAAATGAAGCATGAGAATTGACTTCCTAAGATAGTTTTATATGAAGATACTTGACTACAAAGATAAGGGTCCTCAGAAAGGATGGCTTTCAAATGCGATAGGACTACTGACTGAGGTCAAGTTGAGTAATCTGTTTCCACTTACAGGAAATGGCATAGTGATAAAGAAATGTTACATAAGTATGGAAAAAAAGATTCAAACAGTGTGGGCATGACAACATTTAGCCTTTGGTTTACTCATAGGAAACAAAGTCATAATCTTGAAACATACCTTTTGGGTATAATTGATCCTCTCATACTTACTATCTAATTTATATGTTTTTGTTTATTTAAAATATGTTAACCAGGAAAGGCACTGAGCCAGGGCTCATTTCCAGGTGTAATCTGGGGGGAGGGGTAGAAGGAGAACATGTTGCAAGTGCAGTACCATATACAAAGAATACAGGTCATAATTTGACAAGTTTAACACAGGGGAGTTGGTACAATTCTGAGGAAGCAACAAAAGCTTGTATTACCAAATTCTGGTTTCAGACATATGAATCTCGTCTTCTTAAAGCATGTTATGAGGGTAATTCACATATGTATGATGCCACATTATGTGGAAGTAGATTGCATTGCTCAGAAGATATGATACATGGGACCAGATATTCCAAACTTAGCCCAGGCACTAAGGGGTGTTTGCCTACCCTAACTGGGTTTTGCACACAATTCATGGGTGGGTCTATATTCAGACACCGCCTCAGCATGTGGAAAATTCATTAGCACCTGAGCACTAAGTTACCACTGCACACATGCAGATGAGGGAGTTCCCCCTGCATAAGGCCACAAGAAGAAATTGAGAGGTTTGCACAGGTGACACATGCCACCTGAACAGGTGCAAGTCACTGCCTTTGCAAACCCTAACTTAATGGGGTGCAAGGCCCTGGTGGTGGGTTGCAGTACTGCAGCTGGCCACCCTCTCACCCCCTACTTCAGCCCATTGCATATATGGATGCTCTGATGTCTAGTGGCACCCCCATCCCAGTAAATGATTGTGGCTTCTTGGTGTCCAGTGGACCCCCTGACCACTGATTCCCATCCCCATCATTGTTGAGATATTCCCTTGTTTCTAGTGGCACCCCATCTGATCCCCATCCTGGTAATACAATTGATGTCCCTGGTGTCTACTGGCACCCCCCCTCCAATCCCCATCCCTGTAATTGTTGAGCTATTCCCTGGTACCTTATGGCACCACCTGTCCTTTGATCCCTGTCCCTGTGAGTGCCAACATATTCCTTTGTGTCCAGTGGTACCCCCCCACCAGCTGATCACCTGGAACCACAGTCTGAATGATGTCCCTGGTGTCTAGTGGAACCTCCCCACCCTCTGATCACCCACCACTGCAGGCTCAATGATGTCCCTGGTGGCCAGTGGCACACCCACCCAGGAGCACCCATCCCATTTGAGAGCTGTAGTCCCTGGTGTCTAGGTAAGGCAAATTTTATTTATACCGTGCCCAATCCGGGAAGCTCTGGGCACTTTACAGAGAAATACAATAAAAAAAGAAATAAAAACAATTTAAACAAGCATTTGCCAATGCCGAATGTTGTCTTGCTGGCATTGCCATTGGTATTGCAGAAGTTAGAGAGATGCATAATAGGAATGGCAGTGAAGTATTGAACTGATGCCAACCCTACCCCACCCTGCAGAGACTGACAGGCACTGGGTTGTACCTTTGGGTCATTGACCATAACGCTCATGCCATTTCACCTTACCCTACCCTGCAGTCACTGATAAGTGTTGCGGTGCACCTTGGGGTCTTTGGGCCTTATGCTCACCCCATTCTATAAGGAAATATGCTAAGATGGGTGCACTATAGGAGAATGGGGTGAACTGTGAGGCTCAAGACTCCAAGGCACACCTCAATGCTTGTCAGTGGCTGCAGGCTGGGGGTAGAATGATGTGAGCTTTACAGCTGAAAATCCCAAGTAACACCTCTGTTGCCTGTCAGTATCTACAGGGTGGGGCATTACAGTTGGAAACCCTAACACCCCAGGAGTTTGCTGGTTATTTTCTCTCCAAATTTTCAACATGGGCTTTTTTTGACCCCATCTCATGAACAGTAGCACTATCAGTTTGTTAGCCAAAAGGTGATTTTGTACAGCGACTGCACCATTTGGTGCCACAGGTGCGAAAACACATTTCAGGCAGGATGTGAAAAACTACAGCTGTACTGTTCATGAGGCAGTGTGAAAAAATGGTGATGTGAAAATCTGAAGTGAAAATATGGATAATTGGTGAAGTCATGAGAGTGCGTAGAAACTGGGCAACAGACACCCATAATGCAATTATTTTAGGGATATTTTTTAACCAAATTTTAAAAACATGGGCATTTTGGGACCTCTTCTGATGAACAGTGTCACTGTGATTTTCTTAATATGTCCCGAACGTTGATTTCCCACAGCGACCGCGCCATTGTGCGCCAGATGTATGAAAATACATTTTGGGCAGGATATGAAAAATGACAGCTGTACTCTTCATAAGGAGGTGTGAAAAAATGGCAATGTGAAAAATCCAGAGTAAAAATATTAAAAACTCTCGAAGTTACAAGCATGCGAGGAAACTGTGCAATGCATGCTAGTAACACAGTAGTTTTTTGGAATTGTTTCACCAAATTTGCAACATAGGCTTTTTGGGAGCCCACCTCATGAACAGCAGCACTGCCATTTCATTAATCTGTCCTGAAAGATGATTCCATGCAGTGACCACAAAATCCCCTTTCAGGGCTGACTAACAAAATGTCAGTGACTGATTTAATGAGGTGGGGTCCCAAGAACCCCATGTTGAAAATTTGGAGTCAAAAGTCAAAAAAATGGCTGAGATATTCGCCTAAGTTGAAACCTCCCCCAATTATGCCATTATACAGTTTACCGACATTTCTTCAGTTTGTGGTCGGCTTTGAAAAGTGCAGACATGTTCCCCCTCCTCCGAAGATCACGGTGCCAGACCTCCAGAGGTAAATATGAGGTGAGTGTGTGTGTGTGTGTGTGTGTGTGTGTGTGTGTGGAGGTGGGATGCACAGATGGTTGATGAGGGTTGGGGAGGGGGGATCAGCCAACAAAAAAAACCAGCATGGACCATTTTCTTTCTTTACAGGTGTATGAAACAATGTTGGGTACACTGGGGTGGGCTCCCAATGTGGCTCCCAATGGGGGTTGGTGACAGCAGGAAAATGCCGACGTGTTCAGCTTCTAAACACAGGGAGGCACACTGGGGTGGGCTCCCAGTGTGGGCCACACAATCTTGGGAGGGGGGTTACACATGCCAACAGGGGGATTGGTCACCTCTGAAGTCAGCTTTCTAGGGATTACAAGAGGTGGACAGTGGAGCCACCACCATGTTTATTGAAATGTTACACCAGGCAAGGCACGTAGTGGAGGCATGACATTGGTGCCACTGCATGATGAGCTTGGCTTTAATTGCAGTGGCGAAATCATTTCATGTTGGTGGCATTGCAAAACACTTGTGTCACCTCTAGCCTGCTCGCTAATTGGAAAATGAGGGACACACCTTCTAAAGCATGCCCTGAATTTGCCAAAGCTGACACACCTCTTTATTTCTCCTACTAATCTCCTATTGCCCCAAAATGTTGCTTGCACATGCGCAAGACAATATAATAAAATTACATTAATACAATTATAAATAAATATAGTAAAAATCAGATTAAAAAGCTTTCAAAATATCATGATTAGTGAATGAACAAAAACATGATGTAATTCAGCAATCATTAAAGGCCAAGCTAAAGAGATGGGCCTTCCGCCTCCACTTGAACAACTGAGACGGCCTCCCAGACTGCAGATGGAAGCATGTTTCACAGGGTCAGTTCAGAAACTCTGAATGCACAATCTCCCAAAGTCCTGAGCTGAACCCTGGGAACATCCAGGATGCCCCTCGAGGAGGAGCAGAGGGAGCGAGCAGAGGTCACCGGTGTCAGGAGCACTGACAGATAGCCAGGTCCAGTCCATACAGGGCCTTAAAGGTGAGAAGACCCACATTGAAAAGGACCCTCCACCTGACTGGCAGTCAGTGCAGAGCATGCAGAACCAGGGTTACATGACTGGATCTTGAAAGACCCATCAGCAACCAAGCTGCTGCGTTCTGCACCAGCTGCAGTTGGTAGAAGGCCCTTCCCATGACTCCAAAGTACAGAGTGTTACAGTGGTCAAGCCTGGAGGAAATAAAGGCATGTACTAGCATCAGTAGGTCCTTGGGCAGAATGAGGGGCTTAATCTGGGCAATGTTCTGCAGATGGTAAAAACCACTGCTGACTACAGAGGACACCTGATCTTCAAAGTCAGTCCGCTATCAAGGATCATGCTCAGATTTCTCACCCTCAGAGAAGCCACCAATGGGGTCAAACCCAGTACAAGACCAGAGACAGCCCCAGGAGGCAACCCATCACACCCATGACCAGGCTTGATCACCAGCACCACCACTTTTTTATGCTCACTATGTGTGGGTGCACTATGCACTTTAGTTAATAAAGGACTTTGAATAATACTTTTGAGGTCCTGGTGCTTTCTGCATATGTGGGTGCTCCTCATTCTTTGCTTGTCCCTGTGGAACAGCAGGATGAGATGGGACATGAGCTCAGTCTTCCCATTCTCAGGGGCATTGACAGGTTTGAAAATATGGATATGTTCTCCAGCAGAACACAGGGACATGCTCAGAAGGTCACAGATGGCAAGTTTAGGGGTAGCATTAGGAAGTATATTTTGTTTCAGAAGGTGGTGGCCTTCTAAAATGACCTGCCTGTAGAAACTGTGGACATGAAGACAGTAGAGTGGTCCCCAGTGTTGCCCATTCCTTAGCTTATGCCAGCACTGAGCTGATACAGCTGAGGAGAGCTTTTAGGAGTGGCAAGAGCATTGAAAAGAATATGGGTGCTCTCACTGCACCAGAGTCAGATGTAACTGATACTGCTGTGATTACATGATACATGTATGATATTCACGCATGCAGAGTTTGCCCAGAAGTCAGCTGTAACATGGCAGCACTGACATGACTACATATGCTCAATACTCACATATGCATAGTTTAGGTCAGTACTACCATGTTGCGCATGGCATCCATTAGTATCTCAGCAAAGGTATCCTGTGTCAGTACATTGCACACAGATGTAAACGTAGGTAAAAGTAAAACTCTATGGAAAATGAGATACTGCATCTCAGCCAGGCTAAGCTGTATCAGTACATTGTAAAAATGGGTAAAATTAAGACCCCCTGAAAATGAGATACTGCATCTGAACAAACCTATCCTGTGTCAGTACACTGGCAAAATGGATAAAAGTATGAGCCCACTGAATATGACATACTGCATTTCAACCAGACGATCCTTTGCCAGTACATTGTAACAGGGCTAAAGAGCACATAAAACAGCCTTAACATTTGTTATAGTGATTTTACTGACAGGCATAATGAAGACAGTTGTGTACATGTATTGATTTGAGCATGCAGGAAAATGTACAGGAGTTTTCTACAAGTTTTACATGCAAAAGACAGGGAAAATGAGGGTGCCCCACAGGGAAATGGTTTGTTCAATCTGGGAACACTGCAGTTAACACCCCTATGATTTATTTGCAATCCCCTATGATGCCCCCTGCAACCTCTGAAAACCCTAAAACATTAGCTGCCTAGCATTTACCCTTCCTATAAATATAAAACCTTGAGTGTTCCAATGCCTCTAATTAGACAGGTCCCTGAAAGGGTTAACATAAATCAACTCTTCAGAGGAAATACTGTAAATCATAGCTACACACATATACACACATTGGGAGAGATAACCAAGAATGTAATTTGGAACTGCTCTGCAGTTAGATGCTGTATCCTCTGTTGGAACTCAAACATGGGGAAAAAGTAAGACCCCACTGAAAATGAGATACTGCATCTTAGCCAGGCTAACCTGTATCAATACATTTTAAAAATTGGTAAAATTAGGACCCCTTTGAAAATGAAATCCTGTATCTCATCAAAGCTATCCTGTGTCAGTACGTTGCCAAAATGGATGAAAGTATGACCCCACTGAATATGACATAGTGCATCTCAGCCAGGCAATTTGGCTGTGTCAGTACATTGTAACAATAATTTAATACCATCAAGATGTTCTGGAGACATGTGAACTTTGAAAGCAAAGCTTGACAGATTCCAACATTTTTTCAGAGCCTCAATGATATGATGCAGGTGAGTTTTACCATTTAAAATAAATACAAACAGCCTTAACATTTATTATATTGATTTTACTGACAGGCATAATGAAGGCAGTTGCATAAATGTATTGATTTAAACATACAGGAAAATGCACAGGAGTTTTGTACCAGTTTTACATGGAAAATACAGGGAAAAGGAGGGTACCCTACAGGGAAATGCTTTGTTCAATCTGGGAACACTGCAGTTGGCACCACTATGATTCTTTGTAATTCCCTAGGATGCCCCTTGCAACCTCTGAAAACCCTAAAACATTAGCTGCCTAGCATTTATTTACCATTTCTACAAGTATAAAACCATGAGAGTTCCAATGCCGCTAATTAGGGCCTGAAAGGGTTAACGTAACTCAACTCTTCAGAGAAAATACTGTAAATCACTGATACAAACTCACACACACACACACACACACACACACATGCATGCACACAAGCATGCACACAAGCACGTACACACACGCACACACACTGGAAGAGGTGACCAAGAATGTAATTTGAAACCAGTTAGATACTGTTATCTGTCGGAAGTCATGTCAGTAAATTATTAATCTCCAAAGATAGCAAGTTACATTGCAATAATAAACAAGCTGAAAAATAGTGTTGTAATTTGACTACTCAACAGAGATAAGAGAGTACTGTATTTAACTGGCAAGTTGGGGAAGGATATACTGAAAACTCCAAAAATGTGTGCCATGGTACTCCATTTTTTTCAGCTACAGACAGCAAGATGGCTGTATGCAGTCTCTTGCATTTGCTCAAAACATGCCGTTTATCTAGATGGATTAAAACAACATGTTTCTTGTACTCACTGAAGCACTACAAGGCTGGGGAGGAGAGTTGATTGCCAGAGCATTTGTTTCTTAACCCCATGGCTGCCAAAAGAACTACAATGAATCTATTTGATTGAGCTCTGGACAGATGTTCAGTCTGCAGCACTGCAAGGGTTAAATTGAAGGGCTGCAAAGATGTGGAAGGATCACTGGAAATCTCCAAAGGAAGTGTTCCATGGTCTGAATCTGGTAGCTCATTTTTAGAGCTAATGCAAGGGGGCTGCTGGCTCTGCCTACCTGCAGCCTTAAAAATAAAGTTAATTACTGCTGCAGCATGGAAAGGACAGTGCAAATAACTGTTTCCATAGAGGATATTTGTTAGATCCTGCTTGATGGCAGAAACCTAGCTCTCTCTTTGGTCTCATGTATCCATTAAATGAAACAACTTTATACAAACCTTATTTTACTATCACAGAAAGTATATTATTGGTTCTGCTGTTGGCAGTGGCAGGTCCTTTCTGTTCTTAAAATAAGGCTTTAATTACAGTTTTACCCAGTCTATATGCTATAACAGTTTTATCTAATACCGATAAGAAGTTTTCACCTTTTTTTGTATTACTGGGAAAGGAACAGGTTTGGCACACGGTAGTCAGGACTAATGTTCTCTGTGCCATTTCTTCTAGGATATGACAGATGGAACAGCTTCTTATGTAGATTATTTTTGTTTTTTGTCAGCTATAAAAGATTTTCGTCCAGTACAGGTGGTAGAATCAAACTCTCTGTTTTTAAATTTAATACTAGAAATGCTAGGGACTACATTAATAAGGTTAGAGTTAGAAGATTGTTTGTTTTACTCTTGCTAATTTCGGGCACAATACATCCACATCCTGGTCCCTTAAATAAAAAACTAAACATTGTCAATAATAGTTCCAGATCTATGTCTCTTAGGTTACAGCATTAATAATATCTTATTGGAATATCCAGAGTCTTCTGGTGAAATGGGACTCCATTGAGGCCTGGGTAGAATCTCACAAGTTTGATATAATTGCACTATCAGAGACATGGCTGAATGACAATGTAATGGAGCATCAAATACTTATGGGACTTTCAATATTTAGGAAGTGCAGATCTCGGTGTAAGGGTGGAGGCTCTTTAATTTATGTAGCTCTAAACTTAAGAGTCAGGAATTGCATCATCATTCCATTTCTAATGGTTGTGATTGAGTCATTGTTGATATTCTTTTGGGGACTCAAAAATACATCATCCTAAGCACAGTGTACATTCCAGCAGTGGTAAGTGAAAAGGGTTTAGTATTTGTAGTTGTCATTAGGTTTGAGTTACCTAAATACAGAGTGTGGATTCTTCTGGTAGATTTTAATTTAAACTGGGGACAGGAGCAAGCTAACAGTCCCAAATAACTGTTCATTAAACTAGGGTACAGCTGCTTATCTCAGATATTAACAGACATAGCTATAAATCAGGATTTGGTGCCACTCTAGACTGGATAGTGGTCAACCACCCTTCAAAGGCTGTGAATTCAGGACTCATATCTGATTCCATTAGTGGCCACTGTCCAATTTATTGTGAGTGGACAGCTAAGAGTCCAAATAGGCCCCCCCGACATATACTATATACTATGGGCCAGATATTCAAAACTTTGCACTGGGCAAAAAACATTTGCGCAGGTTTAGTGCGGGATTAGCGTGGGTCTGCCATATTCAAAAGGCCAAATAGCGTGGGCAAACTGCATTAGCGCTGGGCAAAATTATAATGTATGCAAGGGGCACACTGACATGAATACAGGCGCAATGCTATATTCAGCGACTAGCGCCGCGCTAAGTGGTTTTGCGACTTAGCACGACACGAGCCTGGTGCACATTACTGCCCAGGAAAAGCTGGTCTTAATCCTGGGCAATCAGCTTTGTGCACATTATAGGCTTTGCGGGCGCTTAAGTGGGTTTAAAGGGCATTGCACTAATCAACAAATAAATATGCACATAGATAAAGCCAAACATAGAGGAAGCATGCTGCTTAACTGATGGCATCACAATGATGCCATAATCTGTCACCAGTGCCAGCCATGCCAGGCAGTAAGTGGTGACCCTGCCACCAGTGGACAGCACGGCAGTGTGGCCATACAGCACACACCTGTGGACCACACTTCTGTGGACACCAACAGATGCCAGCACACACATGCAGCACTGTGGGCATGGAGGATGTTGAGGGGAGCATGTATGGGTGGCGAGGCTGTGCTACAGACCAGGTGTGGCCACAAGGCTGGGACACATCATGCAGTGTACATGGGTCAGTATTGGGAATACCCCAACACCAGTGTGCCTTTCGGATAATATATGCCCCCCCGGCCACATACCTCACAGCTGTACAACTGCCATAGCACACAAAGCCAGAAATGTACATGTCACTGTGAGCATCTGTGGGTCACACAACAGTGTAACAGTAATGTCCAGTGTCAGAAAACATCCGCAGGTTGGGCCACTCACTGTGTATAGTGCAGTCATCATCACTGCCCTACACACCATAGGCATTGCCGTGTCCATGCACTACTGTCCCCCCTTGCTACTGTAGTTTCTGCTGTGCACTGTAGCATGCCCTACAATATGACAGTTGCATGCAGCACCACCACCACATGTGCCTATGGTGTCCTGTCCCCCTGGGGTATAATATGCTATGCTATGCTGTACTGTTTACATGTAGCCTGCAGCTATCATTGTGCACTGCCAGACTGACCTACAGGTGGAGCTGCTGTTGGACCTGGTCAGCTTTTGTACTTCCAGACTGACCTACAGGTGGCTCTGTGGGACTCTGCAGTAACGCTGGGCAAACTGCATGCAAATCAGGGTATAATGAGATACTAATCCAGTTGTTTGCCCAGAGACTATGTAGTAGGCTCATTTGCATGGCACTTTTGAATATGGCACGGCTGGCCGGGCAAGCGTGTTTGCTCCGGATAACTGCTTAGCTCAGCTAATGCCGCTAATGTGTTAGCGCGCGCTAACGGTACATACATAGATACATAGATACATAGATAGTGTCGGCAGATAAGGGCCTATGGCCCACCTAGTCTGCCCATTTGAGCTTGTAAGTTCAGTTTGTTTTCCTAGAAGTACGGGGAATATTATACAGTTTTGATCACTGTTCTTTCACATCTGCTGCTTCCTGCAGCTGTACTGCGTCCATGCATTTGCTGGCACACACATTGGCCACGTAGTTCATCTGTACTTGCCCTCATGTTGCTGTGTACTGTGTTGTTGTTGTGGGTTGCACTTCCTGGTTGCTTTATTCAGTGCTGTCTTATTCCAGGGCTATTTTTGCCCTGCACTCCCAGCCCAGTTTGCATGGCCTCATTACCATGCCATATTCGGAAGCTGTTTGCCCTGGGCTATTCCTTTTGAATATAGCGTGCTCTGTGCTAAGTTTGCCCGCTGGGCAGTGCTAATTTTGCCCCGGGGCAAAGTTTTGAATATCTGGCCCTATATGTACATTCAGAATTGAAGAAAAAGAAACAATTTGGAAGCATTAGGAAATGTGTTTAGTAAGGTTTATTGTTTCTTTTTTGGACTTAATCATAACATAGACAAAGTTTTGGATGGGTTTTGTAAGGTGTTTGTCAAAACCTGTGATAGAATTGCCCCAAATAAAAGAAAGAATAAAAGCTCAAAAACAGAAATATGTGACCCTGGAGTTACTAAATCTATGGAAAAGAATGGACAAAGTGTGAAAGAATTTTAAGAACACCAGTGACCCTGTGAGACTGCAAGATTAAAAGACATTGTGTAACAAGTACAAATCGGCAGTTAGAACCACTAAAACAAATTTTCTTAAATCCAAACAACTTAGTGATTGGGGTGGTTTCAGGAAAACATGGATGACTCTAAATTCTATGCTGGTTGGGGAAGTTAAGAATGAGTCTTTTGTGCTTTACAATGCGCTGGGTCTTGCTGATGATCCCCAAATGGTGACAAAGCTATTTAATGAACATTTGGAGACCTTGAGTAGTTTAGGGACCAATTTAATGGGTCTTCTTCATGGATAGCTGATGAATCTAAGAGTACTGAAAATGCTCCCAAATGTTACTTCCGCTGTATCACACCTGAAATGGTCCAGGATTATGTTGCAAAGTATAATTCCTATCCTAACACTGGCCCAGACAACACTGATTACAACATTTTGAAACTTGCAAATTCTTAGTTAGCATTACTTTTGGCTAATTTACTTTCCTAAGACAATGGAAACTGGCCATAATTCAACATATTTATAAAAATGGGAATAGAGAGGTAGTTTCAAATGGTATGCCACCCTAACTGATATTTCTAAAGTGACATGCGTTGATATTGACTACAGTGCCATGCAGCCATAGAAGTGCAGCTGGAAGGGGGCAACCACTTCCCCTGACTTGCACCCCCTTCCTGAACTAACTCCAACCTGGAGCTAGAATCCTTTAGTTCAGGGGGTGTGGGGGATTCAGGGAGCAAAGCCCCACAATGTAGAAAACAGCCCCGAACAGTGCCACTCCATGCCGACTGCAACTTGCGGTCGCCATGGAGCCCAACGCTGTTATGCCGGTCACAATCTTTTTTGTTGTGAGGGCATATACAACCCATTTCAAACTATTGTCCCATACCCCTCCTGGTGCCATTATCAAACATTTTTGAACAAATTATTTTTGATCAGGTTATGACTTATCTGGAACAATTCAAGGTTTTTAACTCAAGCTCAGCATGGATTTTGATCCAAACATAATACAGAGACAGCCTTGGTGAGATTCACCAGTTGCGGGCACAGTGCCTTTGATAAAGGGCACTGTGCCTCAGTTGTGTTTGTGGACTTCACCAAGCCTTTTGATCTTGTAGATCATGATTTGTTATCAGATTCCTTCTTAAACTGCAACTTTTCCTCAGATGTTGCAATATGGTTCTCCAGCTATTTAGCTGACAGATCCCATAAAATTACAGTTGCCGGTTGTTTATCTCAATTGTGTATAATCCAATGTGGGTTTTAAACTTGGTTCCACAATCCTGTAAACATTCTGAGACATCAACTAGAGGAGAGGGAGAAAGGGCCTTTAGCTGCTGAGTGTGTTTGCAAGTTGATTTAAAGTAGTTTTTTAGCTGCCATTTCGGTGTGTTGGAAATTGTATTTGATGTCTGTTAAATGCAAAAGCAGTTGGGGTCTGGCAGAGGTTGTCTGAACCTTCTTTTGCTTAGCAGTTGGGGAAAGGATTTAGTTGCTGGATAAGCATTGCATTCTTTTTCAGTCTGTGGACTTTAGGGCAGTAGTGCGACTTGTTTAATACAGTGTTTGTGTGGGACCTTGTGTGGGAGGTTGCAATGCTTGGAGGTGCAGTGAGGGGCAGACACAGGGCTGATACACTCTCATGAGAGTTGGGTGTGGGCCCTAAACTCCCCTCCCCCTCCCCTCAGCTTGGCTCCTTTATAGGGGAACACCTGCCCTGCAATTGGAGGAAAAGGCTTCAGGTGCAGCTCATGCAGTTCTAGCCAATGGGGGTTGGGTTTAAAGGCCAGGAGAGAGGAGTTTAGGGAGTTATACACTCCCCCTATAAGTTTACTGTGTAGTACTGCACCTAGTAACGGGGGTACCTGTTTACTGTAGGACTGTATCTAGGAGTAGTGTGTGACCTGATTAGTGGGTAGGGGTGTATCTTGGACTAGTGGGGAACCTGGTGATTCACCCAAGGAAACCTACTTGGAGGGGTATGGGACCACACATCATTAGGGCCGGCATCTTTGGGAGGGTGGTGGGGTGCACAGGGTGTGGGGCAGCCATGATACTGGACTGGGTTTGGAAGTTCAGTGGTTGCCCAGTGTGCTACCAGCTGGCACAGCTTAGGGAGGAGGTTGAGGGAATTAGGAGACAGCTGGAGGGAAGGGGGAGGTATGGTTGGGGAATAGGGCAGGGGCTCTCCCACAGGGTTACACCAAGCACTAGGGGCGGGCGAAGGGAAAGAAGTGCAGGAGAGTACTCTGTGGTTGCATAGGGACCCAGACAGAGGGGGCCCTAAAGGAGAACACTACCAAGGAAGCAGGCAGGTATCTGGGGACCCTCATAGAGGGGGGCCAAAGGGAGGACATTCTCAGGGAAGTAGGCAGATGGCTGGGGCTGGACAGAAGGAAGCAAGGTGGGGAGGTGGATTGGACCTTAAGCTCAGTAACCGCTTCAATTTTCTTCTTCTGCTTGGGGATGAGGGGCATGCAGCCATGACAGGGTGGTTAGAGATGAAAAGGGAGTGGGGGCAGGAGGTGGGGGCTGGATAGCAGGAAGAACAGGGGAACTTGGAATGGAAAATGGTGGGAGTGGGGGATCAGAGCAGGAGGAGGAGGGGGCAGAGGGAGGAAAGCACAAGAAGAAGGACTAGTTGGGAGGAAAGGGCAAGAAGAAGGACCAGAAGTACAAGTAGGATACAGTAAAAGGAACTGAGGGTTTAGGCCAGGGGAGCACGACAGGCAAGGAGAGGCTGAACAGAGATGGGAAGGAAGGGAGGACAAGCCAGGCTAGTTTAGCAGATGGGGGAAGGACCAGTCATGAGCAGTGATGGGGGTAGCGGGGTACAGAAGGATACTCAATAGGAGGAGAGGCATAGGATCAGAGTGAGGGTGGTGGCCAGGGTAAATAAGGAGGGGGTGGCAGGTGGCACCCAGCTAGGGGGAGGAGTAAGGAGCTAGCTGGGGGGAAGGGCCAGTAGAAAGGATGAGGGACATGGAAGGGGGATTATGGAGGAAAAGGGGTGGTCAGAGTGCTCCTGTTGGGTGATTCCATGATCAGGGGTATCAAATGGGACAGAGATGGGGAAGTCTTCCCGGTTAGAACAAAATTCTTCCCTGGACTAACGGTGCACAGGGCCAAGTATGAGGTATATCATTTGGCAAAGGATTGTGGAGGTTCCCCGGACATACTGAGCCACCTGGGTACCAATGACATTGAGGGAAATAGTGAGCTAGAGATACAGGCAAGGTTCAGGGAGCTTGCCAGGGCCTGTCATGACATAGGATGCAAGATTTCCTTCTCAGAAATCCTGCCAGTGCAAAGGGCTAGTGGGGAACACAAGAGGAAGATTAGGTAGACAAACAAGTGGCTCAGGGAGTGATGTGGGGCCAGAGGATATGGGTTGGTGGGGGATTGGGGGAGACCTGGGAGGATAAGGGGCTCTATTCTACAGATAGGCTCATCTCAATTTGGAGGGGAGGGAAATCCTTAAGTTGATGAAAGGTGGGGTTTAAACTTGTGAAGGGGGGAAGGATGGGAGAAAAGGCTGTCGAGGGGGGTCTGATAAAGGAGGAACTCTGTCTCCACCCCCCTGGGGAGCTGGAGGAATGTGGGAAAAGGTCGACTGGTAAGGTGCAGACCGGAGGAAGACGGAATCCCCATGGGAATGGGGGCAGGGGAAATGTAAGTATAGGGAAAAGGTGGAAGGTAGTCCTGCTAAATGCCAGGAGATTGGGCAATTAAATGCCTGAGCTCCAGGCAATGCTAACCAAGGGAGAGGTGAATGTGTCACTGAGACCTGGGCCACCGCAGGGCATGACTGGGACCTGAACGTGGAGGGTTACACCATGTTCAGGAAGGACAGGGGGAGGGAAAAGGAGGAGGGGTAGCAATAATAGTCAAAAACTGCATCGGCATAGGAGGAGTGAATGAGGCAGAGGGAACTGTGGAGGCCATTGGGGTTACCTTGAAAACAAGGGGGGCAAGAGAGTGAAAATAAGAGTGGTGTATAGACCCACTGTGCTGGTAGAGGAGCTGAAGGAGAGTCTGGTGGCAGATGTTGGGAGACACTGCAGATTGGGCATGGGAAGGGTGGTGGTGTTGGGGGACTTAAACATGCCAGGAACACACTGGGAGATTATGACATCCTCGGTGGCCAGGGAACAGAGGTTGGATGGCTTTCAGGACGCATTCTTAACTCAACAGGTGGGGGAACCAACAAGGGAGGCGTGGATACTGGATGTGCTCCTGACAGACAGTGACCAGATTGGGGCCCTGGAGGTAAGGGACCCATTGGCGAGGAGCGACCATGCCACAGTCTGGTTCTGCCTGGATCTAGGAGGGGTAGAAGGCTGCACAAAGATGGAGGTAACTGACTTCAGTGGGGTGGATTTCAGGGAAATCCGAAGGATCCTTAAGGAGCATTTGGATGGGATTGGGCCAGACATGGACGCTGACAGTAGGTGGGAAATCATCAGGGGGGGGGGTGCAGGATGCTACCAGCACCTGTGCAAGAGTAAGATGAAAATTCGTTAGGGGCCGGAAACCCTGCTGGTGGATCAGGGAGGTTTAGGAGGTGGTGAGGGGAAAGAAGGTGGCTTATAGGTATTTTAAGTGCTCAAGGAGTGAAAGGGACCAAGAGGAGTATGAGCTGATGGCCAGAAGGGCCACAAGGGTGGTGAGAGCGGCTAAGACAAGGAAGGAGCAGAACCTGGCCAGGGAAATTAAGACAGGGAACAAGGGGTTCTTTAGATACATTGGGGAAAAATGAAGGGTGAAGGGGCAGATTAGCAGGATTAAAACAGGGGAAGGATGGGCACAAGACCCGGGGGAGCAGGCTGAGATACTAAATCAGTACTTTGCCTCAGTTTTCACCAAGGAAAATTGGGGCACTGCATCATACATGGGAGAAGATGGTGAAACTGAGGAGGCGAGACCCTTACCGATCGGTGGGTCTGGGGAGCAGGGGGGCCATTACTGGCAGGAGGGGGGAAGGCAAAGCAGGGAGATGATGTAGTTGAGGTGGAAATCACGGCAGAGAGAGTGAGGGAAGACCTCAGGTCCCTTAAGATGGAGAAACCACTGGGGCAGGATAAATTACATCCCAGAGTGCTGAAGGAACTGGTGTATGTCCTGGTGAAACCCCTGGTGGAGCTTTTCAGCATCTCTCTGAGGACAGGGTGGGTGCCCCAGGACTGGAAGGTGGCACATATAGTGCCAATCCACAAGGAGGGATCAAGGAAGGTGGCAGGGAACTACAGGCCCATCAGCCTGACATCAGTGGTGGGCTCGGTGATGGAGCGCATTGTCAAGGAGAGGCTGGGGGGGACCTGGAAAAGTCAGGGTGTCTGGACGATAGACAGCATGGATTCGTCCCAGGGAAATCATGTCAGACAAACCTTGTGGAGTTCTATGACTGGGTGATGAGTGCCTTGGACCTGGGTAGACCGGTTGACGTCCTGTTTCTTGACTTCAGCAAGGCGTTTGACTCTGTTCCTCACGGGGGCCTGTTGGATAAGCTGGGAGAAATGGGGTGGGGAGCCAGATGATCAGATGGATAGGCAACTGGCTTCAGGACTGGACCCAGAGGGTCATGGTTGGTGGGTTAGTCTCATCTCCAAGGAGGGTCATTAGTGGGGTCCCTCGGGGATCGGTCCTTGGGCCCCTCCTGTTCAATGCCTATGTCTCTGACATAAGGAAGGGTATCAGGAGTGAGATGAGTCTCTTTGCGGATGACTCAAAATGGGGAGCAGTGGTGGATGGGGAGGAGGGGGAGGGTGGTCCTACAGGGGGACCTGGAGGCTCTAGAAAGGTGGTCTAGAAAGTGGAAGATGAGGTTCAACGCAGGGAAATGCAAGGTACTGCTGCTGGGAGCCAGAAACCCGGGCCAAGTGTATACCCTGTGGGGGGAAATGCTACAAGTCTTGATGGCTGACAGGGACTTGGGGGTGGTGGTGGATGTCAAGATAAACAACTCAGAGACTTGTAGGAGGGAAGCAGTCAAGGCCAACAGGATGCTGAGATGCATCGCTAGGGGGTCACCTCCAGAAGGAGGGAAGTGATAACTCCTCTGTATAACTGCTTGGTGAGGCCGCACCTAGAGTACTGTCTACAGTTTTGGAGGCCACATTTAAAGAAAGACATTGAACTCCTGGAGAGGGTCCAGAGGAAGGCAACCAAAATTATCTGGGGCTTAGGGGACAGGACCTATGGGGAGAGGCTCGAAGAGCTAAATATGTACACATTGGAAGAGAGAAGGGACAGGGGGGACATGATAGAGGTCTTTAGGTACATGAAGGGAGTAAATAGGGGAGGAGCAGTCATGGTGCTCCAAAGGAAGGAGGTGGGGCAATTAGAGGGCATGGGTGAAATCGGGAGGGGGGAGATTCAGGGGAGAAAGAAGGAGGTGCTACTTCACTGAGAGGGTATTGGAACCATGGAATGTGCTGCCCAGGGGGCTGGTAGAGGCAGAGATGGTGGAGGGTTCAAGAGGGGTGGGACAGGTACAGGGGAAGGGTTCTGGAAGCAAAGTGCAGTGCAGGGGAATTATCCAGGACTGGGAAAGGAGAAACCAGAGAGGGTGAGGGGGGCAGCAAGGTCAGCTCCCAGGGTGGGGGCTGACCAATGAGCAGACACGAAAGACTGTTAGGCCTATTCTGCTGGCATTTTAGTATGTTAGTATGCTAGTATCATGTATGTTAATGATGTGTTAAATATTAGGGATGGGCCCATAGGCGTCGGGTTGTATGGGCCCGTGGGACATTGGCCCCAGCAATATTTTTTGACCTGGGCTGAGCCCCAGCAATATCTTGCCACATGCTGCCTTTCCCTTTCTTTAATTTTTTTCCCCTGGCTGGTTTCTCTGTCACTCTGTGCACCCACCCTCTGCTGACTGTTACCGTGCCGCTACCCCCACCATGCCCCACCCTGCCCCACTGCTGTTTAATTAACTGGCAGTGTAGCTGCCTGTCATTATTTAAAACTGGCGCCTTTCTTTGCCTGCTTTGTTTATCCCCCTCCCCCCTGGAAAATCATCGTGAATGGTTGGCAAGTACACTGTGATTGGCCAGGGGAGGGCTTACTGGGCACGATAGTTACACGTGCATGCGTCGGGTTATTCTGTGCACGAGGAGGCGTGGGCACGATGGTTTCCATAGTGTAATGTGGCAGTCTGGCCTACAAGAAGTAGTCGAAGGATGCCTAAGAAAAGAAAAGCTTAGCCGGAGAGGGAGAGAATTCAGGCGCGAAAGACTGGTGCGGCGGTGCGGCAGGAGTCAGCCAGGAGAGAGAGAGTCCACCGAGTCAGTCAATTGGGAGTCTGGAACACCACTAGGCACTGACAGAAGAAAGCTGCAAGGAGGAAAGCCAGGTTGAGCAGCAGATAAGTGGTGCTGCAGTGGAGTGGAGCGGAGCAGAGGGGAGGGGGGAGTCAGAGGAGTAGAGTGAGTGGGCGAGTCGGGCGACGGACACATGAACATGCCGGGTGGGGTTGGGTTGGTTTAGGCAGGTGGCAGGCCTGCAAGCGGTTAAAGTGGCCAGGTCATTGGGTGGTGATGGGATCCTTTGGTCCAGGCAGCACCAGCACAGAAAAGCAGCCAGCAGGTCATGGAGGAGCGAGGTGATGAGCAGCAGAGAAGGAGAGCGACAGCACATCCACCAGCATGATGAATCATGATCCCCACCAAAGGTAGGCAGCTGCTGGCAGCAGCAGCAGAAAGAAAGAACTGAACAGCTAGTGCTAATGCAATGTTGTTCGCCAAACATTTTTAACAAAACCCTCCCTGAGTTTTATATCAGGAGGGAAGCAGGTAGTACAAGTAAGATGCATTAAAATGGTGTATAGACAAGCAAACATAACCGAGGTAATATAGGCCCTGCTTTGAACAATGTTTAGAAAGGACTTCAGGATTATTTTTGGTATTTTCAAACATTTTAGAGTCTACAAAAATGATTTTAAACACTAAAAAGCAAAGTTAATGATATTTTCAGGAACCAGGAAAGAACAAGAAGTCATCCAGGTAGCGACAGATCGAAGGGGAGAATTAATAGAGACTGCTGATCATTTTATATATTATGGGTTAATCTTAGCAATCTTATGTTTGAGCCACATATCAAATACATAAATGGTATCATACATCGAAGGCTGGGACTCTTATTTAGACTTCACAACTCTCTGGTGCCTGAGTCTTATAGCTTGTTGGCCCATATCCTTCCATTTTCTGTAATAAACTGTGGACTAATAGTCTACACAGCAACTAAAGAACTAATTTTATCTAAGCTAAAGGTCACTTACAACAGTTTTTGTTATTTTATTACAAATTTACCTAGACAGACACACCATTGTGCATTGTACAAGGCTTCTAAAATCCTTTCTTCGGAGGATAAGTGTAACTGTTGAATGGTACTTTTACTTCAGAAGGGTGTCCTTGATCAACTGCCACAATCTTGGCCCGATTTCAGGTCATGTTATGCCTGGCGCAAGGCGAGTTAGGCCAAACCCTATTGCACAAATCGCAACTTGTGCCATGCATTACTCAAGTTGCAATTATGAGATGCAGCTTGCTCCATGCTGTATGCGGGTTGTGCCAAAGGTGGGCTACACCACACACTACTTCCACAACCCACTGCGGCATGGCGCTAGGGTGCATTATGGCAGCACCTGAACCATATTTCTACAGTGTGGCTGCCGTAACCTGCCTACACCATTCCAGGTCCAGAAATGGTGTTGTGGGTTAGACAAGCACAAGCTGGTCTAAGGGGCATCCATCCTGGCAAAATGATTGATGCCCCTCGCAGCACCATGTATCAGCACATTGCCCTGCCCCACATACCCCCCTAGCACAGTAATGCCCCCTCCGCCTGATATTTGGGAAGCCCCCAGGTCTGTTTTGTGCCATGACCCCATGTGCCTGTGCCACCTGACCAGCCCCCCCAAAGGCCCCCAGGGGGATTGTGGGAGTCTTATGGGGTTGGGGACTCCGGGAGGCAGGTAAATGTGGGCTACAATTTGCAACACCCAGGTCCATTGTGCCATTCCATGCTTGGTGCAAGCCTGTGGCTGCCGCAAGTCATGGGTCATAAGTGCCGGACACCCTGCCTGTCTTGGAATAGGGTGCAGAGTCCCCGGCGTAGTGCCACATAGCGCAACTTGCATACACCTGCAAGTTGCGCCATGTGACTTGGAATCTGGCCCTCTCTCTTTTCTTTATTTCATAGTGCAGTTAATAACTGAGGGACTAGATCTCAAATCAGAATAGTTTTAAAAACTCATCTGTTCAGAAAGCCAAACTATTTAAGGCACCCTTTTTTATAAGGCACTTCCCATCAAAATTACAAAATGCCTAAAGTTGAAAACCTTCAAGATTAGACTTAAAAAGGAGGCAGCATAGTGTGTATACCATCAACATGATGACATTTCCACAGTGAAGACCATCACAGTGACAAATCTAGGCAGTTCGCTGTGATGGTCCTGCTGTACACCAGTACTCTGTTTCCCAGTGTTATGCCCCCACACAAACCAACTCTGACTCGGAGTTTGTTATTTTGAGATGGGGGATGCTGGAGGTCACAGCTCCCCTTCTCGGGGGTGTGTGGGGTGATGCTCCCCACAAAAAAAACACTCCATTCCTGATGGGAACATTGTCAACAATCAGTATTGTTCCTGTCATTGTACGGGATGTCAACAACATTTTTGTTGATATTCTGAGATGGGACTGTATAGTGTAGTGGTTAAGGTCACTGACCTGCAAACCTAGAGACCTGGGTTTGAACCCCATCAGCCCCCACTTGCATACTGTGTGACCCTGAGCAAGTCACTTAACTTCCTTGTGCTCTCAGGTCGCACCTGGAATCAAGCTCCAGCTTAATGTGCCTTTCCAGCTTAAACAATTTCCTCTTTCACTCACATTAAACAATTAAACATCCACAGGTATTACATCTGGGCCCAAGATTTTACAACCTAACAATATTTGATTAGGTTCATTACTTTATTTTATTTATTTATTGAAATGTTGCACCAGAAGGGGACACTGAACAACACGTTGCTCATCTCATGATGTGACCTGGGGGAAGGGGGTTACATAGGATTATGAAGGGTGATCAGTTACAATAGTATGTGTGTAGTACAAACAATACAACACTGTAAGATTGTGCAACAGATGGAACACAAGGTATTGTACAATAAACAGTAGTGGAACATTGGGTAAATTACAATACATGTCCAAAATAATACAAAAGAACATATAAATGTACAAAACAGTAATAATGCAATAGAACCATTTATAGTGCATGAGTGTATCAGGAGCAGACTCGAGATAGTACACAAGTGCTGTTGGAGTAAAAAGGATGGGGTAGGATGTGCACACTAGTGACCCAGAAGGGCAGGTGGAGAAAAGAGGGTGAGAGGCAAGAACTGAATATGAGGAGAAAGGGTAGCCATTTCCTGAGTACCCCCTTCAGGTTGTTGAGAATCATGCTGGGGGGGGTCATGGTAGGAAGGCAGAAACTGGGGATAGGTATTAAGGAGGGTTAAAGCAGGAACAGCTGAGGGAAAGGTAATTTTATAGGACAGAGGTAAAGGAGTAGTTGGAGGAGAAGTGTTGTATTTCAGGAGGGAGAGAATTCCAGATTTTAGGGAAAAGATGGGCGAAACCAGTCTGACTGATGAGGGTGGCATGGCGAGGGACCATCAAGGTGCGGGCGGGTCATTTGATCTGAGAGAGTGGGTGGGGGGAGGTGGAGTGGAGGGAAGGGATGAAAGATAGGGGGGAGCCCCCCCCAAAAACAGAATTTGGAAGTTAGTTTGGCACAGTGAGAGATGCATCTGTGAGATAGTGGAAAGAAGGTTAGAGAGTGAAAGAGTTCACAGTGGTGGGAGTGGGAAGGGGAGTTGATAGCAAAGTGGCAGAAGGAGTTAAAAAGAGTGTCCAACTTGGTCAGGGAAGATTTGGGAGCAGCACCATAGACTACGTCACAGTAGTCAAAGATGGGGAGTATCATCTTCTGGACAATTGCGCACCTCGCAGTCAGTGGGATGCAACTACAATCCCTGTACAGAACACCAAGCTTGGGTGCAGTTTCTCTTTTTTTATACTTCATCTTTATTAAGAGTATTTTCTGTTTAATACATATCTGTATCCTGATCTTTGCATAAACAGTATACGTGACAATTCAAAATCATATATCCAGGAGTTCCATTTTACAGCATAGTGGGTGCTCCCAGCATTTCTTATAATGTACAATATATTTTAACCAGAAATAAAAATAGTCATTTAAAAAAAATTAAAATCAAATGATAGTATCATTAGAGAATAAAGCTTATAGAATCTATATAATTTGTTCCTTACTACATTAAGTAATAAATTGACTTTTATAATTATGTACACAGAATTCTAAAAAGTAGTTAAAAACAGAAATATGAATAACCAATCTATGGCTCTAAACAAATTACAATTACATATATTGAAGAAAGTAGAAAATAATAGAAAATAAAAGAAAAAGAAAAAGCCTCAATCCAGCTTATCGTAGGTTTACTTGTCTATACAGCTAGTAAAATTTAATGTATATAGCACATAAAATACACCTCTATCCAGGACCCAGCATCGCTTTAGGGTGAATGGGACAAAAACGAAAAAGGAAAAACAACAGCTCCCCCTTTTTCCTTTTTTTTTTATTCTTTCCCTTTCTCTTTCTCCACCCATCTGTTATAATAGTACTTAATAGCATTCGGGTGATGAACTCATAGAGAACTAAATCTGTTCTTTTTTCAGATCCCTTTCTCCCCCATGTCCCCTAAATAAGCACCTCCCATCTAGTCCACCTGTTTATGAATTGTGGGGTCTTAAGAGCCAGGGAAAAAGTTATTCTTTCAAAAGTTTTTATATTCTCAACCAGCTCCTTCCACTCACTCTCAGATGGGGGGATGTGGGATAACCATTTCTTATTAATCACCTTACAGGCAGCAGTAACTAGGATGTTCCAGAGATACTGGGCTTCTCGCCTCCTGATCTCCAAGGGATATAGGCCAAGGATCAGATGCTCTGGCCCCAAGAGAGTCATGATATTAAAAATCTTTTGCAATTGTTGTTGTATATTAGTCCAGTAGTGATAAAGTATTGGACGATGCCAAAAAATATGGGCCTGTGAGACCGAGGTGCACCACACTTTTGCCAACAGACAGATGTAGCTTTGGGGTTCCATTTAACCATTTGTCCAGGTGTTCGAAAATATCTACTTCTAAGTTTCCATAAAAACTCACGCCAACCTGGGGATGAAGAGGAATGCCATGTGTTTTTTATTGACTGCAACCATCTTGTCTCACTTAAATTTACTCCTAAATCCCTTTCCCATTTCTCTTTAATGTATGTTGTTGAATGTTGTAAATCAATAAGGTAGTTTTTATATAGCAAGGAGACAGCCCTCCCTCCATTCTATATAGCCCAGATCTGTTTGAATACTGTCGGCTATATGGAATCCTGAGAATTTAATAAGGATTTTCAAAGTTGTTTCATTATATAATCCCTAAACTGATAATAAAATAGGATGTCCCTCTGCCCCCAGTGGAATTTTCCCCGCAGTTCCTAAAATGTTAATACCTGCTCACCTTTCATCAATTGCCAGGGTGCATGACACCCTTGCTTCTCTTGTCATTTATACCAAGGGTCCTGGTGAGCCACTGTATATTGTGAACTAAGGGTCCATGCTCGGTAATTCCAGAGGTATTCCCTAGTGGCCCCTCTAACAAAGCCCCTTTTACATTCCTCAAGAGCAGCTTCTGTTCCTGTAAATAAGGGGGGGGTCATATACTGGAGCATCCTGGGCAAATAGCTGAGTCACTAGTGAAGGAGAGAGGGGAATAGCCAGGTGAATAGATTTCCAGTGGGCTAGGTATCTCGGATGTTGCAGCAGGAGGGTTACTCTGGTCTGAGCCACCACCCAAAACCCCTCCAGGCATGGCACTCCATAACTACCCTCCTTCCTTGGGAGAACAAGGGTTTGTTTCTTGATTTGGGGATGTTTTCCCAGCCAAACAAATTTTAAAATAATATTTTGTCAAGTAACTAATTTTCCTTTGGAAATCCAGCAGTGGACGCACTGGAATAGGAAGAGGAATCGAGGTAAGAGATTCATTTTAGTGGTTTGGACTCTTGCATAAAAAGGGAGTGGTAATTAGGACCATCTCTCAATATCCACTTGTATTTGTTTTAACAGTAGTGGGTAATTCAATTGGTATAGAGACGAGTTATTAGGTGATAATTTTATGCCTAGGTATTTCATGGCAGGGAGGTCCCATTTCAAGGGATATCTATCCCTGAGGACCTGGGTTGGCTCATAGTTAAAAGTGATTGTCTCCATTTTATGGATATTCAAGGAGTATCTAGATAACTCCAAAAATTCCTTTAGGTGCAGAAAAAGGTGTGGAATGGATGTTTCAGGTTCTGTAATATAAAGCAAGATATCATCTGCATATAAATCTAGTTTGTTTTCTTCTTCGCCTATTCGAATCCCCTTCATATGCAGATTTTCTCTAATACTTTGGGCTAGGGGTTCTAGGTACAGTGCAAAAAGAATAGGGGACATAGGACACCCCTGTCTTGTACCTCTACTCAATTTGAAAGAGGAAGAAGTGTGGCCATTTGCTCTAATGAATCCTTTTGGTGATTTATATATTTTGAAAATGGTGTTGATGAATTGAGTGGGGAAATCAAAATTAACTAACACTGCTCGAGGAAAGGCCCAAGAGACTTTATCAAAAGCCTTTTCAGCATCTAAACTTAATAGGATAGAGGGTTGATGGGTGAAATTTAAATAGTCAGTCAAGTGGGTAGTTCGCCGGAGGTTATCCTGAGCTTGATGGTTCAGAATAAATCCAGTTTGGTCCAGATGAATCCGTTGGGGCACCAGTTTCTGTAACCACCTAATAAGAATTGACATAAAAAGCTTATAGACAGTATTTAGGATAGAGCTAGGACGGTAAGACGGACAGAGTGTAGGATTTTTTCCTTGTTTTGGGATAACTGAAATGATAGATAAAATAGCCTGCTCCCAGGAATTTGGGGGGGGGACCCCATATCTTGCATTACCTCACTAAAGACAGTAACAATGGAACCAACTGACCCTTGAAGTATTTATAAAACTCTCCCAGAAGTCCATCTGTACCCAGGCATTTGGCTGTTTTCAGGTTCGAGAGTACCCCTTGCAGTTCCAAACTGGAGAGGGGGGCTGTCAGACCCATTTTTTTCTGTGGGGAGAGGGAGAGCAAAGAGAGCCGTTTCAGAAAATCTTCCACTTTACTATCTTGTGGAGGTGGATATGAGGCAGTATATAGTGAGGTATAGAAGTCTCTGAAGGCCAAAACAATCTCCGAGGTCTGACTGAGTCTTTGTTTAGTGACTGGGTGTAACAGGGTAGGGATCATTGCCCGTGCTCTTTGAGGTCTCAGCCGTGCTGCCAGTAAGCAAACAGATCTAGGGCCTCCCTCAAAATATTTCTGCCTAAGAAAAAGGACCTTCTGCTCTACCTGGTAATCTAACAGCTTGTTAAGTTCTATTTTGAGTTGACCAAGTTTTTTATTTGTTGCCGCCACATATTTAATTTTAAGTTGTGTTTCACAAGAATCTATTTCTTTTTTCAGTGCAGCCTTTCTAGCTTCCCTCTGCCTCTTCTTAAAGGCTGAGATGGAAATAAATTTACCCCAAACTATGGCTTTTATGGTATCCCACAGCAATGGTGCTGGAATCTCTGGGGAGGCGTTCTCAGCCACCGCTTGATATACAGTTTCTATGATTATCTCCTTCACCTCTGGGTCGTGAAGCAGAGATGTATTAAGTTTCCAAAAAGTTCTTTTAACAAAATCTCCAAGGTGAAGCTGACAAAAAATCGGAGCGTGGTCTGACAAAGCTCTATCCCCTATCCAGCAATCCTTAACCTGTCCAATTGTGTCTACAGGAAGTAGAAAATAGTCCAGCTGGGAATGTGACTGTTGGGGAGCCGAGAAAAAAGTGTAATTTCTCTGCTTTCTATGTGTGGCTCTCCACACATCAACATAACCTAGTTCAGAGAAGAGTTTGGCAACTTTTTTATGAGGGACTGATTACGGCAAGAAACTGCAAAGGAAGAGTCTAGTACCAGGCTAAGAACCAAATTGAGGTCTACTCCAATAATCACCTCCCCCTCCGCTCATTCTTGTAGCTTTAAGAAAATACATCTGTAAACTTGAAAATCTGACCCAGGTGGGATATAAATGGAAGCAAGGGTCAGGATCTGTCCGAAATAACAGCCTTTAAGAAAAGCAAAATTACCCTCCCCATCTACCAGCTGCGATGTCTGCTTGAAGGGGGTTTTAGTATGAATGAGGACAGCTGCCCCTCTCCTACAGCCTCTCCCATACGTTGCACATGCCGTAGCGCAAAAACCTATTTTCGCTAATTTTTGATGTTCCTGCAAAGAAAGGTGCATCTCCTGCAGTAAAAAGAAATCAACACCTGTTCTTTTAAGGAATGATAATATTTTACTACACTTAACTGGGTTAGTTAAACCATTTACATTAAACGAGCAAAAGGTTGAGGGCTTAGCCGCCATGTCTGTGGATTAAGGAGGACTCTTCCTGAACAGTGCCCTGTATATAACAGTTTCTTCAAGGAGAACTCAAAAAATTGACACCCTAAAAATAAAAAATTAGCTCAGTGCTGTACTTAGAGAAAAGTTAGCGAAGTGGATAGCGAGAAAAGAGGCCCAAAATAAAAATAAAAGATAAAACTAGAAAAGTCCAGAAAAGAGTCTATAATAGGTCTACAACTATAACTATTTCAACAATATTGAAGTTTAAAAACTCCAAACAACAAACAACACTATAAATGCCCTCTAATAGGGCTTGGCTTCCAAGGTGGGGGTCCAACAAAAAACTTAGGATCCCTTATCCTCCCCCTAGTATATAGATGTAGGAAACTACAGAGTAGAGGGTAGAAGAGGATGTCACCCTGAATCTACAGGTCCTCTTCAACAAAAGTCTCCAAAGGAGAGATTTGTAAAAAAAGAATAATGGGGTGCAGTTTCTTCAGGATAGCATTGATATGCACAGGGAAGCTGAGGTGCTGGTCCAACCAACCCCCCCGATATCTAAATGAGGAGGTATCCTCCAAGATGGTCCCATTAAGGGTGTGGAAGGTGGGTATGGTCGGGAGCCTAGACAGTCTCTGCCTGGTACCAAAGGTCATTGATACTGTCTTCTTGGCATTTAGAAAAAGCCGGTGAGAAGCAAACCAGAGCTGAACTTGGCTGAAGTCATGCTGTAAGCTGGTTTCCACAGCAGCAGGGTGTTTGCCAGAACTGTACAAAACAGTATTGTCAGCATACATGTGGATAGATGAGGATGAGCAGGCTGTGGGAAGATCATTAAGGAAAATGGAGAAGAGTAGGGGACCAAGCACTGAGCCCTAAAGGACACCAGTGTTGATGGAAAGTGGAGGAGAGATGGAATCAAGTATTCTTACTGATTGAGTCCATCCACTGAGGTAGGATTTAAACCGGTTGGTGGCTGATGGAGCAAGGCCAGCTGAGGAGAATGAATCAAGAAGCAGGGGATGGGAAGCAGTGTCAAAAGCTTTGGCTAGGTTGACAAAGATGGCTGAGGTGATCAGGCTATCATCCATCCCTGAAAGGATGGAGTCATTAAGTCTAAGGAGGGAGGTGGTTGTTGAGTGGTTCTTCTGGAAACCAGATTGAAAGGGGGTGAAGAAGGAGGAATCAGAGAGGAAGGGTGATAGTTGAGAGAGAACTAAATGTTCTTGAAGTTTGGCAAGGGTAGGAAGGAGGAAAGTGGGACGATAGTTGCCAGGAGTGGATGTGTCACCACCCTTGGGAAGATGAAGGACTACAGCATGTTTCCAGGATGATGGTACTTGGGCAGAAATAAAGGAAGGGTTAAGGATTAGGGAAATAGGATAAGCAATTGCAGGAGTAGAAAGGTAGAGAAGTTAAGGATTGATCTCATCTGGTGAGGAGCCTTTAGAGGGGTTGAGGGATAGAAGAGCAATAAGAACTTAATCAGAGGAGATAGTAGACAAGGAAAAAGGGGGAGGTGTAGGTACTGGCTGAGGCAAAGGGCTGAAGTTAGGTGCGAATGCGGAGAGGGAATTTAGAAGAGATGGTGCACAGGTGTAGTAGGCATTATATTCATTGGCCATGGAGCCAGGGTCGGAAACTAAGGAGTTATTTATTTAGAGAACTGAGGGAGGGGAGGGAGGGGGGAAGAGAAAAGGGCATGAACTACCCTCCAGAATTTAGATGAAGAGTTAATGTTAGTCAGGAATGAGGAGTTGAAATAATTGGACTTAGCCAGTCTAGTAGCTTTAGTACATGAATTGTGTATCATTCTGTACCTAGCATAGTCATTTGGATGTTTAGTAGATTTGTGTTTTCTCCAGGCCCAGTCACACTCCCTGAAGCAGGTCAGTAGTTCAGGGGTGATCCAGTGCAGCTGAAGCCCACAGACTCTGGTCCTTCTGAAAGGAACAAAGGCATTCCAGGTGGCAATGAATTTATCCTTAAAATAGTCAAGTGCTTGGTCAACAGAAAGGGCGGATTAGAGGGGGGCCCAGTTGGTGGAAGCGAGTGCAGAGCTGATTGGGGTAAGGTCTAAGGAGTTAAAGGACCGGAGCTGTATGATTTTAGGAAATCAATGTCATATATCAGCAAAGACAAATTAAATATAAATTATAATGTAATTATAATGTAAATCATGGGAAGTCAAGTTACCAGCTTTAACAAAACCAACATGGAATTTATATGGCTTACTTAACCATGGACTTGTTACAATCAGTATACATAGCACAAGGATGATGATTTTATAATGATGGATCATAAATGATCATTATCAGTTATGTTCAAAGATCATGTTCAAGCTTCAAAAACCATCACTGTGATCATTAATTAACAATAGTTAAACATCAACTTTAAATGGCCCTCAGTCAAAAAACATGAAATTATGGAAATGGTGATTATGATTAATGACAATCTCACATCATCATGATTTTTCATGATTGCCTAGTGTCAAGATTACAGTAATAAAACGCATTTAATTTTCTTTTCTCTATAATTTTGGAATCTATTTTGTATTTAGACATCTTTATTGTAATGATCAGTTATGATACCTCTTCTCTTAAAGACCACTGCTTTCAGTTATACTTACTCTGATAACTCACACCTTATGGGAGTTAAAAAGGCTCATGTTGGTTTATACAGTTCCATTAAGTGGTTCCTTTTGTGGTTGTGGTGAGTTCCCAAAAGTACTTTGTTTGTGCTCAAAAACCTTTCCTAATAGTTTGCAAACCAACATTGTTAATGCAAAAATTAATTTAAAAATAGAAATTGCCATTGTTTTGGTCCATTAACTGTGTATTTGAAATATGCAAAATAGGTATACAAATGTATATAATATACCAGACGTCGCATGTACTCTTCCTAATGGTATTAAAACTTGACTTCACATGATTTACATTATAATTGATAATTAATTTGTCTTTGCTGATATATGACATTATTTTCATAATTGTAAAAAAAATAAAACTTCGAGTATTACTTCTGTAACTTGCAGTTTTATAATACTGAATTAATATAATCATCAATAATCATTACGTGCTCATCCATAGATCATCAATAACCATCATGCAGATTTAAGCTTACAAAAATAATCAGTAATCATCAGCTGGTGATTTTAAAGCTCATGTTTGATGATTAAATCATGATCTAGATGATGATCTTAAATCATGATCTCCTTTGATGATCTTATGGCAATATTTGAAGATTAACAATGACCGGTCGTGACTGACTTTCAAAAACTATGATGAATGATTTACTGATTCACCTGGGTAGGGAACTCAGCAAACCCACAACATTCATATTAATCCAATGTTGTACAGCATATGGTACAAAGCTGTTCAGAAATCTACTGCTCAGTTTGTCAGTGCAGCTGTAGGGCTATTGCTCATGACATCAGTGCCACAGCACACACGCATGTGCATCATTGAGTAGTGGTGCTCTGGGAAGAAAATGAGAGGAAAAAAGCCCCAGTCTAATATGGCAGACCTCACAGTCCCACACACACAACACAATTGACATGGCAGGCCACCCACCACATGTGGTCCTGGGTAAGTGGTGGATAACCGATAAGTCTAGACAAGGTCAGTGATGGGGCTGAAGGAATGCTGCAGAACCAGGGTCAGAAGGCACAGAAACACAACGTGAAAAGAAAATCTTCTGCTCTTCCCTTTGTTTACAACCCAAACTTGACAGTGGATACTAAGAGAAGTGCATTCTCTTCTACTACTGTATGTCTGTCATGTGCATAATGGCCCACTGGGCACAACTACCCTGTTTGCCTCTAGCACCATGTATCATGTACCATGTCTGTTAATCACATATGTCCCCCTCCTTGAAGTTCCCCAGTAAGCAACTTTAATTTTAAGAAAACCTAGTGGCCTACCATGTGAGTTGCTGTATGCGTTACTTTGCCAGCAACAAAAAACATGTCAGCTAGAAATAGTTTCCAGAAAAATTGGTGACCTACCATGTAGTCTGTTTTTTCTGATATTCTAACAGTAACAATAAACATGTGAGACAGGCATCATTTTCTAAATAGTGGTGGACTATTATGTTGACTGCTTTACCAGTTATTCTGCCAGCAATTATACACATGTCAGACAGCCATCATTTTGTATGGTTGCATAGTGATAGTTATGCAACATATTGTTAACAAGAGGAGAGACAGGCAGGCAAACAGGAACTGATATATAATATAGTACCGTCTACTTTCACAGTGAAATTTCATCACCTCACTGGTATGCATGAGATACCTACTCTCCGGTCTCTGTGCCCCATCCTTCTCCCCTTACTTCATCCAGATCTACTTTATTCATGAATGTATGGCTGTGGCACTTGTTTCTGTGTTCTGTGCCTTCTTTGAAGCTGAAGAATGCTGGTGAGCACATACAATACCTAACACAGAAGGGGAGCATGCCTAGTGACCGCAGAACAATTGTATCTTCAATTATTGCAGATCTGACATAGAAGAAACATTATTTTGCCTCCATAGTACATACTGTACTGAGAGAGACACATGGTGGAGAGAGAATGAGATATGCAGTCAGTCATTATGCAAATGACTAATTTACATAGGTATGTAGAAAGGGAGAGGCAATGAAAAGTGAAATCTAAGCTTTGGATTCCTCTGCTGCCTATATGATCTCCCAGGGACACTATCACTTAAAACTAAAGTTGGTTAGTTAGAACTGTGATCTGGGACTGTAAGCCATATCATTAAAGAACTGTACCAGTCCAAGACCATAATACAAGAAATTGAACTGCTTTGCATCAGAAAACATGAAAAAAGAACACATATGTTACAGGTGGGTGATACCTTTATAGGACTTTTAAATCTTGAAAGCTAGTCTCAAAAGCAGTTCTGCTGCTCCAATAAAAGGTATAACCTGCAACCTGTTTTTAATTTTTCTTCTACATCACAGACTGGACTAACATGGCTGCCACATCTCCATCAGAAAAGACTAAACTACATCTGCCTTGTTATGCACAATGTCTTCAACAGAAATCAGTAGCAGTTTGGGAGGGGCAAGAAAGGAAGAAAATATTGAGTGCAACCATTTTGTTGGGAAAGTGCACTTCAGCACCTGCTTCTTAATAGAAGCAGAGCAAACCCCAGAGTAACCTGTTGCAAAGCATGATACTAATTCCTAATAGCTAATGAAGCTTGCTCTTACACTTAGCTACTGCAGTTTGCTTGGGATAGCAGTTAGTAACAGACTCTGGTAGGATCTGAACCTGAACTTGCTGGTTCGCAAGCCTGAGATGTGACCAGTAGACCCTAATATATCCCTTTGTAAGACTGCTTAAAGCAGATAGCAATGGAAATGGGAAGGAACCCAGAGGAATGCATTTCTTGGAGTGAAACTAAACGTCTGACTCAGTTTCAGGAGTAAAATGAGGAAAGAATGCTTCTATGTAAGATACATGCCCCTAAAGGCATACAACTGACTATGTAAAGTGTAAAAATGCAACACATAGTGAATAAGTACATCCACAGTTCCCTGTTAGATTACTAGATCACATGTACTGGGATCCCTTAGTGAATCCTTTCCATTTGCAGCAATAAAAGTAACCCCCTTGTTAGTGTTCTGCTGGACATGGTCAAAACCAGAAAAGGTGAACTTTGCTAGTTTGACTCCCTCCATGGAAGAAGTCAGTGGGGTGCTGATCACAACAGAGATGTAATGCAATGTTATAGATTGTGTAGGAATATACATCAATGTATAAATATCACTGCATGCCAGCTGCTTGACCCCAACCCATTTCAATTAGTTTTCAGAGGGTAGCAAAATCCATGCCACATAAACCTTTGCCTTGTTGTTAAGTAAATGTGAATTGTTTCATCACAAAAATACAAGATGTAAATTACCATTAAGTCTCATATTATTCTAGTAGCTGTATTGGTTCTGACCAGAGTTTGTTTAAATCACTGGAAGCCTACCATGTGGGCTGCTGTACCTGCAATTCTGCCAGTAACCATAAACATGTCAGACCTACATACTTTTGGAAACATTAGCAACCTGGCTGGGGTCTCACTGAGCCTTTAGGTTGCATTATGTGTCAACATCATCCTCATTAATCGAGCATAGAAAATGATGATACTTCCTCCCCAACCTCGTCCTTGACACAAACAATTTCTGATCATAGCTCTGAACTGGACCACTGAGAGAAAAAAAAACACATTATAACTGAACAAATCTTCTGTATGTTAAAAAAAAAGGTTTTTAAACTCATTTTACTTCCTTACACACCTCAGAGTACTCTGGAGACACATTCTTAACCTTTCTCTAACAGGCTAGTAATGCAAACCATCACATCATTGCATTCCCACAGTATAGTTCCTGCAGCAATGTTGTAACCATATAGACAGCTTTTTGCATGCCTATTTGACCTGCCAGCTATTCACCCATCACAAAGCAGCACTGACTCTGACAACAATCCACCTCACAAAGTTTTGTGAAGTGCACTGTACCCCAAATTCAGATAAGTAGGGTCACCTCACAAGGTCTTTGTGAAAGGCAAAGTTCAAGCCTTTACCACATCTTCCCTGGCAAAGTAAATATTTGCAGGATCTCTGCTTTGACATGAATGTGCCTCCATGATGTTTTGTAAAAAAACTTAATAATGTACTAGGCATTATCTAATTCAGCCAAACAGAACAAGCCATGCTTGATCAGAATGAGGCATTTCAGCTATTACTTAATTACTGAAATGTGACATTGTTGCTATTATTTAACTAATGGAATCTGGGCTGTTTACTTATCAGGATAATTAGGATGAGTTATGTAAAAGAGACCATAGGGAAAAGGTCTGTTAAACATTGAAAGCAGACTTCTTGTTAAAATTGTCTGGTAGCTCCCCACTAACCCTTCCCTGGAATAACTACACAAACACAGGTCATAGAGGAAATGGCTACAGCCATGCATTTATTGTTTATTAACACACCTTGTTGAACAGTATGTGCAGGTGGGAGGATTCACAGCTTCTTCAGGCCTCCCACACACCTGGTCTCAATCCTGGGTCTCCTGTGGTGTGTGCCTGAATGGCTAATATAGCTCCTGGGGAAGTCATGTGGCCAAGGCTCCTGCATCTGTCCCCCATCCAGCACCGCTGTCTTTGCAGGACAACCTGATGAGAGTGGATCACAACCCCCATCTCAGTACAGGTTCTGCAGTCCCTTGGCCTCATGCCAGCTGGAGGCAAAGAGCCCTTAGGAAGAATTCAACTTGTGCCCCCTGTACCATCAGTCTGTGATCCTCCTAAGCCGCCCACCTAACTGCCACAGTTTCTGCATTCTTTATTAATTTCTTATCCACTCTTTATTCTTCTTATTGCTTTACTTCTCTTCCTTTTCTTTTTTTTTTTGTGTCTAAGTTTGCAACCCTTTGGAGGGAGTGAAAAACCCAGAAAAACCCTTCCTAGGAGGGAAAACAGAGAAAACTCACTCCCTGATAATATACTCACCACTATTGGCTCAAAGAGGACCATACCTACTCTGGCCATCCTACCCTGCTTTTACGAGGGTGGGCAGGAGGTATTCTGAAGGAAGGAGAAGAAAGAAGGGGAGCTGCTGGCCTCCATCTCTATTTAACCCCTCTTTCTCCTCCCTCCCACAGATGCCACTGCCCTGGGGGTGGCCTTGGTGGTACCTCCTCCTGGGTTGTTGCCAGAGCTTACTGCTCATCTCAAGGGGAGGCACCTTCTCCCTTCCCCAGATCCAGGGTGGGAGGGCCCCATACAAGCAGCCAGCTGCTGCAAGTCTTTGGCAGCTTCTGTGTTCTGCTGGATGTGGGCAGAACAAGAAAAGATGAGCTTTGCTGTTCTAACTCCTTCAAGAGAAAACATCACTGGAGTGCTGACCACAGCAGAGATGTACTAGAATGGTATAGATTGCTTAGGACTATATACCATTGTATGCCAGCTGCTCGACCCCTCCCCCTTTTCAAGTATTTCCTGGAGGGCAGATAAATCCATGTCCCATAAAGTTTTTTCCTGTTGTCCAGTAAATGTGGGACTTTTTTGTTACAATAATACAACAAATAAATTACCACTAAGCCATACATTATTCTATTGTATATAATTTATCAGGCTACTTTATTAGCAGCCACATTTGCTCTGACCAGAGTTTGTTTGAATCACTGGCAGCCTACTATATGTGTTGCTGTACCTGTCATTCTGCCAGCAACAATAAACATACCAGATCTACATACTTTTTGGAAACAGCAACAACCTTGTAGGGGTCTCACTGAGCCTGTGGGCTGCTGGATGTATCAACATTACCCAGATTATTCCAGATTAGAAAATAATGATACCTCCTCACCAAACCTCAGCTCAAGTAATTTCTAATCACAGCTTCGACCTGAAGCACTAAAAGGAAGAAAACATAAACTTTACCCTAACAGTCTAATACTGCAACTGTCACATCATTACACCAATATATTTCCAGCAACAATGTACCCATGTGATAAACATTCTGCATATCATGTGACCTGTGAGCTAGCAATCCTTCACAAAGCAGCACTTAATTTGCCAGTAAACCACCTCACACAGTTTTGTGAAGTGCACTGTACCCCAAATTGGGTGAAGTGGGGTCAGCACACAAGGTCTTTGTGAAATTCACTGGCAAGGCAAACATTTGCAGCATCTTTGCTTTGAAGTCATTGTACCTCTGTGATGTTTTGCTAAAAAAAAAAAATACGGGGGTCACTTGATGGCAGCCTGAGCTGAAGCAGCTTGTCCCTGTAGCTCCGTCTTCCACCCATTATTTTCTTAATAATAACAGTGTTTTTGAGTTAAGCCTGCCCTTGTTTGTAGCCAACTGGTGTGACAACTTACTAGGGAAGCTGAAGGTAGAGTGCAGCATGGAGATTTATATGAAAAAAGCGCCGCTGAGGTACTCACCGCCCCTCACTCTGGAGAAAGACAAGGCCACAAAACGGCCCAAGCAGCAAGCTTCTAGCCTACCGAAAATGCCCGCAGCAGCAGCAGCTCTCTCGGAGGAGAGGTTCCTGGAAATCATGCAGCCGCTGCAAGCGGCTGTCACTGCAATCTCTGAGGATCTCCAAACAATTAAGAATTCAGTGGCATCTTTATCAATGAGACTTGGAGATTCTGAAGCAAGAATTGTTTCACTAGAGAAAAAACAAGAGAAAGTCGGGCTGGAAAGTGTGAGTTTTGCACGGAGACTTAAGAAGCTAGAAGATAAGCTAGAAGACCTGGAGGGGCGTAGTAGGCACAATAATTTGATAATTATTGGAATACCAGAGCGGGAGGAAGGCAATGCCCCAATTTTATTTCTGCAAAGGTTATGTGCTAAAATAGCTGGTCCGTCCTCAAATTGGGGGGGTATGTAATTGAAAGGGCTCACCGGGCGCTACGTCCTATGCCAACATCAGGCCAGCCTCCCAGGCCGATTATCTTTAAATTATTAAATTTTTTTGATAAACAGCACATTCTTGTGAAGGTTAAGGAGATCAGAGAGGTGACCTGGGAGGGTCAGAAGATCCGTATCATGCAAGTTCTCCCACACTCAGTTCGCCTGAGGCAACAGGAGTTACACCCTTTAGTTTCCAAGCTGTTGGCAGCGGGCAAATCGTTTCGTGTCAAGCACCCGGCGATTCTCTTGGTTAAACATGAGGACAAATGGCTCTCACTCGACTCCCATGCACAGGTACTGCAAGATTTGAAAGAGCTTTTCCCTGATCTATACAAGTGAATAGAGGGGCAGAGAGATGAGTTTGCAATTTATTCGAGTGACTGTTTTTGGTTTAGACTCCTTTGCTCGCCTTTAGCAGTGAAGATAAGGAGGAGTGAGCAAGCAGGACTTAATTTCTCCCTCTGCAGATATGATTTCTATTTTGAGGAGGGATGCCATGAAGGAGGCCTTTACTCGTTTTTAGGAGCCTCACGGGTTATGAGAGTGGTGTCCTGAAATTTCATTTCAACGCTTAGGAAGTGTTATTTTACAGGCGGGTAACGTGGCTGATTTGGTGACATTCTGACAAGGCTGCCCTGTTTGCAGAGGAGTTATGCACTGATGGAATGGGTGATGAATGCTTTGATCTTCCCCAACGCTAGAAGGAGTTGCCTTGGAAACAGAGCGTCTAAATACATCAGGAGCTTTGGGGACTTACTCCTTAACTTCCCTCCATTGCATGTTGGAACTTCTGATTTAGCTAGACTTGGAGATGGGCCATTAATCCGTGTCCTGTGGACTACTGACTGTCTAACCTGATTGAAGGACTTATAAACCATTAATGGGGCTTAAATATGTTGTTTTATTGAAGGGCCACATGCCTTAGACGACAGTTGACTGTTGGGGGGTCCTTCTCCTTTGCTCAATGAGAGACAAGGGGACTGTTATTGTTTGTTACTACAGATAGTAAACTACACTGTCCAGAGTAATTTAGCATTGGACCTAACTCAGGTGTTAATATATTAGGAGTGGAGCCTATTAAGTTAAACAATAGGGCATAACTGAATATTCCCTTAGACGTTAACTTGCTTATGTTTTGAGTTATTGTATTGCAGGTTTGATAGGAAGATAATATACGTATAGATGAATATAGGGCGGAGAATACATTGAGGTATTATTTACTTCCCTTTTGGTCTTGTATAGATGGGCAATGGGGGGGCTAAAGGGGGTGAGAATGTTATGTTTAGGTTTGCTATTTAACATCATGTGGCAGTTAAATAGTGGGAGTGCAGTTAACTTGAACTGGGGTGGTCTTTTAAGTTGGGATTTGTGAGTCTTAAGAGTGTTAGTTTTGGGGGGATTGGTGGGGTTGTTATGGGGGGTGGTATTGGAAAAGGGGGAAAAGCCATACACTGTCATGATTCCTTGTCTAGGAGCACTTTAATGACCATCGAGACTTCCTCATTGAGGCTGCAGTTTATTTTTGATCTTTTCCTTTTTCCTTTTTAGAATAACTTTTTGTTCTGAATATGAACAGTCAGTACTGTTTTGTAAGTTGGAATATTAAAGGGGCCAAGGATAGGGTTAAAAGACAAATGATTCTGAAGCACCTATTGCACCTTTGAGTATGAGTAGGAGTAGCTTTTCTTGAAGAAACCCATCTGAGGAGGGAGGATAACTCCCTTTTTAGAAGACAATGCATGGGGCAAGTTTTTGGATCAGGGAAATCAACGAACAAAGGTGGGGTAATGATATTAATATCAAAAAATGTCCCTTTTAAGTCACTTCAAGAAATCTGGGATCCAGAGGGCCGTTACATTTTGGTACATGGTATGCTAGAATCCCACCTGGTATTGCTCAGTTCCATCTATGGTCAGAATAATGACTCCCCCTCATTTTTTGTACAACTATTAAACCTTGTGGTGACCAATCCATCAAAGCTTACAATATTAGGGGGGGGATTGGAACCTTGTGCTCCAGACAGAGCTGGACAGGTCTGGTTGTGAGAAACGTGGCTTATCTCCAGCTCAGCGAGCTATGAAAGACTTGATCAGTGGTGCTGCTCTGATCGATGTGTGGAGGGTCCTTAATTCTACAGAAAGGCAATATACCCTTTTCTCGGTGCATAGAACATACTCCCAAATTGATTACTTTCTTATAAGTTCCTTTGCGATGTCAGGAGTTTTACAGGCAGGGATATCTGCTAGAGTCCTGTCAGATCATGCACCTGTTAGTATGAATTTCTGGTTAGGGCCAGGTTGTAAACGATCCCCCCAGTGGCGGCTGAATACTCAGCTGTTGTGTGATAATACCTCTTTGATGCATATTATGGACTTAATTACATCATTTCTCAGTTGTAATCAGGGATCAGTTGCTAAGTATGATTTGGTCTGGGCAGCCTTAAAATGCTCCCTGCGGGGAGAGTTTATTAGAATGGCAAGGAAGAGGGCCCAACAGCAGAGGGCTCAGATGGATGCTTTCCTTATGTCCATTAAAAGTCTGGAGCACAATCTCTCTCGGCATTCCTCGACAGATGTGTGGACTAGGTTGTATCAGTTGCAGGCTCAGTATGCTGGTTTAATTTCTCAAAGAGCGGAGCTGGCTCTTCGGAGAACTAAATTTAAATATTTAGAGATGGGAGAGAGAGCAGGGAAACTACTTGCCTTGCGTATCCGGCAATTGGAGGCCTCACAATTCATTGCTGAAATTAGTTTTGCGCAAGATGGACAGGTATGTACTGATCCTCAAGAAATCGCGAAGGGGTTTGGTAGGTACTTTCAAGATCTTTATGTGGTTGATCCATCCTTACGCCCCTCCAAAGCAGATATAAATTATTACCTCAACTCAGTGAGCTTGCCTAAAATTACTGCTTTGGAGGCTGCCTCCCTGAGCACTCGACTATCCATCGCAGAAATTCAGCAGGCTATTAAACAATTGCCTGTTGATAAATCTCCTGGGCCTGATGGGTTACTAAATAACCTCTACAAGGCTTGCCAATCCATACTAAGCCCAGTGCTGAATGAGGTATTTAGTTATTGGTATGATAGTGGCATATCGGACCCTAGTTTCCAGGAGGCTGTAATATCTTTAATCTTAAAGCCTGGGAAAGACCCACTGAGTCTTGGAAGTTACCGTCCTATCTCCTTGTTGAATTCTGATATTAAAATATTGGCTAAAATCTTGGCTAACAGACTCTCAAAGGTAATGGGTGACCTCATAGGCCATGAGCAAGTTGGGTTTATGGCGGGAAGGTCGTCCGGGGATCATATGTGGAAACTTTTACATCTTATTTCCGCTGTCAGGGACTCCAGCATACCAATGGTGCTGGTGTCCCTGGATGCAGAAAAGGTATTTGACAGGGTCTCTTGGGACTTCCTTTTTGCCACCCTGACCTGCTTTGGTCTACCTGACACCTTTCTGAAGTGCGTACAACTTTCATATTCCTTCCCATCGGCTAGAGTTAAGTGTAATGAGGTACTATTCCCTCCCTTTCAGCTGTTTTGGGGTGCAAGGCAAGGGTGTCCCTTGTCCCCCTTACTTTTCAATCTTTATTTAGAGCCCCTGCTTCACAGGTTGTTAGGTAACCCCAGCATTAGGGGGATTCAGGAGGGAACTGCGAGATATGCTTTCTCGGCGTATGAAGATGATATCTTATTGCATGTTGAGAGGCCAGGTCTATCAATCCCGGCTTTGCTTTCTGAAATTGAGGAATTTTCTAAGGTATCATTTTTATAAGCTGAATCAGGCTAAAACCAAAGTTTTACCTTTAAATAGTAGAGTGATCAAGGCTGAATTGTCTCCCTATGGCCTTTCGTGGGAAGCAAAGTCCATAGTATATCTGGGTATTAGAGTCTCTCTCTAGGGATATTGGATCCATGATTAAAGACAACCTTGGAAATTTGATCAAAACGATAGCCGGGGATATGGAGAGGTGGGGACTGCTTCCCTTTTCCCTGTGGAGGAGATTAAGCATTGTTAAAATGAATGTTTTATCGAGGATGCTATATCCAATGGGAATGTTGGGAAGTTTTTTACTGAAAGCATGGTTTACCAGGCTTCAAAGTTTGGTTAATGGTTTCCTGTGGAAAGGGAAAGGTATCCATAGAACCTATTTTAAGTTGACCACCCTGAAGTTTAGGGGAGGCCTTGAGGTCCCCTCTTTCTTTTTATATTATATAGCTCATCATCTTAGTAAACCTGGCCTTTTGGAATAAAGATTATGGGCCATTGGATTACTTCCCTTTGTGGTTGAGTATAGAAATACATTTAGTGGCTAAAGCCCATTGTTCGTTATTTGCTTTTTTATATGCCTCCCCATCTCATATTCCTAAATCCCTCAGGAACAACCCGATGGGTCTAGCACTAGCAAACAGGCTAGAAGGAGGTGTGGAGCAACAATGGGGAATTATCAAAACTGCCATCACAGCCTTTGTGTGAAGCAAATAAACAAATCAAAACGAAAGGAAAAGCCACTATGGTTCTCAAGAGAGGTGGCTGTGAAAGTCAGGAAGAAAAAGATAGCATTCCGGAAGTATAAGGAAACACAGAAGGAGCAGGACAGAGAGCTGTACCAGTTAAGGCAGAAAGAAGCAGGGAGGGAAGTCAGAATAGCAAAGGCCCAAACTGAGGAAAAGATAGCCAACTCAGTTAAGAAGGGGGATAAAACCTTTTATAGGTACATCAGCGAGTGTAGAAAGACAAAGGGAGGGATAGTGAGGCTGAATAGAATGAACGGTGGGTGGGCAGAGGGGGACAGTGAAAAAGCAGGAATACTGAATGAATATTTCTGCTCAGTATTCACAAAAGAGGAGGGGGACATGCCTAATCCAATTAACAGAAGCACTCTTGATAGGGGGGTCGATCCCAGTCCTTTCACAGAAGAAAGGGTTCTGCAAGAACTCCTAAAACTGAAGGTGGACAAAGCAATGGGTCCTGATGGAATTCACCCCAGAATTCTAAAAGAATTAAGGAAGGAACTAGTGAAACCACTGGCTACTCTTTTTAATAAATCATGGGAGGATGGTGTGGTACCCGAGGACTGGAGGAAGGCGGATGTGATTCCCCTTCACAAAAGTGGGACCAAGACAGAGGCAGGAAACTACAGACCTGTCAGTCTGACCTCTGTGGTAGGGAAAGTGATGGAGTCACTCTGAAGGAAAGAATAGTTGAGTACCTAGAGGTCAGTGGAGCACAGGATCCAAGGCAGCATGGGTTCACAGCGGAAGGTCATGTCAGACGTAATCTAATAGATTTCTTTGACTGGGTGACCAAAGTAGTAGACCAGGGAGGGGCTGTGGACATGGCCTACCTAGACTTTAGCAAGGCATTTGACACAGTCTCACACAAAAGATTGATAGTCAAATTAACCAGCCTGGGAGTGGGTCCCAGGGTGGTAGCCTGGGTAAAACATTGGCTGGACAACAGGACACAGAAGGTAATTGTAAATGGAGTCCACTCTGAAGAAAGGGCGGTTACTAGTGGGGTACCACAGGGTTCAGTATTGGGTCCAGTCCTTTTTAATGTCTTCATCAGTGACATTGCAGAGGGTCTGGAAGGAAAAGTATGCCTTTTTGCAGATGACACAAAGATCTGCAACAGGGTTGATACACAAGGAGGCATGGAAAGGATGAAAAGGGACTTGGCAAGGTAGGAGGAATGGTCAGACGTATGGCAGCTAGGATTCTGGAGACCCCATCTCTGCAAGGACATAGACAGGATAGAGGCAGTCCAGAGGAGGGCAACTAAAATGGTGCAGGGTCTGCAAGAGAAGCCGTATGAGGAGAGACTAAAGGAGCTTAATATGTATACCCTTGAGGAAAGAAGGGAGAGGGGGGACATGATAGAAACTTTCAAATACCTCAAGGGAATCAACAAAGTCCAAGAGGGTAGCATCTTTCAGAAAAGAGACTTGCAAGAACAAGAGGACACAATTTAAAGATAGAAGGAGGGCGGTCTAGGGGCAATGTGAGGAAGTATTATTTCACAGAGAGGGTAGTGGATGCATGGAACAGCCTTCCTGAGGAAGTTGTGGGGTCTAAAACTGTGGGAGAATTCAAGAATGCATGGGACAGACATAAGGCAATTCTTGTGGGGGGCAGGAAGATATAGGCTGTTGGTTAACTAGGATCTGAGGCCTATCCTGTAGGTAGGGAAATGGGCAGACTAGATGGGCCTAGCGGTCCTTATCTGCTGTCAAAGTCTATGTTTCTATGTTTCTATGATGGGTTGGTCACTTAAGGCTTCTCATCAGCTCCAGAAATATCTTGGAGTGAGGTGGTGTCAGTCATAGGACCAGCGTATTATAGGCAATCCACACTTTAAGATTGGATGTTACCCAATACCCCCCCACTCTTTGGCCTCAGCTGAATAGTTACAAGGCCTCTGACATTTGGTTGAATGGGAGACCACGTCCCTTTGATCATTTTCAGAAATCCACTGGGGTGTCAGATAAAGGTGCCTTTAAGTATGCTCAAGTTAGTAAGGCCCTTACTTCCTTTTTTTCCTGTGTACCGATGCAAGACTCAGTGGTTATGGATGTGTCTATAATCCTCCAGATAGCCTCCCAGCCCCATTTGATCTCTAACTCTTACAAGACTCTTTAAGTCTTGGATTCTAATCTACCAACTGGGATTTGTTATTATTGGACGAAGGAGTTGGGAACTCCTGAGGATTCTGATTTGTGGGAGAAACTTTGGCAGACAGTGTATAAATATATAAAACAAGACAGGCTTTGGTTAGTCCATTTTAATATTATGCACAATATTTATCTCACGCCAGTAAAACTTTTTAGAATTGGTAAATTGACTTCACCAATGTGTGGCAGGTACAAGGGTGACATCGGTTCACTTTACCATATGCTAAGGACTTGCTCCAAAGTGCTGAGGTTCTGGCAATCTATTTGTAAATCCTTGGACCCTATTCTGGGTTTGGAGACCTTGTTCACCCCTGAAGTCTGCCTGCTAAGCTACTTTCCCCCTGGTACCCCAAGGGTTAGAAGAGCGCATATGGCACTTATTTCTGCAGTGGCTAAACTGTCTATTATGAGGCATTGGGCAGAGGATAAACTTCCCTCAATAGTGGAATGGTACAGGGAGGTCATGTTAGCGTTACAGTTGGAAAGGCACATTGCCTCCATGTAAGATCGATTGAAGGCCTTCCTATTAATGTGGGTCAATTTGGAGACTCTTCTTGCTGTATGGAAGCCCTGATGGTCTTGCTTACATTTAGAAGTTATGGTTTAAATGTAAGTGGCAGTGTGTGATTTCGGGGGGTGGATATTTTGGTATTTTATGGGGGGGGTTGGGCTTTATTTGAATGGGTTTAAGTTATTTATGGGTGGACTTGATTTGATGGATTTGATATGTGGTATATTTTGTTAATGTTGTTTTATTGTTTTATTCTTGGACTGTTGAAATTTAATAAAGCTTATTAAATTGGGAAAAAAATACAACAAAAAAGACAAATATTCTTGCCAATATCTAATTGAAACAAACAGAATGGCACATCCTTGTTCAAAATTAGACATTTCAGGGATTCCATAATTACAGAAATGTGACTTTGCTGCCATTATTAGACCATGGAAAGCTAAGCTATTTATTTAGCATGATAATTAGGGGGGATCCGGTGGTATGGGTGAAGCAAATTGAGTGACTCAAAAGGAGAAACTCAATTTGTGTGCCCACAAAGACAGCAAGTATGTAAGGATAGCGACGGTACATGGATTGCAAGGTAGGGAGGACAAAATAGTGATGGTTGAGGGGGTTAGTGAGTGAAGAGGTAGGAAGTTAGGTAGTGGGACTGAGCAGACTGCTGCCAAACTGGCTGCCTGACATGGCAGTTATGATCACCACCCATGGTGTGCATGGTCCCGGGTTTGTGACTACATGCAGGTGCAAACTCTATTTATTTTTGGGTGTTGCAGGTTACTTGAATTTTTTTTTTTTTTTTTTTTTTTTACACACTTCCCATTCCCCCTAGATTGTTCCCCACCCATGGGTGGTCCCTCCCACAACTGTCACTCTCCCGTGTTTTCTTCCCTCCCCTAGCATCTGCCCCCCTGGAGTTGAGAATTTATAGTTGGGGGGCACAGTATGCTTGCCCACCCCACAAAGGGGGGTGTGGGGGCATAGGCCCCCTCATCAAATGCAGGTCAGTATTGTTACCGATATTGTATTTGGCGCAGTGCTGTTCGCTGATTTTGTTTTCGGCATTTAGTACCCGCCGTTATGTGACTCGCTATTTAAAAGTCACCTATATCACATGGAACCTAATTAGGGTGAGGCATATAAAGGAGACAAAAGGGGAAACACCTGTTAATATGGTCATATGAGTGGTCAGGGATATACTGATGCAACTGATCATTGGTCATTTCAAGTCTTCATGACCCCCCCAACCCATAGTGGCCATGACAGACACTGTTAGAAGGGAATGTAAAATAAAATCTTAACAAAAATAACTATCTAAAAGGACATTTTATAATCACTGTAACAGAAGTATGGTTCCTTCCATATATCAGTTTTGCTTATAATTTACTTTCCCCATTTTGCCCATCTCACTTACTTCCATTTGAAGAAATTTAAATAAAGAGCAACATAAAATATGTTACTAATTGGTTCAACACTCAAAATAATCAATATCCTTTGCACTTTCATTTTACTTGCCTATTTGTCTCAATGCAGGATGTGGTTTTTTGCTAGCATACACTTCTTTTTGACACATCCTCATGTATCCGTTTTTAGGGCAATTTCTACAGAAGTGTATCAGCCACTTTCAAAAATTCATGAAGCTCCATACTGCAGCTGACAACTTTGTGCTGAACGACGATGAACCGGGCTCTTAATATTGAGTGGCCATGCATCAATCAACCTCATGTTGAGTGACTAGGACTTTAAGGAGACCACTTAAAAGTGCAAGGCTTGAAATTGAATGAACAAATGTATGCAGGCTATGATAATATGCAAAATGGGTGACTCGTACTTTCCACTAAGGTATTAGAGAGGAAGGAAGCAGGGCATAAAGACTTATCCTGCTTCATCATAAAATTGCCCTTACAAATGTTATGATGATAATAGACTAGAGGTATGCTTTCTACCGAAGCCTCAAATTTGAAAACGTTTTCGGTTACACCAAGAAAAAGTTTCAGCTGTTCATCATATTAGGATTGCTGGGCTCTGAATATCATTTTGTGTTATCTTGCGGTTCAGACATATTTAGCCTTTTTTTTTTTTTTGCATGATGGCTATAATGAAAGGCCACAAAGTTATTCTAAGGTGAAGTGCTGCAGTCACACAAGGGAGGATGCCAGTGACTTGAAACATTTTGTCCATACTGAACAGAAAAAAAACTGAACAGTGTTTTTATTCTGTAGTGCTTGTCGCTGCAAGCATTTTGAACAGGGCAGATTACCAGTGAGCCAAAAAAAGTTCCTTTTCCTTTATTTTCCCACAAGCTGCATAACGTATCTGTGGAAACATTGTTGTATGCGTACTCTCTTGATGCTATGGTACTTTCTTCATTAAGACAATAAAAAGTTACAATTAAATAAATATGTCAATGTTATGTTTACAGTACCAGTTTTCTGTTGTATTATTTTTATTTGTTTCTGTTACTGTGAATGTACTAGACTCTGCTGGAGACCAAAACCCACTTTTTCTGCACATTAAAATACAACACAGCCAGTTACAGAGGAAACTAATAGGCTCGTTCACATGGTCAATTCTGCATTGTTATTGGAGGTGCATAGCAGCAAGACAGTTGCTGTTGTGGATATCTGAACACCGCAGTTTGGCGGTTTTGGGTTCCGTTTCATTGCGGCCTCGATCCCTCTTTTTCTGGGATTGCATAGTGGTATGAGAGTTTTGTGGCATTTTACTTTGCCTTGTGAGCCACTTGCACCACCCACAATGCTCTGACAGGCTTTTCCCAGCCTGCACCTGCGGATGTCCTGGCAGCATTTACCAAATTATTTGGGAACCGAGTGCAGCTAAACCTTTTTTCTGTGTCTGTCAACAAAGCTGAACTTGGCGAAGTGTTTTTTATTATAAACTGAGGGCTAAATAGTAAAGAAACCATGGGCACAGAAATGAGCCATGACACTAGGCACGCACCTAGGCATAAGTGCATGCCCAGTGTCACAGCTCAACACTGAGACTGTGTTTCCTTCACTTTTAAGTGCTTGGTTTACAATAAAAAACATTTCCATGAGTGCAGCTTTGTTGACAGACTCAGAAAACAATTTAGCTGAACTGGGGTTGGAAAACCCATCCCCAATCCTTGGCCGCTGTCATGTGGACCCCAACACACACCCACACCCCTGTGCCTCTCCTCTAACTGCTGGAACTTCGATGGGAGCCTATACAGCACTCCCCTGGCCATGCCATCTGAATGTTGATCCACAGCATGTCAGCAAGCATGGCCACATCGATCTACATGGCATTAATGCTGTGTGAACACGCCTAATGTTATAGTAGTGAACCATTTTCTGTGTTGGGTTTAAATTGGTTTAAAACACAACCAAACAAGTGTTTCATGGTTATTGTCTCTAAACTGTTAAACTAACTGGAAATTACATTTTGTAGGCAGAATCCATTGGCTTCAGTGTAAAAATGTAATTTTAATGCTCTGCTACTGTACTGCCAGCAGACAAAACCAGAAATGCAGCCACATCAACCATCCAAAAGAAAAGACCACACCCATCACCAGCCCCCTCCAGTTGCTGACATCCATCTCACTGACTATGGGTCACTTACCAGAGCATACAAAATACTGTAAATGTCACCCCAAACACACTCACTAGCTCAGTGAGGCCCCCCACCAGCCCCAGCAACACCAACCTTAACCTCAACTCAGCAAGCACTAAAAACCTGGGTGTCATCATTGGGCTGTCATTCCCCCCTTGCTGGTCACCAACTACTAGTGTTGATAATGGAGTGGAAAGACCAAGAAATGACAGTTCCTCAATCAAGTGTGCATGCCTCATGGGCCTTCGCAGACTAGCCACCAGTGATGCTAAAAATAGCCTCTGTAAATGTGTTTTTATATTTGTTTGCAGGTTTCTGTGGCCAGTTTTGGTAAATAGTTATTGTGCATAGACTTTAGTTTTCCTCCTCACCATTTTGAACTGTTACTAGGTGAAAAGGTTTGAAACAAAGAAACAGGCCCTGTCTGGGAGTGTTTCAAAATCTATTTGTCCATCCCTCATAGAAGCTTCCCCACCCTGACCCAAGTTTCAACTCTATCATAGAGGGACCACTTCTAGTGGAGAAGAAGGTAGTTCAGAATCTTAGCCTATTCATTCCATGGCCGTTAAGTGAGACTGTGAACAAAGGTACTGATTTCAGTGGCAATTGCAGTGGTGGTGTTTTTTTTTGTTTTGAAGTGAACAGTTATGAACTTGTCTGAATCTACCACTGGTGGTGACCGAACAGTAATCAGATAATAACAGCATCCAGACTAAAATAGATGTGAACCAGCAGCCAAGATTTCAATGCTGCATCTGAAGAGATTTAGCAGTCATGTAATCAAAGAGCATTTTAAAGCTGTGACTAGTACTACTGGTAACAGCACACTGTATACAACAGGGCAATGAAAGTGGTGTAGCTCCTTTCAGGACATCCTGTACTAAAATCTTAATATTAATTTAAACTTGTGAACAGAGGGATAATTATGATCAGCATCTGCACATGAAAACTCAATTTACTTTCCTAAAAAAAGTAGATTTAACACCATGGTAGCAGTGAGCAACTCAGATATCATAGCTGGCAATGACATTGGTGGGTGTAAGCAATGAAGTTAAACCCCATAGCTGGTAATGATATTGGTGGGTATAAGCAATGAAGTTAAATGCCATAGCTGGTAATGATATTGGTGGGTGTAACAATGAAGTTAAATGCCATAGCTGGTAATGATATTGGTGGGTGTAACAATGAAGTTAAATGCCATAGCTGGTAATGACATTGGTGGGTGTAAGCAATGAAGTTGAACACCAGAGCTGGTAATGACATTGGTGGGTATAAACAATGAAGTTAAATGTCATAGCTGGTAATGAGCCCCATGTTTAAAGCTGACCATGTGCACCGCACACAAAAGCACTGCATGGGTGATAAGGCACAGCCAGCTCAGTAGCAATATTCAGACAGTATGCCATGACCACAGCATGCCATCAATCCGAATACTGGGCTGCCAGTGTATAGCAACTAACTCATGGGCAGACTAGAAGGACCTTTGGTCTCTTTCTGCTGTCTTGTTTTCTATGTTTATATGTTTCTATGTTCTGCACTGACATAGCCCCTTACTGAATATGCAATGCAGGAGCTGAATGGAGATGGCACGTCCCAAATAGGAAAGCAGCAGTGCTCTTGTGAGCCATAGTCAGCCCTGCCATGCTACTGAACCCATAGGTCATGCAAGGCAATAAGGGTCATTTGCATGCTCATTATGGGCTCATTAGCATGCTGCACAATGCTGCTGCTGCACAGGCAGCACTCCTGTGAGCCATATTCAGTCCTAACATAATAATGAGGCCAAAGGGCATGCAGGGCACTGAGGGACACTGTACAGTAGTCGTGGGCATGCTTCCTATTATTCAGTACACAGCCAGCAGAGGAGATGAGTGGAGATTGTGCCTATCACCATCTCTGATGCTTGATTGGTTGGTTGGTGGCTTTGGTGAGTGGGGGCCAGAGTGTGTGTTGGGTGAGGGTCCTGAGCAGGCAGGCTGGGAGTCGGTCTGCTAGTCAGTTGGAGTTTAACCACTGAACACCAGTGATTACTGAAAGAGAGATTACCAGATCAATGATCAGGGAAGGTGAATGGATACACTGACCACCAGTGCGATATATAGGGACTCCTGGAATGCCAATCAGGCAAGTGGGGGGAACACTGACCATCAATGGGGTATATTTATAAATACTGTATACAGGTCTTTAGGGGTGGCAATTGGGGCAAATGTATGCTGCTTGGGACTAACTGCTCCTTCTCTCAGTCCACTACCTGGCACTTCACCTGCAGCGGGGAGAGGGAGGTTGCTCACTACTGTGCAGAAGAATAAGGGTAGAGTTTTGGCAGCATTAAACAACACTGCGATGATTGCTGTTTAGTGTTGCCAAAACCTTTGAATATACCACTGTTCCCCATATGCCTGAAGATATCCTTTATTTGCATGGGCACAGATGTATAGTCCATGTGATTGTGGTGTCAGGTCACCGCTGTGCACCGAGGGCCTTTGAATATGGCCACCTCCCCATCAGATCATGCTATTCTGTTACCATGGCACTAACATGGTTAGTGCTGTGCTAAGCATTTGACTATCAGGGCCAATGACATTTATATGCTAGTTCTATCCCTTATTAGAATCTGATTGTGTTTATTTACTTCATTTTTAGATTTCTTTCATGCCAGGAGAATCTCATTTAGGTTAGTCACCTTTTTTATGTGAGGGTCCTGGGTAACAGTCACAACAGCAGGCTACAAATGTGACACGAAGGTACAAATGTGAAGGTTATAAATACTGTATTTATTTATTGATTACTGATACGGATTACAAGTACCTTTGAGCTGAGAGCTCTTTTATAGAGGTTCCACGTCAGAGGGTAAAGAAGACAAATCCAGACAAAAAGTTAAAACTAGGACAGGGCAGAAATTACAGTAGGAGGGAATTACATCATTTCGAATTACAATAGGAAGGAGTTACATCAATTAGACTACACGTTGTACAAGAAGACATAGTATAAATATTGAGGCAAAATCACTGAGAGCAATATACAGTTCACTTGGAGTCCAAAAGGCAAGTAAGTTTCAGTGTATACAAGATACTTGGCATGAAGTCTGTGGGTAAGGCAGGTCAGCCAAAGGAGGCATTGTTAAGTGAAGGGAGTATGGAGGGCAGTAGTGCCAGAAGGGGACGAGTGTGGTGGGAAGCAGAGGAGAGAGGAAGGCAGGTTCTGGGTGGTAGAGATAGACATGGTGATAATGGCAAAGCTTCAAGTGTGAAGATCAAGTCTAGAGTAATGGAGTCTGAAGTGCCCTAAGTTGGGCAGTCACAGGTACAGAGCGCTGAGAGGTGCTGCCGAAGCTTACGTTTTAAAAGGCCCAAGCTTAGATTCAACAAGTACATCACAACCAAGAGAACTGAGCCAAGTGGGGGTACAGTACTCAAAAGATCTCTGCCCTTGGGAAGTGTGGGAGAAAGGGACCTTATAAGGCTTTCTGCAGGCATCTTTGGTCTGGTGGGGGCCTTTTGCAAGGCTTAGGGGATTCTGAACCCCTGGCGGGTTGAGATCTAATGCTGTTTTTTTGGCTAACAGGCAGGTCTGATACTGAAGCCTACCTTTCAGGTGTAGCCAACCCATCTGTGCATATAAATCATATGTGTGTGTATACTTATGGGCCCTGGTGAGTAACCTGCAGGCTTTATTCAATGCCATGGCTACCCCCTCAACAAGGAGTCAGATGCAGCCCAATAAACTACTAAGCCATAGTCGATAGTGGAGTTGACCGAGCTGTTCACTGCTAACCTAAGCGCCTCAGCAGTCATGCAGTATTTGTCTATATAGTAAACTTATTTTTGCATTAAAAGCTTTGGCTATGTAGTCTATATGGTTAGCAAAAGGCATGGCATTGTCAAGCGTGACTTCTAAGTATTTGAAGGAGCATAGATACAGACAAAAAGTTATGGGGGTAAGTGAAGGAATGGTATCAGTCTGGAGAGGATAGAGCAGGGATATGCATTAGTCACAAGGGTTTTGTAGGAGATGGAACAATGTCTTCATGAAGAGTTTTAGGTTGCTGAAGTTATTTACACTTTCAGATAATGAACTCCCAAGTGTCCAGGGCTGCAATGGCAAAGTCCTTTACCCTGATTTATGTGTGTGCTTGAGATTCTTTCAGGATATTTCTGGACTGGAATGCAACTGTGCTGGGTCACTGTGGATGACAGAAAACTACCCTTGCCTTATGGACTCAAATACTATAATTTTGAGGGGTATGGGTTGATAACTCCTGTGGGCATTTATTGCTCAGAGGTGTTATTGATGATAATAACTCACATGGTTCCACCATTTAGGGACAAATTGGTGGGCTAAATGAAATATTAGTACTCCTGCCTGAGAAACAATAAAATCCATCAATGATCCCCACTGGTGTAGTCCATCCAAACCCCATACTATGCAATCAACAGTTTGGTAAAAACAGTTACTTTTAATGATTACAAATAATATGCATACACAGACAATATGATCACGAAACAGTGGTTTCCAAAAAAATAGCAAAGTGAATTATTAGGGAGATTTATTTGGGAGATTAGGAATAGGATACACATAGAAGGAAAGGAGTTTGGAAACAATGAAAATAAGCAGTGATTATCTGCTCTTGCGTAGCCGTCCCCAGAAACCTCAATGCCCAGCCTAACTGTACTGTTGGTTTGCCACCTCAGTCTCAACTGGTACCAGTTAAGCACTGCCGCTAGTCCTAGGGAGCTGCAAGGGATCATGGATACCCAGGTGTTGAATTGTGGCAGGTCCGTGAAAGTATTTCACATGGTTAGACCTCATTGATGTACTATAAACAACAATGATTAAATCCAAAACTGTGAATCCTGGCTAATAGGCCTAGATGCTAGTTCCAAACTGTGGCCTCATCTGATAAATGATGAATTGCAGGACCTGTAGGCCCTGATTCAGTAATCACAGCTATCCTGAGACTGATAGATATCCATCTGCAGCCGCAGTCTCAATTAGATGTGCCTGCTCCATTCTGCAACTCATTGTCTCATCACCAATGGCTCCCACAGCTCTGCTGTACATTTCCACTCTCTTTGGAACCTCATGCAGGTTTAGCTGGGATCTGTCTCCTTGGTCTATCAGAGTGTCTTGAGGATCCCAGACCTCTGCAGCTCACCTCAATAAAGCCTTAAGACAACACCCTTTCCAGGCTGTTCAATGGGGGCATTGATCAGCACTGTGGCTTTAGGCCCTAGGTGTTTCCGTTACCACTCAGACCACTCAAGTCTGACGCTGAAAAGATCTCTTTGGATGCATACTATTTCTAAACTACAGGGCAGCTAACTGTTACAGGGCAATGTCTTTAGCTGCAGATTTGAGTGCCTCTCTCTTGCTCGCTGCCCCTTGTTCTGAATATGTAGCAGTCTCCTCCTACATGTAACTGCTCATGTCCACTGGATGCCTCCTGGTTCCTGGCTGTAGATACCCCTGGCAGGCCTCCAACATTGACAAGCTTAACAGCAGCTCTCTCTCTGAGCTGTCGCTGATGCAAACTGAAAAGTTCTGGAGCGGCCTTTGCTGTTTACTGGAAAATGTAGCACTCCCTTTGCTCAAGACCCTCTGCCAGTTATATGGGAGAATCTGTCTAGCTGATCCTCAGTGGCTGATTTCGCCACTTCAATTCTGAGCGAAATAATGAGCCCTCTACAGACCCTTGGGCCTTCTCTGACTTAGGCTTCTGCAGTCTAGTTGGCTGTGTGGATGTCCTCTAAACCCATTGCCATGCTGATAGTGGACACACGGGATCCAGTGCCTCAACCCTCAGCACCACCGGGCCAGCCACAGTATGTGTTTTTCATCCTGATAATGGGCTAGGACCTAGAACATAGTAGTAAAACCTTTTTTTTTGTACAGAAATTAGAAAAATACATGTCATTAGGATACAGTACCCTGTTTACAAGACAGTCCTGTTTCAGATGTTTCACCCACACATATAACAATGCCTATAAACATGTACAAACATGACATCATGTCACTAGAGGAGGACGTTCAACCTACTGTGATGTAATGTAAAATTAATTTATATAAGACGCCCTTCCTGAGCTCAGGGCACCCTTACAATAATCATCACAATAATTTAAACTCCACAATCATTATAAAGACATACATAGATACATAGACAGTGTCGGCAGATAAGGGCCTATGGCCCACCCAGTCTGCCCATTTGAGCTTGTAAGTTCAGCTTATGTTTTCCAAGAAGTCTGTTGCCCCTTACCCCTGACCTCCAGAATTCCTTTATGTCTATCCCATGCATTCTTAAATCCGTGATTGCTCTTGTGCCTCACCACTTCCTCTAGCAGGGTGTTCCACTTGTCCACCACCCGTTCTGTGAAGAAATTCTTCCTCACGTTTCCTCTGAATCGTCCTCCCTCCAACTTCATCCCATGACCTCTAGTCCTAGATCTTTTTTGCTTAAAAATAGTGTATTCCTGTACCCTGCACCCTGTTCGTCCCTGTAAGATACTTGTATGTCTCTATCATATCCCCTCTCTCCCTCCTCTCCTCCAGGGAGTACATGTTCAGTTCCTTCAACCTGTCCTCATAGGACTAGTAATGCACTCCATGCACCATCTTTGTTGCCCTCCTCTGAACCTTCTCTACCCTGTCTATGTCCTTACGTAGGTATGGTCTCCAGAACTGTACACTGTACTCCAGGTGGGGCCTCACTAGTGTCTTGTATAGTGGAATTATGACCTCCCTTTTCCTGCTGGTGATGCCCCTGCCTATGCATCCCAGCATCCTATTTGCTTTACCTGCTGCCTTGTCACACTGTTTCCCTACCTTGAGGTCATCAGAGATGATAACCCCAAGATCCCTTTCCTGCTTGGTGCATGCTATATCCTCACCCCCCAACTGATATATTGTGCCAGGGTTTTGTGCCCCATATGCATTATCTTGCACTTCTTTGCATTGAATTTCAACTGCCAAACCTCTGACCATTCTTCAAGTTTCTGCAGGTCCTTCTCATTCTGTCTACACCCTCTGGTGTGTCTACTCTGTTACAGAGCTTTGTGTCATCAGTGAACAGTGAAATTCTGCCTCTAGGTCCAAGTAATGTCACTGATGAAGATGTTGAATAGGACCGGTCCCAGTACTGATCCCTGTGGTACCCCACTGGTCACTCTTCACTCTGTGGAGTGACAGCCATTTACTACCACCCTCTGTGTCCTGCCACCCAGCCAGTTACCTACCCACCACACTGCTGTCCTGCCCACACCCATATTTCCCAGTTTGTGTAATAGTCTTCTATGTGGCACAGTGTCAAAGGCCTTGCTGAAGTCCAGATAGGCCATGTCCACTGCCCTCCCCTGATCCACCTCCCTAGTCACCCAGTCAAATAATTCAACAAGGTTGGTCTGACATGACCTCCCCCCTGGTGAAACCATGCTGCCTTGGGTCGTGTAGTCCATTGACAACCAGATGTTCCACCAATCTCTCCTTCAGTAGTGCTTCCATGATCTTCCCCACTATCGAGGTGAGGCTGACTGGTCTGTAGTTCCCTGCTTCCTCTTTGTTCCCACTTTTGTATAAGGGGACTACATCTGCTGTCATCCAGTCTTTGGGTACCTCCCCTGTTTCCAGTAATCGGCTAAACAGGATAGCCAAAGGTTCAGCCACCATGTCTCTTAGTTCTTTAAGGACCCTGGGGTGCACCCCATCTGGCCCCATTGCTTTATGAACTCTTATTACTTCCAGTTCCTTCCGGACCCTTTCTCGTGTAAAGGGACTTATGTCCATTTCTGGACCATTCTCACCCCTCGTACTCCCTTCAGACCCATTACCCCTCCTCTTCCTCAGTAAAGACTGAGCAGAAATACCTGTTCAATATGTCAGCTTTACTGTTGTCATCTTCCATGTGGCCCCCATCCTCCCCCTTCAGTCTCACTATCCCTCTCTTTGCCTTTCTTTTTTCACTTATGTACCTGTAAAAGGTTTTGTCCCCTCTACCCACTGATTTTGCAATGTGTTCTTCTGTCTGAGCTTTGGCTTCCCTTACTGACCTCCCTGCCTCCCTTTGCTTCTCCTGGTACTTCTCCCTATCCCCTTCTGCCTGTGTTCTTTTGTATTGCCTGAATGCAATCTTTTGGCTTTCACTTTCTTTGCTACCTCTTTGGAAACCATAATGGTCTCCTCTTCCTTTCCTCTTGCTAACCTGCTTAATGCATAATTCTGTTGTTCTTGTAATCCCCATTTTAAATACTACCCACTGTTCCTCAACCCCGATTCCTGTCTCATTCCTCTTAATGCCTCTTTCAAGTATCTCCCCATTTTCCCAAAGTCTCCCCTAAAATCCAGGATCGTGTTTTTGTGTGGTTTGGTTCTGCTCTTTCTGTGATTTCAAACCACAATGACTGGTGGTCACTGTTTCCCAGGTGCTCCCCACTGTTACCCCATCAAACGGTCCCTGTTTGTGAGCACAAGGTCCAGTATTGCCTTCTGCCGAGTTGGTTCCATGACCAGTTGCTTGAGGAAGGCACCCTGAAGGGAGTCCAGGATAAATCTGCTCCTAGTTGATGCTGCTGCTGGGATGCTCCAGTCCACGTCTGGAATATTGAAGTCTCCAACCAGTACTACTACCTCACCTTGTCTGCCATCCTTTGGATGGCTAGCATCAACTCTATCTGTTTCTTCCTCCTGTGCTGGTGGTCTATAGACCACACCTGTGCTGATGGCTGTCCCCATTTTCCTTTCCAGCTTAACCCACAGTATCTCTCCCCCATTTTGTTCCTCCTGGATCTCTGTGGCCCTTATGTAATTTTTCACATACAGTGCCACTCCTCCTCCATTCCTGCCTGTTCTGTCTCTTCTAAATATGTTGTATCCAGGTATGGCCATCTCCCAGTCATGGTTATCATTATACCAGGTTTCAGTAATGGCCACAATGTCCAGGTCTGACTGTACCATGACAACCTCCAGATCTTCCATCTTGTTGCTAAGGCTCCTGGCATTTGCACACATGGCTTTCCATGATTTGACCTCCCTAGACTGTTTTACTGTTCTACTCCAGCCCCTTCCTTGGTTGTCCTTTATCCCTGGTTCTCCTTGCTGTCTGCCCTTCTGCTGAATTTTGCCCCTTTTCTGCCTATCCACCTCTCGGGCGCTAATTTCCATCTTTTGCACACTGCTTTGTAGAGATAGCCACTCCTCTGGTTTACTGGTTCCACTGCTAGCTGTGGGGGGTGAGCAAGTAGGTACCCTCCTTGCTGGCCTGCCACCCCCCTTTGCTAGTTTAAATGCTTGTCAATATAGCATTTAAACTTATCATTGAGTGCTTGATTCCTCCAGGATGGATGCAGGCTGTCAGGCTTGAACAAACCTCCATCCCTCCAGGTGGGTCCCCAGTCACCAATGAATCCAAACCCTTCCTCCTCAGCACCAGTTCTTCAACCATGAGTTAAAGTTCCTGGTGCATGCACTCCTGTGCTCTCCCTTGCCTCTCGCAGGTAGTACTTCTGAGAAAGTGACAGAAGTAGCTACTTGCTTGAGACCCCTCCCCAATTTCCTAAACTCTTCCTGAACTTCCTTTGGCTCCCCATTTGCCAGGTCATTTGTACCTAGGTGGATAATGACATCCAGCTCACCCTCCCGTCTTGCCTTCCCAGTCATCCCCAGGATCTTCCTTCCATCCCTCCATGCCGTGGCACCTGGTAGGCACCTCACCTCCCTGTCCTCCCCCTCCTGTGTTCCTACCTGGATCCCCTCTTATGATGGAGTCCCCCACCAGGATTCGCTTCCTCCTCCTCTGGGGTCCACTGCTTTCCCCGCTGAGGTCACCTCCTTGGCAAACCTCCACATCCTTTCCTTCCACTTCTCTGGGTATCTCTATTTGGTTGTCCCCATTTGCCAGTGTGGCATATGAGTTATTGAGTGAAATAGGATCTGGGATGTGCCTCTGCCTGACCGCGCTAACCCTCCCTGAGCCCACTGTCATCCAAGTGCTCCTCATTCTCAGCATCCTTTGATGCAGTTGCATTGGACTGGGTGGTCTCTAGATAGGGGTGATGGTACTCCTGACCCAGTTTACTTCCGTTCTGAGTCTGGCTACCTCATCCCGCAGTCCAGAGAGATGCATGCAGATAGGGCAGCACCTCAGTGTCCAGGCAGGGTCTGCCTGAACATGGCTGCCCCACAGCCACTGCATCGCACCACTCCCCACATTATACTGCAATTATACTGCTATTCCACTACTTGTCTGCTACTGAAGCTCTCCTAGTTCCCTTTTTATTAATTTACTGTCCTAAAAATCCTGCCACTGATCCTCAGATAATTTTCTTTAAAAAAAAAAAAAGGAAAATAAACCAATAAATAAATAAATGAGTCAAAACACTTGTCGTGCTGAGGGTGGGCTTCTTCCCTCTTATGCCCCTCCTACTTCACACCCCTTACTATACCCTGTGTTTAGTTCCTGTCAATCAGATTTAACAAGGCATATAATTAAGAGTTGGGGGAAGGGGGCGAAAATTTGCAGCAATTAAAACAGCAAAGAAATACACCACCACTACGTCTTAAATTTTCAACAGCCCAAAAACAATTCTAAGTAAAGACAACAAAGAAAGTACAGTGTCACTAAAAGCCCACAATCTAAGTTTAAAAGAAAAATAGCAATTACCAGTTACTCTAAAGCACTGAATTGAATAAGTTTCTTTCCTTCCCCTTCTGGCTTCTTCTGAGAAAATAAAACTCACTTGCTACCTCAACTCTGACTAAGCCCCACCTCCAGTTATCACGTAGCTGAGGTCAGAGGCCAGACAATTAACACCCCTCACTCAAACTACAGGGCAGTCAGACAAGCCAAGATAAAATTTGCAGCAATTAAAACAGCACAGAAATACACCACCACTACATTTTAAATTTTCAACAGCCCAAAAACAATTCTAAGTAAAAACAACAAAGAAAGTACAGTGTCACTAAAAGCCCACAATCTAAGTTTAAAAGAAAAATAGCAATTACCAGTTACTCTAAAGCACTGAATTGAATAAGTTTCCTTCCTTCCCCTTCTGGCTTCTTCACATACATAAACATATATCAAGTGTCATGAAATTCTTGATGAAAGAAAAAGGTTTTTAAGGGATTTTTTAAAACTTTCTATAGTCAGGCTATCTCGTATCTGACGGGGTAGAGAATCCCACAGGGTAGGTGCCATAAAGGCAAACGACTTCCCTCCAGATGTTTTCAGGGTTACCCAGAGAATCTCTAGCAATCCCCTGTCACAGGATCAGAGTGAGTGGGAGGGACAAGAAGAAGAGAGGAGTTCTTTTAGGTAGTGGGGTCCCAACTTGTGTAGGGCCTTGTAGATCAGCAACACGACCTTGAAGGTAATCCACCACTGCATAGGCAGCCAATGCAGATTTCGCAGCACAGGTGTTATATGACTGGATCTAGCAACCCCAATCAACAACCTGGCTGCCGCATTTTGCTCTAGCTGCAAGTGGCAGATATTCCCCCCCCCCAGGTAGCCCTAGCTAGAAGGCATTGCAATAGTCAAAATGACTGATAACTAAGGCGTGGACCAAGGTAGTAAGATCTTCGGGCGGAACCAGGTACTTCACCCAGGCTATATTCCTTAGGTGACAAAGGAAGATTCTAATTACAGCCGACACTCAAGGCCTCCTCAGGTCAGACCCTCATCAAATATAACCCTAGGTTACGACCTGGTTGGAGGCCAGGCGGGGTTCCCCCCAAATATAAACCTGAGGGCTTCCCCGCCCATGCCCCCAACATCCTAACCCCAGGGTCCACCACCGATACCTCTGTCTTACCTGAGTTCAACCGAAGCCATCTGGTACTCATCCAGTCCTGAATCTCCAGTAGGCAGTTGTTAAACATGCAATTGATTCAGACTCCCGTTCCGGTACAAAAGATATATAGAGCTGAAAATGATCAGCATAGCAATACTGAGTCACTGACACCATGCTGTTCAAGTGTCTTGTAAAAAAGTATGTAACCAAATACACAAGCAACAATCTTGATCAGTTCTTATTTATATCTCCCAATAATTTTTGATTTGAATGCACAAGACCACTTTTATGCCTGAGGTCATAATGCTGTACTCCACTTATGACATCACAGTCATTACCATGACTAATTATGATGTAGCTATAGAGGAATATGAATTATAATGAGGAATAAGGAACAAGGGTAGATAAAAGTAAGGGATTAAGACCCTATCACCATACAAATTTCCTCAGTGATGACAGGAAAGATAAATCTAAGAAAATATAAGCTGAATAGTATCTAAATGTAATGCATTAAAAAAAAAAGCTTTTACTGAGGTACATGCATCTTTTTACAGCTAAAACTGTACCTAAAGATTTAAACCAGCACTATTAAGACATGCAATTTTATAGTAATCCTCCTTGCAGTTATTTCAAGTTGTAATTTATCCTTAAATTATACATTATAAAATGGGTCTGGAAAAACAGTGAAACCTGACTGGTTGAGGGTCATCTCTACATGTGCTGTTATCTCAGCACTACAACACTGGATAAATATCCAGCATCCTTTTCACAATAAAATCCATACTAACCACACATCCCTGACTGCCATCACAAACATGGCTGCCACTTTTACACACTTAAAAGATTTAACTGGGCCCTAAAATAAAAGTACTTTAATTTAAAAAATATATAATTATAGTAATTAAATGTTATTTGCCTTCATAATCCTATTCTTACACTCACTCACATACACACATTTAAAAAGGAAGTACTATAGTACTTATTGTTTTAATTTCTGGTGTTTCTTTGCTGACCATGAAAAATGCCCATCCTATCCTTACCTACTTTCCAGGCAGATCTCTGCTGTTTAACCTGCTACAGATACAACAGAAGCCTTGGTTTCATCTGGGGTCTTCTGTTGTCTGTCATGGTGGGCAAAGATAGAAAACTTCACTCCACAGAGAAATTTGTGGATATAATTCACAATGTGAGTTACTGTTCTAACTTCGGAAAAGGTCAATTTGATCACTTCGCCTGCAGGTGGATCTGGATAGGGGGCATTTCCAGAATGTAGTGATCAGGGGGGAGGTTTAATCTTCCAAGAAGATCACTAGCGGGGTGCTGCAGGGAACGGTGCTGAGGTCTCTCCTGTTTAACACTTATATCTCGGATATCAGAGACAGTATCAGGAGCGAGATGAGCCTCTTTGCTGATGACTGCAAGCTGGGGGTGGTGGTAGAGGACAGGGAGGACGGTAGGTTAGCCCTACAAGGGGACATGCAGGCTCTGGACAGCTGGTCATGCACCTGAAAGCTGAGATTTAATACTGAGAAATGCAGGGTCCTCCACCTTGGGGCCAGGAACCCAGTTCATGTGTACACCTTTGGAGGGGTGACACTACAGGCTTCAAGTGGGGTGAGGGATCTCCGGATGGTAGTGGATGCCAGAATAAACAACTCAGAGCAGTGTAGAAGAGCTGAGGCAAGAGCAAACAAAATGCTAGGGTGCGTAGCCAGGGGGATAATCTCGAGAAGCTGGGAGGTGATCCTGCCGCTTTCCAACTTCCTGGTTAAACTGTACCTTGAATACTACATCCAGTTTTGGTGTCTGTAATTAAAATGGGATATTGCACTCCTGGAGAGGGTCAAGAGGAGGGTGATCAGGATGATACAGGGTCTAGGGCAAAAGGCTTATGGGGAGAGACTCAAGAAGCTCAACCAGTACTCCCTGGAGGAGAGGCGGGACAGAGGTGACATGATTGAGATCTTCAAATATCTTAAGGGGGTCAAAAGGGCAGGCCAGGATAGGGTGTTCCAGCTGAAAGAGGAGGGGTCCACCACAGGGCACCCTATGAGGCTGGTAGGCAGAAGACTTGGGGGAAATGAAGAGGTGCTACTTCACTCAAAGGGTGGTGGAGCCCTGGAATGCACTACCGACAGAACTGGTGGCTGTGGATACTGTGGAAGGGTTCAAGAGGAGCTGGGACAGGTATAGGGAGAGGGTGCATCTTAATTGGGTCAGCATTGGGGGGGGTGGCCCAGTCAGGGGAAGGGGGTTGGGGACCTCGGGGAGAAGGGGGGGGAAACGGTACCCTTAACAGGCACTGCTCCCCGAGCATACTTGATAGACTGTGGGACCTACTCTGCTGGCTTCTTAGTTTGTTAGTATGTTAGATTATGACCCCAAGCATACCTCTCACCCTCTCAACATTAAAAATCATAGAAACATAGATGTTGATGGCAGTTAAGGACCGCAAGGCCCATCCAGTGTGCCCATTTCTTTTTCTACTTATGAATGAGCCATAGGCTTTTGTTCCATCAATGACCTATCAATTCATACTCATCTGTATTGCTCCCTTATGCCTATCCCATGCCTGTTTGAAGCCCTGCACTGTATTCAGTTAATCTGTCCTCATATGTTTTCTGATGCAGTCCATACACTATTTTGGTTGCCCTTCTCTGGACTGCCTCAATTTGGTTAATGTCCTTGTGAAGGTGTGGCATCCAGTACTGCACGCAGTACTCCAGATGGGACCTAACCAGTGTCTTGTAAAGAGGGATTATTACCTCCCTCTTCCGACTTGTGATACCCCTACTAATACACCCCAATGTCCCTCTGGCCTTACCTACTGCTTTAGAGGTCTGCTTGGATGATTTCAGGTCATCGGTGATGATGATGCCCAAGTCTCTTTCTTAACTTGTAGTCCAGACCACTCCTCAGACGTGTGCACAGATAACCTAGGTGCAGAGGGTGGGGTAGCTAGCCCCATCCAATAATGAACAAAATCCAAGCAATCTCTGCACTCATGTGCCAAAAATGTTGCAAAACAGACACCAACCTTCTTTTTCTTTCCACAAAGCTGTGAATTTTTATTGTATGATGTCAGGATTCACAGGTAAATCTTACTGCTCCAAAAATTCCAAATTACAGCCATTGTAAGTGCATCCAACAAACACTGTTACCCACCCAGCGCTTCGACCACATGTATGGTTTTCCTAAGCTTCTGGGTTTCTCTTCCCTATGTGCATGGTCTTGCACTTCTTTGTGTTAAACCCCAGTTGCCACTCTTCTGACCATTTGGTAGTTTATCCAGATCTCTTCTCATTCTGCCCACACCATCTGGATCATCTGCTCTGTTGCAGATCTTGGTGTCATCTACAAACAGACAAACTTTACCCTCCAGTCCATCTACAATGTTACTGATGAAGATATTGAAGAGGACTGGCCCCAGGACTGATCCCTGAGGTACCCCACTTGTGATTTGCATCTCTTCTGACTGTATATCATTTGCCACCACTCTCTGTTTTCTGCCCGTCAACCAGTTTGCCACCCAGTTGACCCAAGGTCTGACCCACCCAAGCCTACCCAGCTTATTAATCAATCTTCTATGTGGAACAGTATTGAAAGCTTTGCTGAAGTCAAGGTAGGTAACATCAACTGCTCCCTCTTAGTCCACCACTCTGGTTACCCAGTCAAATAAATCTATGAGATTAGTTTGACAGGACCTTCCTTTTTGTAAACCCATGCTGTCTTGGATCCTGTGCTCCTATGGATTCCAGGTGTTGCACTATCCTTTCCATAAGGAGTGTCTCCATAATCTTGCCCACTACTGAGGTAAGATTGACTGGTCTGCAGGTCCTTGCCTCCTCCCTGCTACCACTCTTGTGGAGCGGGATCACATGAGCCCTTCTCCAGTCTTCTGGGACCTCTTCTGTGCTCAAAGACTCACTAAACAGTTCTGATAATGGCTATCCTAGTTCTACCCTTAGCTCCTTTAGTACCCTGGGATGTATGCCACCAGGTCCCATTGCCTTGTCCACCCTGAGCTTATTGAGCTCTTGTGGGACCCTTTTTTTATGTAGGAACTAGTGCACACCTCCCTCCCCCCTGTGTCCATGGTGCAGAGCTGTGGGCCCTGCCCTACTTTCTCTTCAGTAAATACTGAGCAGAAGTATCTATTTAGGATAGATGCTTTTACATGGTCCTCCTAGTCCTCACATGCCCCCTTATCCCATTTGAGCTTAGCAATACCCCCCTCTGGACTTTCTTTCACTAATGTATCTATAGAAAGTCTTGTCACCCTCTTGTACTGTTCGTGCTAGTGTTTCCTCAGTTTGGGCCTTTGCCAGACTTACTGCCTTCCCTGCTTCCCTTAGGGAAGTTTGGTATGCCTCCCTGTCTTCATCCTGCTGCATTCCCTTATATTTCCTGAAGGCCAGCCTTTTGGCTCTGACCTTTTCTGCTACTGTGTTTGAGAACCAAAGTGGTTTCCTCCTTCTTTTGCACTTCCTTTTCTCGCTAACACAATTGGATGTTGCTTCAAGTATTGCATCTTTAATGCTTGCCCACTTTGCCTGTGCCCCCTCACCTGTATCTCTTTATGCCCGGGCTAGCTTAACTCTGTTGGCCATCTTATCAAAGTCAGCTCCTCTGAAGTCCCATATTTTTGCCTTGGAATGGGATGATTTTGTTCTAGTGGCCAAATTGAACCATACCATGTGATGGTCACTGGCTACCAGGTGACCTTCTTCCTGAAGATCTGTGATCCTTTCCTTGTTAGTCAGTACTAGATCTAGGATAGCCCTGTCTCTAGTGGGTTGTTGTACCAGTTGTTTGAGGCCCTCCGCCTGCAGGGAATCCACCATGTGTCTAGTTCTAGCAGATGTCCCTGCTGGTATTGACCAATCTGTATCTGGCATGTTGAAGTCTCCCATTATCAGAACCTCCCCTTTAGCTGTCATGTTTTGTATATCTTCTAACAGTAATGTGTCTTTGTCCTCCCCCTGGTATGGAGATCATAGCACTGACCTTCCAAAAGCATAGTAGAGGGCCAGAATATGTAGCACTTTCTTATTTTAAACAATAGTATGTCTGTAAATAGTGGGCCCCATATAGTTAGTGATAAGGAATATTTCTATCAACTTATTTCAATGATTTAATAGTTTGTGTGTCCAGAAACAGCTCTAACATTATTAAAAACATCAATAAACGTATGTGGAGTAAGAATAAATTTGAGTGTGAAAAAATCATAGCGCTATGTGATATTCATAGCAGTTGAGAGGTATGACCTCAAAAAGAAGTTGGCAATGATCCAGAGGACTGGAGGCCAAATGGTGCTGCAGTGAGCTGTATTGCCATGCATAGGTGGAATTCAGTGCAGTTGTATGAAGGAAGAATTGGTTTTAAATCTGCTCTGAATCTCTTTGCTCAAAACCACTTGAAAAGGATTTTAAACACACAGGCCCAGATAGTCAGACTGCGCTTGGCAATGGTAAAAACATGGGCGCAGCACAGCTGGCATGCGCCGGGGCCAGGACCAGGACCAGGTGATATTCAATGGTGATGTGCCATGGTGCAGCACCATTGAATATGGCATGGACTGCACACAGCGCAGTGGCACTGAGCCAGCACAAGCCACAGACAGGGAGCACAGGGATGCATCCCGTTTTTCTGGCTACAGCACCTGCGATATTCAGAAAAGGGCATGCAAATGAGGCCATAATATATGCATGGCCAACTGGGTCCATTAGCATGTCATTATGGCCCCATTTGTATGCCTTGCGCAGGACAGCCCGGTAAATTGCACTTGGTGCCCTGCACAGAATGATGTATGGACTGAGGGGTCCTGGGGCATCCCCCACCCTGTAGCCACGATCACAGGGAATAGTATGTGAAACACAGTCCCTGGTGGTCTAGTGGTACCCCCTCTCCCCTATCCATTGCTGTGATTGCTGGTTACATGAAATAAATACAATCCCTGGTAGTCTAGTGGTACCACCCTCCCTCCCGTAGCAATGAACACTGGTAAATGACATGTATACAATCCTAGGTAGTCCAGTGGGCCCCCCCGCCCCTAGCCCCGATTGCCGATATAATGAAACATTGCACTCCCTGGTAGTCTAGTGGCCCCTTCACCCCACCCGTAACCCCAGTCATGGGTAGCCCCAACAGATCATAAATCCCCTGGTGGTCCAGTGGTATCCTCCACCCTCCTGGCCCACACAAGACCCCTTGCCCACCCAGCCTCCCATCATCGGCGGGAGGCTGCAACCCACCCGCATACCACCTGGCTGCCTCTGAAAGACAGACTACAGTATGGTTGTAGGCCCATTAGTCCACATTGTGACCAATGTGTTTCCAGGGCACCCTGCAATACAGCAGCCTGCCTGTGGGTGGCCAGGAGTTGTTCCTCCTTTTCACGGGCTCAACTTTGAGCCCCCCTATGCACACAATGCAAGGTTGCGCCAGCATATGCGCCGCACATCCCAGGCTGAATATCGGGATGTGCTGCATATGCATGGGCATGCCCCCTGCATTTGCACTGCATACATTACCATGGCACCCCAGCGCATCGGGATTTGCCCTGCACCTGGCAGCCTTTTGAATATCTCACCAGGGCGCTGTGCAGTGTTGCGCCAGTGCAACCCCTTTTAATATCCAGGCCACAGTGTTTTCAACCAAATTACTCCCTAAAGTGTCTAGTGTGCCTTGTGCCTCTAGATTACCAATTATGTGTGGTATGTTTTGTGATTTAGTTACTTTGACGTTGTTGTTTTGTTTTCTGTATTGTGTGTCGTGAGTCAGTGCTGTGGGGGAAGGGGGCTTTGTTGGCCTCTAGCAGGAAACAAAAAGCAGCCCTTCCTGCTTGAGCAGCACTACTGCTTTTTTAGTCAACATTTTCTGTGAATAATTCTTCCTGTTTTCTGTGGTACGTAATTTCAGTTCTGTAGAAGTTAGGTGTCTTTTACTGAAATATTTTTGACACAGAAAAATATTATTGTTGCCGCATTTTGGTCCTTGTAACAAAAGATCCAGAAAAAAAGATGATTCGATACCTTTTATTGGACCAACATAGATGTTAAGCACCTGTTTTCTTTTGTAACATCTATGCTGGTCCAATAAAATATATCAAATCATCTTTTTTTCTGGATCTTCAATTATTTTTGTCAGTGTGTTCTGATTATATTGATTTCATTTTTGTTCAGTGACTGATGATAGAGTTTTTGTGTAGGCAGTAATATTGTTATAATTACCTGAGTTGTCATTTGTCTCCCCTTAGTTCCTGAACTCCCTGTCACATATTGTTGGTATAAAAAAAGAAAAAAACTAAAACATTTGTGATGATGTTGTTGTTTACTTCCTGTGTAGTTCAGTAAAATCTTGTAAAGTGTTGCGTTGCGTTGTGTTCCCAAATCTACACATATAAAAAATAGCCATAAAAAGATGCTTTGGTAAAGCAGGAGTTTCTCACACTGGCAATGCTGCCAAGAAGAGTGTATTTCCCGTGATTCAGAAGGGTACCATAACTGAGTCAGGTTCATCAGGAGCCAGTACTGCTGGAAGTTCTTGAAAAGGAGTAGGTGGTGCAAGTGGTGGCAGCATTAGTGTGGCCAAATTTTTCTCAGCAACATCTGTGGCATCAGTGCTGGTGGGAGCTGGTGCTGATACTGCTGGTGGTAGAGGCAGTGACAACAGAAGCAGTCTAAGAACCCTCAAAATGTCTTGTTCGGGGAATGTGGTTGAGGGTAAGGTGGCTGACTTTCCCAAAAGTGGTGTTGATGAGCTTCAGCATGGCTGATATGGCGGATCTGACTGTTTCATCAAGCAGGGAATCAGATGCTGAGAAGGAAATACAGGACACAGAAAGTGAGGATGAGGAGGAGGAGGAGGAGGACAGATCTCAGGAGGTGGGGATGATGATGATTATCTGGATCATTTATGGAACTGACAAAAAGAAAAGTAAGGGCCAGGGAATTTCTAAAGCTCTTCCCAGTCCTCCAGCTGTTAGCACAGTTAAGCCAATAAAAATAATAAAGGATGTATCACCTGACACAGTAGTGCATAAATCATGCCCCAAAACACCCATATCGAGCCCTGCAATGTCCCAGTATCCAGTCCACTGCCACGTAAAAACAAGGGCTACAAAATTCCTAGTTTGGAATCGTAACATTCTTGACCCAGCAGATGAAACAGTGGCTATCTGCCAGCTATGCTAAGGATGTGTGAGCCGTGGGAAAAAGGGTAGCCACCTAGGCACTAATAGGCAGTAGACACATACCTCAAGTCCAAGCACCTGTAATGTTGGACTCAACACCAAAAGGAAGCTGGTGCAGGGGGGCCATCTCCATTATTGATCTCAGTGTGTAAGGCATCCCAAAGCATGGATACAGTCCCAGTGGAGTCAGACATGATCATGGAGGACTACTCCAGACATGAGGAGAAGTCAATAGGATTGCATAGTAGTGGGCAGAGTAGCAGTGGCGGCGTCAGTATTAGCAGCCAGATTCAGCAAAGCATATCCACCCCAGTCCTTAAAACATCAAAAATCACAACATTCATTCATTCATTCAGCATCTGTGACCCCTCTGAGTCAAAACCTACCCTACCAGGCATATCACCAGTGTGCACAGCCCAGCTGTTTGGTCTCCCAGCCTAGTACCCCAAAAGGTGTAGCCTACATTGCATAGCATGTTTGAGCATCATAACAAACATCCACCCAGCCCTGCTGTTGCATGTGCACTTAATGAAGCAACTGCTGAAATGCTGACAATTGATCTGTTGCCATTCTCTTTTGTGGAGAATGTAGGATTCTGCAGGTTGATGGTGTGTGCCTGTCCAAAATGGCAGATTCCGTCGCAAACCAATTTCTCCACCTGTGCCATTCAAGAACTTTATAGGACAGTGACATGCACAATACATGCCCTGAAGCATTCAGCATCACCATACATGCACTTTAGAATGGATATGTGGGCTAGCTGCCAAACAACTGGTAGCTCGTATCTATGTTTACATGGTTTATTAAGGTAGAGGAAGGCCATAAGACCCATCAAGTTTACCCCCACACCCTGTGGAACAATTGTCTATTTACCTGTTACATATTTATCCAAATTATTTTTGAATTGCTCGATAGTGACTGAGCTGACTATAGATTGTGGCAATTTATTCCATAGTTCTGTTGATCAAATGCAAAAAAAAAAAAATAATTTTGTTCTTTGATGCTCTTTGTACAAAAAGCTGGTGTTTATTACATCTAAGTTTATTTGGTTTGGTAGCCTATCTTATCTGACATTCCTGCATTAATCGGCCATCTTGGAGTATTTTATATAGAAGCAGCAAGTCTCCTCTCATATGCCTAACCTCTAGGGTGTACAGGTTTAACTCCCTAAATCTGTCCTCGTAAGGTAAATTTCTCAGTCTTGGAATTAATGTTCTTGTTTTTCTCTGAACGCCCTCTAAGTTTCTTATCCTTTGTCATATATGGTGCTCAAAATCCTGCTCTATAATCCAAGTGAGGTGTAATACATGAATTATATAGAGCAAGGACACATGGTTTCTGTCTACTAATAAAGGATCTTTTGATAGAGTTCAGGATGTAGTTGGCTGTAATAGCAATTTGTCTACAATGGTTACCTGGAAGTAATTGGTTGTTAATCAGAATACCTAGATCTTTTTCTGATGTAACTTGATTTAACAGTTTATTATTGAGATAATAATCAGAATTTTGATTTCACTGACCAAAATGTGTAACTACACATTAATCCTCATTAAAGGACATGTTATTATTTTTTGCCCAATTCTCCAGTGTTTCAATGTCCTTTTGTAGACATAGAATCTTGTTGCTATCATCTACTTCTCCACTGATTTTAGTATAATCTTCCAATTTGCTGCTATAGCATGTGATACCCTTTTTTAGATCTAAAATATATATACCAAAGAGAAGTGGACCTAGAACCGATCCCTGCAGCACCCCACTTGACACTTGGATAGGAATGAATAGGACATTTTGTATTCTGACAATCTGTCTTCTGTTGGATAATCAATCAGCTCTCCAACCTATGATATATTGATCTAGCTTTATATAATTCAGTTTTTTAACCAAAATGTAATGGGAGACCTTACCAAAAGCCTTTTTGAAGTGTATCACAACCCACTGGGCATAGCTACCTGGAGTAGTATGTGATGCTGGAATTGGAAAAAAAACAGTATGAACCTCTACTGTGCTGGTAGCAACATTCAGGGTATTCACAAGAATGCCACATTTGCTATGAGAAGATTGACAGGCTCACACAGAGATCGAAAAATGTTATAAGTGCTCCTGACTGAAACTGATGAGTGGCTGCACCCACATTTCCTGAAAATGTGTATCTTTCCAAGAGATAATGGTTCTAATGTGGTGAAATGCATCAGTGATGGTGGGTTTCTTTGGGTTCTATGCATGGCATGCTGTCTTAATTGAGTAGTGCAAGAGTTTCTGTTCTATCCTGAAATCAAGTCAATGTTGACTATGGCCCAGCACATCTGTGCCCACTTTGCTCATTCTAGAGAAACCTGTGACCATCTTAGGCTGCTGCAGATCTAGAACAAGCTCCTTATGCACCATCTAACACTAGAAGCTGTCATGAGACTGAACTTCACACACCACACCACACTGTACACTCGCCACAATCAAGCACTTGTACAAGCAGTACAAAGCTATCTCTCAATACCTGCTGATGCACACAAGCTTTGATACCTCTGAAGCACCAATGTCTCTTACAATAGAGCAATGGCAACTCATGGATGGCCTGATCATGATTCCAAGGCCATTTGAACATGCCACACCTGCAGTGACTAGAGATACTGCCTCTATCAGTCAGGTCGTCCCACTTCATCGGGTGATGAGGCAGATCTTGGTAAATGTACAGTAATTGCTAGTGACAGGTGGTGAAATGGGGAGCTGTGCATCAATGGAACACATGCTACACAAATTAGACTGCCATATCCACATTTCCAGCATTCTGCAGTCTCCTGATGTTGGTGCTGCCACCATGCTGGACCCATGATACAAAACAGGCCTGTCATCCATACTTGAAGGAGAGTATGATCAGGTGTAAAATCTAACAGATCAACTAGTAAGATGGGTTCATGGGCTACAGATGTCTCGATCACAGTTATGTAAGGCACAGCTTGACAGTAATGTCAGACTGGGTTTTGCTTCCACCTTAGTTGAGCAGGCTCAAAAAATAAGACTGTTCACTGGAAAAATGACAATAAATCCACTTTGGGATGCTTTGTTCCTGGTGGTAATTTACAGATGTCCTGATGAGTTGGTTGGTCTGTCGCTCAGAAGTTTTGGCATGCTAACATTTATTAAAATGAATTAAGGTCACATTCCACCTATGACAAGTACCTCTGTGTTCATACCACAGGATGACAGTGGTAATGAAGAAGAAGCAGAACAGAATGGCGGTATCAGCAAACTGCCTTCCACTGAGGTAGATAAGGCAATTATGGAGAAAGAATTCTGAAGTGGAGACCATGCCAGTCTAGAAAAATGTGAGGGCTGCTTCTTCGATGATGATAGTAGCAGCGCATAAACCAAAAGAAGTTTTAGATGTTTCCTTTCCTCTTTATCAGTTTAATCCTTTCCTTTATGATTGAATTTTGTTTTCCTGTCGATATTTTCCCCAAGTTTTGTTGCATTTGTTTAAGTCAATCTGATTGACACCATCTGCTCTCAGGAGTGTAGCCAGAAATTTCCATTTTGTACACAATCTCTAACAGTTACACCCCCCTAATTAAAAAATTTGCACATCCTTTCCAAATGGCACCCCCCTTCCAAACAAGTCAGATTGTTGTCAGATGACTCCTCTACTCTCTAAAGAGGTTATACATGTATTGGACACTCCTCAGTGGCCTACACTAACCCAAATACTACAGATCAGAATGATAATATTAACAGAGTGGCTTATGGTTTGTGATAGGCACTCAACAAAACTGTACACAAATGTGTACAGTGAGAATGCCTGTCTACACCCTTGTGAGACTGCTCTCATCTGTAATGCCTTGCCCACAGACACAATATCAAATCTTTGAAGACTGCATCATCCAGCAAGACTACTACACAGCCTGCCAGCCATCCCACCAGCCAGCCTGTCAGCCATCCCACCAGACAACCCACAACAAGCCAGCAAGTTAGACCTCAAGTCGAGCCTCCAGCCAGCCAGACAGAGAGCCCATCAAGGCAGGAACACCAGATGTCCAGCAAAGGCCAAGATTGTCTGCTGTAATGGTAAGGTGCTTTCATTGTTTTTCACAGTACTACACCTTGCAGTTGGTGGTGATTCTGTGATTGCATGGGAGGGACCTCCACCTTGCTTCCAAGACAATGAAATATGTTCTTTGTTTTTCATTTGTCTCTCTTTCACTTTAGACAGCACACCAGAAGCCACGGAGTAAAGACATGTCTTCCTGCACCACACTTGCTGTGGCAGTGTTGTGCCAGTACATGACATGGCCATCACTAATTTGATGGTAAGTATCTGACACTTTTCTAGCCTTAAGTTTTAATGTTATCTTTTTCCTGTCACAGGCAAACAGTGACCTACTGGCCATGCCAAGTTAGGCCAAATAATGTATCTCTCTTTCTTCACAGCTGACAGGTACAGATTCAAAATGCATGAGATGAGACGATGGATCTTTCTTGCAGCCACAACGGTGGCAAAGTCAAGCTGCTTTATTTTTCCTCAAAAGTGATGCGCATAGTAACAGTTGGAGACAGTGAATAATGCATATACTGCATGTGTGGTTAGTCAGCACAGTGGCCACATTAGCAAGGTCTACATAATTTTCCCCTTGTCTTCACAAGTCTCCCACTCTTGTCATGGTGTGTCCTTTTCCAAAGAGCAAGACTTCTCATGCTCCACCTCCTGTGTCTTGGGAACTTTTGTTCCATGTCAAGGCCAAGCCTTCACCTATGTGACAGTAGATATCCTTTTATAAATTTATTTACTCTTCTAATTTTTTTATATTTTGTTTTCCTTTCACAGGTTTACTGTAACCCAGTATGGAGCATACTACAGTCCAAATAATTTGTATTTTGTCATCACGTCAGGTCTGACTGTGATACATTATGCCAGCAAAATGAATTCCTCATCCATCTGCAGCAAGTTAGACATTACCATCCTGTAATTTCCAATAGCTTGATGATGTGGTTAAAATTGTCAACAAGAGTTTGAACCTTGTCCTCCAGCTCTGTATGTAGTGTACAGTCAACATCTACTCTTCTCTGTACCAAGCAAAACTGTCCTTCAACTGATGCTGCTGCCTCATTGTGCAATTTGCAGTTGTCATGCATATGGAAATACCTGAAATAGGAGATTCATAGAATCATAGAATGTTATGAGTTCAGAAGCTGAGGCCTATTATGAACTTGCCACCATCTCAATGGTGGTAAAATATTTTTGCATATCCATATATTTATCTAATCTGTTTTTGAACATAGTCATGGTATCACTCTCCACAATATTGCTTGGCAAGATATTCCATTCTCGAATTATCCTCTGAGTAAACCAGAAGTTATGTTTGTATGTCCTATTTGTGTCTTCCTTTATTTTAAATGTGTGTGACCGGTCGTTATTATTATTTATATGTTTGACTATGCCTATTGTCTCCATCAAGAATTCATCATTCATTGCTTTATAAGTTAAGCATAAATCTCTCCTTAGCCATCTCAGAGTACAGTTTTAGACTTTGTAGTCCATGGCCCAGATACTAAAAGGGATTGTGCCTGGCACAACTGAATTGCACCTGCTCAACTCCAGAAATGTACCCAGGTGCAATATTCAAAAGAGGGACTTGCACAGTGCATGTCTGGATGTGCTGGGGTAGAATGATAATTGTATGTGGTGCATCTCCAAGGGGTGTGCCTATACATATGCGACACATCCCGATATTCAGCCAGGGTTGTGTTGTTCATATGCTGGCACAACCCTGAGGTGCACCACAAACCTGGACACAAAGTTGAGCCCAAAATAAAAGGCTCAAGTACCAGCCACCCACAGGCATGCTGCTGAACTGGAATGCGCAACACAGCAGCCGCCAACCATGGGTGGCAAACACCCCCTCCAACACCATGCAAAAGCACACACAGATGTCCCTGGTAGTCTAATGGTACCCCCCCATCCCATAGCCATGATCACCAAAACTAAAAGTATAGCAAATCCCTGGTAGTCTAGTGGTACCCCCCATCCCGCCTTTAACTCTGATAGCTGGTAAACCCTACGAATAATATCCCTAGTGGTCCCGTGACACCCCCCCACCCACACAGGACCCCGTGCCTACCCAGCTCCCCCCTGTCATCGGCGGGCAGCACAAACCCACCCGCATACTGCTCGGCTGCCTGCCAAATGACAGCTGACAGTAGCAGCTATAAGCCTATTGGTTCACACTGTAGATCAATGGGCTTGCAGCGCATACTGTAATAGTCATTCACAAAACTGTGAATGAATGACTTCATGACAGTAGGTGGCACTATAATACTGGCAGTTGATTGCAGAGGTGGGGCTGTTGTGTCAGCATGAACTCACCCCCCCCCACATCTCACCCGGAACTGAACTGTGGTTAGGTTTCTGTTTATTTCTGGTAATGAGTGGCATGCAAGGGATTTGTTTTTGGTTGGAGCTTACTGTTTTTTTACAATGAACATTAAAAAACTGCACATTGAAATGGTGTGCTGATGCCACAAATCACCACGGAGAAGACAGTTCAGAGGAATGCTGCTGGGATGATAGAATGGGCGGGACAGTGGTACGGCACTGCATGGGGGAGTTTGAATTTGCTGTGTAGTCCTTTGAACAAGGAGTGCTGTTAATCCTTGGCCGTAAGCAGCCGTTGTGTTATTCCAGTAAGTAAGTAAAACTTTATCTTTAAGCGCTGTACAAAGGATTAAAAATAACAATTAAAAGACAACAAACAATTAGATAAACATATATAAAATCATTCACCATAGGCTTTAAGAAACAAAAAAGTTTTGAGCTCCGATTTAAAAGTCAGGGGTCACTGCTCTGCTTTTGTTTGTTATGGAGAAAAAAAAAAGACAACCCATTGCTACCATTCTCACGCTGCTGCTGTCAAAACTGAGAGGGAGAAGTTACTGACCGCAACTTCAGTGTCATTTCAAAATGTATCTGTGCTGCAGTAGCTGGCGCTCTCGAAGCAGAGTGAGAGGTGTTTCTTTTTCTGTTGAGAGCAGGTGCTGAGGTGTTTTTTTTCTGTTGAGAGCAGGTGCTGTGGGAGACATCGTGGGCACAGTTGTGAGGAGTTCTTTTTTTTTTTTAAATAGCAGCCGACTGGAGGTCTGACTCACTCTGGACTGAGGGACATGAGTAACACTGCACTGAGAGTGAGGAGGCTGGTGGCTGGAGGTTTTTTGAAGCTGTGAGTATGTAGCCAGATCATCACGGCTTCAAAAACCTCCAAGCCAGTCAGTTTACTCGACTCTCAGCAACCAGTTCATAATTTACATTACTGCCAAGTCACTATATTACACATTAGTATTTTAACATTTAATGTGACCGTCATTTATACTGAACAGTTTTTGTATGTGATCGGCTATTACTACGTCTCATTCTTCCCCCCTTCCCCCAACCTTCCGGAGAAATTATCTAAATAGCTGGAAGCACATTTTTTTCATGTAAGTAGAGATGCAGCAAATTTTAAATCCACTGGCGAAGTGGACGCAAAGTGGCCACTTTGCAGTCGCGGAGCACAACGCTAGGTGGGCATCACAAAATGCTCACTTCGTGTTCTCATTATCACTTCACGTTGTCATTGTGCTTTAATGTGAAGTAAGGCAAAATGACACGTAAATAGGCAGCCCCCCACACATCACATGGGTTACATAGAAACATAGAAGTTGACGGCAGATAAGGACTGCAAGGCCCATCCAGTCTGCCCATTTCTTTTTCTACTTTATAAATATGCCATCGGCCTTTGCTCTGTCAGTGGCCTATCTATTCATACTCATCTGTATTGCTCCCTTATGCCTATCCCATGCCTGTTTGAAGCCCTGCACTGTATTCATAGCCACCACTTCCTGAGGTAGGCCGTTCCATGTATCCACCACCCTTTCTGTGAAAAAGAATTTCCTCACATTCCCCCTTAATCGGTCTCCCTCTAGTCTCATGCTATGTCCTCTTGTCCTGCTATTTTTCGTTATATTTAAACATGTTTGACTCTTTCACGTTGTTAATGCCCTTAAGGTGTTTGAATGTTTCGATCATATCACCTCTCTCCCTCCTTTACTCAAGGGTATACATATTGAGCTCCGTTAATCTTTCCTCATATGTCTTCTGATGCAGTCCCTGCACCATTTTGGTTGCCCTTCTCTGGACTGCCTCAGTTGGTTAATGTCCTTGTGAAGGTGTGGCCTCCAGTACTGCAAGCAGTACTCCAGATGGGGCCTAACCAGTGTCTTGTAAAGAGGGATTATTACCTCCCTCTTCCGACTTGAGATACCCCTACTAATACACCCTAACATCCCCCTAGCCTTACATACAACTTTAGTAGTCTGCTTGGATGATTTCAGGTCATCAGTGATGATGATGCCCAAGTCTCTTTCTTCCTTTGTAACTGCCAGCAACTCCCCTCTCAGCCTATAGGTGGCTTCAGGGTTTCTCTTCCCTATGTGCATGATCTTGCACTTCTTTGCATTAAATCCCAGTTGCCACTCTTCTGACCATTTTGCTAGTTTATCCAGATCTCTTCTCATTCTGCCCACCCCATCTGGATCATCTACTCTGTTGCAGATCTTGGTGTCATCTGCAAACAGACACGCCTTACCCTCTAGTCCATCTGCAATGTCACTAATGAAGATATTGAAGAGGACTGGCCCCAAGGCTGATCCCCGAGGTACCCCACTTGTGACTTACATCTCTTCTGATTGTATACCATTTACCACCACTCTCTGTTTTCTGCCTGTCAACCAGTTTGCAACCCAGTTGGCCAACTTCTGACCCACCCAGAGCATACCCAGCTTATTTATCAATCTTCTATGTGGAACAGTGTCAAAAGCTTTGCTGAAATCAAGGTAGGCGACATTAACTGCTCCCCCTTGGTCCACCACTCTGATTACCCAGTCAAAGAAGTCTATGAGATTAGTTTGACAGGACCTTCCTTTTGTAAACCCATGCTGTCTTTGATCCTGTGCCCCTATGGATTCCAGGTTTTGCACTATCCTTTCCTTAAGGAGTGCCTCCAATATCTTGCCCACTACTGAGGTAAGACTGACTGGTCTGTAGTGCCCTGCCTCCTCTCTGCTACCACTCTTGTGGAGCGGGATAACATGAGCCCTTCTCCAGTCTTCTGGGACCTCTCCTCTGCTCAGAGACTCACTAAACAATTCTGCTAATGGCTCTGCTAATTCCACCCTTAGCTCCTTAAGTACCCTGGGATGTATGCCATCTGGTCCCATTGCCTTGTCCACCCTGAGCTTAGCGAGCTCTTATAGGATCCTTTCTTTTGTGAAGGGAGTAGTGCTCACCTCCCCCCCCTCCCCGTGTCCATGGTGCTGAGCTGTGGGCCCTACCCTACCTTCTCTTCAGTAAATACTGAGCAAAAGTATCTATTTAGGATAGAAGCTTTTACAGGGTCCTCCTCCTACATGCCCCCTTTTCTCCTTTGAGCTTGGCAATACCCCCTCTGGACTTTCTCCTTTCACTAATGTATCTATAGAAAGTCTTGTCACCTTCTTTTACTGTTCATGCTAGTGTTTCCTCGTTTGGGACTTTACCTGCCTTACTGCCTTCCCTGCTTCCCTTAGGGCTGTTTGGTATGCCTCCCTATCTTCATCCCGCTGTGTTCCCTTATATTTCCTGAAGGCCTGCCTTTTGGCTCTGACCTTTTCTGCTACTGTATTTGAGAACCAAAGTGGTTTCGTTCTTCTTTTGCACTTCCTTTTTTGTCTAACACAATGGGATGTTGCTTCAAGTATTACATCCTTAATGCTTGCCCACTTTGCCTGTACCCCCCTCCATACCTCTCAACTGTCCCTGATTTTCAGGGACGTCCCTGATTTTGACTCAAAATTTTACCCTGTCCCTCTTAAAAAATGTGTTTCCATGACCAAACAGCAGGGGTTGTAAACACAAAATAATGTCACCCATTAATGTTACAGACCTGTTCTTCATTAGAAAAGGCATTTTACACCAAGCCCCTTATTCTACCACCTTCCTGAGTGGATATCACTAACTTTGAAGATGTGTCCCTGATTTTGGTCCATTGTCCCTGATTTTTTTAAGCATTGTCCCTGAATCATGAGGTAGGAAGTTGAGAGGTATGCCCCTCCCCTGTGTTTCTTTTTGCCAGGGCTAGCTTAACTCTGTTGGCCATCTTATCAAAGTCAGCTCCTCTGAAGTCCCATATTTTTGCCTTGGAATGGGATGATTTAGATGTAGTAGCCAAATTGAACTATACCATGTGATAGTCACTGGCCCCCCAGGTGACCTTCTACCTGGAGATCTGTGATCCCTTCTCTGTTAGTCAGTACTAGATCTAGGATAGCCCTGTCTCTTGTGGGTTGTTGCAGCAGTTGTTTAAGGCTCTCCCCTGCAGGGAATCCACCATGTGTCTAGTTCTGGCAGATGTTCCTGCTGGTATTGACCAATCTGTATCCGGCATGTAAAAGACTTCCATTATCAGAACTTACAGAGCAGTACTGTAAGTCACATGGTTTAGCCAGGCAGGAAGGACGTGAGTCAGAGAAGCAGTTTCACTTTCTCCTTTGCAGTTGTAGTGGGAGAAGGCTTTTTGGAGAGGAGAGCAGTTTGTGTGTCAGAAAGTGCTTTATTGCTTTTGTGCCAGAAAGAACAGCTTTTTTAAAAGCTACATCTTTATTTAGTTTTTGTATTGTGTTTGTGATTGTTTTTTTAATGCTGATTTTTTTTTTATAAGTTTTGTTTTGTTTTGTGTGTGTGTGTCTGGGAGTGTGAGAGCGAGTGCAACCACCTGGTGAAGGCTAGACATTGACTCTGGTTGGACTCTTTTATAGTCAGGGACTTGAAGTTCTGTGGGAAGGATGGACCCTGGACAAGGAGAGTCGCTGGCCCATGGGAGCAGGCAGAGGAGGGGAGTGTGCACACGTTGAGGCGGTCATGTGTTGATGGACTGCTCCTGACTCTTGGGTGTTGCTTCCTCCCCCCCCCGTGGAAGCAGCAGCAGCACCAGTGCAACTGGTGGCTGCTGCGCATCCACCTACTCCACCACTACCACCACCACCGGTAGCAGCTGTAGGGACTCCAGCAGCACCCCCTCCACCACCTCCATAGCCACAGGAGGTGCCCCAGGAAAACGTAGGTGGTGCTAGGACTGTATCTGGTCCCCGACCCCCCGCAGCTCCCCAGTGTGGGAGTTTTTAACTGTGTGGGGGGAGAGAGCACAGTCATGGTGTGTTGTCTGTGCGGTGTGTTGGTGCACCTTGGCCCCCGGGGGACACATTTGGGGACTGGTGGCCAGCGCACCCACATGTTGAACCACCACAAGGTGGAGTGGCAGGCTGCCACAGAAGGGGCCAGGCGTCCACCTGCTGGCCCTTCTGTGGCAGTGGCTGAGGGCGCTGCTGGGGTTGAAGTTGTGTCTCTTCACTGCAGCAGAAGGAGGGCCAGTGCAGCAGCTGCTCCACCACCACCACCTCCACCACAGCCACCAGCACCACCCTCTCCACCATTACCTGGATTTCCACCTGCAGTGGACCCCGCCACAGTGCCTGCAACAGAGGCCGACATTGCTCTGGTGTGGGCTGCCCTGGAGAAGAATAATGAAAGGGTAGGTACTGTGCAGCAGCAGATAGATACAATCCAACAACAGCAGCTACAAATACTCACGATGCTGCACTTGCTGCTGTAACACCACAGCATCCCACGGCCACATTAAGGGATTGTTTTCTGGACCCCCCACCCCACTACTGTGCTGTACTGTTTTTGTGTTTTTTTGTTGTTGTTTAATAATACACATTTTCCCTTCTCTAGTTGCAGTGCCTCAGTAATGTTTACTTTTTGTTTTGGAGTGCTTATGGACAAGCTGTTGTGAGCAGTGCAAGTATGATGGGTAAAATTGCATGTGTGCAGTCAGTGTTGTTTCCTGTGTGTGTGTGTGTGTGTGTGTGTGTGTGTGTGTGTGTGACATCAGACATTGTGCAGCATGTTGCAAACATATATTGCTGTTGCTGACTTGTTGCAGACAGTGTTTATGCTATAAAGAATAGCGAGCAGAATACAGTATATTTTATTGTCACCATCATCATCAACGGACTAAGTGATATGATACTTTTTCAGAGGTGTCTGACCAGAGTGCACTTTAGTCACATTATATACTATACTGCAGACATAACTTTTAGGAAAGCATGTGTTTTTTTTGTGCTGTGATCACCGCAAAGTCATGTGTACACTGTGAGTGACTGATGTGCTCAGTGACCCGATACCTCTGAAAAAATATATGATTTAGTCCGCTGGCGCTGATGGTACCAATAAAATATATATCAGGTATTCTTTGTTATCTTTATTCTTGATATTGCAACAAGTCTTACCATATATATGTTTGTATGAAGCTGTACAATGTATGCACACACAGGAAAGAACAGTGATGGCACACATGCAGTTTAGCACAACATACTCGCATTGCTCAGTCTTCATGCAGTTTGCGAAACACTTAAAATCTGATTCATGAGTCCCGACACAAATTAAACATTACTGAGGCTCTATAACTATTTTGCTTGTGAAATAGACATGAAAGAGATTCACCAAGTTACAGCATTGCACCTGATGTATGGGTGCCTTACTTCCAGGGGGAATCTTTCTTGCTCCACATAGTGCAATACATTTCTGTGAAAACTGCCCCTAATTTCATTACAGTGTGTGTCACGTCATGGAGGAATTCCCATTCTTAAAAGCAACCCAAATTCTTCCCTCCTTTCTCAGCAACATTAGGACATAATGCCAGGTAGAGCGTGGGTGCGTGCTCCATTATAATGAATGTCCGATTGTCCGGCAGTTTTCAGAATGTTTCTTTATGTTATAATGGTCAGTTTGTGGTGAAACGTGTGGGCACGTTTCCAGTAAGAAGAGCCTTGTTAGTGGGAAACGTGCCCACATTTCACCACAAAGTGAACCTTATGACATAAAGAAACATTCGAATAGCTGCCGGACATTCACTATAGTGGAGCACGCACCTGCGCTCCCCCGGCATCACGTCATAACGTTGCTGAGAAAGTGGGGCAGAATATAGAAACATAGAATTTGATGGCAGATAAGGACCGCTTGGCTCACCCAGTCTGCCCATTTCCCTACCTAATGGATAAGCTGCAGATCCTAGTTAACCAGCAGCCTACTTCTTTCTACCCCCAACCCCTAGAATTGCCTTATGGCTGTCCCATGCATGCTTGAATTCAACCACTGTTTTTGACTCCACAACCTCCTCCGGAAGGCCGTTCCATGCATCCACAACCCTCTCTGTGAAAAAATACTTCCTTACATTACCTCTGAGCCGCCCTCATCTTCAAATTGTGTCCCCTTGTTCTTGCACACCTTTTTGAAAGATGCTACCGTCTTGGACTTTGTTTATACCCCTGAGGTACCTGAAAGTTTCTATCATGTCCCCTCTCCTCCTTTCTTCGAGGCTATACATATTAAGCTCCTTTAGTCTCTCTTCATATATCTTCTGGTGCAGACCCTGCACCATTTTAGATACCCTCCTCTGGACAGCTTCCATCTTGTCTATGTCTTTTTCGGAGACTGGGTCTCCAGAACTGCACACAGTACTCCAGATGGGGTCTCACCAGCTGTCTGTACAGAGGTATAACAACTTCCTGTTTTCTACTGGTGATGCCTTTCCCTATGCATCCCAGTATCACCCCAGCCCTCCTTACTGCCCTCTCACATTGCTTGCCCACCTTTAAGTCATCTGATATGACTACCCCCAGGTCCCTTTCCATTTTTGTTGTTGTTAGTATCTCACCCCCCATTGTGTACTTTCCTCCTGGGTTTTTGTTTCTCAGGTGCATTACCTTGCACTTCTTAGCATTAAATCTAAGCTGCCATACATTTGACCATTCCTCTAAGATTGCCAAGTCCCTTCTCATCCTTTCCACCCCACCTTGTACATCAACTCTGTTGCAGATCTTTGTGTCATCTGCAAAGAGACATACTTTTCCTTCCAGTCCCTCTGCAATGTCGCTTATAAAGACATTGAAGAGGACCGGTCCTAATACTGAACCCTGTGGCACCCCACTAGTAGCCCCCTTTCTTCAAAGTGGACTCCATTTACTATTACCCTCTGTGTCCTATTCTCCAGCCACTTCTTTACCCAGGCTATCATCTTGGGACCCACTCCCAGGCTGGCTAACTTGTATATTAATCTTTTGTGTGGGACTGAGTCAAATGCCTTGCTAAAGTCTAGGTAGGCCATGTCCACAGCCCCTCCCTGATCTACTACTTTGGTCACCCAGTCAAAGAAATCTATTAGATTCGTCTGGCATGACCTTCCTGCTGTGAATCCATGCTGCCTTGGGTCCTGTGCCCCTCTGGCCTCTAGGTACTCGACAATTCTTTCCTTCAGAAGTGATTCCATCATTTTCCCTATCACTGAGGTTAAACTAACAGGTCTGTAGTTTCCTGCTTTTGCCCTGCTCCCACTTTTGTGAAGGGGAATCACATCTGCCCTCCTCCAGTCCTCAGGTACCACCCCATCCTCCCATGATTTGTTAAAGAGGGTAGTCAGTGGTGTCACTAGTTCTACCCTTAGTTCTTTTAGAATTCTGGGATGAATCCCATCAGGCCCCATTGCTTTGTCCACCTTCAGTTTTAAGTGCTCTTTCAGAACCCTTTCTTCTGTAAATGGGCTGGTATCAACTTCTGTATCCAGAGTGTTTGTATTGTTTGTTTTAGGTACCTCCCCCTCTTCATTTGTAAATACTGAGCAAAAATATTTGTTTAGCATCTCTGTCTTTTCACCATCACCCTCTGCCCACCCCCCTTCCCTTTATTAAGCCTCACTATCCCTCCCTTAGTCTTTCTTCGCTCCCTGATGTACCTAAAAAAGATTTTATCCCCCCTCTTAACTGAGTTGGCTATCTTTTCCTCAGTTCGGGCCTTTGCTGTTCTGACTGCCTTCCCAGCTTCCTTTTGCTTTAACTGATACAATTCTCTGTCCTGCTCCTTCTGTGATTCCTTGTACTTTCTGAATGCGTTCTTTTTCTCTTGAACCTTCACTGCCACCTCCTTTGAGAACCATAGTGGTTTCTTACATCGTTTTGTTTTGTTTATTTGCTTCACGCAAAGGCTTGTTACCTCTGTGAAGGCAGGTTTTTTTTTTTTGCACACCTTCCTGGCCCCTGGCCTGCCACTCCTTCCGGCTGCACATGACGCCCCCCGACCTCCTCACCCTGACCCCCTTCCTACTCACCTCAGATCACAGCCGACCCAGGGGTGACCCAGCGTAACCCTTCACCGGATGGGCCCCTCTCTTCTGAGGGGGAAGGCACCAGGAGGGGGATACCAGTGCACTCTACTATCAGTCCCTGGGCACTGCTGAGGTGGATTCCGGGGTGTCGGGGCATCTGAGGTGGTGGGAAGTCGGCAGCCATCATCCAGCAGACCAGGCAGCTCTTTTTCCATTTTTCTGTGGGGAGTGACGTCCTGACGTCAAGGCATACGCCGATGTCTGCCACTCCCCCTTGTACACTGTGTCCTGGCTGTACTGCTGCATTCCCAGCCTCCGCCAGGAGTCAGCCTACTCTGGTGTGCATCCCCTGCCCTCCCCCCGGAGAAGGAGAGCTGTCCCCGGACGATCCATCCTTCTCCCCTGACTGGCCCTCCGGTGACCCGAGTCCATTCCCAAACCCTAGTCGCCGGAGTCGCAGATGGAAATCCAACCACTGCGCCGATGGGCCGGCATGTGATGGCAGTTTTATTATTCCCCATTGTTCTTCCTCCCTCCTTCCTGCCCATTTGCTAGTGCATTCCTTAGGCACTCACCCATTTTGGCAAAGTCAGCCCTCCTGAAGTCCAGTACTTTTGCCTTTGTATGGCTTGACTCTATTGCTGTGTTTATTGTGAACCATACTGTTCGATGGTTGCTAGTTCCCAGATGGCTACCCACTTCTACATCTGTGATCCTCTCTCCATCTCCATTTGAGAGGACCAGGTCTAAGATTGCTCCCTCTCGAGTGGGTTCCAATATTAGTTGTCTAAGGCATGCCCCCTGTAGGGCATCTAGAATAACCCCACTCTTAGAAGTGGCTGCTACAGCTGCACTCCAGTTAACATCTGGCATATTCAGATCACCCATCAGCAATATCTCCCCTTTATCTGCCATTCTAAGTATACTTTCTATCATTTCCTTGTCCATCTCCTCCCCCTGAGGGGGGTCTGTATACAACCCCTGTGCAGATTGTGGTGTCATTGCCTGCCTCCAAATTGACCCACAGTGCTTCTTCTCCTCCCTGTTTACCCTTTTGTTCTGTTGCTTTGATTCCTTCTCTTATGTAGAGAGCTACTCCTTCTCCTCTTTTACCCTCCCTATCCCTCCTGCATATAGTGTATCCTGGTATGTTTATATCCCAGTCATGGTTTTGTGTGTACCATGTTTCTGTGACTGCCATGATATCCAGATGTTCCTCCTCCATCAAGGCCACTAATTCAGGAAGCTTGTTACACAGACTATGGGCATTGGTACTCATTGCTCTCCATTTTTTGATGGCTTTACCTTCTGTAGCAGCATCCCCCACTGACCTTTCTACCTTGGTCTTTTTCTCATTTAGTAATATGGGTGGCTTTTCTGAATAGGAATTCCTCTGTGACGTGACACACAGTAATGAAATTATGGGTGGTTTTCACAGACATGTATTGCACTATGTGGAGCAAGAAAGATTCCCCTGGAAGTAAGGTGCCCACATTTTAGGTTATGTGCAACACCATAACTATGTAACGTGGTGAATCTCTGTAATGCAGCAGTGCAACCATCTGTTGAGCACTCTGACCTATATTTTTTAATGCTACTGTATGTTACAACTTCCTTTATTTACATCCTGACTGGAATGATACGGGAATTTCCAGTAGTTGAGTCTGCTGTACTACCTTTTTTCATGTGTGAAGTAATGAAAGAAGCATTCATTTTAAATTGGTGCTGACCAGGTCTTTGCCATTATTTTCCTCTGCTTTTCTCCATCACATCAGTTAGTTGTTATATATCACTTCTGTTGTAAATTAACAGTTATGCAGCAGGCAGTGTTTTATGACACCACAGAACAATATTTAATGAAAAGCAGCTGAAAATAAATACAAACCTGGTCAGAACAATATTGAAAGGTGTGCTCATTTTTTTTCATACATGAAAAAAAGTAGTCAACTAAGTAAAGCAGACAGGAATTGTGAAAAGAAGTGTATCATTCAAATCATGACTCGGAGGTAACTAGTGGCTGTGGCAATGTAAAGTAGCATAAAAAAGTACAGTTCAAAATTGTCACGACATTCTTGCAATGCTGCTTTAATTGATAATGTTAATATGACATTATGAGCTCACAATCGCACAACACACAAAATGCATCCTCCTTGCGTGCAGAAAATTGACAGGTGGTAACAAAGAGAAATGGGAGCGTTTAAGCACATACAAAGTCCCCCAGAATTAATGGCGCACTCAGTCATGTGCGCAGTGGTGGCACAGAGTCCTCAGATTTTTTCTGCATGCCCAAAATGCATCTGCCTTTTGTGCAGAAAATTGACAGGTGGTAACAAAGTGAAATGGGAGCATTTCAGCACATACAAAGTCCCCCAGAATTAATGGTGCACTCAGTCATGCGTGCAGTGGTGGCACAGAGTCCTCAGATTTTTTCTGCATGCCCAAAATGCATCTGCCTTTTGTGCAGAAAATTGACATGTGGTAGCAAAGTGAAAAGGGAGTGTTTCAGCACATTCAAAGTCCCCCAGAAAAAAATGATGACCGTGAGTGTACTGTTGCTGGTCCAATGTGTTCTGCAAAGTGATTCGAGCAAATGCAATGTGATCATCTCAGCTGGATGAAAGGGTGTCCTTTGTACACTAATTGTAGCCTTGGTGAGTTGATATATATAGATATATGTTTGTGTATTTTGTAGGTGAGGATAGGGGTTGACATGGTCTTGTACTCATGGTATTGTTCTGTATCACAGGTCACAGAAACTGTTGGTGTGCACATTGCAGTGCTCAAGGAGAATTTTTTGCTTTGGAATTGGAAATGGATAACTCTTAAGCACATGACTGTAAGTATTTTTTTGGGGTGGGGTGGGGGGAAGCATAGTTGCAGGTTTGCCTGTAATGATTTCTTATTTTGTTACTTCTTCACATATTTCATCTGCATCCTTCTGGAGTCTGGTTGTTAATGATGGTCATGGTCATCTAATGAAATGACTTCTGCATGTTACGTGTGTGCCCCAGCCCGGGGGGAAGGGGGTGCCTGATGTTGAAGAACTTTTTGGGATAAGGCCACTTTGACAGAACAACAAAGCATCTGGAAGTTTCCTAAAAAAAAAAACAAATGACTTCTTACAACTTAATTGTAATTTGGCCCTTCCTGGTTCTCAATCTCAAGTCAAGTTACATTTCAAACCCACATCTTGTCAAGTAACACAACCTGTGTGCAACTATTTCAACACTGTCATGGTCAGGGCTGCACAGCTGCAAGTTCAGAATACAGTGCATGAATGATATCTTACAGAAATAGTTTTGGTGACGTACACATGTCACTTAGTTTATGAATCATAGTCAGTCACATTTGCTGCAGTCCTTTCAAAGCAATGAAATGGATGAAATAAAATCTTCAAACTTACCAGAATGGATTTCACATAGGTTCCTCTGTATGGTACAGCTGCAGTACCATTCCCACCGAGTTTTAGCAAAGGAGACTTTTTTGTTAACCTGTAAAAAAAATAAAACAAATGTACCGTATGTGTTTGACCACTGCCACTCTGAAAGCTACAGAAAACAAAACATACAACTAAAGGAAGTGAAACAGTAAAACAAACATGAGTACACATACTCACTTTATGGTTTAAATATTAAGAAGCTTTATGTTGTGGCTGATGGATGTGGTGGTCCAGACAGACTCATACTCAGTGGTGGCAGTGGCTAACATCAGTCCCATTGGTGGTGGTGGTGGTCAGGGGGGCCAACAGACTCATGCTCAGTGGTGGCAGTTGCTATCATCAGTCCCAATGGTGGTGGTGGTGGTCTGGGGGGTGGACAAACTCATTCTCAGTGGTGGCAGTGGCTAACATTCCCAGTGGTGGTGGTCCGGGGGGGCAGACAGACTCATGCTCAGTGGTGGCAGTGGCTAAAATCAGTCCCGGTGGTGGTGGTCCAGGGGGAGGACAGACTCATGCTCAGTGGTGGCAGTGGCTAACATCAGTCCCAGTGGTGGTGGTGGTGGAGGACTTGGGGGTGGACAGACTCATTCTCAGTGGTGGCAGTAGCTAACATCAGTCCCAGTGGTGGTGGTGGTGGTGGTGGTCTGGGGTGGCACGCTGCCTTTTAACAACTTCAGTTAAATCCCGCCAACATTAACCACATCATCATCCTCATAAAGAAAGCTTCCCTCACAGTCATCTATATCTGAAATCTGACCACTGGGAAATTCTTTCTCCATTGTGTCATCATCTACGTCAGTGGTGGGCTGTTTCAGACAGCCAGTGCCACCAGGATGGTCCATCTCCACATCACCAAAACCACCATGACTTGGCTGGGTACGAATACCAAGGTTTCCGTCTGTGCTGGTATGTGCCTTTCATTCATTTTAATGAATTTTAGCAAGCTAACATTTGCAGGAGACAGGTTTGTCCGACGATCCCTGACTATTGCACCTGCTGAGCTGAATACCCTCTCAACACTTACACTTGAGGGTGGGCATGTGAGCTACTTCAGTGCCACTGCAGTCAGCTCTTGCCATTCACTGACTTTTCCAGTCCAGTACAAAAGAAGATCTTCAGTTATTGTCAGATGCCTGTTTTCAGACAAATATGACTCCACCATTCTCTGAGCCACACTAAGTCCGGTTGTTGATGCATCATCCTGTTCTCCCGAATCATTCATTTCACAAATACCCACTTGGGACAAAGCCTCTCAAAGCGGGTTGACGCCAGCCACTTTGGATGACAGACCACCTGGAACTGCAGTCCCCTTCCCCTTGCAGGATATGCTTGATAGTCCTACAGGTACACCTTCAGCCAGATTATGCCACTGAGGTTTGCTGACCTTGGCACGTGACTTCTGTGCCCCATGAACCAAGCGCACCAGTTGACCACTGATATTTTTTACCTGTTCAGGCCCTCCCTCCAGTACTGATGCAATTCCACGTTTGTATCATGGGTCCAGCATTGTTGCTATGGCAAAGTTGTCACTAAGCTGAATGCTCACAATGTGACAATTGTGGTTGAATACTGTCAGCATGTGTTGCAGCAACATACTGCTACCACCTTCTCCAGCGACATCAAGGCCATGCTGTACATTCACCAATGTCTCCCTCAGCAACTGCAGCAGTTGAACTGATTGGTTAATGGAGGCAGACTCGCCACTCACTGCCTGTGTGGCATGTTCAGAAGGCCACAAAATTGTTATTACAGAGTCCATGAGGTGCCACTGTTCAGTCGTCATAGACATGGAGGCCCTGGAACTGTCATGGCTAGTGTGCATCACAAGATATTCTGAGATGGCTTTGTATTGTTCATATAACCTCTCTGCCATGTATAAAGTGGAGTTCCATCAGGTGACAACTTCCAGCTTCAAGCGATGCTGAAGCAGGCTGTTTTGTATTTGCAACTGCAGCAGTTGGTCACGGGCCTTTCCAGATCATGAAAAGTGAGAGTAGATACGTCGTGCAACAATCAGGATTTCCTTTACATAAGGATGCTGCAGAAACTCCGGCACCACAAGATTTAAACAATGGGTCATGCATGGAACATGGGAAAAAAAATACCATTTGTGATGCATTTCACCACATTTGAGCCATTGTCACTTGCTATGAACCCAGCTCTTAGGGACAGGGGGTTTAGCCATTTGTCAATTTCAGTCAATACCATGACCAACATGTTCTCACCAGTGTGTAAACGGGTCACATTGTGCATAGCAATCATTGCATGCTGTTGAATTCCTGGAAGATTGCTACCGCAACAATCCACCTTACTGCACTGATTATTCACACTACCAACATCACAAACAACCCCCGGCACCTGCGCCCAGTGTGCAGTTATACACTAATATGAACTCCCTGCTGTTTTGCCACTTGTCCACATATCCATACTTAAATGGATGAATGGAGAGGAGGAATGTTGAAGAGCATGTCTTACTGAGTCGGACACAGTGCGGAACAACTCGGGGTCAGCACAGGTAGAAAAGTATGTCCTGGATGGGACTTTCCATTTTGAACAGGCACATGCAGCAATCTGCTGGAACCCAGAATTCTCCACAAAGGAAAAGGGCAAAAGATCAATTGCCAGCATTTCAGCTACAGCAGCATTAAGTTCATGTGACACTGTATGATTGGGGGGTACTTCAGCTTATGCTTAAAAACACTCTGTAACGTGGGCTGACCTAAAGGTTTTACATGGGGTGTGATCACAAATGGTTGTGCTCTGTGATGAATGGCATTGGCAGGGGGTGGAGAGTGGATGTTTGATGAAGACGGTTGCACAGGTGATGATGACAAAACCAGAAATGCAGTTATTTTGCCAGATTTGCCAACTGGGGTTGACGTACCACTTGCACTAGATATACTGCATTCACCACCAGCACCACCACCAACAAAACTGCTACTCTCACCAGCACTGGACAACATTTCAAAGTCATTATGCTCCTCCACCTCATCATGCCTGTAGTAATCCACTGCTCTTATTACCTCACTACTGCACATGTTTAATTTACTACTGGACTTAACAGTCATGGAAGGATAACATGCTCGTTATGGTTGCTGGTGATGAGGGTGAACGCCCACTGTGGTGTTAGCTGCCAGCCTAGCTGGGTCTCATGCCATGTGCCTATTCTTAAGATGCGATGTTGTCCTCCTGTTCCAGATGGCCCCTTTACCTCACTCACACGCACATGGCAAACCTGGCAGATTGCAACTGACTCATCATTTGCATCTTGAACAAAAACATCCCAAACAAGGGATTGTGATGCTGTGCTTTTAACATGTCCATGATGTTGCTTATTTGAGTCCGTTATTTTAAGCACTGAAGTGGGGGGGGGGCATGTGATGTTTCAGGCACTGCACACCTGGACTGCAACTGACCACCACAACTACCTATCATTATTACTGGGTCATCAATCATCAACTAAAACTGGTAAATCACAAGTTTTTATGGTGGCGGGGATTCCTGCAAACAGACTCAGACACAGCCACTTTGAGTTTCTTTTTTTACGGTTCCCAACTGAGGTCAATTACATCATCATCATATTCATCAACTTCACACACATCCACATCTTCTGCTTGGATGCTAGCATGTGGACTGCATGTTGCAACAATAGCAACATCATCGTCATCATCACATTCATCATCTACACCACCATCACCTGATATATACATAGAAACATAGACTTTGACGGCAGATAAGGACCGCTTGGCCCACCTAGTCTGCCCATTTCCCTATCTAGAGGATAAGCTGCAGATCCTATTTAACCAACTATCTATTTCTTTCTAACCCCCACAAAAATTGCCTTATGTCTGTGCCATGCATTCTTGAATTCTCCCACAGTTTTAGACCCCACAACCTCCTCAGGAAGGCTGTTCCATGAGTCAACCACCCTCTCTGTGAAAAAATACTTCCTCACATTGCCCCTGAGCCATTCCCCCTCTATCTTTAAATTTTGTCCCCTTGTTCTTGCACATCTCTTTTTCTGAAAGATGCTACCCTCTTGGACTTTGTTGATTCCACTGAGGTACTTAAACATTTCTATCATGTCCCCCCTCTCCCTCCTTTCCTCAAGAGCATACATATTAAGCTCCTTTAGCCTCTCCTCATATGGCTTCTCTTGCAGACCCTGCACCGTTTTAGTTGCCCTCCTCTGAACTGCCTCCATCCTGTCTATGTCCTTGTGGAGATGGGGTCTCCAGAACTGGATGCAGTTCTCCGGATGGGGTCTCATCAACTGTCTGTACAGGGGGATAACAGCTTACTGTTTTCTGCTGGTGATGCCTCTCCCTATACATCCCAGTATCCCCCCAGCCCTCCCTACCACCTTCTCACATTGCTTGCCAACCTTAAGGTCATCGGATATGATTACCCCCAGGTCCCTTTCCATTTTTGTTGTTGTTACTGTTGATATTTTTTCACCACACTGTGAATCACTGCATGGAAAATGCGTGACATTAACCGCCACGGTTGATGGATTATCACATTGTATGCTATCATTGACATGATTATCAGAATCCTCAGGTTCAGTTACTGGGATGTTACTGGGAAGTATGACATCATCTATGCTGCCACTCAGTTGCATTGCTTCACACTCCACTATATTTTTGGATACGGTACACTGGTCAGAATTCAAACTTGAGGCACCAATATTAATACTACCACCACCACTACCACCACTAACACTAACACTACCGGCTGGGAAAACATCATCTCCTCTGACTATGAGTGAAGCTACTGATTGGGCTGCAAAAAACATTGCAGGAGAAACATCTTTCTTCACATCAGCAATGCACTTCTGTGTCTGCGTACTGCCATGCCCACAGACTATCTTACTGCCACCACTGCCATGGCGAGAACCAGCTTTGCTTGCACATTTCTTTGCGGACATTTTGGGGGATCAACAACAAAATTATAACCAAATGTAGATTTTGTTACATTCAGTCTCTGATTGGGGGGGACGCTGGATGTGAAGCCAAAAACACAACTGTAGCTTCAGCAACAGATAGAGACTGTCAAGCAATGAAAACAACTTCAGTAACCAGTGGTGCTGATGAGGTCATACATACAATCCAATCTGGTAAAAAATTCCTTTTGCTGGTGGGGGTGGGGAGGAGAACACTAACTGCTGATTTTTATGGCAGTACAAGCAGCAAAGCAAAGAACAGATACCACGATCGCAGTACAAAATCAGGCAGCTGCAGTGGCTAGTAGGTTCACAGTGCTGCTCCTGCCCTGCAAATACACTAGTCTGTGGCACAATAAAAGGTGTATTATTCGATGTCACGCAACACCACTCACACACACACAGCACAGTTTCTCTGCAATGGTGAATGAGTAATGTGTAGCAAATTGAAAAGTTTAGTAATATGCCACGTATTGTAATGTAAACAACCAGAAATTATGAACCGCTGCACCAGATCCACACAACACACAATCAGCAAGAACATTTCAACAATTACTGACAATATTACTGTGTGTACATTAACACAGTCAGTTATATAACAAAAATATAACCAAAAAACAAAGAAATCACTATTTCTCCAACTTAAATCTACCTACAACACAGATACGCCCCTTCCCCAAAGCACACTTTCACTGTCTTTCCACTACACACACTCAATGTTCTACATTAACATTCAAAATCCACACAAAAACAAAAACGCTCAATGATATGAGCACAGGAGGGTTTCCTGCAATCAGTGAACTAAAGGTGGAGCCCCCCCCAAAAAAAGCAAAAATGCTTTTTTAACAGCTTTTAGTAGGTTTCAATCACAGACATCTCTCAGAACACACTGTCTCCTACTGCTTCCTATGCACACTACCCCAAACTGAGGCTGTGCAGACCAATATAGAGCCCATGTGACCTGAAATCCCATGAATCACTGCAAAATTCGCCTTTGGAGCACAAAAACAAGGCGAAGTGAGGCGAAGTGCATTGATCTCAATGCATTTCGCTTAAGATTTTGGTGGAGTAGTGGTCTGGGAAGGTGGATTAACGTGAAGTCAGTGTTTTCAATGGCCTTCGCGTTACCCATTATAATGTGAATTACTCCCCTTCGCATTGCGGAGCACTCTGCGAATCCGCCTTTGCTCCGCGAATCACTTCGCGGAGCAGATTGAGCCCATTTCGCCCACCACTACATATAAGTATTCAAGTAAGCATTTTGCATGGTTATTTGGATATTGACAGGTTTTGTTGTTTATGTGTGAGTTATTGGAGCTCCCATTTGTAGTTTTTAATAAATGTATGTAGTTTAATTAGTATCCATATTCAAGTAGTTATTGGTGCTACACATTTGAATATTATTCCCCTTCTCGCAATGTGTTTTCAGTCACTTTATTGCATATTGGTATATTTATACCAGAGTATGTATAAGGTGAAATGCTGCAGACACAATGCATAAAATACTGGGGGAGTTGGCTCTCGCTACTGATGTCAGGTTCAGAAAGAAAATGCCATCATTTATGGAGACAGGGAACAGTAGGAACAGTATGTGTATTCTATTCTTTTCCACATAACATTTGATTACATGTGCATGGAGACAGAGAAAAGCAGAGGTGCTCAGTTTACCAATATTACTGATTTAGTATATTACATGTACTGCTGCAGTAACACTGCAGAAATGTTTGGAGGGTAAAAACACGGTGTCTGGTGCATGATGAAAATGTCATTGCTTATGGAGACAGTGAGATGCATCTGTGGGTTTTTATTTTCCACATGTCATTTCATTTTTTGTAATGTGCATGAAGAAAGAGCAATGCTGAATTATCTCAATCAACAATCTTATTACTCATTTGTGAACTACTGCAGCCATGCTGCATGAATGATGTGAGTGTGAGTGCGTGTTTGGGGGAGGTGACACAGATATCAGGTGCATGATCACAATGAATTTATTATGGATACAGGGAGCTGTGGCTGTATGCTGCTTTTTTCCACCTGCTGTTTCTTTTTATGATTGTGCAGGATATCAGATGGATGCAGAAGTGTCTCTAACAGAGCTTACTACTCATGCATCGATTGTTATCTACTGCAACCAGACTGCCTCAATGCTGGTGGTGGGTGGGAGATAACTACTGATGTGAGGTGGAGGGTAACAATAGCATAGTTTACGGAGTTAGGAAGATGCATTTGTAGGACGTTTTTTTTCCACAGATGCTATTTTTTAATGTGCATAGAAATGAAGCAGTGCAGAAGTGTCTAATTTAGCAACTTTATATTTTACATCTTTTATGAATCTCTGCAGCTGCACTGCATAAATGCTGTAAGTATCAAATACATTACTACTACTACAACCACTAAACTGGCTCTTAGTTCTGCAACCGACACAAAGGAGATCACTGTATGGCAATACCAGGTGTACAGCATAATATGTGAAAAATGAAGATTTCAACACTACAGCCTTGTTTACTTCTTCCCCTGACCTTACAAGCCCTGGGTTTTGTGTGCTCCTCTTGTAACTCAATATCCGATGCAACCAGAATAACATTATGATTGTGCAACTGTATTACACTGTTGTGGCCATCCACACTCACTATTCCATTAGGAATTACCACCCTGTAGGGGTAATGAAGGCAAGGAACCCTGTAAGGGGGCTCCACCCCAGAGGTATCATGGGAAGGGTCCCTTGGCTAAAGGTACCTTAGGAAGGAACCCCCTGGGAGTAGAGAGGTGAGCCGCTGAAGGAGGAGGGGAGGATAGTGGGGCAAAGAAAAAGTGCTTCAGAGGGAGGCTAAAAGGAACTGCTTATATTGCTCAGGAAGTAGGCATGGCTGGTTGCTCATCCACTGAACTGCAAGCGTAGCCTTCTAATTTAATGACCCATGCAACCAGAATAATGTTATGTGTGTGCAATTGTATTACACTGTTGTGGCCACTCACACTCACTATTCCATTAGGAATTACCCCCTGTTGGGGTACTGAAGGCAAGGAACCCTGTAAGAGGCTTCCACCACTAGAGGTGCCACGGGAAGAGTCCCTTGGCTAAAGGTACCTTAGGAAGGAACCCCAAAAGAACTGTAGCAGTGATCGGTGACCAGGAGGTAGAGAAGTAGACTGACAGCAACAGGCAGCTTAATGAAATATAAATGAGGCACACAATTTAGCAGAATAGCTCCAGTACAGGCAAAGTGGGCAAGCATTAAGGATGCAGTACTTGAAGCAACATCCCATTGTGTTAGACAGAAAAGAAAGTGAAAAGAAGAAGGAAACCACTTTGGTTCTCAAATACAGTAGCAGAAAAGGTCAGAGCCAAAAGGCTGGCCTTCAGGAAATATAAGGGAACACAACGGGAAGAAGATAGGGAAGCATACCAAACTGCCCTAAGGAAGCAGGGAAGGCAGTAAGGCAGGCAAAGTCCCAAACTGAGGAAAACTAGTACGAACAGTAAAAAGAAGGTGACAAGACTTTCTATAGATACATTAGTGAAAGGAGAAAGTCCAGAGGGATGTGCTAAGCAATGGAGAAAGGAAGCATGTGAGGAGGAGGACCCTGTAAAGGCATCTACCCTAAATAGATACTTTTGCTCAGTATTTACTGAAGAGAAGGTAGGGCAGGGCCCACAGCTCAGCATCATGGACACAGGGAGGAGGGAGGAGCACTACTCCTTCACAAAAGAAAGGGTCCTACAAGAGCTTGCTAAGATCAGGTGGATAAGGCAATGGGACCTGATGGCATACATCCCAGGGTACTTAAGGAGCTAAAGGTGGAACCAGCCAAGCCATAGCAGAACTGTTTAGTGAGTCTCTGAGCACAGGAGAGGTCCCAGAAGACTGGAGAAGGGTTCATGTGATCCCTTCACAAGAGTGGTAGCAGGGAGGAGGCGGGGAACTACAGACCGGTCAGTCTTACCTCAGTAGTGGGCAAGATTATGGAGGCACTCCTTAAGGAAAGGATAGTGCAACACCTGGAATCCATAGGGGCACAGGATCCAAGACAGCATGGGTTTACAAAAGGAAGGTCCTGTCAAACTAATCTCATAGATTTCTTTGACTGGGTAACCAGAGTGGTGGACCAAGGGGGAGCAGTTGATGTTGCCTACCTTGACTTCAGCAAAGCTTTTGACACTGTTCCACATAGAAGATTGATAAATAAGCTGGGTAGGCTCGGGGTTGGTCAGAAGTTGGTTAACTGGGTTGCAAACTGGTTGACGGGCAGAAAACAGAGAGTGGTGGTAAATGGTATACAGTCAGAAGAGATGCAAGTCACAAGTGGGGTACCTCAGGGATCAGTCCTGGGGCCAGTCCTCTTCAACATCTTCATTAGTGACCTTGCAGATGGACTAGAGGGTAAGGCTTGTCTCTTTGCAGATGACACTAAGATCTGCAAGAGAGTAGATGATCCAGATGGGGTGGGCAGAATGAGAAGAGATCTGGATAAACTAGCAAAATTGCTAGAAGGGTGGCAGCTGGGATTTAATGCAAAGAAGTGCAAGATCATGCACATAGGGAAGAGAAACCCTGAAGCCACCTATAGGCTGGGAGGGGAGTTGCTAGCAGTCACAAAGGAAGAAAGAGACTTGGGCATCATCATCACTGATAACCTGAAATCATCCAAGCAGACCTCTAAAGCAGTAGGTAAGGCTAGAGGGGTGTTAGGGTGTATTAGTAGGGGTATCACAAGTCGTAAGAGAGAGGTAATAATCCCTCTTTACAAGACACTGGTTAGGCCCCATCTGGAGTACTGCTTGCAGTACTGGAGGCCACACCTTCACAAGGACATTAACTAAATTGAGGCAGTCCAGAGAAGGGCAACCAAAATGGTGCAGGGACTGCATCAGAAGACATATGAGGACAGATTAACGGAGCTCAATATGTGAACCCTTGAGCAAAGGAGGGAGAGAGTGATATGATCGAGGCATTCAAACACCTTAAGAGCATTAACAAGGTGAAAGAGTCTAACATGTTTAAATTTAAGAAAAATAGCAGGACAAGAGGACACAGCATGAGATTAGAGGGGGGCCAATTAAGGGGGAATGCGAGGAAATTCTTTTTCACAGATAGGGTGGTGGATGCATGGAATGGCTTACCACAAGAAGTGGTGGCTATGAATACAGTGCAGGGCTTCAAACAGGCATGGGATAGGCATAAGGGAGCAATACAAATGACTATGAATAGATAGGCCACTGACAGAGCAAAGGCCAATGGCACATTTATAAGGTAGAAAAAAGAAATGGGCAGACTGGATGGGTCTTGCTGTCCTTATCTGCCGTCAGCTTCTATGTTTCTCAGTTATATGGCTTGCATTGATGACAGCAAGGGTTTTCCAAAGGAGAGAAGGAGTGGCTAATAGGGCCACCATTCATCTCCATCCAACAGCAGAACCTACCTAAGTAAGCTAGGAGCATTACTAAAACTAAGTTTTGTGATCTGTGGCATGGTGAAGAGAAAAAAAACACTTGAAGAGGAAATTTCTGGGGATCCAAGGCCAAGATCACCTTTCATCCAGGCTTGGGATATGTTATTTTGTGATGACTTGGCTGTTATCTTTGAAATCAATTTCATAGGGGTGAAATCAGGATCAGACACTGGAGCATCCAATGAGGAGGAGGAAGTCAGAGAAACAGGGTCTGGAATAAAGAGGAACCAACATAAAGAGGGTAACAGTCAAGGCAATATGCGGCCCAATTGGGATCATGCACAGGCCAAACACAGCAGAAAGAAACATGGCAACAGCCAACCCAATCAGGGGATTAGGCATAGGCCAAACATAGCAGAGGAAACATGCAACACACAGCCCAGTCAGGAGATCAGACACAGGCCAAGTAGAGCAGAAAGAAACATGTTGACACATTGCCCAATCAGGAGAAGAGACACAGGCCAACACAGTGAAAAAAAACATCACAACATATATCCCAATCAGGAGATCAGATACAGGCCAAACACAGCAGAAATAAATATGGCAACACTCAGCCCAATCCGGAGATAAGGCACAGGCCAAACACAGCAGAAAGTTATATGGCAACACACGGCAAATCAAAGATCAGGCACATGCCAATCACGGCAGAAACAAACATGGCAATGCACAGCCCAATCCAGAGATCAGCAACAGGCCAGGCAACACAGAACCAAGCATGGCAAGACATGGCCTAATCAGAAGATCAGGCACATTCCAAACAATACAGAATGAAACATGGCAACACCGCCCCAATCAAAGACCAGGCACAGGCAAAACACAGCAGAAAGAAACATAGCAACACTGCATTTCTTCTGCTGTGGCACTCACACCCAATATATGCAAGGCACCAGAGCCTTTAAAAAAAGTATCAACTTTATTACAGAAAGCAACTAACACAACCTGATGCTTTTCGGATAAAAATCCTTTTTCAAATGTTAAAAACAGTTGTTCACATGTTCACTTTTATCCTTTCAGCAGTCAAGCAACATTTTAAAATGATTGGTTCCCCACAAGTGGTATTTAAATCAATTAATCAAGTATTGCACATCCCTTCAATCCATTATAAACTTTCAGTATACTATATACTGTGTTATCTAAAGTGCATAACAATAATTATATATAAACATCGCTAAAAAACAATCTCTACCCATATTTAAACAAAATAGATTTTTGAGTCATATATTATAATATTTACAATCACTCCACCACTAAATTTCACTTAGCGTTCTTCTCAGTATTGTTTCAGTTCCAAACCTGCATTACCAAAATTCCCTTAGCAGTTTTCTAAGTATGGTTTCAATTCCAGATCTGCATTTAAACCTGGTGGTTTATTAGCTCTAAGTCTAATAATCCATTCATTTTCCTTTTTCACGATTTTTCTCCTCAAACTACCCCCTCTGTTATTTAGACTCACTTTGTCAATTCCAATAAACTCAAAACCACGTTCTGTCTCATTATTTACCCCATCAGATGCGCTGCAGTGGCATACTGTGAATGTCACCTGCCCTATACTTATTGCTCTCACCTTGCGGCAACTGCATAGCCTGTAAACATGGAAAACAGAGCAAAAACCTTGTGAATGAGAGAAATGGGTATCAGTTTGACATCAGACAGCACATCACTTGTCATACAAAAGGAGTGATTTATATGGCAAAGTGTAAATGTGGAGCCTTTTATATAGGAAAAACAGAAAGACTACTTAAGATTAGAGTAAATGAACATGTGAGAGCAATAAGTACGGCAGATGACATTCACAATATGCCACTGCAGCGCATCTGATGGGGTAAATAATGAGACAGAACGTGGTATTGAGTTTATTGGAATTGACAAAGTGAGTCTAAATAACAGAGGGGGTAGTTTGAGGAACAAAATCCTGAAAAAGGAAAATGAATGGATTATTAGACTTAGAGCTAATAAACCACCAGGTTTAAATGCAGGTCTGGAATTGAAACCATACTTGGAAAACTGCTAAGGGAATTTTGGTAATGCAGGTTTGGAACTGAAACAATACTGAGAAGAACGCTAAGTGAAATTTAGTGGTGGAGTGATTGTAAATATTATAATATATGATTCAAAAATCTATTTTGTTTAAGTATGGGTAGAGATCGTTTTTTAGTGATGTTTATATATAAGTATTGTTATGCACTTTAGATAACACAGTATATAGTATACTGAAAGTTTATAATGGATTGAAGGGATGTGCAATACTTGATTAAATGATTTAATTACCACTTGAGGGGAACCACTCATTTTAAAATGTTGCTTAATTGTTGGAGGGCTAAAAGTGAACATGTGAACAACTGTGTTTCAACCTTTGAAAAAGTATTTTTTATCTGAAATGCATCAGGTTGTGTTTGTTGCTTTCTATAATAAAGTTTATACTTTTTTAAGAGCTCCGGTATCTTGAATATATCGGGTGTGATTGCCACAGTAGAAGAAACACAGATCTTACTTCATTAGGATTCCTTCAGTAGGTCATCACATATAGGACTAGCACCACCTGGCGTCTGGCTGCACGGTAGACATTTTCCTAGCAATACCTGATGGGGACTAACCACCCGACGTCATCTGACCGATGTCAGCGTGACACTATATAGTGGACTATCCCCATGCTTGCCCTCCAGTTTTTTCCCACCGTCGCCTTGTGTCAGTCACATTGCAGACTTCCCAAGTGATCGTCGTTGAAAGTTCTTTTTTCTCATCGGTTTTCACCGCATTTTTTTCCTGTTTGTCAAATTTTCTTCTATATCTTCACTGAAGAAGAAATGTTCCTCCTGTGGCATGCAAATTCCACACAAAGACAGCCATGTGAAGTGTGTAATCTGCTTACGCCCAGACCACTCATTTTCTTTTTGCCTGGACTGCCAGCCTTTTAATGAGGCCACATGTAAAAGGAGGCAGCAGGCTCTGGAGGTCTATCATTTGAAGACCTGGCTGGCGTCTTTAGAAAACCAGATGGAGCGGATCCGATCTTCTTCTTCATCTCCTTCCAAAGATGAACATAGGAAAGAGAAACACAGAGAGTGAAAGCGCTCTGTTCAGGTGTCCCAGTCTGAGACCTCTTTGCCCACGACCAGCAAGACTTCTTCCCAGCCGCTGCCTAAGGCCAAGCTGGCTTTGGAAGTAAGTCGGACAAGTCTTCCTCTGCTGGTAAGTTGGCCATCAGCTCCTCTGATGGCCGCACCATGCCTGCTGTTAAGTCGAGCCCCAGCTCCTCCAGGGATCACCCAGCTGCTGATAAGATGGTTACCCAGGCCTCAGGGATCCACATAGTACCAGCCGCTAAGTTGGCAGGGGGCTCCTCCCCCTTCTGCCTAGCTCCGTCTGGTCAGACGTCCATCTCTGGTGGGCACTCAGATGCAGCTCTTCCATCAGGGCCTAACAGCGCCCAACCTGACATCTGCAAGAGCCCGGGGGAGACTGCCCCTCCCTTTTCACCAGTAGCTTTCCCTGTTCAGGCCACTACCTTGAGCGACAACAGTGTAGAACTCCTGGACATTGTCCACCCATCTGGGTCCATTTCACACTCCCCTGATGGAGTCACAGGGATGGACGATCCTTCACAGCCATCTGGCCCTACTCCAGAGGCCCCTCCTATCCCTTCTGGGGGGCTCACTCCCAACCCGAAGCCTGTCCCTTTCAAGATCTCTCTGCCGGATCCAGTGACAGTCCCTCTAATGCTGTACTCCCCTATGATGGTCTCTGAGCCTGGGCCCAGTCATCTGCCCCAGCCTTCAGCTCTGGTGACAGACATGGTCCCTCCATCAGAACCCCTTTGCCCAGCTCTGATGCTGGCACCTCCGATGCCAGACCCCATTCCAGCACCAGATCGGGTGGTGCCAGTCCCGATGACAGTGGTCCTGATGCTGGCTGCCCCAACGTCAAACCTGCCACTGATTTATACAATGGCAGGTCCTACATGGGTTCCCCCTCTGTCAGACCTCTGATGTTGGGCCTTTACTCAAGACCCCAGACTGTTTCGCATTACCCCTTGGGATATCTTTGGGACTACCTCCCGGCTGGTCCTCCTCCAGATTGCAGTGGCACAGAGCATTATTTCCCAGGTTATGGTCAGTACCCAGGTTATGGCTACCCATGTTACCAGGAGTATCACTAACCTCCTCCCCCGGTAATCCCTCCACCTCCTCCTCCTCCCCACCCCCCAACCTCAACTTCCTCCTCCACCTCCTCCACAGGCTCTGGTTCAACTGAACTTCAAGACTCTTATTCAGTCTTGGAAGCAGTGGGCATGCTTGGAGCTGGTATCTGACCTGGAGAGCAGACCCCCACCTCCGTGCTTTCCTAGGTCTCCATCCCTGAGGAGCTTGTCCCCCTCTAATGTTCACATCTGGGGGACATCCTGCAAGGAGATCACTCTTCTGGATTTTGGAGACCATCTGGACATGGGGGATGATGATGATGATGATGAGGAGGAGGAGGAGGATGGTGATGAGTCGCCAGAGGAGTCCTCGGATCATGAGTCTTTGGTTCCTAAGGGCAAGGTTCCCCCAAATCCCCTCCAGAAGACCGTGCCTTTTTGGACCTCCTGAGGTCCATGCAGAACTACTTCGAGTGGGAGTTGGAGGAACAGGATCCGATGTGGCAGAAACTTGCCGAACACTTGGACCTGGAGTCTCTGTCCCCGATCCCTGTTCCTCAATGGATAGGACCTCACCAGGACCTCACCTCTACAGTCTGGCAGATGCCTCATTCCATCCCTTCTATCCCCAAGAGGTCAGAAAGGGTTTACCGGGTGCCCAAGGATGCCCCATTTTTTAATGCTCATCTGAAGGCAAACTCCGTTGTGATTTCAGCTGCTCTTGATCGCTCTTCAGCACCCAAGCACATGAGCACCTCTCCTCCAGACAAGGAGTTAAGGCAGATGGACCAATTCGGTAAGAAGGTCTATTCTTCGGCCACGTGCACTTCGGTCCCTTAATTATGTGGCCCACATGGTGTTGCACCAAAAAGCTACCTTGGCCAGGCTCGAGGCCCAAGTTCAATCTATGGAACCTTTGGATCTCAAGGAGGAGCTCGCCAAAAAACTCCACCTGTCTCATTTTTCTTGCAAGCATGCATTGTGGGCTACTTATGCCTCTGTTGTTTCAGAAGCCCATGCCTCAGCGTCTTCCATTGCTTTGAGATGACAGGCCTGGCTTCGCAACTCGGGCCTTGCAAATGAGGTCCAGTCTATGATTAAGGATGCCTCCTTTCAGGGATCGGTGCTCTTTGGTGGCAACACCAAAGACATCGCCACCGATCTCCAGGACAAAGGTCAGGCCCTGATGTCAGTGCGGGCCATGTGCCGATCGAGTGCCAACAACAGCAGCAGCCCTTTGAGAAAAGGACCAAGAGGCAGAGGAAGCAAGCCCTGGCTAATCACCAGGGCAAGCGTAAGTCCACAGGTTCCACCACCCCTCCCTCCTCCAAGAATCAGAGATGTTCAGGGGACCCTCCCCCTGACCGTCCTGCCACCTTCTAACTCCCTCACCCCACCCCCCTCCTCAGCCTCAGTGTGAGGATCCAGTGGGTGGAGGAGGTTAGCCTGCCATGCAAAGGAGTGACAGGGCATTACCTCTGAAGCATGGGTCCTGCGGTTGGTGTCTGCCACACATACCATAGAATTTCTGTAAATTCCACCAGACTCTCCTCTACTCTATTCATCCTACTCTTGAGACCAGGGTCCTCTCATCAGAGAAGAAATCACCTCTCTCTCTCTCTCTTGCTTAAGGAGGTAATAGAGCGTTCCCCTCTGGCAAAGGGGATGGGGGTTCTACTCCCACTTCTTCCTGGTTCCAAAAAGTCGGGCGGCATGAAACATTCTCAACCTGAGCAGTCTTAATCTGCTCGTCGAATACAAACACTTCAGAATGCTGACCCTCCAATGCCTTCTCCCTCCTCCCTCTCCTGCTGGAGAACCAGTGGCTTTGTGCTCTGGATATGCAGGATGCTTACCTGCACATTTCAATTTTCCCCAGCAACCGCTGGTTTCAGCGGATTTGTTTCCAAGGGGAGCATTTCCTCTTTCCGGTCCTCCCCTTTGGTCTGTCTTCAGCACCTCAGGTTTTTACCAAGTGCCTGGTGGTGGTGGCAGCCTTTCTGCATCACCAGGGCATATCAGTTTTCCCATACCTGGATGACTGGCTGATTTCAACCCCTTCCAGGGATGTGCTTTCGGAAGCTCTGCATTTTATTCTGGATCTGTTCTCCAAGTTGGGGATTACTGTCAATTTCCCCAAATCAAAGACTTCAGTTCATCAGGGCAGTCTTGGACATGGTCCAGAGCAGGGCATTCCTTCCTCTGGACAAGGTGGAAACTCTGGTCCATCAAGCTTCAATGGTGGCCTCATCCAGGATTATTTCAGCAAAGGAGGTCCTTTGCCTTCTTGGCCTGATGGTGGCCTCCATCACTACCATTCCCCTGGTGAGGCTTCACAAAAGAATCACTCAGTGGTCCTTGTGGGTGCAATGGGATCAACTCCTGGATGACCTGGACCATCCGGTCATGGTATCGTCAATGGTCCAGAAAGACTTGCTGTAGTGGAAGGATCCCTGCAACCTTTCCTTGGGTCTCCCATTCAGGAGCCCCATCCCCTCTACATCTCAGACTACAGATGCATTGAATATGGGCTGGGGGGCACACTTAGGGAACACCAAGCACAGACACTTTTATCCAGATCAGAGGCATTGTTGATTATCAATGTCCTGGAGATGACAGCGTTCTTGTACGCACTTCAGGTGTTCCAGACCCTTCTCCCCAAGGGATCACTGCTTATCCAGATGGACAACATGTCAGTAGTCTGGTATCTCAATAAACAAGGAGGAACTCGCTCATATCCTCTCTGCAGGGAAATGCTGAAAGTGTGGAACTGGGCAGTACAGCATGATCTGTCCTTATTGGCAGTGCATACGCCAGGCATCCAAAACATCCTGGCAGACAGTCTCAGCAGATCTCGAACCCTCAGTCACGATTGGGAACTAAGTCAGGAAGTGGCAGAGTCTCTCTTCCAAAGGTGGGGGTGACCGGATGTTGACCTTTTCACCTCCCCATTCAACTCAAAACTTCACAGTTTTTGCTCGCTCGTTCCAGGGCATGGTGCTTTCTGGCATGATGCATTGTCTGTCTCTTGGACAGGGACATTTTTGTATACCTTCCCTCCATTTCCCATTCTCCAGAGGGTTCTCCTCAAGTTTCAGGCAGAGAAGGCATGGATGATCCTCATTGCCCCCCTCTGGCTGAGACAGATCTGGTTCCTGCTTCTGCAACAGTTAGCAGAGGAACAACCGGTTCCACTTCCGGTGACTCACAACTTCTTGACAGAATCAAGGTCGGCTCATCCACCTGGGGCTCAGGACCCTGCATCTTCATATGTGGCTCCTGCAGACATAGGGGTCTCCTGCTTTGGGGTCTCCTCTCGGGTCGCCCAGATAATTGCTGAGGCTTGAAAGCCATCTACTAGTTCCACCTATGTTATGAAGTGGAAATGTTTTTCCATTTGGGCAGCTTCCAAAGATTGGAACCCTTTCTCTTGTTCTGCCCCACAAATCATGGAATACCTCCTTCATCTTTCAGATTTGGGCCTATCCTGTTCCTCCTTGTAGGTCCATCTTTCAGCTATTTCAGCATACCATGAGCTGGTGGATGGTAAACCTGTGGCTCAGTTGGAAGTCTCGAAAACCTTTCTGAAAGGGATTCTCCGTCCAAAACCGCTATCTGCAGCCGCACACCACCTTGGGATTTAAACTTTATTTTGGAGAAGCTCACTCTCCCACCTTTTTAACCAGCGAAGGACTGTGATTTATGCTTCCTGTCCCGGAAGACATTGCTTTTAGTTGTCATTACCTCAGCTTGAAGAATTTCGGAGTTTCAGGCTCTAGTTTGTAAGGAGCCATATTTAATTTTCCCTAGGGACCAGACGGTCCTCAGGACAAATCCTAAGATTTTGCCTAAGGTGGTTTCGGAGGTCACACTGAACCAATCAGTGGAGCTCCCTATATATTTTCTGTCCCCTGTGAATAGAGGTGAGGCACCCCTGCACACTATGGATGTGCATCGCACCCTCCAGTGCTGTACTCACCGTACGAAAGAGTTTCATAAGGATGACCAACTGTTTGTCTCTTTTGGCCCCAGATGTTTGGACAAAGCTGTTTCAAAGCAGTGCCTGGCCAATTGGTTGGGCAATTATATTTGCTTCTGCTACAAGAAGTATGACAAGCCTCTGCCGGGACCAGCCAGAGGTCATTCTACAAGGGACATTGCTGCTCCCATGGCTTTTCTGCACAACATTTCAGCTGCTGATGTCTGCGCAGCAGCTACATGGAGTTCTGTCCATACCTTTACCAAACACTACAGTCTGGACATTGCTTCTAGGTGGAGGCAGGTTTCAGCCTAGTTGTTCTGCAGGGCCTTTGGTCCTAGGCTGGTTCCACTCTTTTCCCTTAGTTGTTGGAGTTTTTTTCCTCCCTTTTTTCTCTCAGCCTCTCTGCAGAGGGACTGCTTGGGGTTCAGTCCTATATGTGAAGACCGACTGAAGGAACCCTCTCGAAGAAAGATAGTACAGTTACGTAGAAACTTACTATAACAGTAGATCTTCAAGAGAAGTTCCTTCAGCAGGTCATATTTTTCCCATCATCCTTCCCCCTTTTTTATTTAGTGACTCCAGACTCTGCTTCCTCCTGCTCTCAGGCCTATTCCAGGTTCCAGTGGGAGAACTGGAGGGCAGGGTGTGGCGTCCGTCAACTATATAGCATTATGCTGACGTTGGTCATGTGACATCGGGTGGACATTCCCCCATCAGGTATTGCTATAAAAAGTCGGCCATGCAGCCAGATGCCAGGTGGCACTAGTTCTATAATGTGATGACCTACTGAAGAAACCTCTTTTGAAGATTTACTGTTATGGTAAGTTCCTATGTAACTGCACTTTTTGATTTAGTTCTGTTGAGCACCATGACTCCTAGTGCCTACTCTGTTTGCTAAAAAATGTGGCAACATGCAGCCCAATCCAGAGATCAGGAACAGGCCAAACAATACATATCAAAGCACAGCAACATACAGCCCAATCAGAAGATCAGACACAGGCCAAACAATACAGAACGAAACATGGCAACATATGGCCCAATCATAAGATCTGGCACAGGTCTAACACAGCAGAAAGAAATATGGCAACACGCAGCCCATTCAGAAGATCAGCCACAGGCCAAACAAAGCAGAAAGAAACATGGCAACACACAGCCTAATCAGGAGATCTGGCACAGGCCAAACACAGCAGAAAGAAATATGGCAACATGCGGTCCACTCAGGAGATCAGGCACAGGCCAAACACCGCAGAAAGAAACATGGCAACACATGGCCCAATCAGAAGATCAGACACAGGCCAAACAATACAGAACAAAACATGGCAACATGCAGCCCAATCAGGAGTTCAGGCACAGGCCAATCACTGAAGAAAGAAACATAGCAACATGTGGCCCAATCAGGAGATGAGGCACAGGCCAAGCATAGCAGAAAGAAACATGGTAACACACGGTCCAATTGGAAAACAGCCACAGGCCAAACACAGCAGAAAGAAACACGGCAATATGTTGGCCAATCGGAGATCAGAAACAGGCCATGCACAGCAGAGAGAAACATGGCAGTAAGTATTGGTTATTCCAGTAGGGAGCATATACTGACAATAAGTATTTGCAATGCAGCAATAAAATGCAATGAATATCTGAAGCCAGTAGGCTGCAAGGTAAATGTATTGAAGCATAATAACTGAAAGCCAAGAAGGCAAAACATGCCAACCCGGGGGGGGGCACTGAGGGTTGAGGCACTAGACGCTACACCTCACACCACACCAGTGACCCGTGTTCGGGAATGGGCATGGGCTGACAGGGGTTGTCAGGGGAAGGGAAGGACTGAGTGTCTGAAGAACTGCTCTCCTTCTCTGGGGAGGGGGGATGTGCAGCACCGGCACCTGGTTGCCCCTGGTGGAGGCTGGGGAGCAAGGCACCTTGCAAGAGCATGACAGGAGCTGAGTGCAGATGCATTGAGGAGAACATGCACTGAAGTGTGCAAGTTCCTCCTTGGCTTGCGTCATTGCAGGCACTCGGTTCCAGAGGGAGCAATCACAGAAAAATGCTGGCTCCCAAAGGCATTTATGCATGGATAGTTAAAAGCAATGGAGGCAAAGGAGTAGTGCAAAATCATATAGCTTACATAAGCATGCTCCTTCCAATTGGAGCCACTATGCCACACTAAGACACTGTAGTCCCCCCGCCATGGGAAGAACAGGGAGCCACAAGCTGAGCATAATGAGACCAACAACAACTATAATGTTGGTAGGGTAGGAACCCTCAAAAGAGATGCCTTTACTGGCAAGGACCTAGTGAAGGACAATGTCACAGTATAGCATGCTGCCAGAGGAATGGGAACAGGGAGTGCAACTTAATGACTGAAGGGCTCAAAGTAGTTAAATTCTGAAACAAACTGCTAAACTGCCTGCAGCTGGAAGCTGAGAGACTAGACAGCAAGTGTAATAGCTGAAGTTTCAGTATACTGTAGCAATGCAGCAGTTGGTTCTGGCTAGGCAAACACAGAATAAATAGAGCAGAGCACACTGAACTCCACTACTGAGTGAATTGAGCTAGCATGGAGTGCAATGTGATCAAAGTTGTTAGCACACAAAGAACAAGAAGTAGCAGAGTGAAGCCTGGACCATGTGCAAATGATAAGGTTGGAAAGAGCTGGAGACAGCAGGCAGGAAAACAGCAGTGGATGTTAAAACACACAAGAATAATGCAGTTGACTGAGGGCTGGGAAAATCTGGTGAGGAAATGCAGCCTGAGAGCACAGGCATAGGGCAGCTGAAGGTATGGAAACAACAATGTGTAACCTAAAGCACAAATAAATGAGGTAAGCACAGGATGCTAGAAAACTAGAACACCCAAAAGAAACAAACAAGGAAAACACAAGTACAGGTGCAAGAAGGAAACATGCACACAAAGAAGCAGGGAGCGGCCAGAGGCAAGGCAAGGCAATGCAAATCAAAGGAGGAGAACAAAAACACAGAAGTCTGTCACAGACCAAGCAGGGCCAAAGGCACAGCAATGCGGGGAGGGGCAAGCCCCAGCAGGCCCCAAGAGAGAAGGTAGACTGACAGAGCCTCTGGATGAAAAGAAAAGTGCTTCAGAGGGAGGCTGAAAGGAAGTGCTTATATAGCTCAGGAAGTAGGTGTAGCTGGTTGCTCACCCATTGAACTGCAGACGTAGCCTTTTAATAGCTGAACCTTTAATGAATGGAGATGCAAAAACAATACAAAGATAAGTAGTAGTAGTAAAAGTTTTATTCATTACATACAATGAGGAACGAATCAGAAAGCTCGATTGAGACAAGCTAATTTTCAGTGAAGTCCTGTTTTACAAATGTGCAAATATACAAGATGCAGATGGAAATAAAATACAGTTATTGTAACAAAGATAATAACAATTCTACAGTATATAAGAATCACATGCACACAGTCTACTTATACAATTGAGTACAGAAATTCTATTACACCCTAACATATGCACTTACACACTTACACCTACATGTCCCTTAATCATATTTTTCTTAAGCTCATATTACTGTATTTCTATCAAAGTACATTCCATTGCCTCTTTAAAAAAACATTTATTTATTTCTCCCTTTCTAATTCTCCCTTGTTTTAAATGTAATTAAAGTGGTAAACAATTCCACAGCTTCGGGCCCTTATAGGAAAACAAATATTTACCTATTGGTGTTTTATAATTTGATAAACTGAATTCCAGGCCCATTGCTGATCTCAAACCTTTTTTTCCAAACCTGGGACTCAGATCACTCAATATATACTCTGGGGCCTTCCATAGTACACATTTTGTCATAAATTGGAGTGCATGTAGTGATCTTCTTTCATCAAGATTTAGATAAAGGACTTTATATTGCAAACTTAAGGTGTTAATGCTATATTTTACCCATCTTTATGCTTTCCATGAACATCACCTGAAACAAGCATGACCGTATAAAGTTAATAGATCTCTGTAGCAGTGTAACAGTGAAGAAGCATAAGGCCACTTTTACCATTAACAATTTTATCACTATAACAACATCAACACCAGTTCACATGTAAGACAGTACAACTGTATGAAAGAAACATTTGTTTTATAAATAAATCTACTTTTCACGTGAATGAACTGCAGAGCTGGGTGAACGACTGTTAGTCTCCATGACTACAAGTCTATGGGTAGTCCAGGACTGTGAATGAACACACACATAATTGACAGCTATGTGCAGTCAGTTGCATTCATTCCTATGAGGCTCACTAAAATGGATCCCCGCTCCCACATTCTTCAAATGATAATGGACATCCAGGTGAGGGTGTGTACTGAACAGCAATATAAAAAACACTAAAATTGTAAAAAGACAATAAAACTTTAAGTAATTTGTTACAAAATTAATAATAAATGACAGGCGTGGGTGTGCCTTGGGGCTGTCAACCCTAACGCTCACCCCATTCCATGAGTAAATACGCTGAGATGGGTACAGTACTGTTCATGTACTGTGCCCATCTCAGCTTATTTACTCATGGAATGGGGTGAGCGTTAAGGTTGACAACCCCAAGGCACACTGTGACAGGAAACTTCTGCCACTCTTGAGGACTGACCTTTCCTTAAATCTGTTGCAACAGTTATTCTATTTTCTTAGCCTAATCTATCCTTTGCAATTTCTAGTCAATAAGGTTGGCCACCTGTGGGCACCCCCTTCCCTTTCTTGACTGTGCTATATTGTCCTCTTTCATTTTTCTTTTCCCTCTCAGGTCCTCAGACAGGGCGGTTATTGTAGTGACCTCCAAATGTATGTAAAACAGGTTGTGTTTATCGTTGTTGATTTAGTATGTAATATCACTATGTTTTAAAATACCTTGATCAATATACCTTACGTTTATGAAACCTGTAAATGTTGAAAATACCATGGCACTGAGTGTTTTTGATAATGATAAAAAGTACTAGGTGACTACTATAGAAATTAACTTAGCTGCGCTATTTAAAATGCATGTAAATTGCTGTAAACTGAACAAGTCTGAAATGCAATGGTGATTTGCATATATTCCATGATGCTTTGCATTATGGAATTATGTATGATGTTGTATATCTTTGAAACTTGATTTGTTGTCAATGCCCTTTGGGGTAACCCATGTTTCAGTGTTTCTGCACTGAGGTTCTTTGTTTTTTGCTTGTTTATTTTTTGAGCTCCCACTATCCAAGCAAATGGGGCCCACATAAGGATGAAATGTTTCCACTGAAAAGTGGTTAGATCAGACAGCAGTGTTAGTAGGTGCTGGCTAAATGCAGAGAAAGGACAAACATAGTCTGTTGCTGCAAACTGATGTACTGAAGAAGGAATATGGCTTTGCAGAAGTGTATTTCCCTTTTTTTGAATAAACATCATACAGAGATCGTGTGCTGAACCTGACGTTTGGTATCTGTTCCATCTGTTATCCCTCAACCCCTCCACAGACATGGTGTTAGCAGTGAGATAACTTGCTGGAAGCATCTGGACTGGCAGAATAGGGACCTATTCTGGTGGATAGCACCCAGATTTTTTAGGTGGACCGATGCACCAGGAGTTGCCAGAGGAGAACCCAGAGAAGAAAATTCATGGAGTTCTGACCAAAACCCTGGCTGACAGACTGGGAGAAGCTGCCACCTGGACTGGACCTGGGAGCTCAGAAGAAGACCAAGCCTGAAGATGATGAAGAGATGCAGGTTGAGGCAGACTGGAGGTGCGAGAGACAACATCCAGGAGGTGGAGACCCTGATGAGGATGATCCACTGGAGGAGTGAGCAATGGCTGGAGGCAGATCGGCTATGCAGAAAGGTGGAACACCAGTGCCAGGTGCTCAAGAGGTCCCTGCCAGATAGTTTGCATAAAGAATCAGAGGAAGATTTTTTGTGAGCTCAGCTGGAGGATGACCACCTGACTGAGTAGGATATTCCTTTGTTTCCTGTGTTCCCAGGATGTTAGCTGTTGGAGGTTGGAGATGCAAGTATGAAACTTGAATGTGAGACCCTAGGTAAGACTGTGTCTAGTGATGTTGTGCTGGGTTGAAGACTCCAAGCAAGCAAGAAGAAGTCCATGAGGCTAAAGGGATGTTTTCTTGTACTGATGCAGCTAAATCTAACGGTATTGACTGCGGTATACTGCATGCCAAAAAATTCTAATGTTGCCAAACTGTTACAGTATGTTAAGATTAAGGAGGGTAGAGGTCATTAAAGAAAAAAAATGGCACCCTTGGACAAAGGGAAAACTCTCACACAGTTTACTAGATGGTAACAGATGGCTGAAATAAGCACACTGATTAAAAGGAAGTTTATTAAGACACCCCAGAGTTGAAAGGTTTAGGAATCTGCTGTTTAACATTGCAGGGTATTCAGCATGGGAGGTTACTTGGCTTCCTGCAGGTTTCTGTAGAGACCTGCCTAGGGATAAGATGACCAAGGATTTGGGATCATAGGTTATAAAAGGTTGAAATAGGAGACTAGAAGCTACTGTTGCTCCTTCCATATTCCCACAGAAACCTTGTGTAAGACAGAGGGGTCAAGTTAGTTGCAGGCAAGGCCAGAAGTGGCTCTGCAATGGTCACTTTCTGTAGGCAAAAGTGTAGAATGTTTGGTCAGGGGTTGGGCCTGATGTCAAAGAAAGAGGTACCCAAGGGCAGACAAGGAGTCAGAGGTGGTACTTATATTTTATTCTTTTCTGAGTGAAAAATTACCAAGGAGGAGGTGGGTGGAAAATGGATTGGAACCTGTGTTGGGGTAACACCTGAAGAGTGTCTACCCTCAGGTGTCTGTGTCCGTAGCAAGTGAAATCAATCAAGAGACATAGTGGGTTTATATAGAGGAGCTGAACATAGAACTGGGCCCCTGCTTAAAACCAACATTATCTGGTGGGGACAGAGCAGTAATTACTCACCCCAGAGAAATTGTTTCTACGGTACTGGACTTTTCAGCCATCCAGATTTTTTGGTTGAGAAATATGATGTACTTTCCCTAAAAGGAGATGGGAAGGTAGTGTTAGTCTCTGCTGACAAATATGTTAATGCCTCATGGTAAGCAATGGTGATAACCACTATGTTTATGACAGAATGTTTATCGTTAATAGGAACACTGAGACTAAGCTTCTGAAGATGGATGGGTGGAAGCTGCATCCCTTCCTAGGACAGGAAGGTGGTAATCAGTCTGCAATAACTGCTTCCCTCTTAAGGTGGGGATATGTGAAAGGAAGCTCCTGTCACTCTTGAGGACTGACCTTTCCTTGAATCTGTTGCAACAGTTCTTCTATTTTCTTAGCCTAATCTATACTTCACAATTTCTAGTCCATAAGGTTGGTCACATATGGGCAACCCCTTTCCCTCTCTTGACTGCACTATATTGTCCTCTTTAATTTTTCTTTACCCTCTCAGGTCCTCATACAGGGAGGTTATTGTGGTGACCGCCAATCATATGTAAAACAGGTTGGCCCAGATATTCAAAAGAGTTGAGCCATGCACAATAAGGTTGCGCCTGCACAAGTCTGAAAATGCGCCATTCTGCGATATTCAGCAGGAGGCAGTTGCACCCCCTAAATCATGCTGAGCAACAGCGCAATGATAATGAAGGCATGCACAACTGAAGGGGGAGGAACCATGCATAAAAGGCGCAGTACAATATTCAACAACTTGCGCCATGCGCAATAGAGGAGCAAGTGGAAGTTGCGCCATAGCGGAAATGAGCCAAAATAAACGGGAGCAAGGGAGAGGTGCAAGAACGCTACATGGAAGCCACATATGAGAGCAACACACAGCAGGACACACTGGGCAGCAGGGACACACAGAGCCAGGCAAGAAAGGGCACCTGGAAGCAATAGCCACAGGGGAATGTGTGGGGAGAAATTGCACAAGGGGGATGTACACCACACAGCAGTGAGGCATGCCCAGGCAGGTGTTCCTGATGCAGGGGAAGTAGCAGTGAGGACAGCAGGGGGAATACAGTAACAGCTGCCAGGGGGGTGAACACAAGCCAGGGACATGGACAGTGCCACCTTCCAGATGGAGGCTGTGATAAGGGGGGTGAGAAGGTGGGCAACAGAAGGTCATGTCCATGTAAGGGACCGTCACTGGTATGCCCCCAACAGGCAGTACCGAGCCCACACCACCTTTGAGCTGTACAGTGATACCGAGATTGTGGGCTGGTACCACCTGAATCGGGCAATTCTGAGGCAGCTCTGTGAGCTGTGCAGTGATGTGATGCAGGCACCCACACGACGGAGCCATGCCCTGTCAGTGGAGACCAAAGTGACAGCTGGCATGTGCTTGCTCACCACGGGCACCTTCCAGAGACCAACACGGGACACCACAGGCATAACCCAGTCTGCCACATCATGCCGCCTCACCCAATTCCTCAGTGCACTGCTGCCACATGCTGCAGAGTACATCCATTTCCCCAGCACACCGGCGGAGCGCACAGCAAACATACAGGAGGTCCACAGGGTAGAACATATGCCTGGTGTGCTAGGGGCAATAGACTGCACCCATGTGGCCATCCGCACACCACTTGGCCCCGAGGGGGCCGCATACATCAATCGCAAGGGCTATGCCAGCATCAACTGCCAGGTAGTGTGCAATGCCAGGGGGCGCATAATCAATGTCTGTGCCATGCACCCTGGGGGAGCATATGATGCCTTCATCTGGCACCAGTCAGCACTGTGCCACAGATTTGAGAGTGGGGATATCCCCACTGGACACCTATTGGGTGAGTATGCAAACCACATGGACGATCATAAGGCCTGGGGGGGCATGGTCAGAAGTGACATCAGCAGTGGCCTACATGGCCTGGAGCAGGCTAATGCTGAGCACCAAATTAACCTCCACCCTCTACACACTGGTGACAGTGGATACCCACTCCGTCCCTGGCTGCTTACACCCTACCGGTGGCCCACGACCCCATCACAACAGCGCTACAATGAGGCACATGCCACCACACATAATGTCATCGAGCGGGTGTTCAGGATGCTGAAGGCAAATTTCCATTGCCTGGACACCTCCGGCGGTGCCCTACAGTACAGCCCCTCAAAGGACTGTGGGCTATTCCTGGCCTGTTGCATCCTGCACAACATGGCCAACGAACATGGAATAGCCGTATAGATCAAAGAGGGGGACAGCGATGGGGACGATGAGGACTCCAGTGATGATAGTGATGGGCAGCCCCACCTTGTCCGATGGGACTCCCGACTGCTCCGGCTAGCACAGCTGCACTGGGACACCATCACGGAGGAGCACTTCAGCCAACCCAGGTAAGTCATGGGGCCATGTGCAACCACCAGTGGCCAAGACACAACCCACCATCATGCATGGACACACACCAGGGGTGCATGCCATCAAGGGAAGTGGCTGGGTATGGAACCCCACACACAACCAGGGATGGGTGAGGTCTAACATGCCACGCAGACGGACACACACACATGCACACACACACACACAAAGCGCAGCAAACCTGCACAAAGGGTAGGAGGCACACCAACCGAGGATGCCACCCCAGCCACACACATGTCCACAGACCACCACACCCACTGCCTGTCCATGTGCATGTGTCAGATGCTGAGCACCATTGCACATTGGTGTACAGTGCAATGCAGGCATCATCATGCACACACAACTGTGGACAGCAGCCGGGAGGGTGTGCAGATGGACTGTGTGTCCGCGTGCAGGGCCGGGTACCCACCCTTGCACTGCCCACTGAAAGATACAATGCACACAGGGCATCACCAGACAGTAGACGCGTTGGGAGTCAGGTCAGTCATGCAACACAGTGCCCGGCCACCACGGATGCGTGGGTGGCCCTGCTGAGACCCACCAGCACTGACAGGCTGACCACTGGCCTCATGGGGTGGCACCGATGGTCCCCCAAGGGTTCCACTGCATGAACGCGACCATGCTCATGCAGGGGTCTGCAACACACTGAACATGCCTTCACCAGGTGTGCTCAGGATGCCCACAGCTGAACCCAGTGTCGACAGGGAGGGTGTCACACGATGCTGGGAATGGGGGGTGGACAGTGCACTGTGTGGTGTCTGCGACGCATGGGCACATGACTGTGTGTCCATTGTGGCCATGACAGCAGTGAATGCCTGTGCATGCCTGTCAATGGCAGTGGTCACATCCTCCCGCAACTGGTCCATCCCAGCCAGGATAAAAGCAGTGTCTCTGCTGTGAAGCTCCTCTGCCCGCTCCAGAGCCACACGCAGTGCATCCATTGACATCGCAAGCCGCATCTGCTGCTGGACTGATGCTTGCAGTAGGCGGGTGTGCTCATCCATGAGGTTATCTGCCTCCTCGGCATCCTGTCCCTCAGGGTGTGCACAGCCCTGATGCTCAGCACCTCTTGAGGGTGGGTGCTGTGCACCAGGACCAGGTCTGGGCATGTCCACAGGTGGTGCACAGATGCCACCGCTGGACCCTGTACCCCAAGCCCATTGGATGACCGCTGATGCTGCCCCTCCAGCTGCTGCTCCCTAGGGCTCAGCGGTGCCACTGCAGTGTCTGCAACAGTCCCACTGTCCTGAACAAACACCAGTGCTGCCCCAATGGCACTGACAGGCACAGGCTGGGACTGTGCTGACATGCAGGCCTCCATGGCAGCACCACCCACAGCCATGGCCGCAATGTTACCTGATGTGTGGCCATCCCATGGCACACACATGTCACTGCCCATGCTGTTGGCGACATCATCATCGGTGACGGACTCTGCACCAGCCTGTGTCACAGCATGCTGGCATCTGTGGACGCTGTCATGCTGGGACATGGGAAGGGCTTCCTCAGCACCTGTTACAACAACATCAGTGTGGACAGCCAGATGGGCCCACTGTCACACTCATCCACATATACCTATGGAGTTGGATGGGCCCTCCTCCATCTCCAGCTGACTGTCCTCAGTGGACAGGCCAACCACTGCTGACCCATGCAGATGCTCAGGATCTGTAAGGGAAAACAAAGTTGCGTTACTGCATGTGACCTACCTGCCCCCCCATAGACAGACCATGACTTACCATGCAGTGATGGGCCACCACCCATCTGGAAGCCACCACCTGGAACACCCTCAGTGGCACTAAATTACATGCTTCCAGCAATCCTCTCATCCTGTGGGGTCAGGTGTACCACCTCCGGCTGTCCCCCACCTGTCACAGCTCGTACTGCCCTGATGGCAGCCACCTCCTCCTTTATCCTCCTCCTGTCTGTGCCCATCTTCTTTGCACTCCTGCACGGAGCGCTGGTGGCTGCCATGCAGGTTCACAGCACGTGCCACCTCCTCCCATGCAGCAGCACGGGCTTGAGGTGTTCCCTGCCGTCCGCTGAGAAGTGCCTCCTGATCCAGGTAGGCTTCAAACAGGGCTTCGGTCTCAGCCTTGGTGAAATTAAGCATCCTCCTCCTCCCACCACTGTGTTTCTCCTGTCCCACAACTTGCTCAGTCATTATTTAGCCTGTAAGAATGGCAGTTGTTACCTGTAACTGTGCAGTCCCATGCATGTCTCTAAATCCTCAGTCCACACTCCCAAACAGCATGCAACTCATCAATAGACTGCAGTAACCGACTATGGCCACTGCAGCCCAATGTCGCACTTTTATAGCGCAACCCATGCAGATGAGGCAAGGTGCAACTTTAAGTGGATGCAAATTGCAGTGCTGCACCATTGCATGGCTGATTAGCTGTTTTGCATATGATAGATGAATATCATGCTGTTGCGCTTTGCGCAATTGTGTTGAACGTGCTGAGTCAATGGCGCAGTTCTGTGACATGCATAGTACACACCTCACTGCGCATGCCCGGGTTGCTGACGCAGGCATCTGCCGTGCTGCTGATGTGCTGTGTGTGGGAAGCAATGCAGGGAATGGCCACTATTGTGTGAGTGGCGCTATAGCAATGTTCACCTACATGGCGCTGTGGCACTGGGCCATCATAAGCGCACTGAGGCAACAGCGCGGTAGGCCACTACTGGCGGTAGCACACTGGCAGCCAACTGCGCTACACACATTGGGTTCCCATGGTGCTGTGCGTGTCCGTGTGCCAGAGACCCTTGACCCTGTGCCTGACCTTTGCCCCCTAGGCACCATGCATCAGGCATGGGTGCACCACTATCATGCTGTTTGGTGACAGCGCAATAGGGAATGGCAGCGCTGTACCGCGCAGCATCTGCACATGGGGAGCCGTGCTGCAGAGCACCATATTTGCAAACCAAGCAGGGAGCATGGTGTGCAGTAGGGCTACTCAGTGGACTCAGTTAGAGCTGGCCAACCTAGTGGCCATAGTGGAGCCACACCATGGGCCACTATTCAGGGAGGCACCCCTGAACAGGTCCAGGAGCCAGGTGTCGGAGGAGGTGGCCACTGGACTGAGGAGAAGTGCAGAGCAGTGCTGCCACAGGTATGGGGCCTGCGGCGGAGGGAGCCAGAGCTGCTAGCCTGCCTGTGGGGACATGCCAGGAGGGGCATGGTGCCATGGCCAGGTAGGTGTTACATCAACACACTTTTATCCTCTATGTGGGTATCACAGTTGTATGTGTCCAGCACATGGGGGAGGGACTATCTGGGGTTGGCTGTGGTAGTAACAGGGTGTGGAGTGGGTGGGTCTGGCTGGGTGGGAGGGCACACAGCTTGGGCAGGGGGGCTTTGCTATGGGATTGTACTGATGTTCTTTTCTCCATGTTTGCACCACAGGCCCAGAAGAATGGCGCCTGGCCCATGAGCTGCGGTGCAATGAAGAGGAGAGGGTGGCCAGGTGGGGTGAGGGTCAACAGCGCCTAAGGGACTGGTCCGATGATGGTGAGTGCCATAACTCCATGATTACTATTGCATGCTGTGTAACAGGGTGGGCAGCAGGGCATGGCCACCACCCATCGACACCACTACCATGCACACAACTTGTTACAGTCAACACTGTCCAGTGGCAATGCATGTCTGGGAGTGCATCGATGGTGGTTCATGCGTACACCGGGAACATGGCTGTGCCACTGCCTTTGCACCACATAGCTATGTCACTAAATGGCCACGGTGGTGCTGTGCAAGACTTGGCTGGTGGGTGTGTGCAGCATTCCGCATGGCTGTATGTGCCTGGGTGGGCAAGTCATGTGGACGTGATCACTGTGGGTGGTCACACACCATCACAGAGGTATGTCCCACGGCCATATGCCATGCACAGTGGGTGGGCTGTATGGGACTGTGCATTCACACCTATTGACTGTGCTCTCTTGTCCTAGGTACATGCCAGCTCTGAGACATAAGGGATGCACTGCAGGAGATCCTGCAGGTGGTGAGGGCATCACTCAACATCCTTCACAGGATCGATGAGACCAGGGTCCTGAGGAGGCACAGACAGCGATGGAGCCAGAGCAGGGAGCGGCACTCCCATTAGAAGTCCCTCTACCTCTGATGTCCCCTACCCCCCTGGACCCACCCTCACACCCCTCCTTTCCTGTCCCATTTGTCCACTCCTGACCCTTACCCACCCCCACCTTGTTTGTGGCCCTCCTCCCCACCTTGTATATACTGTTGTAAATAGTTAACTTTTATATGTTGTTTTAATACAGTTATTTTGATATGAATTCTGTGGCGGTCTCTGATTTGCAGCAGGCTATAGGTGCTCAGCTGCAGTGGTGTGCATAGCGTCATGGGTGGTGCGGTCATGGGTATGTGTGTGTGTCCATGTGGAGGTGACTATGTTGTGGGGGTAGCTATCAGTCAGTGTCTGTGGTGTGTGTGTTGTGCCCTGTGCACTGGATGACTGTGTGCAGTGGTCCATGGTGCATGCTCTGTGTCCATGGTGCCCCTATCAGCCCATCCATGGCCTGTGCAGCTGACACCCATGCAATCTGTGACCTGCACTGTCTGCTGGCATGTCAGTGGTGGCAGTCCATGCAGGGCAGCCACTGTACCCATCACACTGCGGGTTGCCTCCTGTCACTGGTGTGGTGCATGTGTGCCTCGGGTGACACTATGGCCTCCACAGTTGTTGTCCCACCTCCATGCTGTGGCTTGTTTGTGCTGCAGGGGATGTGCACCACTGTCTGTGACTTATGCTCCAGGAAAATGCTGGTGGCATACAGGTTCACAGTGCCTGCGCAGGGTGGTTGGCACTCCAGTGCCATGGAGGACTGCAGATTGTGTGTACACAGTTTACATGGGCCCATGTTGGGGGCTTGGTTGTCCCGCCACTGCATCCCTGTATTGTTGTGCCCTTGGGTATGGGTGGGTGTCTGTCCATGCACTGTGTGGCATCCAGTGTGGTGCATGCTTCCACGTACCACTGGGGGTGTCTGTGCTGACTGTTGTGGCCAGTGCTGGGTTGAGGTGTGTCACTGGGAGACTGTGCAGGGTGCTGTAACACTGATGGTGGTGTCAGGGGCAAGCTCTGTCCCATGTGGGGTACCTCATGTGCACACACAGTGGTCTCTCAGCAGTACCTCAGGGGGACTGTGCATGGTGGCACTGTGTATGCCGTTGTTGCATCGCTGTGTGCTGCCACCCGCTGATGGGTGCTCATGATGGGGCTGCCTTGCATGGTTCTGTGGTGCACAGGGTTGCAGTGTCACAGTGGGGGTGGTGGCATGCATGGGATTTCCTGCAGTGGTGGACACTGCTCCCGGGCAGGGTGTCTAGGGGTCACGGTGCAGGGTGTGCTCTGTATTGGGGGGATGGTGTGGCATGGGGTGGTCAGCCCTCCTTGTGTGCCAGTCACAGTTTGCCGGGGGGTGTGATGTGGCACCATGGCCCAGCTGTGGGTTGGTTGCTTGTCTCTATGGGCCGGTGGTTATTCCAGCCCTTCCCCAGTTGTGCAGTGCATGGGGTGTGGGAGGGATGATGTCTGTTCTGCTGTGTGTTCCTGTGCCCATCTGTGGCATGGGTGGTGGGCCCCTACCTCTCTAGTTGTGCAGTTGCATTGCCCTGCTGCTGGGGGGCATCCCTGGTTGTGCTATGGCACCTCTGGTCAGCTCAGCTACACATCCCTTGTTGTGCTATGGCACATCTGATCTGCTCAGCTTCCCCTCCCTAGTTGCGCTATGGCACAGGTGGTGCGATATTCAGTCGTTGGCTGTAAGCACAGTTTGGCCGGCTCACTTTTTGAATATCGCGCCTCTTGCGCATGGGCATAATGGACTTGAGCTTGCTCCTGCTATTGTGCACTTTTTGGGCGCAGTTTGAATATCTGGGCCGTTGTGTTTATAGTTGTTAAATTTAGTATGTAATAGCACCATGTCATAAAATACCTTGATCTATATACCTTATATTTATGAAACCTGTAAATGTTGAAAATACCATGGCATGGGGTGTTTTTGATAATGGTAAAAAGCACTAGGTGACTATTATAGAAATGAACTTAGTTGTGCTATTTAAAATGCATATAAATTGCTGTAAACTGAACAAGTCTGAAATGCCACGGTGATTTGCATATATCCCAAGATGCTTTGTATTATGGAAGTATGTATGATGTTGTATTTCTTTGAAACTTGATTTGTTGCTAATGATCCATGTTTCAGTGTTTCTGTACTGAGGGTCTTTGTTTTTGGCTTTTTTTTTTTTTTTTTTACTTTTGATCCCCTACTACCCAAGCAAATGGGGCTCACATAGGGATGAAGGGTTTTCACTGAAAAGTGCTTTGATCAGAGAGCAGTGTCAGTAGGTGCTGGCTAAGTGCAGAGATAGGACATACATAGCCACTTGCTGCAAACTGATGTACTGAAGAAGGAATATGGCACTGCAGAAGCTTATTTCCTGTATTTTGAATAAACATCACACAGAGATTGTGTGTTGAACCTGAAGTTTGGTGTCTGGCCAATCTGTTATCCCATAACCTCTCCAAACACACCCCATGCCTGTTGGTGCCTGCAGGTTGGGGGGGGTGATAAGATTGGAAATCCTAATACCACATTTCCCTACTTGTGCTGCTTTAACCCTAACTAGTGCATTAATGAAGTACATATATGCATATGTGTGTATGTATATGTATATATATATATATATATATATATATATATAATGGTAGCACAGTAGTGCTACCATAGTTAGGGTTGAGGAGCCATTTACATGTTAAACCTAAAATTTTACACTTTAGTAACTTTGCAACAATTCAACGGATTTGCCTGAAATTTGGAACACATGATCAAAAACCATAGATCTCGGGATCTGCCAACTTTTTTACTGTTCGGATATACAGCTGTGGAGGTATTAAGCATGATCTGCATGCGCGTTTACCCTCTTTTTGAATTCTTTGCTCATCTTTAGAGGGTGCACAGTTTGCGCGACCAGTCTGAAATCTTCAGGGAACATGTGGCTGGGGTCCCCAATGTGCCTTTTGAAGATTTCCTGAAAAAATATTGAACGGTTCAAAAATTATTAAAAAAACAAGTTCCCATTGAAAGTCAATGGGAAAAGTTAACAAAAAGTTTGAGAGTGTCGCAAATGCAGTTTTTACTTTCGAAAATGGCCTTTTTACTGTCGCAAATCCACCATTTTGTTTTCAGTTGGTCATCAGAAAAATGCTTGGCATTTAAATTTGGGACCCTCTAGCAACCTAATTCTTTTTGTATTCACCTAGTTGGACTCTGAGAATGCTAGGCATGTCTTTATTTTGGGGTAAAACACCCCAGAAACATGTTGTTAAAATGTCTGGAAAAAGTACTTTTGCAAAGTGCTTTCGCACTTGCGACACTGTCAAATGAATTTGCTAAAGCTTTCGCAAAGTTCGACAGTACGTTTCCAGGCTGTGTGAAAATGACAGCAATTCTTTGCCACGCTGCTGCAAAAGAATGGTTCGGTCTTTTGGGCTGAAATGTGGAGGGAACATAGCCAACATCTAACAGATGTGTATTTCAGTGTTTCAGTGAAACAATTTTTACAGGGCAGCAAAGTTACAGCACTCCAAATTTGACACTTTTTCCCATAGGATAACATTACGGTGTCCACTGCATTACAGGAATCCTTTGCCGCCCTACTGCAAAATAACGGTTTGGTCTTTTGGGCTGAAATTTGCAGAGAAGAAAGCCAACATCCCACATTTGTGCCTTTTACTGGTTTGGTGAAAAAGCATTATAGGGAGACAAAGTTATGGCACTCTGAACTTCTCTTTTTTCCAATAGGATAACATCACGACATTCGGCGTGCATTTTAGGACCCATATCTCGGAAACGGTGCAAGATACGGACTTTTCATCAGAAAAATTCTTAGTCCCTTTAGGTGCAAAACTAGCCAGGAAGGTCATAAATCATATGACTTTAAAAAAAAATTTCTACGTCATACAGTTCCTGAGATGTAAGCAATTTAGTATTCCAACTCCTCATTTTCTGCTCCAAGATCCATTATTATGCATACATTCTTTGTACTCACTGTCTTTCTCTATGCAGCTTTTGAGGAAAACCAGCCTGTGCACTTACATTGCTGTTACCCTTACTGCTTCTGCTTGCAGTTCCATAACTGTTTCACTTACTGTTCCTGTCTAGGGCATCATGTGCGTTACCCTTCGCATTTCCATTTGCACTTGTGTTTGCGTTATTTTGACCATTTCTGTCTACAGTACTGTTTATCTTTCTGTTTAGCTTTGCGTCACCATGCGCATTACCATTTGTGTTTGCTGGCACGATGTTACTATGTGACAACATCATGTAGGCGGAGTGTGGGGCCAGACGTTTATCCCTCCACTGCAGTACGGTCTATTTCTCATTATCCTTCTCAAAAGAAGGGAAACTAGAGCAAAAACTCCATTTAATGCATTAGTTAGGGTTGTTTCACAATGACAAAAGTGGGATCAGGCGTTGGGGTTGAAAGCCCCCTAGGACCCCCACAACACCCCAACCGGCATCGGGTGCGCATTGAGTTGTTGGTCCTAACTCACCCATTTTCCTATACCTCTGCTTCTTCACACATCTGATGGGGTGAGAGTTGGGGCGGCAACCCCAATGCACACCTCAATGCCGGTTGGGGTGATGGTGGGGGGGGAGCTTGCAACCCTAACACACAATCCTCATTTTTTGTCACTGTGGAACAACCCTAACTAATGCATTAAACAGAGTCTTTTGCTTGTAATATATATATATATATAGATATATAGTTAGGGTTGAGGAGCCATTTACATGTTAAACCTAAAATGTTGCACCTTAATAACTTTTCAACATTCAACAAATTTGCCTGAAATTTTGAATACTCAATCAAGAACCATACATCTTGGGATCTGCCAACTTTTGTGCTGTTCAGATATACAGGTACGGCTGTGGAGTTATTAAGCGTGATCTGCGTACGCATTTACGCTTTTTTGAATTCTTTGCTCTTCCCTATAGTTCGCACAGTTTGTGCAACTGGTCCAAAAACTTCAGGGAACATGTGGCCAGCATCCCCAATGTGCCTTTTGAAGATTTCGTGAAAAAATATTAAACAGTCCAAAAGTTATTCAAAAAACTATTTCCCATTATGTCAATGGGAAACGTTAACAGAAAGTTCAACACTTTTGCAAATGCAGTTTTTACTTTCGCAAATGGCCCTTTTACTTTCGCAAATCCACCATTTTCTTTTCAGTTGGTGATGAGAAAAATGCTTGGCATTTAAATTTGGGACCCTTTAGCAACACAATTCTTTTTGTGTTTACCTATTCGGACCCTGAGGATGCTAGACGTGTTTATTTTGGGGTTAAACAACCTAGAAATATGTTTTTCAAGTTTCTGGAAAAAGTACTTTCACAAAATAGTGTCGCACTCACGAAAGTGTCGCAAATTTTTGTGAAAGCTTTCACAAATTGCGACACTACTTTTCCAGGCTAAGGCAAAATGACAGCAATTCTTTGCCATCCTGCTGCAAAAGTATGGTTTAGTCTTTTGGGCTGAAATTTGTGGAGAACGCAGCCAACATCTCTCAGATGTGCCTTTCAGTACCTTGGTGAAAAAATATTACAAGACAGCAAAGTTACCACACTCCAAAGTTGACACTTCTTCCCATAGGATAACATTATGGCATCCACCGCATTAGAGGAATCCTTTGCCACCCTGCTGCAAAATAACTGTTTGGTCTTTTGGGCTGAAATATGGAGGAGAGAAAGCCAACATCCCACTGGTGTGTCTTTTGGTGGTTTGGTGAAAAAATATTACAGGCGGCACAGTGACAGCACTCCGAAGTTACCACTTTTTCCCATTGGATAACATTACGGCGCCCATCTCGCCTTTCGGGGCCCTTGTCTCAGAAAAGATGCTAGATAAGGACTTTTTGTCACAAAAATTCTTACCCTCCTAATTGGAGCTAAATAAAAAACTAGCCAGGAAAGTCATAATTCATATGAAATTTACATTTTTTTCTTCGTCGTATGATTCCTGAGATATAAGCAATTTAACATTCCAAGTCCTCATTTTCTGCTCCGAGGCCTATTGTTATGTATACATTTTTTGTTTTCACTGTGTTTTCCAAAGCATTTTTGGGGGAAAAGAAGGGTGTGCCTTTTCGTTACTGTGCCAGTTAGCATTTCCAGTTGCATTTCCGTTACCGTTTGTGGCGCCATTTACCATCTACACCACTGTGTACGTTACGGTTTGTGTTTTCGCTTGCGTTTCTGTGTCGTTTGGTGTTATTGTTGCTGTTACCATTACTTGTTTCATTTGCAACTGCAGTAGCATCCATGTGCATTACGGTTTGTGTTTTCATATGTGCTTGCATTTCTGTTTCATTTCTGCTTCCTTTGGCGTTATTTTTGCTGTTACTGTTACCATTTGTATTTACAATTGCGGTACCATGACTGTGCACATAATGGTTTGCGTTTCTGTACTCACTTGCATTTGCATTTCTCTTTCCTTTGATGTTATTATTGCTGTTACGTCACCATTTTCATTAACAATTACGGTTCCGTGACCATGCATGTTACTGGTTGCGTTTCCGTATGTGCCTCCATTCCCGGTTCCATTTCTGTTTCCTTTGGCATTATTCTTCATGTTAACTTTACCATTTGCATTTACTATTGCGGTACCATGGCTGTGCGTGTTACGGTTTGCATTTATGTGTGCGCTCATGTTCGCGTTTTCGTTTCTGTTCCCTTTCACGTTCTTTTTGCTGTGACACTTAACATTTCCATTTAAAATACCACTGCCATCACTGTTCGCATTACCAGTTGTGTTTTTGTATGTGCTTCAGTGTCTGTTTGCCTCACTGTTCGCTTTGGCATCACTTTGCGTTTGCATTTCTATTACGTTTCCTTTACCATTTACATTTCTGTTACCATGTGCGCCACTATTGGCACTTCTGTTTGTGTTGCTGTTCCTGTTACTATGTCACAAGACATCACGTGGTGGGAGAGTGGGGCCTGCTCCTGCCGCTGCATTACTTTCACTATTTGTTGTCATCATTCTCAAAAGGAAATTAGAGGTAAAACTCAATTTAATGCATCAGTTGGGTTGTTCCCAAGTGACAAAAGTGAGAAATTTGGTGTTGAGGTTGGAAACCCCATGACTTACCCAGCCAACCCGGCATCGAGGTGCGCATTGGAGTCGTTAGTTCTGACTCTCACCCAATTCTCCTATACCTCTGCTTCTTTACACGTGTGATGGGGTGCGAGTTAGGTCGATGATCCAACACACACCCTGATGCAGTGTTGGGGTGGGCTGGGGGGTCCAAGGGGGTTCAACCCAACACTGAATTTCCTCACTTTTGTCATTTGGAATCAACCTAACTGATGCATTAAACAGAGTTTTTATATATATATATATATATATATATATATATATATATATATATATATATAAATATATATATATATATATATATATATAGTATTAACAGACTTAAGGAATTGGACTAGGCAGCAGGGGTGGATGTGTCAGAATTGAAGTTTAGTTACTTCTCCATTCAACCCTTCATTTGATCACCTGATGTGACTGCTCACCAACAAGAAAGTAATGTTTTGTGTAGAAAAAGTATGTGTCTAAACATTTATCACACTACATGATTTAAAACAACAACAGCAAAAAGATAAGTCTCAGCCCACTCAGGGATTTGGGCTGGATGGCATGGATGGAGATGGCAGGTTTAAAGTTTAACTGTTCTTTATCTAACCCTTTCATCAGCTGATGCAACTGCTCTCAGTTCAGACAGTAAAGTTTTTTTTGTACAAAAAAGTGTGCCTAAGCTAATTGTATACTGCATGATTAGCCCCCCCCCAAAAAAAAGCTTAGTTATCAGCATACTTGGAGATTCAGGTGGGGGGGGCAGTCAAGTGTCCTTAATTGCATTCATTTAAATGTGTGTCTCTGAGAAGTTGAACTGTTAGCATTGCCATGCTCGAAGAGTCATGGGATGCTTGCTAATTTGGGTGTGTTTGTGTGGGGTCAGCCAACCTGGAGGGGCTTACAACACTGTGTGGTTACCCACATCATCAAGGCAGTCTCCACTTCCTGCTGAGATATGCTCCCCCCCAAGTCAGTATGCACTGCCTCTGCATTATGCTGTAAACCCCACCAGCCCAGAGTAGGGGAGTCTGGATCACATCAGCTCACAAACCCAGATCTCCCACTTGCCAGTGTTATGTACCACCAGCCTGTGCCACTATTTTGTTTTTAATTTTGGGAGTGTCTTTTTGAAATCTGGGTGGGTTAGCTGGGCTGCTGATGTTATAAGCACTGGCAGTTCTCCATGCTGCTGTTGTTATCTTTGTACTCCGGGGTGTGTGTGTGTGTTTGTGGGTGCAGGGGAGAGGGCTTAGCTTCTGTGTGCCCCTGAATTTGCTGTATGACTTGGTGCTGTTGTTACCCTACCTACCACTGAATGATATCAGTGTAGTTGGGTGAAGTACTACGATGTTACTCAAGCCAGACTGCATACTCAGAGGCACACAGCAGGTAAGTTGCCAGACACTGTATGATGCCAGTGGGCAAAGTGGGGCTGCTGTTGTTGCTTACTGTGTTCCCCTAAGTGAGCCAGGGTGCCTTAGCATCTGTGTGCCCTTGAGTTTACTATTTGGCCCAACTACTGTTCTTGTCACTGACTGCCACTGTTTAATGTCATTAGGGTTGAGTGGGGTGCTGCATCCGTACCCAAGCCTGAAAGCACACTCAGGGACACCCAGAAAGTAAGGCCCCTGGTGCTGTATGATGCCAGTGGCAGAGTGGTGCTCAATTCTCATCTGAGCTCAGATATGAAAACTGAGAGACCCCCTTTTCATGGAGACCAGGTTAAAAAAAAGGAATCCATGTGTTTGAGAGGTGCGTGATTTCCATTTAGAGGGTCTTCCACTAGATCATGTGTGGATTTTTTTTAGGTGAAGGCACTTTATTTCAAAGAAGTCAGTTCTGGTAGTTAAATGTTAGATAGGACCAAACTAAAGGATTCCAGCCTATCTAACAGCTATACTTATATTGTTGCTGTGGCCATAAATGAAAATGAAACCTAACTGGCTACTGCCATAGAATGTTTGAATTCCTGAGGAGGAAAAATAATTTTACTAGTATCATACAAAGAAAAGTAATAAGTAATTCACTGACAATGATCTACCCTAGAATATATATAGAGGATATAAAATGGCATGTGTTCAAATATGCCATTTATTTCTATGATTGATGGAGCAGGACCAAAAGTCACAAGTGCATAGCCATGAGTTAAATATGAACCTCCCACACCCTCATGAATGGAAATTAATGACATATCTGAACACAGTCCATTGTATGTTCTGTGAATACAATGTCTGTTCTGTGTGACAATTGAGGACAAATTCATTGTGGGATTGGCAGAATGCGCTGTCAATCAAGTTGATTGTGATGTAAGCAAGTGAAAAATAAAAAGTGTTATTTACCCATTGGGATAACATTGTGTATCTTTCACTTGGGTCAGAGTCTTGGGAAAATAATGCATTTATTTAGGTAGTGGAGATCCTACAAACATCATATATAATAATAATATGTAATCTAAAAAAGATAGTTCCTGTGTCTGTCTCTTTGCCTGCCCAACAAAAATTCAGGTCCAACATAGTCAATATTTATTGATTCAGGATCTCATATACCAAGATATCTAAAGTGAGAGTGATATCCCCATTTTGGCTCTTGACTAGTTTCCCAAAGTGTCCCAGAGGGACATATATAATGATGTGATCCCTTTCCTTTTGGGGTGAAGTCCAACATGTCTGTTGATAAGTCACCATGAAGCAAATCACACTTAACTAGGTACGGTTATTCTAGGTCTTCACCAAGACAACACAGAATGGGAGGGCATAGGAGCTGAGCCAGAGGACACAAGATGGACAGCAATAGCCCTAACCATAGCAAAGAGAATAGTCCTGAGGCACTGGAAGGAGCAGAACTCCCTGGTATACAAGAATGGTTGGCATAACTGGGGAAATAGGCCAGTTTTGAAAGAGTGCAGGCAGTAGCCCATATGAGGGAGCAGAGGGACTGGAAGGAAAAGTATGCCTTTTTTGCAGATAACACAAAGATCTGCAACAGGGTTGATACACTAGGAGGCATGGAAAGGATGAAAAGGGACTTTGCAAGGTTGGAGGAATGGTCAGAAGTATGGCAACTAGGATTCAATGCAAAGAAGTGCAAAATAATGCACCTGGGAAACAAGAACCCAGGGGAAGAATATGCAATGGGTGGGGAGATAGTAACAACAACTAAAAGGAAAGGGACCTGGGGGTAATCATATCAGATGACCTTAAGGTTAGCAAGCAATGTGAAAAGGCAGTAGGGAGGGCTGGGGGTATACTGGGATGTATAGGGAGAGGTATCAGCAGCAGAAAACAGGAAGTTGTTATCCCTCTGTACAGACAGTTGGTGAGACCCCATCTGGAGTACTGTGTCCAGTTCTGGCGACCCCATCTCTGCAAGGACATAGAAAGGATAGAGGTAGTCCAGAGGAGGGCAACTAAAATGGTGCAGGGTCTGCAAAAGAAGCCGTATGAGGAGAGACTAAAGGAGCTTAATATGTATACCCTTGAGGAAAGAAGGGGGGGGACATGATAGAAACTTTTAAGTACCTCAGTGGAATCAACAAAGTCCAAGAGGATAGCATCTTTCAGAAAAAGAGACTTGCAAGAACAAGGGGACACAACTTAAAGACAGAAGGAGGGTGGTTCAGGGGCAATGTGAGGAAGTATTATTTCACAGAGAGGGTAGTGGATGCATGGAACAGCCTTCCTGAGGAGGTTGTGGGTCTAAAACTGTGGGAAAATTCAAGAATGCATGGGACAGACATAAGGCAATTCTTGTGGGGGGTAGGAAGAAATAGGCTGTTGGTTAACTAGGATCTGCGGCCTATCCTGTAGGTAGGGAAGTGGGCAGACTAAATGGGCCTAGCGGTCCTTATCTGCCGTCAAAATCTATGTTTCTATGTTTCTAATACTTGCACATTTGGGGAAGATTCCTTCATTCCTCATATTGTAGCATACCTGCCAGATACTACATCCCACAATGTTTAGGTGTACCCTGACAAACAGCTCCAACACCAAGAGACCTGAGGTAGGATACCCGGAATCTATTACTTACCCTGCCCCACATCAATTGGCATAGACAGGTGAGAGGAGCTACCCCCACAACGCATGTCTTCCTTCTCCTGCCAAGTAAGGTAGCAAAGGTGAAGAGTGCAAATATAAAACTGCTGGTGAAATATTGACCACTGCTAGTAATGTAACAAGTCAAATGAGGTGAATGGCAATATAGTAATCCAATTAGCACCATTAGAGTTGTGTTTCCAAGAGGAATCTCCCCGGTCAGGAATCTTTACCTTAAGGTATGCTGTAAATAAGAAGGCTGGAACTCCCTTATTATAGGATGCAGCCATAGGGTGAACATTTTAAGTTGTCTTGGAGGTATTCAGAAAATCAATAAAACTTGGATTGTAAACAAACAAAAAAATTATGTGATCCCCAACAGGTGCAATAAATGTGGCTTAGCATGTAGTTAATAAAAAAAGGTAAACAGTTAAAACGGTTACAAATGTAAACATAATTTACAATGTTATATGGAATACAAGGTCGAGCGTGGCAAGGTTCTGGATAAACGGTTAGGTGATTGAAGCATCAAAAGAATGCAGGCGGGAACTGTTTCACCCATTTGAAATTGAGAAACTTGACTAATTTGACAGCGGCAGTACTAGTTACTTCCTTAACATGTCTGAAGAACGTGATCAAAGCTGCAGGAGTCACTACCACAAAGGCTTTCATTCTGATGGCTTTGAGGACTGTGGGTGTAAGAAGCAGGTCCTTATTTTGTGACATAACCCAGAAGCCCTGATAAGAAGGTTACTAATGTATCCTGGGTATTTCCCATGGAGGTATTTGTAAACTGTGATTGTCTACCCAAGGTCATGACTCTTATCTGGTTACATAAAAATTCCAGAAAAAGTGTTTAAAATAGACCCTCAAATAAAACAAGGATGTGAGTTCCTGAATGGTGTGTTTTCCTCAATAACTGGTTTTGGGACACTTTAAAACTTTAGTCTCTAGCCACTACTATTTCTCCCAGCAAGACTGCATGCCTCACCTTTTAATGACACAAGCAAGAATACTGCAGAAACAATGTAGCAATGCAAAGTATTTAGCATGAAGGGTACCAGTGAACATGTGATGGTACTTTACAACATGGGTGAGTAAATATCCTCAGTGGTTTTAGTTAGTTATTCTGGTTTAAAATTATCCAACCATTCTAAACTTTTTGTCCCTCTTCAGCTCCGCTTCTGGTTTTTCCTAAAGAAAACTGAGCCCCTCCAAAAACCGATAGTTTGGATTCCTCTGTGTAAACCATATATTTTAGTTCTAAATTAACAGCTAATGATCTTTGAAAGGTGCAGCAAATAAATTAACAGTAACTGTTCCAAAACCGTTTTTGCCGTCACGAGACAAACCAATGCCTAGTCTTTCAGTTTATATTTATATAATGAGTAAGCCTTGCGGTATGCTAGTATCAGTGGCCAAGGCACAGAATGACTCATGTTTGTCATAATAAAGACAGGAAATAATGTGTAAAGTGCAGTGGGTTGCAATGTTCCATTTGTCATTTTTTTCATGCCTCACACTGATTCAGATTTAACAGTACCTAAATAAAGTTAAAACTAGAGCCATGCAGAATCCTCAAATTCAACCTCCATCAGGATTCTGCAACACTTTAAGGTATGATGCATAATTTCACAGAATTCCATCAGCAGTGGAATTTTGAAATTCCAATAGCAGATATATATATATATATATATATATATATATATATATACACACACATATATATATATATATATATTCTTAACTGTGGATTTGTGATCCACAGTTTAAAAAAAAAAACTGTAAAATAGTATTCAGTGGTTTATGTAAACCACACTTTTATTTTGCACATTTATTCTGCAGTTTACATGGAAATGCTTTCCAGAATTATGCAGAATTAGAGAGCAAATTCAAAAAAGCATTTTGGAAATGGACCTGCCATTCTTTACAAATTCCACCATGGGAATGGGTGTTTACTCACCTGGTAAAGGTGATTGTGTTGGTTGACATCAATGGCACTCCAGACATTACCTCATTGCTACCTAAAACAAAAAGAGGAGGGAAGAGGAGATATGCGTCCTTTAAGTCTATGGACGTGAGGTGATACTACCGCCTACCAGGGGCGCTACGTGAGGGTTAGTCGTATGGTCTCCATTTTGAATCTGTGGCACACCACATGTTCATTGAGGTTTTTCAGATCCAGAATGGGGTGTAGTTCTCCCAACTTTGTTCTGCAATAGCTCCAACAGGATATGTTGGACCTGATGAGGGGATGTCTTTTGTTTGGCGATTGGGGAGGATAAGAACCTGTGAGTGATTGGGGCGTGGGACAGTTCTATGGAGTACCCCCTTGAAACAACCTCTCAGACCCACCTGTCCGAGGTTGTGTTGTCATTGCTGTTTTCCCCTGTAGCCTCTGCCTTTTCCCCAAAATTTATGGCCACGGGCTCTGAAGGAGGCCGGTTGATAAGCTTGGGGATAGGTGCTACGTTAACTGTGGGATGCTCCTCTGCCTCGAAAGGAGCTGTTCTGTTAGGGTGTGTCCCTGTGGGGTTGATATAGTCTGTTCCCACCCCAAAACCTCCGCCTTGATGAGGGGAGGTAGGTGTACCTGGTCTTGTTCTTAAGGAGGTCTCTTCCCTCCTCTTTTTGTTTTAGATAGCAAAGAGGTAATGTCTGAAGTGCCATGGATGCTCAACCAATCACAATTCCATATTCCTCACAGCTGTAGTCAAAACCATAGATTGTGTTCTGTATTCGTTTCCTTTCATGAACAGTGTTTACAGTTCTCGTCATGGAAACAGGAATTTGGAATTTTGCTTGTGTCACTGCATGGATTCAGAACGTTGATCATGATCTGTTGACCTGTCAGAGTGGTAACAACATTGCCAAAACTACAAATTCCTGGTTTCATTCAAAGAATTGTACAGAATGTTGCTGATGAAATGAAAATAGCACAGGACATTACAGTTTTCACTTATATTCAGGTGCACTTAAGAATGGATGAATTGGATTGCATATATATACTCTGAAAATGTGTACATTACTAACAGCTATACATTAGGCATAATTTTCTGTCCCCTTTAAAAAGCACAGCAGAGAAACCAGAATGCAAAAATGAAATGCAGCAGACTGGACGAAAAATATGCAACATTTTTTTGTGTTCCAAAGAACCAAGTGACTGCACTACAAATATCAAGAAGTGAAAACATTTATTGAAACTGGAAATGCCTGGATACTCCATCGAGATTTCAGACTATTCTTGGATTTCATTGTTTTTGTCCAGAGTGGGTGATATGGATGGGGAGGTGACTCAAGTCTGTTTCCAGCTCAACTAATTATCTTGAAACTGAAAAAAAAAAAAAAGACAGTGGATGTTCTTGATGAAATACCACTAGTATCTTCCAATGCAGCACCACTGTTATATCAAGAATTGTCCACCCCCTTTTATTAGTATGATGCCTGATTGATGTGCATTGATGCATACAAAGCATCACCATGACATGGTTATGTCAAAATTATGCAAAGATTTGTCTATAAACAAATTAAACTCTTAGTCAAAATGGTTACAATTTAAGGGCTTTTCAAATAAAATATATTTAAAATATTCTAACTTTAGAACCATTAGGGCTAGGAACTTAACTTTCATATACATACTTGGTGTCATATCCACATAACTGCAGCATGCAGTCAGCATTTCTGTACTGATACAATAATTTTTACATTAGTGCATGTATACTAGCTAATATTTTTGTACACTACATGCCAGAACCTCAAGATATACACTGTGCCTGCACCTTTGCAACATAATAGAGTACTAGGTTCTAATTTTACATGCATAGTATGAAGATATTGGCCTCTAGGAATCGTGATGCATTAACAATACATCAATACATACTTGACATCAATTGCAGCACCATTTATCATTAAACTTATTGTTCAACCACTTTCCTTCCCAGTCTCCTTATATGACTGCAATGAGTTGACAACTAGGTTGTTCTTCTATTCCCCTTCAGCTGTAGAATGTGTCCCTCAACTGAATGTACTGTATATCTAGACAACCTATTGGCTGTTTATTGGTTGTACAATATGTTAATTGTGGACGTTACTGTTCTCAGTGCATCAGTGTACCTACCGGTTAAATACTGTATTAATTTAATAGACAGGTTTTTTTGGGGGGATTTTTTCAGATTTTCTGTTCAGGTAAATGGAAAAGAAACAGTAATGACACACATTTGGGCATAATGAAGTATTTTGAAAGTGGTATTATAATGTTACAGGAAGTCTTCATTTTCTTGAATAACCCACATGTTCCTGTGCTTTCACAGGATTTACCTGCAAAAGCATCTGAAGACAACTAACCAGAGACTCCAGTACTATAAGGTTTAGGTATGAGTCAGGATTAATCTTCCCTGAGACATTTCCAGGGCAACTGTCATCTGTTATATTAACCAAACATACACTCGGGCTGGAGAACAATGAGAACAAATACTTTTATCTTTCTGAGCTCTTAAAAACATTTATGAAACTTCAAATTGCAGACAAAAATACAGTGGTTAACCAAAATGAAAGAAACTTGAGCAGCAATAGAAGAGGGCACTATGAAGTTGTAACAATATATGATTTGTTCTTAGGCTTTTTAAGCTGAGACCCTTAGTGTTGTGCTTTGGGGAATTAGAGAGCATACAGAATACTGATTTTTCTGTCAGTGGTTAAGTACCAGTTGAAGATGTCTGAAAAGAGCTCTCAGTGCTAAGCACAGCCTCCAACTGTGGTGCTGATGGCATCACCTCTAAATTTCTTAGCATTGGCACCCCTGAAATAGCTACTGTTATTGCTCACATCTTCAAATGGTTCTTCCTTACTGGCTTCTTCCCTTGTGGCTGGAAGCATGCCTTGATAGTCTCTATCCACATTGGTGGGCTTGCAGATGTGCCATCAAACTATCACCCAATATCTTTCCTGACCATCTTCTCCAAAGTTCTTGAGAGGTTAGTCAGCATGCAGCTCTGCAACTTCTACTCAAGCTCTGACTTCCTGAACCCATATCAGGCTGGTTTCCAATCCAACCATTCCACCTTCACATCCCTCCTCAAGGTCACCAACTACTTCCACTCAGACATGGACATGGGCACAGAGGCCATTTTTTTAAAGCAATCTCACTAAGAACTTCGGCACCTTGGACCACAACTTTCTGTTTGACAAGCTTGTAGTCTCAGGTGTCTTCCTTCCAGTGCTTACCTGGTCCCAGTCTTACACAACTAACTGAACCAATTTGTTATGTTCAGTAGAAGCACCTCCACCTCCACCTTCCTGGACAAATTTGGGGTCCCCCAAGCCTCAGTTCTTGGACCCCTTCTTTTCACAGTTTTCATCAATGACCTTCAATGGCACTCTTTTCTTACAGCTTCTACATGTATGCTGATGACACAATTATCTACACATCTGGTCCTTCCATCCCCTCCATTGAAGAGACCTTGCAACAGGATTTCCATGCAGTACAAAAATGTTTCTAGGACAGCCAGCTAGTCATGAACTGAGAGAAAACGGTCTCCATACTGTTCAGCACCAGACATTGCCAAAGCTCTTCCCCAGTCTCTCAGAATCTACCTTCTTCCCAAGGAAACCGTCTGGACTCTGTCTCCACCTACAAGTGTCTAGGCCTCTACCTAGACTACATCTAACACATACTGTAGGGAGTAGCCAACCGATCTGCAAAATTTGGATCTTTTTACAGGCTAAACAGTTGTCTCAGCTACATATCAGAAAACAGATGGTTTAACACTTAATCTTTTCCCTGCTATATTAGAGGGATGTGATTTACTCTGGGGCCAACCCATCCACCTTGGCCAGACTTATCACACTATTCAGTGCCCTGTTCAGATTTACACTGACCTGCTCTCCCAGAATTCACCACTGCACCATGTACAATGACCTTGGATGTGTATCTCCCATTGTGAGGCATTTACTGAACATTTCCCTATTGGGTTCCAAGTACTGGGCAAGCAAATTGCCAAGCAAACTCTCTGATGTCTTCAGCTCCTCAACATGCCCCTAGCTACTCACTCAGATCAGAGGAAGGATGTCAACTCCAGATCTGATGATTCAGGCCCAACTTCAAGGTAAGGCAAGCCTTCCTCAGCTATGGACTCTCCAGTATATGTAACAGCCTCCATACCAAAATTACTACATCACCTGCCTTTCACATAGGTAACAGATTGATCATGGCACACTACTCCTACACAATGTCCCACCACAACCTCCACAGACATTCCTCAGCCCCCCCCCCAAGTCAAGAGGACCAGTCCCTGGACCTGGCAGCTCAGCCTAGGCTCGGGGGGCCTCAGCCATAAATGTAAGATTGTGTACCTTCCTCTGTGTTACAAAAGTTCAGTTACCTCCAAATTATTTAGTCTCTGTTACAATAGCTCAAGTTTGCCTGCAAAGCGATTTGTATGTGCAGTGAAGCCCACCAAGATGAAGCCCAACTCTGCAGAATTCTGCAGTAGAGTTACTGCAGCAAGCAATGCAATTTCAATGGAAGTTAATCCCTTTTATCATGCAGGAAACCTGTGACACTGTGCTTCATCCTGGTGGGCTTCTCTGTGCTTTACCCTATAGTCAATCAAAGGGTCTTGACATAAACAAATTTATTTGTGCTATGTCCATTGTAGCCCTGTTGTATAAAGTATAGTATCTGTGAATGTTATTTCCCCTATGCTCACCCTATTACCTCCCTTCACCCAGGTCACAAATGAAAACAATCGTCTATTGTTTACCTTGTAAATATGTTAAAAAAGTACATAAGCCTCAAACTAAATTATAAATTTTTTGTGTCTGCAGCAAATTTTCATCACCTTTTAGCAGCAGTCTATCGAGTGAACTTTTCTTTTTCAAAACAATTAACATTTTCACTGTCCATAGTATTAAGTTAGTATATGTTTCTTTTGCTTTTTATCACTGTGATGACAACTGGCAGCTGCAGAGTTTTCAGCAATACTGAGAGGCAAATGAATCAATCATTTCCAGGTGGAGCATATATCACTAGGCAAATGGTTAGAACATCCAGCTGTGTTAAGAAATACAAGCAAAATAATAATAGAAATAAACATAAAAAAATGCATTTTATTTCATTAACCTGTTTACATGTTGCCATGCAACATTCAGCCTTTTATAAATAAAAGTCCATTTGTTGCCAATCAGCGTGTTACATATATCATATAATAATTACATATTTTGTGCCTTAGTGGTAGTGAGTTGTGGTTGTGTTATAAAAATCCCAATATGAAGGTGCACATATTTTAGTAGTCTAGTATGAGGTACAGGTCATGTTACTACTATCAATTATAAATACTGTTTCATTATAGAAGTATTTCTGCCTAGCATTTAGCTGGTGCCATAGATGCCACAAAAAACGTGTTTACTTATTTAGCATTTACGCACACTGAGACATCCAAATTTAGATCAATAGCCTAATTTGCTAGAGGGGAGCTCATTTTCCTGGCCATGCTCTGGTAGGCCACTGCCCCTACAGAGGAAACTTGTAGCACTCAAGACACAGTTGGTAGTAGCAATGGAAGATATATCACCCTCCTGAGCTGGTATTCACAAGCATACCCCCAGAATTCCACTCCCCCAAGGCCCACTGACCCAGGGGGCCAGAGCGTAGTGGGGAGGGAGAAGGTTGACAGTGGCAGCCACAAAATTAGAAACATAGAAACATAGAATGGTGACAGCAGAAGGAGATCAAAGGTCAACGTAATCTGCCCATTTGATTGCATGGACCCCTGTTGGGCCATGCCTGCTAGCATTGAAATCTTACTCAGGATGAGTGCCCACCCTTGACCCTGTGTTGCATGTATGTCCAGTCATCCAAGCTCACCAAATTCTGACTGCACATCACTTTACACAACAAGAGGAGGCACAGGTACCAGACTCCCTCTGAGAGTATTCTAATTCAGTCAGGAAGGGAGAACAAGATAGCTTGGTGATACCTAGTGGTCAGAAAAGGAAGAAGGCAGCAAGGAGCATCTTGGGAGTTAGAGACTCCATGCTTAGAGAAGAAGAACAGGTGGTGGAAGGATGTGAAAGGGGAGTAGGTTGTAAGGTGCTTTCCAGGTTCATTGGCCATCTGAGATATGGAAAAGATAGGAAAAATGGTAGAGGGGAGCAAGAGGAGGTTGGAGTGCTTGAACACATAGGTACCAATGATCTGATGAACCAACCTCTAGAAGCAGTCTAGCATAACCGTTGGAGGCAGGAGAAAGATTGAAATCCAAATCAGCTTTCTTGGCCTTTTCTGAGGTCTTTCCTATGTGGAATATGGGGAAAGATAGTATAAAGAAGGAGGATATTGAGGCATTTAAAGGGCAGTTAAAGGGATGGTGTCAGTAGGAGGGAACCTGTTTGTATGCTATGTGGGGGGGCTTCTGGGACAGTAGGCTCTTCAATGGTGATAGACTTCTCCTGATAAAAGAGGGGCCAGTGTGCTTGGGAAGAACTTAGAAGCCTACATAGGTGGATCTAAACTAAGAGGGGGACTGAGGCTGGGGAAACACAGAGGAAGGAGAGCAAAAGGGGAACCTATCTAGGATGCCCCTAGAAATGTGGGAAGGAAGGAAGGAAGGAAGGAAGGAAGGGATCCAAAACAGCAAAGCAAAGGTAAAAAGAGGGGTGTTGGGCAAAAAGGTCAGCAAGGACAGGAGTACCAGGGGAAGGAAGAAGGGACAAAAGGAAGAGCAGACAACTTAAAGAGGAAGGGTAAGGGTGCAAATTGGAAGACAGACTACCCAAATGCCAGGGGCCTGGAACACAAAATGTATGAGCTTCAGGTGATGGTGATAGTGAAACTTATAGAAACATGGACAATGATGACAGAAAAAGACCAGAGGTGCATCTAGTCTGCCTGAGTTCCTTATAATCCCTGGAATTTACTGTTCCTCCACGGTACAAACCCTCACTGTCCTCTCTCTATTCTCCTCTTTGTTCCTGTCACCCTCGGTAACCACTATTACCTTCATTATGTCCTAGCCCTGCTTGAATACCCTGACTGTATTCACACTCACCACTTCAGCCAACAGACTGTTAGAAGGTTCCACCACCCTTTGCATAAAGTAGTACTTCCACACATCTCTCCTAAACTTACCTCTTGTTAATTTCCATTCATGTCCATGTGACTGCGACTTGGTATTCAGGCTAAATAGTTCCCTGCAGTGCACTTTGTTAATCCCTTTAAGGAACTTGAAGGTCTTTGTCATATCTCCCCTCTCCCTTCTGGTCTCCAGTAAATACATATTTAGTACCTTGCGGTGCTCCTCATAGGATCTGCCCTGCTGGCCCTGAATCATTGTTGTTACTCTGTGCTACACTGTCTCCAACCAATCCTTATACTGTACTTTCTGAGGTGAGAACTCTAGAGCTGGGTGCAGTACTCTTGAGGCCTCACAAGGGATCTGTAGGGGGGAAATATTACTTCTTTTCTTCCACTATCAATATCCCCTCCCAATACATTGCTATAGAAGTGGGGTTAAACCTCCTGGCCATCACAGAAACATGAACCACCAGGAATAATGAGTGGGATCTGGCGTTACCATAATGTACCATATATAGTAAAGATGAAGTAAGGGAAAAAGGGGATGAAGTAGCCCTCTATGTCAAGGAAGGCATAGAGGCTTTATAGAATGGTTTATCAGGAGTGAGGATGGGAAGGCAGAATAACTATGGGATCAACATAGGATAACATCTGGAAAAAAACTGCATGTGGGGAGAGTCTACAGACTGCCAGTACAGGGAGTGAGAGGGATAGTGAGCTAGGGACATCAACTGAGAGGGGATCAACAAGCGGAAAGACAAGCTGGTGATGGAGAATCTCAATCTACCAGATAAATATCAGAACACTCTAGCAGCTAGGAACAATAGAAATCAGACCCTACTTGATACATTACAAGACTGCTTGCTGGTACACTGGGACAGCAAATCCTCAAGGTAGGCTGCCATTCTCAACATGGTGCTCACCATCTCGTAAATAGTAGGCAGAGTGCAGGTAGGGAAACTGATGGTGTTCAGTGACAATAATACCATATGATTTGATTTGGCCCTTGGTCAAAATATATACTCCCATAGGCTATGGTTCTGGATTGTCGATAGGTAGATTTTGATCAGATGATGGAATTAGTTAAGAGAAAGCAGGCTGGAGTAGACAAAATCAGGAGTCTGGAGGAAAGTTGGGTAGAAATTAAAGGAGCCATTCTCAAAGCAACTAAATCATCATCAATGGCTACCAAGCGTAACATACTATAAGTAATGTACATTACTGTAAACAATTCTTAACCATAGGAGAAATAATATAAATCAAAGGCTGCTACTAGGCAACAAGCGTATGGTTTTAGAGTTTCCAACCCTATATCCCCAATGCCACCCCTAAAGCAAATCAGGGGTGGAGCCTTCCTAGAGGTTGTCAACCCTAAAGCTCAACACATTAAGTGTGTATGATTTTGGAGAGTATAGAATGAGGTGCGCTTTAGGGTTGACAACCCCTAAGAAGACTCCGCCTTGATTTGCTTCAGGGGTATCATTGGGGTTTTAGGATTGGAAACCCTAAAGTCACCTTTGTTTGTTGCTTTAGCCTGAACTCTAAATGTTGCATTAACGCAGTTTTTTGCAAATAATTTTCTTACTTTTTGAGATAGTATAATGGTATTCTTATTGTCCTGTGGGAACACAGGGCCCTCCGGTCCCTGAGCTCCCATGCATCCAAACGTTTTGTGATATTGTAATTGTATCCTTAGTTGTCTGATGGAGCATTCCTCCATAGATGTATATATGTGTCTTTCTGGGGAAGCACAGTGCCCTTCAGGCCTTGCATTTCCATTTGTAAGACAACAGCAACCAAATTGTCAACATAGCCTCTGTATTACCCCACCTCATCAACCCAATAGTAAAAATTGTCAAATCCTCACTAAAAGAAGCTGGCCCACCAGTGCAGTGGTTGGAATTCTGCTTGCGTCTCCGGTGACCTGGTTTCAGAAACAGACTGGGGTCATTGGAGGGCCTGCTGGGGGAGAAGGATGGAGCATCCTATGGATGACTCTCCTTCTCTGGGGGAATGGATGGGTAAGTGTCCAGCACACTGAGGACTCCTGGTGGAGGCCAGCAGAAACTCACACTACCGGCGCTTGTCACACAAGGAGGAGGAGAGGCAGATGCAGGCATCATTGCATGTCCCCGACTCCACAAAACACAAGCAAAAAAAGAAGGTAGGCAGGGTCCACTGTCTACATGAAGCCCTCCTTGGGGCTTCAATTAGCTGCCACTGCCACAATCCCCCTACCAGTCACTAGTCCCATGGCGTGGATAGTGGACTGTTGCCACAGCCCCACCCTCAAGGGGGTAAGGTGGGGGTAACTGGGGGATGGAAGTGGCAGAAGGTGGCAGTGGAGGCTCCAAGGGCCATGACCAGGGCAGGTGAATGACAGTGGACCTGCCAAGTAAAGAAAGAATAAAAAAGACAGATAAATAAAATCCCCACCAAAACGTCATTCTGCACCACTGCAGCATAATTCCGTGGCAGTGGCATGAGATGACATTTTGGGCAAGGTCTGAAAAATGACAGTTGTCACACTTATGATGTGGTGTAAAGAAATGGCTATGTTGATAATCTGGGGTTAAAATATTGAAAATTAACAAAGTTACGAGTGAGCATAGCAAATTGTCAACAGATGCCCACAACTTGACCATTTTAGCATATTTTGACACAAATTTTCAACATACTCTTCTTATGACCACACTTCATGAACAAGTATGGTGAAGATTTTGAAATCCTGCCCAAAATGTGATTCTGCCACCCAACTGTGAAATCACATTTTGGGCAGGATTTGAAAAATGACACCTCCATTGTTCATGAGGAGCGGTCTTAAAAACGGGTATGTTAAACATTTAGTGTCAAAATATGCAAAAATGGCAGTTATGCATCAAAGTTGAAAATCCTAGTGAAATACATTGATTTCCCATATGAAAAAGTTATTTTTTCGTGAGTCATCTTACGAAATAAGATATTTTTTCATATGACGCTGATACAAAAAAAATGTCAGTGTTTTAAAAAGCACATTTTAAGGGCATTTCTTGAACAGTAAAGTGCAGAATGCACCAAATGGGGTCCAAAAAGCAAGCTACATGTGTTGGTTCCTCTCCAGAATATCATTTTTGCAGGGTTCCAAATTTGAATTTCTCAGGCAAAACTGAAAACAAAATGGCGGCTATATGAAAAAGGATTTTGCTCAAACGAAAAAGGATGATGTCATACAAAAACAAAATAATTATTTTTTCATTTCATACCACTATTTTCTGGTGCTATTTGAGCATGCTCAGAACCAAGTATTCAAAATTAAATAACTTTGGAATGGATTAATATTTTTTCACGAAACAAGCAAAAGGCATGTCTGTGGGTCAGTCCCTTTCTACCCTGTAAATTTCAGACCAAAATTCCAAACTGTCTTGGCACCAGCCAGGTTGACAGAAAACCCATTCTAACCAAAGGGGACAAAATTCTGAAAAATTCACTTTTTGCACTACCTGTATCTCGGAATCCACACAACTGACCTGAACAAAATGTGTTGGAGTCAAGAGATCTACCCCCATGAGACTGTGCATGCACAATTATGTGCAAATCTGTTGAACAGTTGCAAAGTTATTAAAGTACACATTTTGAGGTTTAACACTTAAGTGCCTGTACAACCCTAAATATGGAGGCATGACCACACCCCTATAATATATATACAGACACATGTATTATTCACTTATTTGTAGCTCACTTATTTCTGTAAATAATACTATATTGCCAGTGAAACTACTATACCTATGGACATAAGTGGTAAGTACTGTATATTTATGTTTTTTTGCATATATACAGTAAATACTGTAAATATAACATTGGATCTTTAACAAGAATTGATGGTTATTTTCTTGGTTGATACTGTTTGGCTGCTTTATTACCTCCAGATTCAACGCCACAGAGGGAAGGCCAAGGGCATCCTGAATCAAGGCCAAGGAGGCAGTATCAAGGGTAACAAACACAACACAACAGTCCAATTTGGTTCATTAAGAATGTCAGGGAGACAATAAGGGACCAAGAAAGGGCATTTGTTAGCTACAAGGAGAAACGGGGGGGTGAGGAATTAGGAGAATACCAGGTAAAGATGATGGATGCCAGGGTCGAGGGTGGTTCTGAAAAATTACAAGATGGCAGGTGTGGTTCTGCTTCATGTGGGTGGGGATAAGGAGGAAAAAGGGAACTACAGATCATCAGTCTTACCTCTATCATGGGTAAACTGATGGAAACTTGTGAAGAAGGACATGGCAGCCTACCCCAAGAGCAGTGGGATCCGGAATATTGAACAGCGCAGATTTGTGGTAGGGTGGTCTTGTCAGGCTGACCTAATAACATTCTGTGACTAGGTTACAAGGTCATTAGATAAGGGACTAGCAATAGATTTACTCTACTTCAGCTTCAGCAAAGCATCTGGCTCGGTGCCACACAGAAGGCTGCTGAAGAAGTTACAGGATCTGGGAGCAGTGAAGGACCTAGTAAAGTGGGTGTGAACTAGGTTAGGTGGGAGATAGTAGAGGTTGGTAGTTAATAAGATTAAAATAGGGGAGAGGGAGGTCACAAGTGGGGTACCAGAGGAGTCAGTCCTGGGACCAATAATTTTCATAGATTCATCAAGGTCATAGGGAAAGGAGATAAAGTTGCCTCTTAGTGGATGACACTAGGCTTTGTGGAGGGGGAGTGAACAGTAAGAAGGGTGTGATGGAGTTGCAGAGGGACCTGCAAAGGTTAACGAGATGGTCCAAAGTCTGCCAGAATACAACTCCAAGAAGTTCAAGATGATGCACATATGGAATGAGAATCCCAGGAGAGAATACTGGATATGGGGGATTTGGCCGGTCACTACTTCAGAGAAAAAGGACCAGGGAGTTATTATAAGTCATGCACAAAAACAAACTAGCCAATGCAGCAAGGTTTACATCAAGGCAACCCAAATATTATGGTATATTGGGAGGGGTTTTGATGGCAGGAAGAAAGAGGTAATATTACCTCTCTATAGATGACTAGTGATATCTCATCTGGAACACTGTGCCCATTTCTGGAGTCCTCATCTAAGGAAAGATAGAGACAATCTGGAAACAGTACAGCATTGAGTTACCAGAATTAGTCAGTGCCAACAGGGCAGTGCCTAGCAGGACCACCTTAAGGCACAAAATATGTATTTGCTAGGAGCCAAGAGGAAGAGAGGTAAAATGACAGAATCCTTCAATTTCCTGAAAGGATTAAACATGGTAAACTTTGTAGAACTATTCAACAGGAATAGCTCATCAACAAGGGGTCAGTAATGGAAGCTGGAGGATGGGAGATTCAGGAGGGGTGTGGGAAGTCTTACTTCATAGGTAGGGTAGTTTATTTTTTATTCTTTAGCAAATGGGTAAGGTCACTATGGGCAATGCCTGTTTTAAGGGGTGACCCGAGATCACTGGAAAGCTAAGTGACTTGCTTAGGATAACACAGTAGGCAAGTGAGGGTTGTTGAACTCAAACACAGGTCTGCTGGATGTGTCAGGCTCATTCACAGCTCATTACTCTAACCTCTAGACTATACCACCAGCCATTGCACAGCCTATTATCTGAGGTGATAGGAACAAAACCATACATATGTTCAAGCATAGCTGGAATAAAGTAGGGGGGTTGATAGTTATGCAGTGGGTTAGCACTAAGAGTGGGAGCAAGAAGAGGTAGGGAGGATGAATACTCCATCTAGAAAATAGGTCATGGAGTAGAGTAGGGCAGAACAGGGCTATTGTTCTCTGTTTCTAGGTTTCTTGGAACAATAAAGTTATTTATGTAAATAGCTTTTGTTTTCCAGGTACTGTAAGTGCAGAAAACAAAAGAATACCAATTTTTAAGCACGATCCGGGAGAGTTATAATAATGGGTAGCAACAAATGCAAAAAAGTTTATGACACAATGGAAAATAAAGAGTAAGTGCAAAGTTTCAAACAGCAGTCAAATGAAAAGGCAGTAGCATGGTACAAAAATATTAAAATCAGAGAATAAAACATTGATCAAAAGCAGACAACAGCAAAGGTAACTGTACAACTGTAGCCCTAGAGATAAATAATCAGGTCACAGGACACAGTAAACAGTGATGTAAGGAAACAACAGCCAGCATGGGTACTAGCATAAACATCCAGGGTATACCATGCCAAACATTGGCTTTGCCATAGCCTCAGAGGTTGCCAAGAAAGAGGAGTAATTGGACCACAGTGGGCTCAGGGAGGGTGATGGTGGTGGAACAGACGCGCATCCCTCCAGTTGTACCTCTCCACAATTTCTATGCAGTTCTGGAAAAGTGTGGTTCCTCTATGGAGGCACCCACAGTGGAGACCAAGGAGGATGCTGGGAACCTCCACAAAGGAGACCCACAGAAAGATGGCATGGGGCCCCACAGGGGAAGGAAACAACTCCTGGTGGGGGACTCCTTTGTTAGGAAGGTAGAACTGGGGAGGAAGGGGAGAGGGAGGTAAGGTGCCTGGATGGCACCATGGCTTGGAGGGACAGGGAGCAAATCCTCAGGATCGCAGGAGCAGCTGCACAGGAGAGAGAGCTGGCTATCACTGTTCACCTAGAGAAAAATGATCTAGCTAAGAAAGGGATCATAGCAGTGCAAGAAGCATTTGTGGAGATGGGGAGGGGCCTTAGACAAATAGCATACACGGTAACCCTCTCAGAGGTGCTGCCTGTCTATGGCACAGGTGAGGCTAGGGTGCTCTACACCATGGGATTCAATCAGTGGTTGAAAAACTGGTGCAGAGCTCAGGGATTTGGCTTCACTGGGGACTGGGAGTCCACCTGGAGGGATGCAGGCCTATACTGGTGTGATGATCTACATTTGTCCAGGAGGGGAACCAGGAGCCTAGGTGGTAGGTTTAAATACTTCATTGGCAAGCATTTCAACTAGCCAAGGGGGGGAGGCACTGGAAAGGAGCAGGGAAATCCTAGCCCCCCCCCAAAAAAATTTGGGTACTAAGTGAGGTAGACACCAACATAGAGATGCTGATAGGGAGAAGTGCAGGGGTAAATGAAGAAAGTGACAAATGTAATAAGAACAGGGATGGGGCAAAAAGGGGTAAGGCCATCAAGAAATGGAGGGTAATGAGTACCAACACCCATAGTCTGGGCAACAAGCTCCCTGAACTGGTGGCCTTGATGGAAGAGGGATGTCTGGATATCATAGCCATCACAGAAACATGGTGCACAGAAAACCATGACTGGGATGTTAACATACCAAGGTACACAACCTACAGGAGAGACAGGGAGGGGAGAATAGGGGGTGGAGTAGCTCTCTTTGTAATGGAAAAGATAAAAGCAACTGAACAAAAGAGTAAACAGGGAGGAGAGGAGGCACTGTGGGTCACCTTAGAGACTGGGAATGGCACAAAAATCTGCACAGGGGCTGTATACAGACCGCCATGTCATGAGGAGGGAATGGACAAGGATATTTTTTATTTATTTAGTTTTTGTTAACCGGGTAAGTGCACTAGCCAGCAGGTGATTATTTTCAGGCACGACCAGGGATATGATAGAAGGCATACTTAGGATTGCATAGAAAGGGGAGATACTGTTGATAGGGGACCTTAATATGCCAGATGTTAACTGGAGCACCTTTGCTGCAGCCACATCCAAAAGCAGGGCCATTCTTGATGCCCTTCAGGTGGCATGCCTCAGACAGCTAGTTTTGGAACCTACTCATGAGGGAGCAATCTTAGACCTTGTACTTTCAAATGGGAACAGTGAGAGGATCTCAGATCTAGAAGTTGGTAGCCATTTGGGAACAAGTGACCACCAAACAGTGTGGTTCATTATAAACTCAGCTACAGAGTCAAGCCATACAAAAGTGAGGTCTCTGGACTTCAGGAGGGCTGACTTTGGCAAGATTGGAGAGTGCGTTAGAAAAGCACTAGCAAACAGGTTAGAAGGAGGGGTGGAGCAACAATGAAGAAATATCAAAACTGTCATCACAGAGGCAACTAGCCTTTGTGTGAAGAAAATAAACAAATCAAAATGAAAGAAAAACCACTATGGTTCTCAAAAATGGTGGCAGTGAAGGCTAGGGAGAAAAAGATAGCATTTAGGAAGCATAAGAAAACACAGAAGGAGCAGGACAGAGAACTGTATCAGTTAAGGCAGAAGGAAGCAGGGAGGGTAGTGAGAATAGCAAAGGCCCAAAGTGAGGAAAAGATAGCCAACTTGGCTGAGAAGGGGGATAAAACCTTTCATAGGCATATCAGGGAGCATAGAAAGACAAAGGGAGGGATAGTGAGGCTGAACAGAATGGACAGTGGGTGGGCAGAGAGGGACAGTGAAAAAGCAGGGATACTGAATGAATAATTCTGTTTAATATTCAAAAAAGAGGAGGGGGAGGTGCCTAATCAAATTAACAGAAGCACTCTGGAGAGGGGGGTCGATTCCAGTCCTTTCACAGAAGAAAGGGTTCTGAAAGAACTCCTAAAACTGAAGGTGGACAAAGCAATGGGGCCAGATGGAATTCACCCCAGAATTCTAAAAGAATTAAGAAGAGAACTAGTGATACCACTGACTACCCTTTTTAACAAATCATGGGAGGATGGTGTGGTACCTGAGGACTGTAGGAAGGCTGATGTGATTCCCCTTCACAAAAGTGGGACCAAGACAGAGGCTGGAAACTACAGACCTGTCAGTTTGACCTCTGTGGTAGAGAAAGTGATGGAATCACTTCTGTAGGAAAGAATTGTTGAGTATCTAGAGGCCAGTGGGGCACAGGTCCCAAGGCAGCATGGGTTCACAGCAGAAAGGTCATGTCAGGTGAATTGAATTGATTTCTTTGACTGGGTGGCCAAAGTAGTAGACCAGGGAGGGGCTGTGGCATGGCCTACCTAGACTTTAGCAAGGTATTTGACACAGTCCCCCACAAAAGATTAATAGTCAAATTAACCAGCCTGGGAGTGGGTCCCAGGGTGGTAGCCTGGATAAAACATTAGCTGGACAACAGGACACAGAAGGTAATTACAAATGGAGTCCACTCTGAAGAAAGAACGGTTACTAGTAGGGAACTCCAGGGTTCAGTACTGGGTCCAGTCCTTTTTAATGTCTTTATAAGTGACACTGCAGAGGGACTGGAAGGAAAAATATGCCTCTTTGCAGATGACACAAAGATCTGTAGGAGGGTTGATACACAAGGAGGTGTGGAAAGGATGAGAAAGGATCTGGCAAGTTGGAGGAATAGTCAGAAGTATGGCGGCTTGGATTCGATGCAAAGAAGTGCAAAATAATGCACCTGGGAAACAAAAACCCTGGGGAAGATTACACAATTGGGAGAAGATAGTAACAACAACAAAAATGTAAAGGGACCTGGGACAATCATATCAGATGACCTTAAGGTTGGCAAGCAATGTGAGAAGGTGGTAGAGAGGGCTGGGGGGATACTGGGATTTATAGGGAGGGGCATCACCAGCAGAAAACAGGAAGTTGTTATCCCCCTGTACAGACAGTTGGTGAGACCCCATCTGGAGTACTGTGTCAAGTTCTGGAGACCCCATCTCAGCAAGGACATAGACAGGATGGAGGCAGTTCAGAGGAGGGCAGCTAGAATGGTGCAGGGTCTTCAAGAGAAGCCATATGAGAAGACAGTAAATGAGCTTATTATTTATACCCTTGAGGAAAGGAGGGAGAGGGGGGACATGATAGAAATGTTTAAGTACCTCAGTGGAATCAACAAAGTCCAAGAGGCTAGCATCTTTCAGAAAAAGAGATGGGCAAGAACATGGAGACACAATTTGAAGATAGAGGGGGGGATTGCTCAGGGGCAAGGTGAGGAAGTATTTTTTTTTCCACAGAGAGAGTGGTTGATGCATGGAACTGTTGATGCCTCTCCCTATGCATCCCAGTATCCCCCAGCCCTCCTTACTGCCTTCTCACATTGTTTGCCCACCTTTAGGTCATCTGATATAATTACTCATTGGTCTCTTTTGATTTTTGTTTTTATTAACTCACCCCCCATTGTGTACTCTTCCCCTGTGTTTTTTGTTTCCCAGATGCATTACCTTGCGCTTCTTTGCATAAAATCTGAGCTGCCACATATTTGACCATTCCTCCAACCTTGCCAAGTCCCACTTCATTCTTTCCACCCCACCTTGTGTATCAACCCTGGTGCAGATCTTTGTGTCATCTGCAAAGAGATATACCTTTCCTTCCAGGTGCTCTCCAATGTCACTTATAAAGATATTAAAGAGGACCGGTCCCAGCACCGAACCCTGCAGTAGCCCAGTAGTTACCCTCCTTTCTTCACTGTGGACTCCGTTTACTATTACCCTTTGCATGCTGTTGTCCAGATAGTTTTTTATCCAGGCTACCACCTTGGGACCCACTCCAAGGCTGGCTAACTTGTATATTAATCTTTTGTGTGAGACTGTGTCAAATGCCTTGCTAAAATCTAGGTAGGCTATATCCACAGCCCCTCCCTGGTCTGCTACTTTGATCACCCAGTCAAATAAATTTATTAGGTTCATCTGACATGACCTTCCTGCTGTGAAACCATGCCGCTTTGTGTCCTGTGCCCCACTGGCCTCTAGGTACTCAACAATTCTTTCCTTCAGAAGTGATTCCATTAATTTCCCTACCACTGAAGTCAAACTAACTGGTCTGTAGTTTCTTGCCTCCGCCCTGCTTCCACTTTTGTGAAGTGGAATCACATTTGCCCTCCTCCAGTCCTCAGGTACCACTCCATCCTCCCATGATTTGTTAGAGAGAGTAGTCAGCGATGTTACTAGTTCTACCTTTAGTTCTTTTAGTATTTTTGGGTGAATCCCATCAGGCCCCATTGCTTTGTCCACTCTCAGTTTCAAGAGTTCTTTCAAAACCCTTTCTTCTGTGAATCGACTGGTATCAACCCCCCATTCAGAGTTTCTCCCTTGTTTGGTTTAGGTACCTCCCCCTCCTCGTCCATTTTGAATACTGAACAGAAATATTCTTTCAGTATCCCTGCTTTTTCACTGTCACCCTCTGCCGACATTCCCTCCCCTTTATTAAGTCTCTGTATCCCTCCCTTGGTCTTTCTTCACTCCCTAATGTACCTATAAAAGGTTTTATTCCCCTTCTTAACAAAGTTGGCTATCTTTTCCTCAGTTTGTGCCTTTGCTATTCTGACTGCCTTCCCCGCCTCCTTCTGCTTTAACTGATACATTTCTCTGTCCTGCTCCTTCTGTGTTTCCTTATATTTCCTGAATGCAGTCCTTTCCTCCTTAACTGTCCCTGCTACCTCTTTTGAGAACCACAGTGTTTTTTTCCTTTGTTTTGTTTTATTGATTTGCTTCACACAAAAGCTTGTTGCCTCTGTGATGGCTGTTTTGATTTTTCCCCATTGTTCCTCCACCCTTTCTTCTTGCCTACTTGCTAGTGCTTTTCTGAGGCATTCTCTCATTTTCTCAAAGTCAGCCATCCTAAATTCCAATACTCTTGTTTTCATATGGCTTGACACTATGGTCGTGTTTATTGTAAACCACACTGTTTGGTTGTCACTTGTCCCCAGAAGGCTACCCACTTCTAAATCTGAGATCCTTTCTCCTTCCCCATTTGAGATTACCAGGTCTAAGATTGCTCCTTCCCAAGTGGGTTCCAACACTAGCTGTCTGAGGCATGCCCCCTGTAGGGCATCAATAATTACCCTGCTGTTGGATGTGCCTGTAGCAAAGGACTCCAGTTAACATCTGGCATATTTGGGTCCCCCATCAACAATATCTCCCCTTTTTCTGCCATTTTAAGGATGCTTTCTATCATTTCCTTGTCCATTACCTCCCCCTGAGATGTGGGTCTGCACACAACCCCCATGCGGATTGTGGTGCCATTTCCTGTCTCCAGTGTGACCCATAGTGACTCATCACCTTTCTGCAGCTGAGATAATTGAATAATTATCTTTTGAAGGTAGAGTGAAACTGGCAGACTTTAAGGTGAGAAGACAGGAAGTTCCAGGCTGTAGGTGCAAAGTAAGCAAATGCCTGCTCTCTCACTTTAGAGTAGAGATGTGTAAAACCAGGAAATTTAGTTAAGCAAAATATTTCACACAATTTGCACATTTCATGCAAGATTTTGTGGGCACAAAATGTGAAATTCTGCTGGTGAAATGCAAACTGTTGCCCACAGAATGGCACAATTCGAGCAAAATTTTGCCATTTTGGGTGACATTGTACATTTTCCAGTGAAACACTGTGTTATACAGGTGACATTTCGCAGCTTTGCACCTGGTGAAACATTTTGCGGAACAGCAGAATTTCACAAAATGCTTCACATGGAAAAATTGCCAGTTTTGTGGCAATTTCACAGGCAAAATTTAATTTTGCAACATCTCTGTTATAGAGGACCATTTGGGAATAGCCAGGAGAGCCTGGTCTTTGGAGCACAGTAGGTAGGCAGAGTCAGCACAAGTGAACATAGTGCCAGTGAAGCAGGTTTGGTGAACCTAATGATGTTATCTGTCATACATCAGAGGATGTAGAGATGCCAGGAAGGGTGGAAGAGCCCATTTAGGTCACAGTAGAGACAGCAGTGGTGGTGGGTGAGATGAGGGGCAGATGGGGCAAACCTACACACATTATTATAGGTAATGTTTCATTTGAGGAAGCAGCTAGCATTGTCCATATAAAAGGAGGTAATCATGTAGCATTGGATGAGGAGTAGGAAACCCTGGGTGATGGCAATTCTGGCCACAAGAGTGAGGGCATAGTGGATCTTGTACGCAAGGTCAAATTTGGTATTGACAGATTTACAGATCTTAGAGATGTGCTGTGAGAAATCCAGAGCAGGGTTGAGTGTGATGCCTAGGTATTTGAGAGAACTAGTCACAGAGACAAGGGAGCCATTGAGACACCTGATATCAGGACCAGTGGAAGAGGTGTGAACCTTTTGAAGAGACCCAAACAGCATGGCCTGAGTCCTATTAACATTCAGAACAAGGCAGTTTTGGGTGAGTCAGGTTTGGACTTTGTGGAAGTCAGAGGTGAGCCTGGAATTTATATCAGTCAGAGATCTAGAGCCAGACTACAGCACCAAATCATCAGCATACAGAAGAGTATAACAGTGGGAAGGGGTGCTGGAAAGGTCATCGATAAAGACAGAGAACAGCAGCAGGCCCAGGATAGAACCTTGAGGAATCCCAGAGTTTATGGAGGCAGAGTGGAGATGGCTTTTATTGCATGAGACAAACTGATGATGGTTATGGAGGTAGCTAGAGAACCACTGTAAGGTAGGGAAGGAGGCTTCAAGGGTCTTAAGTTTGTGAAGCAGGAGAGAGTGATTAACCAGGTTAAAAGCATTGGTAAAGTCGATGAAAATAGCCCCAGTGAGCATACCTTTATTCATGTTTGATTTGACATCACTGGTAAACTGGGCAAGGGCAGTGGAGGCATTATGAGCAGGTCTAAAGCCATGTTGGGCAGGAGATAGCAGGTGATGTTTTAGTAGGAGGTCTGAGAGCTGAGAGTAATCAAGTTTTTTCCAAAAGTTTACTGAGACTAGGTAGAATAGCAAGAGGGTGGTAGTTGTTAATGGATTTGGTATCACCATTCTTAAACATGGCTATAATCCTAGCTGTCTTCCATATGCTGGGGACAATAGAGGTGGTAAGAAAGAGGTTGAAAAGTTGAGTGACCTTGGAAGTAAGGAGAAAGGCAACCAGTTTAAGTATTTTTGTTTCAAGCTCATCAAGGCTGGCTCTACCAAATGGTAAAATGGTGTTAAGGAGACACACAACTTCATGGCATGGGACTATGTGAAGGTATCTTGGAGAGACAAAAGGGCGGGTGGGGAGGAGTTGGGTGGGGCAGGACATGAGAGACTTGAAACAAGAGAGAGATCAGAGAAAATCAAATTTAATGAGTTAGCTTAACAGTGGTTGGATTATTGAAATTAGCATTGTCAATGAACATATCTGGAGGGGCTAGGCCCCAACTATTGTCCAAGAGCCTACAGATTTGGGACCAAAGACTCTTGGAGTCTCTATCTGTGGCAAGAGGAAGATCTCTGCAATACTTACTTTTAGCCAACTTGAGTTTTCTTTTACAAGCATTACATTACAGTGAGGTATGAGATCCAGTCAGAGTATGAGGAAGAGGATTTGAATCTAGTCAGGCATCTGGCTCTTGCTTTAAGCATAGGGAGTAGGGGACAGTGCAGCCATCTAGTAGGCACCCCCTTTACCAGTCATCTACAGAGAGGTATATGCTTCTTTTGGAGGGAGGTGAGGGTGGCAGTGAAGTGTTCAGCGGCACTGTGAACATCACTGGTGGAGAAAAGAGGTAACCAGTTGACATGGCTGAGGTCAGCAAGGAAGGTATCAGGGTTGAGAGCCAAAAAGTCTCTTGGGGTTAGTACCTTAGGTGAGCAGGAAGGGGGCTAGCATTCCATACACAAATGACTGGTGAGTGATCACTGACAGGTTGGCAAGAGTACCATATGTGGAGATCCTGTTCTTTCTATTTGTTAAGACCCAATAAATGAGAGAGTGGTGAGACCCATTGTTGGACTGTCTAGTATAGTCAGTTATTAGTTGGGAGAGCTGGGACTTGTTAACAATGGACTTGAGAACTTTTGAGTTAGACCTGAGCAAGTCTAAATTAAAATCACCCATGAGAATGATCTTGTTTTTATTTACAGCAAGAGGGCAGGTAGTCAATAAGTTCAGATAGTCCCAGTTTACTAGCTCTTGGAGAAATGTAGGTGCAGACAATGTGTTGCTTCTTTGTCCCAACTAGGACCACTAGGGAGAGTAAGACTTCACAGGTATTGGGGGGGGGGGGGGGGTGGTAGGCAAGAGAGTGAGGTTAAGATGAGGCTTATAGAATAATACAGCATCACCTCCCTTTTTCAATGAGGAGCAGTCTGAGCAAAGCATGTGGAACCCAGAGAGGGAACATATGGAATCAGGAATGGAGGGTTTTTAACCAGGATTCAGAGACACCAATAATATCAGGGTCACAGTTTGAGGCCCAGGCTTCAAACTCAGAGTGGTTGGCCACAAGGGTCTTAACATTGAGGTGCATTAACTTCAGACCCTTAGCATGTAGTCAAGGGTGGGTGCTATTAAGGCAAGACTTATTCTGATTAGACTGAGGGCCAGGGTTTGTTTCAACATCCCCTGATAGGGAGAGGGAGAGGGCTGTGAGCCAAATCAGAGCAGACATGACTATAAGAGGCTTTAGGGAGAGGGAGAAAAATGCTTCATCTTAGGTATATAAGGATGAAGCCTAATAACCTGGGACAATAACACCATCCTGGGGTAGGGGATACTGCGGTCTGAGCCAGCAAGTTACAGAAGATGAAGTTAGAGTGGTTATTTTCAGCAAGGGTAGAAAAGAGACTAGCTGCAGGGATCAGATAGCCAGATGTGAGAATAGCACAGGATGAAACAAGAGAGGCTTGGAAGTAGTAGGGGGAGATGCATTCTGAGATAAGGTAGGCCTTACCAACAATTATAGGACCAGAAGATTTCAAGCACGGAGAATATAGTGAGAGATGCTAGTTAAAGGGAGGCTGGAGGAAGCAGAGCAGGAAATCAAGTTGTAAGATACAGCCAGAATGGAGTGAACCATGGACAGGTTTGCAGTAATAGCAGTATGCAGGTTTCTATTAGTTGAAGATACAGACTCCTGCAATAGAAAATATTAATATATCATATCATTCACATTAGTAACACACATAAATGGGATACAGCTAGCAGGCAGCAAGAATCTTGATATGGCGTTTGACTAAGACCAGTGACTCTGGCAAGTACTAGGTCTCTGAGTACACTAGCAAAATACTGCAGCAGCAACAGACAGAAGATTGGCAAAGGGGCAGGCCTTCCCTAGATAGGGTGTCTAGCTAAGTCCAGTGAAGCTGTCAGTTTCTGCTTCATAGCTGCATGTACACAATAGGCAGCAACAGCACACATAGGTTAAAGAAATAGCAAACATACCTACCCTAGATAGGGTGTCTAGCTATGTCCAGTGAAACTGGCAGTTCCTGCTTCACAGCCGCATGCATGCAATAGACAGCAACAGTATACATAGGTTAAAGAAATAGCAAACATACCTACCCTAGATAGGGTGTCTAGCTATGTCCAGTGAAACTGGCAGTTCCTGCTTCACAGCTGCATGCATGCAATAGGCAGTAACAGCATACGTAGGTTAAAGAAATAGCAAAAACAGACTTACTCTAAATAGGGTGTCTAGTTATGTCCAGTGAAACTTGCAGTTCCTGCTTCACAGCTGCACATATGCGATCAGCAGCAACAGCACACAGGCTAAATAAAAACAAAAACAGACCTACCCTAGATAGGGTGTCTAGCTAAGTCTAGTGAAACTGGCAGTTTTTGCTTCATGGCTGCATGTATGCAACTGGCAGCAATAGCACACATAGGTTAAAGAAATAGCAAAAATAGGCCTACCACAGACAAGGTGCAGGCTAGGACCAGTAAAACTGGTGAGTCTCCAAATTTCCAACTACACTAACATCAATGGCAGCACCAGCATTTCAGTGGGTATTTAGAGTTTCAAAACATGAGTGCCCTAGACAGGATGTTAGGCTAGGACCAGTAAAAACTGGTGAGTCTCTAAGTTATAGACTACACAAAATAAAATGGCAACAACAGCATTTCAGTGGGTATTAGATTTTCAAAAACAAGCGTACCCTGAGGACAGTAAAGCTAGTGAATCACTAACTTTCTAAGTACACTAACGTAAATGGCAGCACTGGCATTTCAGTGCATATTAGAGTTTCAGAAACAAGCATACCCTATATAGGGTGTAAGGCTAAGCCCTGCAAAACTTGTGAATCACTATCTCTCTAATTACTTAACAAAAATGGTAACAACAGAATTTCAATAGCTACTGGGGTTTCAGAAACAACTGTACACTAGATAGGGTGTTAGGCTAAGACCAATAAAACTGGTAAATCACTAGCTTTCTGATTATCCTAACGTAAATGGCAGCAACAGCATTTCAAGTGGATATTAGAGTTACAAAACAATCGCACCCCAAAATTAGCGCATTCGGCTAGGACCACTGACTTTCTGTTTACCCTAGAATAAATGGCAGCAAAAGCATTAGGGGTTATGAAAACAAGCATACCCCAGACATTAGGATGTGTGGCTAGGACCATTAAAGCGGTAAAACTCTGTTTCTGACTCCACTAACATAAAAGGCAGCAGCAACAGTACAAAGGTGTTTTTATCTTAACATCCTTACTAGCCCTGCTGAACTGGTGGAAATCTGAAGGTGCAAGTAGCAGAGTGGCCGGCCAACTGGCAGACTACCGGCGGACTTCAGCAGACTCAGTTCAGACAACCATCCTTAGTACTTATGGTCCTTTGCATGGACATGCTATTGCACAGATGGGCCACTAGTAGGATGGTTAGATATATATTGGAGACTGAAGGCTGACTGGCTGGATAGGGAAAGCAGACCTGCCTATCAAAACAGCTTTCAGCCAAAGAGCTCCAGTGCTGGCAAAAACAGCAGGGGAAGGGCGATAGAGTTCAGCAGCTGAAACATCTTTGCGACCCCTCTGCTCAAAGTCTGGTGGCCGACTGAGCAGGGAAACAGCTCTGAGTAAGACAAAAGAGATGGCCAAGATTCAAATTTCGGAGGGTTTTCCAGCACCATCCCAACAGTCCTTCACTGGCTGATTGGACCAGGTAGGGAAGGTGGACCTGCTTTCCAAAACAGCTTTCAGCCAAAGAGCTCTGGTGCTGGCAAAAATGCAAGGGAAGGGTGGTGGAGTTTAGCAGCTGAAACATCCTCACAACCCCTGTGCTCTAAATTGCCAAATAAGCCAGGAAATGACTCTCAGTAAGACAAAAGAGATGGCCAAGATTCCGTTTTTGACAGGCTTTCCAGCACTGCCCCAGCAGTCATGACTTCACTGACTGATTGGCTGGATCAAGTAGAGAAGGCAGACCTGCTGTCCAAAACAGCTTTCAGTTGAAGAGATCTAGTGCTGGCAAAAATGATGGGGGTGGGTGGTGGAGTTCTACCAGTTGAACCATCCTCACTACTATTCTGCTCTAAGTCCAGTGGCCAACTGTTACTGATCCAATGTATGAAAGAAGAGTGGAGGACCACTTAAAGAGGGAACTGATACTCTGATTAAGGACAAATACATTTCTGTAAAGAACAAGCCTAAGAAATAAACATTTCTATACAATAAAATGTAAAAGCAAGCTTTACAATATGTTTCAATCTAATTACTGTAATGCCACAATGTTTTTTCTATTTATCAAAACAAAGCAGTGAAACCATTTTGAAAAAGTGATTTTTGCCAAATAGTACTGCACAAATTAGTTTCAGAATGAGAAACTTTTTAAAACTCTGAGAAACCACCTCAAACACAAACATTGTCTGCTGGCACAGATTTTTTTTTACAATATTCATCTCCATAATATTATTCTTCAGCATTCTGGCTACATCCTGTTTAAAAGTTGCACAGTACATCATGATCAATATGCACTAGATTCACGTCCATCTTGCCTGGGCCTGCCAAAACCTCTAATCCTGCCATTTTGCAGCCATCATGAACCTGATGGCGGAAACAGGCCCGCTGGCCCATCCAGTCTGCCCAGCCCTGCTTAGTACTACAGTGATGGCCCTGTTGACCATCTGCCCCTTTTTTTACACAGCATTCTTATCATTCCCTGAGTTCATTTCATCCCTGTGCCTGTCCCACCCTCGTTTGATCCTACCACTGTTTTTGCGCCTACCACCTTCTTTGGTAATCTATTCCACCTGTCCAGAACTCTTTCTGTGAAAAATGTTTTTAGGGTGTCTACCCTGCATTTCTCTCCAGCTAGCTTCAGTGGATTCACCCTTGTGTTGGCGTTTGACTTGAGTGAGACAATTTACTCTGCTTCACCCTATTAATCCATTGGAGATACAGTATGTATACTGCACATTATCATTTATCCGTCTCTGTCCTAGTTTATAAAGTATATACATTAAAATCTCTTGACCTTTCATCATATAATTTCTCCATTTACTGTGCATTGTATATTTGTATTGATTTGTTTTACCAGGAAAAGGATCCGTTTTGTGATGCTCATTTACAAGGAGGTTCTAGTAAGAACAGTAAATATTCAAAATATAGATAGTGTTACTGAGATCAATATAGGTAACATACTGCAGGATAATATGCAACTCACATTATTAATCATGACAATATTCTCTGCCAGTCTGAAACTGTTTATTTCTAAACATTCCAGGTACTCTTATAACCATAAGCTGATGTCTCATTCACTGCACCTAGTTCTAAAATTCTAAAGTTCTAAGTTCAGTTGGCACTCTCCATTTCCCACAAAGGGGATTCTCTTATATTCTGCAAAGTAAAACATTTTGATTTTAAATTCAAATTCTGTTTTTCATTAAATGTTTCAACATGGTTTATAATATGTTCACTTGTACAGTTCCAGTGTCACTTATCACCATAAGAGTTCTTCTCAAGTTCTTTGTGTGCCAGAACTCTTCAGCTTCACAGTTCTCTCACCCAAAGAACTTGAAAATACACTCTTATAACCATAAGGTCCTGTACACACTGTGGATCTTAAAATACCTTAAGCGCTTTAAAATGTTTTAAATCCCTCCAACACTATTTGTATCCACACTACAAGCCCCTTAAAACATTTTTAGAAAAATATTTTTAAACCTTGCTAGATATCTAGAGCCTGATTCTCGAAAGTTTTAGATTGGCACATGCCCTGGGTATGCAGAACCCACAGCGCATGGGGCTTGCGTCAGTCCCCAGCCGGCAACTGGGATTCTGAATCCTGTGTGGCACTTGCCCCAAGTTAGATTAGCTTTTGCTAGTCCAACATTGCTGACTTTTTTCCTGGGTTTGTGCCAAATGTTTGGCACAAGCCGCTGTAACAAGGGTAAAGTGTACCAAATCTGCACAACCTTTCAATGTGCTCCAATGTGTCCTACCCAGCACGGGTTTGACACAGGGTTAGTGCAAGCCCAGCATCAACCTTTGAGAATTGGGCCCCTAGTCTTAAAAACCTTCTTAAAAACGTTTCAGAGCTGGTAGGGTTTTATGTACATGTCTGGAGAGGAGTAAAAAGATGTGAAGCTGTAACGGTTTAACTAAAGCAGTTCTAGCTGCAGTGTGTACAGGCAAGCACTGTTCTGTGTGTTGGAATTAACAACAAAATAGTTACAGTGAGAATGGGTTTAACACCTACAGTGTGGAAAAATAAACTGTTAGCAAAAATGGTTTCTGAATAATGTGGATGTACTGAAATGGTCTAGTTAAACTGGTTTTAAAAATGGTTTTCAGAAAAGGTTGGCTGCAGCAAAAATAAAAGATATGTGCAGCTGTTTCTAAATTCCAGCTCCCGGCTCTAACCCTAGCCCACTGCTTCCTCTTAGTTACCTAGAAATTAGCTGCCTTGATATTCCGAAACAAGTACTTTGTACCTTTTTTTTCTGTACTTGTATTTTTCTATGTCTTTTGGATTTTTATGCAACATGTTAATGCTTGCCCATAATTCTGTACTTGAATTTGTACTGTTATTTTGATTATGCAATCTGCAACTACCCGTCTGTGTCAAAGGACCTCCTTGTGAATGAGCTTGCTCAATGGAGTTTTCCTACAATAAACTTGTGTACAGGGCCTTAAAGACACATGAGCTGTACATATATACATATAGAATTGAATATGGTGCTGAACAATCAAGGTAAGTTAAATAAAAAAGTTAAATAAAGCTGCGATACATAACTTGACAAAAAGATTGCACATACAAAATTTATGAAAACATACTATAACAGGACATTGGATCAGGGAATATGGAATTAGAACAGGCAGGTGATCATATAACATACCATTAAGAAAACACAGTACCTCTCCTTACCAGGCACTCCAGATCTCTACAATGCTGTATATGAAAAGTAAAATAATCTTTAAATCATGATGTTAGGAAGCAGTGCAGCTGACACTAGATACCTGAACAACAGCACAAAAAACACTCGCTCAAGGAGCTGGTGCACAATCCCAATATTTTATCAACCCAGGAAAAAAGGACAATTTGTCTGCACTCACAATCCCGATGCTTCCTCAGAGTCTCACATGATGATGCAAAATGTTAGTCCATAGAAACAGTGCATCTAAAGTTTATTAGGTCAGGGGTCTGCATATTTATAATGCTTTTACCTTGCATTGTTTCAAGAATAAATGAAGCTTTAAAATGACGTTCTTTGGTGTGCAGAGTATCTACAGGCTAGTGAGTGCTGACAAATTGTGCTTTTCCATAAATATCTGGGCAAGGTGTCAGCCCAAACCCTTCAAGTTTGTCACAGATTGGTGGTCTAGTTTTGCCAATGTACCAGGTCAAACTTTCATGCTGACAATGCTGCAAGGCAAAACCATGCAGCAGTAACAGTGCAAGTCCCTAAATCCCCCCCCCCGGAGGAGGTTATCTTAATGGGGGGGTTTGGGGGGCACAGACCCCCATTGTGAGGGGTGCAGGAGGGAAGAAAACAAGTATTCCACTGTATTTCTTTTTTGGTCACTGTTTTAACAGCGCATTATAGTGCCATGCTGTTTTGGTATGTGACAACATGATCCTGTGCCTTTTGTCAAGAGTTTTGGGGACAGTGAAACACAATCTGCTCTACTGAGAATATTTTATTTTCCATCCGAACACAACTACTACAAGAAACAGAGAAACATAGAAGTTGACAGCAGATTAGGACCACAAGGCCCATCCAGTCTGCCATTTTTTTTACCTTTTGAATGTGCCACAGGCCTTTACTCTATCAATGGCCCATTTTTTCATACGCATCTGTATTGCTCCCTTATGCCTATCAAATGTCTGTTTGAAGCCCTGCACGGTATTCACAACATAAATAATGTGCTCAAACAAGCAGTACAGCAATGGCTCACATCACAGGGATTGTCTATTGGTTTTGCACTCAGATATTATGTTAAACATATGAAGGGCCTTGCAGAATTAGGCCTTGTTTACATCCACTACATTGTGCATTGTTTAACCCATCAGTTATTTGTTAAAAGAAAGGAAAAGCACAGGTTTCTGAATCTCCTCATAAGCTCATCTAAGAAAGCTCTACCAGGAGGAATGTCACCATTCTTATGCTCCAAAGGCTGCTGGAACAAAAGAATGCAGTACAGCAGTACGCCACTGAAAATGAAATGGCTAATCCAGATACTGATCCACCGTGGTGGGCCAAGTTGGAGTTTGTCCTTTAAATCATCCAGCCGTTTGTGGAAATCATCAGAAAAATGATTGCAAACAGCAACTTTGAGCCAGCTAATAACTTTAGTAAAGATTTTACAATCTTGCTTTAATATGATTAGGGACAGTTTGGATAACCAGGAAAATCCATTCAGGTTGCTGTCACTGCTGACATTATCAGGCTGTTACTTAAAATACAGAATAATCTGAACAAACAAAATAATTAAAAAAGCTGAGGATGAACATCTACTTACAGTAACTTTTGCAGCTGACCACTATATTAAAGCAATAATACTGGACCTGTGTTACAAGTCAAAACAACTGTTGAAAGACTATAGCACTTTGAGATGAATAGACAAAACATAACAGATGAGTTTCAGGCTGTCATGGTCTGGAGTACAGAATCAGACGGAATCCTCACAACAGAAGATATCATCAGGTGACACTTTTTCTGGTGTTCTATCTTTCTGCCCCTTTTATTCTTCCTCTTCAACTGCTACAGTGTCAGCACCATCAAAAACTAACACTGCTCACTAACCACAAAGTTAAGTTTTTGGTTTCTGGAGCAACTTGCTAGATCTAACTGTAATTTCTTCAGCTATGTATTCGAACTCAACCTCAGTACAGACCATTTATGAGATCTACCTTGCAGAGCCCAACAGTGACTTAAAATCTGATTCTTTGAAATACTGTAAATCGAGATTATAATTAAATGTTTTTGGTGGATTGTTAGCCACTACTCAGCAACTAAATCACAAACCGCAGTGAGGAAGTAAAAACATCTTTCTCACTAGAATTTGTGAATGTTAGTAACTAAATCACAAACCACAGTGAGGAAGAAAAAGCATCTTTCTCACTAGAATTTGTGAAATACTGTAAATCCAAATAGAGTATGTGGCCTGACCTACTGCAAGTTGCAGTAATGCACATAAATTGTACTTTAAGCAGGATCTATTAGGAATGATCAGTCAGCTCAGTTGGTATTGTTATAGCCAACGCAAGAAACTACTTGTCAGTGTCAGTGGCTCAGTAGGTAGCACACTCACCTCTGAGGCCAGGAGATCAGAGGGCTGTGGGTTTGGTTTCCACATCTGGCACTTGGGTTAATATCCCAATTCTGACACTGTAGTGCAGCATGAGAGGGGTGCTGCACTTCTGAGGTGCCATCTTTTGGATCAGACGTTAAACTGAGGTCCCATCTGCCTGAATTGGTGGTAGTTCAGATGGATGTTAAAGATCCCATGGCACTTATTGAAAAGAGTAGGGGAATTTTTATTGAAATCATAACAAATCAGAAACAAATCATATACAATTCAGTATTACATCATATAAATTTGTAAAAAAAGGGGGAAACAAGAACGTAAATAAGTATTCCATACAGTAACCCCAAGCATAAGGAAAATAATAGAAACAACCCCCCTCCCCCACCACACTAAAAGAGTAGGGGAATTTTTACTTAAATCCTAAAAAAGAAATTAATACAAAGCAGTATTACATCATACAAAACTCATTACAGAAATCAAAAACATAAATAAATATTTCATCATACACCAATCCTGAATTTAAACTGACCCCCATCAAAAAATGTTTCCAATAAATTTAAGACAAAGCTTCCTACCATTCAATCCTACGTCATAAGAAATCTTACAAACAGAAAGCAAATTTATGTTTTTACAATTTTCCCTGAAAACCCCTTAATTAAATAAGTCCCAGTTACACTAAAAGTTATTCCAAATATCTGGAGAATAAGACAATTGTTCTGCCTGTTCCCACTTTGTTAAATCTGCACATATTAAAAAGAAAAACTCTAAAGGGGAAATAAGTTATTGTAAAAAAAAACGACATCTACCTATCCACAACCAGTATAAAAAATGTATGTGAACAACTCTCAAAGTATCATGATGCACGTTTCTTAGCAAATGTGGCACTATTCCATAATACAATAAATGAAAGTTCGGAGGAACTGAATCCACCCATTTCCAGCTACTCTTTACGATATCCCAGAACTGTACTGCATATGGGCAAGAAAAATATAAGTGGTCCATTGTTTCAATTGTCAGTATACAGGAGTCTCTAGGACAATAGCATTCTATCAAAGCTTTGTGTTTATGATTTCCTTTGACATTTATATGACCATGTATTCCTACCCACACTGTGTCCCACATACGAGCAGGTATTCGAATTTCCATAACATAAGCAGACAATTGCTTTTGGTCTTGTTGTGTTAAGTTCTTAAAACCAAGGTTCATCAAAACATCTTTGGATGATGTCTCCATATAAAACTTTCCTAGACAAGTGAAGAGCATCATCTACTCGAACTTCTCATTTTTTTATTGTATCAACAACCACATCCCACCTCTTTGCTAGGTGAGGACATTTGTTTTTATGTAAAAATGTATTTGTTGGCCATTCCTGAAGAACCCCTTGTAAAGCTTCCAATCCCCATCTAGACCATAACTGGCTAGTACCTTTAATCAAAGGAAGTATATTATTATATATAAATATAGTATAAAAAAAAACACACCCGGGTGCAACATATTTAAACCCCCTAACCTAATTGATTTATAAAGGACATTTCATTTAATTGGATTTAAATGACTACCCCATATTCCTGTAAAAAAACAACTCATCAAGGAAGCTTCTAACTTTGAAGTTAAAAAGAAAATGGAACTAATGAACAAAAACCTTGGAACTAAAAAAGGTTTTAACAAATGAATCTGTCTTCTTTTTGCCAACTTCCAACAATTCCATGCTTTCACCTTAGCATGTCCCAATTCCAAAGCCCTATTCCAATTTAAAGCAGCCACATCTTCTCCTCCAAAATAGATCCCTAAAATATGGCAAGGGATTTGAGAGTTCGGAATTCCACACACTGTGCTCCCTGCACTCTGTAACACTAAAACATCTAAACAAGTTGATTTCACAATATTCAGTCGAGCCCCTGTAACTTTTTTTATTTCCTGAAGCAGCTGACATGCTAGGCTTGTAGAAACATCATCATACACAAAAAGACAAATATCATCTGCATATGCTAAAACTTAATGTTCAAAAATTCTACCCTGACCTAAACCATAAATCAGGGATTTATTTAACTCTAAAAATTGATTAGCGTTTTGCTCATAAAAGTGCTAAATCATTGTGAAAATGCATAGCTCTTGCTTCACTGTGTTTAACAAACACAGCACTTCCAGAAAATCTATATAAATACTTTCTGTATAGTTAGTATAGTCCCAAGAAAAAAACTGCTAATCAATTATTTAATACCCTGTAAATCATTGGTGAATTGTGAATTAAACAAAGTAAAGAATCTAATGTAAACACATATAGAAATGGGCTTAGGGGGCAACCCTGTCTAACCCCCCTCTGAACCAGAATTTTTTTCCTATCCAACCATTATCATATGGTTTAACTTAAGTTATAGCATAGCATAATTTTAGTCCTTGAATAAACATATCTGGAATTCCATATGCTGCTAAACAGTTCCAAACAAAAGAATGGGAAACCCCATCAAAAGCTTTTGCTTGATTTAGGCTAATAATATACCCTTTCCCCACTCCTCTTCCTTGTGAATTTTTACTTTCCAAAATTTCCCTCGACAATAAAAAAGCTTCTGTCAACCTACGCCCAGGAACTGAACAGAATTGTGTAGGAATAATGAGTTCTGTCATTACTGATGCAAGTCTATTACTTAGTAGTTTAGAACATTTTTTTAAATCTACATTTAATAAGGTAATGAGTCATCAGTTTTGAATATCTTCACGGACCCCTGATTTAAACAGAAAAATCTAAAGTACCTCATACACAGAAGATGGTAAAAATTATGTATTAAAAAAATTATAAATTTCTATGAGTTCTTGCGGAATAAATGACCATAACATTTTATATAGTTCCCCAGTTAATCCATCCGACTCTGGAGCTATATTACTTTTCAAAGACTTCATTACTCTGTTGAGTTCCTGGTAGGAAAAAGGCATAACCAAGGAAGCCTGCAACTCCACAGACACCTGTGAAAGTGAAGCTGATTTCAAAATTTGAGAATCAAAACCTGAATCTGGCACCAGAGTCCCAAAAAAAGACTGTAAATAGTATTCCCAAACCAACAGAATTTCATCATTTCCAAATACCATCTCTCCTTGAGGGGTTTTAAAGCATTTATTCCTCATTTATCTCTTCTCTGACAACAATCTAAAAAAGGTATCCTTGTTAAATTTTTCCGTATGTACCGAAAACCTACTCTTGATTTAATGAAAGCAATCTATTATATTGATAATGAACCATCATATTCCTGGTGTTCTGAATCTGAATAGAGACATCAGTCTGACTTAAATGATGTTCTGTCAACAACTCACCCAATTGTTTCCTCAAGTCCAAATATTTCAAATGGGCCTGTGCTCATCTATACCTTCCTTCTTTCCATAAATAACTTTTTAGACATAACTTGAAATCTTCCCACCATTGACCCACATCCTCATACAAAAACCTGGTAGAAAGTCTATCTTTAATTATTTCCCGCAAATCTAACTTCATCTTTAAATCAGTTAAAAGGGAAGAATTGAGTCACCAGTAACCAGGGCCTACCTGTCGTTGAGGAGGTGATTCTATCTGTACTCCCAGTAGTACATGGTCAGAAGACTCCTCCAGCACTATATTCATTTGACATATTGATAATGTTTTCTATGTATAAATCATATAAATACAGGAGGAGAACTGTCCCCTATGATAAGTAGGTTGTACTGACTTAGCCTTCCCCTCATTTACCCCTTTCAACCCAGCCTGATGTATAACTGTACGTAAAAATGCTTAGTCACAATTTAATTTGTCTAAAGGACCTTTTTGGAAATATTTATATTAAAATCTCCTGCAAAAATTATATGTCTACTAGTATACAAGTAACGCTGAATATTTTTTAATAAATCAAGGCGTAAAACTTTCATTTGAGGCCCATAAATATTTATCAACCGATATTGTACAGCATTAATCTCTACATCTAATAATAACACCCTACTAGGTTCTATATCCACTAAATGATGAATCTGTACCTCTGAAGTAGTGAAACAAAAGCCCACACCAATACAAGCTTCCAAACCTAATGACCAGATAAACCCCACTTCCAATCTTTTTTATCTGAGCTACAGCCCCTAATGACCGCAATCTGACATCCTGTAAATAATATATATCATAAGGCAATTGTTGTAATATCCCAAACATAACATAATATTTTTTTAATGACAATATACTGTTCACATTTAAAGTGGCAAGTCTAATACAGAGTGGATCAGGGAGGAAGAGTAGCTAATTTGCCACTGGATTTTGTTATTCGCTTTTGTGGAGTTTTAGATTGAGAAATTTATTTTGTCTGAGACACTTTCTCAAGTGGGGGAAAAGAATCCAGATCTAAGCCTTCCATAGGCAAGGCTGTATGTACTTATTTCCTCCATGATGAAAAAGCAGAAAACCTGTTTGACAAAGGTAGAGGGGAAAGCTGAACACTTCCCTCTATCTGATGCTCACTCTTTGATTTTGAAGGAAACACAAACCCATCCTCCCAGGTAGTAGTTTCCAAAGTAATGCTCAGGGGGAGGATGGAAAGGGCTTGAGACTCCAAAATGTCAGTTTCTGATTTCTCCACCTCTGGGTACTCCAAAATAACCTTGTCCTGACTAATAATATAATCTCCTAAATTTATCCAAGGAATTAATGGTGCAAAAACTTAAATAATATGTTTGGTCCCCTGGAGCATGAATGAAGGTGTAAACTTCCTCAGGTATAAATCTGATCGATTCTTTAACTAAAGTTTTGCCCACCCAAATTTTATCTGGGACTACTGGGGCTTTACCTTTGTAATGTAGGCGTACTAGAAAATGATGTTTTTCAGCCTCAGCTAGCTTTCAAAAGAGGCCTGCAAACGTCTGAGGAGGTGGTACTTTAGGCCGCACCTCCACCCTCTCTCTCTCTCTCTCTCTCTCTCTTCTGATTGTCCAGGAATAGTCATTGGATCCAAATTTAAAGTTTTAGATTGAGATTAGAATGAAATGCTGTCATTCATTTGTATCGATCTCAGGTAAAGACTTACCTTCCAGTATTCTAGATATAGTAGGCCCCGTAGGATTCCCTGACTCTGATTTTGTAATTCTATTGTTAAACTAACCAAAAGAACAATCTCAACGTTACTATAGTCATTTACCAAAATCTCCTCAGGCACTGTTTTGGGACTCCAGGAATGGAGATCCATGTCTACTGCAAGGCCCAGTGAGGGGATTTCTGGATCTGGAATCCAATGACCCCCATGTTAATCCAACCGGCTTGCTGTAAGGCTGACCCCGCGGTCCATTCAGAATCAGGAAATGGTGTCTCTGAAACAAGATCAGCTGCTTGTGGTTGCTCAGTTATCAATGCAGAATTTGTAGAAAGGGAGGAAGCAGGTAAATCCTGAAACATTTCAGAAGTTAAACATTTTCCACACCCTGGAAGAGGACTCACTGCCGATCGTTTACATTTTTTTTCCTCCTCTAGCTTTTGTTTGCTATTTAGAAAATCCTTTTCTACCATCGAGATTATTTCCAATAAATTTTTTTTTTTTTTGAGCAAGTTGACATTGTAAATCTTCTTCCATCATACCTTGGTCCATAATATTCATAACATCACTGTTACGGGAGGACTCCCCTGAGGGGACAATAGTCTTCTGAAGTACGTTCAGTTGCGCTTCCATCTTTTCCTCTACACCTCCTCTCTTAACCAGTGCTTAGACCATACTGAACCCAGCCAAACTCTCCTGCAGTGCAACAGCACCACCTGCAGCAAGAGTAGGGGAGTTTTTATTGGAAAATTAAACATAAACAACAACGCAGTAAAATCACAGCAAACAAGAAAAAAATCTGAGTAAATCCAGGTTCAAAAAGCAAAATCACCTAAACCTTAATGAAATGATGAAAAACAGGGAATAACCACCAAATTACTTGAACTTTATAAAATGATGAAACCCTTTCCACCACCTCTGAAGTTTAGATGGAGCTAACCTCTGTGCATCTTGAGAATAAATTCTTGAAAGTTCATTTTAGATCAATACACTGGTGCAAGGATAGGGCATTTTCCTTTGCTATATCACCCATTGGCACCTAGCTTGTCATAAATAATATCTTAAGCAACAAAAAAATAACAACAATGTCCCCTCATGAAAATACTTAAGATTTCCTGAATAAAGCCCAATAATTAATACATCATATGTGATCAAGGTTAGCCATTTAAAACCCCATAAGGCTGCCAAATAAGCCCACATCCCCTTTGAATAAGAACATTGAAAGAAAAAATGATCCATTGATTCTTCAATATTAGTACAATCTAAATAGGGACAATTTTGCTCTTCTATTGCCTTATACTTAACATTACCCCTAACATTTATGTGGCCATAGAAAATCAACCACTGTATTTTCCATTGTCATTGAGGCAATCTGATGCAATTCAACTGTGCTAATATCTTGGGATTGAGGACAGAAGGACAATTTTTAAAGCATGACTCTTGAGGGTACAAATTTCCCATTACTAATTGGTAAAACTGTTTTACGTTATTATTTAAAAATATCTCTTTCGTAATTCCCCAGCTATATAATTTTTGGTCAGCAAACCAAAAATACTGTGGAATATAAATATGAAGATTCAATTTCGGGACCAAAATGTGCCAATTCAAAATATATTTACCCAGTTTAGAGATCCAATGTATCTCAATCCTGTGCCTTGAACCTAAAACACTTTTAACTGAACTCATGAAAAATAAAGTATGTACAAATACCAATGGATCCATCATCCCAAGACCTCCTGATTGTGTGCCTAAATAAGTATAACACCTCTTAACAGGGTTCAAACAGTTGCCCCACAGCATTTGAAAACACAGACTATAAATCCTGGTTTCTAAGTGAGCCAGGAGAGGAAAAACCAAGGCTACATACTGTAGCCTAGGTAACAGAAACTGTTTAATCACCTGTATTCATTTTAACTTTGAAAGTTTCCACTGCCTCCACCTAGTTACCTTATTTTCCATTGCCTGGAGGGCCATTTCCCAGTCATCCACTGGCATATTTTGGGGACCAAACTAAATATCCAAAATTTTAAGGAGGGCTCAGGAAATGTAAATACATTTTTGTATTACTGCAACTGGCCCAGCTGCTCCAATGAACAACCCTTTTGTTTTTTGTAGATTTAATTTTGCATTGGAGACTTTTGAAAAAGAATCAAAGACTTTTAAAAACATGGGAAAAGATGACTGATCTGAAAAATATAATACCAAATCATCTGCATAAGCTTGTAAGACAAGGTGATGATCTTGAGCCAAATTATCTGAAATTCTAGTCCAGTGCTGGAATGTAGTTAACTTCTATAAAAAAGGATCCAATGCAAATATGTAAAGGAGAGGGCTTAGGGGACAACCCTGCCGTACTCCTGTAGAAAGATGAAAACTTTCCGCAGTGCGTTCATTCAAAAAAGGGAACACTATATTATGTTAATAAAGTGTCTTAATTAACTGAACCAGTTGCCTTGGGCTCACATAATACTCCAGAGTTAAAAATAGAAAGGGCAAATGTACCCAATCAAATGCTTTGTCAAAATCTGCAATAACCATACAGCTTAAAATATCTGTTGAAGAAAGATGCTCAATAACATCACGTATAACCAATAATGCTGATTGTATCTGCCTATCTGGAATTCCACAGAACTGGTAGGGAGAAATTACTAATTTGGCATGATATTTTAACCTATTGTTCAATATACTAGTAAAAATCTTATAGTCGGAATTTAGTAGAGTAATAGGCTGCCAATTCTTAATGTCGTGTCTATCCCCTGATTTGAATAAGTAGATTAATAATTCATCAGAAAATGAAGGAAAAATAACCGAGTTCTCAATAAGATGTTTAAACAAAATACAAAGACATTGACTCAATTCAACCTATTGTTCAATATACTAGTAAAAATCTTATAGTCGGAATTTAGTAAATAGGCCGCCAATTCTTAATGTCTTATCTATCCCCTGATTTGAATAAGTAGATTAATAATCCATCAGAAAATGAAGGAAAAATAACTGAGTTCTAAATAAGATGTTCAAACAAAATACAAAGACATTGACTCAATTCAACAGAAAAAACTTTGTACAAAGAATTAGAGAGGCCATCCATGCCTAGAGATATAGTTGATTTTAGAGTCCGAATGACATTTACCATTTCCTCCTGAGATATAGGTTCCAATAAATTGGAGGTTTCTGCCAACTCAGAATGGGAGGGAATCCTACTTAAATATGAGGTCATAGACTTATCTAGGATTGGGAAAGAGGGTTCTAAAGACTGGAAGTGGTCAATAATTAATGCCCTTAGCTGTACCTCAGACGTGGCTAAAGAGCCATCAGGCCTTTTTAAAGAGCCAAGAGTGGAAGAATCCTTCAAAGTTTTACACATCTCAAGGGGTTCCCCTATAGGGGATTTTTTTTATACCATTGGTAAGGATTGCCTGTATGGTCTTAGCCCTATCATACTGATAAAACTTCATACTCTCTTTAAGTTTGGTAATTTTCTCAGAATAGTCATATCTAGAGGTATATGCCACTGATGTAAGTCTCTGAAGCTGCTGCCTAAGCGACAGGTATTTCAGAAAATTATGGTTTTTAGCCCTTACCCCTTGTTTTTTAAACCAATTCCATAAGTCCTTCTTGGTCTCCAACCATCAGTCCCCTAGATTAGTATAAAGGAAGGCTACTGATAATCTGGCTTTTAAGATACTTTGTACCCCTAGCTGGATATGAGGTAACTCTAGAATTGAGGTGTTAAGCTTCCACCTCACCTGCCTAAACTCAGGAAAGCCTAACGACTGAAAATTGCATAATAAAAATTAATGGTCCGAAAATTCACTGGGAATCATTTCAAAGGAATATACTTGCATAGAAGGGGAGACTAACATATAGTCTATTAAGGAAAAAAATAAATTCCCTTTTATAAAGGAATATTGGGGCCCATGAGAGGAAAAAGTAATGCAATTAATAAGCCCAGCCAATTTTACAATTTTGGTCAGTGCATTTGAATCACAATAATTTTTTTTTATTCTGTTTTGGTGAGTCAATGATTGTGCAATTGAAGTCTCCACTCCATAATATTTTTACTGTTGTTACCAAGAAAGGCTGAATAGCTTTTAAACAGGCCATTCTATCGGCCTTGGTTTGTGGATTATATATGTCAATAAACCAATAACAAATGTTATGCCATTTCCCATCCAATATCAAAACTTTACCTGGTATTAGGTCAATTAAATTATGCAATGTAAATGCAAAAGAGGTAAATAATATGCCTATACCATCAGCTCTGTCCATTCCAAAAGACCAATAAAAAGAACCCCACACCCAATCTCATTTGAAAGAGTTTAACTGTTCTATCGAGTGCATCCAAGTTTCTTGTAAAAAGCAAATCAAAATCTGTAAACCATGTATATGATGAAAGAATGCTTGCTGTTTCATGGTATTCAGCAAGCTATGGGTATTGAGGGAACACCAGAAGAACTGCATTGTAAGCTATAGAAATGTCAAACTGACCTCTATTTTTTCCTTTTTTTCCTTTTCTTCTTTTTATAGTCATCTACTGGTTGTGACAGAGTAGATAATGAGGATTTTTGGGAGTCCAAATCCCCCAGCTCTATCTCTGTGTGCCCCCATGGGGTAAACAAGGCCACATAGGAATTACAGGTTTCTACAGTATGGACAACAGGTGGAGTTTTGGGATGTAGATGTCTCAATGATCTGTGTTGAGGCAAAGGGGACCCAGGGATCAAGTTCTTGGGCTCTTTCCTAGAAACTGCTGATGTATTATCAGTATAGCACACTGGAAGAAACTCCAAAGAGTCAGGTGGACCCATACAAGGTACTATATCCTTCACCGAACCTGAACCAAGGGTTTGGTTGGTTTTACCAAGCTCAGTAGAAGGCTTCCTGGCAGAGGGGTCTGCAGTAGTAGTCTTATTTTTAGAAAAAGGACATGGAGAAAAGGAGGAAAGGGATGAAGGGGGAGAGGGGAGGGAACCAGGGAGGGAGGGAGGAGCACTAGTAGCATCCTGAGCCTTCTATATTAATAACTCTGGGCTAATACAAGATGCCTTATTCTTAGTGGCCCAAGGACATTCTCGAAAAACATGCCCGTATTCCTCACAAAGATCGCACCTAGAGTGATTGGCACTTTGCATAGTGATGTGACCCACCTCCCCACAGTTGTCACAACATGGCTGGTCACATACACTAGAAAGACATGTCCGAGATCCACATTTATAGCATGCTCTCGGCTGGCCGCTATAAAAGCAGTCCCTTCCAAAAAAAATGAATTAGGTATGTGTTCTACCCCTGAGTCAGATTGCCTCAATTTAATTTTATACTTCCAATCCCCAGTCCAGAACTGCTCTGAATCCAAGATGGGTTTAGGGGCACTCAACACCTAACATTTCTGGGACAGCGAAAAGGTGAATCTTCCACATGGACCCCCTCATTCCGAAACATGACAGTTACATATTTTATTAGTGGCTTCGTTAAATGAATGACCAAAAAGGGGGTCCATGTGGGAGAAAATTTAACCTGCCCATATCAGTCCCAAAACAAGTCCAATGCATGCGAAGTCCGAAAACTGATATCATAGTTGTCCTCTCCTGAAATGTTGATGAAAGTGAAGACCTCCTGGGGAGTAAAATGAAGCAAGTCTTTTAACAGAGTTCTCCCCACATAGTACCTGTCCAGCCTGTTTTCCAGACCCCCTTTATAGCGTATCCGAACCGCATTCCAGCGTGGCGCTGCTTCCCTCTTTGCAGTATTAAAAAGATCAGACATCAAAGGTTTCTGTGGAGGGGATTTAGGCAAGGTAGAGTCTTTTACTGAAGCAATATTATCCAGGAGAGGAGGATCTAAGGCTGGTTTAGATGAGGCAGGTAGTAGTACCTGCATCTCAGGAGCCATGCGAATAGAAGGAGACTGTGCCAGCTCAATTAATACTTTATTTCTGCACAGACTGTCAGTCTGAATCTTTTGTGCAAAGTCAGGTTTCCACTTGGGGGAATGCTGTGTAAAGGGGAAATCCAAATCCCAAGATGGGTCAGGCTTCCAGGCGCCTGACGAAGCCTGCTCACAGCCTGCCCCTAAAAGAGCTTTATCTGGAGACCAGGCTTCCTGAGCCAGTGAGACAGCCCCTACTACAACAGGACGTATGGATATCTGTGGTGTTTCTTTTTTACATGGGAAAAAAAATTCAGTAGCTTCCTCTTGTGAAACTACAGTTGATTGATAGATTACTAGAGGCTGTGCTTGCAATCCCTTGATAACAGGCTTTTTTTTTTAAACAAAACCTGTCACTTTATCCAAAGCAGCAGTCCCAATCTGAACAAATGCAGGTTTAAATGTTTTTTGTGAACTGTCATATTGTAAAATCGTAGGCAAAGCTTTTACTTTTGTCCCCAGTAATGGAGTAGCAGGCTGTAGGCACTTGTAACTATTTACGATTTTACTGCCAGCCTATGTAGTGACCTCTGTAGAGTTGGATGCATCTGGGTCTGTGGGAATGTTCAGCGGAATCTGAACGCACCCTTCAGGGCCTTCAGAGGCATTCACCGCAGCCAGGAGAATGACCGAGGTATCGTTACTGCTGTCAGCCAGTAGCTCCCCCTGCTGACATTTGCCAGCCGAATCACTGTGCACCATTGAATTCTCCAGACAGCTTGTAGGAGAGTAAGTCACTTTAATTTTCCCCTCTAAAAATCACAGCAGGAGCTGGTTGCATTAGAGGTAGGTTCCCCGAACTCTGGGAACACTCACTATTTAGTGTGACTTCATTGCAAACTGTGGCAATCATTTTTTGTGGTAAACAAATGTTAGAGGTATGCTGAAGGAATGACTCACCACTCTCCATGGGCTCTCCTACCTCGTCCAATACAGCTGTGGAAATGTCAGAAGCAGCTGCACTGTTGTCAAGAGGTAAAGGCAGACTTGCTTGTAGGTGTTCTACTGCTGGGCTTGTTATTAGCCCGTACTCTGTTTCACCAACAACCTGTTCTCCTATAGCTTGAAACGCCATTGCAAACTGTTTCTCAGAGGTAACTACAAATCTAATTAGTTCTTCCAGATCCACAGGTGCATCGTGAAATTCGATGTCGACTCCATTTCCACAATAGTAGAAGAAAAAGCCTCCTTGTTGCAAGTAGTGGGAGCAGAGGCCAGAACTCCCACCACATAGATGTCTTCCTCCTTCGTTGTCCCACACAGAGTGGCCATGCTGATGATGGCCTGTCCCCCTACTGGCAGCAATGCAGTAGGGGAATTTCCCCGGTGTCCTGGCCAAATTTCTCTCATTCACTAAAAATACCACCAACAGCTTAATCTGGTTCAAATTCAGTTGCTTACCATCTGTATCCCCCCCTCACCCTGGCTGCCCCTAAAAAAGGGACGTCTAGGCCCAGTGGGCTTACCGGGTTAACAAAATTCAACAAAAACAAAAAAAACTTGTCAGCGGAAAATGCAGTGTCTGACATTTCCAAAACTGAGCATTCTCTCCTTTAATTTATTTCATCTTTTTTTAATTTTTATTCTCCTCTACTGTCCAGCCATCATTCAGAGGAGCACCCCAGCCCCATCACCCCAATATCCACTGAGACTTACCTGCCACCATCTTCCAACAGGGCTTGCCCCCCCCAAGTGGGGTCAGCAGGGTCCCCCAAGGCCCACAACACAACAGATCCGGTTCTGGCCACATGCCCAACTGGTCAGGTGTGGGACCTACATCATCATCCTGCCACTGGTGTTTTCTTCTGGTTTTTGGCCCCCAAGAACAAGATGAGCAATGACGTCATGGTTCATGCCAGGCTCTCACATGCACGTACCAACATCTGCCATGTACCTGATCTGTCATGGTAATGAGCTGCTGCCTTTCCCCCAGCTCCCACCAGGGTCCAGGCAATCTGTGGGGTCTGCCCACCCTCCTCCCTGGAGGAGGAGAGCAGTCCTGTGGTTGCTCAATCCTCCACCCCCTGCCAACCCTCCAACTCCCAAGGTTGCTCCTGACCTCTGGTCATTGGTTCCACTAGCAGTGGCACTACCACTGCACCGGAGGGCCAGCCATTTTAATTTCAAATATGATTCATGAAGAAATAGAAAACATAGTCTGGCCCTATCCACAAAACAGTTTCTCTCATTCTTCTACACTATTGGATTGAAGTGGCTATGCGAGCATATTTGGGGCATGTAGCCACTCCGAATCTACTGTGCCCCCCATGCTGGAAGCACCAAGGGGGGCATGCAGGGCTAATGCACCTGATCCAGCCAGTCCGTGGACTGCACCACACCAGGGGTGGACCGGAGGCATGCCAGCACTATGTGCCATGCATAAAGATGTGAAGTGCTGGCCGCAGGCATGCAGAGGGGGTGCAGCATATGCCAGGGAGGACCATGCCATAAATTCTTATGCAGCCACGCATATATGGCAGCCCCCTCCTGTAGGTCTGGAGGTGCCCTCTACCCCCTGCACAGCATCCCCTATCATGGTGCTGGCAGGCACCACACAACCCATCCCAGTGGATGCCCAATAGGAACCCTTACCCCCCTGGACCAACACCCAGCAGCCTGGTGCCCTGTGACCCACAGGTCCTGTGGAGGACCATGCCCCCATTCCCCCACAACTGTGGCGCCGTCATCCCCCCATGCTCCAAACACCATTCATGGAAGGAGGAGCCTAGGACCAGCCGGCAGCACTGCCCTGCTCTCACCCCCTCTGTGGCTGGCTGTCGGACATCCACAGGGTGCGCTGCCAACATGTTCCCTGCCACATAGTAGATCTACTGAGCTGCCTGGTCCACATGCCTGGCTGGTTCTTCAACACTGCCGTTGGCTGCACTGTGGAGTCCTGCACACCAGAGGGGTGGGGCCACAGACAGGTGGTGGTCAGTAGTGAATATGAGCCAGTGCACACTTATCCATGGGTGTGCAGCTATGCAGGTGGGGGATGCACAATTTCCGTGGACCCCTGCCCGCATAATGCATAGGACCCCATTGTGCCTATAGTAAAAATCTTTTCTGGATAGGGACCTAACTTAATAAGTGAGCCTAATCATTGGCCAGTAAGGTCAGGCTAGGATTATTACTGTCTGAATGAGATTATGAGCACATAAAAAATATTACCAGAGTAACCTGAATACAAGACACAATTTGGACACAGCAGCTGCATTTCTGCTTGAGACATCGCAAAGTTTTCCTTCACCAGTGAGGTTCTGGTGAAATGGACAAATTCATCTTTACAAATCACTTCACAGTGTTCTTGCTTCAACCAAAATTTGTATTTCTGCACTGTGCAGTGAGTTTTCCTGGTTAAATGGCACTTTCTGAGGCAAAGAAGACAATTAATTTGCATGACTTTGCTCAAAAAAAGTGACACCTTGCCTGCTAAAACTGCACTAAGTTGACACTTTGTACTTTGCAAAGATGGCAAACTTCACAAATTAATTTGCAAAGTGAAGTTTGCCAACTTCCCACAGGTGTAATTTCATATCCCAAATGTTGGTACTACTTCAGGTTATGCAGGATCACACTGTATCATCCCCTCTCACTCATACCAAATCGTTGACCTTTACTATGTAAAGGACCTAAATCTTCACTACTGATTTTTTCCTCCCCAATCCTATTCTGCCCCTACTATGGTGCTTTCTATGAAAAACACCCTCTGATATCAGCATGCCTTAAAGTAACTTGCCTAACTGGATTAACTTCATATTAAGACAATGCAGCTGCTGCAGTATGCAGTACCTCTTTTTCCTGTAAACTTCCCCAGCAAGGAGGAACTTTACTCTGCCTCACCCATGTATCTTCTGCAGAGACAGCAATCAGCTGACTGATAGAAAGCATGAGGATGCAAAGTACAGTAACAAACACACCATATCTCAAAGATCACAGGAAATCAAGCTCCATTTGAAACTTTCATTTCTTGTCAGTTGCCTGCTATGATCACAACCGCTACATTTTTGGTTCAGTCATCCCTCTGAAGGAGTATCACTGTATGGCATTTGACATAATCAAAGCCAAATACCCAAGGCATGATTTCTAACAGACATGGCTCCAGAAGATGGCTTCTCTCCTCAATGGCTAATTGTGAAGTTTCTGACTGTCGGGAAATGGAAAGAGCGTAGAAGAGATGGTATTGCTTACTACTACCACCACCATGACTAGTATTCTACCATCTATTTTTTTTTCACCGGTATTATGATGTAATACTACTGTTTGCTACAGTGGATGGCTGGTTTAATTAATTATTTGGTTATCAATATGTATATTCAGATTTTGCCAACAATTTTTGTACAGAAAATTGTTATTAACTATTGCTTTACCTGTAGGATGCTGTAATACTGCTACCTGTCAGTTACACTGACTGGTTGGTTAAAATTCTATGTTGATCAATTAATAGCCAGTTATCAGTGAGCAATGTATACATCTGTTTGTAATGACAGTCAGTCAGTCAAGTTTGATTTATTGTTCTACTATACATAATTTGGAACCCCATTGACATTCCATCCAATTAACTATTCAGTGTATTTAACCGTATATTATAACTACCCTTTTATTACTGTATATCTCTTTTAGTTCACCTAGATATAATTTAACTTATATGTAGCCTTCTTTGGTAATCTACTATATGCAGCAATATTGCTATTCCAATATGTTTTAAATACTTAATTTATCATGACCTCTTGAACTTTTTCATTAAGTGTAAGTATTCCTCTGTATTATCAACTATTGTTCTTTAAGATGTTATGTATTTGTCTGTTAATGACTTTCTTTAAAATAAAGTTTACAAAAAAAAAAGGAAGGAGTTATCCGAATCCATTTTCAAAAGGATGACATTTCAACCAGCACTTTCAAGCATTTCCTAGTATTAAATAGATCCAGAAGCAAATGGTTTGATACCTTTTAAAGGACCAACATAGATGTTACAAAAAGAACAAAGTGCTTAAACTTTTGGAATAACAAAGCCCTTCCTCGGAAGCTTATGACAGTTACTCAGAAACTCACATACTATTAACACCCAGATCATACATAAAAAAACAGAAATAATTATCATTGGTTTAAAATACTAATTTAAACCATCACTGAAGTTAGAAACAGTTGAGTCAGACCTCACAAGTTTGCTGTTAGCTGAGATACTGTCAAAGTAAAATGTCATCTCAATATGATAACACCTTTGCCAGCAGACACTTCAGCTACCATAAATTCTAAATATCTCAACATGTGCATTGAATACAGTATTAATGAACCATTGGATTCAATTCTCAGTTAAGTACATGTTAAAATATGATATTATTGTATGTTAAAAACAAGCAAAACTATATAACCAAAATGTTCTATATATGGCATGAAGAGGGTTTAAAATAAAGTTAACCTAGTGGGAGCAACTGTTACACACCACTGTACAGTTTTAAACATATCTAGAGACATTTTCCAACTATACACTCAACCAGTTATTATATTCCATAAACCTTAAAACCTTCAGTGCTGTTATAGGATTTTTATAAACGGTAATATCACTTGTCAGTATAAGTGCCAAATTGGGAAAAAACTGTCAGGGGCCCCCAAGTAAATGAGGCCATGCATTCTGATATGCTCAGAGTTCAATAATGTGTCAGTATATAATCAAACTACTATATGGACAGAGAGTCTAAGGACTTTGAATAGAAACCCACTGGAATTAAACCCTACCACCCCCAGATAGATAACTAGTTAGAAGAAATTGTGTGTTCACTATGTATGTGAACTAAGTCTCCACACATCATCATTTACACCAATGACTACAATATTTACCCAATGGAATTTAACCAGTCAAGGACCCCCAAGTAAATGAGATCATGCATTCTAATATGTTCAGAGTTCAAAAATGTGACAGTATATAATCAAACTACTATATGTACAGTAACAGTTCAAAGAATTTGAATAGAACCACAATGGAATAAAACCTCCCCCCTCCCACAGGGGAAGATAACTAGTTAGAATTACACATTTACATGTAAGTACTGTACATATTCACATAAGTACATATACATACATAGTTATCTTCCCCTGTTAGGGGGTGGAGGTTTTATTCCATTGTGGTTCTATTTAGATCATTTGGACTGTTACTGTACATGCGTGTTAAATCAATAAATCAGTAAAAAGCAACAGCGTACCTTATTAGGGAGTCCTGCTGTTTGTGGTGCTCCAAAACAGGTCTACTAAATGAACACCTCAAAAAGTTCAGGGATTTATCCACCTTGTCATAGCACTAAATATAACATGTAATTTACTAATGGAAATACTAAACTCAGTGTAACCCCTAGGTGGCACTATCCCAAGGGCTACTACCCCTGCCTGTATGGCTAGTGACAGGATAAGGGGCCTAGGTCCAGTGACAGGTGCCTCTACCCAGAGGTCAGGGTTGGTAGTGGTTAAACTAGCTTGGGCACAGCCTTCTGGGACACTGTGACCCCCTTTGTTCCCACTAGTGGCCCACACAGTACACAGGAGTTACATTCCCAATACCCCACATATGCACACTCATTACACATACAGTACCCACTTACCCTCAGGACCGATCCTGCAGCATGTCCCTGAGGACCCCCTGTAAAATAAGGTTAGGCAATGCCACAGCAACTATACAATATTCTCTGCCATATGTACTTACACCACAAGAAGGCTATAGTTCAACAAACATAAATCTGATTTATTCAGGGGAAGTAACAAGGAAGGGGGATCAGGTTGATTTTGTATTAAGACATATAAATCACAGTACTGTACATAAAACTTAGGGTCCAAATGTGACACTAGCTGGGTGCCCAGGATGGTGGGGGCTGGCCAGGCTTGTTGCCAGGGGTTGGCAGGCTGGTGCAGCTGGTTGGGGCCCTAAAAGAAAGAAAGGCATGCACAGCAAAATTGTGATCTGGAGCAGAGGCTCAGTTCCAGAAAAAGAAAGCACAAGTAAATCAGATGGCACACTTTGGATTCATAAATTGTTGCAGGGGGTTGCCCTGAATTGTGCTCACGATACCCAATACAGATTACAGGATGAATGGTGTTGTTTCTTGGTTTCCAGCATTCAGCACACACTGCAGAGTGAGGGAAATTAAGATTGCAATCTCCCTCCAATTTAAGGCACATTTATATGTAAAGAAAAGTACTGTACCAAGCAGACTGCTCCACGATCCTGATCGCAATTACTGCAAAATACCTGGGAGCATGCACAGCATCAGCAGTCCCTGACAGGCCGATCGCATTCAGCAAACTTTTGGTCTTCTTCAGGTTAAGCCTGGTTCCCACACTTCTGCTTCTTCTTCCTCAAAAACTCGGATTCAGTCCAAACTATGATTACCAATGGCCGCAGACCAACTTTGGGGCCTACACATGCACTTCCCGCATTAACTACTCGCTGCTCGAACAACAGAGCTTCTTCTTTCTTCAATGTCACCTCAGATCTGGCTTGCCAGCAACAGTTCAGGGCATTTCCCTTAGATCCACTAGAGTCCGGTTGGCTGATGAAACTGTCAGTCACAGCAGGGCTCCCTCTTTAGGTGCGAAAAAGGCACCATTGGACCAGAACTACAATTCCCAGGGGCTCCTTCCATATAGCCCTCTTGTAACTAGCTCCAGCTTGGAGTCCATTTCCTGACTGGCCCAAGCAGTCTCCATTTTAGGGCTCCCCCAACCCAATTGGTCCCTTTTGGCAGTTCAGAACCAAAATGGGGGGGGGATGGGTTCACAGAACAGTTCATGCTGCAAGAAAAGCAGGTTAAGCAAACTAAATTTTCATTATTTTCCTAAATAGTTTCTGGCAAACAGTTACATCTTTGAAAAGAGCTCCCTCTGCACCACTAGTGACAGCAGAATCAGAGCAATTGCTCAGAAGCTCAGGTGGAACTCCAGCAAAGAACACACAGTGCCTCCAGGCAAACTAATTATGTTGTCGAAAAGGCAGACCTTAAAGAGACAGTACTCATAGGGTTTGGAGTGTGGGCAGTGCCCACAACTAAACAGCATTTTGCCAAATGCCAGCTAGGCAGGGAGCACTCAGGCAAGCCACTGGATGGTTTTTAGGAACCCCCATTTGCAGGGGGGTTACACTCAGTTTTCAGGATTTCAGTAATACTAGAGTCCAGGCCCCAGGTATAAATGATTTTTGCCAGGCCTAAATCCACTGATCAAAATTATCTGCTCCAACTAGGAGTCTCGTTTCAATTTACAAGGACCTTTCTATGCATTTTGTATTCAAAAGATACACATTGAACAAGTTAAACATCATAAATCCACTATGCCAAAGTAATGACATTTCAGTGACTCAAATCAAATATGAAGAGTCTCACATAGGGTCTCTGTTTCAAATGAAATACTTAAAAATACCATGAATTTAAATGAAGGTTTTAGACAACAGAAGTTAAAGTGACCAAAGCTCCCTTGAAATACCAGAGTCTGTCAGAACTCTAAAACAAGATGTACCAGCAATTACCATCTTTTATATAGAGGATAATGTATGGTCCTCTATCGGTAACTGGTCTATTAACCATCGAGAGGTTGCCAGGGAGATCACGTAAATCCTGAGAGTGAAGTTCAAGAGGTTTAAGTTCCTATGGCAACCCTGAGATGGTTAATAGTAACTGGTTGCTGATAGAGGGACCATCCATTGTTTTTATTGTGTATGGTCCCAAGAAAGATTGACAAGGGCTCCTTACTTTTTAAATAAATCACCGCCATAGCCATTTAGTCATTCCATCACTGCTGCATGCATCCGTCAGCTCCTGAGAGAAAAAAATGTGTGCACATGCACAGATTGTTCCCAGTTGTTAACCCATCGATGTGATATACCATCGATGGGTTAACAAGGATGAAACATCACATCAATGGGTTAACAACACTGGGAAATGATGATTTTTGTTGATTAACAACGTTCTACCATACATTATAACTTGTTTATACTTCTCAGATGTTTTATGTTTTGTCTTGGCTAAGGACAAAGCATCCAAGAATTTTGTTGATTAGTCTGAAAAGCATAAATTTAAGGAGCTATATTCAAAGTTATCTTCCACCTTCACCTGTAACTTCAATACACAAATTGGTGAAGAGGAAACCACTGCAGTCTTCAGCACAGCAAACTCCGGCAACAATAATTCACTAAGTTTTTAGGCTGGAGGTTGAAAGCCCATTCTCTACAAAATCTCTCAATAGACAATTAGATAATTCAGCAGGTCCAAGTAATTCAACTGCACCTCAGTCTAGGAAGAGGAGAGAGAGAAAAAAAAAGATGCTCCCCTGATCATAATAATTTTGCTAACATAATTGAACTAATTCTCTGTATCCCCCCCAGACAAGGTTATTGTACCTTGTGTAAGTTAAAATCAGCCTTTCAGCATCAGTAGTGCTTCAGAACTCCCCTTTCCTGTTAGGATCTCCATGTACCTTCTCTTCTCAGGTCTCGTTCAGAGTCCTTGTGCAATGGGTGTCACAATCATTTTTTGAAGGCTTAGTGAATACATTTATACCCACAGCACTACAGTCTTGTCCCACCAGCAGTGTGCAGTCACAGCAAAAGTATCTCACCGCCCATTATTCTGGCTTTTCTTTCCCTTCCAATTCGGCGAGCATTCAGACAGATTGCTGAAAACCAAAGGTTGGTCATCATGACCATTCAACAGTAAAAAAGTAATTTGCAGTTTTTTAAGCTACAAAAAGCACTTACAGTAGTAGCACCACATTAGTCAAAGGATTTTTAAGGATTTTTAAGAATTCCTATTGAGAATTGTGAAACCTTTAGTTAGGGATTTTGGTTTGTTTGTTAGTGTGTTCAATGCTATGCAGAGAGGGTTGTCTTATCTGATAGTGTAGTTTAAAATCTACCAGATGGCATGTTAGTACTGTAATAAGAGCTGGCCTCTTTCTGTAGGTATAACAAAAATAATTCTAGAGGATTTTTTCCCCCCTAAATTTTGTGAAGGATAAATAAGGAATCTCACAAAACTGCTTGACAATTTTGATGCTACTACTGTATCTGAAGGCCATGAGTCAAAACAACAAAAGTTTCATTCAAGAAAACTTAGTTAAAGCATTTTAGTGAACAGAAAGTGAGCAGCAGGAGGTCTGCAGCATCGTGGCCATCCTGTTTGTAATGAACTAAGTGTGGTTCGCTGTATATATTTGACTATAGTTGATGTGACTAGGTGATGGTCAGAAAATTACATTGATCTTATCTTACTGCTCATTTGATCATTCATAGTTTTGTTTGGCTGTTCTTCGGTATTTTCAACAAAGTAAACGCCATCACTTCAAGTCATGGCTGCTTGCATCTCTCTCTCGCTCTTTCTCTCTCTCTCTTGTTATCTCTTTCCAGATTAACTGCACTATATCTCAGGAGCTCCCATGGATTCTCCAAAAGAATTATTGCCCTATCAAAGCCAATCATGAGCTAAGTCCTACTCTAGCTGTACAGTATCTTAAAATAGAGGTGTTTCTCTCTCTCTTTCTCTCCGAGTTAACATGCAGTCCTCACATGGCCCAAGGCAGGTGTTCTGGAGAGGCCTCAGGGAAATGTGTTGCTGTGTCATGTGTAAGCATTAAGCTACTCGAAAGGAGGCTTCTACTAGGGAATTAATGCATTGTTGGGAGGACTGTAGCACAGAGCGAAGGCCGAGTGATCCAACCATCCAACCATGCAGTAATTCCCTAGTAGAAACCTCCTTTCAAGTGGCTTAATGTGCTTGTAACATGAGAACCATCTCCAGAAATAAGCAGATTTATTATTTGTAATGCTTACTTGTAATGCAAAAAAAAAGACAAATGCACACACAGTTATTATATTTATCTTTAACACTGCATTGACAGTACATTTTCTGTTGAATGTAACCTGTCATATATTTTGTGGGTGTAGGGAGGCATTACTTTACAACATTTAGATTTAAGTGCATGGTGTTATTATTGTCAAATATACTTTTATAATTTTTACCATTATGGTACTTTTTCCCCTAACGTACTGTTTGGATTGATGCTAGATACTTCGATTTTCATCAGTATGTATTACAGAATGTGGGTTGCACTGCATGATGGGTCCATGCTAGGATACATCTTCATGTTTTGTTCCTGCAGTTCCCTTAGCAGGCCAACAGATAACTGTGATTGCTGACAACTAATATCATGAGTTGAAACTGAACAATTTTCAACCAGTAATTCTATACATATTACCTTTACTTTTAATAATATGGTACTTTTCCTCCTAATATACTGCCAGGATTGGTGCTATGTACTTCTATTTCTGTCTGTGTGTACTACAAGATATGGGTTGTACTACATGATGGGACCATACTAGGGTACATCTTCATGTTTTGTTCCTGTAGTTCCCTTGGCAGGCCAACAGATGGATGGGAAACAATTCTAGTGGCACAGCACTGTTTTACAGTTATCTGTTGGGCTGCAACGGGAACTGCATTTGAACAAAGAATGTACTCAGGTTCACAAAGATACAATGGGAGCAACCAGGCATTACTAAGGAATGTAATGCATGGTTGAGGTTTGGTCATGTGTGGCAGTTTAACCAGTCTTAATAGCTTATTCTAGTCCACTATTTATTGCCATGTTATAAATGTCATTTTTGTTGCCACTTCTAGTGTCTGTTGCTTGTCTGGTCCCTTTCACATAAGTTGTTCTCAGTATTTTTCATACAAATTATGACTTTCAGTATTCTCTTTGCACCTCTGTGTTTCATATAGGGCTGGGCAAAATGTATCTTCTGTTGGCAGAATTCTGGCAATAGTAAGATTTTGCTTCTCCAAACTTTTGTCAAATGTTCACCTTTGGCAAAATGTTGCCAAAACTGTAATTTAATTTATTCCCCTCTAATTTAAAAGTATTTTTTCCAAATTGCACCAAGGTTAATATGATGAATTTACCAATCCCGGTGGAGAAGTGAATGAAGTGTTTGGTCTCTAACTTCAAATGTGAGAGAGTTATAATCCTTCAAACTTTTGGACATTTGAAAATGACATGTTACAAGTACCATATATAAAGTGCAGAATTTTAAGCCCCTATAACTTTAAAACTAGAAAATGGAATACAACAAATTTTGTTAGTGTAATTGACCCTTAAAATTAGGCTGTTTATGTCAACTCTGTAATCTCTGGTTTGGACGCTGGCCAAGTGATAAGCAGTCAAAGATTACAAAATAAAGACAGTAATTAAACTTGAATTCCATGAGTTTGTGTGTTTAAAAAGATATTCCAGCCATGTTGGTCCTTGCAAACCAGGAGAAGGTGGAAGGTTTGATAACTTTTATTGGACCAACAAGTGTTTTGTACAAAGATGGAATTATACACAAGCTTTTGGGGCCACATAGGTCCCTTCTTCAGGTGAATAACAAAACTGAGAAACATAAGCAGTATTTATATCCATTGTGGAGCAAGTAAAAATCAGGAAGTGAAGTAGGAAGGGGACAAAGGGGGCTAGAGATGAAAATCTAAGATGCAAAATAAAAATATTAGAAGAAATGGGGAGGGGGCTAAGTAGGAACAGGTCAGAAGGAAATGAAAGGGAGCTAAAGGGAAGACAAAAGCACACAGATAGGATCTCAGATCAGAGGGTAGCTTTAAGGGTAAAATAGACAGGAGATGCCTAAAGATGTAAGGAAATCAAGAAATTTGGAGAAACAAAAGATCAAAGCCCTAGATAAACAGAGTGTGAGGAAGTACAAACAGAGGTGTGAAAACAAGAGGGAGGGGTAGGACTGAACTAAAGATTTAGTGGGAGAGGCAGAGAGGATGTGAGGCACAGGTAAAAAAACAGATCAGGCAGAACTCAGAGAAAAAAATATAAGAAGAGAAATACAGAAACAAAATGTGATAAATAATTACATGATTTAGTACACAATAAAAAAGTGTTACAGTTTACCATAATGTGTTATGAAACCGATGTCCAGAATCAGTCCAGAAATGTTAGATTTAAATTGTTTAATATATTTCAGTTCCCATGTCCTTCTGTCCTGTATGTTTCTGAAGTTGCCTCTTAGTACCAAGACAGATAAATCCAAGAGAGAGAGTGATCTGTTTGTGAAAAATGGTTTCCCACTGGAGTGCTGCTAATCTGGTTTACTATTGTGTAACGGTGGTGATTCATCCTAGTTTTCAGTGGATGGCTTGTTTCCCCAATATAGCAACCATTTGTGCACTTCTTGCACCATCAGCGCCCTAATAAAATTCATTTTGACACACAACTTCACTGTTAACGGCAAGCACTTTTTACAGATCATGGGGACAGCCATGGGCACTAAAATGGCACCACAATATGCTAATCTTTTCATGGCCTGTTTAGAGGAGGATTTTTTTTAAACACCACCCTTATAAACCATCTGTCTACCTCCGTTTTACTGATTTTACTGATGACATATTCCTGATTTGGACAGAAGGTGAAGACTCTCTCAAAAAATTCCATCATGATTTTAGAAACTTTCATCATTCCTTAAATCTCACGATTTAATACTCCACCACCAGCGTACATTTTCTTGCCACTGTAGTCAGTATCACTGAAAATGGACATATACAAACTGCTGTTTACAGAAAACCCACTGACAGGCACTGCTACCTGCATAATTCCAGCTTCCACCCAAATCATATGAAAACATCTGCAATCTACAGTCAGGCGATTCGATACCATCGAATCTGCTCTGATGAAAGAACAAAAGACAGACAGCTCTCCATACTTCAGAATTCCCTAATTCAGCAGGGCCACTCTCCAAGACAAACTGACAGAGAATTTGAATGGACCATACAAATACCATGAGACAGTCTACTGGAATACAGGCAAAGACATCAAACAGACTGCACATCCCTAGTGGTCGCTTACAGCCCCATGCTAAAATCCCTTCAGGAAATTGTCAAAGAGCTACAACCCATGCTGAGAAGATGAAACACTGAAAGACCTCTAACCTGAACCACCTGGCATTGCCTATAAGCAGCCCCCAGCCTCTTGAACATAATAATTCATAACAAACTCCCAGCAGATCAAAATAACCAGAAAACAAGAGGGACAACACCATGCAACATGCCAAGATGTAAGACCTGCACCCACATATGTACATAGGCCACCATTAAGACAAGCCAGAACAACATAATACAAATTAATGGATCCTACACATCAATCCAGCAATGTGGTTTACCTAATTCAATGCAAGAAGTGCACAAATGGTTGCTATATTGGGGAAATGAGCTAACTACTGAAAATCAGGATGACTCACCACCGTCACATAATAGTAAACCAGATTAGCAGCACTTCGGTAGAAAACCATTTTTCATAAACAGATCAATCTCTCTTGGATTTATATGTCTTGATACTAAGAGCCAACTTCAGGAACACACAGGACAGCAGGACATGGGAACTGAAATATATTAAACAATTTAAATCTAACATTTCTGGACTGAATCGGGATATCTGTTTCATGACACATTATGATAAACTGTAATTCTTTTTTCTTGGATGCTAAATCATGTTATTATTTATCACACTTTGGTTCTGTATTTCTCTTATTATAATTTTCTTTCTCTGAGTTCTGCCTGATCTGTTTTTTTTACCTGTACCTCACATCCTCCCCGCTTCTCCCACTAACTCCTTAGCTCAGTCCTATCCACTTGTTTTCACACCTCTGTTTATACTACCTCACACTCTGTTTATCTAGGGCTTTGATCTTTTGTTTCTCCTAATTTCTTGATTTCCGTACATCTTTTAGGCATTTTCTGTCTATTCTACCCTTAAAGCTAGCCTCTGATCTCAGATCCTATCTGCATGCTTTTGTCTTGCCTTTAGCTCCCTTTCATCTCCTTCTGACCTGTTCCTATTTAGACCCCCTCCCCATTTCTTCTCATGTTTTTATTTTGCATCTTAGACTTTCCCCTCTAGTCCCCTTTGTCACCTTCCTTCTTCATGCCCTAATTTTTAATTGCTCCACAGTGGATATAAATACTGCTTATGTTTCTCAGTTTTGCTATTCACCTGAAGAACAGACCTGTGTGTCCCCAAAAGCTTGTGTATAATTCCATCTTTGCATTAATCACTTGTTGGTCCAATAAAAGGTATCAAACCTTCCACCTTCTCATGAGTTTGTGTGAAAATTGTGGAAACTTGTGATGCTTTGGTTGAAGCCACATTCATATATTTTGCTCAGCCATATACTTAAGCTGCCATTGTGGTGGAAGAAAAAGGCTGGGTAGAATGGTAATAAGGTAGAAGTCATAGGAGACTCCATAGTAAATGTATTGTGCCAAGCATTGGGGCAGTATCTTGAGTGAAGCACTGTGAAGAATAGTCATGGACCTCCCACTGCACTATCTTGTCCTCTTAAAATATTCCCAGCTAACCATTAGAGCGAACTGACTAAATGAACATGCACACCCTGGAAGACAGGAGAGAGAGAGGGAACATGATTGGACCTTCAAGTACTTGAGAGGGATAAATAAGGTTAACAAGGAGAGTCTCTTTAAGTTGAGTGGCAACTGTAACATGAGGGGGCAAAGTCTTAAGCTGGAGGGTGAAAGGTTAAGGGGGAAGTTCAGGAAGCACGTCTTCATAGAGAGGGTGGTGGACACTTGGAATGCACTGCCAGAAGAGGTAATTTCATTGAAGACTATAGGCAGCTCTAAGAGAGGCTGAGGCAGGTATAGGGGGAAGGTAACAGTCATGGGTAGGGAGGATGGGAGGACTGGGGAGAGGGAGCAAGGCCACTAGCTCAAACTGTGGACCCTGCAAAACAAACAAACTTGATAAACCAAATGGCTTTCTTCTGCTGGCTTGTTCACATGTTAATATATTTGTAAGCACATGCCTGTACAGCATTACTTATGTACAGTGCCACTTGTTGACTCCTTAACAACTCTGTAGACAACAATGTATATTTGGGGTATTTGGAATCAGTGGCATCAGTGACTCCAAGGATTACAATGAGCTGTGACTGAGGCCATTGTGACAGAAGCATCTCAATATCTTTAGTCATGATGAAGCATGATGCTGGGCATCAATGTCATAGGAGTGCTGGAGGGACATTGCAGGGCGGCCATGATGCTAGTGGAGGTAAGGTGACTTTTCTGCATGTAGTACAAGTCAAATGAATGTGATCAATAGCCAACCTAAGATGGACTGATTTTCTGCAAAGAGGGAGGGGCTATGGTCAGGTCAATTGAAAAGGGAAGTCAAGGGGATTTGAATTATAGGACAGGGGAGGTAGCTAGTGTAGGGGTCATCATTGGCAGTTGTGAGATGCATGCGTCTGAGGGAATGTTAGCTGGGCTAAGTAGCAGAAGACTATCAGATCGCCAAATGGCACAAGAAAGCATACAGGGACAATTCAAATGACAGCAGGACATGTGAGAATCAAACCCCTCAAACTTGATTGGTATAAGCACCAAATATTCTTGGAAGTCTAGAACTTAGAGGAACTCATAAAGACATGGTGGGAGAAGAAATAGACTAGGGAACCAAAACTGAGAAATTCTGGCTATTGCAAAGGGATATGCCCTATGGGAAAAGGAGGCATCTGCTCTCTTTTGAGGGGAGCTTGTCTGTGAAAACAAAGAGGAAATCAGTGTGACAAGCAGGTCCACAAAGTCCATCTGCACAAGCTCAGAGAAAATATCAGGGAGACAAAATAGTCACCAAGAAAGGAACTACAGGAACGCAAAGAGCCCAGCACATCTGTCACATGCTGTCCTTGTGCCTACCATGTGCTTGCAGTGTCAATCACCCACCTATACATATCACTCTCCCAGGGTAGCCTCCCCCCTCAATGGAAAATAGCCCATGTCATCCCTCTATTAAAAGCAGGTGACCCCTGCAATCTAAATAATTACAGACCAATCTCCCTCCTCCCCATCCTGTCTAAATTACTAGAAAAAATAGTGTGTGGCCAGCTAGGGGTATACTTAGAATCCAGAAGCCTATTAAACCCAGTTCAGTCTGGATTCAGAGCAAAGCACAGCACCATAACAGACCTAGCTAAGGTGACCAATGATTGGCTCCTAGACCTTGACAATAAGAAGCATGTCTGTGCCATTTTCTTGGATCTTAGTAAGGCATTCAACAGTCGATCACAGCCTGCTTCTTTATTCCCTAAACACCTTAGGCCTGGACCATAAATCTATGTGCTGGTTTGCAGACTACCTCAGAGAACAGAAACAGCAGGTTAAAGCTGAAGGTGATCTTTCTCCCTTAAAACCTATGCTGAAGGGCATGCCCCAGGGCTCTATCCTTGGTCCCCTCCTCTTTGCAGTCTACAATAACATCAATGACCCCATCAAAAAAGCCAACATCCACTTATTCGCAGAAGACACTGTACTGTTCTTGAGTCGTCCCATGCCAGAAGCAGCCTGTGAAGACCTCCAAGCTGAATTTAACCTTTTACAATACCAGCTCATAAACAAAAAGCTTTTGCTCAATGCAAAAAAGACGAAAGTCACACTCTTCTCCTCCTCCTTGCATGTGGCAATTTCTGCTGGGGGGTGCTATCCCACAAATTACCACTGTTCTTGGAGATACACTAGAGTATATAGCCAAATTCAAATATCTAGAAGTTTGGCTCGATCATAAACTTTCCTTCGCCGACCATCTCGAAGAACTACAGAAGAAACTAAGGCAAAGATTAGGACTATTTAACAGAATTAACCACCTGCTCACAAAGGAGGCCAAGATTCAACTGGTTCAAGCTACCTTCCTATCTTTAATAGATTACATGGACCTGCTCTACAGCCACTTCACTGCCTCTGCACTGGCTAAGTTGGACACCGTCTACCACAGAACTATCAGGTTCATTACTGGCCTTCCACTTTCCACACACCACTGCTCCCTGTAGTCATCGTTAGGCTGGACTTCCCATCACCATAGAAGGAATAGAGATGCCGCCCTATGGGCCCTCAGAGCAGTGACCAACAAGCTCCCCTCATATGTCTCAGATTGTATTCCCAGGAGTGTGTTAGACACCTATGCTCTAAGGAGCTATTCCCCAATTGCCCCCCAAGTTCCAAGGATCAACACTCATTTCGGCAAAGCTGCTCTAAGCTTCTCTTTACCCAAATTGTAGAATGGTTTACAAAGGAACTTGAAGCTGAACTGCCCTGTTAGCCTGAATATCTTCAAAGCACTCTACAATTGCTACATGAAAGCACTTTGCAAATGTTTTCCTCACTGCTAGCCTACTAATTCCGCAACTCTCCCTTTCCATCCTGACACTCGCCATGTTATTATCCCTGGCTCTCACTCTTTCCGTATTAACTCTTCCTGCTGCACCCACCCTTCCTTGTCCGCTCCAGCCTGGCTAAAGTCCCACCCCATCCATAGTAGTGTCCCAGTTATCTACCCCTCCTCCATCATTATCATAATAAACAAGTACATGACAGCCATCGTCACTTTCAGTGGTTTTAGCCGATTTTTTCCCCAGTCATCGGTAATATATCCCTCCTCTTCTTTACCTCTCTAACCTGCCACTCCGTACATGGCCTCTTTCCCCTATATGTGTAGTTGCTGGCTGCCTCACTCAAAAGATCTCTGTTTATAAACCCTGTTTGCTTATGGTTGATTGTACATCTGATGACTTCTTCAATTGTAAAATAATACTGTTTTTTTTTATTTATTTCAACCTTGTACTGTACTGTACACACTGTATATGCTTTTTCTTCCTTGTATATTATTACTTTTTATATACCTGCTTCTCTACTTTGATGTATTCATGACCAGGTCAACCTTGCAAATGAGCCTTGCTCAATGGTGCCCGCCTGGATAAATAAAGATTTTGATTGATTGATTGATTGACATCCAAACAGATTTGGTGGTGATCAGTACTTTGCGAAAATTAAATTCTACAAGTTGAATTACCTGTTATATGTCCATAAATCTTTTTGCAGATTATGCTAATTAATAATTTCTGAGATTTCCATGTAGATTTTAATTTACTAAACCACATTAATCCATCTTTATTAGAATATAGGGCCTGATTACATTGGATATGCATGCCAAATTTGGGGTCTATACTGGTACCTGCAATAGCAACAGAGTTACAAACACCATATTTTACGTCATTTTATATTTCCCTCTCCTCTATTTACCTGGCAACTCCGAGCCCTATCACCCACTGAATCCAGGACATGGTAAAGAATTTAGCCAGTATTTATTTAGCTTTTCCATGTGGCAATGTATTTGGGAGTGTTACCTGAGTGTGCAAGAGGTGCTTCATAATGGCAGGAGTAAGTAAATGCTGTCTCCTGCTACTAGCAGTAGGCGATGGAGTCTTTTTTTATGTTTTAAGATATTACTCACACACAGTTATTCCCTGCTAGCAGTGAATAATGGCATTTCTCAGTCACTGAAAATTGGTGCTTAAAAGGGGTCAACCGTGTAATGGTAGCAATATATAATGAGATTTAAGCAGGCCCGGTGGTGCTGATGGTTGAGTAGCTGGATGCCACATCTCACACCATGCCGGTGACCCGAGTTTGGAAGCAGACCCAGATCATTGGGGGTTGGCGGGGGAGGAGAGGATGGAGCATTTGGAGGACTGCGCTCCTCTCCTGGGGTAGGTTATGGGGATTCCCCACCTTGTAGCAGCTCCCAGTGGAGACCAGGAGTACTACACACTAACAGGGACTTCAAAGGGGGAGGTGATGGTGGACATCCAAGGGAAGAAGGAGGGAGCACACCCTCCATGCAGTGACATCATTGCATGTCTGAACCTCAGGGAGAAAATAGGACAGAAAAGCCTGGCACTCAGGAAGGAGAAAATTGGGACCCACAACCTGCAACCATGCTCGGTGCTGGATACACCCTGCTGGCCTCCAGCTTCTGCCCTCCCTCCGGCTGCCCACTAGTTTATAGATAAAGTGCAAGAGGAGCTGGTGGTCCCGCCTCGCAAGACTCAGAGCTGGGGGGTCAGTGAGTTGGGGGCGAGGATACAGGAGCATCCCGGAATGGAGATCTGGACGAGGGGGTCCCGGCAAGTGGGAGAAAGCAGGTCAGTAGATGTCCTCACTTGAAAGAGGCTGTATGGGGCCAGAGAGGAAGGGGGAATAAATGAAGTAAATATATATATATATATATATGATGAGATTTAAATTATCTAGATACTCTTTCTTTTTTCCCTCAAAACATTTGCCTTTATCTAGTACATTAACACTGGTGGCAAACTATATTATAACAACATAATATACTAAATATATTGAATTTGCTCTTATATTTTAAGTATAAAAGAGGGCTATGTCCAAAAATAAAAGCCCATGCCTGTAAAATGTTTATTATTATAGAGAATAATCCATATTAAACTGAAAATTGCCACTGAGAAATTGAATTAATGCATTAAACAGACTTTCTAAAAGGTATTTCTCTGAAAAATTGTACAAGAAGAGCAGAACATTGATGAATGACAGTTTTGTACTTCAAAAGTCATGGGAGCAGGAGTAGCGTAGATGCTGATGCCCATGGCTACTTCCCATTCCATATTTATTCACCCAGTTACTTAAAATATTGGAGTCTCACTTTCTGAGGCTTCCAAGTTTTGCTAACAGTTTCCATGATTTATGGTTGATTGGTCATATGTTTGTGCTGTGATACCCAGTCATAGTGTACTTATCCCTTCCTGTGGACTGTGATATATCCTGATCTGTAGTGAATGCCTGTTTGGTTGAGACTGGCTTCTTGCTAAAAGGTTGCTGATGCAATCTCAGACAAGAAACAACTGGGTCCTAGTAGATTTTCAGGGGAATAGGTATCTGCATGGTTTAAACATATTCCTGTGCACTTCTCCACTGTGCTTGTTTGGGAGGAACAGAAAACTAACAAGGTACAGAATTCAGGAGTCCTTGACTATAGCTAAAATATAGAAAAGCAGGTGTAGGTTGTGGCTAGGGACATCTTCCACCTGCGCAATACTGGCAGCCGTTACAGCCTCATGTCAATTGCGCTACCCTAGTTCATGCTTTTATGAAGGGTAAGCTATGGTAGACACACTGTGTGTTAGTCTTTCTACAATGCTCACCTGCTTCCTGCAGCTGATGCAACATCCCACAACGAGGGTAATATCTGTTGCAGAGCTAAGAGTGCAAAGTAACTTTATGCTGCAGTACCTACACTGGCTGCCTTTTTATATAGCAGGTCAGCTTCACCATTTTGTTGCTACTGCAGTTTTTAAGGCACTTAAGAAATTATGACCCATCTACCTCTGTGAACTGCTGGTACTGCCAACTCAAACTTCTGCTCTCATATTCTATAGCAAAGCTTGTCAATTTTCCCATTTTATATTTACACACTGTAAGAGATTGGGGCTTAATTATCAGGACCCAGCAAATTCTCATTAATGCCAGCTAGAAAGAATAACTGTCTACCCAGGTTGAGGAAAACTTTGATATAATTGGTTGAATCATGACACGGTTGAGACAATCAGATTTGGGGGGGTTTTCTTTAGAACAAGGCAGGAATGTGGAATAGCTAGATTTGGTCAAATCATGTCTGTAAGTTTTATTTTTTTTGGGGGGGGTTTGTAGGAGTGAAAAGGAATATGGCATAGACAGGAACAACAAAAGTCATCTGCTGTCTAACCTTTTCAAGGTATAAACTTTAAAGCAAGAGAGAACTGCAGCAAATAAATTCCACACCTTTGTTTTACTCAGAAATAGGCATTTAGAAGTTGGGCTTTGTGTATTCACAGTGCTATGCCTGTGGAATGACCCATCATTTGTGATCCAAATTCCTCTCATCCTTTAGGATTGTAACATGCTGTATAATGCAATCTGTGTGGGTTCCCTCAAATGGAGCACTATACATTAATAGAGAGAATAATTTTTTATGTTTGCTTGTGCGCATGTGCAAGAAACGTTATGCAGCAGCTTAGGAGAGAAGCGGGTTGTGGAGGTGTGGCACTGCATTTGGGGGCTTGGCATTGGTGGACTAATACAGGCACACTGTGTTGATGACATTGGCTTCCAGAAGTACCACTAAGCTGAAACAATTTTGCCACTGCAATGAGGGGCTGCCTCATCATTGCAGTGTCAGCCATACTGTTGCAATGATTGAGCGATCCGTCATTGCAGGGTGGTACCTTGCCTAGTATAACATTTTTTGTAAACATAGCTGTGGCTTGCCACCACCACACAGCCCCATGAAAGCCAACTGGGGTGGCCAATTCCCCATTGGCATGCCTCCAAACCAGTTCATTTGCTGAAAGAGGAGCCCACTCCCCATCAGCATAATGTAACCCCCTTCCCCATTTGTTGTATGCCGAGGGGTTGCCCAATCCTCCTCAGCATCAAGCCCCCCAGACAGTCATTCATTGCCGAGAGGGAGCCCTATCCTTGTTTCCGGCTTAAGTCTCCACCCGTGGGCAGAGGTGGCACACTGGGAGCCCATCCCAGTGTGCTGAAAGCAAGTCTGAAAAAGAAAACCCTTCACGCAACATATTTTTTTTTCTCCCTGAAAAAAAGGAAATGGTCCCATGCCAGTCCCCTTCCCCAACTTGCGCCTACCCACTGTGCACCCTACCTCCCCACACCCTTCTCACCCCATACTTACCTCCGAAGCCTGGTGTGATGATCTTCGGTGGACCAGGAACACATCTGCACTCTTCAAAGTCAACTGCAAACTGAAGAAATGCTGGTAATCTGTATAATGGCATAAATATTGTTTTTTAAACTTTGGTGCATATCTCAAGCATTTTGGGGAATTATGGCACTGCATTTTCAACATGGGGTTATTGAGACCCCTCCTCATGAATTCAGCCACTGCCATGGCTTTATTTGGTCCCAAAAGGTGATTTCATGGTCACTGTGCAGAATCACCTTTCGGGACCGATTAACGAAATGACAGTGCCACTGTTCATGAGTTGGGCCCTCAAAACGCCTATGTTGCAAATTTCGTGAAAAAAATAGAGTAATAGATACATACTGGTGTATTAGAAGGCAGTAATTCATCTAGAGCATCTGGGGGCACAGTAAATCTCAAGAGCGAAGTTCGAGAGGTTTCTAGTGCCCCAAGATCCTCAAGATGAAGAACTGTCTTGTAACACAAGAATGTATTTGTTATTGTTTGTAATGTATGGATGCGAGGAAATTGTAAGCGTGTACCTTTGCCATAGAATGAGGAATCTTCGGTTGGGGTGCTGAAGTGATTTTCGTGTGAGTAGGAGACAATGATTGTGGCAACATTGAAAACATTTCCAAAATTCAAACAGCTAAACTGTGCAGTGTTAAAGAAACTGCAAAATGAAATGGCAGTAACAACTTTTTTTTTCTCGAGTGAGCGACTGTTGCTGTGGAGACTTAGTCAGACTTCGAGTTGGAATACATGACGTGCCATCTTACCTGGCTGTTCTGTCATTCGCTCCTCATCTCAAGGACAAGGTGGTGCAGGTCAGAACAGACAACACTATCACACATAAACAAGGAGGCACGAGGTCAACCTTACTGTGCACAGAGGCCATGAAGGTACAGAACCTGGCTACTCCCTGCAGGTGTCGCTGTCTGCCATCCACCTATCATAGGTATTTTCAAGCTTTTGAACTCGCATCCTTAATGCGTGCCCTTTTTTCATTTCATCCTGTGAATTTGGTTGTAAACTGTCATCCCTTTTCTTTTCTTGGCTAGCATATATTAATCTAGTTTCTTTGAAGGTCTCAGTGTTTGCACTGCTCACTACCTCAAGTGGTAGTGCATTCCATTTTGCAACTATTCTCTGTCTAAACCAATATTTTCTAGGAAGTGTTCCATTTTTGCACTACTAATTGAAAAGGGTGTCTTCCTTGGTTCATATCTTGATTTTCTTAAATTCACCCCCATTCACCCCACCTACCAGGAAAGGATAACATTCTGGCAGACTTCCTCAGCAGAATCGGCCAGAACCACCACGAGTGGTCCCTGAATGTACAGGTACTTCAAGTCAGTGTCCAGAAGGTGGGACACATGAGGGATAGATCTCTTTAACTCCACAGACAACCACCAACTTCCACAGCTCTGTTGCAGACCTCCAGCCAAGGGAACTGTGCCATTGGATGCCCTGACACTGGATTGGTCAGGCAGATTACTTTATGCCTTCCCTCCTTTTCCCATGTTGCTCAGGATTCTGATGAAACTCTGGTCACAATCAGCAACAGTGATTCTAGTGGCAACAGATTGGGCAAGAAAGCCATAGTATTTATTCCCTCTTGCTAACCCTATCCGTGTCGCAGCCAATTCACCTTCCCTAGAGGCACAGTCTCCTGACATCCTCTCGGGGCAGGATTCTGTACCCCAACCTCAGGTCCCTCTGCCTGAAAGCTTGGCACTTGAAGACTTAGAATTTGCCAGCCTGCACCTTTCTGAGGAGGTTCTGACTGTCCTAAGTGGTTCTTGGAAACCCTTAACCAGGAAGACTTACGCTTCCAAATGGAAGAGGTTTGCCATCTGATGTAGAGACAGAAGGATCAGTCCCTCTGGGGTTGGGTTGTCTGTCCTTTGACTACCTTAACCCACTTGCATTCTCTGGGCCTTAGGCCTTCTACCCTGAAGGTGCACCTGGCTGCAACTTCAACAGGTAAAGACAGGTCCATGGCATCTCATCCTGTCTTCAGGAAGTTTTTTAAAGGTCTTGCCCACCTTCACCCTCCCCTTAGGGAGCCGGTTTCTGCTTGGACCTTAACATTTGTCTTGCCAGGCTCATAGAGCCTCCCTGTGATCCTGTGGCAACTGCAGATCTGAAGTATGTTACCTGGTGGACTGTTTTCTTGGTAGCCATTACCTATGCCAGGCGAGTAAGTGAACTACAGGCCCTGTGCACAGATCTGAACTACATTTCCTTCCGCAGAGATAAGGTGCTCAGGACAAATAGGAAATTCCTTCCTAAGGTGGTTTCAGATTTTCATCTGAATCTGGCCATCACACTGCCAGTCTTTCACTGCCAATTCTTGCTCAGGTGAGTAGAAATTGCATAGCCTGGGTGACAAAAGGGTGCTTAGCCATTACTTTGACAGAACCAAAGACTCCAGGCAAGAGTATACCCAGTTGTTCCTCACTTATGGGGAAGTGGGTATGAAAAAAAAAACAGCTTCCAGAAGAATCATTGCATGCTGGATAGTGGTCTGCATACAGTTCTGCTACATTAAAATTGGTAAGCAGCCCCCCTTGTGCCTCGGGGCGCATTCCATCAGGGGTACGGCCTCATCAGTAGCTGCAGCAAGGGATATATCCCCTTACTGGAAATTGGCAAAGCAGCGACATGGCAAACTGTCCACACTTTCACCAAGCACTGCTGCTTGGACATACATAGTAACATAGTAGTTGACAGCAGATAAGGACCGCTAGGCCCACCTAGTCTGCCCATATTCCCTGTCTGCATCAGTGGCTGCTGACTCTACTTGGTCATTGGCTTTTGCCTCTGTTCCCCACATCTAGGGTTCCCTCATATCTATCCCATGCATGTTTGAATTCCCCCCCACTGCGTCAGCACCCACCACTTGCTGGGGTAGGCTATTTCAAGCATCCACCACCCTCTGAAGAACGTCCTCACATTTCCCCTTATCCTGCTCCCCTCCAATCTCGTATCGTGTTCCCTTGTCCTTCTCTTGTACTGAAAGGTGTCAACCCCCCCCACTTTGTTCAAGCCTTTATGATGCTTGAAGGGTCTCTATCGTATCCCCTCGTTCCCATCTCTCCAAGTGTATACATATTGAGGTCTTTTAATCTGTCCTCATGTTTTCTGATGCAGGCCCTGCACCATCTTGGTTGTCCTTCTCTGGACCGCCTCCACCCTGCCTATGTCTTTGCAAAGATGCGGCCTCCAGAACTGAACATAGTATTCTAGATGAGGCCTCACCAGCGTTTTTTACAATGGCATCACCACCTCCATTCTTCTGCTAGTGATACCCCTTCTTGTGCACTCCAGCATCTCAGTGGTCCTCCCCACAGCCTTGTTACACTGTTTGGCCACCCTTAGGTCATCTGAGATGATTATCCCTAAATACCTTTCTTCCCTGGTGAGGGATCAGCAATTCCCTCCCCCCATCCTGTAGCTTTCCACAGGGTTTCTTCGCCGCAGGTGCATAGTTTTGCACTTTTTTGCATTAAATTTCAACTGCCACACCTTTGACCATTTTTCCAGCTTTCCCAGATCCCTCTTCATTCTTTTGACCCCTTCTGGATTGTCTACTCTGTTGCAGATCTTGGTATCATTTGCAAATATGCAGACCTTCCCCTTCAGCTCTTCAGTAATGTCACTGATGAAGACATTGAAAAGGACTGGCCCCAGAACTGATCCCTGAGGCACCCCACTGGTCACCCTCTTTTCCTTGGATTTGATCACATTTACTACCACCCTCTTCTTCCTGCCCCTCAACCAGTTTTTAACCCAGTTTTCCACTTTGTGGCCCACCACATACTCCCTAGCTTGTTCACCAGTCTTCTGTGGGGTATGGTGTCAAAGGCCTTACTGAAATCGAGGTAGGCGATATCCACCGCTCCTCCTGATCCACCTCCTTCATTACCCAGTCAAAAAAGTCAGATTTGTTTGACATGACCTTCCTACTGTGAAACCATGCTGCCTTGGATCCTGTGCTCCCATGGTTTCCAAGTGTTCCACAATCTTTTCCTTAAGCAGTGCCTCCATAATCTTACCCACTACTGAGATAAGGGTGACCAGCCTATAGTTTCCTGCCTCCTCCATAATACCACTCTTGTGGAGAACTGTATTTGGCCCCTTCCAGTCCTCTGGAACCACCCCTGTATTGAGTGACTCACTAAACGGGGCCGCCAGTGGTGCTGCTAGCACAATCTGATTCCTTTAATATCCTGGGGTGTATATCATCTGGCCCCATTGCTTTGTCCACCCTCAATTTTGAGAGTTCTTCGAGGACCCTCTCTGCGGTAAAAGGACTGGCGTTCATCTCTCCCCCACCCCCATTTTTTCTGCTGCCGAGCTGTGGTCCCTGTCCCTCCCCCTCCCCCTCTTCCGTGAATACTGAGCAGTAAGTATTCGTTTAGTACCAATGCTTTTCCTAGGTCACTCTCTACGCACACCAGTCCCTCCCCTTCTCTCCATATCGCTAATGTATCTATAAAATGTCTTGTCCCCCTCTTTACTGTCTGTGCTAATCTGTCCTCTGTTTGCGCCTTTGTGCTCCTAACTGCTTTCCCTGCCTCCCTCTGTCTCTAGGTACACCGCACTGTCCTCATCTTTCTGAGTTTCCTTGCATGTTCTGAAAAAAACCTTTTGTCCTCACCTTCTCCGCCACCTCCTTTGTGAATCATAGTTGGTTGTTCCTCCTTTTTCCCTTGTTACTCAGCCTAATGCACTGATCTGTCACCTTCACTATGGCTTCTTTCAGGTGTGCCCACTGCTCCTCAATCCCTCCCCCTGGATCCCTTCTTGTCATGGCGTCTTTGATACCCCTCCCCATCCTAGCAAAGTCCACCTTCCTGAAATCCAGGACCCTTGTCTTTGTGTGGCTGACCTGCGACACTGGACTGATGCTGAACCAACACTGTATGGTGGTCACTGGACCTTTGGTGCTCATCCACCCTGACTTCCTTTATCCTGTCTCCATTGGTCAGTACATGGTCTAAGGTCGCCTTTGCTTCTGGTGGGTGCCTGAGGCCTGCCCCCTGCAAGGATTCTATGATGTCTCTGCTCCTGGCTGAGGCAGCTGCCGGGAAGGTCCAGTCCATGTCTGGCATGTTAAAATGGCCCACAGCAGTACTTCCCCTTTTGCTGCCATCCTGTGTATTTCCTCCACTATTGCCCTAGCTACCTCCTCCCTCTATGCCAGAGGCCTGTTGATCACTTCTGTGTGAACTGCTGTGCCATTTCCTGGGTCAAGTGTGACCCACAGTGCCTCAGCCTCCCTTGTTTACCCTGCACCCTCCTGTGTAAAGCAAACCCTGGTACCTTTACCTCCCAGTCATGGTTTCCAGTGTACCATGTCTCGGTAATTGCTACTATGTCCAGGTCCACCTCTGCCATCAAAGATGTCAGGTCTGGGATTTTGTTCCTAGACTGGCATTTGTATACATGACTGCCCATGTCTCGCAGCCTGTGCCCCTTGCATTTCTACCTTTGCCTTTTTTGCTTCCTCCTTCTAGCCCTGGTATTCTCCTGCTGTCTGTTTTCTTCTGTCTTATCTCTTGTAACGAGCCCAGTCATATCTGTCCATGTTTCCCAGCCTGTTCCTCTTATACACGTCTACACTTGCCTTCCTCTTCCACCTTTCCAACCCTGGTTTCTTCCTTTTGCTGCCCCCTTCCTTTGCCACCCCTTGTATGAGCTCAGGAATATCTGCCCTAACATTTCCTCTTGATCCATGCTGCTGGCTACTCTGACCTGTGGGTGGAGTGCCTAAGCCTCCCTGCTCCCGACTGTTCTCTTCTCCGGCAAGTTTAAATGTTTGGCAAGGAAGCATCTAAACTTTTCATTGAGGACCGTAGTCCCCTCCCTCCTCCCTGCCATACAGGTCCCCATCCCTCCTGGTGAGTACCCAGCGAAGCCAAAACCATTATCTCTGCACCAGCCCCTTAACTAAGTATTGAACATGCTGATGTGGAGATTTTGAACCTCCCTTACTCTGGACTGGCAGCACCTCAGAGTGTTATGGAGCCTGCTACCTTTCCAAGTAGACTACCCAACCCTCTGAAATCCTCCTGCACTGGCTCTATACTCGCCTTTGGCTAGGTCATTTGTCCCCAGATGGACCATGACCTCCACTCCCCCTCCCCCCCTTTGCTACCGCTGTGGCAGTCTCTGAATTTGTCCCTCTCCTGCCGAGCTGAGCCTTCTGGAAGGCACTTGACCTCTCTCATCCCTGCTACTTATACCCAGATCCATTCCCCAGACTGAGTCCCTCACCAGGAGTAGCTTCCTCTTCCTGTAGGGTCCTTTACCTCTCGCCCCCGAGTGTCCCTCCTGGAGAACCTGCTCATCCTCCCTGGTCTCAACCTCTGGTTCCCTTGGGGGGCTTGCCCGCTCCTCCAGGACAACAAAGGAGTTTGTAAGTTGGACCAGATGGGGGATGTGCCTCAGGGCGTGTCCCCCACTCACCCTCCCTGAGCCCACCATAGTTCAGCCAGCCCTCTGCCTGGGCATCCGCTGCAGTAGCGTCTTCGGATGTGGTGGCCTCTGGGTGGGGGCAGAGGCTGCTAGTACACCTGCCAGCTCAGCCCTGAGACTGGCAACCTCTACCCTCAACCCGGAGAGGTGCCTGCATATGGGCCAGCACCACAGTACCCAGAATATCCTCCTGAAGACTCAAGCCCTGCATCCACTGCACCACTCCCTGCATTTTCCTTTCCTTCTGTATTTACCCCCCTTTTTAATCCTTGGTAAGCCCTTCTGCCGTTTTGTTTTCCCCCTTTCCTCTCTCCTCTCTTTTGTCTACTACTTTGGTACTGCACTATTGAAGAGGTATCCCCTCTGAATTGTTGTTACTGTAGTAGATTGACCCCTTTAACTGTGCTAAATTCAGTTCTCCTGTGGCCTCAGGAAGTTGAATCCTGATGGTAGCCTATATAAAGGCAGAGGAACCCTGGGGTGGGTGGAAAGGGTGGGCAGGCCTTAGCCTCTGGGTCCTGCAAAAAAACAATCAGCTTTTTGTAATAAAACAGGTCATGAATCTGGGAAAACAACCTCAAATAAACTGCTGCAACCCCAGTAAAATCCCCTAAACGGCCAGAAACCTACCAGCAAACAAAAGCCCCCTACTCCTTCCCAAACAAAATGGCATAGGTAGCTGAATTCCAGTTCAGAAAACACGCAGCAATTTAAAACAAAAATCCAGAAGTGATGCCAGATTTGGCACAGCAGTTCCTTTTCCCAAAATAGTTTCTGTACCCAATTTACAAAAGTACTGCTTGATATTCTGCATTAATATAAGCATACTGAGGGATTCCTGGGATTTGAAAAAAAACATTACTTACCATAGTAATCTTGTTTTTTCCAGGGGATCCCTCAGTATGCTTAAAGCTCCTACCCTGCCTCTCCTACCAGAACCAGGAAAAAGGAGATCTTGATTTCTGCATCCCTGCTAGTCACTGGCCATTTATAGTTGTTGCAGTTAATGATTGAGTTTTTAAACCAGTTGGTACTTATTGTTTTCCCTTCTTTCAGGGACTGTGTTATGGGGTATTAAGGTGTGGTTAAGGTCAAATAGTATAGCTAGAGGGGTTTTCACCCTGTTAGGCTTCGTAATGAATGTGAACGTTGGAGCGCAGCAGTTACTAGGGGGCAGCGGTTTGGGACTGGCGTGGGCCGGGGGGAGTTCCATCATTTGCATACATTCCATTCACTCCATGGTAGTTCAACCCAGGAGGCTGACTGCATTGGTTTAAGCATACTGAGGGATCCCCTGGATGAAACAAGATTACTATGGTAAGTAATTTTTTTTTCTTCTAGCTCACAGTTTGGAGCACAAAATTTTACTGAATTTGGAGGCAAGAACGTTGTTCCAGCTAAGTGCAGTGAAAATTCTTTTCCAGATACTTTCTCATTTTAAAGAAACACAAGGAATAGTGACCTGTTCTGTATCCAAGATCCCTGAGCAGGCACTTGAAAAAGGATAACATTTCAAACAGGGATTCATCGCTGCAAAGTGGGGGCTGGTTTGGGGTCACTGGACTTGAAGATGCTTAATTCCATATCAACATCAAATATGTCCTAAGAAGTGCCAAAGATTCCGAGTAGGGCATGTTCAGAGGTGTCAGTGAGGCTCAGTTGGTAGCACGTTTGCCTCTGGGCCAGATAGTCATGAGTTCTAGTCCCACACCAGGATTGGGCTCATATCTAAAATGCTGGCACCCGAGTGCAGTATTGGAGGGTGCTGTACTGTTGGGGTGTGCCATCCTTCGGATGAGACGTTACACCGAGGTCCCTTCTACCCATCCTTGTGGGTGTTCAGGTGGAAGTAAAAGAACCCAAGGCACTTTTGGCAAAGAGTGGAGGACTTTTCCCCAGTGTCTTGGCCAATATTCCCCTTCTCAGAAAACTGGTTCATGCAGTTGGTCAAGGCTGTATATATGTGTATGTGTATGTGTATGTGTATATATATATATATATATATATATATATGTATGTATATGTGTGTGTGTGTATATATGTGTGTGTGTATATATATATATATATATATATATATATATGTGTGTGTGTGTGTGTGTGTGTGTGTATATATAGATATAGATATAGATGTGTGATATGGCTGCCACTACACGTTCAGTCACTTCACTACCAGTCTACTTGTAAAGCGCTTTGGGATATAAACTTTATCAAAAGTGCTATATAAATGCTGCTGCTGCTGCCTCTGCTTCTTTAGCAGACCTAGTCCCCTTTAGCCTAACCTTACATAGGCAGAGAATTATGGTGTGCTAAAGATCTATGATGGGGCAACATCTCAGGACCTAGATGCTGCATTTTGCATGACTCATTAATATACTTTCTAAAAGAACCATAATTATTACATTAAATTGTTATGGGAGTGTGGATATTGTTCACTTATCCACACTCTGGCAGTTACATTGGAATGCAATGATTGACCAGACAACTTTAAGCTAAGCTCCTCCCACCACTCTGGCAGATGTATCCCCGACTCCGACCTGTGATGTCAGATCTTTCTTTGTGCTGGAAGAACATGTTGCCTCCTTCAAGCTCTGCTTAGGATTTTCTTGGTGCTGTAGGTGAATCGTTGCTTTTGAAGTTTTAAAAGCAAAATAGCTCTTTTTATGCAGTTCCTTCAACTCCATCTCCGGATCTACGATGGATCGCAGGAAGCCTGGATTCAGATTTTTTGTTAGGTGCCACCAGAAGATGTCGGTCATCGATCCGCATGACACGTGTGTGTAGCTCCTGGGTGGAAGTTGTTATCCCTCTGTACAGATAGTTGGTGAGACCCCATCTGGAGTACTGTGTGCAGTTCTGGAGACCCCATCTCCTCAAAGACATAGACAGAGTGGAGGCTGTCCAGAGGAGGGCAACCAAAATGGTGCAGGGTCTGCACCAGAAGACATACAAAGAAAGACTAAAGGAGCTTAATATGTATACCCTTGAGGAAAGAAGGGACAGAGGTGACATGATACAAACTTTCAAGTACCTCAGGGGAATTAACAAAGTCCAAGAGGGTAGCATCTTCCAGAAAAAGAGATGTGCAAGAACAAGGAGGCACAATTTGAAGATAGAAGGGGGACGGCTCAGAGGTAATGTGAGGAAGAATTTTTTCACTGAGAGGGTTGTGGATGCATGGAACAGCCTCCCTGAAGAGGTCATGGGGTCAAGAACAGTGGGGGACTTCAAGAATGCATGGGACAGACATAAGGCAGTCTTAGCGGGGGGTAGGAGGAAGTAAGCTGTTGGTTAACTAGGATCTGCAGCTTATCTGTTAGTTAGGAAAATGGGCAGACTAGGTGGGCCAAGCGGTTCTTATCTGCCATCAAATTCTATGTTTCTATGTTTCTATGTATCTTTTTTTTGCTGGTTATGGAAATTTTTGAATATCGATGGCTAAATCCCAAAAGAAGTTGCAGTGCAATCTGAATATCAGACTGTAGGCACAACACAAATGTTTTGTTGGCTTTTACTGTATGTGACAGTTACAGTAAAAGCTGGCTCGTGGTCAGCACGAGCTTTCTGGTGGCGTTTGCACTCTAGTCAGTTTGCAATAATACTATCGTTGAGATCTTCCATCAATAGTATTAAGGGATCTCAATGATAGTATTATGGGATTCCATCAATGAGTTTGCACCGGTGTATTACAAGGGAATTTTTGTATGCTTTTTAAGGGTATTATTTTGAAAATCCATATATTACAATCCAATAAATGACTGTTTTACAAGCAGGCATTGCACAGTTTCTACGCACATTCATAACTTCCTGAATTTGTAATATTTCCACTCCAGGATTTTAAACATTAGCATTTTTCCATGCCTCCTTATGAACAACACAGCTGTCATTTTTCACATCCTGACCGAAATGTGTTTTCGCACTTCCGATGCAATATAGCATGATCACCGTGAGAAATCAGTGTTCGCGACATATTAAGAAAATCACAATGACACTGTCCATGAGCAGAGGTCCTAAATGCCTATGTTGAAATGTTAGTGACAAAAATCTTTAAAATATCTTTGTTACGAGCATGCATTGTGCAGTTTCCATGCACGCTCCTAACTTCGCGAATTTGTAATATTTTCACTTCAGATTTTCAACATTGGCATTCTTCCACATCTCCATATGAAGAGTACAGCTGTCATTTTTCACATCCTGACCGAAATGTGTTTTTGCACTTCTGATACAGTATAGCGCAGTCGCTGTGGGAAATCAGTGTACAGGACACATTAAGAAAATCACAGCGGCACTGTTCATGAGCAGAGATCCTAAAATGCCTATGTTGAAAAGCTGGTGACAAAAGTCTATAAAATAATTTTGTTATGAGCATGCATTGCGCAGTTTCCACGCACGCTCCTTACTTCGCGAATTTGTAATATTTTCACTTCAGATTTTCAACACTGGCATTTTTCCACACCTCCTTATGAACAGTACAGCTGTCATTTTTCACATTCTGGCCGAAATGTGTTTTCGCACTTCCAGCGCAGAGTAGCGGACTGTGGGAAGTCAGTGTTCGGGACAGATTAAAAAGAATAACAGTGACACTGTTCATGAGCAGAGGTGCTAAAATGTTTATGTTAAAAATTTAGTAACAAAAGTTCATGAAATGACTGTGTTATAAGCATATGTTGCGCAGTTTCCATGCACTCTGGTATTTTATTACATTTGTAATATTTTCACTCTAGATTTTCAGCATTGCCATTTTTTCACACCTCCTTATGAACAGTACAGCTGTCATTTTTCATATCCTGTCCAAAATATGCATTTACACATCTGGCACAGAATAGCGCAGTCGCTGTGGGAAATCAATGTTCAGAACAGATTAGGAAAATCATAGTGACACTGTTCATGAACAGAGTTCACAAAATGCCTATGTTGAAAATTTGGTGAAAAAAATTCCACTAAATGACTGTGTTACATGCATACGTTACGTAGTTTCCGCGTAAGCCCGGAAGCTGGAGTATTTTTAATATTTTCACTATAGATTTTCAACATTGCCATCTCTTCACACCTCTCTATGAATGGTACAGCTGTCATTCTTCACATCCTGCCCAATCTGTGTTTTCATACATCTGGCGCAGAATGGCACGGTCACTGTGGGAACTCAAAGTTCAGGACACATTAACAAAATCACAGTGCCACTGTTCATGAGATGGAGATCCCAAATGCTTTCATGAAGTGGGGGTCCCAAAAAGGCCATGTTGAAAATCTGTAGTACAAATACCAACAAACGTCTGGGGCATTAGGGTTTCAACCATAACATTCCATCCTGTACAGACTGACAGGCATCAGGGGTGTGTCTTTGGATTGCTGACTGTAATGCTCATGCCATTCCACCCCTACCCCACCACCCTGCAGCCAGTGACATTCATCGAGGTGTGCCTTGGACTCTTCAGCCCCAGAGTTCACCCCATTCTCCTATACCGCACCCATTTCAGCATATGTCCTTATGGAATGGGGTGACTGTAAACCTGAACACCCCAAGGCACATCTCAACACATGTTGGTCTCTGCAAGATAGGGTGAAGTGAAATGGCATGAACATTATGGGTGACAACCCAAACACATACCCCAATGCCTGTCCATATCTGCAGGGTGGAAGTGGGGTTAGCGTGAAGTTCAATACTTCACTGCCATTCCTATTCTGCATCTCTCTAACTCCTGTATTTCCAATGTTAATACCAGCAAGCAAACATTCAGCATTGACAAATGCTTGTTTTTTTAATATTTAAGCAATGGTGGATTTAGAATGACTGTGTCACTACTCATGGGCACAAGAGTGTATGATATCCAGGTGAACAATGACAGAATTTTGGGGCAAGCTGAAGACAGATTGATGGTTCCTATTGATGTGGGGAGAAATGACATGATGAGGAAACTTTTTTTGTTTGTTTGTTTGTTTTTTTATCAGGAGAAACACACTAAGCTGAAAGCTTGTTTACAGGTGCAACCTGGGAGCAAAAGTTAAGTGACTTGTTCAGGGTCACACAGTATGTATGCAAGTGGTGGGTTGTGGGATTCAAACCCAGGTCTCCATGTTTGCAGCTCAGATCCTCAAACCACTGTGCTATTCTGCCTCCCAAATTCACCCTCGATACAGAACAACTTCATGTTTGTTGACAAGAAAGTGAAAGTGTTTTAAGGAAACTGATCATGAGTGAGACACCTCCCCTCCCATGGGCCAGTGGTGAGAGGCAGAGGGAGATCAGATTAGAGAATGTATGGCTTCATACATGAGGCAGATATTAAGGAGGAAGCAAATGAAAAAGGTATGCTATTTATGTTGGCTAGGGCTCGCAGTTTACAGTTAGATGGAAGAGCTAGAGTTACTTATGAACAGTGAATATTACAATGTGGTGAGGGCCATGGATATATGGTAGGGACAATGCTCTGAGTGTGGAGTGAGTATAAAGTTATAACATTATTGGAGGATTAGGGGAGGCAAAGAGGGTGCAGGGACTATATTTGTTAAAAAAGATTTAGAATCTGTAAAAGCTGAAGAGGAGGATGTTTGTCTACAGGACATCTGGATTAAGATCACATGATGACTATTTTGGCCAGTTTATAGACCACTGAGTAACAGAGAAAAGATGACATGGTACTAAGTGGGGGAATGTTTCAGAGATGTACTAGAGGGATCATTATATTAATGAGAGATTGCAATAACCCAAGGATATGTTGAGAGGCTAGCAGTGCTATTGATGGTAAGAAAAAGTAATTCTTACATACAGTAAATGGTTGCTTTGTCAAGTTGATAGTGCATGACCCACCAAGCAGAGGGACGATATTGTACTTCATGCTAACTAATAGATTACTGGATTGATATTCTAACATGCTGTGGTCTAGGGGAATGTGATGACATCAAGAAAAGCTTAATTCACAGTGAACAAGACTATGTCAAGAAATCTATGAGGAATGAAAGCAAGGAACTGCAGGGGTGTGACTACTTATGGCTATAGAGGTTGCTTAGGAATCCAAACTTGACTAGTGAATTTGAGATACAAATACATTAGAGAAATGGGACAGATTCAAACAGATTTGTCATGTAGTACAAGACGACTGTGTTCCAAAAGGAAACAAGGGTAGAATGGCAAAAAGAAAACTAATGTGGCTCAGCACTGATGTATTGGAGGTAATGAGGCACAAGCCAGCAGTGTATAAGGTTAAGTTAGCATATGCCACCAACTATCGAAGGTAAAAGTTCCTTCAGGATAAAAGAAAAAGAATGGTAAGTGAAGTAAAGGCTAGAATGGAACTCAGTATAACACTGGAGGATAAGACCAATAACAAAATGTTCTTCCACTACTGTCAATAAAGGTACAGTAGTAAGAAAAAAGAACAGAGGGTAGGACCAATTAAAATCAGGATGGGAAAAAAAAACTGTAGTGCCCCAAAGTTTGCCAGGCAAGCAGACCAGTAAGACCTCAAGGAGGAAAGGGTTAACCCCCACCACCCCATACACAGCAAGCAGACTTGCTGACCACTTCCTGTCCTGTTCCTCTCCCCTCTCCCCTGTCCTGGAGCCTCCCCACACTGGATCCTTTGTCCTGGCCAGGCCAGGTCTCTGGCCAATGCCTAAAGGGGCCATAAATCAGCCCAAGGGGCTGCTCCAAGCCCCAGGTACCCAATCATCTGGCCAAAAGCCAGGTCTGCCCCAGGCTAGAAAATGTTATCCTGGCTAGCCAGAAGGCACTTCTGGACTAGGTGACTGACAGAATGGTGAACACAGGGGTATGGATGGCTGGAGACTTACTTGAAGCTTGGGTCCATGGCTCCTTAGTGGCTGCTCCTTTGTAGCTAGTGGTCCTCATGGTCTCCAGCAGCAGCAGGCAGTTGTTCTTCAGCTCCTGGGCAGCTCCAGCAGTCCTCCTTTCAGCCAGCAGCAGCTAGTCCTATAGGGTGAGTCCCTCCAGTTGTCTGCTCCCTGTATTTGTGGGCTTTTTTTGGGGGGTTGGTGTGAGTGGTTTCTGTGGTGCTTTTTTGGGTGTGGACCTGGTGGTTCACCCTGCCTGGGGCTGCAGTCCCCCTGTTTTCCCCTTCAGTTGCTGCCTTTAGTACTTGCCGCTTGCGGGCAGGTTGTTGCCCTGCCCAGTTTTGTTGGAGTTGTGTTTTTTTGTTTTTTTTTTTTTTGGTATTTGTCCCCTTTTATCTCCTGCTGGGTCTCCCATTTGCTTCCCCTCCCTTTGTTTGGCTTCTTGCGGCAGTCATGGGTGGTTGGGTCTGTTTTGAAAAGGGGGGGGGCTCCATCTTTGTTTGCTGCCCTTTGGGTTCATCTTTTTCTTTGGCTCTCATTTTTTTCACTTTTTACTTTTTTTGCCCCTGTGCTGAAACCCATATGTTGGCCATGCCGGGCCTCCACCTGAAGCCCACCCTGCCCCCTAGAGCAGTAGAATCCCTCCTTTCTGCCATCAGTGGTAGTAAGTGAGGTTTTCCCCCAATTCCGTGCTTGACTCCCATCCCCCTTGCAGTGCACATAGTGCTACAGAAGCTGTGGCCTTGCTCCACCCCCTGTAGTCTGGATTGTGTTGAAGGAGGGGAATGGCTTAGAACCCAGACCATGGTGTGTCATCACAGAGTGCATCTGGGTCGGAACAACTGCCCCCAGCTCTGGAGTTCCACCCCAGCAGGGGAAAAGGGAAAACAAAGGTGTAGGGTGGAAGCATGGCTCCCCGGCCATCACCCTCAACACCACAAACTCCACCAACTATCTCTTCCCCACAGAAGACCCGGGACAGGCAGTAAGTGTGCTAGCAAGCCCAGCGTCATTTCATTTAGTGCAAGAGGGACTGGAAGAAAAGATAGAGGGCAAAAGTGGGAAAAGCACCCACCAATAAAGCAAATAAGGGGCACCACAAGTTTTACACCCCAAGCGAGGTAGTGTTGGCACTAGGTCGATGCCCTATCCAGAGGCTGGAAAGAGGAGGGGATAGAGTGGGCAAGAGAGGGAAGTTTTGGGCTGCAGCAACTGCATCAGGAGGGCAATGGTGGGCCCAAACACAAAGGCCCTCAGATTGCATTCAGGGGAGGTGGGGCTAAGTCCAGGGCCACTGTACTGAAAGCCTGCAGCCCCAAGCCATTATTTATGAGGGGTGGGGTCAAAACAAGGGCCTAGTGGGTATGAACTGAAGGTCAGGGCTAAGCCTGGGCATTAAGCACAGCCAAGCCACAGCCTCCTTATAGATATTCAAGGAGGGGTGGGCTGGGCCCAGGGACCCCTCTCCCCCACCTTTCTAGGTCTGCAGAACAAGGAACAATTCCCCAGGGATTTAAAGGGCCAGTGACCCTATTCTCATGAAAGCCATCCCAGAGGACCTAGCTTCTTCCCTGGGAGCCCCAACTATTCCCTATTGGCTACCCCATTTACTCTGGACTGCTTGCCATCAGCTGGTGCACCTGTAGACTGAGGGCACTGCCAGGCCTACACGATGCTGCCTGACACTTGGATCCTAACTGTAGGAGGACACAGCCCCTGTACTAAAATAATGGTAATTGTCAATCTGAGAGTCTCTCCCATGTTTGTAACCAGGGATGCAATTTGCCCTGAAAGGCCGGACTGTTTGCCTCAGGGCCTGATCCAAAGCACAGCAGGGTTTGAACTGCCTGCCCTGTACCAACTGGTAATTGTTAACTGCATCGGTGCATACACTGCCTGCTCTGCACCCACTGAAAATTGTTACTTGAACCAGGGCTGGACTTGCTTGCCCTGCACCTTGACCAGTTGGTTCCTGAACTGTTTCATATTGGGGTCTGAACTGTCGGCCCCACCACCAACTGTTGCCACCTGCACCAGTTCCCTCTCCCTTCAGACTGAACTGTTGCCTTGGGGAAGTGGATGGGCTGCCCAGCTACAGTAGTCCTATCTTCTGAACTGTTTGACCTACAATGGACTGCAATTGCCTACACCCTTGACTTCAGGGGCCACCTTCCCTTCTGTGTGGCCTTGCTTCCAGTGCCTTCCACCCAGCCCACCAATGACCTCTGAAGACAGTGAAGACCTCAATAGGCAGCAGAGCAATAGTTAGTTCCCCAGTACAGTCAGCCTAGGAGCCACCCGGGCTCAAGGTAGTAGGGTCCCCCGGCCCCTCCATCCGGCAGTTAGAAAGTTGCCTCTTTTTTATTTTGCTTCTTCTAGGTGGCCATAGCTCCCTTCTTCGACTGGGTGGCAACACATCAGCAACCTTCCCATGAACCCTCCACCGCAGCAGAAGGACATCTCTTTGACCAGCTTCCATCCCTTCATCGTCTGCCTCTTCAGCTCCAAAATCAGCCTTCATCCTTCATCTTCATCATCACCTTCATTCTCTTCATCTTACTGCTTTCATTTTCCCTGCCAGCCAACAAGAATGATCAGTTGATAAGGTACTGTACTGACAATTCTCCAAGCTAGCTAGCCACCAGTTGCTCCCCACCAGAAAGATTGTTCCTCCTACTGGCCTGTCGTATCATAGACTGATTCTCCAAGTTACACTTGGCCAAGGTGTTTAGGTATTGGTTGAACTGCTAATGTTAGCATCTGCAGACGCTGAGCACTAGATGACCCTTTTAGAGTGTTACATTATATATCTGTACATTCAACTGCCTACCTGTATATCTATTGCATCTTACCTGTATATAGTTGCCCTCCTTAGGTAGAACTGTTTAGTGCATGACAATCATTATAAGTGCCTTGTATATTGCAACTGAATAACCAGTTATATTTCCAGCATAAGAAGTGGTTGTCGCAATAAAAGCTGTCTGATTCAAACTGGAACTGTTGTGCCTGCCTCTCCTTGGAAAGAAGAGACAAATCACCCTCCTAAGTCTAGTCACCACAACTTGGCATAGTCAGCAGGATTAGGAGCCCAAAGCAGACCCATGCTCCAAGACAACATCAAGATGGGGATTAACCACTACTCCAGCTTTAACAGCAGTGAGGAGAAGTAGGATGTGCAATCCCCGCTCACTGTGCCAAACTACTTCAGTGCCTCCTGCCTCCTGAAGTACACGGTGACTCCACCAACCCCAATGATACCAGTCTGGGAGAATTCAAGCACAAAATGAAAGCAATGTTCTGGCTTCACTGGATCCTAGAACACCAAAAAGTGGAGATGCTAATTGGACAGTTAGGAGGGGTAGCCCACTGAGAAGCCATGAGCTGGCCCAAGAGGGAATAAGCCCTGGCAGACAGGATCATGACTTGGCTGACCTGCACCTTTGAGACTCATACCTTGTTGGAGCTGAAGATGTGGTTCTTTGCCTGCACCCAAGGCCCTGGAGAGAGTCTGTGGGAGTTGGCTCTGAGCCTCCAGGAAGCCCTGTGTGCCATAGACTGGGAGGCTGTACAAAACCTGGACTGCCTGTTGTGGGCCAAGTTCATCTATGGCATGAGAAGTGAAACTATCCAGAAGGACCTCCAAATACTCCAGCTGCAAGATCCTAGAGAGACCTTCCTGGATTTAAAGGACAAGGCTATCTGAATTCTGAGGCCCAGCAGGTCAACCAAGGAAGCCACTGACAGTGTGCAACACACCGGTGCTCCCCTGGTAATATGGCACAACAGTGCGGCCCCTACAGGGGCCTACTATACAAAGGGCTGGTGGACAGAAGCCAGTCACACCCCAAGTCAACCTGCTGCCGAGTGTGCACAGGCAGTGTATCATGTGGCCCAAGCACCCAACCGATGCCCCAGCCAAGGGATGGGCCCTTCTCAGGACCCCAACCAGGAGTTCCAAGAGCAAATAATTGAGCTCGTCAAGCAGGTGGCTGATAGAACTAAAAGGTGGCCCACAACCTGAGAATGGGCACCCGTACGGCTGGGGAATGAGAAGTTGTGGAATTTCACCTGCATTTTCTTCGTGGTGACCCATCAGTTGCATCTCCAACCTGGAGGTTGGACCCTTTGCTACTAAACGATCCAAAATTCATCCCCTGGGTTAAAAAAGAAACTGTTCTCTTTTATACTGAAAACCCTATACATGATACATCTGTGGGCATTACTTGGGAAGCCTACAAGGCTTCGTTGCATGGAAAAACTACTGGGTATGCTTCAGCTCGGTGCAGGAAACAGGAAAAATGTCTCCTAGAGTTAGAAACTGATCTTCGCGCTGCTGTAGCTCAACTTAAAACTTCTGTCTATCAGACACCACATTCTCCATTGCAGCATTATGTTAATGTACTTATTTAAGAATGGAGATTGATACTCTCCTACCCCGTAAGGCAGAAATCGCTGTACTTTGGCTCAGGCACAAGTACTGGGAAGGGAATAATGTGGGGGGAAACTTCTGGCTTACCACCTGAAAAAGTAGTGGACAAAGCACTTTATTGCTGGTTTAAAGGATGCAACAGGCACGGTGCATACTGCTCCTCACAAAGTTAACTCCATTATGTGCTCCTTTTATGCCACTCTTTACTCTTCACCTTATAAGTGGGATGCTGTGGTCATCCAAACTTTTTTATCTTCTTTGGGTCTTCCTAAGCTCACCCCACAACATACTACCTAATTAGATGTACCCTTAATGGTACAGGAGACTTCTCAGGCTCTCCTTTCCCTTAAGCCTGGGAAAGACCCTGGCGGGGGGTGGCTACCCTGCAGATTTCTTGCAAGCATTCGAACCCTTGGTCTCTCCCGTTCTCCAACAGGTCTTCCATGAAGCTCAGACTTCTAGTAATCTTCTTCCCACACTTCAGGAGGTGGTCATAACAGTGCTTCCTAAAAGGGGAAAGACCCTACCTTAGTGGCAAGTTGTCACCCTATATCCTTAATTAACATAGATAGTAAAGTTTCTGCAAAAGCACTGGCTAATCATCTATATCCCATTCTACCCCAGGTCATTGATCCATCCCAGGTGGGTTTGTTAAAGACAGGTCCAGCTCTGATCACATTCGATCCTTTATTAATCTTATACATATAGCTAAAGGTCTACATACTCCTGCTGCTCCTGTGGCCATAGATTTTGAGAACGCCTTTGATTCCTAGAATGGGATTATTTACATCTGGTCCTAGTCCACCTGGGACTGGTGATCATTTTCAGTAATGGGTTCAGTTTATTTATTCTCATCCTACTGCTAGGGTTCTCACAAACTCCTTACTGTTAGATCTTTTCCCCTTAGCTTGGGGCACACACCAAGGTTGCCCCCCCTTTCCCCTCCTTCTTGTGTTGGCTGTAGAACCCTTAGCAGCTGCTATCCACCAGCACAAGGAGATCTTAAGAATTAAGATAGGTTCTACCCAATACTCCACTTTTGTGTGCACTGATGATTTCCTGGTTCTGCTAGCGGATATCAGAACTTCACTGGCCCCTCTTTTTTCCCCTCCTTAATAGTTTTACTCAGTTTTCTGGCTTACAACTTAACTATTCTAAAACTGAAGTTGTTCCCCTCAACTCCTACTGCTCCCAATTGATAACTCCTCATGGTTTGTAAAGGGCACAAGATGGCATTACGTATTTAGGTATTAAAGTCTCCCCAGAGCTGTCCAAACTGTGGGAAATTAATATCTGACCTTTGCTATCGATTCTTAAGCCTGACTGTGATCGATGGCAATTAGTGTAGCTGACTCTGGCTGGGAAAATTGCAGCCTCTAAAATGATGGCTGCTCCCAAACTCTTACATCTTTTTTTCCTCCTTTTTTTTAGCTGTTGGTTGGTTTGTTAAGCTGGATAATCTCATTAGTAATTTTCTGTGGAATGGGGAAAAAAAATAGACTCAGCCTCAACAAACTAAGGGTCCATTGGTCTGAGCATGGCTGGTGCTTGCCCTAACATGAAGAATATATGTGGGCCTTTAGAGCTGTGCAGACTTTACACTGGTTCGGAACACTTTTGTATGAAACACCTCCATCGGTTTCAATGGAAATTCATCAATTTGGGCTGCATTCTTTGCTTCCGTTTCTTTTTTCTCCCTCTTTCAAATGCTTAGCGGTACATCCCACAGTTGGTCCTGCCATTAAGTATTGGTGTAGACCTCACGTGAAACTTAGATCATATGCCACTCCTATTCAGTTTACACCTCTTTGAGGGCATTCTGGTGTACAAGCAGACTGAAAACCCCTTTGGTGTCCCTCATTGGAGGTTTGTGGTGTTCATCTTTCAAAGGAACTACTTAATCCACATATATGGACTTTGGATTACCTTAAGGAGTTATGTGCTCATTGGGGCCTTCCTAAATCAGGTTTTTACAAATACCTTAAAATACATAATGCCATACAGCCCATACTATACGCTATTCACTCCACTGTTACCACCAATCTTATATCTCATTGGCTTTTCCATAAAATTGGACTGACCAGTAGGATCTATTTGCATATTAGAAATGCTCTCCCCACTCAGTCCACATAATCTAAGAAAGCTTGGGAGAACATGTACAGACCACTATACCTGAATGTGAATGGAAGATCTGTTGCAAATTTGGGCATAAGGCCTTTAAAGATACTAGGAGTAAACTAATTCAAAGTAAAATTTTAAACTCTTGGTATATGACCCCTACCACTCTTTGCAAGGCAAAGCTACTCCCCTCTGATACTGTACTTGTTGGGGATGTGGTGCACCAGGTGGTGATATCCACCATATCCTTTGGACTTGTCCCTTCATCAAACCCTTCTGGCAACAAATATGCCACTTTGCCACAATGGTCATTCATGAACAATTCAGCTACCTCACTAATTTTAGGGATTAGATCTAAGGCTCCTCACCTCATCTAATTTGAACAAAAATGGCTTGCATTACTATGTATGCAAGCCAAGAGGATGATACTCAGTAAGTGGCGTACTATGTCCTTCCCCTTCCTTCAAGTACTCCTTACTTCATGGACCCATATTGCTACCCTTGATCATTTATCCCACTTGACTACTGGCTCTCTGAGTGATTATTTTAAATGTTGGCTCCCTTACTTTCAATTCCTCTATCTAGAACTGGAATAGTCTATCTGTTATATAGACCAGATCTACTTGCATCCACCTGGTAATTTATTGCTTTTCACTAATTGTTCATTGTTACATAAGCAGCTGCATTACAATTTTCATTCTGAACCCCCAACTTTCTCTTGTGCTGCTTACTGGTTTGAGTTGTTTTGTTTTCTGATCACCTCCTGTTTGCAGCTATTTTTCATTAAAATGGGTTGTTGTTTACATTTTCCTTGTTATCTGTATGTGTATCACCTGCATTTTATTTGTTTTGAATTGGATTGTGGAATCTGTTTATAGTTTACATACATATATATACAAGTGGTTTGCAAAAGTATTCAACCCCCCCTTGAAAGTTGTCAGATTTGTCTGGATTACAAATGAGACTTACATATATTATTCCAGTCAATATTTGTACTGCAAACTCATATGCTCTAACAGTATATTGTCAAAGCCAAAATTAATTATCCGTCAGCAGATCTTTTAAAGAAAATTAAAAAGTGGAAAATGCTGCTTGCAAAAGTATTCAACCCCTACACATTAGTATTTGGTAGAGCCACCTTTTGCTGCAATAACAGCTTTAAGTCTTTTGGGGTAAGTATCTACCAGCCTTGCACACTGTTCGGGAATGATTCTTGCCCATTCTTCTTGGCAAATCTGTTCCAGGTTGTTCAGGTTGGTTGGGTGACGCTTGTGCACATAAGTTCAAACAGTGCCACAGATTCTCGATGGGATTGAGATCTGGACTTTGACTTGGCCACTGTAGGACATTCACCTTTTTGTTGTTTAACCACTCCTGTGTTGCTTTGGCCTTGTGCTTGGGACCATTGTCCTGCTGAAAGGTGAAGTTTCTCCCAAGCTTCAGTTTTTTAGCAGACTGAAGCAGGTTCTCTTGCAGTATCTCCCTGTATTTTGCTCCATCCATTCTTCCTTCAATTTTAACAAGATGCCCAGTCCCTGCTGATGAAAAGCATCCCCCACAGCATGATGCTGCCACCACCATACTTCACTGTAGGGATGGTGTTTCTCGAGGCATGGGCAGTGTTAGGTTTGCGCCACACATAGCGCTTTGAATTGTGGCCACAAATCTCTATCTTGGTCTCATCAGACCACAAAACCTTGTGCCACATCTTAGCTGGGTCACTCTCATGCTTTCTGGCAAACTCCAGATGTGCTTTGATATGGTTCTTTTTGAGTAATGGCTTCTTTCTAGCCATCCTCCCATACAGGCCAGTATTATGCAGAGCTCTTGATATGGTTGACTGGTGCACCTTCACTCCACTGTCAGCCACTGAACTCTGTAGCTCCTTCAAAGTGATTGTTGGCCTCTCTGTGGCTTCCCTCACTAGTCTCCTTCTTGATCGGATGCTGAGTTTTGAGGGACAGCCTTGTCTAGGTAGTGCCTGGGTGGTGTGATGCAGCTTTCCACTTCCTCACTATTGATCCAACAGTGCACACTGGGATATCCAAACACTTGAATATTATTCCATACCCTTTTCCTGATTTATGCATGTCTATTACTTTATCTCTAACTTCCTTAGCATGCTCTTTAGTCTTCATTTTCACACCCTTCCTTCAGATTCACAGTCTGACCAATGGTCATTAAACTGAAGGGGGGTTTATCCAGAAAATGTGAGCTACTTTAATGTTTCAGAGGAGGTGAGGCCAATTGTAAGCCAATTGTGTCCTCGTTAGGGCAATATTTTTCATCTGTGTAAACTTGGAGCTTCCAGAGCACAGGGGTTGAATACTTATGCAAACAGCATATTTCAGTTATTTCGTTTTCTTAAAAATATATTCTAACATGAAACCAATGTCACTTTACAATAATTATTTTGAGGGTCAGTCTTTTTAAATAAAATATTACACAGAACAAAATCTCAATGTATCATTTGTCATTCAGACAAATCTGACAACTTTCAAGGGGGGGTTGAATACTTTTGCAAGCCGCTATATGTCTATATATATATATATATATATATCTATATATATTATACTGGCGCAGCCGCACCAGTGTAGTTAGGGTTGAGTAAGCACTTTAATGTTAAACCTCAAATTTTGCACCTTAATAACTCTGCCACCGTACAATGAATTTGCCCAAAATTTTGCATGAGCAGTCTGGTACCATACATATTTGGATATGGCAAGTTTTGTTGTGGTCAGATATACGATTGCAGAGCCACAGAATGACAAAAAACACAAAAAAACTGACTTTTTGTGTGTTTCTTTGCTCACTCCCACAGCCCACACAATTTGTCCATTCAGTCCAAATTCTTCAGGAAAGATGCAATCTATTCACTGATGTGTCTTTTGAAGATTTTGTGTAAAAATATGAAACCATTCAAAAGTTATTCAAAACACAAATTTCCCATTATAGTCTATGGGGGAAATATATGTGCATCACGAAAGTTTTGCAAATGCACTTTTACTTTCGCAAATAGTCCTTTTACTTTCAGCCAGCTTGTTTTCAGTTAGTGAGAGAGAAACATGCCTGGCATTTAAATTTGGGACCCTCTGGGTAAACACTGACTGTTGAGTTTACCTAGTAGGGTCTTGAGGATGCCAGCCCTATCTTTTTTGGGGGGTGAAACCCCCCCAGAAATGCCTTTTTAAACTTCAGGGAAAAAATACTTTCTCAAATCATGAAAGTAAGTACGGAAATACTTTTGCAAATGTGAAAGTTATGTGATATTTTTTGCAAAACGTTTGTGATTTGCAAAAGTATTTTTAAAAATAACTGCAAATCTTTGCCATCCTCCTGCAACAAAACTGTTGGGTCTTTTGGGCTGAAATTTGCAGGCTGGCAAGCCCTGGTCCCACAGATGTGCCTTTTTGGTGGTTTGGTGCCAAAACATTCAAAGGGCCTAAAGTTACAGTGTTCCATAGTTGAGAAATTTCCCATAGGTTAACATTGCAGCGTCCACTACTCATTTCGGTGCCTGTATCTCAAAAATGAAGCGAGATACAGAGTTTTTGCTACTGGCAGCTTAGTTAGGTGAACTAACATAGAAACAAGTTTGGAAATCATAGATGACACCTGCAGTGGAATTTTTTCCTATTTGTTACGGTTACAGAGATATTGGCAAAAACATGTTCCAAGGGTTCTACAGGTGCTTTTTCAGTGTTTTTCAGTGCCCATATCTCAGAAATAATGCAAGATATGGATTTGGTCAACTCATGTTGTGTGCAGTACTCACTGTCATGATTACAATGACACTTGAATTATTTTTCTAGCTGCTACGGTTCCCAAGATATTGGCAAATTAGAGTTGCAAGGGTTCCTTGCCCTATAGGGCTGCTGCATCGCTCTGTGGCTATGTGTAAGTGGGAGCGTAGGGTCCAGAGGGTCCAAGCTACCACAAACTCATATCTTTCTGCAGAAATGGGCAGCTTAGCGGGCCCTACACTCTCACTAGCACATACCATTTACTGCTTGAAGTGATACAGTTGCTGAAAGATGATGATGGAAGCCTCTTGCAGTATGTTTACAGATTTGTATGTTCTTTCTTTTACCTGATGGTGTCTGTTTCTGATTGGTTGTGTTGCATTGTACTGTCCCCTGCTTGTATGTGTGTTGTGTATGTGTGTGCGGGGAAGGAGTTGGAGTTAGGGTTGAAAACCCTAAAGTCGAATTTCCTCATTTTTGTCACTGTGTAAGCAACCCTAACTGATGCATTAATAAAATTTTTTGCTATATATATATATATATATATATATAGGATATTGTGAGGATCAGTGTGTGATAATGCATTTATTTTGTAAAGTTGCCATTGACCTCAAGTAACCTCACAAGTGCTGAAGGCATGAGTGAGAGTTACAAGAGGTTAATGGCAACTGTAGAAGATAGATGCATTATCACACACTGACCTCCCGCATATTTGATTTATGCAACAGGGAGGAGGCTGTGTGTATTGGCTTATAATTTATGTGTTTTTTAATGGTGTGAAAATGAGAAAGTCTGTGGGTTTATTTTGTTATCAGAAGCTGCTCCACTTCTGGTGAGTGCAATTGCGATGGGTGTTGCCATGGATGCAGAAGTGTGATACCTCCCTGATGTCTGAATGCTGGCAGTGATTGGCTGATGAAGTGGCTTTTAAAAAAAAAAATAAGGGAAGATGGCACTTCTGGTTAGCGAGGAGGATCAGAAGTATGGGTGGTAACAGTTCTGATGTACACAGTTGCCGAGTTATTGATTTTTTTTTTTTTGTTAAAGTGGAAAGTGAAATTTTTTTTTATTTAAAGTTTGGTGTTATGTGATGGAAAGCAGACCCCAGTGCAGAGCAAGCTGCTCAGTAGGTGTATTTGGTGAATGGCTTGTGGACTGGAGTGCAGAGCTAGTTGGTCAGTAGCTGTCTTGGGCAAGTGGGACTGAGGATTGGCATTTTGAGAGAGACAAAACTAGGAAAGGGCAGTAAAAAGGTATGTTTCTTTTTTTGTGATGATGCTGTGGAGATAGCAGGGCCAGAAACTATCTGAAATTGTACATGAAAACCGGAGTTTTGTAAGAGCGAAATAGCATAAGGCTGCAGTCTGTATTCATAAAAGTAAAAAAGGAAAAAAATGACGTGTTGTTTGGATCCTATTTGTGTTTGGGGATTTCAGTAATGACAGTGTTGTATGCTGCAATTAAGTATGAAAAGAGAAGGTTTACATTAGGGAGGAGACTCTGGACAGTGTCAAAGAAGTCTGGTTAGGAATGGAAAGTGAAAGTTATGTGGGTGAAAGTAGTGCTGACCAGTAAAGGGGGTGAGGGGTGGAGATTTGTGACGTATTTACTGTGTAGATAAACAGAGTGTGACATAGTTACTATGTGGATACATTTATCCACACAGTGACTCAGATAAATGGATTTATCACACTCTATTTATCTAGATGCCTGTTGCATAAATATAAATATATATATATATATACATACACAGTATATAGTTGTTCCTGTTGGCTATATTTTAATCAAAATTTCAATAATTGTTAAACTACAAAAAAATAAAGACAACTTAGAAATACATACAACAGTAGGCACCAAAGGACATTATGCAAAGATATTTTAGCAAGTGCAGAAAAACCTGATTACAAGGTCAACCATTAGTTATTCATAGACATTCCAACAAGCACATAGGCAAACAAAGGCAGACATAAAATAATGAGTTTAACAATATTTGGAATTAGATCATCATTAAAACAGGAAGTGTTCAGCAATTATTGTTGCAGTGGCTCCTGCCAAGATAGAGAGCCTTGACACTATTCTTGAAGCCATTGGAAATTTTGCATTCATGACCTCATGAGGAAGTGTCCCATATGTTAGAAGCTATTATATAATAGAGGTTTGCTAATAAGCCATCTGATAAAACCCCAGATCACCACTAGAGAGCAACAATCAATGAATGACGTGTACACAGTGGAAAATGGAAACGTTTTCAGTACTCTTTCTAAGCAACACCTGATATCTCCACTGTGTACACGTCACAACGTAAAAGAAAAAAAAACTAGCGCACTACATTTTTACGGTGCTCTGCTCCCCGCCCACAAAGGTAAACAGCATACCACGTAAATATACAGCCAAAATACAAATTAATAAGCAACAAACACCTGTTATATAAAAGGGATACGTGATGGTTACATACGTGATAGCTGAATATCAGCACTCTTGGCAAGTGAGCTTGGGGATCAATCACTTGTGGCTACGCCACTCATGATAACCCCTAGCTCACTTGCCACTCATGCTGATATATCAGCTATCACATATGTAACTATCACATATCCCCTTAAGAATGCAAATGATCAACTACCAGAACTATCCTTGACAATAGGAGCATCCAATGGTGTACTGGACAAGGAGTGGAGATGTCTCCATTGGGGTTTAGGCTTTAGAAGATCATGAAGGCTGGGTGAAGGGAAGCCTTTTACCATTTTATGCATAAGACACGATGGAGATTAATCCAACCTACCTTCTAGGAATGGTCATTTTAGCAAGCAGAAAATATCACAGTGGTGCATCCTATACAAGTCGGGGGCTCTGGCAGCAAACCGAATAATCTTATTGTACAATATTCTTAGCCTGTTTAGTTCAGTATCACTAAGTATGCAGAACTGGAGAGCCATACAGTAGGCAGGGGAGCAAATGATTTTACTATTTGAACAGGTGCACTAGTGGTTTAATTCAGAAGAAAATCCAAGCCTGCTCTTTGGATACAGTAATAAACATCGAGGAATGCAAAACTGAGTCAGAAGTGAGAGCTCTGTGGGACAGTAAGATCTGAACTGCATTTCACACTGCTGGTTTCACTACTCTAGCAGCTATAATCATCTGCTGTACAACAGTGAGCTTTGTTAAAGAGCACAAGTAGGAGCTAAGAGTTTCTAAGAAACATCAACCTCTGAAAGCTCTGTGTTATTTATTCAGTGATAGAATGGCTCTTGAGATTGATATAAGAGAGACAATTTTAATAGCTCGTTTTTATAAACTGGATGTTTCCCTTACAGAAATATATAGATATATAGATGTTGTCAGCAGATAAGGGCCTTGTGGCCCATCTAATCTGCTATATCCCTCTTTCTAATGTTTAAGGTACTCTAGATGCTACACGTTCTCCCTCTTTCACCCTAGTGTGAAAATTTCCATGTACCTATTCCACACATTCTTGAATCCCTTTACCGTGGCTGCCCACCACTTCCTGGGGAAGACTGTTCAGTCTCTTCACCACCCTTTCAGTGAAGAAGAATTTCCTCAAGTTCCCCCAAGTTTTCCCCCTTTTTTTCTCATGCAGTGCCCCTTTGTTCTGCTATTTCCCTTCATGTGATAGATGGTCCCCTCTGATACCCTGTTGATCCCCTTCAGATACTTGAAGGTCTCTATCATGTCCCCCCCTTTCCTCCAGGGAGTATATATTGAGAGCTCTGAGAACTTATTGCATCCTGGACACCATTTTAGTTGCCCTCCTCTGTGCCGTCTCCATCCTGTTTGTCTTTTTGGAGATGGGACATCCAGAACTGTACACAGTACTCCAGATGAGGCTTTACTAGGGAGTTGTACAATGATAGCACCACTTTCTCCTTCTACTTGTTATATTCCACCCTATGCACCCTAGTATTCTGTTAGCCTTTCTGACTGCTTTGTTGCACTGTTTAGCCACTTTGATGTTGTCTTCTATGACTACCCGTAGATTCCTTTCCTCTGTGGTAGCCTCCAGTGTTACCCCATCTATTTCATTCTCGACTCTAGGATTTCCTTTCCCCAGGTGTATAATCCTGCAGCACTTTTTTGCATTAAAACCAAGCTGCCATTCCTTGAACCAGTTTTCTAGCCTCTTCAGATCTCTCCTAATTTTTTCCATACTTTCCTGTGTATCTACCCTGTGATATAGCTTTGTATCACCTGCAAACAGGCTAACCCTCACTTCTAGACCCTCTGCAATATCACTTATAAAGACATTGAATAGCACTGGTCCCAGCACTGATTCCTGGAGTACTTCACTTGTTACCTATACTTCCTGTGAGCTAACCCCATGTACAACCACTCTCTGTGTTCTGTTTCTCAACCAGTTTCTAACCTATGACTACCTCTGTCACCACCCCCAGATTTGCCAGCCTGTGGATTAGTGTCATGTGTGGTACTGTGTCAAAGGCCTTCCTGAAGTCCAGATAGACCACATCTACTGCTCTGCCCATGTCTATTTCCTTCTTCACCCACTTGAAGAAATCAGTCAAGTTGGTCTGGCATGACCTCCCTGCTGTGAATACATGTTGTCTTGGATCCAGCAGCACCCTAGTCTCTAGGCAGTCCACCAGCCTTTCCTTAAGCAGGGTTTCCATAATTTTACTAACTATCATGGTCAAACTGACAAGGCAGTAGTTTCCTACCTCCTCCTTGCTACCACTTTTCAGATCAACTGGCAGAAAATTTAAGTTGCTCTTAACCTTGACACAGCTGTTGATTTTTTTATTAATTACTTCTTGTCCGCCGCCAATAAGCATGCCCCTCAAAAACAGATCAGAGTCAAAGGACACGAAGTCAGGTGGCTCACTTGTGATCTGAGGAAACTCATGAAGGACAGAGGCAGGGCTTGGGGTACATTTAAATCCTCTGACCTAGCCACAGACTGGCAGTAGTACAGGGAACTCAGAAACAGATGCAAAGTAGAGTCAAAAAAAAGCCAAAAGGCAACTTTTCTGACACATTTAGGATCAGAACTTTCCGAACCCCACAAAATTCTGGGCACAAGTAAATACCCTTATCAAGGGCTACAACAAACAAGAAGTGGGGGACATTATAGCAAAAGGAATCCTGCACGCAAACCCTACTGAAGCAGCCAAAGCTTTCAACATGTTCTTCACAGAACTGGATAATTTCAAGACCTACTGCCCTGGGCCAGCTAAATCACCACAAGACCCCAATAAAGGTAGTCCCAGCATCCCGAACTTCCACTTCAAATTAGTTTCCAGCACCAAAGTTCTGAAATTACTAAAGGGGATAAAGAACTACGGAACAGTGGATTACAACAACTAGAACCCAAGCTTCTAAATACTGCAGCCGCAGTCATTGCTACACCAATTTCATGGCCAATTAACCAATCCCTCCTTGAAGAGAAAGTCCCCTCTCTTTGGAAAGTGGTCCTGGTCACACCAATCCATAAAGGTGGAGCCTGAGAGCCAGTAGAAAACTACCGCCCGATATCCCTACTCTCAACACTAAGTAAAGTGTTGGAGAGGGTTGTGTACAATCAGGTGATGGAATATGTTGAGAGATACAACATTTTCACTGCTGCCCAACACAGCTTCAGAAAGAACCATGGAATGGACATAGCCTTGGATAATCTCACCACGGACATATTTTCTGCTCTTGATAAGGGAATGCTCACTGGTGCAATCTTTACTGATCTCACCAACACATTTGATCTGGTAGACCACCAACTGCTCCAGGCAAAACTAAAACAGATAGGCCTGGATTATCTGGCAGTGCAATGGTTTACTTACTGTCTTCAGGAATGGTCCCGATTAGTCAGATGGCAATGTACCATGTCTGATAAGTACCCAGTAAGAGATGGCGTCCCACAGGGATCAATCCTTGGGCCACTGATATTCTCCTTATTTATTAATAAATTGCCTATCTTCCATAATGGTGCAACAGTCATCCTTTACGCAGATGATGTAATGCTTTACAGGTCCACAGAGGACCCAGCTGACCTACACAGAATGCTATCCAAAAGCCTCCAGAACTTGGAGGGATGGCTGAATAATAAACTTGTCCTAAATAGCAAAAAAAACCCTACAAAGGCAATGCTATTCGGACCTAAAAGCCTTGGGACAAGTAGATAGAAAAAACTAACTCTCTCACTATCGACCGGATAAAGGGTCGAGGTAACTGAGTCCCTAATGTACCTAGGACTTACCATTGACCAGGAATGCACCTTCAAGACCCATATTGATTGGCTAACAAAAAAAATGAACCAAAAGATTTGACTCCTTTACCACCTCAGTCCCTATCTTACCCAGGGTTCACATGGTAAGACTGCCCTAGGTACCCTCCTACCCAAACTATTCTATGGCTCCCCTGTGCTGCTCTGTTAAAAACACAGAGATGCAGAAACTTAGAACCCTGTACCACAGGATCTGCAGATTTGTGGCAGGTGCACCCCCCCCCCCCAGAGAACATCACTGTCAAGTCCTGCAGGCCCTTACCTGGCCCACCTTGGAAAGTAGATTACAACATCCATCTCTATGTCTAGCCTATGAGCTTAGGCTGGCTACTGCCCCCCCAGCCTGATAGAGTTGCTGTGAACAAGAAAGAATTGCAGGACATTAATGTCCTCAAGCAGACAGTTCCTTGAGGTTCCCCAGACGATGTCCACCCAAGGGTCTTGGGCTTTCTCAGTCCTTATTCCTCCCATCTGGAAAGCGACTCACTAGGAAGTTTCAAAAAGGGATTAAAGACCCACTTGCAGGAGCTAAATCAATATACTTGTCACCATTGATATCTCAACTATGGTCCTGTTGACTATAATTTCTGTCTGTGAACAGGGGTGTTTGTTAATGTATATAGGCATATTAACAATAATTGCAATGTGTTGTATGTTCAAACATATTATCCATTACATGTGATATGTAAACAACTATAAACTGACATTTCTGCAGATGATATATTCTGTTGTATATGTAATTAATTCCGGGTCACACCTGAAAAAGGGACCATTACTGGACTAAGTAGGCCTACCCAGTTACCAAAAATAAATAAATAAATAAACTTTTGTGCAGGGGTACCACTTGTGCCCTCCTCAACTCCTCTGGAACCACACCTGCTTCCAGTGATCCGCTGAATAACTTAGCCAGAGGTTTAGCCAGTTCCTCCCGGAGCTCCTTTAGGACCCTCGGGTGTATCCCATTGGGCCCCATAGCTTTATCCACCCTAAGCCGTTCTAGTGCTCTTTTTACTCTGTCGTCTGAAAAAGATCTAATGTCCACCTCTTCTCCCTGTTTGCCCTTCTTCGTTAATGGGGGGCCATGCCCATTGTCTTCTTCCATGAATAAGGAGCAGAAGTATTTGTTGAGGACGGTCACCTTGTCAATGTCCTTCTCCACTACCCTGCATCCCTCTTCCCTAAGACTCACAGTCCCACCCCTACCATCTTCCTCCTCTCACTAATATACCTAAAGAATGCCCTCCTCCTTCCTTCACCAATTTAGCTAGCTTTTCCTTGGTTTTGGCCTTTGCTACCCTTACTGCCTTGTTCGCTTCCCTTCATTTTTCCAAGTATTCTTGCCTGTGCAGAATGCATGCCATATGCTTAATTGTGCAATATTCTCATGCAGTTCACATGCACAGCGTAAATCAAAGGGAACTAGGTTTTAAAAGCAAATCAGGTTTGCATGCTGCAAGCTTCACATATGTGCAGCAGATAAGCTGGTGTGAACATAATTTAAAAATCACATCAGGTTCACATGTTGCATGCTTGCCATGTGTGCAACAACTAAGCTGGTGCAAATTGCATCTAAAAATACCCATCAGTTTCTATTTCTCATACTACTGCTACCAATCAGAACCATTAAAAAACATTGTTCATTGATTGCCCATTAAAATTAGGTAAATTCATTAATTCTGATCATTTTGCAAGTTGTTTAATGGCTTTTGATTTTTGTCATTAAAATGCCATTAATTTGTAAAGTAGTGTTTGCTTACTGCATTAAATGCCTAGGATATAGTAAGTCAACATCCCCCATCCCAGATGTGTGAAGAGGGGTCTCTGTGTTGTGAAGCCTGACCTTTTTTGTTTCGGGCCATGCAAATCTCTATATGCATATTTAGTGCTACAAATGTGTTTCTCCATGACTGTTTCGACTCACTTACTTTCACTTTGTCATTCTGTATGGAATATATACACTATGGCAATGCTCAGCACTCTTTGGGCTGAATAGGGTCTTGGAACCATGCACCATACCTCACAGTTTTTCAATGAAATGAAGGACATGGACACTCAAAATGAGGGACAATGAGGAACACTAACCCTCACAATGATCAGGACGCATCCTGAAACATGGAGATACAATACCACAGAACACAGTGGAAACCACTGTATTTACTTGCACTAATATTAGAACCTGAAAATTAATTTCTACCCTGAAACAGGGGCACCTCCCCCCGCAATTGTGCCTAGATTGTTTTTATGGTGTGGCAATAATGGCATTACATTTGGATTTCATCTTTTGCACTATAAGTTCCCCCCTGGCCTATGTGCACTCATGTTGCAGGTACACTCCTGACTTGACTGTGTCTTTATTGTGTTGACCACTTTCTCCACCTATTAGCGGCACCACCATCACAGAGTAGACAGGCTGTGTACTACAGCTTACAGGAGCCAGTGAGCACTGCGCTCTCAATAGCAGTGTTGTGGCAGCGTATTTTTGTTGGTCTACTCTTAGTGAGCCTCTCCTGGTGGCTGAAGGGGCAGAAGCTGAGCTAGAAGCTAACTCAAGACTAGGCTACCTACTTATTCTACTAGGCTCACCTCACAAAAAAAACGCAGCACAGGCCCCCCACGGCAGCAAGTTAGGCCTAGCAGCAGTAGTGACAGAGATGTGGATGGCCTTCATAGTCCTTGATCAGTGCAGTGCAGCAGAGGCCACAGCAGCAGCCAAGCAAGAAGCAAGAAACACAGGTTGGATGGGTTCTGTTGTTTAGGTGACCTGGTCGCGGACCATGTTGGGGACCTGGGATGGTCGGTTCTAGCATCTAGCTTCTGGCAGAAGGATGGAAGAGGAGCAGACTAAAAACTGGGCTGGTGGCACACTAGGCCAGGCCAGAGGTTCTGGCCAGATGGCTATGTAAGTAAAAGTAAATCATTATTTTTTTTTACAGGGGGATTGGGGAAGGAGGAAGGACTGAAATATTGATGTGATTTTCATGTTTCTGTACTTTCTGACCCATATGGAATGGGTATTGAATGGAATGGAGTTGAGGAGACAAATCAGGACCTTTTTTTTGGGGGGGGGGTTCAGAACTTTATCCATGAAAAAAAATTGGTTACTAACTGGGTTAAGCCCAGATCTGATGCACTGCTTCTGGGCATAGACAGAGTAGTCTTATTCATTTGAATGTTTCCTGATTTGCATAACACTTTCAGTCACAACAAATAAGTTTTACCTTTTAGAGGTGTTCCAGACATTCCAGAGCTTGCCACCTAGTTGCTAGCTAGCACCTGTCATTCTCTGGTTGTTGGCTCCCCCCCTGCTTAAATCTGAAATGGCAGGCCTACAATGAAGTCCAAATTTACAGGACATTTTATGTGTGTGCAGCATGTTTTCCATGAGGGATGGATGAGGGGCAGAACAGTTTTCAGGGGTAAAATGATGGCTGTCCTTTGCATTCAGGGACAGTTGAATGGTATGGTATACACAGACTATTGGAGCCCCACTGTAGTCAGGCTTATGCCCCCCCCCGTGAAGCTGATCTCCTCATCCCCATGCTCAGGCACATTATGACATAGGGCAAGGGTGAGTGCAGGGGCATGTCTCATTGAAATGAATGGGAGTAATTTTTTGTTACTATTATATACATTATTGTTGGAGAGTTGGAGATTAATGACAGCCACCGCTCGTAGAACAAGGGCATTGTTAGAAGAGCAGTGGTCTTCATTATTCTCCAACTCATCATCACAACATATAAAATAGTAATAAAAAATAACTCCATTCATTTCAAAGTGGTATGCCCAGCACTCTGATTCACGGTCATCGTCTCTTAAAGACTCCTGCCTCTGGCTCCCTAGTACTCAGGTAAGAGACTCTTGACTTATAGCTATACTTTGTGGGTTGTCTATAGCAGCATAGCTGCATCTGCTACAGTGTGAGCGCATGGGGGAGGAACAGGCCATGTGGTTGGGTGTCGAGTTATTCCTACTTTTGTGTTTGCCCCTTAAAGTTTGTTTGCATGGAATCATTCAAAACTATGGAGAGAAAATAGTAGGCGTACAGGCCAGAAAGAAGTAATTAAGTAGTTTAGTGGGTAAGTGTTTGCATTGGGGGTGGGAAGAACCACATATGTTTCCATTGGTATGTGTGATACGGTTCAGCTGTGCAGCTGAGATGAGGGGAGACAAGAAAACTAAAAAGTATAACAGTGGCTATTAGCATGCTGCATGTGTACAGATGTATGCAGATTTGTATTGAAGTACAAGTGAGCCATATGTGTGCAGGCAGTATAGCTTAGTGGTTAAAGGCACTGAACTGCAAACCAGGAGACCTGAAGACCTGGGACTGAATCTCATCAACCCTTACTTGTATATGGTATGATCCTGAGCAAGTCACTTAACTTTTATGTGTGCACTTATCAGTGAACATTTGCTTTATGCACACATGCCACATACCACATACATGCAATCTGTTTCACTTTAACATAAAAATCATGCTTTCCACACTTGCTTGCTGTACACATGCCATATGCATGCAGTTGGTTCCAATTTATCATTTAAATCATGCTTGCAGCATGCATATCACATGGGTAGTTTTATGTGCGTAAAAACATTTCATATAATTTTTTCTGTAAGGGATAAACCCACTAATCTTTCAGTGGTGAGAACACTGGACTGTGTCAAGCATTGCTTTGCATATTGGACATCTCTGTTTAAAGGAGAACTTTTTAATTAAATAAGACAAGTTGTAAAAAACAGTTTCCTCTGTTCTTGCTATTTTGAGGTCCTCAGACTATTTATAATTTTGTGTAGTTTGCTTTAATTAATACATTGTGATCGGGAATTAGTTAGTGTATAAATGTGTGTGAATGTGTAGTAGTGATATACAGTTAAGAGTGACAGTGTTGTGAGTGATAATTTAGAGAGTTGGGGTGTGGGGTGAGTGGTTGTGTGGTTTATTAGGGAGTGTGAAGTTTGAGGAAATGTTACTATATTTTTCAGGACAATCTGATAAGATGTGTTAGGGTAAGAGCTGTAACTGTGTCACGTATTCGGCATCCCAACTACATGACTTCTGCCCTTTTGTTGACCTTCCTGCAATGGCAAGGGCAGCGAGATGCTGTAAGGAGGTCAGAATCACAAGAAGGCAGAAGGGCAAGTGGTGGGAAGCAGATAGTGTAGACAGAGTGAGTGGAATTGGGGTAGTCAAGTCCAGGAAGTGCCCTGGGTCAAAATGGAACAGAGAGAGCGAGTCCAGACATGTTTGGTTCCCATTTCTAGGGTTCCCACCGGACTAAGTGGGCATATAGCTGATGGACTGGCAGACTTCATTGGTCCCCCTCGGGTGGTGCTATGCAATGTCAGGTCGATGAGGAACATGACAGAGATTATGGCTGACTTCATTTCCTGAGTTGACTTGGCATGCATTATGGAGACCTGGTTAGTGGACAATGCAGGTCCAGTGTTGGAGGCATCAATCACACCAGGATACTCTGTAGTGCACTGGCTGAGCAGAGAATGCAGGGGTGGGGTAGTGACTTTTTTAGATCTGACTTGAATTTCTCCTTTCAACCAGTAGAGTCTTCTTCATCATTTGAATGAGTGGCCATTTGGGGGACCTGGGTGCAGATTGCAGGATTCTCCTTGTTTATTGCCCTCCAGGACATGAGGGGGAACTCCTGCAGGAAGTCATGGACTTCATAACTGACAAGATGTTAGAGTCACCCAGATGGTTGATTCTGGGTGACTTCAATACCTTGATCAATGACAAACTCTTGCATTTTTGTAAGGACTTCCTCCAGACAATGACATCATTGGGCCTTGCACAAGCAGTTGCTTCTGCGACACATACCCACAGCCACATCTTAGATTCAGTATTCTCGCTGGGCCTTGAGATCACCGATCTCAAAATTGATCTGGTGTCCTGGTTGGATCACTGCACAGTGAAATTCTTGTTCAGGACCCCTGTTAGTCCCTCCCCATTTAGATGGTTTGCTGATGTCCTTTGAGGGTTTTATACCTGGAGGGACTGTTGGTGGTAGCTGAGTTTTCTGCTGTGAGTACTGCACGTAAAGTGGGGTCAAATAAGGTAGTGGAAGTATATAATAATGCTATCACCAAGGCACTGGACTCTGTCACACCGATTCATGATGATGATGATTCATATATGACCCAGGTCTTGTTGCTTGAAATCCTCATGGTTTGATGGGCCTCTCAAGGAGATTAAGACCAGTGGTTGGAAGTTGGAGTGTTGCTGGAGGAGGACTGGGACTACGGAGGACAGACTAGCTTTGAGAACTCACTATGGTGAGTATAAAAAGGCAATTGACCCTAAGAAAGCAGAGTTCCTGTCCAGAGAGGTTGCTGCAGGAAGGAACAGACCAGCTCTGCTCCTTTGGACTGTAGAAAGATTATTACATCCAGCCCACCTGCAGTCAAAAACAGCACTTTAAATTGCACAGTGCAAAGAGTTTGCTCGGTTCTTTTCTGACAGGGTGTCAGCCATTAGGACAGGGACATCTCCAGTGGAGTACAACCTGACCCACAGTGTTGAGTCGGATGGTGAAAGAAGCACTCCTATTGTCTGGGATGAGTTTCAGCCAGTGGAGGGTGGCAGAGTTTATCACAGTGATTTTGAAGCTGTGACCCACTTCTTGTGAACTGGACCCAGGCCTGATATGTCTCCTAGTGGGAGGTGTTGAGTTACTTGGTCCAGTGTTGGCTGAGATTGTTTGGTGCTCACTCTCAGCTGGGGTCTTCCCTGACACCTTGAAAGAGGTGCTGGTGAGGCCTCTGCTGAAGAAACCATCACTTGACCCTGACATCTTAGTGAATTATTGACCAGTCTCCAATCTCCCATTTCTGGGGAAGATTGTAGAGAAAGTGATAGCATCACAGCTTGAGGCACACCTGGTGGCCTTTGACATCTATGGGCCAGTCCAGTCCAGTCTTAGAAAGAAGCAGAGCACAGAATCAGTGTTAGGGTGCAGAATGATCTCCTCAGGGCTAGAGATAGAGGTGATTGGTCAGTTCTCATTCTCTTCGATCTTGCTTCAGCTTTTGACACCATAGATCACATGGTGCTACTTGATGGCCTGAGGGGGCTCTGTGGGTTCACTGGCAAGGTCATCATCTGATTTGAGTCTTTTCTGAATGGCAGGATACAGCAGGTTGTGATGGGAAGTTTCTCATCATGTCTGAGGATCTTGTCCTGTGGAGTACCCCAAGGATCAATCTTGTCGCCCATGTTATTTGCAGTATATGTGCTGCCCCGTGTGACATCATTAGGCATTACAGTCTGGGTTTTCTCTGCTATGCAGATGATACCCAGCTGTATATGTCTTTTTCCCCAGGACATCGGGTGCTGTGGATGTGCTTAACAACTGCTTATTCGAGATCCAGGACTGGATGGCCTCTAATTGGTTGAGGCTTGTCCCAGACAAGACAGAGGTACTGGTGATTGAGCCTGGCCATTGGTGGGATGTAGAAACCACCAAAGCAGGAACAGAGTTGTTCCTGGAGTCCACTGCATTGGTGGCAGCTACTAAGGTGTGAAAGCTGGACATCATCCTTGATGATGGTTTGACACTTGAAGCTCAGATGTCTGCCATCATCTGGAGTGGTTTCTACCACTTGAGGAATGTCACCTGGATCAAGCCCTTAATCCCGCCAGAAGATCTGCCATCACTGGTGCATGCTTTTGTCACCTCCAGACTTGATTGCTGTAATGCTTTATACTTAGGGATCAGCAGGGGCAACTTCCGTTGGCTCCAGCTCTGGTGCAGAATGCTGCAGGGAGGTTGTTGATGGGCCTTTCTAGATCTGACCATATAACCCCAGTTCTGTGCAAGCCAAACTGGCTGCCAGTCAGGAGGAGGACTGCTTTCAAGGTGGGCTTGCTCACCTATAAGACCTTGTATGGATCAGGTCTGGGCTACCTGTCTGACCTACTAACACTTGCTTGCCTGTGGTCATCTACAGAGGGCTTCTTGGTGGTTCCAAGAGCATGACTTAAAACAGCAGGAGATTGTGCCTTTAAAGTGGTGGGCCCTATATTATGGAACTCCCTCCCATGGGCATTGAGGGAGGCCCCCCTCTGTAGAAAGTTTTAAAAAAGGCTTGAAAACACATCTTTTTAATTAAGCTTTTAATGTACGCTGATTTTTAGTGAAATCAAACTGATGTTTTAAATATAGTATTTATGATTATTTATGGTATATTTTAAAATTGAATGGACCCTGATTTAAAAATGTATGTATTTTCCTGTTCTGTGTATTTGTTAAGTGCCCAGAGCCAGAGCCTCCAGGATTAGGTACTATAGAAATAAAACGACTTGACTTGAGAATGTGGTCATGGATGAAAGCAGGCTGTGTTGGTTTCCTTCTTCCTCCTTGCGCCATCTGAATTAGGCATGGGCTACACTGCAGGAGGAGTGTAGAAGGGTGCTGCTATTAGGGTGAGGTGGTGGGTGGTAGGAATCCATACTTCTTGTAGTGTGCAGTAAAGCACTGAAAGTCGGTGACCAGCCATGGAGGCAGGCAGGTTGTGCCGGTTGCCATTGGTGGAGTTTTAGTTATTAAATGCATTTTATTATTAAAATGGAGGTGCTACTTGGGGAAGATGATTGTATTGGAACTCTAACTGAAGGTGGGTGATGGGAGCTTATATATTTTAAAAAGATTTGGGCTAGGAAGGAGGGTGGGGTGCTGTTTATTTTCCTTTTTTTTTTGTTAACCCAAATAATGAATACTATATACCAAATACTGGAATATTTGGTGGGCCCAAATAGAATATTCATCCAAATATTCAGAAAAGGTGTTCATACACCCCAAACAAGAAGTATACCATAATAAACAACGACAGGCAGAAATATTATAAAAAGCAACCATACAGAGAGATATTAATTAAAATATGTATTTGTCATTTGCTGTTTCAAAATAAAGCAAATGTAATACAATTTCACAAAAATGACAAAAAAGCCCTCAGCCCACCCATGTATAATACCTACAAAATGTAATTCCCACACAGAAAAAATATACCCATCAGGAAAAAAAAACATAATAACCACAATACTGTATGGTATATATAGAATTCTCACTCACTTCAAAATAAATTTGTAACAACAAAAATCAAACCCCTCCAGGCAGCCTAACTTCTCCACTGGCTGAATTAGAATCCATCCCATACCTGAAATAGTGCAATGATCACACCATACTAAGGTTGAACATGCCCATCATTGTGTACATATAGGATTTAACTCCTCACTGGAGTCTGGCTTGCCTTGGTTACACATACATGCCCTCATAACAAATATTGAGAAGTACCATATGCTAGCCTTGAAGAGGAAACATCAGCTGAAACATGCTAGGTCCAGTGATCCATTAAGTGGGTTCTCAGTTGAGGGTAAGCTCAAGGAGAAACAGAATGGCATTGACAAAAGTGGAGTATAAACATTACAGAATTGTCACAGAAGCCAGCACTGCCTATCACCGCTTAGAGAAATGACTGAGCATCGCCATAGTATGAAGTCAGTATACAATGATACATGAATTAAATACTACAGTCCTGGATGAAGAGAATATAGAAATATACTGTATGCCTATCATCTGGCACCACAGAGCTTTTGGCACACAAGTTTATATGGGAGGAAATATTGCTAATTATAATGACATTCTTGGGTTTTAGGGAAGTATAACAAAAACATACCTTGCTTTTTGTCATTAACAGGTACCAATGAATTGGTAGGTGAGGTGGGAGAGGCAGATAGAAGAGATGACTCTGAAAATCATAAAACATGCATTTAAGACCATCACTAGCAGATTTTAGTGCTACAAACTTACATGTTGATGAAATAAAATGTATATATTTCACAACAGCATTTATTGTGTAGGGCCAGTAGTAACATGCTTAATTAGATCTGAAGTAAATAGTTAATTAATCAGACTTTCACCTCCAACAGTAAGTATCCCATCAGGGTACTCTGAACTTTAACAGTTTTTTAGTGATCTCAGCAATTGGGCTATAGGGACATAAAGTATCTTTCTACAAAATATAGCCAACACATTTAAATCAACGTCATTGTATCAGAAGGAGGTCTGAGTACAAAAGCACATCCATAAGATGCACATGCCTTCTGACACACATAGCTGTATGATGGTCTGATCTACAGTACAGCATTAGATCTATCAGAAGGAATTTCACCTCGTCAGAAAAAGCAACCCTTATCTCAGCTTGAATTATCTTCTCTGCCACTTTTGTAAGGGTCTGTAATGGCCCAGCACATATTTATGCAGTATGATACAGTTTCATTTTGGACATGCATCTAATGATAAACAATTCTACCCCAATCATGAAGCACTGTATCAGAACAAAAAATACTTGACACTCTCAGTCCACCATGAGAGCACAAAGATGATTCTGCCAGTGTTTGACTTAGTGGATGTGGTTACAGTGCTGCTCTCAATGCTGAACTTACCAGACAGTAACCACTTATTTACACATTCCCCCGCTCTAATGATCATGGATGAAACATAGTTTTACATAGTAGGACCATGGTAATGCATGGTCAGTGACCATGTTCATTCATGTTTTTTATCCATGATTTCAACCATGGTTATCCATGGGCAACTGTTGATGTCAAATAGCACAGAGACAGGCAACAGATGACCATGGTCACTGTAGTTTGAGAATTATTTAAATTGAAAATGGTCATCTATGTTTCTCCATGATTGTTAATTTCATCAGTTTTCCCCTTGTGTTTTATGTAGTAAATAGATGCTTGTTTGTCTCCAGCAATCACCTCAGGGATGTACCATTTTTAGGCAGTTTACTGTCATTTAGATGGCTGGGGGTTTCGTCCCGCAGTTTTTTTCCTTCCTTTCCCTTCCTTCATTCCATGGCATGGCCCATACCTCCTGGCACCAAACATACACAGCCTCCCTGTTGTGAGAACAAGTTCCCTGGCCCAACTGCAAGGGTTGCAGTGGCACTGACAGTTCCCCCAATAACCTTAACAGCCTGTAATGAATATATATCATCCACAAATATTTTTGAGAGAGCTTTCTTTAAGCCATTACTGTTGTTCATTTTTCTAATGGAGTCTGTTCTCATTCATAACTGATAGAGATTCCTCATTTCTTTTTTTTTAACATTGTTTTATTGATATTTTTAACATAAAACAATTGTATATAAGATGAAACAACTGGACAAAGGTCATATCAAGAAGATGAAAAATTGAAAAGTTTCAGTCAGTAGAGAGCAGTATACAACAGCATAAGACACAATAAATATCCAGCAGTGTCTAAATATCTAGTACTTTACTGGGTATAATTGTCAAATTTGATAAAAAAAGAATTCAGTAATACAAGAAACTTGATCTTCTATCTATAATACTAGTAGTTATGTTAAACTGCTCGTATTTCATAAAGGGTGACCAAATCTTTTAAAATATTTTCACTTTTTCTATGATGATAAGGTTTATGTACACACTATTTGCAAAACTGCTCATTCTTTACCATCATTCTTCTAATGAGTGGTTTAGGGTAATTTTCCACTAACGTACAATACTTTTTTTCATATTGTACATATGCAAGTTTGGAACAACCATGATCATTGCCAGGAATCTAAAGTATGAAGTTTAACAATGTTTCTTAAAATACTTGCATCAAGATTTACCAGGAGGTATAAGTGAGTGATCTGTGAATAGATGGGAACATCATCTTTCCAAAATTTATGAATTTCAGCAGATGAGCTAACACATGTATAACAGGGGTGAGATACAAGATACAACTCCTACAGGTGCTATTCTGAAGTAACCCCTTATTTTTGAGTTTAGCTGGACTGATATGATAACTGTGTAAAAGCTTGAGATTTAGTAGTTTCCGCTGGTTGTTCGTATTAGATTTATCTGCAACAGCACTGAGGTTGAATAAAATTCATCTCTGGCACCAAAGACTAGGCAAATAAGAAGGTTTTAAATGGAAAAAAAATCAAAATCATCTGAAATCAATTTTAAAACAGACAGATGAAGTGGATCTATATTATTCATCTGCACTTAACAATACTGAGGGTGAAAACTCTGAATCAGAGTCTTTTTTAGAAGAGGGCCCCTAATACAACAGTCTATCCATGCAACAGAATGGACAGGCCCTCAGAAGAAGCCCAAGGCTACAACAGGTACAACTCACAGACCAACAAGAAGAGGCAGGAGGGGCATGAAGAGGAGAGAGATACAGAAATAGATCACAGAGGGGCTGGAAGAGGGGCAGGGCAGAGGCAGGTATTAACAAGAGAGACCATTTTGAATATAATAAACTTGTCACAGTACCATCTTACAGAGACTAAGGAGAAAGTACTCCAAAGGGGACTTTTATTTGTCCCTATGAATTCTCTGAATGAATTTAATATATTGATTGATATTCACAAAATGTTCTGACAGCTGAGTCTGAGATCATGTTTTAATAGACAGAAGGGTGCAAACCAAAAACATAGCTCACAAGAAAACACACAGGGTGTATGTGACACTATACCAATGAATGCACAAAGTGATAGCTATGTAGTCTTTGAACTAAAGAAGCCATCCACTTTCTGCCCACTCCCATCCAGACCTATCAAGGTGTTCCAGAAGTGATGTGAGATGGACCTAAAAAAACTGGCCTGTGGAGAAAAAAGTTAAGGTATTGTAACATTAGTCATTTGGAGCATGAGGCCCTTATGAATTTAGAGAATAAATCTATTCTAATTAAACCTACCAATAAAGGAAATTAAAGGAAATGAAATGAAACAGAAGGGAAGGGGAAATTGTTTAACCTGGAAAGGCACACCAAGCCAGAGCTTGTTTCTAGGTGTGATCTGGGAGCACAAGGAAGTTAAGAGACTTGCTCAACATCAAACAGTATGCAGGTGGGGGCTGATGGGATTCAAAGCCAGTTCTCCAGATTTGCAGCTCAGTATAGCAATCATGGACATTGAAAAACTATGAAACAGAAATACTCTGACAATTGGCCAACACAGATTTTTAACGAAAATTACACAGAGACCCTACAAACAGGTACATAAGGCTTACCGACACTGAAATAATGTTGGGATTCCAAAGTGGGTATATTGACAGCAACACAAGGGACTTCCTTATATTAGAGTATCTGATTAAGCCTGTCATATATATTTTGCCTAAGATTTGAAAGCCACTTGAGAACCTGACCAGGAGACCCATTGTATGTAGCACTGGGTACATCATCGAGACACTTTTGAAGGTTGTCAACCAATTTTTGGCACCATTTGTAACCAGGACACCATCTTATATTAAAGACGCTGATGACATTTTGAGAATCCTGGACAGTGTTGAATTACCCAGCAATGCAATCCTGGTAACTTTGGATTTATAATCTCTATATTACAATATCCTACACTAGGAGGGGCTAGATGCTATTCAACACTATCTTGAAATAAGAACAGCAAGAGGAAGGAGGTGCTGTTAGAACTTTGCTACTCTAATGGGACTTAAGAACTAGAACTCTACTACTGGGATTTTCAATTTAGGGTAACAACAAACAAACAAAAAACCCAAGAGTTAGTGTGTTTGTCTGAGTTGGGTGAAGGGAACTGTTATATATGCAGTTAGCTAGGTGAAGAAGAGAGTTGTGAATTAAGAGGAGTGGCTTAGGCAGCCGGAAACCAGGTGTTTGGATTTAAAACTGCCCCAAATAGCTTTTGTCAGAGAACAGCAACAGGAAGGAGGTGCTGTTAGAACTTTACTACTCTACTGGGACTATATAAACCTCCCTCCCTCCCCACCACCTCCTCAACCTTAGGTTGTTTAACTTTTATAGGCACAGGATTTAACTGACAACAGAAGCTTCCTGTTTGGGAGCAAGAAGGGAGTGCTCACAGAGGTACAAAAGGAAAAGAGTAGCTCTACATCCCCCCCAGCTGCTGGAGGTCTGACTCTGAGCAAGTAAGAAGGAGACTACTGAGGAATACAGGAACTTCCTGTCCCAGAACAGGAAGAGCAGAAGCTGAAAGGGCACTGAGGCAGTAGGAAAATAGGGAGAAAAAAGTAAACAGAGAGAGGAAAGACTAAGCACACAAAACAACATTTGAGGGGCCACAAATAAGACATGATGGGAGTGGTGCAGTGCAGTGGCTGTTGAGTGGCAGTCTTCAGGGAGGGGTTCTGGAGAATGCGGTGTTGTTCCATCTGCAGGCACCTCTCTGGGCTGAGGGAACAGGTTGCTCGTTTCCAGGCTGAGTTGACCAGAATTTGGGGGACCTCCTTTCCCACCCAGGGACCACAAGGGCCACCACTGCTGCCTCAGAGGTTGCCAAGAAAGAGGAGCAGTTGGGCCACAGTGGGCTCAGGATGGGTGAGAGTGATGGAACGGAGGCACATCCCTTCAGTTGTACACTCCACAGTTCATACGCCATTCTGGCAGAGTGTGGTTACTCCATGGAGGCAGTGGAAATCAAGGAGGATGTTGGGAACCTCCACAGAAGAAAAAGCACCAAGCGAGTCAGAGAGATTGAAGTAGGCAAATTCAACTCATGGCTGCATGACTGGTGTCAAGACAAAGGATAACACTACATAGGAAACTGGCACAACTTTTGGGAAAGAGCTTTTTTTAATTACGATGAATTGCACCTAAACAGAGAAGATGTGCAAGCACTCAAACACAAATTTGATGTCTATACAGGTAGTTTAAACAAAATAAATGGGAGTATGATGCAGCTCACACCCCTGCCATTGGTAGGCTATTCAACACTCCCCAAAATGTCAAATGCATGCATACATCCTCAGAAAACAAATCAGAGCCAACATCCACCAGAACCAATAACCCCTATAGTCTCTTGGCTGGAAAGAGCAAACTGGACCAGTCCAGGAAGAGGGTACAACCTTGCACCAAAGAAGATGTACATTCCTGGAAGGCAATGGTTGCAAATACTAGGAGCCTAACCAACAAACTTCCCAAACTAACAGCCATCTTAAAAACAGAAAGGTTGGACTGGGTGGCTGTAACAGAAATGTGGTTAACGGAAAACGATGGATGGGATATGGCCATTACCGGTTACAATCTGTTCAGGAAAGATAGGCAGGGCAAAAATAGATGGGGGCATAACCATTTACATTCAGGAAGAAAGAAAAGCCACAGAAATAAAAGGGCAACCTGGGGACTTTAAGTCATGGTGGCTAACAGTAGACTCGGGCAAGGGAAAACCTTTCAGAATCGGCATTGTGTACAGGCCCATAAATCAAAGCGATAAAGGAGACAAAGACCTAATAGAGGAAATCAGCAAAATGTCTGATAAAGATGAAGTAACACTGGTGGGGGACTTCAACCTACCAGGTATTAACAGAAGCACACTAACAGCAGCAACAAAAAGAAGAAGTAGGGACTTCTTATTGTCACTGCAAAGTGTGTGACTGTGCCAACTTGTTAAAAACCCAACAAGGGGAGATGTCATTCTCGATCTTGTCCTCACAAACTCAGAAAGGATCAAGGACATCAAAGTGGGATGTCATATGGACTACAGCAACCATTGCATGGTAAGCATTAAGGTAAACATAACACAGGATACCAGCCACTCAAAGATAAAGGTGCCAGATTTCAGAAAGGCTGACTTCCAAAAAATGAGGAACAATATAAGTAGCCAATTAATGGAAATAGAGGTTGAGAAGGTGGAAGTCATGTAGGGGAGACTCAAGAGATCAATTAAGACTGCCACAGATCAAAGTGCTAGATGGGTCAGCAAAGCAAAAAGAAAAATTAATCCTCTATGGTTTCCCAAGGAAGTGGCTATCACAGTCAAAGAAAAAAAGAAGGTGTACAGCATATACTGTACCAGGAAACAAAACTGAGAAAGACTGGAGTCAAGCAAGGAAAAAATGAGAGTCAAACAAACAAATTAGAAAGGCAAAAGTCCAAACAGAGGAAAAGATAGCAGAAGTGGCAAAGAGAGGAGGCAAATCATTTTTAGATAGATTAGGGAATGTAGGAAGACAAAAGGGGGAACAATAAAGATTGCTACTGAAGAAGGGAAAAGCACCAAACATGATCCAGAGAAAGCCAAATTCCTCAACAAATACTTCAAATCTATTGAAGAGAAACCAACGGAGAAACTACTCAAACAGAGGATCATAGCATTCCTCGAAACTAGCAGCCGACAAGACCCTAAACAGCACAATTTCATAGCAGGTAGGTCATGCCAGACAAATCTGCTTGAATGTTTTGACTACGCTACAAAAATAGTGGGTGACGGTGGAGCAGTAGATGTGGTCTACCTAGACTTTAGTAAGACTCTCGACTCAGTTAAACACAGAAGGCTGATAAAGAAGCTTGACCACACAGAGGTTGGTCCAAAAGTAGTCAGATGGGTACAAAACTGGTTACAAGGCAGAACCTGGAGGGTACAGGTTAATGGAGCACAATTGAAGGAAGGCAGGGTAACCAGCAGGGTGCCCCAGGGCTCAGTGCTAGGGCCTGTGCTCTTCAATATTTTTATAGCAGACATCACTATAAGACTAGAAGGGAAGGTGTGTCTGTTTGCAGATGGTACCAAGATATGTAGCAGGGTGGACACCCCGGAAGGAGTGAGCAAGATGGAGGCTGACCTCAAGAAACTAGAAGAATGGTCTGGAGTGTGGCAGCTGAGATTTAATGCCAAAAAGTGCAAGGTCATGCACATAGGAAAGAAAAATCCAAGAAAGGAGTATTACCTAGGAGGTGACAGACTGGCAGCCTCAAACCAGTAACAATATCTGGGAATCATAATCTCAGATGACTTGAAGATAGTTCTATGTGATAATGGTGAGCGCTGAATGGCGACTCGCATTATTGCGACGTCAGGGCAGCAAAAACAATTTCACCACCCTGACATCCTCTGCGCATGGAAGAACGGTGCTGGGGATTTAAATACTTTGCTTTCTGTGGGGGGGCTGCACCCCCCATCCCCCACATGAGGGGCTTCACCGCCACACCCTCCTACTTAAAGATTCTCAACTCCAGGGGAGTGCATGTCGGGAGGGTGCAAAAGCAAAATAATAAAAGTTCTGGGCAGAGCGCAACAAAAACGCAATAGCTCCTGGACCCAGACTTGAACCCGGAACCCCAAGCACTGCAAGTGGAGGCCAACCCCCAATGCCACGGCGCAGCTTGGCAGCTGATTGCAGCTCCAACCCCTACATCCCTTCTGTCCCCTCCCAGGCCACGCTCACTATGCTCGATCCCAATCACCCCTTCGTACGCACGTACATATAGTGACATCCTGTCGCTGGGCTCACCCACAACCCTACATCCGGTCGACCTCCCTGCCCTCTTGCCTTTCAGGCTTTCGCCAACATCGCGTCACCATTTCGGACAGCACCAACTTTCAGGTGCCAACCTCACGTGCTACCCTTGAAGATTAGTAAGCAGTGTGAGAAGGCAACAGTGAAGGCCAACAGAATGCTGGGCTGCACTGGGAGGGGAATCACGAGCAGGAAGAGAGAGGTAGTACCTCTGTATAGATCACTGGTCAGGCCTCACCTGGAATACAGAGTCCAATTCTGGAGGTCTCAACTCAGGAAGGACATTGACCAGCTGGAAACAGTACAGAGAAAGGCAACAAAAATGATTCGGAGTCTGCAGTACATGTCCTATGATGAAAGACTTAGGGAACTGAATATGTACTCCCTGGAGCAGAGACAAGAGAGAGGGCACATGATTGAAATATTCACATACATAAAAGGCATTAACAAGAAACAGGCACAGGAACTTTTTCACTTCAAGAAGAGCTCCAGGACCAGGGGACATGACCTCAGGCTGCAAAGAGAAAGGTTCTCTACCAACACCAGGACGTTCTTCTTCACAGAAAGAGTGGTGGATGCTTGGAATAGTCTGCCCCAAATGATGACTGTGGGGGATGCAAGAATGCATGGGATAGACACAAGGAAGCCCTGACTACAAAGGGAACTAGAGTGTCAAAATAGGTCTAAAACAAATGGGCAGACTAGATGGACCTAGCGGTCTTCTTCTGCCGTCAACTTTTATGTTTCTGTGTTTCTAAGGAGAATGACAGGAGGGTGGTATGGGACCCCACAGGGGAAGGAAACAACTCCTGGTGGGGGACTCAATTGTTAGGGGGTAGAACTGGGGGAGGGGGAGAGAGGGAGGTAAGGTGCCTGCCTGGTGCCACAACTTGGATGGACAGGGAGCAAATTCTCAGGATTGCGGGAGCAGCTGCACAGGGGAGGGAGCTGGACATCATTGTCCAGCTAGAGACAAATGACCTGGCTGGGAAAGGGATCAGAGCAGTGCAGGAGGAGTTTGTGGAGTTGGGGAGGGGCCTCAGACAAGTAGTATGCATGACAATCTTCTCAGAGGTGCTGCCTGTCTATGATGAGGCTAGGGTGCTCTGCACCTTAGGATTCAATCAATGGTTGAAAAACTGGTGCAGAGCTCAGGGTTTTGGCTTCACTGGGGACTGGGGGTCCACCTGGAGGGATACAGGACTAGACTGGTGCAATTGTCTGCATCTGTCCTGGAGGGGAAACAGGATTCTAGTTGATAGGTTTAAATGCTTCTTTGGCAAGCATTTAAACTAGTCAAGGGGGGAGGAATTGAAAAGGAGCAAGGAAATCCTAGCCCCCCCCCAAAAATCAGCGTAGTTAGTGAGGTAAACACCAAAATAGAGAAGTCGATAAGGAGAATGGCAGGGGTTAATGGAAAAAAAGCAAAGGCAGTAAGGACAGGGATGGGACTAAAAGGGGTAAGGCCATCAAAAATTGGAGGGCAATGAGTGCCAATGCCCATAGTCTAGGTAACGAGCTCCCTGAACTGGTGGCCTTGATGGAAGAGGGACACCTGGATGTCATGGCAGTCACAGAAACATGGTGCACAAACAACCATGACTGGGATGTCAACATATCAGGGTACACAATCTACAGGAGGGACAGGGAGGGTAGAGGAGGAGGAGGAGTAGCTCTCTACATTAGGGAAGGGATCAAAGCAATGGAACTAAAGGGTAAACAGGGAGGGGAGGAGAGGAGGTACTGTGGGTCACTCTGGAGACAGGATATGGAACCACAATTCGCACAGAAGTTGTATACAGACACCAGTCTTAGGGGAGGAAATGGACAAGGAAATGATAGAAGGCATCCTTAGGATGGCAGAAAAAGGGGAAATATTGTTGATGGGGGACCTGAATATGCCAGACATTAACTGGAGCATCTTTGCTGCAGCTAAATCCAAGAGTAGGGTCATTTTCGATGCCCTACAGAGGGCATGCCTCAGACAGCCAGTGCTGGAGCCCACTCGGGAAGGAGCAATCTTAGACCTGGTACTCTCAAATGGGGACAGAGAGAGGATCTCAGATCTAGAAGTGGGTAGCCATCTGGGAACAAGTGACCACCAAACAATGTGGTTCACGATAAACACAGCCCCAGAGTCAAGGCATATAAAAGTGAGGGTACTGGTCTTCAGGAGGGCTGACTTTGCCAAAATGGGAGAGTGCCTCAGAAAAGCACTAGCAAACAGGTAAGGAGGAGGGGTGGAGGAATAATGGAGAAACATCAAAACTGCCATCACAGAGGCAATGAGCCGTTATGTGAAGCAAATAAATAAATCAAAATGAAAGAAAAAACACTATGGTTCTCAAAAGGGGAGGCTGGGAAGGTGAGGGAGAAAAATATAGCATTCATGAAGTATAAGGAAACCCAGAAGGAGTAGGACAGGGAACCGTACCAGTTAAAGCAGAAGGAAGTGGGGAAGGCAGTCAGAATAGCAGAGGTCCAAACTGAGGAAAAGATAGCCAGCTTGATTAAGAATGGGGATAAAACCTCTTATAGGTACTGTACATTAGGGAGCGAAGAAAGACCAAGGGAGGGATAGTGTGGCTTAATAAAGGGGATGGTGAGTGGGCAGAGAGGGACAGTGAAATAGCAGGGATACTGAATGAATACTTTTGCTCAGTATTCACAAAAGAAGAGTAGGGGGAGATACCTAATCTAATCAATAGAAGCACTCTGGACGGGGGTTTATACCAGTCGTTTCACAGAAGAAGGGTTCTGAAAGAACTCTTAAAACTGAAGGTGGAAAGAGCAATGGGGCCTGACAGGATTCACCCGAGAATTCTAAAAGAACTAAGGGGAGAACAAGTGACACCACTGACTCCCCTTTTTAACAAATCATGGGAGGATGGTGTGGTACCTAAGGACCGGAGGAGGGCAGATGTGATCCCCCTTCACAAACATGGGAGCAAAGCAGAGGCAGGAAACTATAGACCTGTTAGCATGACCTCAGTGATAGGGGAAACGATGGAATCACTTCTGAAAGAAAGAATTGTTGAGTACCTAGAAGCCAGCGAGGCACAGGACCCAAGGCAGCATGAGTCTACAGTAGGAAGGTTATGTCAGATGAATGTCAGATGAATCTAATAGATTTCTTTGACTGGGTGACCAAATTAGTAGACCAAGGAGGGGCTATGGGCATGGCCTACCTAGACTTTAGCAAGGCATTTGACACAGTCCTACAGTCCCACACAAAAGATTAATAAACAAATTAGCCAGCCTAGGAGTGGGTCCCAAGGTGGTAGCCTGGGTAACAAATTGGCTGGACAACAGAACACAGAGTGCAATAGTAAATGGAGTCCACTCAGAAGAAAGGGGGTTACTAGTGGGGTACTGCAGGGTTCAGTGCTGGGTGCGGTCCTTTTTAATGCCTTTATAAGTGACATTGTGGAGGGACTGGAAGGAAAAGTATGCCTCTTTGCAGATGACACAAAGATCTGCAACAAGACTGATACAAAAGGGGGGTGGAAAGGATGAGAAGAGACTAGGCAAGGTTGGAGGAATGGTCAAAAGTATGGCAGCTTAGATTAAATGCAAAGAAGTGCATGTGCAATGGGGGAGCTATTAACAACAACAAAAATGGAAAGTGACCTGGGGGTAGTCATATTAGATGAACTAAAGGTAAGCAAGCAATGTGAGAAGGCAGTAAGAGAGCTGAGGAGATACTGGGATGTATAGGGATAGGCATCACCAGTAGAAAACAACAAGTTGTTATCCCTCTGTACAGACAGTTGGTGAGACCCCATCTGAAGCACAGAGTGCAGTTCTGGAGATCCCATCTCCACAAGGATATGGACAGGATGGAGGCAGTCCAGAGGAGGGCAAATAAAATGGTGCAAGGTCTGCAACAGAAGCCATATGAAGAAAGACTAAAGGAGCTTAACATGTATATCCCTGAGGAAAGGAGGGAGAAGGGGGACATGATAGAAATTTTAAAGTACTTCAATTGACTCAACAAAGTCCAAGACGGTAGCATATTTCAGAAAAAGAGATGTGCAAGAACAAGGGGATACAATCTGAAGATAGAGGCGGGACAGCTCAGGGGCAACGTGAGGAAGTCTTTTTTCACAGAGAGGGTGACAGATGCATGGAACGGCCTTCCTGAGGAGGTTGTGGGGTCAAAAACAGTGGAGGAATTCAAGAATGCTTGGAACAGACATAAAGCAATTCTGGTGCAGAGTAAGAAGAAGTAGGCTGCTGGTTAACTAGGATCTGCAGCTTATCCAATAGGTAGGTAAATGAGCAGATTAGATGGGCCAAGCAGTCCTTATCTGCCATCAAAGTCTACTTTTCTGTGTTTCTATGAGAAGTCCTAATGACCTTCCCCAGACTGAGTTTTTAGTCAGATTGGTGGAACTTGTTCTAAAATGTATTTGTTTTACCTTCAAGAAACAAAATCCCCTCCAAGTAAAAGGTACAAATACGGGGTTTACTTTTTCACCACTAGTTTTACCAGTTTGTGTCTTGCAAGGTGGGAGGAGGAATGAATCAGAAATTCAGACAAGAATCATTTCTATGACAAGTTGAATTTGTGGAAGCAATATTGATGATATGCTTATTGTGTGGTGTGGGGACCATGACAGCCTGCAGGAGCTGGGATTTCCTGCATGTAAGCTGAGCTCTGCTGGCCTCCTAGTGTCCCCCCCCCCCTCCATCGACTGGTTCCATTCCTAGGACCACCAACAGTTGGTATATGAAGGAGGCGCTATCTCCCCACCCATCCCTGTTAAGGCTGGGGTCCCACAGATCTCCATTCTGGGTCCAGGTCTCTGCTCCATCTTCCTAAATGACCTCCTTTCCACCTGTGACAACTTGCATATTCAGATGTATGCAGATGACACAGTTCTCTACACCTACAGTCCCTCAACTGCTTCTCTGGAAGTTTCACTTCTGAAAGACATTCACAATGTTCTACACTGGTTCTAGTCCCAAAAACTTTGTGTCAACACGAAGAAAATGATGTCTTTGATCTATGCTACCAGTCAGAATGCTGGCCCAGCTTGATGCACTCCCTGTCTTCTCCACAATGGATGGCACAGCACTTGAAATAGTTCCAGATTTTAAGTACCTTGGTGTGGTTAGATAGTAGGCTTGACTTCTCTGCCTAATTTGACACCATCCATGCCAAACTCTGCCCCAAACTCGGTGCCCTGTACTGCAATAAGGACGGCCTTTTTCCTTCGGTCCACCAGGAGCTGGTCACCAAAATGGTTCTCTCAGTTTTTGACTATGTGATTTGGTTTACGGCTTCACCCCTCCACCTCCCTTGCCAGACTGGACAACCTCTGCAATGCCTTCTGTTGCTTTGCTACCAACTTACTATCCTGTACTCACCAGTGTTCCCTTTACTCCTCCCTATCCATTCTTCCTCTCCCCTCACATCACCAGTCCCACTGTGCTTCCCTCATCTCTAAATGCTGGTTTTGTCCCTTCCCTCTTACCTATCCCATCTCTCCACCATACCCTCCTCTTCCAACTTGCTGTGCTCAAGAGACCCATGGACTTTCTCCCTTCCCCACCTACACTACTCAGCCAGGAAATCTGTGTTCTTCTAATGACTTACCTCGCTCTGGAACCAGTTACCCTCCTTCATCTGTCTCTCCCCCTCCACCCCTCTATTAGATGCCAGCTGAAACTGCTTCCCCTCCACCTGCTCCTGCCAACCCTCTTCTCTACCTTTCCTTCTGCATGCCAGGCTTTTGGTCAATCCTTACCTCTCCCTTCTCCCTAACCTCATAGTTACAGCAACTTAATTGAAGTTTATCTACCTGATTTTATTCTTACATTCAGCACCAGTTCAGCCTCCCTTCACTCTGGCACGGTAGCCTGTGATGATAGCACTTATAAATGAGTGACTGTAGAAACAGCAACTCATTTATAGCGCTATGATGATCTGCTACCCTGCAAGGGTAGCTATAAAAAAGCATCAAGAGTGACTGGAAGGGGAGAGATGGGGAGCTCTACAGGAGGGATAGGAGGGAGGGTTCAGGAGGATAGGTGAGCCTGCTGCAACTGAGCCAACCCTGTGGTATGGTGGTGAGGGTAGCTGGATATAGTGCAGTAGGCACTGGGTTCAGGACCTGCTGGGGGAAATAATTTTGAGGCTGTGTACTTACTTTTTTTTTTATATACAGAACTTCGCCCTCCTCAAGTTGCAGCCCCTAGGTTGAGAATCCTTAGTAAAGGGTGCAGAGCGAAGCCCTATATGAGGATGTGTGTGTGTGGGAGATGGTGCAGCCAAAAAAAAAAAAACACTATTTCACTGGATGTCGTCGCTGAGAAACGTATACGCTAAAATGCTTTTCGGGCGAGGAGTGCATTCGCGGAAGATAGCGATCACTGTTTTCGATCACTATCATCACATGGAACCTCTGGCACTATGCACTTTGAGTTTGCCCAGTTTGCACATATGATCTGTATGATAATTATTTTGTCTTGCATATGCAGCGTTTTGCCATTGTGTCTGTACTACACTCAACATGCCTTTTTCTTTTTATCTTCCTATAAATTTTTCTACCTCCTTCATCAGGGGGCTGCATCAGCCCTGTCCACAGCCCCCTCTCCCGGCTGGCCTTCCACCTCCTTTAGCTGTGTGCTCCACTGGATTCGTCACCTGAGTTTCACTCTCATGGCAGGGCTGGAGGAGGTGGGCTGTCCTCCCCTCTTTACTCACAAATCTGAGGTGGACCGAGATGCACACCGAGTGGCAGTACGGGCACAGAGAAGGCTGGGTCAGGCTTCAGGAAGCCCTCTGACATTCCTTTTTCTGTTTTTCTGGTTCCACCCATGACTGTGGAGCACTGGACTTGTGCCTGGAGGTGCATCCATCCGACACTCTCCACAAACCCTCCCTTAAGTCTCCCTCCTGACCTGCTCTACCCCAAGACCTCCACCTGGGGGCAGCCTAGGCCAGGATGACAGGCCTCCCCACCCTGGGAGAGGAGAGCAGTCTTTTGGATGCTTGATCCTTCCCATCCTCAGCTGATCCCCGATGATCTGAATCCATTCTCAAACCCAGATCACTGGCATGGGAAGAGGTAAGGCACTGAGTGCCTCAGCCCTCTTTGTCACCTGGTCAGCCTCGCAACTTATGCTCTTTATGTCACCCTCATTGTAACCACATCACCTGACCAGTTGTATTTTGTTAGTAATTGTGCTTCTCCCCATCCCCTTTCCCCTGGGTTGCAACTGGAAATGAGTCTTGATTCAGTGTGCCTCTCCCACTTACCAATTTTTAAATAGATAAAAGTAAAAATGCAAGCAATAAAAACGTAACATTTAGGGTTAAGTCCCATCCCTCAGAAACTGAATTCTAGGATGTTAAGATTTCAGCATATGGTAGTGACTTCCACATCGACTTGTACTGGAAGGTAATGGATCCAAACACCTTATTACTGTCTAGCAGCTGTCACCCACGGCACCCAATAAATAACATCCAAAATTCCTATATGCTAGAAGGAACTGCAGCACCCAGGAAACCTTTAAAATGGAAGTGCAGGATCTTGAAAGAGATTCCAAGAGAGTGGTTATTGCACAACTTATGTTCAGAAAGCAAGGAAAGCTGCAGAGAGTATGACCAAGGAATCTCTTCTAACAGGAAGAGAGAACAGGGAGAAAGGGGAAGACTTTAGACAGCAATCAAGAGTTAAGACTATGTATTCCCATTTTGTAAAAGAGGTTAATGCCATTATGAATTCTAACTGGCAGATCTTGTTGGCTGACCCCTTCCTAGAAGAAATTCCTAGAAATTAACCACATCCAGTCTACAAAAGAGGTACAGACCTCAAAGATCGCTTACTCTACAACAATCATATTGTCAACACCAACCCTTGGATTAATTGGCTCCCACTCCCACCTAAGGGATCCTTCCCATGTGGTCACTGCAAGTCATTTAAGGTTATACTTAAAACCAGAGACTTAAATAAACTCAAAAATGGCTGAAATATAGAACTCAGATCCCATGTGACTTAAGACACTGAGTGGGTCATATACATGACCATATGTGAATGTGAGGCACACTATCTACGCAAGATCAAGACACGGTTCCATTCAAGGGTAGGGGAACATGTTAGAGCAACTGCGAACAATGACTTTCAGTATGCTACAGCACTACATATTAATGAATCGAGAACAAGAATGGCTATGGTTTCAACTTTATAGGATCAGAAAAAGTATATGCTAACACAAGAGGAGGAGATTTAGATAATTTTATTGAAGAATGAGAGGGATTAGGGATATTTTTCACAGGGGCCTGGAGCTGGCAGTGTCCAAACAGAGTTACATCTCAGCCTGTTTCTTAAAGAAACATGACTTCGCTATGAATGTATCTAAAAGAGCAAGTTATCTGTCTTCTGTTATGCACTATTAATCTTTCCATTGTGTTTTCTATTACCCTTTCCCTTACTCAAGCCTGTCTGCCCACCATTACCCCTGTTTGCTTTTTTCCCTCTGCTTCTCTCCCCCCATGTTTTACATGACTTGATGTCAGTCTTCTTGATCAGAGCATTGACATTGTGTTTTATTATTGTTAGGTTGGAAGTGATCACAAATTGATATAGATGTAGATAGTCTCAGGGATCAGATGTTTCGTTTCTGCACTCTAGTACAGGTAGTTGCAAGAAATAATATTTGTATTTATTGGCCTGGATATTCAGAAGGTTGCACATGATGCAACACTGTTCGCCATCATAACCCGACTGATGCACCCGACACGATGTTCAAATGGGGATTGAGCCTGGCACAACCCGGCGCGCTTGGAGCCGCATCAGCAATGTATGGTGCAGGTAGGGGTGCCCATGCATACCCGACATCCAGATATTCAGCCCGGATGTCTGAGCCCATGCATGCACAACCCCTACTTGCATTGCACACAGGTGACCCAAAAAACAAAGAAGCAACAGCTGGCCACCCACAGGTGAGCTGCCGTATTGCAGGGCGCAACATGCAGATGACACCTGTGGGTGGCCACCCGAGCTCCGGCTGCACCTTCTGGTGGTGCCCCCTCAATGCCCAATCGCGGGCATACGTATACATATAATCGTCCAATATCCCTGGTGGTCCAGTGGACCTCTCGCAGCCCGATCCCAGCATATGTAGAAGAAATGAATCATCCAGTATCCCCGGTGGTCCAGTGGACCGCTTGCAGCCCGATTGTGGGCATATATAGAAGAAATTAATCATCCAATATCCCTGTATTCACATATCTGGACTGTGTAGTATGGTACAGGCTGCACGCCCATTGGCTCACACTGTGGACCAATGGGCGTACTGCCCTACCGTATGGAGTCAGTTGGCAGGCAGTGGGGGCGGCAGGCGGGTGGGGAGCTGCCGCCACCACTGTCGAGGGGCGGGGCGGTGGGGCTCAGTGGGCGGGTGGGAGGGGTACTGCTAGTCCAGCAGGATTGTTTTGGAGTGGCATTATTTTCTACTGACGCCCACGATCAGGCTGTGAGCGGTCCACTGGACCACCAGGGATACTGGACGATTGATTTCTTCTACATATGCCCGCGATCAGGCTGATAGCAGTCCACTGGACCACCAGGGATATTGGACATTTAATATATTTTACATATGCCCATGATAGGGCAGTGGGGCACTTTTCTGCGATGTGCAGGAGGTGTCGGTCCCAGACGGCTGCAGCCTGGCATGGTGCCAGGTGCAAGTCACCGGGGATCGGCGCACCTGCATGCAAATTGGGCCATAATGACATGCAAATGGCCCCATTTGCATGTGTACTTTTGAATATCATGGTTGTTGCACCTAGCGCAACGGAACTTGTGCTAGTGCATTTCCCTGCTCCACTCTGGCCACTTGCGCTGGTACAGTGCCACTGCACCATGCACACTGCAGGTGGCCAGGGTGCGATATTCAGCAATGCCATGCCATGGCACAGCTCCGTTGAATATCACCCTGTCAATGCCCCTGCGCAGCCAAGTTGTGCTGCACCCAGGCTTGTGCCACAGCCTGGCACAGTCTGAATATCCAGGCCATTATGTTTTCCACAATAAGAAAATGGAACTACCACCAGAACTGACGCAGTCTAATTGAAATCTACTGAGCCTGTGTAACTTACACTGGTACGTTACACATTGTGCCGGTTCACCAAGCTTATTTGATAAATTTTTAAGGATCATTTTTTAATATTTATTGTGTTACATGTTTGCACTAAAGTTGATTTGCTTTTTTGCACAATATTAATTGGATTTTGTAAGTCTGGTTATGTGTGCCCCCTTATATATTTTTACATCCTGACAGTAATATGAGTAACCCATTATATACCGTACACCTGTAATGGTTTCTAAATTGATAGCCCTTTATAAATAAGCTTTACCTTGGGTGCGGCACATTTTAAAAAGTGTTGGGAGGCTATGGGAGATGTTAGGCACACACCTGATGAGTGACCCACTAGCACCTTCGGCTTCCTGTTTTTTTTGTTTTTTTTTTAAATTCATGTTTATCATTTTACACTTATACGGAGCAAGTTATATATGGTACATTCACATCATGATACATTATACAGACAGTCAATCCAACTATACAACTCACTCCCTTCCTCCCATCCCCCCAGCCTCTCCCTCCTCCCCATGGCCATGCTATAATCAGTTCCAGGCTTCTCCATATGGATCACTGCTCCATCTAAGCTGTAGGTAGGGGAAGAGCCCCATTCTCTCAGTCTGCTACCGGATCCATCAGGAAGGTTGCACTCCTGTTTGTAGCATATATAGAGTGTATATTGTTTCCCATATGCTTGTGTATCGGAGGATGCTATCCCTCAAGCTAGTCCCCATTTGTTCCACTTCCAAATTAGATAATACCTCTTGCAACCATTCTGTGTAGCTTAATGGGAAATCATCTAGCCAGTGTCTCAAAGCCAGTTTTTTAAGGGAGGAGGAAATGAGGGCCATATAATACCTTCTTGTTTTCACTCTTACCCCTCTATAATCCCCTATTAAGCAAATCTCAGGAGTGAAGAGATCATCAATGCCAAGCAGTGGGTCCGCTTTATGTTTGATCCGGTCCCAAAGGGCCTTTACTGGTGGGCAGTCCCAAAATATATGACGATGAGTACCTTCCTCCTGATGGCATCTATTGCAAGCAGAACTTGATGCTCAATCTATTTTATGTAACCTTGTTGGGGTCCAGAACATGTTATGCAGAAATTGAAACTGCATCACCTGTAATCTGTCCTGTGTTATATATTGATAGGTGTTTTGCCATATGACAGACCATTCATTTGACAGTTCTGTAAATTGTTCTGCCCTGTAGCTAGGTATCCCATCAAGTTCCACATATGCTTGGCCAAACAAAGAGATGCATAACCTGGAAACAGAGTGTGGTTCCCACTCCACACCGGATAATGTCTCAAAAAATCCCACCGGTAGTCTTCCCTCCTTAAACCCATCTGGGTCTTTCATTAACAAGTACCATCTTTGATTGACCCTGAATATCTGATTAGGGCCCACACTATACCTATTAAGGATATATTCCACTGAACCACCCTGTCCTTCCTGTAAAAGATCTCTACTCTTCAGTCCTCTCAGAGAGGGCACCCAGGTTTCTGTAATTACCTTCCCACTTATTTTCAAGTTGGGGTTCTTACAGAGGGGCTGATTGTGATCCTTCTGCCCTGCATACTTGAGGAAAGAGCATAACTGTGAGTGGACCTTTAATGATGTAGCTATTGGTGTAGATGGCAAATTCTTCAGAAGGCACTTTTGTGTGCAATATACAAGGGCAGCAGGGTCAAGGCTCGCCACTCTAATCATCTCAATCTCTAACTTAACCCATGAGGGAACATATGACAGTGAGGTTCTTTCTCTGGTGACAATAGCCATTTGAGGTATTTACTTGCACTACTAGCCCAGTAGTACAGGCCAAAGTGTGGCAATCTCAGACCCCCCCTTGGATTTGGGAGCCGCTAATCTATGATAATCTTATCTGGGAGCCTTTCCCTGCCATGTGAAATCCAAAATCACTATGTGAATCCTATTAAACCATTTCAAAGGCAACCAAATGTTGAGCATGCTAATGGGGTAGAACACCCTGGGCAGGACATTAATTTTAATTAAATTTATCCGGCCCCAAAGTGATAATGGAAGATTCCTCCATCTAGACAGATCCTGTTTAATTATGTGGAGGACAGAATCCAGGTTAAGTTGTACCATCCTAGATTCACTCTGTGTCAACATGGTGCTGCATTTTGGGATGAAGAACCCAAGGAGGAGTTACCAGCTGGGGGGAGTGCAGCTAGCCCAGACAGAGGAGAAGGACCTGGGTGTGCTCATTACAGGGTCAATGAACAACTCGGCACAATGTAGGAAGGCAGCTGCAAAGGCCAGCAAAATGCTGGGTTGTATTGCAAGGGGTATATCCTCGAGGAGGGAGGAGGTGATTCTGCCACTGTATAGGTCATTAGTTAGACCACACCTGGAGTACTTCGTGCAGTACTGGCTTCCGTATCTGAAGAGGGACATTAAGATACTGGAGGGGGTGCAGCGCAGAGCAACAAAGATGATCAAGGGGCTGGCTGACTTATCGTACGAGAGGAGGTTGAAGGAGTTGAACATGTACTCACTGGAGGAGAGGAGAGACAGGGGTGACATGATTGAAACCTTTAAATACATGAAAGGAATAAACAAGACAGCTACAGAGGGGCTGTTCAAAGTAAGGGAGGGGAGGGCCACCAGGGGCCATGATATGAGACTGGAGCGAGGAAGGTTCAGGAGGGAGATGAGGAGACACTTTTTTACAGAGAGGGTGGTGGCTGGGTGGAATGCGTTACCTGCTGAAGTGGTATGCAGTAGAACAGTGGAATGCTTCAAATGAGGATGGGACAGGACAAGGGGGAGGGTTAATGAAGGGGAAGGGTGGAAAGGAGGGGCAGCTGCAGAATAAGGGGTGCTAGCTGCACATTCGAGCAGACTTGATAGACCTCTAGGCCTTTATCTGCTGGCAAATTTCATATGTTCGTAACATAATACCTAGATATTTCAGGGAGTGCGGACTCTGCTGGAGTACTATTTCTGTAATTACACTCTTTTGTAACCTTGAATTAAGTGGGAACACTATGGTATTTTCAACACTGATTCCATAGTTGGACAATTTTCTGTATTTTTCTATTATCTCTAGGACAACCGGAAAGGTATCCCGGGGGTTGACCAAATGAAGAAGGATATCATTCGTGTATGAGGATACTTTGAACTCGTAAGCACCCAATACCACACTCTGAACCCTAGGATTGGACCTTAGATTACTAAGGAGAGGTTCCAAGAAATATTAAAAAGAAGGGGTGATGGGGCAGCCCTGTCTTGTATCTGAAAACAGTGGGAAAATAGGGGGAAAAAAACCATTACAATACAAGCACGCACTAGGGTGATTATATAGCAGGGCAGCCCACTTAATAAAGATGGGGGGAATCCAAATCTCTCCATGACTGAGAAAAAAAACTGCCAATCTACTCTGTCAAATGCCTTCTCTGCGTCCAGGGGCATCATCCCAGCCGGAGTGTCTGAGTCCCTAGACGCAGAAAGGATGTGAGACAGCTTACGCCAGTGATCAGAAGACATTCTCCTGGTCATGAGTCCCACCTGATCCTAGTGAATTATATGAGGCATAACCTTCACCAATTTGTTTGCTAATATCTTAGCTAAGATCTTAACATCATAATTAATCAATGATACGGGGCGATAACTAGTATCCTTATTCTGTTCCTTTCCCAGCTTAGGAATAACAACAATAAGGGCCTCTAATAGGTGTCTGTCTGTTGATTCTGATTCCAGTATACTATGAAACAGGCCCTTCAACACTGGGATTAATTGTTTAACAAAACACCTATAAAAGTTGGGGGGAAATCCAACTGGGCCCGGTGCTTTATCTAGAGGTAAGGACTTAATTATCTCCAAGATTTCTAGGTCCGAGATGGGGGAAACCAACCCATCCACTAGCCCCTCTGGCACTGTTGGCAACTTCACAGAGGATTAGTACTCTTCCACAGCGTCCTTATTAGACTGTTGCTTCATAGGGCTGTACAAGTCCCTGTAGTAGTGTTCAAATTCCTTTGTTATTTCTCGGGAATGTAATTTAAGGGAACAGTCTCTCTGGGATATGATACTCTGTATAATTTTAGAGGATTCCTCTGACCTAAGTCTCAATGCCAGCAGACAACTCAGTTTCTCCCCCTGGTCTAAATATTTCACTTTTGTTTTGAGAAGAGCTTATTCTGCTTTTTCTCTTAACAATTCACTATACTGGTTCCTGTATCCAACTAATTTGGTTCTGATCTCTTCTGGAGTAGTGGGTGGGAGAGTTTTTTCTATTCCTCTAATTTGGCCTAAAAGCTGTAAAGCTTTTTGTTCTCTATTCTTCTTTCTCACTACAGTAATTTTGATTAATTCCCCTCTTAGAATGCATTTACGGGCTCCCCATTAGATATCCCCTTTCTATGTCAAGTTAAGATTTTCCCTATTATATTGTTCTATTTTATATATAATATTCTCGTTAATCAATTTATTCTTAAGTAGTTGATTGTTCAACTTCCAAATAGTCTGTCTGGGTAAATTAGGGCTCAAGCTTAAGAAACTGCTGACCAGAGAGTAATCCAAAATAACCCCTGGTTCAATTGTACATTCTGAAAGTCCAGGGAGAAGTGACTGACTCCCTAAGTAGTAGTCAATTCTCAATCTGGATTTATGAGCTTCAGAAATAAAGGTGAACTCCCTGAGAGTTGGATGCAGAACCCTCCAGGGGTCACATAGACCTAGCTGGTCTGACATATCTCTGATCGCCATCTGAGCTGTAGTCAAACCCCCAAGCCTCTTCCACTCCTTATCTAATTCCAGGGAGAAGGGGAGATTCCAATCTCCACCTAATATAATAGGGAAGGCTGTGAAGGGTGTCAAAACATTCAGGAGCTCCATAAAAAATCCCAGTGAATCTAGATTAGGCCCATACACACTACCCATTAGTACCTTCATCCTATCCAAGAGGCCCATAATTAGGACATATTGCCCATTTGGGTCTCTAATACAGTGCTCACATACAAAAGTTGTAGATCTTGAAATTAGGATTGCCACCCCTCTACTAGCCGTACTATCCCCTGCCATGAACACCTGACCTACAAACTGTCTTCTAAAGAGATTTACCTCAGACTCAAGCATATGTGTCTCTTGCAAACAGATAACATTACCCTTTAATAATTGCATGTGTTTAAGGAGTTTGTGCCTTTTTGTTTTGTTGTGGGACCCCTTGACATTCCATGAAATCCAGACATAATTATAATCCATTTAACCACTGTGCAGCTCAGAGCTTATCTCTAGAAATATACACCGAGTAGTTCTTATTCCATAATACTGATGTGATCCTATCTTGGTGATGCCAAATACCCTCTGTTACCCAATAAATAAAGCTCTCCCTTCCCTTATCTCCCTCCCTCCTTCTCTCTCCCCCTTCCCGAAAAAACAATAGACCTTTCCCCCAGTGGCATTGTAACTCTATGCCCATATTTAAGAAATACTTGATAAAATCTAAGGAAAAAGTTGAAAAGCCAAGAAAAAAAAGGGACCCCCCAATGAAAACTTCATATGGTCCATGATCGCTGGTCAGCCCACTACCCTGCTCCCACTCCCCGCCTTCCCTCTACCCTAGTTTTCCGATGCAACAGTAACCAAGATAGATGAGAACCTCTGGTCCTCCCTCTATCCTCAAGGAAGTATATTTCACTTATATCCCATCCTAGTAAATCAACCCAAGTGGCACATCAACCTTTTGGAGAACAAACATAAAATTCCTCCAGAAGACTTCCTCCTGGACTCTGGGACAAACCAATTGATAAAATCCCCATAATCCAGGGAGAATATCCCTTGAACTATGAAGGATCCCCTCTCACAACCTAACCCCAGAGTCATATAGCTATCCAACTAATCCTGGAGATACCAGTTCTTCCTTTGATAGCCCTTCTCAAGGAAAAATAAAAAATGAGCATTAAATAAAATTGGTCATAGTCTCTGTTATTCGATATAATATAATTCAGTGTCCTCTCTAAAAAAAAGAGAAAACATATGTAATTAACGACCTGCCCCCAGTAATCCCTGGGATATAACCGTTGTCTAGAGACCAGAGAAGCTTGCATGAAGTATTACTTTGTCCATAAAAAAGAGAGACCTTCCTTGGGAACTGTAAGCTACAGAAGTCAGAAAAATGAACCTAAACGTTCCCTTCAAAGTGGTCTCCCCCTAGTGATTTGACAGCGTCAACCCGCTTCAGTTTGTGATACAGAAATTTTTTGGCAAGGATGCTTTGCTGCCACTCTTCCCAGAAAATGGCTGGATAGCCACTGAAATCAAGAACTGCAGCCAAAGGGAAAGGAAAACCAAATCCAAGTCTGTGTACCTTGAGCATTAGCTGAAAACAGACTGAAGGAAGAGCTTCCTCCAGAAAAGAAATAACTTATGAAACCTAATTAGAAATCCAAGGGGGGGTATCAGCACTAGTCTAGTAAACAGCTGGACAGAGGGTGCATTTAAACTCCAGGTTCTTTTGATAGTTTAAAGAACATTCTGTTAAACAAAAGCCCATACGAAATTCTGGGAGTAATAAAATCATTCCCGATGAGCAGGTTCCCTCTGGCGGTTGAACGCGGTCAGTACCAACCTAGTCCTGCTGGAGGAAGTACTACACAGACTTGCAAAGCTTTTACTCTCCACACCACCTCTATCAAACCATCGCTAGACTCCTAGATGACAGTCAGGGGAGGAGATAAATTAGACCAGGCGGAGCTGCAAACTAACTTAATTTCTCCAGAGCTTACTCCGATCATGAGGCATCCGAAGTCCTAAATATAAATTGCTTTATTGTGGGAACACATACAGACTGACTGAGTGTCCAATATGTCTTCATAGCACAGCATACCACTAGATGAGCCAATTTAGATTCTGGTAAGCTATATCCATAATTACAATTACCGCTTGTCACAGGCTTGCAGGTTGAAACCTTGCTTCCTAAAGTTCTTGATTTCTCAGCCCTCTTTGAAAAGGTCTCGAAGGGCTACTCTGAGACCCTCTGCTGCTGAGCTGGCATTTTCATAACTCACCCAGGTACTGGACAGGAATACCTGTAGTCTGGCAGGGCATTCCATATGAAAATGTATTCCTGCGGTGATCAGCTTGACCACTAGTGGGTGGTAAGTGGCCCTCCATTGGTGTACCAAGGCAGGAAGATCCTGTGCCTCCCTCAGAGTAGATCCTTCCCATTTTACCTCGTGGATCTCTCTAATTTTAGTGAAGAAGTGCTGCCTTTCTAAGTAGTTTAGGAAGTGTAAAATGAAAGGTCGAGGTGGGGTGCCAGATGGTGGCATAGCTCTTAGCGTCCTGTGGGATCGCTGAATAACATAGTTGGAGCCAAAAGGAGTGGGGCCCACAAGTTTGACCAGCAACTTCTGTGTGAAGACAACTGCATTGGCCCCCTCCTCCTTCTCAGGGAGGCTGATTATCAACATGTTATTCCTCCTACTTCGCCCCTCCAGGTCCTCAATTTTGCTTTCCATCTTGTTAATTTTATGTCTGAGCGCTACCACTTCTGGCTTCTGTTTGGCAACCTGTTTCTCTATGGAAGTTATACGGGCTTCACTATCACCAGTTCTTCTTGCAAGGTTCTCCAGCATATGAGTCACCGACTTCATTTCCTCAGAGATGGTGCGCATCTCCTCTCAGAATGATTTAAACTCAGCTAAGAACCACGCTAACATCAGCAGATCATGTTCATTGGCTGTCTGATCCTTTTCTGGGCCACTGGCAGATGCAGAGGCCTTGAATTTTTTCGCAGCCTTTGCCAGCGACAGGGGTGGAGTGTGCCTGGGCGGCTGTTTCTTCATTTCTATATCCATTTTCCTTGACACCTCTCTAAACAGCCTCCAGATATCTTCAGACAGGTGAAAGGATAGAAAAAACAACTTAGTTACTGACTTTTATGCTAGAAAATTGAACTTGTATGGGTTGGGTGGCTGGAGCAGTTAGAAAAGGCTACTAGTCGGTTACCTGCATCATGTGACTCCACCCGGCTTCCTGTTTTTAACCCATCTTCTGTATGAATAAAGTTGCCTTTTCCATACTGAATGGTAGCACCATGGATTTATTCAGCAGCTAAGCCAAGATGAGTCTGTGAAGGAGTGGTGAGTGCAGAACCTTTCTCTTTTTATGTCATTATAAAGCATTTTCTTCTAAGAAATCACTGAGCTCATGCAAGTCAGATGATCTGCAGCTATAATTGATGGTAATAGTGATTGAGAATCACTTGTGCTGCACGTGCTTCAGTGCCATTCTCAGCTCTCTGTCAGTGGAGGAGGACATGGCTGCCTTTCAAGCTTTTCATTTATTTGTTAAAATAATGATTTGGGATCAGGAAACATTATAAATTATCAAAATAAATGTATAAATTGTTTGAGAATGATGCATTATCTTTCTGCTTAATTAATTAACTACTGGTGTAGAAAGGATGGTAAGTAAAACTGTGTGTCCTGCAAAGGAAAGCAGAGTGCAATGTGCCTGCTGCAGGCCTGCAGCTGCAGCCACTGAAGCAGAGCAGTGATTGACTAATAGAAAAGGAAATGCAGCCATGATTGTTAAAGGGTTTATTTGACAACTAGTTTTTACAGGGGTTAACTTTAACCTTTATTTGCACTAGCCAGTAGGACAAGTTGATTCAAAATTGCACTAACCTGTAGATGGTTACACTAGTCCACAGCTATAATAGTGAATTTTCCACCCTCATGCAGCAAAAAGTACAAGCCAAGAAGTATTCAGATATTGTACATTCATCCTGCTCCTGCATTGCTTGCCGCCCCCGAAAAAAAAGATGTACCACGCGAGCAAACACAGTCTGTCCTCTCATTGTTTTGTATCATGCCCACCTGTTCCTCTTTATGCACCCCACCCACCAAACTAGATGATGCCCCAGCAATGGATATCCAGTCAAGCAACTATGGCCTTGCACACAGAATAGCTGATATCATCATGCACGTCACCTCACTCTAACACCCGCCAGCAGTTCAATGAACAGAGTCAGGCAGAGAAAAACATGCTGAGCCCCTGTGCTGTGACCAGCCAGAGACATGCACTTTCAGAAGTATTTGAGCTGCATTAAGTGAAACTGGAGCGCATCTGGCTTTCCTAGGGTGCTTGGGGACTAGAACATTTTTCAATATTTTCATTAGAAAACATAAAAAACCTAGGAAAAAAAGATTTCAGAAGGAGACCAAGGGTCCATCTAGTCTGCCCATGTGTTCCTTGGACCTTCTCAGATCCCAGGACCTAAGCCCCCCTTCTGCCTAATGCCTCCTGTTGCTTTTGATCATGCTTTAGCCTTGTCATACCCCAGCTTAAATGATGTCATGGACACTGCTTCTACTACCTCAGCTGGCAGTTTATTCCATGGCTCCACGACTTTTTCTGTGAAACAGTGTTTCCTAAGCTTCCCTCTTGAAGCGCCCCCCACCCCACAACTTCCACTTGTGCCATCTAGTGTTAGAATTGGAGACACTGTCGAACAGGTCCAAGGATGGCACATTATATATTCCTGTCAGGAACTTGTATGTTTCAAGCAAATCTCCCCTCTCTCTCCTTGTCTCAAGTGAGAACACATTCACTGCTTCCAGACACTCCTCATATATACCAGGTGCAAAAGTATTGATTTTTTTTTTTATGTCGACTATTTTTTGCACCTTATGCCACTGGCCCCCATCCAATTGACTCCCCCAGCCCCACCTCCCAGAATCACTGGGGCTTACCATACGCCTGGTCCAGGAGCGGCGCCTGCAGGGAGTCAATCTTCATCCTGCCACTGGTGGTTTCTTCCCCTTCATTTTCACCCAGGAGCCCCAGGAGTAGGTGTGCATGCACCTTACAGCCCCGGTAATGACCCCTATTTCCCACATCATTGGCCTAATGCCTGGCACCCTCTAGGCCTGAGCTGCACCTGGCCTCCACCAGGAGGCAGCCATTAGCCAAGAGTAGCCACCACACCTCCCTGGGGAGGAGAACTGCCTGTCAGTAGCTCCATCCAGCTCCACCCTCATCCCCCACTGCCAACCTCCGATGGCCCTGGGCTCATTTCCGAACCCAGGTCACCAGTGTGTCACGCGGTAAGGCGTCCAGTGCCTCAGTCCTCAGTTCCACTGGGCTGGCAAAAGTATTGATTTTTAACATGCTCTGCCTCAACAATATCAGTATTTTTTTAAACATTGCCCTTTCATAAGCCCAAGGGAACCAGTCTCATGGCAAGAAGTTCTGCCTCTTCTTTTATTTATTTAGGAGGATCTATGCACACCAGAAATGCATGTTTTAGCCTTTCAAATCTGTTTTGCTAGGGGTTATTTATGTACAATCCTTGCACCAAAGAATTATTTTTAGGATGAAAGGACATGCTGGGTGGGATAAAGGTGGGAGTGCATGACTAGTGTGGCACATTGGGAAGAGTTAGGGACCCCTACACCTGCCAGTAACAGCTGCTGTGGGACTATGGATGGTCATTCCAGGGTCCTCCTCTGTTATCAGCCAGTGCTGCCAGATCTACAGGGATTCCTGTATTTTAAGGGATTGTTACTACAAAAACGGGATACGGGAAGAAAATCTTTCATTTTTAAAACATCAGGGGAAATGGACAAAGACTACGGGAAAATGCCCACTATGAATCTCATGGCTGCCAAGATCCAGACAGAGCCCTCCAATTGGTGCTCAGTTTGATGACTTTGCTACACCAAGCAATTCTGTTGGTCCATTTGCAGTCTGTGTTTCTCTGGGGTAGTAAGGTAATATGCTGGCAGTGCATCTTTTTGAGGATGAATTCAGATCTTCTGATTAGGAACCAGTGAGCTGCTGCATGATCCAAACACCTGCCATGTGGCCCCACTCAAAACAGCAACACAGTTGAGTCAGCCGAGCTGCATCTCAAATGCCACTGTTCTGGACTAGCAGAGAGCCTAAGCCACTGAAGGTAAACAAGCCTTTTTGTTGGCAGCCTCAGGTTAGTCTATTTTAATCTCATTTCAAGTGCAAAATGAGTCAGACAAAAGACTGACCACTTGATGGTGGTATGCTTTCGGGGGGGTGGGGGTGCAAGAAAGAGTGCTTAAGTGTTGCTTCAGCGAAGCAGTGCCCCGAACCACCAAGGCAAACAAACCTTCTATTTTGCAAATTTGTCTATTTTAAACACATGAAGTGCCAAAAGCAAGCCAGACAAAAGAGACTCGATGGTGGGCTTTGAAGGGTGATGGGGACATAAAAAGTGCTTAAGTATTATTTGGCTTGTTTGATGCACAGGGCAGAGTTGTGTTTTTAAAAAGATCACTAAGGCAGCACTTCTTCTGACCAGCCTAGAGGTTGAGGTTATTTGGAAAAAAATTAGACATTGTTTCTATTTAATTGTGAGCCTGGGAAAGGTATAGGGGTGTCTTCATCAAGATAAGCAGGAGTTATGAATTATATGTGTGAGATCAGAAGGGACCCATAGACCCTGGTCTGGCCTAAGGTTAGTAAAATAAATGAAAAAAGGGAATATTTGTTTTTACCTCTGAGAGTTTGGTGCACAAAGCTCTGTGTGTGTGTGTGTGTGTGTGTGTGTGTGTGTGTGTGTGTGTGTAGGGGGGTGCTTAAGCATGCCAGTGAAAAACACAACAATACACTGAAACAATGTTTATTAATGGAGAGCTACAGGTACACAGAGCTATAGGCCCAATGCACAATTGGTGTGGAGTGGCTATGCATGCGTATCTGGGACGAGTAGCTACTTCACACCCTCTGTGCCCCCCGCATGGCATACATGAAGGGGGCACATGCAGACCCACCACACCTGATCCCCCATGTCTGCAGACAGCTCCACGATGGGGACATTCTGGTGGCGTACCAGCACTATGTGTATTCACTAACCCACATAGTGCTGGCCGCATGGGTGCAGAGGGTGGTACAGGGTACACCAGGGAGACCCTGCCATAACCCACAGCATGCCCCCATGAATACAGGCATTCAGTTACCAGGGGACCAGGACAGGGCACACTGTGCTGCTCCCGACTGCTGGGCAGCAGGAGGAGGCAGGGGCAGCTGGATGGGTGAGTGCCCAGAAAGTTTATGTGAGGCAGCACTGGGACTGGAGGGTGCCGCACTGGTCCGGGTGCATGCTATAGGCATACACAGCCCCAGACCCATGCCACCCTGTGTGTGGGATCCACTATGGGTCCCGGGGGGCATCCCATTGGATGTCTGCCTGGGACAATGACTCCTCCCCTGGCCACCCTGCAGAGTTCTGTGCGTTGGTGAGGAGCCGTGGATAGCTGTTCGGCATTGGTGAATGCCGGTATGGGCACACCTGTCAGTGCGGTGCAGAGGCGAGGGTGGGGTATGTGCATTTTGTGCATCCCTATGCCCCTTTCATGCATTGTGAGCAGAACTCAAAATGTATCAGTCTGTAATTAAAGGGAAAATTTGAATTTAAGGCATTTCATACTATAAATAGAATACTGTATAAGGGACTGTATTATTACAATGTTATAATACCTTCAAGAGGTTCTGGAGACATGTGAACCTTGAGAACTGAGCTTTATAGGTTCCAACATGTCCCCAGAACCTCAAGATGGTATATTGTTACATATAAAGTTCTTATAGTTGTAGAGTAGTTATGTGATACGTTGTAGGTAATTTTTTTATATTTAAAATAAATAAGAACACATAAAACAGCCTGAACATTTGTCCTAGTGATTTTATTGACTTGCATAATGACACCAATTGCATAGCTACATTGATCTGTGCATACAGGAAAATCTACAGGAATTTCATCCCAGTTTTACAGGGAAAATACATGGAAAATTAGGGTGCACTACAGGAAAATGCTTTGCCTGCTCTGGGAGTACTGTATCAGCCTGCAGTGGTGTTCTGGAACAATAATATAGAGCTGGGAGATTGGGAAGAGAGAGCAGGCAGCTTCTGTATGTGGAGGCTGGGATAAAACTTGCCCGCTCTGCACCCACGTCTGCACACAGGTCACAATCAAGAAAAGCCAGAATATCATAATAAAAATCAATGGATCCTACACATGTCAATCCAGCAATGTGATTTACCTAATTCAGTGCAAGAAGTGTACAAATAGATGTTATAGTGAGGAAACTAGGAAACCACTGAAAACCAGGATGAATCACTGCTGACACACAATAGTAAACCAGGCTAGCAGCACACCAGTGGGAAACCATTTTTCACAAACAGATCTCTGTCTCTAGGATTTATCTGTCTTGATACCAAGAGGCAACCTCAAAAACACATAGGACAGAAGGACATGGGAATTGACATAAATAAAACAATTTAAATCTAACATTTGTGGATTGAATTGGGACATTGGATTTATGACACACTATTGTAAACTAATTCTCTTGTTATTGTGGATTGAATCGGGACATTGGATTTATGACACACTATTGTAAACTAATTCTCTTGTTATTGTGGATTGAATCGGGACATTGGGTTTATGACACACTATGGTACACTGTAATTCTCTTGCTAATGTTTTTTTCTGAGTTCCTGCCTGCTCTGTTTTTATTACCTGTTCTCTGCTTCCTCCCTGCCTCTCCTACTAACTCTTCAGCTTAGTCCTATCCTCTCCCTAATTGTTTTCATACCTCACTGTTTATACTACCTCACACTTTGTTTATCTGGACCTTTGTTGTTTTGTTTCTTCTAATTTCTTAGCTTCCATACATTTCTTAGGCATCTCCTGTTTATTCTACCCTTTCAGCCTACTGTCAATTCCTTTAATCTCAGAGCTTTCTTATCTGTGGTCCTGTCTGGCCCTTTTTATTACTCTTTCTAGCAGGGCTGGATTAAGGCATCAGCAACATAGATACAGGCCTAGGTCCCCAGCTTGCCAGGCAGCCCCCAGCAATCCCCAACATATAGTTACTATTATGAACTGAGGATCATAAATAGAGGAATCTGACTGGCCAAGAGCACTTTGAAGCTGTAATGATATCGGGCTACATCATCACAGCTTCAGAAAAGTTACAGCACCACAATCCTCTTTGCTCTCTGCTGTCTGAGAGCTATTTTTTCAAAATGTACTCCTACACCACCCAAAAGCTCATTCATAAAATGTTTTAAAACCTGCTTGCTTTATTTTTTTTATTTATAAAACTTCAAACTCAGTTCATAATAGCAATAAGACACTCCAAGGTGTGGTATATCATGGGATATCATCACTTCTCAGGTGGTTGGATGCACCCAGCCTGCGGCCCATGCCCAACCACCCCAGGTGTGATGATATCCCACGATATACCACACCCTGTCATGCCTTATTACTTAATTATATACTCTTCAGTTTTGCCTGAGCAGCATTTTTTTTTGTAAAGGACTCAGCCACAGAGTAATCTGAGCAAGACGGGGGATGAACTGTGACGTGACCCTTACCTCCATGATTAGGTGTTAAGTGCAGATGATAGTTTAAGGGGCCCTGGCCAGGCTGATCTTTAAGGTGTGAACAGGCCCATTTTCTTTGCTTTGTCTCCCAACCCCACTTACAATCCTTACTTAGAATCAAGTTTTATTCTTAAATACAATAGATTAACAGTACAATTCAGTGGGTATGCTTTATATTTAATCTCCTTCCTAAAATTAAGAAATCTAGAATGCATTTCAGTGGTACAATTAAAAATTGTACTCTTTTTTAATTCCCTCATGTAACTCATATTGAAATTCTGACCTTGATGTAGCTCTGTTTTCAGGATGAATAAAAATTAATGTATTCCCGGGATCCCATCAGTAAATCTTGTCATTTATTGATCCTGATTTACTTGTCATTGATAAGTTATCTGTACCAGAAATGTTTTATCCTGGGAATGATTTCGTCCAACAATCACTTGCTTTGAAATATAATCTCTAAAGTTCATGACTCCTCTAGTAAACTACCAACTTAATTCCTACACCACTTGAGGACCTAGCCTCTTTTAGAGATGGGTCTTTATCCCACCACACAAAAGCCCCACATCCTGGAACATAATATCTAACAAGACAAAGTCCAGAGAAGCAGCTGCTGTGACTTGTTGGGATAAGGTAGTGCGCACACAAATAGGAAGCAAGCCCAAATGCTTAACAAGTTCTAGAACAATGTAGCACTCTGCAGTAACAGTTGAAGACATTCAAACAACTGTAGATTACATTTTAAAATATTTATTTTGTATTAAAGTTCACAGCACAATATGTGGTTCTATGGTCTAAGGGGTTACTGTAGAGTGTTACACTGTTCTAGACCTTATCTGACAGGACTAAATGATAACACCCTGACTGCAAGCACATACATGTGTATTTGGGGGGGGGGTAGAAGAAGGCACATCATGACAATTCACATCCCAAATATTGTTTTTACCAAAACAATTAGTAATTATGTTCTCTAAATAAGGGAGGCAGTATGGCACAGTGGTTTAAGGCTCTGTGCTACAAAGCTAGAGACCTGGGTTTGAATCCCACAGCCCTTACTTGCATACTGTGTGACCCTGAGCAAGTCACTTAACTTCCTTGTGCTCCCAGGTCACACCCGGCAACAAGCTTTGGCTTACTGTGTCTCTTCTGGTTAAACAATTTCCCTTTTCCCTTTCTTCTAAATGATTAAAACTCAAACTATTGTTATTTTTCCATAATGATATTATTAGATCTTACTTCGAGAGACAGCTCTTGCAGCAGGAAACACAATTATGACTGTAGCCAGCAGGTGACAGGACCCCAAGGCAAACTTCTAGCTAGCAGTCTATGGCAGGGACCATCCCCCGACGTTGGCCAGACCCCAACACCACATGTGGCATAAAGGGTGGGCAGTCCCTGACAAGCCCTAGTTCTTCTTCCGCTGGAGACTCTAGCATCTGGATGTAACGTGATCAGAGCCAGAGAACCGAGGACAATACCTTACAGAGCAAACATGGATGAGGCAACATCGGTCACCTGCAGCAGGAAACCTCAAGGGGGAAGGAGGGTGAGAAATAAACCTGCTTAAAGAGCTTCTCTCAAAGATCTACTGTTATGGGAAGTTCATATGCAACTGTACTTTTCATTAATTTTGATGCATTTTAGTTCTGTTATCTATGTTTAACTCCACTTTTGAGGGGCAATAAGAACATAGGGAGGGGCATAACCTGCAGAAAGATGGAGGTAGTGTTATCTCTGTATAGATCGATGGTGAGGTCCCACCTCAAGTACTGTGTCCAGTTTGGGAGGCCCCATCTACGGAATGACATAGATAGAGTAGAGGCAGTACAGACGAAGGCAGCCAAAATGGTGCAGGGCATGCATCAGAAGCCCTAAGAGGCAAGACTCAAGGAATTAATTATGTAATCTCTAGAGGAAAGGAGAGAAGGGGGGGCCATTATAGAAACATTCAAATACTTTACAGGTATTAAAAAGGTACATGAACGTAGCATTTTACATAGAAAAAAGATGTTCAAGGACAAGGATTCCCACTATGCAACTAGAGGGAGGAGACTCAAAGGAGATGTGAGGAAATACTTCTTCACGAAAGGGGTGGTGAATGCCTGGAACAGCCTCATAGTGGAGGTAGTGGGTTGTAAAATGGTAACAGGATTCAAGCATGCATGGGATAGACACAAAAGGGACCTTAGAAATAAGGCAAGGGAGGGGAGAAGGTGAAGGCCATAAAGTGAGTAAGGTCTGCGGTGGCACATTAAGTAGGGAAAATAATGCAGACTAGGTGAGGTAAGAGGTCCTTCTCTGCTGACTTCTATGTTACTATGTTTGTATTTTTCTTCAAGTTTCAGTAACTGTTATGCGATGGCCAAGGGGTGCAGTCACAGCAAAGGGGCACAGTCGTGGTGAAGGATCATGGTTGCGGTGAGAGGGGCCCAGATTTCTCTTGGGTCTAGCGCCCCAGGCTGCCTTAATATGGCTCTGCTTTTTAGCTTCTTTTTATCTCCTACTGACCTGTTCCTATTTAATACCCCCCCATTTCTTCTTACACATTTTTTTACTTTGCTACTTATATAGACTTTTATCTCTAGTCCCTTTTTATCACTTTCTTACTTCACTTCCTGCTATTTTTTTTTATAAATTGCTCCACAGTGGATATAAATACTGCTTATGTTGCTCAGTTTTGCTATTCACCTGAAGAAGGGACCTGTGAGGCCCCGAAAGCTTGTGTATAATTACATCTTTATACAAGACACTTGTTGGTCCAATAAAAGGTATTAAATCTTCCATCATCTCCTGTTTTCAAAGGACCAATATGGCTAGAATCCCTTCTTACACAATGCCATCTGCATTATAAATCCTGTACACTTCTTAACATTTTATTACTGAAATGTTGAATTTTGACCATCAAAATGTAGGGAAATGAGGGGCACTCATCTTAATATGTGGGATACATCATCACATATATTGTGGCAAAGTCAGAACACTGGAAGTTAGTGACATAACAGGACTCCAGCTCTGAACACAGCCTGGGTATTAGTTGCAAGCCCCAACAATGGGTTGATAATGACTCTCATTTAGTTTTTTGTGTGGTCCCCATCTTTCATTGGCAGGTAATAGCAGCAGTTAAAAGAACTGTTTATCACACATGACCATCTGAAACACTGAGGGAGATTAGCATGAGGATTTTAGCATGCTGAAGAAGGGAATTTTAACTTTATTGACAGCCTTGGAGGACCTGCACTAGTCAAGATGGACTAGTATGGGGTTAGCTGCACCAGCCCTGGACAGTTTGCACTATGGCCCAGCAAAACTAAAACAATGTTAAAACTGCCCCCCTGGTTTTTATCTTACTGACTGCTGACAAAAATCTCTCTTTTAATTTCTTTGCCTGTGTGTGAGTCAGCCAACCAGTTAGTTAGTAAAAGCTGAAGTGAAGAATATGAGAAACAGTAGGAGAATGAGATGCAGTGGGAAGAAAGGTTCGGATGAAGATTCCATCATACCAGTTCCACCAAATTCTGTACAAATGCTGCAACCAGCGGTGGTAGAAAAGGAGATGGCTATGGTGGAACAGAGTCAGGGAGTACATGGAGTCATGGGCTATGAGAACCAGGGCTGGTCTAATGTGGCCAAAGAAACCATGGTCCATTAATTCCCAGTAGCCCACTGCTTCCACTTCCTCACCCACTGTATTTTATTTTTTTTGCATTATGTTATTTTTGCCACCTTACTGGCCCCTGGCCTGCCACTCCTTCCAGCTGCACAAGACCCCCCCCCGACCTCCTCGGCCCGACCCCCTTCCTACTCACCTCAGATCGCAGCCGACCCAGGGTGGCCCGACGTAACCCTTAACTGGATGGGTCCCTCTCTTCCGAAGGGGAGGGCACCAGGAGGGGGGTACCAGCGCACTCTCTAATCAGCCCATGGGTGCTGCTGAGGCAGATTCCGGGGCGTTGGGGCATCTGAGGCAGCGGAGAGTTGGCAGCCATCATCTGGCAGACCAGACAGCCTTTTTATGCTTTTTCTTGTGGGGAGTGATGTCTGATGTCAAGGCGTACGCCGAAGTCTGTCACCACCCCCTTGGACACCAAACCTCAGCTGTATTGCTGTACTCCCAGCCTCCTCCAGGAGTCAGCCTACGTGGGTGTGCGTCCCTACCCTCCCCCCGGAGAAGGAGAGCTGTCCCAGGATGCTCTATTCTTCTCCCCCGCCCGGTCATCAGGCAACCCGAGTCCATTCCCGAACCCGGGTCACCGGCGTCGCAGATGGAAATCCAACCGCTGCGCCAATGGGCTTTCCTCACCCACTTTAAACAGTCTCCTTGGCTGGTCATCCAGGGCATCTGTTGATGAACTCCCCCCCCCCAAGAAATTCAAAAACACTCTGTTTTCCTCCTCTTCCCATTTCAAGTGCTGCCAGTTTCAGTTTCAGTTCCCCATCCCAAGATAGAAATGATCCATCCAGAAATGTAAAGGCAAGCCCTCCCCAGTCTGTTATGTACAAACAATATGAGAACAGCTGTCACAGTTGTCTGTTGGCAGTGACAATTGCCAGTCTGCTTTGAACCACTAAATGAAGCATCCTGGCTCTGAGCCCCCAAATCCCACATCATCATCAGCATCACCACACAGCCCAGTGCTACTGCTTACTGATCTAGTATGCTTGGGAAAGATGACACTGAATCTGACTTGGCATTGACACTACTGTAATCTTGGCACAAACTCTTGTATAATACTGCCAAAATCTCCTGTATACATTCTGAAATTCTGTTAAGTTTTCCCTACACCTGATGACGGGACCATGGAGATTTTGAAAGCTTTTGTAAAAATTCTTCAGTTATTTTTATAAAAGATTACAACAAAAAAGTGTACTGTAATCTTGCCACCAGACTAAAAATTTAAGTTGTAAATAGGAGCAGCAGCAGGGATAAGCATACTAACCATACAATTCTACAATAGAAACATAGAAGTTGTCAGCAGATGGGGATCGTGTGATCCATTAAGTCTGCCCTTGGCTTCCTACTCGCCTACTTAGCTGCCTGATTGTGTATCCCACAGTGTTTGTCCCATGCCCGCTTGAATTCCCCCACTGTCTTGGCTCCCACCACCATCTCCGGCAGGCTATTCCATGGTTCCACAACATGCTCTGTAAAGAAGAATTTCCTCATATTGCTTCTGAACTTTCCTCACTTAAGCTGAAGGTTGTGCCCTCTAGTCCTGCTGTAGTCCTTTACCTGATAGAGGTTCTGCACGTGCACCCTGTTGTTGACTTTAAGGTATTTGAATGTTTCTATCATGTCTCCACAATTCCTGCATTGTTCTAGGGAGTATAATTTGAGGTCATCCAATCTTGCTTCATACGGTTTCTGATGCAAGTCCTACACCATTTTTGTTGCTCTTTCCTGTACCATCTCCAGCCTATCTATGTCCTTCATGAGGTGTGGCCTCCAGAATTGGATACAGTACTCCAGTTGAGGCCTGACCAGGGACCGATATAGGGGCATGATTACTTCATCCCTGCTGCTCATGATGCCCCTCACTATGCATTCCAGGATACCAGTAGCCTCTAGTGCTGCCTTTTCCCATTGTCTACTGACCTTGAGGTCATCTGATATGATCACCCCTAGGTTTCGCTCCTACTTGGTAGCCACCAGCTGCTCCCCTCCCATTGAATACAGTTTTCCTGGGTTACGCTTTCCCAGGTGCATGGCTCTGCATTTTTTGGCATTGAATTTCAATTGCCAGGTCTTGGACCACTACTCCAGTTTTCAGAGATCAGCTTCCATGCTTTGCTGTCCCTCTATTGTGCCTACCCTGCTGCCAATTTTGGTGTCATCTGCAAACAGTCACACCTTTCCCTTTAGTTCATCCACAATGTCACTGATGAATATGTTTAAGAGGATCAGCCCAAGAACTGATCCCTGTGGGACCCTGCCTGTAACCCTCCCCTCCATAGACAGAGTGCCATTTATTAATACTCTCTGAGTTCTTCCATGTAACCTGTTTCTGACCCAGTTTGTAACCTTGGGCCCAATCCCCATGTTCTCCAGTTTTTTGACTAGTCTCCTGGGTGAAATTGAGTCAAAGGCTTTGCTGAAGTGCAGGTAAACCACATCCACTGCCCCACCCTGATCCACTGTTTTGGTGACCCAATTGAAAAAAATCAACCAGGTTTGTCTGGCAGGACCTCATCATAGGACAATACCAACAAAGTAGCACCACAACCAAAGCAGGTTGTAATGGAGTGTACTGGTGAGGATGATATTTTGGAGGTGGATCTCTGAGGGCATGACGAGACTGAGGCAGCAGAAAGGGACAGGAGAGGGAAGCACAAGCTGAGGAGATGAAGATGAAGAGGGAAATGACATGATTCATGTGAGAAGGAGGGGCAAGGGGAAGAAGAAACACAAGAGAAGGAGGAGAGAATTGGACAGAGGGGAGAAGTGCTAGAGGATCAGGAGAAGCAGGAGCACAGGAAAGAAGTATGAAAGGAGGAGCAAGGTGGAGAAGCATGAATGGAGAGGGGGCATGAGGAAACTTATGCATGACAGGAGGATGAAGAACCAGAGGACCATAAAGTCTGATGTTAGGTACACCATTTACCAGTGGTAATGTTTGTAATACTGAAGTGGTGTTCATCATAGGAGGAGGTGAGAAAATTAAAAAACGCTAATGAAAAAGAGAAATGCTGAAGAGTTTTGAATCATGGAAATCCAAAGCCAAGGCCCAGCCTCTGCATCAGTATCATAGCACTGTTCCACCTACTGCTGTTTTGTCTGCCCATCCTCTGCACAAGCATTCCACAGTGCCTGAAAAGAAAAAAAATATTCTTGCAGTTACCACCCAATTCCTCTGGAAGAACCCCCTTAACTAGGGCACTGTACTTAGACAACCAATAAGATCCTTGGCAGTTTGGGAGTATTTTACAGATTACACCCACATAGTCACTGAAAACATTTTGCAATCAGTGTGGCAGAAAGATTAGTCAGAGTCAGTCTACTAAAATCTTGTTAAGCACTGTTCCGGCAAATTGTTCTAAAAGCCACTTCCATGCCCAATCCCCATTACGGTCAGATGGCCAACAGCTGCAGGGACGACAGTCATTATGGAAGTGGTTGAATAAGGTGGTTCCTTCAAATAATCCACCCACCATGGTAGCAGTCTGGTGCGGTGGGGTGGAGGACCAGTGGCCGAAGATAAAAGGCAGTATAGTAAAGGCAACAGACATCTGTGTCAAACAAGTGAGCAAAAGCAAGAGGAAAAAGAGTCAAGACCACTATGGTTCTCGATGGAGGTGGCCAAAGAGGTACAAGCTAAAACAGTAGCATTCTGAAGATATAAGGAGACTTAGAGGGAGTCTGCAATGAGAAACATTACTGCGATATAGCCATACCATGCTACACTCTGTTCTGAAAGGACATGGTAGGAAAAAAGGGTGGAGGGGCTCTTTATGTGAGAAATGGCATAAAGACTACTGAGATACAAGGAAATCAGGAAAGGATGTAAGTCATGTGGAGTCATCCTAGAAAATGGGAAGGAAGACACTATTTGCACTGGCGTGATCTACACACCTCCAACACTGGGGGAGAAAGGGAGTTGGATAAGGTTCTAGTGGAAGCCATCCAAAAGATGGCAAACAAGGGAGAGGTGCTGCTGCTGGTGGGGGACTTCAATCTGCTGGATGTAGATTGGACCATCCCAGCTGCAGCTTCAGCTAGAAGCAAGGACATCCTGGACTCCCTGCAGGGGGCATTCCTCAGGCAATTAGTAAAAGAGCCCACTCATGAGGGGGTAGTACTGGACCTTATACTTGCCAAAGGGGACAGTGTTGCAGATGTCACAGTGGGTGGCCACCTGGAGTCCAGTGATCACTGTACAATGTGGTTCAGTGTAAGTACTGTGGTAGGATTGAACCACACAAAGGTGAGGGTCCTGAACTTCAGAAGAGCTGATTTTAAAAAGATGGAGGAGTGCCTCAGGGATGCCCTGGTAGGGGGGAGGATATGGGGGAGTGGAGGAATAGTGGGCAAATCTAAAAGGAGGGATAAAGAAGGTAACAAACCTCTGTATCAGACAAGTAAGCAACAACAGGAGGAAAAAGAGACTGCTATGGTTCTCAACAGAGGTGTCTGAGAAGGTAAGGACAAAAAGTTAGCACTAGTATACAGAAACACAGAGGGGTATGATAAAGAGTTGTGTCAGGAGAAACAGAGAAAGGCAGGGAAAGCAATTAGGAGCTCAAAGGTGCAGTCAGAGGAGAAAATAGCCTATGCACTGCAGAAAGGGGACAAGGTATCTTTCTGGTACGTAAGCAAAAAGAAAAGGCTAGGAGAGGGATAGTAAGGCTTAGGAAGGAAGGAGAGGAGTGTGAGGAGGGGGAACCAGGAAAAAGTAGACATCTTGAACAAGTACTTTTGTTCAGTGTTCACAGAGGAAGGGGAAGGTGAGGAACCACAAATAAGGGCCAGGAGCATCAAAGGAAGGGAGGTAGACACTAGTCCATTTACAGAGCAGAGGGTTCTGAGGGAACTCACAAATCTGAAAGTGAACATGGCAATGGGACCAGAAGGGGTGCATCCTAGGATATTGAGGGAGCTCAGAAAGCTGCTCCTCTGACAGCCCTGTTCAACCACTCACTGGAGATGGGAGTGGTTCTGGAGGCGGGCAGATGTAGTCCCACTTCACAAAAGTGGAAGCAAAGAGGAGGCTGGTAACTACAGACCAGTAAGCCTGACTTCAGTGGTGGGGAAAGTAATGAAATCACCACTGAAGGAGAGGATTGTGGAATACCTGGAATCCAGTCACCTTCAGGATCTGAAGTAGAATGGATTCACTGGGGGGAGATCATGTCAAATAAATCTGACAGATTTCTTTAACTGGGTGATCAGGGAATTGGATCAGGGTGGTAGAGCCAACCACCTATCCCACCACGGAGAGGTTTGCCGATATTCTTTAGAAAACAGAGAGAGTTTATCAACTCTACATCTGTGATTCAAGCTCCAGCTCCAAGAAGGTAGCTGCCATGGAAGCCATCCAGGAGGCCACATTGCACTGCACGGTGGAGGGGCAGGCCCAAGAGAAACAGCCCCTCCACACAGATAACCAACACCTCCAACAGACCCAACAGTAGTCCTGGGGTGGAAATCAGAACTACCACAAAAACAAGAAACATCAGAAAAACAATAAGGATAAACAACAGAGACCAGGCCCTTCATATAGGGAAATAGCAGATGAGAACCAAAGCCTCCGAGACCTCCTCAGAAAAGTGCGCTCCATAGCAGACACAGTTCCAGTATGGGCCCTTGCTGCAATGCAACCAGAAGAGCAGGCCTCCACAGGCTGCAGAGATACCGGACATACAGGCTCTCAGGCCCCTACAGGCCTGAACCTGGAAGCAGCTCCCTATATAGCATCAGTACAGCATGGTGAAACGGTTCACAGGAGCCAGGCCTAAATGCTCTTTCAAGAGCTTCCCCATGCTTCCACTGGTATGGATTGACAATTACAGGCCCCAGCCCATATTGTAAACAAGCTGATCTTGGATACAAATGGAAGGCCCTGCACAGAGGCTGAGATCGGGGGCCGCCTACTTACAGTACTGCTGAATACAGACGTGGCAGTGTCTGCATTGCAGGATGACAATCCAGACACATCACCTTAGTCTACCAGACAGAAGTCCAATATGTCTGGTGTAGACAAAACTAGGCTACCTGCATACTGCTCCCTGCCACTACCTGTGACACTGGGACACCTGAAGGTGTATCACTCCTTTCAGCTGATGGTACTGCATAATCACCATGGTATTATCGGAATTAACTTCTTGGCACCATACAGCTGTGTGGTAGACCTGGTCAAGATGTTATTGATACAGATTCAGGGACAGTATCACACTATCCTGATCCTTGACTGCCATGTGGTTGTGACAATATCCGCAAATGACAAAGAGTATGACGTCATAGATTTGTTTAAAAACCACAAGCTTCTCCCAAAAATCCTTCCCATCCTACAAAGGCATCTGGTGGCATTTGCTACCAACAAGCATGACTGTGGCAAGATGCATACTGTCATTGAGGTGACAGGCCCCGCCCATGAGAGGCAAAGGCAATACCCTTTTCCATCCAAGGCCTTGCCTTCTCTTAAAAAAACAATCAAATCACTCCTCAAGCAAGTTGTAATCAGGACATGTGTTTCCACAGCAAATTCCCTAGTGTGGCCTGTGAAAAAACCCATGGGTGCATGGAGACTTACAATTGACTATAGGAGACTAAACCAGATCACCCCTAGTTGTGCCCCAACAGTGGCATCAGCACCAGATGTGCTATGACTACTGACCCTGGACCAACAATGATTTAGTGCCCTGGACATCTCCAATGGTTTTTTGTCATTGCCATTGGCCCTCAAGAGTCAATATAAGTTTGCCTTCACCTTTGAAGGTAGGCAGTACACGTGGACCTGCTTACCATAGGGGTTCCATAACAGCCCCTTCCTTTTCTAGCTATATATGATGGATGCCCCTTTAGGGTTTCTCTACACCCCAGTGCCTCTTTCAGTATGTGGACAACCTGTTGTTGGCCACAGCCACACAGGAACAACATCTGGATCTATTGGACAAATTGCTGACCCTCATTCAGAGGGCAGGCCTCAAATGTAACCCAGCAAAAACACAACTGTGCCAGAAAGAGGTACTCTTTCTGGGTCTGAGGATAACAAACAAAGGCAGAAGCCTTACCTGGAAGAAGATACGTGGATTACAGGACTTACTAATTGCCCACCAGTGTGGCCACCCTTAAAAGGTTTCTAGGTATGGTAAATTATTCCAGGGATCTTATTTGTGATTTTGCTCAGAAGGCCACCCCTCTGTATAAACTACTGAAAAAGAATGTTCCCTGGACTTGGGGCCCCATTCACACCCAAGCTGTGACATCACTAAAGCAGGACCTGGCCTCAGCTCAGCTTTTGTTGACCCCAATCCAGCCTTGCCATTCCAATTGGAATCTGCCACCTCTAACATTGCTATGTCTGCAGTGTTGACCCAGAAGGTTCATTGCACCCTAAGACCCATTGCATATGCATCACAGCTCTTGACCCCAGTGGAACAGAAGTAAAGCCTTTGTAAAAAGAACCTTCTGGCTACCTACTGGGCTGTCAAGCACTTTCTGTATATCACTGAGCACTCCCCCCAATCATCAATATGAACCACACCCCTACAACCTTCCTACTATCAGATAGGGTAAGAAATGGATCCGTCACTAATGCCAGACTGACACACTGGTCCCTCCTTCTCCAGGATAGGGACATCAAGGTCCACCTAACCAAAATGACATCCATGCTGGTGCATGGCCTCCTTTTTCAAGGAAAACCCCATGACTGTACGCTGCAGCCACCTGATCTACCAGATCCAGGCCCTTTCCTTCCTGCTACACCACAATTACTTGAGAACACATCACTGTTTCATGTCTTCAAGACGGATCAGCTTCCTATTATCAGGGAGAACATATGGCAGGAATGGGTATATTTGTAGTTTACCCTTTTGGTAACACTGTTAAGATTTCCAAACATTGCAGTGTAGCATCATCACAGTATGCAGAGATGGCAGTGGTGGCCTGTGCCCTCAAGTTCATCCAGCATAAAACTGAGGATACCATCATTTTTATATACTCTAACTGGGTTTGTTGTTCTCTTACAAAATTTCTCCCTTTCTGGCATAAGAACTCCTTTACCTCTTCTGATGGCACTCCAGTGAAACACAAGGAACTGGTAATATACATTCATTCACTGGCACAGAAATTTGCACACAAACTCTATGCACACAGGGTTAAAGCCCACTCCATACATGACCCCTATCATGCCTTCAATGACACTGCTGACACTCTTGCTAAGGAAGGGGCCAGAAGGGGTAACATCTGGATGATGAACCATCCAGAAGCCAGAGCAGCTGTGCACATTGCAGCTGTCAGGAAGAAACATGAACCCTTCTCTCCCTTGGATTTGTCAAAAGCCCAGCATGCTGACTCTGAACTCAAGGATATGTTCAGATTTCTGGACAAAGGCACTGAGAAGAATATTCTTGCCCATAACCCATACCGAAGGCATGAAGTTAAGTTACACTTGTCCCCAGACGTGTAACAGGTGGATGTGGCCTTCCTAGATTTCAGTAAGGCATTCAACACCGCTCCACATAGGAGACTCATAAACAAGCTAGGAAGCATAAGAGTGGGTTGTAAGGTGGTAAACTGGATGAGAAATTGGTTGGGATACATGACACAGAGGGTGGTGGTAAATGGAGTTCACTCCAAAGAAGGAAGGGTGACAAGCAGGGTGCACAGGGATCAGTACTGGGACTAGTTCTCTTTAATATCTTTAATAGCGACATTGCAGAGGGGCTAGAAGGGAAGGGAAGGTATGCCTCTTTGCAGATGACACTAAAATCTGTAATAGGGAAGACACTCCAGGAGGGTGGAAAAATGAATAGCGATCTAGGAAAATTGGAGGAGTAGCCAACGGTGTGGCAACTGGGTTTCAATGCTAAGAAGTGCAAAATCATACTTTTGGGGCACAGAAACCCAGGGGCAGAGTATAAAATGGGAGGGGTAGCATATTAACCACCACCAAATGGAAAAGAGACCTGGGAGTAATCAAATCTGATGACCTAAAGGTGGTCAGACATTGTGATAAGGCAATGGAGAGAGCTAGTGGGATGCTAGGGAACATAGGGAGGGGTATCACCAGCAGAAAGAGAGAGGTGGTGTTGCCGCTATATAGATTACAGGTGAGACCTCACCTAGAGTACTGCATCCAGTTCTGGAGATGACTTCTCTAGAAGAACATAGACAGGATCGAGGCAGTTTGGAGGAGGACAACCAAAATGGTGCAGAGACTGCATCACAAGCCCTATGAGGAGAGATTGAAGGATCTCAATATGTACACCCTGAAGGAAAGTAGGGAGAGGGGGGATATGATTGAAACATTCAAATATCTCATGGGTATAAATAAAGTTCAAAAGGGAAGCATTCTTCAGAGAAAAAGATGCTCAAGAACAAGGGGACATGCTATGAAGCTGTAGGGGAGAGACTCAGGGGAGATGTAAGGAAGTACTTCTTCACAGAAAGAAAGGTGGATGCCTTGAACTGTCTCTCCGTGGAGGTGGTGGGGGCAAAAATGATAACAGGCTTCAAGAATGCATGGGATAGGCATAAGGAAACCTTAAAGGTAGTGAAGGGGGAGGTAGAGCCAGAGATAAAGTAAGGTCAGCGGAGTTATAGTAAGCAGGGGAAAATGGGCAGATTAGGTGGGCCAAGCAGTCCTTATCTGCTGTCAATATCTCAGTGTAAACTGGTAAACTGGAAGGAGTACAGCATCCTGGCACACTGGCAGGAATACAGGACAGCTAGAAACAAGTGTACCCAGAATATCAGACAAGCAAAGGCCAACTTTTATAAGGAGCAGCAAACTAGCTGCTGGGGTAAGGGAAAGGCATTTTGGGAATCCCTAAAGGATCTCATGGGTAGTGGTGACAAATCGTCCCCAACATTGCTCAGCTCAGAAGCATCCATCACACTTGACCCCACTGAGATAGCCAATGTTTTCATCGACCTCAGTGCAGTCCTCCCTCCAGAGGACAAAACCACAGCCACCCCAGCCTATCAAGACAACACCCAAATAAACCAAAGTAGGCCACAATTCTACTTCAAAACTGTCTCTGTAAGGGACACTGTCAGCTATGTTAAGTGTGTACTAGGGAAAACTAGGATGGGAAGTGACACACTTGACATGAAATTAATTGTCTTAGTCCTGGATAAACTCGCCATCCCTTTGACCAAACTATTTACCCTCTCCCTAAGATACTCACAATTCCCTAATGTCTGGAAAAGTGTTCTAGTCACCCCCATCCATAAAAGTGGAGACCGCACCTTAGTTGCAAACTACAGGCCAATATCTATCCTCTCTCCCCTGTCCACAGCACTTCAGAGAATTATATCAGACCAACTCGTCACATACCTCAGCCAATACAATATCCAATGCGAACAACAACATGGGTTCCACAAAAATGCACACCACCTCCACTGTACTGATTAAATATACCGGCATTCTACATAAGTCTCTTGAGAAGGGACACTTGGTGGGTTCAATATACATAGACCTAACCAAGGCCTTTGATTTAGTAAATCATGTGCTACTGCTATCCAAGCTCCCCACCCTAGGCCTCTCTACTGACACTGTACTCTGATTTAAAAATTACCTCTCAGGCAGATCACAACAGGTCAAGATAAACGGGAAGCATTCTGATGCCAGACCTGTCACATCTGGAGTACCACAAGGCTCCATTCTGGGACCACTATTGTTCAGCCTCTTCATTAGCAACCTCCCTGATGCCTGACCTAGCTCCACAGTCATACTTTGTGCTGATGATGCAGTACAAGTAACCCCTTCCAGGATACACTCACCCGTGACCTTTAACATAACTTTGTATCCCTCAAGAAATGGTTCCAGCAGAATAAGCTTATGCTCAACTATAAGAAGACCAAAATAATGTTCTAGTGCACAGAAGAGGGCTAAATTACATCTGCTCAACATCCACAGCAAAAAGGGAGAGCACCTAGAACAGGTTGACTCCTTCAAATACCATGGGGTTACCATTGACTAGACACTAACATTTGCAGAACACATGAATCAAATTGTGTGCAATATTAACAGGAGACTGGGTGCGCTCTATAGACAGAGACACAGCCTCACCCCAAAAGCCAAACAAGGGACAGCCACAAATTCCATCCTCCCCATAGTTGACTACAGCCTAACAGTTTATGGGAGTGCATCGGACACTGTGTTAAACAGGGTTCGGTTAGTCCTGAAAAAAAGCTTGCCACTTTGTTACTGGGGTTGACAAACACATGCACACTTTATTCCCTCACATAATGGTTCCCCTTGCATGGCAGAATTAAGTATCAGACCTGCCTGCTAGGTATGAAAGTCCTCATGGGTCTGACCCCCCCCCCCAGTTGCAAGTTCTCCTAAGTCAAGGCCAAAATCCTTACCCCACCAGAGGCATGGCAAGTGGTACCCTGGCTGTGCCTTTCAACAGAACAAGTCTAGCCAAATGCTGCTTTGCAGCTAGAGCCCCCAACTGGCTTAACAAACTTCTGGTATCACAAAAGACATCTGGTAAGCTGGGCCATTTCAAACAGGAGCTACAAAAGTGCTTCCATCTGACACCAACTGTGACTGCATCTTCCAATGACCCCCTTCGCACTGGCACTTGCCACCTGCACTGCACCCTTATCAATACCATTGCAGCAGCTACTTCTGTTACCCTCTAAGAAGACCCTACACACACTGGTTCAAGATGCCAACACCATTACCCAACACTATTTATACCCATCTCTGACCTCTCAAGTATGTGCTACTCTACTGACTCCCTGTGCCATAAAAGCACAAAGATCTATCTGTAGACAATGTCCCACAGTGCTGCTACCTATGTTTCAGCACTTATATTACTATGAACCACTAGACCTACTGAAGTGTAACTTTGATCTGTATACTTGATGTTATGCTACCAAATGTCTGTTGTCAATGCTTATGCTAACCTGTTACTTGTGAAGTGTTAAGTGTTGTAAACAGTACTGTTGCCTCGACGAGGAACCTTTGCAATGTGCATTTTGCTCAAAGGTGTGTATCCGAGTAATAAAATAAAAATACAAATTAAAAAATTATATTTTTTATGAGGAGGATAGGGAGGTGTTTTGGGGGAAACAGAGGGAAGCAGGGAAAGCAGTAAGGAGTGCAAAGGTGCAAACTGAAGAGAGAATAACCCAGGAGGTAACAAAAGGGGACAAGGCATTTTTTAGATATGTAAGTGAAAGAGGAAGACCGGGGTGGGATTGTAAGATTAAAAAGGGAAGGGGGGCACTGTGCAGAGAGGCACCAGAAAAAGGCAGACACCATGAACAAATACTTTTCTTCACTGTTCACAGAGGAAGGAGAAGGGGAAGGGTCACAAAAAGTAACAAAAGCTTTGGAGGGAGGGAGGTGAACACTAGTCCAGTTTTGGAGGAGGGTCCTGCAAGCAATGGAGTCAGATGGTCTGCATCCAAGAGTACTCAAGGATCTCAGAGAAATACTGGCTGCACCTCTGACAGTTTTATTTAACAGCTCATAGGACTGGAGAAGGGCAAATGAAGTCCCACTACACAAAAGTGGTAACAGGGATGAGGCTGGAAATCATAGGCCAGTCAGCCTGGCATCGGTGGTGGAAAGTTAATGGAATCACTGCTGAAGGAAAGGATTGTGGAAAATCTTGAATCTAGTGGGTTATAAGATCCAAGGCTGCATGGTTTCACAAGGGGGAGGTCATGTCTAACAAATCAGATAGATTTCTTTGACTGGGTGACCATGGAACTAGATCAGGATGGAGCAGTGGATGTGGCCTACCTAGATTTCAGTAAGACATTCAACACAATTCCACATAGGATACTACTAAGCAAGCTAGGTAGCTTAGGAGTGGGTCCAAAGGTGGTAACCTGGATAAGAAATTGGTTGGAGGGTAGGCGACAGAGGGTTGTGGTAAATAGAGTTCAATCCAAGGAAGAGAGGGTAACCAGTGGAGTGCCTCAGTAGTCAATGCTGGGATCAGTCCTCTTTAATGTCTTTATAAGTGACATTGCAGAGGAGCTGGCATGGCAGGTCTGCATCTTTGTGGATGACACCAAAATCTGCAATAGGGTGGACACTTGAGGGGTTGGGGAGAGGATGAGCAGAGACCTTAGAAAACTGGGGAGTCGTCAAGGGTATGGCAGCTGGGTTTCAATGTGAAAAAGTGCAGAATAATGCACTTAAGGCACAGAAACCCAGGGGTGGAGTACAAAATGGGTGGAGTGATATTGATGACCACCAAACAGGAAAGAGAACTGGAAGTAATCCTACTGGATGACCTAAAGGTGGCTAGGCAGTGCAACTAGGCAGTATGGAAGGCACATGGGATGATAGGGTGCGTAGGGAGGGGTCTCACCAGCAGAACGAGGGCGGTGGCACTGCCTCTGTATAGATTGCTGGTAAGACCCCACCTAGAGTATTGTGTCCAGTTATATAGACCTCAACTCTGAAACAACATAGAGAGATTGGAGGCAGTCCAGAGCAGGGCAACTAAAATGGTGCAGGGTCTGCATCAAAAGCCCTATGAGGAGAGAGTAAAGGACCTCAATATGTACACCCTGGAACAGAAAAGGGAGAGGGGAGATATGATATAGACCTTTAAATACCTAAAGGGGTAAACAAGGTACAGGAAGGGAGTATTTTTCAGAAGAAGAGGTGCTCAAGAACAAGTGGACATGCTATGAAGCTGGAAGGAGGTAGATTCAGGAGAGATGTGAGGAAGTACTTCTTCACAGAAAGAGTAGTGGATTCCTGGAACAGCCTTCCCATGGAGGTGGTGGGGGCACAAACAGTGGTGTGGTTCAAGAATGCATGGGATAAGCACAAACGAATCATAAAGGAAAGGAAAGGAAGGGGGGAGAGAGAGCTGTAGATTGGGCATGGTCTGTGGTAATAGTGTAGGTAGTGAGATATGGGCAGACTGGATTGACCAAGTGGTCCTTATCTGCCATCAAATTCTATCTTTAAATGAGTCAACGGATGCATCTCCAGGTAATGAGATTGCTTTACAAGAAGTCCAACCACCACCAGCCAGAGCCTGGCCTAGTGGAGGCACCACAGGCACTGGTGATGCATTTCTTGCAACCAAACAGACTACACTGCTAGAGTCATGGCACACTCTACTAAACTGCCACTTACCCAAGTTCCATACAAATGTTGCAACTCTTTAATGAGATGATGGCTCTTGATATTCAACCATTTTTCATAGAAGACACAATACATAATTTTGCATGAATTGAAGACCAAGTACAACAGTCCATCCAGCTTCAAATTTCTTCAGCATGTTCACCCCAATATGTACTGTACAAGGCATAATGTACGCAGTTGTCAACTGTCAAAGGAGGCAGAAAGGGGTTTAATGTGCATTTTGCAAGTGATATCTGAATCACAAGAGAAAACCAAAGCTTCCTAAGTCTTACTACCCATGGGGTAGTGTCCAAATCAAGCACCACCACCATTACCATCCTGGTTTCACTATCACCACCAGCCAATGCAGGAGATAATATTGCAGCAGACAGCTTCAGAGACAGAGCAATAAAGTTCCTTACTTAATGTGTCAGTAATGGAGAGGAAGCATATTGTGTAAAACATTCTATAGTTCATTCAATCACTGCTAGACATCTGTATATACCCAACAGTCTGAAAGAAGGCATGTTTCTGCTAGACCATGGCAGTAACATTTACTTATTTTTTATTTATTGAAATGTTTCACCAGGAAAGGCACACTGAGCAACAAGATGCTCATCTCATGGTGCGACCTGGGGGGTGTACAGAGGAGAGCAGTGAGTACATGATACATAGCATTGAGTTACACACTGGAGACATGACTAGGGAGTAACATTACCTTAATTGATTACATACTTCCATTACTTAACATTAGTTACATTGAATTGAGTTGGAGTTACACATTGTTTACAGGGCTTTAACTGCCTTGTATTTGGGTGGGGTACATGAAGTAGGGAAACAGTATAGGGAAGGTTTAGAAGTGAAGGGAGAACAAGGAGTAAGGTTTAGACTTGGATTGTGATAACTATACATGGGTGACAGTCACTGACTAAGGGACCATGTTTGACAGGGAGACAAGGCAGAAGTGCAGTATGGGGTAAGTGTGGAGGTTGGTAGGAATATATGCCAGCATATATAGCCGGTAGCTAAAGCCGCGGGTCAGGCCATGCAGGATGTAGGGGGAGCGATGGGGGGGTATTAGTAGGAAGAGGGGGGAGAGGGGTTGGCTGAAGGGTTGGGGGAGAGTAGGTCAGGTGCATGAACAGTTTACCACATAGTAGTTTAGGAAGGCAGTGGATACAGAATGCCTAGAGGAACATGCAAAAAGGCAACACATAATGAGGACTTCAATCATATATAACCACCCAGTCACTGTGGTTACTAGAGTCCAATCAGTATTACTGTTAGGAAGATGGCAGGCAGCTGGTAGGGAGTTCATTAGGGGCTCCTTACATAATGACATCATTGTTTATTTAGCTAGCCTGAGGGAGGAATGATTAGGTCATTTAGAACTCTCGCAGCAGCATAAGCCACACTGTGTGGATAGCTGCTCTGGGGAGGTTAGAATGCTCAGTCAGTCGGTTTGGGTTTGAGTTCTAAGTAGAGAGTTGTGGAGTGAGGGTGTGAGAGTAGCAGAAGGACTGCCAGTGGGCCCTGACAGAGGGCCCAGGATTTCTCACCCTAGTCGTGTGTCACTTCCATCTTCCAGTTGAAGTGGTGGAGACAAAGGCTACAGCAAGATTTCCTGATTTCTACTCCCTGTGAAGTGGAAGGATCTGCTTGTTCTCTGTGGAATCAAGAGGCAATCCCCTGAATGTTCTGAGGTGTTTTCAGGTGCCTTGGTATAGGACCTGAAATAGACTGTGTGGACCGGCTATCCAGAAGAGTGCCTTTCGTTTTCCTTTTGGTTGTTCTTTGCCTAGGGATGTAACAAGTTCTGTGAGTACTCTAATGGAGACTATATCTCCAAATGTTCTTAGTGGAGTGGATAGTCTGAGGTACATGTGCCCATAGATAAGGCTGGATCTCACTTGTCAGTGCCCCTAGTCTCACCAGTATGAGTGAAGAAAGCTGAACTGTGGACCCCAGTGAGTACAGTTTATTTTCTCTGTGTCACCCCAGTGTTGTGACGAGTAAAGTATGAGACCTCTAGCACTTCAGCGGGGAATGGGGGTTTCAATGGTGTAACCCTGAAGAATGGCAAAGTCTGTTGGTTGGGACCAAGGGTGGGAGGAACGCCATCTAAGTGCTTACAAGGCAGGGCTTCCAGGTTCGTAAAGGGCACCAGTATTTTTACCTGAGCAAGTGGCCATGCTGCACGTTAAGGTGTGTGGCTAAGTTTTCACATAATTGCACCTATGTTCGAAAGGAGCTCTGAGTGTGTGTGGCTTAGATTTCACTAACTAACACTCATGGGAAAGAAAGAGAGATGTTCATGTGCATTTCCCAGTGTCCACAGATGCACATTTGGGAATTTATTTATTTATTTATGTATGTATGTATGTATGTATGTATGTATGTATGTATGTCTTTGTTAGCTGGGTAAGTGCACTGATCCAAAGGATCATTTTCAGTCATGACCCGGGCCACCGAGTGGCAAACAACACAGAACACAACAGTACATACAGGGCATGGTAATTCACACCTCAGCCATGAGATGGTATGGAAAATAAGAAATAGAATGCCAGCAGAGTAAGGCAATGGCTAGGTGTTGTGAGAAGCACATAGTGTGAAAAGGAGACATTCATAACATTATAAGATAAACATGAATACAAGAGCCACATTAAATGGTGCAAAAAAGAATATATAAATATATAAATATGACACAAATCCAGTTTTGTACAGGGCCATCAATAAAGCTGTGCAGATTCAGATAGTCAGATACTAACATCAGTTTTCAGGGATTAGAGGATTAGAGGGAAAGAGGGTTTTAGAGAAAGACAGAGATGAGAGAGGAGATGATTGAAGGGCAGAGGAAGTGGATAGAGAGATGGGCACCAAGGTGCCCTAATGTTATTACTGGGAACAGTGACAGCAGCAGCTAGAAGCCAGGCTTTCAGAGCCTGTTTGAGGGCCAGGTGTGTAGGGGACAAGTGGACAGATGGTGGGAGCTTGTTCCATTGAGAGGGTGCAGAGATGGAGAAAGCTTTACTTCCCATTGCTGTGGAGATGTGGGGTCCCTCCAGCAGTGGAGACTGAGGATTCCCTAAGTGTCCTAGAAGTCACTCTGTCTGTCAAGAGGAGTGAGTATGGGGATAGGTGTCAGTTTCTAAGCATGTTGTCCACTAGACAGCCATAGCATAATCAAAGCAACCTTGCAGAGGGAGCCAACCTAGAGACTGGTAGTGTGTGCAGTGGTGGGTCTGCTGGGGAGCTTGAAGGACGAATTGACGGATAGAGTTATAGGTAGTGTTTAGTTTTGATTGCAAGGTGGGGGATACGAGGGAGTAGACAGGGGAGCAGTAGTCGAAGAGAGGCAGTAGGTTACCCTGGGCAATAGCAAGGTGTGCTTCAGCTGACAGAAAGTATTTGAGCCTATAAGCAATGCCAAGTTTTTGGTGAATTCTCTGCACAGTGTTGTTGACATGCTCAGTAAAAGAGAGGGAAGGGTCAAGGGTGATACCTAAGTATTTAAAGGATGGGATGTTTTCAAGAGGGGGGCCTGCTGGGGTGTGTACTAGGAGGGAGAAGTTGGATTTGGCAGCTTTGGCGAGGAAAGGTTTGGAGCCAAAGAGCATGGACTTCATCTTCTTTTCATTAACTAGGAGCCTGTTGGAGAGGAACCATTTATAGGCAGAGTCATAGTTGTGTGTGAGGGTGGAGGAGATGGACTCAATGAATTTATTGCTATGGTAGAGAACCAGATCATCTACATAGAGGAGCACTTCACAGCTGAGGCTATCCCTTGGGAGTGCTTTATTGAATATGGAGAAGAGCAGGGGTCTGAGTATGGAAACTTGGGGGACTCCAGTGTGTACAGGAAGGACAGCAGAGGAGGCATTATTGATGATGACAGACTAAGACCGATTGGACAGATAGCAGCGGAACCAAGCATCAGTTCTGGTGGAGCAGCCAAAGAGAGACAGGGTTGAGTGAAGGAGGTGGTGGTCATCAAGGTCAAAAGCTTTTGACAGGTCTATGAAGACAGCACCTCTGGCTTTGCCTTGGTCCATGTTTCTCAGCACATGATCAGAGAAAAGGGCCAAAGCAGAGGAGGTACTGTGGTGCTTGTGGAAGGTTGTATTTTTCAAGATGCTCTGATAGCTGGAGGTGTACAATTTTTTCAAGCAGTTTGCTCAGGTGAGGGAGTAGGGAGATGGGTCAGTAGTTGTTAGGGGTTAAAGGGTCACCGCTTTTGAAGACAGATACCACATTTGCATGTTTCCAAGAGTTGGGAACAGTAGATGCTGTAAGGGTGAGATTGAAGAAGAAGGTGAGGGGTTTGATAATTGTGGAGGAGATGAATTTAAGAAATGCGGGGTAAAGTCCATCACTGCCGGGCTGCCTTTGGCAAGGAGAGACTTCAGGAGCTTAATTGTGTCTGTTGTGCCCAATGGCTCTGAAGTGGAAATGTGAGGGCAGGGTAGTAGCTGAGGAGGAGGGGAGGTGGGAGGCAGATGATTCAGGGCTGAGGACACCTGTGGTGGGAGTTTGCTTATCTAGGGGAATTAATCCATGAAATTCATGTTGAAAATATTAGCAATCTCAGTAGGGTCTGAAATAGGACCAGAGAGGGATTCAAGCTGCGTTAATTGCCTATTGGTCTTGGAGTTTAGGTGAGACCTAATAGAGGCCCAGAAATTGCGTGGATTGCCAAGATTGTTTTTTTGTTGGTTAATGTAAAATTTGCTCTTCAGTGATTTTTGCAGTCTGTTTGAAGGTGTTGTGTAGCTGTCTCTAAGCATTCCAGAGGTGGGGAGAGGGTGATGCCTTGTATGCTTTCCATTTGTTATCCCGAACTTTCATAAGTGCCAGTAGTCCTTTGGATAGGCAGCGGATACAGCCCCCTCTTACCCTTCAGGTTATGATGGGAAAATGGATGTCCTGTAGGTGGGAGAGTTTGGATGTAAAGAAGGTGACCGCATCTGAGATGTTGCTGAGATGGTAGAAGGTCTACCAATTTTTTGCCCTTACGACACTGAGGACAGGGTTGGGGTCCGAGCAGTCAAAGTTCCTGAAAGACAGGAGTCTGTGAGGGGGACAGCCAGATTTGGCAGACAGTATAGCATAGGCTGGGGTGTGGTCACTTATAGAGTCAGACCTAGTGCCTGCCTGGAGGACCAAGTCAACCCGGTTTGTGGTGACCCAGTCAATCAGGGAGTGATTATGTTTGCAAACATTGTGCCTGGTGGGGGAGGAGATCATTTGCTCTAGGTTGTGTTCTTTCAGTGCATTAGCGTATTCAGGTGCTTTGTCATCCAGCCAATTGAGGTTGAAGTCCCCAAACAAAATTGTGTCTCTTGGGGGTGTTGTACTCCCTATGCCATTTAGGAAATTTGATAGGCCTGGGACACCTCCAATGGGGGGCCGGGGGATTGTAACAGCAACCTAAGTAAAGTTTCTTAGATGCACCTAGGATTATCTCAGTAAGAAGCCACTCACTCAGAGAGGTGGGAATGGAGCAGTTGATGATGGTGGCAGTAATGTGATCTTGCACATACAGTGCCATGCCCCTGCCCTTCTTTCATCCTGATCTGTCCAGTCATAGAAGTGAGTAACTGTATAGGCTGAACGAGGGTGGTAGGATTTCAACCAGATCTCAGTGAGACCTAATACCTGTGGCTTGTAGAGAGATACCCATGCCTCAAGCTCATGGAACTCTGATAGGAGGCTGCAGATGTTCATGTGGGTAACTTTTAGTCCAAGGTGTCCTCTCCAGGCGGTGTCCGTTTGGTTGATGTGGGTGTTTATGGGGCCAGGGTTACTCTCTACATCACCAGAGAGGAGAATCAGTGTAAGCAGAGGGCAGATAGGAGGGAGCCAATGGGGGGATTGAAGGATGAGGGAGTGCACAAACAGGCCGAGCTGACGGCATTCGTAATTAGACAGTAGTCCAGGAGGGCTGTACTCGTGAGGGTGCGTTCATGTCCATCCATAATGATCAGGGTGTACGAGAAAGTGGGTGGGGATTGGGAGGGGCTTTGTTTTTGCTGGTCAATGACTAATATTGATGCACAGGCATCAGTCACCAGCAGCAAGGTGGACATAGAGACCAGCATAAGGAGCATCACGCATGGGTTCATTTTAGGAGATGTTCTGGTTACAAATGAGATCCCTATGAAGAGAGAAGAACAAATGGGATCCTTGTGAAAGAGGGAGGTAGCACAGCAGAGGAGGAAACTGGTAGGCAGCACCAGGAAGGCTGTGGGCAGCGAGGAAACGCTCTAGGGAAAGGGCTTCTTAATAGTCTACTTGGATGATGGCCACTATAACACTATAAACCACCTATGTTGCAGTCCCTGAGATAATGACCTTAGTATCTACCTAAGTTAGAGACCTTTGCCTTTGGGTTGGGTTTATGGGAATGTAGAAGCCTTGTATATGGGCCAATGGGAGCAGGGAAACTGATTGAGGGAGGAGCTTAGACATATTTAATAGAAGTCGGGGCCAGGAGGGCGGAGGGAGGGATGAAAATACAGTTCAAAAATTTCAAAACAGTTCAAAATTGGGCTCGAGTGCTTGGAGACAGCAGCGGGGACAGAGCTGTAAGATCTAGGCCAGACTTGAGACCCTCAACCAATCACGGCACAGAGTCCCTCAAGCTGACCCCTTGGGGGGCTTCCCGAGTCTGGAAGAGAGCACAAGTAAGGAAAAGCAGATTAATATGGGGCAGGAAATGGTGGGCGGTGGTCAGACAGGGTAAGGAGACAGGCTGACAGTAGGGGGTCCAGAGAAAACAAAAGAAAAGTTAAATGGTGGGTGGATCAGTAGGGGTGATAGGCAGAGTGTGCGAGAGACAGAAGGGACAGAGATTCAGCAGAAAGATGGGGTGGGGGCCAGGCTACAGAGCAGGAGACAGAAGTTAGAGGTAGAGAACCCTAAGGCTACGCAAAAGCACTGTAATCACTTAGCTCTAACTGAATGGCAATAACCAAGGGTGAGACTTTACATTTAACAGCTGCAGCTTTTAGAGCTAGAGTAGAGAAACATTGCCCTCTAAACAAAGAGACCAAATTAATTCCTGCCAAGAGCACTGTGAACACACTGGTTTAAGTGACTGTACAAGCACTAGAGCATTAACCTTAGAATTTAGCTGACACAGATTTAAACAGAAATCCAGGAAAATACAGTTAAAAAAATAGCAAAACAGTTCAAAATTGGGCTCAGAGCACTTGGAGACAGCAGAGGGAACGAGCTGTAAGATCCAAGCCAGGCTCAAGACCCTCGACCAATCACGGCACAGAGTCCCTCAAGTGGACCAATCAGAAGATCCTTGTCTGATAGTTTAGCCAATCATGGAGGATCCATTGCCGGAGTTGAAAGCCGGCTCAGAGAAGGAGTGAGAGGTGTATCTGTATGCTCGGTGGCCGGTGGGCATAGCGGGGACAGTGGCAGGAGAAGTGCCGTGTCACATCGAGCTGGGCACAGCCACTTCTGGCTGCAGATGCCCCTTGGGGGCCTCCCGAGTTTGTATGCTCAGTGGCTGGTGGGCGCAGCTGGGATGGCGGCAGAAGAAGTGCTGCGTCCTGTCGAGCTGGGCACAGCTGCTTCAGGCTGCAGATGCCCTTTAGGGCCTCCCAAATCTGTATGCTTGGAAGCACCAAGGGAGGTCGACAGTGAAAATGCCAACCTCCTGCACAGCAACAGCACAATACCGACACCTGTATTGTGCTATCGGAAACACAAGTGTTTTCTGTGGCGGGCTGTGCCCCCCACACACCCCAGTATTTTGGATTATCAACTCCAGGTAGGAGTTGTTCCGGGAGGGGGCAGAACAGATCTACTCCAGGTCGGAGTTGTTCTGGGAGGGGGCGGGGGAAAGCTACACTCAAAACTGGACCATTACAGTGACTGTTGCCATAACGGTCTTATTTCGAGTGTAGCCATCAGGGTATCGAGCTGGAGGGTTGCACCGATATGCTTAGTGGCCAGTGGGTGCAGCAGGAACAGCAACAGGAGAAGCGCCACATTCCATCGAGCTGGGCACAGTCGCTTCTGGCTGCAGATTCCCCTTGGGGCCTCCCAAGTCTGGAAAGATGTTTCTATTTTGATCATGAATTGCACTGAATGCAAGGAGAGTTCTTGGATTTTGTACTTGTCCAGCCTGGACCAACCCTTGGGGACCTGCTTCAGCTTTGCTTGCCATCTTTGAATAAAGCCATACTGCACAATCCCAGTCACTGTTGTGGACTTTCCGTTTATTGTTTCTCCTTGTGTGGATTTACTGGGGCACCCTCAGCAGGTTAGATCAAGCATATACCTAGCAGCCTCGACCCAGGACCTGGGTTGTGTTATTTACACAGGGTTCAAGTTGTTTGTTTCTGTACCTCACACCTCTCTTCCTCTAGAAAATGAGCCAGGTACACATCCTAATGTCAAGGGTGGTACCTACCTTTTAGTAAAGTAATTCATATGCCAGTATATGGGCACCAGTATATTCCAGATATTTAGCTTAATTGAGTGGTACAAATAATGGGGGTGTGCACACTAGTTAAAGAAGTGGCCTGGGGATTACAAAAAATGGGGGCTCGTCTTGGGATATTTAATTTGGGGTGAGAGGCATGCTGAATGTATGTCCAGAATCTTCCTGTCTGGTGGTGGTGCCCCAAACAGAAGATCTTTTTACCAGAAAGCAAAGTTGTGCCAAGTAAAATGCCACCTGAAAGCCTTTTGCTGCCCAAGTTATGTTTAAATAGAAAGAGGAAGAATTTGCTGCTTGTGTGTTTGCTTTGAAAATGTAGACTGAGAAATAATTGCCCTTGCTTTGTGGAAAAAAGCACTTAAAAACTGTTTAAAAGCTGCAAATTTCCTGAGAAAAGTATTTGTGGACTTAAAAGACAGTGGGTCTGATTCCAGAAGGTGATACGCCTGACGCAAGGCAATTTATGCCAAAACTGATGGCGCAAATTGCACCTTGTACCAGGCATAACACAAGTCACAATTCCATGTCGCAGCTTGTGCCATGCCGTATGTGGGTTGCACCAAAAGTGGGCTACGCCACCCACTACACCCGCAACCCAAAGTGGCATGGTGGAAGGGTGGGTTACGGAAGCAACTAAGCCCTATTCCGGAAGGGCAGCTGCCATAACCTCCTTACGCCATTCCAGAAGGGGCAATGGCATAGTGGGGTTAGACCAGCTAGGAGGTGGTCTAAGGGGCATCTTTCATGGCACAGCGACAGATGCCCCCCCGCAGCACTGTGGAAAATACATGTGTGTGCCCCCCACCTCACCGAACATCGGGGACCCCCAGGTCTGAAATCTGTTGTGGCCCCGATCACCAGTGCCAATCTGCCAGCCCCCCAATGCACCCAGGTGCATTCGGGTGCATCGGGGTTGGGGGGTCTGGGGGCAGTAGATTGCATGCCGCGACTTACGGCATCCAGGTCCACTGCGCCATTCCCTTGGCGCTAGTCTGCAGCTGCCGCATGTCACAGGCGTAGATGCTGGGGACCCTGCCTGTCTTAGAATAGGGTGCAGGTTCCCGGCATAGCACCGCATGGTGCAACTCGCATATGCACACGAGTTGCATCATGTGTTTTGGAATTGGACCCTGTATTTTCTAAGTGCACAGAAAGTTTCAAGTGTGTACAGTGAAATTTGGGGGAGCTGCTAAGGAAAATGCACCAAGAACTGAGTGAAAATGCCTTAAAATGCTTCGCTCCACTGAAATTTCAAGCCAGGTAAAAAAAGTGGCAGTTTGCAGTTTAAGTGTTGCCTTCTCGATGATCGCCATGCAGGAGTGCGGCAGAAATAGAGCTCATTTGCATGGCGTCATGTGATTGGTCCCAGTGCACATAGTCCCCGCCCTTGTCTGAGTCTCTGCTTGTGGAACATTCATGGAGGAGCAGCCTGCAGTGTGCGAGCAGCTTGTAGTTCGTGAGTCAGGAAGGAGGAATCACTTGCAGCAAAAGTGCTTTTGCAACAGCAGTTTTCTGTCTTTTCTTGGAAAAACCTGGGCTCAACCCATATTCCGACTGACTGGGTAGTGATCGAGGCAATCGTAGCGATGATCAGTGGGACCGCCAGCCCATTTCACCTCAGAGGCCTTCTTCAAGTTGGCAATAGGCCGTATTCCATCGACGGTGCAAACCGACAACTGCCTGTAAGTACCCTGTGCAAAAGAAATTGACTGTGGTACTAAGGTCTGAAAACTGAATAAGAACTTGAGCAAATGCAGCAAAAGTACTGAGACAGAGAGAGAGTTTGTGAACTGTTAAATCTTGGACTTTGGTGTGAAAGTGCTGTTTTCAAAGAGTGTGAACTCTAAAACAAATGATCCCCTGGTCTAAGTGTTTGTAAAGTAATGGACTGTGAAATAGTAAAATGAACGTGTGCTAGAAAATTCAGTTGAAATGCAAAGTGTGATGCAAACTTACATTTGCTATGTTGGGGTGTAGCCTGGTTGTGGGAGGATGTTTGTGGCAACCTGCACCCTAGAGTAAACAAGTGGGTCTGAATTAAGGTGTGCAATGAGAGACTACAGTTCTTGAGGCATGGCAGGACCTTGTTCATCAATTCTGTGAGAATAGTGGACAAAGCTGGCCAAGAGACATTTCATTATGTTTGCAGGTTCGTCCAGATGGAGTGACAGTTTGTGCCCCAGATCGGGAATGGTACTACCCCACAGATTGGTGCCGTTCTTGAAAAATGTGCCCGACTGCCAAAAGTGAATTCAGCCATTGCCAGCTCAGCCACCTGCCACCGAAGAGGCAGCAACCCAGAATGGAGGTGCCTTTCTTTTCGTGTTCAAGGTTCGTCTATAGCAGCATTAATGTTTGGCTCCAGCAGCATCCGGTTTGGCTCCAGCAGCATTCAGGTTCATCAGCCCAGCAGGTTTGAAGAAGATTTCTAGTCTGTGTGCAGTAGGAGGTCATGGAAATGTCTGATCCAAAAATGTCATCTACCCAGCAGCTGAAGATCATCAGGCCACAGCACCAGAGGTGATGTTGACATCCTTTTGTTATCAGAAACTGGTGAGAGACCTTTTTCATTTTTATTTAACTGTGTCCTGCAAAAAAATGGAAGACTCTATGTAATACAACCTCCAGTAGCTTTACATCTAGACTGCAGTGCTTGCAGCCTTGTGCCTGTTCCAGGACTGTGCTTCAGCAGACTTTGGCCTAGGAGAGACTGTTGTAGTGCTTCAGCACTCTGGACTCCTCCTTAGATTGGGAATTTGCAGGGACACCCCCAAATGTTTTTGCAAGTGTCTTTATGTTTTCTATTTTTGTACTTTTGTAGAAAATACTTTAAAAAAATGCTTTTGGGGCTTGTGCAGTATTCAGTGGGAGGGTTTTGGTCACTGTTTTTGGCTTTACAGGTTGTAGTTGTTTGCAGAAATGTTTCTGCAGTGTTTTCTTTTGCAGGTGTTCTTGGAAAAAGACAAGAAAACCTGAAGAGGATTGGTGGGACTCATCAGAGTCCTTCCTTTGTGTAGAATTGTTAGGCTTGTGTAGCTGTTTAGTGCAATGTCTAACCGTTTTTGTTTTACAGGTGTGTGGGTGTAAAATGATTTTGTTTTTTGGGGGGATTTGGGTACATGGTAGATAGCATAGGTCAGTTTTTCCCCTAGATGGTTAGGGGGAAGGCAGGTTGGAGGTCCTGATTCCTGATTCTAGCTCACTCCTACTGGCTATTGCCAGCCACGCTTCATTAGTTATCTTGGCCTTAATTTTTCATTGGTACCCCTTCCTCCCACAAGATCCACTCATTTCCTTGGCCCGCTCAAGGAATTGTTGCAAATCCTGTGTTTATTACTGGTAAAAGGAAATATCTCCACATTAAGAATGCCATCTGCGCCTATCCTTCTCTATAGTTGCCTTATATTACTTTGTTATACTCTACCCAAAATTTCGGTTTGCAACTCGGACAAAGGCCAGTTTCCCTCCTCTATCATCTACCAAGATATAGCTTCCCACATTTGACCATGGCATCCTACATCAGGGACGTCTCCTCTATGGTCATGCCCCTCCTCCCACCAGGCCATAAGTATAGAACACGTGCAATTCCCAAGGATGGTGTCGGCTCTATCAGTTCTCTATGTTTTATCCCAAGCAAATAGCAATCCTGCCCTTAACACAGTCACCGCTAAACCAATGTACGCTAGAAGGAGTAACAAAAGAATATTTAGCAGGCTAAGACACCACCTTAAAAAACTACTACTGCTTCTCCTACTCTGTTCAGGAAATGTTGAATTAAACCCAGGTCCACCTATTTCTCTGGACGCCCCTGTGGACCTCCCTCAATATAAAGGGATTAGCTTTCTCCATATCAATGTCTGTAGTTTGCTAAAGAAGATTGACTCTATACAGACCTAGGCTCTACATGCATCTCCTGATTTCTTCATGATAACTGGATCCTGGCTCACACCCTCGACCCCGGACAAATCTATCAACTTACCCGGATATATCATCTACCGCTGTGATAGACCGACTAGAAGGGGAGGGGTTGCAATATATGTCAAAAGCAAATTCAAAGTCACAGTCTTTGACTGTACCTCAAAGGCTAAGGAATTTGAATGCCTTGCTCTAAAATTATCACTTTCCAGCGAGAAATCACTCCTTATAGCAGCATACTACCGACCACCACCTGGTGGCTGGGCACTTCTGCCACACCTTCAAAACCTTCTTGACTCTGCTAATACTGAATGTATTCTAATGGGGGATTTCAATCTGAATTGGAATGATGACAGCTCTAAGAAACTGAAGGATCTATGCGATGTTAATGGTCTGTTACAAATGGCGACTGCTATAACCATACCTAACAGAAAAAACCCTCAGCGCAGCATCCTCCTGGACCTTATGCTAGTAAACAAACCTCACACTATCTCGCATACTGGAGTATTCTTCAATGATATAAGCTACCATTGTGCTACTGCCTGCATCAGACATCCTTCCCAAATAAAAACGGCCTCCAAATTCAAACCAAAAAGATGTCTGAAAAAGTTCTGCCAGTACACTTTCCTGAAAGATCTAAGCAACATTTGTTGGCAGGATTTCTATCTAGCCCCCACCTTTAACGAGGCATTTAACATCTTTCACAGCCTCTTACTGGGGCTAATGAACAAACACGCCCACTAAGACTGATCAAATCAAAAAATAAAACTCCTGGCTGGTTCTCTCCCATCCTGAAGAAAGCACTTAGGGATAGGGACTACTGGTGGAAAAAAGCAAGGAAATCCCACCTGAAGGCTGATTGGTTATCATTCTGTACCACTAGGAATGCTTGTACCAAGCTAATTAGGTCAGAAAAAGCTAGGTACTTCCAAAAAGAACTAGAAGACAATAAAAACAACTCTGCCAAATTTTGGAACATCCTCAAAGAAGTCGAAGGTCAGTCCACTGCAACACCCCTTCCAAACAAAATTGTGTCTGATGGTACCACCTATACAGACAAAGCTGATATACTAGAGAAGCTTAATGATCACTTTGCCACTGCAGGGCTTGCCTTTGACACCTCACCTATCAGCAAACTTAGCCCGGCAAGAGACTACACTTTTGGCTTCACTGATAATCACAACCTTAACCAACCGCATCCCACTCCCTTCAGCTTCCTCACAATTACGTTCAAGCAAGTGGAGGACCTCCTCCTTTCTCTGGAAACAAAAAATAGTGTGGGTGCAGATAATATTGAACCTTACTTCCTAAAACTTGGCCATACCTATCTGACCACCCCCATTACACACTTATTCAACACCTCTCTGATTCAAGGTGAGCTACCTGTCTTGTGAAAAACTGCCCACATCCTACCATTATTCAAGACTGGGGATCCGAGTGATCTGAACAACTACTGGCCTATTTCTATACCATCCGTCCTCTCTAAATTACTTGAAAAAATTGTCAACATCCAACTTAGAGAACATTTGGATTCACAAAAGTTGCTAAACCCGTCTCAGTCCGGCTTCAGAGACAAACACAGTACAGTATCGGCTCTTGCCAAAGTAACTACAAACTGGCAAATGGCCTTGGACTCTAACAAGCATGTATTTGCCCTCTTCCTTGATCTAAGTAAGGCCTTTGATACTGTGGATCATACCATCATGCTTACTGCACTGAGTAACATCGGACTTGATAGTTCTGCCATTAAATGGTTCACCAGCTACTTAACCAATAGGTTACAACAAGTCAAAGCCATATGATATCTGTCCCCACAAAAATCCTTGTTACGAGGAGTCCCACAAGGCTCCATCCTGGGCCCTATCCTCTTTGCAATATACATCAATAATCTGGACTCGTAGCTGGGCACAGCAAATGTGCACTTATTCGCAGATGATACTGTACTCTATACCACAAATTCATCCTTGGATCTGGCCCATGAGTACTTACAGAAAGACTTCGTCACCCTCCAATACAACCTTCTCACTCATAAGCTCCTCCTCAATGCCAAAAAGACTAAAGCAATGATTCTCTCACCAAAGTCTACTTCCGGATGTCCACATATCACACAGATCCGAACACTCTTAGATGAACCCCTTGAAGTAGTTGATACCTTTAAATACCTAGGGTTCTGGCTGGATAACAAGCTCAACTTTCTGTGCCACTTAAATGAAACCTCGAAGAAACTAAGACAGTGATTAGGTTTATTCTATCGCATTAAACACCTACTCACGTTAGAAGCCAAAATGAGACTAGTACAAACTACATTCCTACCTATACTGGATTATGCTGACTTCCTTTACAGTCATTGCCCCTCAACGATGCTAAACAAACTGGACACCCTTTACCACCGGGCTTTAAGATTTATCTTAAATCTTCCCCGTAGTACACATCACTGTTGTCTATACCAGGTTTCGGGATGGACCTCCTCTCAACTAGAAGAAAAGGAATGCTCTCCTCTGGTTTTAGAGCATTATCTGATAACCTCCTGTATACATCTCGAACATCTTCAAAGCGGGCTAAAGGTTCATATGGCCTGAGAGGCTTCTCCTCTTAATCTGCTTCCAGATTCCTGAGAGTGAAACTACCTTGGCTCAGCAGCAATCAACTTTCACTTCCATCACTTTGGAACACTATGCAAGACTCATTAAAATTATCCTCACTTCCAAGCATTTTCACATTCAAAGCTCTATTAACAGATTATCTGAAGGAATCGTGCAACTGTTTCAGACGCCGATGACCCCTAAGCCCCAGGTGCCACTCTCAAATCCTCTGCCTAAGTATCTCATCCACCCCACATTCCTAACAACAGAAACCTAGGACCTACAAGCCTAGTTCCCTTAATCCAAGATGGCCCTGCCTATTCTCTACCTTTTACCTATTCTGGCGTCCCTTTGGCTGCCTACACTTTCACCCCAATTTCTACCCTATTCCTTAATACCTCCTTTTTTTATCATTTAGGTATGAGCTCTTACTTAGCGGAGACTATATGGGATTGTTGTCTCTTCTCATTTCAATAAAGCTTATCATTATGTACCTTTGCATGTTAATTATGTTAATTGGTATGTATAGGCCCATATTGACCAGCACCTTCACAATTTTTTTTCTTTTTTTTTTTTGGCACCGTTGTCCACCGTAATTGTAATCTTATGAAGTGTACTTTATTGTAGTAATGCCTAGGACCACCTTGAAAATGAGCTTGCTCAATGGTGTTTATGCCTGGTTAGATAAAGTGATTGATTGATTGATTCCGGATATAGGGATCATCAATGCTATCTGGTAGGACATGCTTCAGGCAGTTTCTTGCAGCCACTGAGGATCCATAGATAGTACAGTAGTAAGATAGGAACTGAAGTTTCTTCAGTGGCCCTCTATCCTTGGGTGTCACCTGCCTGTGCCTGGCACAAGGTAAGGGAGGACTTGATCAACCCTCCCCGTAGTGGGGATCAGAGGTAGGATGGCCTAGTGCTGGGTGAGGGAATGACTGTGGGCAGTCATTTACCAGGCAAGGGGTTAGTGTAACCACCCAGTCTGTGGGTTACTAGAATCCTATCAGTATTGTTGTTAGTAAGGCAGCAGGCAGCTATTAGGGAGTTCATTAGGGGCTCTTTACATAATTACATCATTGTTTACTCAGCTAGCCTGAGGGAAGAATGAGGAGGTAATTTAGAACTCTCGCAGCAACATAAGCCACACTGTATGTAGAGCTGCTCTGGGGAGCTTAGAATGCAACATCAGTCAGTTTGAGTTTTATTTGAACATATTGGAATTACAATCCTTTGAGTCAGAGACTCCTTTACAAAAGCTTCACGTCAGATAACAAACATCATACATGGTAACAAAGTACAAAGCAGGGTAACATAACATAGGCAGTGGCTACAGGAAAGGAATAGTGCATTAATCAAGGCATATACATTCATAGGACAGAAGAACAATGCAAATAAATTCTGAGATAAGGTACAGCTGTGTCTAAGTTAGGCAGGATGGGGATCCCTTGTTATGAGTAAAAGGTTGCAATAGCGACAAAACAGGGACATAGTCTAAGAATGGACGGGGCAAGAGGGGGGAAGAGGCCCTGTCAGGCTGGGGCAGGGGGCTAGTGACATTCACAAGTTTGAGTTCTAAGTAGAGAGTTGTGGAGTGAGGATGTGAGAGTGGCAGAAGGCCTGCCAGTGGGCTCTGACAGAGAGCCCAGGATTTCTCACCCTAGTCGTGTCATTTCCAACTTCCAGTTGAAATACTGGAGAGAAGGGCTACAACAGGATTTTGTGGTTTCTGCTCTTGTGAAGTGAAAGGATCTGCTTGTTCTCTGTGGAATCAAGTGTCAATCCCCTGAATGTTCTGAGGTGTTTTCAGCTGCCTTGGTATAAGACCTGAAATAGACAGTGTGGATCAGCTACCCAAAAGAGTGCCTTTCCTTTTCCTTTTGGTCGTTACATGCCAAGGGACGGAACAAGTTCTGTGAGTACTGGAATGGATACTAGATCTCCAAATGTTCTTAGTGGAGTGGATAGTCTAGGGTGCGTGTGCCCATAGATAAGGCTGGATCTCACCTGTCAGTGCCACTAGTCTCACCAGTGTGAGTGAAGAAAGTTAAACTGTGGATCCCAGTGAGTACAGTTTATTTTCTCTGTGTCACCCCAGTGTTGTGACGAGTAAAGTATGGGACCTCTAGCATTTCAGTGGAGAATGGGTGTTTCAATGCTGTAACCCTGAAGAATGGCATAGTCTGTCAGTTGGGGCCAAGGGTGGGAGGAATGCTATCTAAGTGCTTACAAGGCAGGGCTTCCAGGTTTGTATAGGGCACCGGTATTTTTACCTGAGTGAGTGGCCATGCTGCAGGTTAAGGTGTGTGGCTGAGTTTTCACATAATTGCACCTATGTTCAAAAGTAGTTTGGAGTGTGTGGCTTAGATTTCACTAAATAACACTCATGAGAAAGAAAGAGAGATGTTCATGTGCATGGCCCAGCGTCCACAGATGCACTTTGAGGAATTTGGGAAGATGTTTCTGTTTTGTTCATGAATTGTACTGCAGTGCAAGGAGAGTTCTTGGATTTTGTACTTGTCCAGCCTGGACCAACCTTGGAGTTCCACTTCAGCTTTACTTGCCATCTTTGAATAAAGCCATATTGCACAATCCCAGTCACTGTTATGGACATTCCATTTATTGCTTCTGGTTGTGTGGATTTACTGGGGCCCCCTCAGCAGGTTAGATCAAGCATATACCTAGCAGCCTCCACCCAGGACCAGGGTTGTGTTAATTACACAGGGTTCAAGTTGTTTTTTTCTGTACCCCCACCCCTCTCTTCCTCTAGAAAATGAACCAGATATACATCCTAACGCCAGGGGTGGAACCTACCTTTTAGTAAAGTAATTGATATGCCGGTATATGGGCACCAGTGTGTTCCAGATATTTAGCTTAAGTGAGTGGTACAACTAATGGGGGTGTGTGCACACTAGTTAAAGAAGTGGCCTGTGGATTACACCTATACCTTGATGTGTGCAAGCACTACATCTAGTGGTAAGCGATGTACTATTACATTATGCCAGTGGCAAGGTAGTACATACAGTAAAGGTTGAGTAGGCAGGAACTTACATATAAAACCCCAATTTTTGGCAGCATATGACATAGTTCATGATGGGGTGGTATCAAGGGTACCACCATGGTGTTGTGCTATGCTGTCATATAGTGCCATATATATGGCTAATATGCTAGTGCACTGTGACAATTTCTGTGTCCTCACACATGCCTGGTATAACCTTATGCAGACTTAGTCAATTTTGGAGAGGCTGTGTGTGGCAGGTGACAACCAGCACTGGTGTTGAGAAGTGGCTCAGTGCAAGCTGTTGTCTCACTGCAGCACCAGGGGATGATGGCATGGGTGTCAAGGGGCGGGCGGCCACTATAATATCAGGCTAATAGACTTCAATATCAGTACAGTGATAAGATGAGGGGGGCACTATATTACAGGGCTACTAGACTGTAATACCCACAGCTTCCACTTGCATACTGTGTGACCCTGAGCAAGTCACTTAACCTCCTTGTGCTCCCAGGTCGCTCCTGTAAAAAAGCTTTCAGCTTAGTGTGCTATACCTGGTTAAACAACTAAATAAAAAAAAAATATTGGTTGAGTGATAGAGTGGGGTGGCCACTAGACTACCATGCCAGTAGACTATAATACTGATACAGTGATCAAGGGGTAGTGGGCAGTACACTACCAGGGACATTGTTTACATGACAGGAACAGTGATCAGTCAGGAGCCACTAAAGCACCAGAGGTATCTTTTTACATGACTGGAATAGTATTCAAATGAGGGGGAGGGCATTGTCAATGGCGTGACTGTTTGCTCTTCAGCCTATAATGAGGCCATTATGAGATGCAAATGATCTCATGGTGCATTGCCTGTGCCATGGAATTTTTTTCCATGGGAATTATCAAATATGGGAGATTGCTCCACAGGAGCAATCACCTTTTCCAAGCCCTCACAGCATGTGCTCTTGGTATCCTTATAATACCAGACTGGTGGACACATACCTCATGTGGTCTATAGGGGATAGGGTTTGCAAGGACCGCATGTGTAAGAGTTTGCATCATTTTGCTTCAGACATGTTCCAATATACCTGGGCCCAGATATTCAAACTGTGCCATTCTGAGGCGCAAGCCCCTTCGCTGCTCAAAATAGTTGCGCAGGGGTGTGGCCGGGGCGATATTCAAAGGAGTTGCGCTATTGAGCAACTCCTTTGAATATCACCCAACCACAACTGCGCGGTGGAACTTGCACCACCGCAAGTTGCCAGAGTTGAGCATTAAACTTACTTGATTGGCGCAAGTACCATTGCGCCATCGCCAAATTTCCGATTTTCAAAGGTGACATGCAAATGGGGCCATAATTTATGCAAAGTACGCAGGGGCCATTGCATCTATTTATGGCCCCATTTGCATGCCATTAGCTTGTAGGTGCGCCAATCCCCAGAACTGCGCCTGGCCCCTGCCAAGTGGCAGCCGTCGAGGACCAACGCGCCCTGCAGCCCAATCATGAGCAGTATCGGTATACATTCCCCCACATCTCCGAAGCCCGATCATTGGGCATACAGTAACATGACTCCCGCCACACATCTCCCGAAGCCTGATATCGACGGCATACAGTAACATGACCCCGCCCATACATCTCCGAAGCCCGGTCGCGGGCATACAGTAACGAAGCCCCCGCCCACATCTCCCGAAGCCCCATCGCGGGCATACAGTAACTGAGCCCCCGCACACACATCTCCGAAGCCTGATCGCGGGGAGAGCTGTATCAACCCCCAGTGCCCGATCACGGGCAGAATGTAAAGCCCCCAACCCGAATATCTCACTGATGGTCCAGTGGACGTAATGCCCGATCGCGGGCAGAATGTCAAGTTACAACCCCCAAACATCTCCCTGGTGTCTAGTGTCCCCCCACCCACCCCGTGCGGCCCTACGGACAGTCAGTCGGTGGGGCGGCAGCGAGTGGAATGCCACCGCCCACGGCTGCCGGAGGCAGGTGGAAGGGCTTTGTGGGTGGGTGGGGGACACTAGACACCAGGGAGATGTTTGGGGGTTGTAACTTGACATTCTGCCCGCGATGGGCATCACAGTCCACTGGACCACCAGGGAGATATTCAGGTTGAGGAGGGCTTTACATTCTGCCTGTGATCGGGCACTGGGGGGTTGATACACGTTCTGCCCACAATCGGGCTTGGGAGATGTGTGGGAGGCATGTTACTGTATGCCGCGATCGGGCTTTGGGAGATGTGAGGGAACATGTACTGTATGCCCGCTGATCGGGCTTTGGGAGATGTGGGGGGGCATGTTGCAATGTATGCCCGATCGGGCTTTGGGAGATGTGTGGGGCATGTTGCTGTACCCGCGATCGGGCTTTGGGAGATGTGGGCGGGGTCATGTTACTGTATGCCTGACCATCGGGCTTTGGGAGATGTGTGGGTGGGGTCATGTTACTGTATGCCCGCGATCGGGCTTCGGGAGATGTGTGGGCAGGGGTCATGTTACTGTATGCCCATGATCGGGCTTTGGGAGATGTGTGGGCAGGGGGTCATGTTACTGTATGCCCGCAATCGGGCTTTGGGAGATGTGTGGGCGGGGGGTTGTTTTTACGTTCTGCCCGCGATCGGGCTGGTGGGGGGGCACAGGGACCGAGTTGGGGGCCAGCCAGGGGTGGCAGCTGCTGTGTTGCACCCTGCAATACAGCAGCTCACCTGTGGGTGGCCCTCAACATGATCCCGCTTAGCTCAAGGTTGTGCAGGCGCCAGGTTGGGGGTTGCATGCAACTCTACAACCCGACTGAATATCGGGTTGCGCAGTTATACATAGTTCCTCCCTCCTGTTGAGCATGCATTCATTTGCATGGCGCTGTTGCGCAACCTGTTGTCAGTGGCGTAACTGCCTCCTGCTGAATATCGCAGAATGGCGCATTTTTGGACTTGCGCATGCACAACCCTGTTGCGCATGGCGCAACCCTTTTGAATATCTGGGCCCTGGTGTTTGCTTCTGGTACAAATTTGCTCCTGGAGCTAAGTTTTACCAAGCTCTATTCCCTGGCTTGGAAAATCATGGCCATAGTGTACCTGCTAAACTCTGGAAAACCTACTTTCACAAATATTATAAACATAGTGTACCACTGCAATTGTGGTGAACCTGCTCTCAGAAATACTGAAACATATATTGTACTTTCAAAACTGTGGAAAACCCACTTTTAAAGATACTTAAACACTTATAATGCCTTCGAAAGTGTGGACACATCCAGAAGCAAATGATTTGATACCTTTTATTGGACCAACATAGATGTTACACAAAAAAGAACAAAGTGCTCTAGCTTTCGATCCAACCAGGTCCTTCTTCAGTAGCTTTATCACCTGGTTAGTCTGAAAGCTGGAGCACTTTGTTCTTTTTTGTGTAACATCTATGTTGATCCAATAAAAGGTATCAAATCATTTGCTTCTGGATCTGTTCTTACAAGGACCAATATGGCAACTACACTATTTGTTCGAAAGTGTGGGAAACTGCTTGTGCAAGTAATATCTTCTGAGGAGTGCCTAAGGCTACAAAACCTGATGCCAACCAAAAAGGCAAAAATACAAATACTCACAGAAGGCAGCTCACAGCCTGGACATCAGATTTATACATATGTTGTGCATGAGTTAAAATGTTTTATTCATTTAAATAGCAGCACAGCCATGTCTCTTCCCCCCCCCACACACACACTTTTGCAAATACTTAAACATACAGGGTGGCATTTTCAAAAGAGATCAGAAATGGCACCATTTCATCAAGATGTGCAAATATGCATCACAAAGAGGCAACATTTAATTTCACCATATTTTCATAGCTGTGTCAAAACTGACACATATGCTTGCGTCATAATTGAGGTGCAAATATGGGCTATATCACAGTTGCATCCCCTTTGTATAACTTTTGTGTCATTAATCTGGATGCCAGTGCAGGCACATCAAGATGTGGTGTAACCATCTTCTAATGGTAGCATGACCTTTTGATACAGATGCAGCTGCGACTGGCAATACAAAAGTAACACAACTTGTTGTTGCGTCCATCTCAACACTTTGAAAATACAGACCCAGTGTATCTCTGAAATCCTTATTAAAGGTGATCTGAACAGCATCTGAACTTCAGGTGCAGTTGTGGTCAGTACATCAATGAGCTTGAAAATTGTGTCCACAGAATATATGTGAATCTTAAAAACATGCTTTTATAAATACTTTGTACTGTTTGGTAGTAGGGACTGGTTTCACATTTTCTTCATTTTCTAACAACACCTAAGTACAGCTAATAAAAGCTATATCAGAGTGTAGACATACTTGCTACCCAGTGTATACAGTACATGAAAAAGAACTGCAGTGATGTTTTTCAACACAAACGTGTATGTACATGTATGTGCTGTTGTACACATATATTTTAAAAAAAAGTAAGGAAAATCATTGTAAAATAATATTAAAGCAAAGGTTAGGTCTGAGGCTTAATGCAGCAAAAGGAAGGAAATTTGACATTAAGGTTAAAAAAAGACAAGAAATTCGCCTGTCCCTTGGTGAATCTGTGGTGAGGGGTTCTTTAGAGTTTGAATGATCATGTGACGTGGATCTGGTGGTTCCCTCACTTCAGTGCTGTCTCTTCAAGAATTGACATGCTAGTATTTTTCTGTGCCTGTAAAGGCAGTGACAAGGTTATGGCAACCCCAGTGCTGCATCATTCAAACCGCTATAAACACCCCACCTCAGATTCATCAAGGGTCAGCAGAATTTTATTTTACCTTAACATCACATTTCCTTCCTTTTGCGGTATCATGCTTCAACTATAACTGATGCTTCACTGTTATGTTATATTGTGTTATAACAACAAGACATGACTGAGCATTGAATGTATGGAGTTATTGCATGCCCAGCTGCATAATGAGGTAAAAAGCAATTATACCAAGTGCCTTTCCACTTGGAAGTGCATTCACTCAAGACAACAATTATTCTGGAGTGTCTTATTGCACTTATAAAATGTGTAAGCTGAAAAAAAACAAAAAACAATGACATCTTTTTTGATTAAAAACAAGTATTTGGGCCAGGTCTATGGTGCCAAGTGATGGGGATCATTCTGGCATGCTGGTGACCCAGGTTTGCACCCCGAGCCCAGGACATTGGGAGTGGAGGCCAGCAGGGAGTGCTCAAGAGTATCTCTTACACACTGTCTCCAGAGGGAGGAAGGATGTTGCATCGCTTGTTTACAGCTCCTGATGGTGGCTGCTGTTAGTGTTGATGATGCTGTGGGTGACCACACACTGTTGGGCACCCCCCCCCCAACCAGGCCAGCCACAAGCATGCACAGCCAATAGGGGAGGGGTGTGGGGGAGGCCAGGAAAAAAAACAGGAAAAATGTCTGCCATGGCCCCAGATGACAGCCTCTCTACACCGCCCCAGGTCATGCAGCACAGACCATTCCTGCCTCCTGCTAGGGATCGGGTCGGAAGCAACAGGCATGCCTGATGGGTCAGACCTAAGGGTCTAATGGGTGATAAGCAGCAGAAGCTATTATTGCCTGGGCAGATGGGGGTGGGGGGGAGTCCAGCATAAGATCCTCAAGGAGTGGGGTCACAGCAGTCATGGTGGGAAAAAAATGGTATTCTCTTTTGTTTAAAGTATAAAGTAGTCCCTCTTTACCTGTTAATCATCTGTCCTTTTGCATATTTGATACATGGAATGTCTGTTTATTATGGAATACAGGAATTCAAACCTTTGAAGGATTCATCTGGCATGTTCCCCTCACAACAAAAGGCCTTATGTGGGGTGAAGGTCTCAGTTTTATTTGTGGCAGGGGATACGGCAAAGATTGCCCTTTCAAACTGGGAAGGATAGGAGGGTGATTCTTCATCGTCACCATAGAAACATCAAGATTTCAAACTCCGAAAAGTGCTTTACTTTTCTTAAAGTAATTTATGTGAAAGGAGATGATAATGAAAGGAAGAAACATATAATTATTTTATTTTAACATTTAAGGAAGTTATACTTTTTAAGGCTTTATTAAAGGTTTCCAGTGTGTACTGTAGAAGTGGCAGCCATGTTTGTGATAGAAACTGTTTTCATGTTTTTCTAGGTGCAGTTCCACCATATATTCTTCAACTTTGTGGGCTTGGAGGGGTTATTATAAATAGATAGGATAGTGTATTGGAGCGCATACATAACAACACTGTTCTTACACTGAGTGGTTACCATGACAACAAGGACCTTGAGTGGAAAGCTCAAGAAGTCCCTCTGTCATCATGGTAAACACAAGATTAAAAATAGCAATGTTGTGTATTGGGGCTCTCCTACACTATTCTATATAGAGTATGGTTTAAAAAAAATTGTTTGCTTTTTGTGTCTGTTAGCATAAGGGTTTAAACTCTGCCACCAACACTTCATCACCAGCCAGCTTGCGCACATGACACTTAAGCCACCCACTGTCCAATAAACAAAGCTGAAGGGGGTCTTTTGCATTGTGATGCCTCTACTAACACAGAACAAAAAGTTATTCCGTGTTAGTAGAGATGTCACTACTGAAGCAGAATTACTTTTTCAAATGTATGGATCTCCATACACAAGAGCTTTCCATCATACGGTATAAGGGACTTTGCCTGGACTGTCAGAAGGAGCTGGATTCTAGCGGGTGGCAGGATGGGGATAATTATTTTTAAATGTTTTTGAGGTGGGAGGGGCAGAGATGGGCACACAGTTGGTGGGGGGGCAGTGAAATATTAAGAAAAAGTTGTTTTTAAAGATGTATTCCTTGCATAGTTCTTCACCTGACAGAAATATACATGTAGTGACACTTCATCGGCACTTTTTCTGGTGAAGTGCGCACTGCATAGACTGGGCTAAATATGCACCTCCCTGATCGAAGAGCTATGGGAAATGGTAGTTTGCACTACTCAAAATTCGGAAATGTCAGGAAGAATTTCACAAAGTCAAGTTTCAGATGATCATTCAGCCTCCTGGCTGCTTACAGACAGAAGATTTACAGAATTTTGTTGATACAGTAGATTAATAAAAACTGACAGGGGCAGACAACATTGATACGTTTTCCAGTACATTATTATTTTTACTGCATCCATCAAAATTATGATACTTGAAGTCCTTTTTTTCAGTGTTCAGTGCCACCAAAAGGCCAAAACAATGCTGGCACAAATACTGATTTCTGAAATGACGCCAGAAACTAAATACTTTCACATTCTGCATCGGCTGTGTTGCCCAATCCAATCACTTCTTGTTGCAGAGAGATCAGTTGAGCACCTTTACAGTCAGAGGGGTGCACAGAATAAAAGATGAAATTAAATAATGTGTTATTTTGCTGACTTTCCAAAAGAGGCAACAGAGAATGATAACAGCATTTTGTTCAACTGATTTTTTTTTCACAGTAAAATGCCTAAAAGGGTACAAATACAAACACTGACAGATACACTGCAGGAAATCCTTTATAATAAATCATGGTTGTTTTAAAACCCAAGAGAAATAATAAACAGCTGGTATCAGTTTAAACGACCAAGATAAAAGTTTACAGGCATCAGAAACAAACAACAAAAAAAGACTATTTACAGTTTTTTTTAGTTCATATCTCTACATAGCCAGTGTACATTGCAAAGTACAACATTCATGGTTAATGAAATCAACATATGTGTGTGTGAGAGTGTCTGTGTGTGTGTTTTGAGTGTCTGTGGCTAAAGCTTGTGACCTAGAGACTACAAATACAGGGCTAGCAGATGCAGGGTTTCCTCTGCTCAGACACACCATTCTGTCCATGACAGCTGCCTTCTGCCTTGGGCTTTACAATAAAAGCACCCATCAGGGTTTCAGCTGCTGACACAGCTGAAGATGCCCCTCCTCATCTCCTTTTGGAGGACTCGCATCGCAGATTGAGTGTGCTTTCTTCCTTCTCCTCCTCCTCCTCCTCCTCCTCCATGTTCATCTCTTCCTGCTGGGTGGAAACCTTCATTGCTAGGAGAACTGAATGGAGGTATATCAACATCCTCATCAGAGTCCATATCTTTTGCTGCTGGTTGTCAGGAGCATCCTTCTTGAGCATGTTTCTTTGGCTATGACTGTGGTGTTTTGGGCTCTCTTCCATGTCTCCTTTGTGGCGTTGATCCTACTGACATCCAACCCCGACTCTGCAGTCTCTGCCCTTTTCTGAAATTTCTTCGGCGCTTTAGCTTGTCGGCCACCTTTTGGCTTTTGTTCTACAGTTTCACTATCCATTATTTCCTCCTCCCATCCTCTTCTGCTAGAACTGCTTTAATTCTACCCCTTTTGGCACCCTTTCCCACAGTCTCTTCTTTGGGATTCCCTCCAGTAGCAGACTTCGAGGTCGTCCCCATCACCCCTTCTTTGGTGGGCTGTTCTGCTCATCTTCAAACTCTAGTGAATCCTCCTTAAGACTTTTCTCTTCTGGCCAGGGCTGATCATCAGATTCTAAAGTTAATGCAACTGCTGCTCCTCATTTTCTACCACACTGTCCAGTCTTCTGTTTTGGTTCTTGCCCCGGTTTTGACATGTCCTCTTTGTTTGTTCGGTCGTCCTGGTCTATAGCAGCTGCCTTCTTTCGGCCCCTGGGTTTCTCCCCTTTACTTCTCATCAGAGTGAAGTCATTGCTCTTGTCTAGATTCTTTCCTGACATGGGAGAACCCATCATTGAGAAGTCCTCATTCTCAATGTGATCCACTTCAGAGCTGTCAAGCCTTCTTTTACTCCTCTCAAGAGAGCTGGGGTTAGAATTGCTGCTGGTATTGCTTATTTTCTCCATCCATGAAGATTTTGACTGTGAGTGCTTATGGCTGATGACAGGGGTTTATTACCTACTCCAAGAACATTGGCTGCTTTTGGCTTTCCAGGAGTGAATAAGGATTTCATTTGTGCAGGCACATAATTTTTGGCGTTGCTGAAATTCTTGTCAGGCTGAAAGAAAAATCAGGCAGGAAGCACTGGGTCTTTAGGGAATTCCAGACTGTAAGTTGTAAGTTGGGGAAATATGGAGTGGGAGAGCTGAGAGAGAGTTGTGTTGGTCAGAGGTTCACTACGCACTCTTTACTTTGTGGAGTAAAGTAAAGAAGCAGGAGAGCAGTTCCTTTGTGTTTTTATGAAAAGGTATGCCACCGTTGCCTTACTGTCTGCTCTCTTACCAGAAAAGCTTATTGTGACTGACCATCGACGTTGCATATCTCTTGTTTGTTTTTGCTCTATCTTGCAGCTGGGGTCCCCCCGCGACCATGAGCTATAGTCTTTGGCTGCGGCTGCTAGTGTCAGAAAGAAAGAAATGGCCCCACCGGCCTCTCACCAGGGGCGACGAGTTGCCAATGGCCCCCAAGAGGGTGGGGCTAACAGGGCCACCCACCAGCCAAGGGAAGAGGTGGCCCCCCAAGCAAGTGGCCCTATCAGAAGAGCTCCTCAGAGAGGGCTGGCCCTGATGGCTCCAGCAAGGAGGGGCAAGGCAGGGCTTTTAAGGAGCAGTCCCAGAGGATTTCACCCTCCTGGAACCGATCCTCACAAAGAAGTTTTTGTTTTTCGCTCCTGCTGCTTTCACCTCCAGGGTTCATGGTTATCATGCCTGCCACACCTTGCTAACTACAGCTGTGCCTGTCGCCAGCCAGCTTAAAACAAATTTTTTCCACTGTTGCAGCCCCGGCCGTTTCCCTGTTGCACCACTGCAGCCCTTTTCATCGTGTTCAGTGTGAGAGTTCTTCCTTTGTCTTCCTTCTTGTACAGGTAAGTGCTCTTAAAAATCCCCTGCCTTTTCAGCCAGCAGGCCAGGTGTGCTCCTTCAGTGCCATAGGATTTCGTATTGTTGTTCAGCTAGTAGGCTCTGCCACTCTTCCCCCCTTTTTCTTCCTGTCCCTTGCTCTGTCAGTTCCCCTGGCCATCTAGTTTCTCTTGCCCGCTTGTCCTCCGTGGGCCTCCCTGTGCCCTCCTACCATGTAGTGCCCTGCTTTGGCACCTCCCCGGTTCACAGGCCCATTTGTTTTGTCATCCCCCACCCCACCCTTCTCTCGCTGGCCTTCCCATTTCCTTTATTTAATCCATTTCCCTTTTCTCAGGCCCTGGCCTTTTCCCCCACTCCTTTGCCTTCCCCGCCAGCCTTCTGGTTTACGGGTTTGCCCTCCGGGCAGCAGTCTTCCCCCTGCCCACGTGGCCACCTTCGCTTCATCAAGGTTTTTTCCCCCCCTGCTCTTGGGTTTTCCCTGGTGCATCTCTCGCCATTTAGCCTTTTAATTTTTCAGCTTTCTAAGAGAGTAATTTTTTTTTCCTTCTCTCGGCAAAATCATGGCACATTTTAATTATCCTGCAGAACCCTGAAAGAAACGGGTTAAGCTTTGCTGTTTCTTTGCGTATATCTTGTTACTTCACTTGGCTTTAGCTGCTTCCTTTTCGAGTGCTTTTCTCCCTCAATTTCACTCCTACTCCAAATGTACCCCTCTGGGTGTCCCATCCCTACTAACAGATCTTGGTGTTTGGGCCCAATTAAAAACTTTACCAGCCAGATAAAACTGCTCGTTCCTGTTGAATTTTCTCTGCTTACATTATGAGACCTCAGAGTCTTGATTCTGTAAACTTTATTTAGCACCTTCTTTCTTTTAATAATCTCTGTAGAATCTTTAAATCTGGACTGTTCTTTCTATGATCTTTTAATTCCTTTCTGGATTTGCTGGGAATTACATTTATTTTCTTGCATTTGAACTAATATTAACACTCCGGCAGTGCCTCTTCCCATTCGCCCTTATCAGCACTCCAGTATTTTCAACAACCACCCCTTTTTCTTTATTTAATTGTTCTCTCCCAGCCCCCCCATGCAGGCCACTTTCCTCGCTAGGCTGCTCCCCCCTGCCGCCTTCCTCCTTGCACCCCTTCCATTCAGCCTCCCAGTCCTCAAGGTCCACTCTATCCCGTGTATAAGTTTTCCCCCTCCAGCAGTCCCCCCCACTTTTTAATTCCAGTTTTACTAAAGATTTCCTGCTTATCAGCTTTGTGTTTTGGGCTTTAAGAAAGTAAAGTTTTAATTGTCTTACTTTTGGAGGCTGTCTTTTCTCAGGCTCGAATTTTAAGTTTGCTCATTCAATCTGTTAGTAAATCTCAATAAATGCCAATGAGAGCCTCCAATCACAGATCCTAGCTGACTGCTCAGTCATATAACTGCCGGTTCAAAGACTTAACAGTAAAATACAGTATGAGTGTGTGCCACTACTATAGTATCTAAGTTTTTTTTTTTCAGTAATCTCTTATTATGGGAATTTGTATCTTAGAGGCATTACTCACCTCCGCTGTATTGCATAGGGGTGGGGAAGGGGCAGGTATAGGGGAATTTAACATCAAGCAGGGTTGGATAGAATTAAAGGGGGTGCGTCTTTTTTTTTTCTTTCCTGGCCAATAAGGGGGGGAAGGGGTATTATCGGTATGTAATTGTTTTTTTTTTTCCCACTTTTAGCTTTGGTTGGTGTCTTTAATAATTTAAGGGGTTATTTGGAGCCCGAGCTAGGGAGAATGTTAAAATGCTAGGCATTAAACAGTCCCCCCCCACCCCGCGGTCCCTGCATGAAAATATTAAAAAGGATCACCTCCAGCCGTGCCCCACCGCACGAACGGTTGGTTAGATTGCCAACTGGTAGAGGGCATTTGGAACATGGGCAGGAATAACAAATGTTTTTCTCTCAGTAGGTATCGCCTAGCTTAGCACCGCTTTGCCCCTTAAAATCAATAACTGAAAATGGCTGAATCTCAGAATAATCAGGTTCTGGACAGCCAGGTCCCCCCAAATTTCTACACCGGCACAGGGTTCCGGTCAAGACCTTTCAGGCTAGGAAGCCAGACACAATCTGTGGAACAGGCTACCCCAGCACAAGGGCAGGACCAAGCTTTACATGAGGCCCTGCAATGCCTAAAGGATATTGGGGGGTCGGATTGGCTGGCAGCTGTATCCAGGCTGGAACCAGAATTACTGATTGCCCATCCAGGTGAGCAACAGCTGCCAGAGGCAGACCCTCCCACTACAGCAGAGCACAGACCTCCAGGCCAGGCTGAGGAGGAGGGGCGTCCACCTAGGTGCAGCCAGCCATCAGCCCAATTATTGGAATCTGTGGCTCAGAAAAAATCTGGAAATAGAAAGGGGCAAGGTAGGCAGAGTTAGTGTAAGGCTCAACTGGTGGCAGAGGTGAGCAGAAAGCATACAGAGAAAAAACAGAGTGGTGTCAAGGAGAGCAAGTCCGTGGTCCAGCCCAGGGCAGTGAATGAAGAAATGGAAAAAAAATCTGGCGGTAACAATGGTCCAGCCACTGATCGTTGAGTATGAGGGAGAGCAAGACAGTGATGTGTCAGTAGAATTGATGTGTTCTGATTCTGATAGTGAGGATGAGCAATCCAGTGAGAGCCGGGAACAGCTACCATTGGAATCTGCAATGGAAGAGGCAAAGTATAAAAAATGGAGGAAAACCCTGGAAGATATGGTTAAGGCTACAAAGGTAAGAGAATGGGAATGGAAGAGGGCCAGGTGCTTGGGAAACAGGATGGGGGTCTCCGTCAGTAGACAGAATTTGGTAAAACACAGGGAGTTCAGCAGGGAGAAAAGGTAAACAGCTAGACAGGGCTGCACGGACCTTCGGGGGATAATTCGGTACCAGCAATGCCATAGCAGCAAATATGGCAATACAACCCCTTCATGTGGCCATTTATGTATGGGGGGCCCAGGTAATTTGCCCTCCTCTTGGGCAGCTATAAATCCATGGGGCCCCTTCACTCCTAGTCTCCCAACAACACATCATGGGGGGTATAACTGCTCCCAACACAGGGTCACAAGCATTTTCAGCCAATGAGCCAGGCGAGGGTACCTCCCAGGGCCTAGCAGGATATGAGATGCAGGTACCATTAGATAGCTATGGGTTTAGGACATGCCAGTGGCCAGAACCTGCCACTGTAGGATTCCAGGTCCCAATAGATGGACAAGGGGGAATGGCACAAAGCGGTACAGAGCCCACCAGGGTAGGAATGGAAAAAGCCCTGTCAAGTCACATGGGGGTGGACAGTGGATCAGCACAGGGGTTGAGCCATTGTTGGCTCTGCAACCCCAACCCATTGGTTCCCAGGGGACAGTGGCAGGAGGGGGTAGCAATCAGGGAGCAGCTGTTCAGGTATGAACAGGTGCTGTACCTCCACATTACAACATCCTCCAGCCAACAAAGGAAGTTTGACATCAGGCTTAGAAGTGAGGGAAACCGTTACTTCTCAAACCAGATCTTGTCCCAATAATACAGCTGGTGACACTGTAACTGGCTCAAAAACAACAACACTGGAGCACTGGGCATATGCCAGGGTGGAAGACCCATTGGGGGACCACTTGTCTGGTGCTGTCAGGGAAAAAATTTGGAAAGGGGGATTTATAGACATGTTCTCGTTATTACACAGGGAGATCCTTGAGGTGAATGATGAGAAAAAGAATAAACAGGAGAGGCTACGGTGGCCAAAGAAGCCTTTCACATTTGAGAATTGGGCTTCAGCATTTGACATATTTATGTCAGTTTATGGGATGAAACACCCTGATAAGCTAATTGCTCTGCTTAAATACAGGGATACCATAAAATCTGTACATCTGTCCTTCGATAGATATGCATGGCTAAAATATGATGAGTAATTTCATCTAAAACTATCTAGGCAGCCCAATCTAAAATGGGAAAACATGCACATAGAACTTTGGGTCCACTATATGACATGGGGCCGTCCCAATGTGGTAACCTACACTGATAATGGTCATGTTATTGCCAGACAAATGGGGGACAGTACAAGAAAGAACAGAAGAAGGGGGCAGGGAGGAAGGCATGTTACGACTACAACAAAGGGAAATGCTTTTGTTCCTTTTGTAAATACGGGCATATCTGCAAACAGTGCGGAGGGGAGCACAAGGTTTCAGAATGCACCCAACAATCCTCCAAGAAACCAAGCAATGAAGGAACAGGTGGTGAAAAAAGAAAGGGTCTTGGAAGTTTAGCTAATTCACCAGTACAGTTAGACCAGATGGACCCTTGGCTCGACTACTACCCAGACAGAACAATAGCAAAATATCTACATGACGGTTTCAAGTATGGTTTTAGGTCACCATACAAGGGGCCAAGGGTGAAAACCACAGCTCGCAACCTCAAGTCTGTGAACTTATTTCCCAATATCCTAGAGATAAAAATCACCAAGGAAGTAGAGGCAGGCAGGGTGGAGGGACCATTCGACTACCCCCCAGTTCACAACCTCATGGTATCCCCACTGAGGCTGGTCCCCAAGAAGGTGGAAGGGGAATACAGGCTGATTCATCACCTGTCCTACCCAAAAGGTACTTCAGTGAATGTCTTCATCAACCCAGAGGATTGCACAGTGCAATTCGCAACTTTTGATGTGGCACTGCACCACATACAAGAGCTGGGTCATGGGACAATGATCGCAAGAAGTGACATCAATTCAGCTTTCCACCTATTACCGGTACATCTGAGTGATCAGGATCTACTGGGTTTTAAATTTAGAGGTCAATGGTACATGGATAAGGCTATGCCCATGGGATGCTCCGTAAGTTGTGCAGCCTCCGAAGCATTCTCAACCTTCTTGGAGTGGTCCACCAAAAAGCACACACTGAACACACACATAGTACATTATCTCAACGATTTCCTATTTGTGGGTCCCAAGGGCAGAACCACATGTGCAGATACGCTGTGGGGTTTCATCTCACTCATGGGGTATTTTGGTGTCTCGTTAGGGAGTGAAAAAACAGAGGGCCCCACTACCTGCCTCTCCTACCTGGACATAGAAATAGACTCGGAGGCCATGGTTTCTCGGCTACCACAAGACAAGGTGTCACTTTTGAGAAAACTGTTAGGTGAGATGAGAAAAGCAAAGAAGGTGACCCTACAACAGCTGCAATCTGTTATAGGCCATCTGAATTTTGCTTGCCGTGCAATCCATCCTGGCAGGCCATTCCTCAGGCAGATGGCATCAGCCACTGGGGGACTCTAAAACCATACCACCACATGAGACTGATGCAGGGCATAAAAGCTGACCTGCAGGTATGGGAACTCTCCCTACAGGATTTTAATGGTATCACCATCTGGCAGACACCGGCAGAACAACTATTGGATCTGTACATGGTGACCAATGCTTCGGGTGGTGTTGGCTTTGGGGCATTCTGGCAAGGGGCATGGTTTGCAGGGCGCTGGCCACAAGAGTGGGTATTGAAGGGGCTCACAAAAAACATCACCCTGCTCGAATTGTTCCCTATCATGGTAGCCGTAAGGGTGTGGGGGCATAAAATTCAGAATAAAAAAGTGCTGTTTCACACGGACAACAGGGTGGTAGCAGACATATTGAACTCTCAGACGTCTCATTCTGAAGAGGTGATGAAGGTTCTGCAGGTCTTTGTGTTATGCTGCCTATGGTACAACATCTCTTTCAAGGCACGTCATTTGCCAGGAAAATAAAATGTGATAGCTGATACCCTGTCTTGATTTCAGCTCAAGCATTTCAGGCGGCTAGCCCCAGGGGTGGATCCGCTCCCCACACAGATACCGGAAGCAGTGTGGAGACTTGGGAACCAAGATTGTAGCAACTGGTACAGCTCGCTGTGGCCCACTCAACATGAAGGCGTATGTGGCGGGATGTCCAACAGGACCAGGGCATTTATTTGTACATGGGGATGGAAAAGCTGTCACGAGGCGGCAGTTCACAGCTTTCCTACAAAATGGTTTATGGATGGCAGGTCAAAACCCTACCTCATACACATTGATTCAGAATTGGAGCAGCCACCAAGGCAGCCAGGTTTGGGTTAAAAGAAGAACAGATAAAAGGGGTCAGCAGATTGGGCATCAAAAGCATATATGGGGTACATTAGGCCCCAGCACAACACATCAGGAAGTGACACTGGGGAACCCAGCGCAAGTAGTAACTGAAGCTCAAAATGGTAGAATACTCACATGTTTCTGTTTGTCTTACAGGCATGGCTGCAACATCCCCTTGAATATGGACCATGGATCATTCACACGTGAGGGAGGCCTACACGAGGGCGAAAAAATGGCCTTACACAAGACAGCTGGGCATTCCAAGAAGTCGAGCTGTGATTCAATGGGCTGGAAAAAGGGGGATGAAGTGGGGTGCATTATGTGACATGATTTTTAGATTGGGCTTACATAGTCAACCACCGGTTGCGCTGGTTATTCACTTGGGAGGGAATGACTGGTCACCCTGGGGGCACCCAGATTAATTGGGGAAATTAAGAGGGGATTGGCCCGCTTAAAACAAATGTTGCCTTGCACCATTCTGGCATGGACCAGAATCATACCACTCCAACAGTGGCGTGGTGAGCGAAAGGCGGGAGCCATGGTCAAGGCACGTAGGACTATGAATAGGGAGGTGTCCCATTTTGTGGCCTCACTTGGCATGGAGGTTATCAGGCACTTCCTTATCACCAAAATGGATTAGGGCCTGTACAGCCGGGACACGGGTTCATCTGTTAGAAATTGGTAACGACATTTTTAACAATACCCTCAATGATTTTTGCAAGACCGTAGTATTTGGAAAAAGCAAGATCCCTTGGGCATTAGTGGGAAATACGTGTTGGCAATGTATGTAAGTGGTGGTAATTCATGGCTGACCCTGGGTAAGAGAGGGTCCGGACATAAGAAAAGCTGTGATTGGGTGTCGCCAGGAAGAGGCACAACCCTAGGATGGGTATACTTCAGAGATCTGGGGAGGAGGGCACCCAGGCAGGGCATGCACCGAAATGCTGGGCAGCAATATTCCAAGACAGGGAGTGTGGCCCCGGTGGGCATGCTCCTCATCAAGGGTCTAGGAGGCCCTAAATTTGGGGAAGATGGGGAGGGGACCTGTCTTGTGGGAAGGCATGGCCCTCGACAGGTCTGTTGGACTAAAGGGCCAGAGTTCCCCTCAAATAAGTGGATGAAGAAGCCAGGGTTTCAGCAATACATGAATTGTGGCTGCTCAAGGGGTCTTACAAGATTGGATACTTTATGTATATATATTGAAACCGGATGTGATGTATGTATAGTGATGTATATATATATATATATATTGTAATGTGCATATCTGTCAAATGTAATGTACATATTATGCTGTATAAATTGTTAAGTATTTCATGTAATGTAAACAATTTTTGATTAAGTAAAAAAAGCTGCAGCCTTTTTTGTACCAAAGACAGTGTGGTGTGGTGTGTTATTGATTTGGGGGTCAGCTTTGGGCAATGGCCCCACTGGCCTCTCACCGGGGGGGAGTTCCTGATGGCCCCCCAAGAGGGTGGGGCTAGGAGGGATGCCCTCCAGCCGAGGGAAGAGGTGACCCACCCAAGCAAGTAGCCCTATCGGAGGAGCTCCTCAGAGAGGGCTGGCCCTGATGGCTCCAGCAAGGAGGGGCAAGGCAGGGCTTTTAAGGAGTGGCCCTGGGGAATTTCACCCTCTTGGAACTGCTCCTCACAACAAAGTTTTCCCACCCTCCGCCCTAAGCTGCAGGCCGCAGCTAGAGCTCTTCGCAGCTTTGGGAAATAAACCAGATAGTAATATAGAAGCTCAGGGGGCAGTAATTTATGGCTGACCCTGGGTAAGAGAAGCTCCGGACATAAGAAAAGCTGCAATTGGGTGTCACTGGGGAAAGGCATGACCCTAGGATGGGTATGCTTCAGAGATCTGGAGAGGAGGACACCCAGGCGGGTCATGTACCAAAATGCTGGGAACCAAGATTCTGAGATGGGGAGTGTGGCCCCAGATGGGCATGCTCCTTGTCAAGGGTCTAGGAGGCCCTAAATTTGGGGAAGATGAGGAGGGGAACTGTCTTGAGGGAAGGCACGGCCCTCGACGGGTCTGTTGGACTAAAGGGCCAAAGTTCCCCTCATATAAGTGGATGAAGGAGCTGGGGTCTCAGCAATACATGAATTGTGACTGTCCAAGGGGTCTTACAGGATGGGATACTTAACGTATATATATTGAAACCGGATGTGATGTATGTATAGTGATGTATGTATATAGCTATATTGTAATGTGCATATCTGTCAAATGTAGTGTACATATTGTGCTGTATAAATTGCTATGTATTCCATGTAATGCAAACAATTTTTGATTAAGTAAAAAGAGCTGCAGCCTTTTTTATACCAAAGACAGTGTGGTGTGGTGTGTTATTGATTTGGGGGTCTGCCTTGGGCAAGAAAGATAGCTGTGAGAGCTGTGAGTGAAAGAAAGAAGAGAGAGAAGAGCAAAGCCAGTGGGAACGGAGCAAGCAAGTAGAAAACAATGCCCAAATGAAATAGTGTTTTCAACCTCAGCATGTTCTTTGGTGCCTTGAAACTATGGAACTTTTTTTCAGTCCTGTTTTTTACATATATTTAATACTGAGCAATGTTATTTGTGTATCTAAGCAAGCATCTTAGTGCTCTGTCTGTTATTAGTTTGTTATTGGATTTAAAAAGCTGCTGTTGTGGGGGGTTTCATTTATTACTTCCCCATGGTATGTTTATTACCTTTTAAAATATAAAATTCTAAAGTTTTAGATGTCTAAATTTCAGCCATAAAATGCACCATATGCAAACTAGCTACTGTTCGTTGGGCGATAAAAGGCCCTTGCGCGAATAGCTAGGTAGCTCAGTCACACTCGCTACCCTGAGGCGAGGGGGGCAAAGATTCAGAGCTCCCGTCTTTTGCAGTAAAGTTCTCTCTGTGCGTCTATGAATTGCTACTCGTGAAGCTTTTTTCATTTTAACTTTTTTAATTGCATCCGCGTCTTTGTGTATAGTCGCTTGTACAATGCTTTAATGTTTAATGTTATGCTATAGCTCTATGTTTACACTATCTGCAGCCTTGTATGAGCTTTTTTTGAGAAGTCTGGAACCTTCATTTAGCTATGCATGGTCCCTCTGAGATTGAGATTGGGCATGTGTAGGCTACAGGTCACAAAAAAGGCCGCTGACCAGAATTGATAATTTTGACTACTCTAGCTATCCGAGTAAAGTAAATAGCATTATATTTTAGAAATGTTCTAGCAAAAGTTTGTTATTAATTATAAAGAGTTTCATTGGTGAATCTCTTAGAGAGGTATTTTCTGTAGCTGCAGCTGATGTAATTTCAAGTAACTCTAAAAAAAAAGGAGGGTTCTGGGTCAGCCCATCGGTGCAGCAGTTGGATTTCTGCTCGATACGCCAGTGACCCGGGTTTGAGAACACACCTGGGTCGCTGGAGGGCTGGATGAGGACAGATGGATGAAGCATTCTCTGGACTGCTCTCCTTCTCTGGGGGGAGAGGGAGGGATGAATGTCCGGTGTACTATGGACCCCTGGCAGAGGTCGGGGGCTCCATTGCAGTTGTCATCTGGACGTCCAGGGTGGTGGGGCAGATGCAGGATATCATTGCACATCCCTGCCCCCGAGGAAAAAAAAAAGTCCTTTGTGGGACAGAAAAATCCCCAGCCAGTGTCTCCATGACGCCCTCCTATCTACCTCTAATATGTTCCCAGGCCAGCTCCCCTAACCTGAATCGATGATCACGACACTTTGCCAGTGCCTCAACCCTGCCCTGGGGGGTAAGCTGGGGGTATGGGGGGGAGCGTGGCTCATGTGGGAGCAGGGGGCAGTGGGGGCTGTGACCAGGACTGAAGTCCCGGTGTTGCTGGGACAAAAAGCATACTAAAAAAAAGAAAAGGAGGGTTCTGCTTGCTTGCTTGAGGGTTTTAAACTGTTCTATCAGAAGCTGAGATCTATATCATATAGAATTATTTTACATGTTTGTTTTTATCTATACCTTGCTGGTGGATTTATTTGAATTTTTATTCCTCGCAGGGCATAGGGTCATAATGTCGCAAGACATTATGCTGCATGCCTAAATCGCACTGCCAATACAGTGCGATTTATGCCATGCGACATAACTTTTTTTTCTGTGGGAGGCCCCACCCCCATACCCCCTGTTGTGGGGGTCTGCACACCCCAGACCCCCCACTAAAGATTCTCAACTCCGGGGGGGGTCCAACTCGGGGAGCACACAAAGTGTTGAAAAAAATAAAATGTCTGGGACCGGGAATCAAACCTGGTCCCAGACGCAGTGCCTGTGTTCCTGCTCCTGTGGCTTTGTCCAGTGAGCCACGGCAGCTGATCAGCAGAACCCACTCCCAGCAGAGGTCTTATTCTCTGCCTGGGAGTGTGTGAATGGTGCAATACCGCATACAGCAGTATACGGTGTATTGCACCATTTTCTATCTTAGACAGCGCTCTTATGGGTTAGATATAATGTCGTACGCTATTAATCGTACGACATTATGACCTGGGAGGTGTTCCAAGCAACCGTGTGCGGATCTTAGGATTTTTTTGGATTCCAGACTCAGAAGCTGTCTTAATTACATTTTCCTGTAAAAACAAAGGAAGAAAGAGGAAAGAAGTTGTATGGTAGCACAGATTTTCTTAATTTGCACAAACTGTGATACCATAGGATTTATCCCTTGACTTTAACAATGCTACAAATACACACCCAAGCACCTTCTAGCTGAAAGTGCGATTTTGAACTGGTGTGAACTTGATGAGCAGTGATACTTCATGGCAACTTTGGGTTTCAAGGTGAACTAGAAAGGAAGAACGAAATAGTGTCTGAAAGCTATCAGAGAATTTTGATTTATATATCTGCTGGACTTTATTTTCCTTTTGTCTATTTTCTAACTGTTGCTATGATGCCTGAGAGGACAGGTAAAGGTGACATTAAAACTTACAGCAAAAAGAATAGTAAAATTAAAACTAATGGGATGGATGTAGTAAGTATGGAAAAGGAAAAAGATTGTAATAAGAAAATTATTCAATTCTTTTGTCCTTTAGCAACTCATATGAAGCTTAGGGGAAATAAAAAAGTTGTGAAAAAAATGTTTTTGACCTAAATTAACATCTTCTCCAATTGACTCTCAGCAGGAAGGCACTCAGTCTTCTTTACATCCCTTGTTAAAAGAATTAGAAGTCTGGAAGAAATGCCCGCAGCGAATCTGTTAGGAAAGACACGCAACTCTAATAAGCAGGAAAATGTAGTATTAAATAATGTAACGAATATTACAGGCCCAGAACTTCATCTGTCAGATCTGTCCCACCCTGTATGGGTTTAGTGAGCTCTAAAATGCATGGGCCTCCACAAAATAAAAATAGCTCAGTTATGAAAGATATGGGTAAAGCTGTGTAGAAAATGATTGAAGAGAATAAAACTATAAAATCATTTCCGGAAGCTGCAGCAATTCCCCAAGCCATTGACTTAAGTGCCCAACAAGAAGTATAGACTTCTAATAAAAGCATGTTCTTTAATCAGTTTGAGTCATTTTTGAATCCATATGTGAATAATCTTAACTTAAAGGAGATTCCGTCAAAATCAGAATCCTTTGAGGAAATTCCGCCCCTTTGGGCAAGTGATGATGATGATGCTATGGCTCAACCCTACGATAAGAGAAAGGGTCCTTAAGTGGCATGGGAATATTAATCAAATAATAGAGGAGCTATTAACAGTAAAATTAAGTGAACTTAAATAGGAAATAAGCTTTGGGAATGATCAACTTCTGGAATTGGTTGCGTAATTTAGATAATTTGTAAATCTCTATGAGATGGACAATGTACCTGTAATGAACAGCTTGCAGGGCAACTGAATGCTGACAAGGTTGCTAGCCTGGTATTTTAGCATGAAAATCATAACTCACAATCAAAGCAAGCAAAAGGAAAAGAAAAAGGGAAAACAGATCAGCAGCATGTAGTAAATGACAAAGGAACTAGAAGTATTAGAACTATTACAGCAGAAGTGCCGAATAATGAAGCAAAGGAAATTCATCAATTAATAAGAGAACTATAGGAAAGAAAGAAACAAATTTGAGATGCTGGAAAAGGGAATAAAAAAAGTTAGCAAGACGCAAAAGAATCAGCAAGATGATAAAACTACCCAGTTAGTACAGAGAAAGAAGGAAGGATAAAAAATAGAGGATGGGAGAAGGCAAAAAAAAAGGGGAAGATGAACTGAAGGAATGTAGGACTAAAAAAGTTAAATTCAGAGAAATAAAAGAATCGTGGATCAAGGAAAACATAGGAAAGTTAGTAGAGACAATAGAAGAAAGACAGGACCGTCTAATTGCCTCAGGAGAAATGCTACCAATTCTTTATATAAAAGGTCTACCTAAAGCAAAATCTGAGAATAACTATATCCTGAAGCTTGTTACCTATAATTTGTTTAAAGGTATTACGGGCTCAAAAATTGGATGGCAGGACATTAAGTCCACTTATACATATCAGGCCGGTCCCTAAAATGCTTATGGATATGTGTTGTATTTAAAAATGAGATTACAAGATCTAGGATTAGTACAATAAAGGATACATTTATGGACATTGGGATAATGTTATATATTACAATAAGAAATCAAACAAAGGGCCAAAAGACCAGTTTAAATAGAAAAGACGGTGTAGCTAAAATTGAGGAAGTGAAAGGGGTTACTACACTTAAACAGTCTCCGATAACAGCATACATGAAACCAAATGAAATAGTACATAACTAAGATGGGGATGCTGAGGAAACTTTAGTCAGAGGAGGGAGGAAGCAACTAGGCACAAGAATTAATAGCAGTATTGTAATTGAGGACGATAATGATAGTGCCTCCATCCATATATATTCATCTGAGCAAATCTCGACGATGAGAGAAGAAAGTACAAATAGTACAATAAACCTGTTGGATGAATCTATTTGACTGATAGGATGGGGGAAAAAACTCTGGGAAAATCTATATTTTAAATTGAAATATAGCTGGGTTAAAAGGGAAATTAATGGATAAAGAATGCCTACAGTGGATGAAAAGCTTTACGATTTTACTTATACAAGAGACATGGTTATAAAGCACAGCTGAGCAGCTACTTGAGGGCTATAACGCCTGGGCATCTCCATCGTATAGAGAAAAATCTTATGGCTGACTTAAGGGCAGCTTAGTAATCTATGTTGATTCAAATTTGGATTTTAGAACAATAGACATGAGCTCGTATAATGAAATTTATATGTATATTGTAAGATGAACAATAAGACCAAATGGGTATTTTTAACATCTATATTCCACCAGACCTAAAAATGTTGTATTATTATAAGGCCATAGAAATGATTGGAAGCAGTATTGAATCAATTAAATCAAGATTCCCAGGAGTAAAGATATTTATAGCTGGTGACTTTAATGCTTATATAGGAAGCCTAATAGGGGAGCAAACAAGTGATTGGTGTATGGATAACCTTCTGAATATACCTATTAGGCAATCAAAAGATAAAGTGTTAACAAAAAATTGGAAAACTGTCCTACGACTTTTTAAAAGGCATTGACTTAGAGTTCTTAAACAAAGGGAGACTGGGGGGGGTGATTTTACATTCCCAACCTTGAAGAGTGGTTGAGTTTTGGACCTTTATGCTGTGGAAAAGGACAATTATCCCTTAGGAGAAAAGTTTAAGGTTATAAAGTTGTGGGATAGTGACCATTTTCCTGTTATGTGCACACTCTCTATAGCTTTTAATAGACATATAATAGATAGGGTAGCAGAAGCTAATGCAGATTTGCACATGTGCATTAAATATGGGAAAAGAATAAAATGGGATACATACACAAAACAGGCAATTGACAATGTAATTACTAATGAGCAAATAAAACATAAGACCAATATAGTCTTAAATAATAGCAAGCTGAGCATGGAGTCATTAGTTAGGGCATTTGATAATTTGGTACGTCTTATTTCAATAGAACGAAAAATGAAGCAAAGATCAAAAAAGCAAAATGATATTGGAGCTGAGAAACCATGGTTTGATGCAGAGTACTATGCTTTGAGGAAGGAAATCAAAAAAGTGGGGAAGTTAAGATCCAAGGTGCCATCTTGTACCATCTTAGGAGCCCTTAGGCAACTAAAACTAGAGTGTAAGAAGCTGCAAGAATATAAAAAAGAAGCTATGAGTATAAATTGTGGGAGAAGTTGCAGGAATATTTTGTGACAAAAGATACAAAAACTTTTTGGTCATCCCCAATTTCAAATAGATGGCAAATTAATTCTTCCCAGTTGGATACCTGGTCTACAAAACATGCAAGTCTCTAACTTTATTATGGACAATGGAGAATGGCTCCCACTCAAAGATTTAATCATCCGTTTGGGAATCCCTAACAAATACAATTTTTGTATCCTACAATTATGACACTCTTTGATGAAAGCCCTGGGCAAAGGCCCTCCTGTGGGGTATGGTATTCCTTTTTGCCTAGAACTTTTAAAATTGTGCGGTCGTCCGGGCGCAGTCTCGGCAATTTATAGTACTATCCATGATTGGAAATCCCCTGACTGTTCCAGGCCCACGGAGGTATGGGCCTCTTTATTTCCTAATCATAACATAGAGTGGCCAAAATTGTGGCATAATTGTCACAAATTTGTGACTCAAGACAGGCTTAGATTAATGCAACTGTATATCCTGCATAACATATATTACTCACCTTCACAGTTATTTAAACTAGGCCTAAAACCTGTCCCAACTTGTTCCAGGTGTTTGCTGGAGAAAGGTTCGATTCTTCATGTATTCTGGTTTTGTTCCAAAGTATCTCCCTTCTGTCTGCTATTAAGCAGTCGGTAGATCCCTTGTTGGGGCTTAAAGATTTGTCTATGCCCACAGTATGTATTGTGGGGGATCTATCTGAGGTCAAAGTGCGAGTTCGTAAGTATCACATAACTTTAATAGCTATGTCTGTTAAAAAGCTTGTATTAAGACACTGGGCCGACCAGAGAGAGATCCTCTATAATGAATGGCTGTCCGAGCTTCTGGAAAATCTTAGCACGGAAAGGGCCATTGCCAATCTTAATAATAGAATGGAGCAATTCAAGAAAATCTGGGACCCCTTATATATATCTTATACTCTCTACAATAAGGTCAACCCGGCTATTAGGCTCTTTTGTGCCCAGTTTACTAAGTCAGTACTTGAATTGTGTCAAGATGTTTCTATGATGGATTTTTTGTGCTCAATATGGGTAGGGAGGGATGGTGGGAGTGGGGGAGGGTGGCGGTTGGGGGCTGACTCAAGTTATCACTTGTCTAGTGTACCATGTTCATGGTCAGGTATGTCTGCCATCGTATGTTGGGGTGTAAAATTTTAAAACTTTTTCAATAAACTTTAAATAAAAAAAACATTTTGGTCTTTGGTTGCCTATGGCTATAATGAAAATAATATCTGCTATAATATGACTGGTATGATAGGTGAAGAAATGTGGGCAAAGCACTATAGTGAGATATATAAAATTAATAATGAAATAAGTAAGGCAACGATGGAAAATCCAAGACCAAACTCTCTTTTCTCTCAATGTAATATGTTTTATTTTTCAACTAGTGAGGTGAAAACAGCAATCCTGGCACTAAAAAGGAACAAGGCAACAGGAATGGATGGACTACCAGCAGAGGTTTTTCTTCATAATCCAGATTTCTGGGCTTCTGTATGTGCTCCAATCTTTTCAGCAATAAGTAGGTGTCAGCATGGCTCAGTTGGTAGCACATCCGCCTCTGGACAGGAAGGTTGTGGGTTCTCATCCCACACCAGGATTGGACTTGCACCTTAAAATCGCTGGCATCTGAGTGCAGTATTGGGGGGTGCTGTACTGCTGGGGTGTGCTGTCCTTCAGATGAGACGTTAAACCAAGGTCCCTTCTACCCATCCTGGTGTTGTCCTGGTGGGTGTCCAGGTGGAAGTAAAAGAACCCAGGGCACTCTTCACAAAGAGCAGGGAGCATTCCCGGTGTCCTGGCCAACATTCCCCTTTCCATAAACCAGTTCATGCAATTATCCAGGCTGTGTGTGGGTGATGATGTGTGATATGGCCGCCACCACACATTCAGTCACTTCACTACCAGTCTAGCATTGCTTGAAAAGTGCTTTGGGATACTGGGTATGAAAAAGTGGTATATAAATGCGGAGTCTTCTTCTTCTTATCATTTAATTCTGCCACAGAACTGGAATAAAGGAATTATTGCTCCATTATTTAAAAGGGGTGATAAGCAGGACCCAAAATGTTACAGGCACATCACACTCCCACCTGTGGTTCAGAAAATTTATTCTAGATTAATCTTGGATAAATTATCAGTTCAGGTAGAAGAGAATGTGTTGCTCTCCAAATTCCATGGTGGTTTTAAAAGAGATCATAGCACTCTTGATTTGGTCTTTACTTTGAACTACCTGGTAGATAAATATGTTTGTCTCAAAAATGGAACTCTGTATATTGGCTTCTTAGACATAAGGTCAGCCTTTGACTCAGTCAATAGATTCGAGCCATGGGAAACACTGGCAGAATTGAAAATTGATCCCCAGCTTTTGAAAATTTTAAAGTTACTACAACAAAATACTACAGTACAAGTGAGGTATGGAAGAGATAGTGCACTATCAAGGGAGTTGGGCATAAACTGTGGTGTCAAGCAGGGTTGCCTGTTGGCTCTGATACAGTTTAACTTATACATAGAAAAGTTAGTCAAGAATATCAGCAGCATTGACATTTTTGTACCATCCGTAAATAATGAGGAAATAAAACTACTGCTTTATGCAGATGATGCTATCGTCATTTCTTGAACACCATTAGGCCTCAGAAAAGGGATGCCTAATATTATGAATTCACTAAGGGATATGGATTTTGAACTAAACATGGAAAAATCAAAAATATTAGTGATTGGGAAAGACAAAAAGACAGAGACATATTGGAAGATTAATGGGTACCAATTTGAGGTAGAAAACAAATTTAAATATTTAGGATTGATAACTGATAAAAATATGCCATGGAATTAGCACTTGGCTGAAGTCAAGAGTAATTCCCATAAGACAATGGGGCAATCAGAAATTTTGCAAATACATTTGCCAATAATTCCTTTGTTTCTCTGAAAACAAAAAAAAACCTTTGAAGCTAAATTAATGAGTCAACTGCTTTATGGCAGTGAGATATGGGGCATATACTTGGAAAGGACCAACATGGAAAGTATACAAAATACATTTTTGAGAACTACAATAAATCTACCCCAGGATTGCCCATCATGTTTCCTAAGATTAGAAACTGGCATGATCTCTATTAAAATAAGAATAATGATCAGAGCAGTCAAGTACTGGGGCAAGGTGATGAAAATGAATAATGAAAGGTTACCGAAAGCTTGTTGGGAAGAGTTCAAGAATAGACCATCAGGGATAAGTCAGAACAAGATTTGGTTTAAAAAAATAAATGGAAGACTAAAACAGTTTGGATGTAGGGATCTGTGGAATAGTTTTGCACTTGAAAATCCAGAAGCCTACATGACCGAGGCGGTACAAAGACTAAAAGATCTTTCAATCCATCTGGACTTTGGTAGTATCCATGAAATAGATACTAACGGCCTCTACACAAGTATTAAAACTAACTGGGGTTTAGAAAATTATTTGATTAAATGTGAGAATGGGGCACATAGCAATATTTTGTGTAAAATAAGATTGGCCTGTTTAAGAAATTTATATTATAACCTAAACAAATGTCCTTATAAAAAAATGAGGGGTTTGTGCAATTGTACAAGCAAAACAGATTTGGAAATTATGCACATGCTGTTTGAATGTAAAGAATGGGCTGAACAGAGGGAAAACAATCCTCTCCTGTAATCCCAATGCATTTTGTTTCACAAGGAGCTGACTATAAAAAACATCTATTAAAATTAGACTCAGTGAAACTGATGTTTGGGGTGGCCAAATTCTGCCTAACCTAAGGAAAAATTCCTTTTGTGTGATGTGATTTTATACTAAATGCTGTGGTTAAATGGAGTTTTGTGGTCAAATTGGTTGTGTAAATTTGTTTTATAAATTATTTATGGTGATTGAGAAATGCTGTATTTATATGATACATATTTATAGAATGTAACAGAAACCTGTTTTTTTGTAGATGTTTGCTCAAATAAAAAGACCTTGAACTTGAACTTGAAGCTGTACTCCTAGAAATAATGATGTTCATTGCAACATCACACACTGTATAAAGTTTTTCAGTCATCTTTATGTCATCTGGTCCTTGAGCATATTTTGTCTGTTTTATGTTTTCCACAATATTTCTGATAAATGCATGGCTGCTATTTTCATTTTTGGCCATCAGGATTTCCAGGACGAACCACAAGCATTCTTTGATGCCTTTTAGATGTTCGATATCCTGGACTTTTACATAATCTGAATTGTGTGCCAGTTGATGGATTGTGTATGGAACAACATATTCTGGCAGAAATGATAACAGTTTTTAGCTGACTGCTGCATGTTGCTTCAGGTACTCTCTTCTTATATTGATGTTTTTGTACCAGGCACTGCCTGGCATGCATCCTCCATTCCTTCACTGGGTCCTTTGCACAAAGTGCACAGACAGCCATGTATTTAAGCAGAAGTCATAATCTAAAAAGACCTTTGTGAAGTTTCTGGGCAAACATTTGCCTTACTTGGCAACATTCATCATTAATGACCAATGCGCACAGTTGGTACTAATCAAGGGTGATGATTTCGTGATAAAGAGTGTTCTTGAGCTAACTTCAGAATAGCACAACCAACAGCTAGCCACAAACGTGACATATTGGGTTTGTTGATTTTTCCCTGTTCTGTTAGGTCTTCATCACTATGTAGGATAGCAGTTAACAATCAGAGTGTAGAGGTTCCTAATTTGCTTAAGTTGTTCTTCATTCCTAGCAGCCATCGCACCATCAGTTTAATGGTCTGGATTTTCACAAGCATTTCTGGTGAGACTTCATCATCTGGAACCCAAAGCTTAGCCGTCTTTTTCCCTACAAGCCTGTCATTCATCAGCAAATCCTTTACAATGAAATTGGCTGCCAAGGACTTCAACAGGGCAGCAAACTGGTCAGGTGCCAGAATGGCTATGTGGCCAACAGAAACCAATGGGATGATGAGATGTTCAAGGTTGTCTGGATCCAGGCTCTTGTGCAAAGGCTCAAATATCTGTGCAAATTAGGTTTCCATAATGGAAAATATTGCACGAATGCAGTGAGTTGCATACTTAACTTGGTGAATGGGACCCTTTTTAGCTTGTTGCTGCAAAACTGGAAGCAACGCTGATCTGATATGAGCAAAGTCGTCTTCAATTTTGTGGCCAGTGTTTTTGAAGATCTGTAGGGCAGCCTCAGCAACCTTTTCCTCATCCATTTTTAGGCATGCCAGGAGGGACGCAAAGGTTTCCACAGAATGGAATGAGATTGGATGAGTGAATGACAGTATCTTCAGCATCTCAAGGCCTGCCCTGATTACCTGATCTGTTGATACACCTTCTTCATCATCATCTGCCATACAATCTATAGATTTATTCACCCATTTTATTAGGGCACTGATGGATGCTGTGTCAATATGCACTGGTGCTATCCTCTCCAGGAGGAACTTTATCATTTCTAAGGAAGGATTTGTTGTTTGCTTGGGGTTGCCAAGCTTTTTTGTAATTTCACACACACATGCTTCGACTTGCTTGCAGGAACATGTTGGGCTAACAAGTATATCCAGCTGTTTTCTGACTTTTTCATCTTCTAGAACCTGAATGAAGTTCTTCATAAAGTCTTGAGCCTTCAGTCTGGTAAATTTCTAGTAATTACCATCACTTTTGAAAATATAGCTTTATTTACAGCTTCTGTTTTGTGCTGCTTGACTAGATCAAGCAGATCCTTAACATGATGCCTTAGCAAGTTCTATCATTTCACAGTTCATTAAGTGCTTTCACTGCATTCGAATCTAGTGTTGCATAAAGGTAGTATAAACACTTCATTCTCTCTGTGGTCTCCAAATTGTGAGGAACCAAGAACTGGGCAAGGATGCGTTGTACTAGAAGCCGGTCATCAATGCTGTTTTGGTAGTATATGTGTAGCAGTTTGCCTTTAGTCCATGATCTCTGCTTGACAACTTCTTTTCCCCCAACAACTTGCAGCACGTATTTCTGGTAGATCTGAATGAAGCCCTTCATTGCTTCTTTCATCACTCTCCACCATTTATCCAGTGTTCTTTCTCTTAGAAAATTAGGCAGTTCATCACTGAGAAGCAAGAGGTCTTTTTTTTAGCAGCAGTTACTATGGATACAATGACATCGTGCCTAATAGCTTCTTCAGAATCACGTGACCTCACTCTAAGGTATTCTGTAAGATCTTTAGTTAGATCTGGATGGTTCATTAGGCAGTGGCTAGCAAATTTCACACATTCTAGATGGACGGGGACATGGATATCAGTGAACTTTCCCAAAATTACATTGCCACAGGGGTTTGTTTTGGGATGCCAGCTCAGAGTCCTTTGTTCCAAACATTTTTGCTAACAGTTTCACTACTTGAAGGTGCTCATCATTATCATTGCTCTTTAATTTAAATTCAAGCTGTGGTAAGCCAGAAAGCAGCAGATGACTGTCAATGTTGTACAACTCCAGGATCAAACCAAAGACATGCTCGGACAGATCACTAATAGAAGTCTTCCCAAGCATAAGAACTTGGTTAAAGAAATTGGTAATACAAGGTTCAATGGCCTGAGCCATTCGCTTCAGCAGGGCCTTTGCCAAATCATTGGCTTGTTTGTTTAAATTCTTGTGAGCAGGCGCTAGGTTAATGAGGACAGAATCCAACAGCTCCTGAGAAACCGTATCACATTCACAAATAATTGAGCTCATCAGATCTACCATGTGCATCTGAACCTTCTGATTATGGCCATTGTTTATGACAGAGAATAGTGTTCTGTACAGCTGAGTAAATATTTCATTGCTGTCCTCTCTTTTTTTTATCATAGAAAAGTTTAATAATTTTTTAAATGACAAGATTCCATAGGACACATACAAAGTAGCTGGTAATAGAACAAACACCAGAATGAACATGCAGTCACCTATGGTGTCAATTATCTAACATTGGCGATCTAAAACTGCAAAGGTGTTGCAGGCAAACAAGTTAGCAGGTAAACACGTAAACAGACAGCCCTTGACTTAGGATACATGTCCAATTGTAGAGAACCAACAAGACCAAGTATATGCACTTCTCAACTGACAGGGAGAGAGGTCATGGTCAAATGCCAATGGGTGTCACATGTAGTGAGTTTTTAACAGGGGGATAGAAGGGGATAAGGGAAAGGGATGACAAAGGGAATCAAGGCCAAAGATACTAAACTGGGGGCGTTACTTGGAGGGGGTAGGGGGACTTTGCAGAGTGGGGAGTGCAGATATGTGTCCCATTTTTGAAAATAGCTGGTGAGCCACCCTATCTTGGAATATGAAAGTCTTTCCAAGATGGCCAGTTTCACCAAAGCAGCATGCCAGGAGGAGACTGCGGGGGCGGGGGGCTGCCACCATTTCATTAGTAAAAGCTGCTTAGCTTCCAGGAGAGCTACCAGAACCCATTCTCTATGTGCAGAAGATAATGAGCTGAGTGTGGATGGGTCACCTAGAAGAAGCATGGGGTCCGACATGTCAGTTGTTTGGCCCAGGATACTGGAGCAGTCTGCAGAGACAGAGGACCAGAAAGATGTGAGATGGGGGCACTGCCAAAGGATGTGGGCAGGGCTATGTTGGCACCTCCAGCACTGGGCGTGGGGAAGTATTTCCCATGAATGGAGGACAGCCGGAGTTCTGTACCATTGAAGAAGGATTTTGAGTCAAATCAGCTGGCTTCTAGTGTCCTTATAGGCAGAGTGAGTCAGCCAGAAGCATCGGGACCAGGATTCTGGTGAGATAGGAAGTTGTATTTCGGCAGCCCAGGCAAGTCGGCAGGAGTCGGTATAGTTCAGATGAGAGTCACACCAGACCAGATAGAAACGTCCGGCCAGTCCCTGGGAGGTGGTGTTTTTGTGTAAGGTGTCCCGCCACTGCCATTTGAGATCTAAGGAATATGTCAACTTAAGCCAAGGCCAACAGGATGCTGGGATGCATCGCTAGGGGGATCACCTCCAGAAGGAAGGAAGTGATACTCCCTCTGTATAACTGCTTGGTGAGGCCGCACCTGGAGTACTGCGTGCAGTTTTGGAGGCCACACTTAAAGAGGGACATTAACCTCCTGGAGAGGGTCCAGAGGAGGGCAACCAAAATGATTTGGGGCTTGGGGGACAGGACCTATGAGGAGAGGCTCGAAGAGCTAAATATGTACACTTTGGAAGAGAGAAGGGACCGGGGGACATGATAGAGGTCTTCAGGTACATGAAGAGGGTAAATAGGGAGGAACAGTGAGGTGCTTGAAGGAAGGAGGAAGGGGCCACTAGAGGACATGGGTGGAAGCTGGAGGGAAGATTCAGGGAAGAAAGGAGGAGGTGCTACTTCACTGAGAGGGTGGTAGAACCATGGAATGCACTACCTAGGGGGCTGGTGGAGGCAGAGACAGTGGAGGGGTTCAAGAGGGGGTGGGACAGGTACAGGGGAAGGGTTCAGGAAGCAAAATCCAATGCAGCAAGAATATCCGGAACTGGGACGGAAGAAGCCAGAGAAGGCGAGGGGGACAGCAAGGTCAGCACCCAGGGTGGGGGCTGACCAAACGAGCAGACACGAAAGACCATTAGGCCTATTCTGCTGGCATTTTAGTATGTTAGTATGTTAAGGGTGTGGATTGCACTGCGAATTTGAAGATAAAGCCAAAAGTCTCTAACGGGGAGATCATACTGAGATTGCAGTTGCTCCAAGGACCTTAATTCAGTAGAGTTAGGAAAGTACAAGTCTTGAATAAGCCTGATGCCTCATTTCTCCCAACTAGGCCAGTGCAGTGGTTTCTTATCCATGGTCAGAAGCCGGTTGTTCCAGATATTGATGTATCTCAGGGGAGGGGACCATGCTGGTTTTGGGGTATCGGATAAAGCCATAAGTTGGGGCCAGGGCCTTCTAGTTTCTGCCGTTACTGGAGTTAAAGTGAGGGGTGGGAGGGATGCACATGACAAAAGTATGATAGGAGCATGCCCCATTAGTAATTGAGTTTCCAATTGTAACCAGAGAGGGGGCTGTGACTGAGATGGAATGAACCACTTCATGGCCTGAACAGATAGGTATGCCAAATGGTATCCTTGGAACCAGTGGAACCCTAGACCACCCCTAGTCCAGTGAGCCCTCAATTTGTTGCAGCTCCAGTGTGGCTTCTTGCCATCCCAGAGTAAGAGCGAAATCATATTATCCATGAAGTGAAATAGCTTAGGCGAGAGGGGAATAGGGAGGTTATTGAGGAGATAGGCCACCCTTAGGAGGAGAAGCATACATATAGCAGCCACTTTATCTCGGAATGGAGAGGTTAAGCTGGTGCCAGTGGCTGATCTCTGCTGAGAGGCTAGATAACAAGCATGAAAAGTTAGATGTTTCTAAGTCCTTCCATGCAGATGGGATCACTACACGAAGATAGGAAAAGCCTTGAGGAGCCCAAGCCAGATCTGTGCCCTACAAATATTCTTTAGTACAAGTGATGTTTAGGGGTGCCAAAGTAGTATTCTTTCAATTGGTTTGTAAACCTGATAGCCGGGCAAAGTCCTGCAGAATGGCCAACACCATCAGGAGGGAATCTTATGGTTGGGAAAGAGTGAGTAGGAGATCATCCGCATAAGAGGCGGCCAGTTAGGAGTGCTGTCCCACCTGTACATCAATGATCTCACTAGAGGAGACAAGTTTCCATGTTAGCGGATCCAGGGCTACGAGAAACAGCAAGGGCAAGAGGGGACAACTCTGGCGGGTGCCCCTGTACAGTGGAAATGGGGGCATATGTCCTTGTTGGTAAGGAACTTAGCAATCAGGGAGTTGTATAGGGTGGAGACCCACTGGCGGAAGTAAGGGATGAAGCCATAAAGACGGAGAGGACTTCATGCAGTTAGGGACATTCCACCAAATCGAATGCCTTAGAGAAGTCAACCACCATGGCTGCCACAGGGATTTGTTAGTGCAGAGCCAACCATTTGAGATTAAGAAGCAATCTGGTGTTGTTGGCCGCAGACTTTCCTTTAGTGAAGCCAATTCGGGAGGGATGAATTATGGATGTCAGTACCTTCACCATCCGATTAGCTAAAATTTTGGCTGCTATTTTGGTATCGACCCAAATAAGGAAAATGGTCCTGAAGTTGTCACAGTCTAGTGGATCTTCAGATTTTTGGGGGAACAGAGTAATATGAGCCTCTCTCATAGTGGGAGGAAGTACTCCAGCAGTGTGTGCCTCTTGCAGAGCAAGAAGGACAGGAGAGGCAATCTTGTTACTGAGAAGTTGGTAGATCTCTGCAGTCATGCCGTCGGGCCCTGAGGCTTTACCCTTAGCCAATTGTGAAAGTGCTAGCTTACGTTCTGTGGACGAGAAGGGCTTGTCTAGGGCCTCCACCATGGTCCAGGGGAGGTGGGGTATATCGGCGGAGAGGCAGAACTCTCTTAACTCAGTGGATAATTGGGTGAGGTCTAAAGAGGCCCAAGTTTGATAGAATTGCTGCATAAGGGCATTAATCCCCTTGGGATCTGAGATCACTGACCCTGAAGCATCTTTAAGGGCATGTATGCGGGAAGAAGCCTGTTGCTTCCTTAGCTGATAAACTAAAAGTTTCCCATTTTTGTCTCCCCCCTCCCAATTAGCTTAGCGTGGAGTAGCATCCACTCAGCATTCTGTTGTAGCAGGGTGTCGATGCGGTATTTGACCCCAAAAAATTCCCTGAAGAGGGATTGGTCCGGGGACGTAGATGGGAAGACTTTAAAGCGGGCCTCCAACAGTGACAGCTCTGTTTGAAGCTGATTAAGGGTCACTCTCCTAGCCTGGTTTTTAGCAGCTGTGTAGGAGATAATATGGCTGCATAAGATGGCCTTAAAGGCTTCCCATATGGTTCCAACAGCCACTTCCCCTGCGGCATTAACAGCAAAGTAGTCCCTGGCTGCTGACTGCACCATCCAGTGGAATTCCGGGTCCTGCAAAAACAGTGGATTGTAGTGCCATCTGGTGCCAATATTACGTGTCCTAATGGAGTATTGGAGCACAGTACAGGGGCATGATTGGAAATAATGTGTTATCAATTTGGGGTGAGGAGATACAATTGGCAGCAATGTAGCTGGCTAACCAAAAGTCTATGCAACTGTGCATGGAGTGAGCAGCAGAGTAGAAGGTATAGTCCCACCCAGAAGGGTGGTCACACCTCCACGCATCCACCAGGAATCATTCATCAACCATTTCCTGTAGAGCAGTCTGGGACTTGGGGTGTGTCTGGGGAGTGGGCTTGGATTTGTCCAGAAAAATGTCTGATACTAGGTTGAAGCCACCCCCAGTCAGAACGGGTACATGAGGGTGGTTGGATGTGAGGGATGTAATAGCTTGACTGAGATTGGGAAAAAAGTTGGAGCTATCTGCATTGGGGCCATATACATTAGCAAGTATAGCATTCCCCCCAGGAAAGGTAAACCTGGCAGACACCCAGTGCCCCTGCTTGTTGGTTTTAACCTCTTCTTCTACTCAAGGACAGGAATGTTAGACAAGGATGATGACCCCTCTGGACTTCATGGAGGCTGAACTGGCAATAACTTTCCCCACCCAGGATTTTTTCAGCCATTGTACGGTCCTGGCAGTGAGGTGCATCTCTTATAGGATGCTATATCAGCCTGCAAGGAGCACAAATGCTGAAGGACCTTTGTGCAACTGACTGGATGGTTCAGGCCATTCACATTCATTAATACAAAATTAACCCCAGAGCTGGAATTTGACATCTTGATTCCCAAAAAGTGATCAATACCAGAGGTACTCACCCCAAGAGCAGTGGACACAGAGGTGGGGGGGGGACCTGATATGTCTGAGTAGTGGTGACTACAACTTCTGCATGATCTGAGTCTGTCAGTGGAAAGTGCAATTACAGTATCCTATAGATTGTGAATAAAGAAAAAAGAGCAACGTTACCAAAGAAGCTTGGTTAAGGCTAGGATAACAGATAAACTAGATAATAACAATAGTGAAAAACGCTATAACAACAGTGTTACCCTCGCAGAATTAAAACATTTAAAAGAGAACATGAAAATGAGGCTGGCAAAAGGGTACCCAGATGAACAGCAGTACACTAATGGTGAAGAAGTGTATGCATGAGAGAGACCCTTATGAAGGGGTGAATCTCAGCCACGCTGATTCACTTACCAAGAGAGGGGGGTGATAAGATAGAGCCAGAGGAGCCATTCACCCCCAACTGGAATATCTCTCTAGTCATGTAAAGTGTGTTACAAGGGGAAGGGGAAGGGGAGGGATGGGGAAGGGAGTCAAAAGGAAGGGGGGGGGGTGCCCAGGATATGGGAAGGGTTGGGACAAGGAAAGAAGGGAATGGGAGGAGACCCCCGACTGATGTGGTCATAAGTATAACACAACCATAGACCTTGGTTACAGCTTAGAATGAATGTGGGGGGGAGAGATCCCCTAAGCCAGCAAACCCCAAGGAGTAGCATCGATGCTGAGAGATATCCTGGCTATTCGTGACTTGTTGATAGTAAGTAACCAGGATCCAAGTTACATTGATATACAGAGATGTGGCCGTAAAGGGTAGGGTGATACCAGGTCTATAATGAGCCCTCTCACATTGTCCATTTACCAAAAATGACTAATGGCAAAAAGAATCGGACAGTGTAAGGGGCATGGACATAAGCAAGCCCTGGGGAGGGGAGAGGAGAGAGGGGAGTCAGCCTTCCTATTTATTACCACACAAACATCATAGGGTGAAAGCTAGTACATAAAGTGGTATGGCATTCAACAGTAAATTAAAGCAGTTATTTCCCCCTCAGGCGTGACCCCCACCCCAAGGTAGTGCCCTCCCCCTTTTTATGAGAGACAGCCAAAAGAAGCAGCAATATACAACCATAAGTCCTTATGTCAGGATCATCTATTGGGGAGGCTGAGTTCACAGAACTAGACAGGCTGGTAGCAGTCGCATCCGCAAATGATTTAAGTCCAGGTTTAATCAGCAGCTGAGTCACTTCCTCAGGAGTACCGGCAGTAAGTGGAGCTTCAAACCAGTCTTGAGGGGTTGCCACATCCACGGGGGAAGGTTCCAGTGTTGAGAACTGAGAAATATCCTCATCTGGTAGGGAGTCATCCCTTAGGAGTTTAGCTGGTGGGGCAATCAGGTGGCGATCCAGGGAGGGGGCCTCGCCACTTCTGGAGTGTTGTCTGGTGTGGGATATCTGAATGGGAGAGCACTGTGAAAGGGCTACTGGTACAGAAACTGGAGCATTACATTTAAAAATGGTAGCCGTGGAAGATCCCAAACTGCTTCTGTAGGCAAGGCTGGGGGAACCATCAGGTGGTGGACCACTCCAGTCAGAAGTACAGTTCCCAGGAATCAGGTTTTCTGCTTTTTGATTCTCACTGCCCTGGCTGTGGTTCTCTGGCACCCAGAGGCATCTGCGTAATGTAGCTTGAAGGGATACATTCAGCCAATATCTAGAGACCCAGGTTTCCATGTCCTTAGGTTGGGAGGCTACGGTCTCTCTTCCATCCCTGGAAACTTGTAAAGAGGTAAGATTTTTAAAATGGTACTGAAACCCCTGCACTTTAAGTACTTTTTTGATAGGAATAAAGGCTTTTTGTCTTTCTGTAGCCTCCTGTGAGACATTTCGGTAGAAAGAGACCCTGTTTCCCTTCCATGTGATGTCACCCCTGTCTCTGGCAGCTCACAGTACCCTCTCCTTAGAGGAATACCATAGGAGGTATGCTATGATGGGCCACTGGGATTGCCCCGATGAGCGGGCCCTACTAGAAAGTCTGTGTGCCCTTTCAACTTCAACAGACCATTTCCACCTTTTGCATTTGTGGAACAGCCTCTTTCAAAAACTGCTCCATATTTTGCCCTTCAGAGCCTTCTGGGATGCCGATGAGCCATATGTTGTTACAGCGTCCCCACTTCTCCTGATTTTCAGCATGCTCCCAAAGAGCGATGAGCCTTGCCTCATGAGCTTGGAGACATTGCCAGATTTTATGCTGCTGCAACTTCAAGTCTTACTTTTTCTGCTCAACCATGTTAATTTCATCCTGTAGGTTGCGTACATCAGCCACTCTTCCCATTAGGATATCGTTAATCCCGTCCACCTGAGTGAGCAGCATTTCAAGCATGCTAGTAATATATTGCAGAGAGGTGCCCACATTGGTGGATTGAGGTAAGGTCTCACAGTGATCCAGAGATAGAGCAAGCTGTTGAGGTATAGTGGAGGCCATAGCGTACCTTGGAGGGCCCTGATAAGCTGATGTGCTGGAAGGGCAGGTAGAGGAACTATGTGGCAATAGTGGACCAAACAGGCAAGGCAGGGTAATACCCGATCGTATTGAGCGAGTGCAGCCAACTTCAGATGGTGAAAGTCTGGATCCAGGCCTACACAGCCTATTGCAGTATGAACTGACTCACAAGCACACTGGCATAACAAGACAATAACCCAGTGCCGTACCATAGAAATAATAGCGCCAGACAGTCGGGGAGTGGGTAATGTGGCAGATGAAGCAGTTTGAGCCAAGCCAACCCCTGGATCACGGAGAAAGGGCACAGATACGATCCAGCTGGGGATAGAGCTGAGAGTTCAGGCAGCCATCTTCATCGATGTCCAAGCCATGCATCATTGCTGTCCTCTAACTCAAAGCAGATGTTGTAGGACTTCACCCAAGCAATGTTCTCAAGTAGATGGAAGTATCGGTTGAACTGCAGGCTTTCTGTGTTAGGATGCGTAAGGAAAAAATCTGATGAGAGTTGCAAAGCCAGATTGAGATACTGCTCTTTTTCATCTTCTGAATCCTGGTCCATATCCATGAAGGATTTCACAATCATCTCCAATCTCTGAACCATCTCTTCTTTTGATATTTTATCAGAGATTTCTTTGACATGCAGAGGGTATGTGATCTTTCCATCAGTGGCTCTTGGATTTGTGTGAGCCATGGTTGCACTTTTATTTCTTCACCCTCGCTTGGCGATCTGCAGCCAGTCGTATCCCCCTTGCTCTTCTTAGCTTCAAAATGGCACTAATTTGTCTCTAACTGTGGTCATTTGATTGGTGCCCCTTGTGGACAGTGACATAAGGGCACGTGCAAGCTCACACATGTTGAGCATGCTGAGTGTGTTGCTGCTGGTGTACTCCCTCCCATGAGCCTCTTCAAGTACACTACTCCCATTGTCACCCATGTGGTGGAAGAGTACTGTAGCTGATTGCTGTCTCTCTCCAGAGAAGGAGATCATCCTCTAGGAGGCATGCTCCACCACCCGCTGAGCATTCAATGACCCAGGCTCAGGATGCAAAGTGGTCGCCATTGCCATGAGTGGTAGCTCTAACGCTGCTCAGCCAGACAGGCCCATTGGGTGTACTACTTAAACAATAAACCATTTCACAACAATGGACCATAAAACAGAGTTATACTGTAGGTCATCACTGATGGGTATCAGAAGCCGATGTACCAAGTACAGTGGCAATGTGTAAGGAGAACCAATACAGTGCAGCAACCCCACAATCCTAAGACTTCATGCACTGTATATGGAGTTGCACAGTAGTCAGTTACAGGGAGAAACATTTGTCGGGGAATTAAAAACTTTTCAACAGCTCCCATCCATCTCTGTGTTGCAAAAGTAAAGAACATAGAGAACACTTTAAACGCTATTCACATGTTCTTGTGGTTTAATTGCCCAAAGTTATCTGTTCTTGCAAGGCACAAGATAATCATTTGAACAATTCTAAATATGTATTCACTACCTTGTTACAAGAGGAGACTAGATGGTTACTAGTTGATGCTGGAAACTCAAAGCATTTCTAAATTAATTTTTTTTTCCTCAGAATAGTCCAGGCATACCCAATGAGCTAGTACACTGTCTAAAATGAATGTTAACTTTTAAAGGTAATCAACTGTTAATTTTAATTCCCAAGGTACCTATTCCTTTCCCATTTTACTAAATAAAATATTTTCTCCTGTCAGTACTAGGTCTGATGGGTGGATCAGTACTTCGGAGGATGCCATTTCAAGTTCCATTCCCCTTCATACCTAATCAGCATTGAGGTGGTTTACATAACTCTGACACCTATCAACAGCAACCCCCATCGATACAGCATTTCTTGTGGGCCACCAACTAATGTTAGTCATGTCAGAGTGGAATCCTGGTTCCAGCATTGGCAAGCAGTGGATGCCGTTGACAGCCAAATGGCTTTCTGCATTATGTCACCTTGCCAGTTTACATGGCAATGGTAAACATCATTGTTTGGCACTTGCCGGCCACACATCATAGAAACTGAGATTAGCACTGGTGGCTGGTGTGGGAGATGTATAGTACCAGCACTATGTCATGGAGCATCCTGACATAAACTGGACATATGAACATGCAAAAATAGCCAGCAGAAGGAGACCGCTTGATCTATCGTGTCTCCTCGAATTGATGCAGGGTCCTGGCCTTAGACATGCTGTGGAGAGGGGCACTGGGGGCATTGCACATGCACAGGGATCCATGGTAGGACCTGAACCAGTCAACGGCCCTAGGCGATGAGTGCTGGAACTGTGGCAGGTTGTATCATGGTGGCTCCATGTGCTAGATGGGAAACTACAGGGTGGGACACTAGACAGGTGCTACCAGTGTAGGGCTGCTCACTGCTGCAGACCACAAGGACAGTGGACCACTAGACCTAGACAAGAATACCACACAAGCAGGGAAGGCACAACTGTGCCCAATAGACCCTCATGAGGTGATTCATGCTGTTCCTTTGAAGGATCACCCACAACATACCGCCTCTGGCCCAGTTGTGTCTCTGCCAGTGGTTGTACCCCTGTTGCACTCAGCTGTTGTGACTGTACTAGGGAACCAGAGAATGATACTGATTCTGTGGAGGCACAGGGGCACACGGTCGGGCATGTAGATGGTGGCCCAGGCCCAGCACAGTGGTCCACATGCAGCCATCAGGGTTCTGGTGTGCCACTTCCTTATTTTCATTGTTGCCAGTCAACATTTGCACTTTGCCAATATAAATGGCCTCACGGTAGTTGTCATTGTGATGGCATTCTCCAGGTGCAGGTGGGTAGGGCCATCAATACTGCACTGACATTGTACAATGATGTGGGTAGGCAGTATGTAAACAGTCCCATTGTGACCTCACTTATTGTGACAACACAACTGCCCAAGAATTGCCAATCACCGTTTGCCAGATAGATCACCTGAGATTTTACAACACGTCAGGTCATAATGCTGATGAGGTATGAAAGAGAATAGATGTAACCCCTAGATGGCGTTATCCCAGGGGCTACTACCCCTGCCTGATTTGCCACTAACAGGTTGAGGGGCCTGGATCCAATGGCGGGTGCCTCCACCCAGAGGTCAGGGTTTGCAATAGTTAAACTAACTTGGTCACAGCCCTCTGGGACACTGCAACCCCCCTTTCTTCCCACTAGTGGCCCACACAATATATCAGAATTACCTTCATAGTATACACTTACCCCCAGGTCTGGTTCCGCACTGGGACCTCCTGTGAAATAAGATACAGTGCAACAATCACAGTACAGTACTTTAACATAGACAAATACCTCAGGCAGTATAACTTTGCTGAAACAAGCAGCTCTGATTTATTTAGGGGGATATAACAAGGACAGGGAAATCAGGTTAATTAGCTTATCACTTTACTATCTACCTATGGCTCTGTGCACAGGCCTATCCTACCAGTTACTGTCCCTGGGTACCCAAGCCCTAGTGGCTAGTCAAACCGTGGCAGCTGGTAGGGCCCTTTCACACAGTGAAAGAAAAATTAAGCAAACAGTCAGCAGTACAGTGATTCCATTTGGATTTAATGTGGCAATTCAACAGGAGGCGACCTGAATTAGTACTCACGACCTCCAAACAAGATAGGGTCCTTCAACGTCAGCAGGGCTACTTTTGAGCTCACGAGACTCTTCACACATTTATATGGTAAAAAAGAAAGTACTATACCAGGCAGGCTGCTTCTCTATCCGATCGCAATTACTGCACAATACCCGAGAGAACACACAGCAGATTCAGTTCCTGACAGACTGAGTGCAATTCAACAATTTCTTCAGTTTTCTACAGGGTGAGCCTGGTTTCTACTCTTCAGAGATCCTTTGATTCTTTTCACAGGACGGATTCAGTCCTAACAAGCAGTTACACAAGCTGCAGACCGGAACTCTGGGCCTTACACCCGTTTTTTGACTGAAACTGTGCACTGAAGGAGCACAGGGTTTCTTTCCCCTTCACTGCCAGATCTAAAACTGAAACTCCAACAGACAAAACCGGGCACTTCCTTTGAGTTCCTCCCAGTTCTTGACTGGATTGGCTGTCACTCAAATAGACTGCTGCTGTTGGTCCAAAAGCGCGAAGTCTAAACTACATCTCCCAGAGTCACTGCCCACAATCCTCTTGTGGCTGGCTCAGATTATGAGTCCAAGTTCTGATTCGTCCAAGGCACCATTTTAGAGCTAGCTTACCCCACACTGATTGGTCCAGTTCAGCAGTTCAAAACCAGAATGGGGAACTAGGCAGACACAGTTCTGACTGCAAAGAAAGCAGGTTAGACAAACTGTATTTTCATTATTACTCTAAATGACTTCTGGCAAACAGTTACATCTTTCAGATAGGTTCCCTTTGTACTCCTAGTGACTGCAAAAATGGAGTGAATTGGCAGCAGTTCGAGTGGTACTCAAACAGAGAAACACACAGTCCCCCCATACAAACTAATTATGTCTGCAAGCAGACAGCTCTTAAAGAGACAGTACCAGAGGCTCTAAAAACACTCACTGATAAATGGCTTAAGCAAACACCATTCAGGCTTGGAGCATTCAAGCAAGCTCCTGGAAGTCTTTTGGGAACCCCCATTTGCGGGGGTTACACCCTTCCTAGCCTGGGAAAGCTTAGCGTCCCGCGTCAAACAGTACCATAAGTTTCAACTGCAACCATATACATTTGCATTAGGCTCACACATGTAATCATCAGTCAATACATCATTTTACCAAGAACACATTTCTGAAACATTGCAGTACGTCACTCTTTACACAGTATTACACACACATTGTACCATAACTCAAGTTATTACCCTTGTACATGAAACCTGAAGAGAGGGGGCAATGCCCTATCAGTTACCTTGGGGCTGGACGGGGCAAGGGCACCATACTTAGAGGGCAACACAAGTAACTTGGAGTTAGCACTGATGCTCAGTTTGGGCAATGAGCTCGGGGACACATACACTCCTTTATGGAAACATTGAGAGAGCAAGTCCACAGGCCTCCCAAGCGAATCATAACTGAGGTGCACCACAGGCTTTACAGCTCGACCAGTCTTTCTAGGGGAACTGTTACAGTCTCTGCACTCTGAGCCTCATTTTCAGCATTATCCTCACTTGTCAGGAGTCTCCTTGGGGGTAGAGGCTAGAACTTGGGGCACTTTCAGCTCCAGGAGTTACAGTTTCTGAGTCCACAACATTTGGCTCGCATGAGAGCTTTCGGACACTGGCAGTGGACTGTCAGGGCACTCAAAATACTCTTCTTGTTCGGTGTATCACCAGTCTGCCCCAATCTATCATTTTCCTCCTGAAAGCTCAAACAGTTCAACCATGCACAATGATTCCATTTCATCTGATCTGATGCTTTGCACTTCACTTTCTGGGAGCATTGGCTCCAGGGATAAAGTGAGGCTAAGACAGTCCAGAAGGCCCAGCTTTGTCTCCAGTATTGACTAGGGATTGCCCCGAAACAATTGACTCAGTTCGTAAGAAGGATAGTATTCAAAGTCACTCTCCTTTCTTCTGATATGGACTGACAGTCATGCTCAACTGGGACTTGTGCAGGGGAACACTTTAACTCTGCTTCTGTAGGTGCAGACTTCCTTGATCTTTTCTTAGCAGCAGCTCCAGTCACTGGTCCAGAGGGGCATCTTCTAGGGGCTCAGACTCAATCAGGATTTGTCCAATGGGCAGTAAATGATTTCTATGCATTGTTTTACATCTTTTGAATTGTTCTCAGGCCTTACTTTGTACACTGGCAGATCATCTAGTTTGCCCACTACAATGTGAGGAGATGGTGCCATCTGTCAGCAATCTTGTGTTTGCCATACAGTCCCAGATTTCTTAGCAATACCATCTCCCTCCTGGAGTTCCTGTGCTTTCACCTTTTATCATACCGATCTTTGTTGGCCAGATTTCTTTTGGCAGCCATGGTTTGAGCCAGTTGAGTACGCATGAGTTAGCTGGGCCTTTAACTTTTACATACTGTAAATAGTTGTCAGCTTGAACCCCATCAGGAGAGACCCCAAAACACACATCTACTGGTAGTCGAGCTTCTCTTCTGAACATCAGGCAGTAGGGGAGAACCCAGTGGCATCACTTTGGTGCAGTTATAAGCATGTACCAGGGTGCTAATTTGTTGGCTCCATCTAGGCTTATCCTGCCAGAGTGGGTGCCTAGCATATCTAGCAAAGTGCGGTTGAAACGTTCAGGCTGTGGGTCCCCTGGGGGTGGTAGGAGTGGTTCTGGACTTTCGCACTCCCCAGAGAAAGCATCTCTTTGATCAGACGACTCTCAAAGTCTCTCCTTGATCAGAATGGATTCTTTGTGGGGCCCCATAGTGAACAAAAAGTTTTCTACAAGTACTTTGGCCACAGTGGATGCTTTCTGGTCTTTGGTGGGAAAGCTTGGGCATATCTCGTGAAATGGTCAGTGACCACCAGCACATTACTGATATTTCTTTGATCTGACTCCAAACTCAGAAAATCAATACAGACCAGCTCCATGGGTGCACTGGTGGTGATGTTAACAAGGGGCAGCCCTCTGGGGCAAAGCTTTCCTCTATGAGCAGCGACTACAGATTCAGAATGTGTTGCTCCACATCAGCCCCATCTTAGGCCAATAGAATCTGGATCTCACCAAGTCAAGTGTTCTGTCTATACCAAGGTGCCCCATGTGGTTGTGCAAGGACATCAGTACTGAGTCTCAAAGGCAGTAGGCAGCACTAGTTGTTGTTTGTCTACTTGTCCCCTCTGTCTTCTGTTTCTCTGTATAACAGTTTATTGATCAGTTTCAACTTAGGACCTTCTTTGTATAACAGTGCAGTTCTCAAATCAGTGGGCGTAATTTGGACACATCTTTTCCTGCATAGAGGGCTTCTAAAGCTGCTTTGATCAGGGATCGCGGATTGAGCCCGCGAATACTGTCATTGTCCAGCTGAGGCAGTGCACCAATGTCTATTGCAGAAAAGTGGCAATAAGCAGCAGGTATGCAATTCTCAGAGGGTCCCAAGCAATCCACCATGCAGTCCACTGCGTCCGTGGACATTTGTTCCTCCCTGTCAAACTTCGGCAGAGTGCCCGAATGTCAGGTTCTGCCAATCGGACCCAATCATTCTGGGGAACAGGCCTCTGGGAGAGCATCAGCATCTATGTGGTTCAGACCTGCTCGGTATTCGAGAGCATAGTCATAGTAGATAATGCAGAAAGCCACCTATGGCCAGTGGCATCCAACTTAGCTGAGGTCTGCACATAGGTCAAAGGATTATTGTCAGTTTTACTAGTATTTTAGCCCCATACAAGTACTCATGGAATTGGTCAACAATAGCCCACTTCAAAGCTAGAACTCTAACTTATGTACAGGATAGTTCTTTCGGATGGGGTCAGGCTTCTACTGGCAAAGGCCACTGGTCTCAGGCCATTCTCGTGCTCTTGTCAACACAGCCCCAACCCTTGCAAGCTAGCATCAGTGTGCAGGACGTAAGATTTTCTTGGATCGGCATAGGCCAGCACTGGAGCATGGGTAAGTTGATATATGATCTCATGAAAAGCAGTCTCACAATCAGGAGTCCAGCGGGCCCCAAATACTTCACTCAGACAAAATACACTCTTTCAGTCTTGAGGGCGCTGACTTTGGTATTTTTGTGGGTTGGGGATACCCTTGAGTAAGGTTAAGTAAAGGACGGATCACTCTTGAATAGTCCTTGATGAACGCCGATAATAACCACAGAATCCCAGGAATCTTTGCAGTTCTTTAGATTTTGGGTGTGGCCAGGTGGTCAAGGCCTCAACTTTACTTGGGTCGGTCTCTATTCCCTCGGTGGATACTATGTGTCCCACATACTTTACTGATGTTTGAAAGAATTGACACTTATCAATGGACAGTTTAAGGCCAAAGTCCTCCAGTCGGTCCAATACCTTAAATAATCTGCTCTCATGTTCCTCCAGTGAGCTGCCAAACACAATAACATCATCTAGGTATACCAGGCACTCTAGTAAGTTCATGTCCCCCACTGCACGCTCCATCAATCGTTGAAAAGTGGCTGGGGCACCTGAAATCATAAGGCATCCTCATGAATTCATAAAGCCAGCGGACAGATAAAGGCTGTCTTCTCACGGTCCTCTGGGGCCATCGGGATCTGGTAGTACCCACTGCGGAGATCCAGCACAGAGAACCACTTGCTCCCGTTTAGGCAGTCCAAAGCATCCTGAATGCGGGGCATTGTGTACTGATCAGGGATAGTCCACCGGTTTAAGGTGCGATAATCCACACACATCCTTACTGTTCCATTCTTTTTCCTCACTACCACAATGGGGGAAGCATAAGGGCTTCTGGATTCTTGTATTACACCAGCAGCTAACATTTCTTGCAGATGCCGTCTCACATCATCTATGTCAGCAGGTGCCAGGCGTCGAGACCTCTCAGAAATGGTCTTAGTCATGCAGCCAGATATTGTGCTCAGCTCCTTGCACGCATCCTACATCCCATTCCTTTAAAGAAAACACCTGGTCTCTCTGGGCAAGCTTCTCACTGATCCTCACTTTCCATTCAGCTGGCAGCGGGGAGTCGCCGAAATCAAACAAGTCAGGTGTTACTCTGTCATTCTTCCTTGAACTCTTGCTGCTGGGCAGCACTGCAGTGTCTTCACAATGCACATTAGCCAGGATGCAACCTCTATTTACCGAATGTCTCTTTCAGACACATTATGAACTTGGACCATTACCCTTCTGGCATAAGCATGGGCTCTATCGGGCAAATACTAGCTTGACCAGCAGTCCCTCTGGCAATTTTCCATCGCCTGGTGCATCCAACATTAATATTTTATTCTTAACATCCTTTCTGATACGGACCTCTCCCTGTAAGGTACACTGGGCATTTGGTGCCATGATCAGAGACTCAGGATCCTTCTTCCGTACAATTCCGACCGGTTCCTCTGGTTCTATTTTTTCAGCATCTCTCTGTGCCTCATAGGCCTTCTTAATTAGAGCAGGAACTCTTAAAGCTCTACTAGTCTTTGACCCCTGTTTTTCATAACACAACTGTGCCAGCCTTCGAACATATGAGCATTTGTTCCAATCAACAAAGGGACACCATCATACAGTCCAGTGGGGGACACACTAAGGCTAGGGTCTCTACTTGTTCGCCACTCTGGCCACGGAGGTGGGAAAGACAGCCAAATTGGATATACCCGGAATAGGGGTGGCACTCTCACTTAACCCCATACATGCAGTCCTTCTAATGGTTATAAGGGCACGCTCTGACAAATGCTTCTGATACCAATCCTGGAACATAATTGTCACTTGGGAGCCACTGTCTAATACAGCTCTTGTAGACACTCCATTCACCTTTACAGTGGTCTCCATGGAGGGACCCACTATTCTGGACCAGTCTGGAGAGCGGTAGTGGGGGCCTGGGCACGACCTTGCCACAAAGGACGTGAGTTAGCATTTTGGTGCCCTCACTGGGATCATTTCGTGCACCTCTTAACCACTGATTTGTTCTCCGAAGCTCTCCTTGTAGCCTATATGCAACTTTGTCAGTGTCTCTTGGGGACTGGCATTCCCTTTTCATGTGCCCATCTTTCCCACAATTATAGCAAAACATACTTTCTGGAGTTTGAGCTGGCCGAGGCGCCACACTGGAAGCCAGGGCAGGGGTATTACTAACTGGAAACCTTGGTGCCATCTCTGTCTGCGCGTGATAAGCATTTGAGACATCTCGTCAGTTTCTCCACTTCCATGGTCAAGGAATCGAGTTCGGAGCTGTTATCAGCAGGAGATACATGGGTGGGTATCCCCACCCCCATAGCAGATGCAGTCGGATATAGGTCGGGGCCCGTACTTGCAGGCGTGGCCTTCATAAAGGGACTGTTTTTGAATTCCCGGATCTCTCTCAACAGTTCGCCCCACTGTGGCATATCTTTTTCCTTATCAGAGCACTCATTGACTGCCAACCTCTGCCCCTGAACTTCACTTGATGGGCCACCCTCAGTCACTCGGGTCATAGCCGCAGCTATTGGTGCAGGTCCCTCCCGAGGTCGCCTTTCTCAACTCCTCGAATTTCTCTCATTAACTCATCATAAGAGGTGGGATTCCAGTCGATTTGCCAGGTGTAACTGAAGCAACAGCAGTTCTGAGAAGGGGCAGACTTAAGGATCCTGTCCAGCCTGGTTAGGTCCAGTTCAATCGCCGGCAAACTACCCTTTCTGAGGCATTCTTGCAACAATTTTCGGGCCGAGATACATACACAGACAACAACTCCCTTGGTACTGTTGTGCATCTCTTACTCTCCACCATAGGTCTTCATCAGAATCTGGGCTCCCATACACATTCTCCAAGGCCTCAAGATAGGCCTGTGCAGTCACTTCAGGGTTACTGGCCCGTTTAGCATGGATGGTAGCCAGGGCAGGACCTCGGAGGCTCTCACTAACCCTCTTTTGCTTTTCAGCTTCCGAGCATTGCCATTCTAGCACTTGGGGGGCAACATAGTCTATCCAGGTCTCCCAGTCATCCTCCCCTTGGGGGGTGGGGAGGGTGCCAGAGAAGATCCTCAACCTTCGGTAAGAGTCGTGACTAATGCCAGGTGCAGAAATAGGTGTCTGCATTGGTTTAGCCACCACCGCCGGTACTGGAGCGAGGTGTTGGGGAGGAACACCCCAGGTGGCAAGAATAGTTTCTTCAAGTCCTCCACAGTTTTCCTTCCCCAGCAACCATTTAGCAAATTTCTCCTCAAAGTTTCAGACAGTGGTGGGGGCTCATTCCTCCAGGTCTTTACTGTACTTAGTTATCACTCTCCAGGCAGTGAGGGCTCCCTCTGGGGTAATAGTCTGTGGCACTTTGGAGCTATCTATGGGATCCTTAAACTCTACTAGGGCCAGGAAAGTGTGGGTGAGCAGATTAGCATGCCGACCCACCACCACAGGTTTTGTAAACCTTCCACCTTGGAAAGTACTCCTGTACAGTGTCCGTATTGATACCCAGGGGATGTCAGGATAAGCATAGCATTTTGGGGGTCAATCTCCTCCCCAGTACACCACTCCACCAGCCGGTGCACAGCCACTTCTGTCGGGGTACCCATTTTTTTCTTAACAGTGGTTCGTAAATATGGCCACTAGAGGACACACAATCCCAGCGGTGAGCCTCCAAGATGTAACCCCTAGATGGCGTTATCCCAGGGGCTACTACCCCTGCCTGATTTGCCACTAACAGGTTGAGGGGCCTGGATCCAATGGCGGGTGCCTCCACCCAGAGGTCAGGGTTTTCAATAGTTAAACTAACTTGGTCACAGCCCTCTGGGACACTGCAACCCCCCTTTCTTCCCACTAGTGGCCCACACAATATATCAGAATTACCTTCGCAGTATACACATACCCCCAGGTCTGGTTCGCACTGGGACCTCCTGTGAAATAAGATACAGTGCAACAATCACAGTACAGTACTTTAACATAGACAAATACCTCAGGCAGTATAACTTTGCTGAAACAAGCAGCTCTGATTTATTTAGGGGATATAACAAGGACAGGGAAATCAGGTTAATTAGCTTATCACTTTACTATCTATCTATGGCTCTGTGCTGGCCTATCCCTACCAGTTACTGTCCCTGGGTACCCAAGCCCTAGTGGCTAGTCCAAACCGTGGCAGCTGGTAGGGGCCCTTTCACACAGTGAAAAGAAAATTAGCTTAAACAGTCAGCAGTACAGTGATTCCATTTGGATTTAATGTGGCAATTCAACAGGAGGCGACCCTGAATTAGTACTCACGACCTCCAAACAAGATAGGGTCCTTCAACGTCAGCAGGGCTACTTTTGAGCTCCACGAGACTCTTCACACATTTATATGGTAAAAAAGAAAGTACTGTACCAGGCAGGCTGCTTCTCTATCCCGATCGCAATTACTGCACAATACCGGGAGAACACACAGCAGATTCAGTTCCTGACAGACCAAGTGCAATTCAACAATTTCTTCAGTCTTCTACAGGGTGAGCCTTGTTTCTACTCTTCAGAGATCCTTTGATTCTTTCACAGGACGCAGTTCAGTCCTAACAAGCAGTTACACAAGCTGCAGACGGAACTCTGGGCCTGCACCCGTTTTTGACTGAAACTGTGCACTGAAGGAGCACAGGGTTTCTTTCCCTTCACTGCCAGATCTAAACTGAAACTCCAACAGACAAAACCGGGCACTTCCTTTGAGTTCCTCCCAGTTCTTGACTGGATTGGCTGTCACTCACAATAGACTGCTGCTGTTGGTCAAAAAGGCGCAAGTCTAAACTACATCTCCCAGAGTCACTGCCCATACAATCCTCTTGTGGCTGGCTCAGATTATGAGTCCAAGTTCTGATTCATCCAAGGCACCATTTTAGAGCTAGCTTACCCCACACTGATTGGTCCAGTTCAGCAGTTCAAAACCAGAATGGGAACTAGGCAGACACAGTTCTGACTGCAAAGAAAGCAGGTTAGACAAACTGTATTTTCATTATTACTCTAAATGACTTCTGGCAAACAGTTACATCTTTCAGATAGGTTCCCTTTGTACTCCTAGTGACTGCAAAAATGGAGTGAATTGGCAGCAGTTCGAGTGGTACTCAAACAGAGAAACACACAGTCCCCCCATACAAACTAATTATGTCTGCCAAGCAGACAGCTCTTAAAGAGACAGTACCAGAGGCTCTAAAAACACTCACTGATAAATGGCTTAAACGCCAAACACCATTCAGGCTTGGAGCATTCAAGCAAGCTCCTGGAAGTCTTTTGGGAACCCCCATTTGCAGGGGGGTTACATAGAACTTACTGATCTTCACATAACATCTGCTATAAAGTAGGAAATCACTGAATGAGCAAAAGGAAAACAAAAATGTAAAAAGTAAAAAGAAACAACTGGCTAGTTATAAATATTAATGGCATTTCCTGCCTGCTATTTTTGGTGCTGCTACAGAATCTCTTTCATTTACGACAAAAAGAAACTGTAAATATTTTCATCTATTAGTCAACCATTTTCTAAGGTCATTCTTTACAAATATGCAGTTTAATTAGTTTAGCTACCATGATTACCATCTGGTGATCTGTATGAGAAACTACCTGTATGTTTATGGTCTGGCAACTTAGCAGCTTGTATATACTGAATGTAACCCGGGCGCCACCTCCTAATGGGCTACTACCCCTGCCTGCTTTCCTGAATGCAGGTTGAGGGGCCTGGGTTCTGAGTTAACTAGTACATGATGCTCTATCCTAACAATAATGCTATTATCGTGATGCCTCCACCCAGAGAATTCTTTAAGTGGGTTACACATTAGGCTACCACAACCCTCCGGGAAGTTGTACCTACCCACAGCCCCACCCAGTGGTCCCACACATGGAGAAACATTAGCCTCTTCACTTGACATTCAATGACACAATTAATGGTGAGCGCTAATAATATGCTCACCGTGACCACACTTGCCAACAGTGTTCTGGCTTCTGGTATACACCCTGTACACTTGCAATAAAAGGTTTTCAACAACAATACTGTACCTTTCAGTTATTGGCATTAACCTAGCACTCAGTAATGATATGCTCAGAGGCCCATTCAATGTTCAAACAAATAACTGATTTATTTAGGGATTTGAACAGAGGAAGGGTCTGTATATCAAGTTTTGCTTTGAAGTATTGTTTTAAGTTTTGATAAACACAAAAGTACATTTAACCCCCTGGACAGTCCAGATACAGTGGCTGGGTACCCAGAGTCTGATTAGATGTAGGCCTGAAGCGTTGCCACGGGTTGGCCGGCATTGCAACTGATTAGAGCCCTTAAGCAAACAAAATATTAATTTTATTACTTTTGGCTTTTGCAACATTCACAAACACTTTAACCTCAAGGAAAATTGTAATCCTCAGGCCTGATGGCCTGCAAAACAGTTTAAACAGCAGCTTGAAATTGATAGGCAAATCAGATGGCAAAACACTTTAAATTGGTTGCAAGGACAGGCCCTGTTGTTACTCGCTGAACTATGTACCTCGGAATCTGGGCTGATTTCCAAGCTGACTCCCTGCAAGGCAGGATTCAGTTCTCTGGTGTGTGGCTGCAGGCTGCAGGTCTTCATCCTTTCTGGCAAGAACCAGTGTACAGGGACCAAGGCTGACATGACTCATCCCCACATCAAGACTTAGCCCCCAAGGATGGCCACAACCCCTGATGATCTTCTCCTCAGGAGCTAACTCCCTTCTCTGGTCTTCTAGCAGCTTTGGTCTCACAGGCAGTAACAGTGTCTTAAGCAAATGGTTCAGCATCACAGGCTTAACTTTTGGTACAGTTCTGGCATAGGTGGCACAGCTTACACACTTACAAGTTGCAGTTCTTGGTATATAAGCAGGCAGACAGAAGTCCAGGTCTCCCTTTCATGGCAAACAGGCCGGAGACAATTCTAGTAGCCCCAGACTTGCGAGTTAGGCCACAGTCTCTGAAGGAAACCTGGTCTGTCTCTCTGTCTCTCTCTCTCTCTCTCTCTCTCTCTCTCTGTCTCTCTCTCTCTCTGTCTGTCTTTCTGTCTGTCTGTCTGTCTCTCTCTCGCGCTCTCTCTCTCAGATGCAGATTAGGGGAGCTTTCAGACACTCTGGCACCACATCAGTCCAAAATTTGGTTCTGGGGAAAATCACTTCTATCTCCCTTTTCGAGAGTTGCAAGATGATCTGTAGACTTGGCAGTCCCAAAACGACTCAGCAAATGTTTAGACCAAGGGGAGGTAAGCACACCTCTCCCCAAATTCCCTGGTCTGCTAGATAGAGCCTCCTCAATTCAACTGTCCACCTCTCTGAAAGGAAACAAAACTCTCCATTCTGATTGGCTGCCCCAGCTGTTAGTCACAGTGTAAGTCTTTCAACTGGCTAATATTTGAGGGCCAATGATTGTCCCTGCTTTTTCCCATGGCATAGTCCCAGGAGTCTCTGTGGTAAACCCAGGCTCCTCATTGGCTCATTGCTTCATTGGGGAGGCAGTATAGTGCAGCAGTTTAAGGTTCTGAGCTGCAAATCTGGAGACTTGGGTTTGAATCCCACAGCCCCCACTTGCATACTGTGTGACCCTGCACAAGTCACTTAACTTCCCTGTGTTCCCAGGTCACATCTGTAAACAAGCTTTCAGCTTAATGTGCCACTCCTGGTTAAACAATAACAAAAAAAAGAAAAGCTGCAAAGATGGCTGATGTTAGCAAAGTCCCTCAGCAGTTAATACAGTCCCCCACAAATAAAGTTCTGGTGCAGCCAGATTAAGTACTTTTTATTTACAATAACCCTATTAGCCAATAGCCCCTAATGTGCTCTCTTAAACACTCTCATTATTAAACATTTAACTGTTTTACATTTCCTGTCACTGCTGTTGAAATGTAGTCCCCCTAGGAGTGGACAGGCACCCTCATTAATATTCATTAGGGCTCACTGATATTCATAAGGCCCACAAACATGCCCATTATAAACTTAATTTTTAAAATCTACTGAGGCTTCTTATCTGCTTCATTCTTGTCATCGGTCCCAGGTTAGATGAACAGGGGGTACTGGGACCACCAGATTGACTTTTCTGTTGATTGCAATGGCAGTTGGTAAATCGGATGCACTTCTGTGCATGTGCGATTGCCAGTTGCACTGGAGTGCACAAGAAACATCATCCGCCCACAATCTAGCTCCTCCAAAACACAAAATTGGGCTGAAATAGATGCAGGGACTGTATGGGGACCCAGTGGCACACAGATGGACTCGGGTTGTGGCAGTGCAAATTGGGGAACACCAGGAGGAGCAAACAGATGGGAGATAAATGGGGGGGGAGGTAAAATAAGGTAAACCCCCATGGGGGGGTTACATGAATTTTCATATTCTCTATACATGGATAAGTGCGCAGAAAATTGTTCCAGTTACATTTGGAATACAAGTAAATGAACTGATAGTCTCCCTTTTGTGTAGAAAACATTCTCATGATTCTAGTACCTGAGTATGACATTTCTTATACGTGGCATTATGGATTCAAAAACTAGGCAAGGCACCTGCAACACAAAGGCTGTCTGATGCCAGTGACATCTCCAGGGATGCACTGGAGTAAGGCTGTTTCCAAGTAGCTAAGAATGTATTAAGAACTTCCACAATAACAAGGAGTTTCCAGTTTCTCTATGTCCAGCACTATATATTCTCTTGCACTTTGACAGGGATATCATTTTTGGCATCCTGGTTGAACTGGGGTTTTGAATACACTGTTCATCACTCACCATGATGATGTAGGATATTAGGCTACTCTGGGATGGATTTTGTCCAAAAGGGCTTTTATTTAACATTCCCTGTCTTTAAAGCAAATGGATGTGCAATACAGTTCGCACTAAACGTATTGTGCAACCAGTTTGCAGCCTGTTAGCATTCCTGCTGGCAATACTCTGGAAAAATAGATAACATAATTACTGATATCTAGTGGTTGGCTGGCTACTGATGAGCTCTGCTGAATGAGCTGCTTGAACATACTTTCAACTGAAAGCAACATTCTGCAGCAGAAAAGGTAAAAACAAACCAACTAGATGGCAAGTCATTGATACCACATGAAGGAAATGGGTTGCAAACTGGCTGCATTATAAATTTATTGTGAAAAGTATTATATTAGGGGACTGGATGTTTATCTTATATTGTATGGGCATTGGGTGTGACTAGTTTTTAATTTGTCTGCAATTTTCCATTATTTATTTATTAATAATACTTTGACAGGGTAGCTTACTGGACATATAAATAATGTATTTTTAAGGAGACCCAACTGAAATGGAGCCTCTCAATTAAGTTTTACATGTCATAGTAATGCGTTGAATAAAGCATACAGTGAACATTAAAAACGTTTCCTAATGTTTCAAATTCTCATTTTTCTGATACTCTTGAAAAGGTGTTCAAGGTTATTTTCTGGCACAGGTGCATTCTTAAATATATGGAAGCATTATTAGAATAATGATTTATCCTATTATGTCATGTCCAGCTAATAATATACTTTATACAAGATGGCAGCAAGGAAATTAGCTCCCACAATTGCAGCAGTTGTCATCATTCAAGGCGCTTTACCTAAATATCTGTCTGTCTTTGGTATACCATGTTCATTTTATGTGAATGTCTTTGTCATTCAGTATGTACTTTTGAATTGTTTGAATAGCATTCCTGCAGGTTTAATTTTTTTATTGGGATGTTTCAGTTATTTTCGTCCTGAGCTGACCACCTCTGGAACTGCAATTTTGAAAGCAGATATAACCAAAAGCTGCATGGCAACCCCTATATAGTGTATAATGGAGTGTTGTTCTGTATAGAATTCCATCCATTTCAAAATGCTTTTCTACCACAGTTCTAAGGACGTGGAATGCTGTTCTACCCTACTGTGGTAGAACAGCATTCTAAAACCTCCAGAAACTGCATGAGACAGTTTAATTTTGAAAGCAAAAGAACTCACAAAACACATTTTTCACACAGTACTATAAACTATAAAAAATACAGGATGAGCAACTCTATGCACAACCAGTGTGTTTTGCCACCTCTGTGTTCTGATTCCCATGGACATCTCGAGCTTTGCTCGAGAGGTCCGAGGGAATCAGAATCCCTCTGTGGCAGAACACACTGGTTCTGCATAGTTGCCCATCTAGTATTCTCTTTATTTCTTTCTGTTTCTATATTCATAACCATATTCTACATCTAGCAAAGAGGTTTCATGAAAATTACAAGGGTTTGAAATAGTTTTATGTATAAAAACATACAAATATTTCCCCCTTTTTTGGGAAATATTTCATAAGAATCTCATAGCATTGGTAATATACTCTTTAGTTTTGCATTTGTGGAAACAATGAAGCAAGCATCATGACAAATGATGTGTCCTTGTTTCACCTTTTCTTTCACACTCATGTTGACATCTAAAATACTGATGTCATAACCACATAAAACTATCTGAGCCCTTCCGGATTTTTTCCATAAAGAGAGGTTAAGTCTCACCAATGTAACTTAAAAAACAAGCATGGCAACCCAGGTGTTTTGTTGTGGATTTTAAATGTTTAGATGACCATTATGTACTGGGCAAAAAACTGTGACTTTGACATGAAGTTGCTGAAACACCAGGAAATGTCCTTAAGTACCTGACATGATGTACTTGAAGAAAAGAATACTTTTTTTACAGCACATGGATAATGATTGCAATGTTTATCAAAGAGCAATATTATAGGACAGTCATGTACTCTACTTCATTGCTGTTAATTGCTGATTTTTTGTTTTGATTGTACTGTTGCATTTTTATCCTTCCCTCACTTTCATCCTGTATCTCTTCCCCCTGTGTCACACCCAGAAATGAGTCACAGCCCAGTATGCCTATCTTAGCCACCAATTTTCAAATAAAACAAAACAAACATTTGCAGATTGACAAAGTGATAGGATATTAAGAAAACTAAATACTGCCTGGAGGATATTGAATCAGACCCAGACCCATATATATTGACCTCACTTTCAACTGAGAGCAAGATCTCCAAATGAGTAAATAATGCAGGCATGAACATTAGGAGACCCACACCAAGGATAGCTCTCCTACGAACCTGGGTATCTTATAATAACCTCGATGGCCTGGCAATGATAGAACCAGAATCAAGGCTGTAAATAAAGTTCCTTTCCAGTACCCAGAGAATCAGTGGATAGCAACTAATCAGATGAGATGAACCCTGGGAGTCACGTGATGTGCTCAGGCTGAACGGTCAGATCTACAGGTGCTCTATGATCCCTGGCTGTTAAACAATGCTTTTCTTTTACTTCTACCACTTAGTTCCACACTTATAAGTTGTACATATAATCTACTTGTGTTTGAGCTTACTCTGAGTCCAGTGTGTATGTGGTTGAGATAGACAACAGCGTGTCTATGGATATGGACTCGGCAGGATCATCCCCACTACTGCCTAGGCCGCAACCTCAGAGGAAATGTCTGACACCCAATTCCCCATCAGACATGGAGACTGAGCTGGATAAAATTGATAAGTTGTTCACTGATCTTCCTGGCATTAAATTAACTCTCAATAAAGCGGTGAAGATTGCTGGCCCAGTGGCGCTGAAGGTTGAGGCATCTAGCCTTACCTCATGTCATGCCAGCAAGCCAGGATTAGGAATGACCTTGGGTCATCAGGGAGCCGGCTGTGGGGGGACGGTGTGAGTTGGACTGAGCCAACTACCAGCAACTCTCCTCTCCCAGGGAGGATGCTGTCCCTCCCATAGTCCTGTCACCACTGAGTGAAGATCCGTGTGTTGACGTAGGTGGGTGGAAGGGGCAGCTAGTAGGGTGGGGCCCTCACAGTGCATGGCATGCACATGCTTTCACACATGCACGTACGCACCAAGGATGAGTGGGTTGGAATGGGTGAAAAAAGGGAAAAACTGAATAAAGAAGTAATAGGAAAAAATTAAATAAATAAAGTGGTGAAGGATCTGCAATTATTTAAACTGGCACTTAAAATTTTCCGCCATCAGCTCAGGGGTGTCAAGGCCCATATTAGCTCCATTGAGGATGCCCAAATACAGGATCAATGGGAGTTGCAAGACCTTAGAAAGAAGCTGGTTAAGCTGGAAGACACAGTAGAAGACCAGGAGGGATGTAGCCGTAGAAATAATTTTGTTTTAGTTAGCATGACAGAATAGGTTGAAGGATCCAACATGCCTAAATTTATACAAGAGCTACTACAGGAGGTTGCTGGGCCACCCCATGGCTCTTTTGCCATAACTGAAAGAGCTCACCGTTCCCTCTGGCCTCAGCCACCCTCACATGGTAAACTCGGTGATAATTCTTAAGTGTCTGAATTATCAGGATAAGCTCCATATCCAGAAAAGAGCCTCTAAAAAACAAATCCTTACCTGGAAAGGTCATCGGTATTTTATCTTTAGTGATGTCCCCCCCCCCATGTACAAGATAAACAGTTGGCCTATAAACCCATTAAAGCTGCACTACTGTATGTAAAGCTGGAATAAAATTTAAAATGCTGTACCAGTCATGACCTATCATTACCACTGCAGCAGGCTCCCATGAATTTTCGCCTATGGAACAAGCCCATCAGGAGCACCATAAATATTTGCCACATATCTTTCCAGTCACCATATGTTAATATTAATACCACTGAGTAATCCTACATATTCTGTTACTGGTAATTAGGCATTTGAACAGCTAGTTGAACCTTTCTACTTCAACATATTATAGAACTGGAATGTGTGATTCTTTTTCCTCGTGCCTCGGTTGGCCAAACTAAAGACCTCCTTTACAATTCATTGTTCATCTGTAGACCACTACTTGAAGCTTCTGAACATATTTACCTTGATTAACTGTGGCTTTTGGCTTGACACTGTCTGACTGCCTCCTGCTCCCTGGCCTCAGGTAATATCATGCCCATTCACCAATATGGCACCAGCAGCAATAAGTAAGAGACATCCTCTGTTACTACCGACTTTATTTTCACACCATGTTGACCTCTGGTGTGCCATCTTTCTAGATCTGACTCCTAAAGCCTTCCAACCCCTTTTTGCATCTGTTCCACCTCAGTTGGCAGTTTCCTGAGAACAGTATTTCTTGGTGGTACTCACTGATGTCATGATTGTGACAATTCCTTCATGGTTTCTTCCGAGCTTCAATGCAGATCCCGATTTCCTTGTTTCCTTCTATGCCTTGAAATTTTATAGACAATGTGGGATCACTGAAGCTATCAATTTTGGTGCCGTGTGATTTTTTTTCTCCCCCTCTTCCCACCTTTTTTCCTTTTCTTCTTTCTCTCTTTCTGTTCTGTCTTAGAGGAGATATGGACCTGTGCTTCCACTGATATTTCAAGATATTTCCCCCTGGTATTACTTGATGTCATGGTCCTCTTAATGTTGTGGGTCACTTTCCAGTTTTTACCACCCTAATTTCCCTTTCCCATTCTCATGATTTTGCAGTATGTTTTTTTTTGTTCTACTTTTTCTCCTTTTGGCGCAGTCTGCTCCCTTGCCCGCATCTGATGGAGGAGTCCAGCCACTGTCCGCCTCTACCCAGTTGGTCCCAGGCACCCATATGCTCCTGCAGTTGCACCCTCTACAGCAGGGCTGCAGGGAGCCCCCCAGACTCCTCACGTAACATGGATCTAACCTGGGTGCCCGACCACTGGGTGAAGCTCGCAGATGGCCATCAAGCCGCTCAACTGGGTGCCCATTTTTCACCCCCTCAGAACTGAGGACATGCAATGACATCACCAGAGGGGGGCACACATGCATCTGCATGCGCTCCCTTCCAGACATCTGCCCTCAGCTCCACTCCTGAATGCAATGAGCGTACAGTCTCCCAGTCTCCACCAGGAGGTAACCACACACCAACTACCATGGACCCCCCTCCCCGGAGAAGGAGAGCAGTCCTTCTGATGCTCAATCCTTCTCCTTCTCCCCAGCCGAACCCAGTGACCTGTGCTTGTTCCCGAACATTGGTCACCGGCGTGGAGCGAGGCGTGGCAGCCAGCGCCTCAGCCCTCAGTGCCACCAGGCCAGGTGCAGTATGGAATTTATTAAGTTTGATCACATATTGCCTGCCTGGTACAAGTTATTGTTCTCTTTGCTTTTCTATCTTTGTACATTATGGTTAATGGATATTTTGTTTATTGCCCTTTTGCCCATCTTTCTTTCTCTGGGGTCCCACTGGCAGTTTGATTGCTTCTGCATCATTTTAGTGAGCCACAATGTGCCTTCTTTTGCCTCTATGTTACTCCTCCCTTCTGATCTCCTGAGCTCGAATGGCTGTGTCTCCACCCATCTGCTGCCCCCTCAGCTTATCTCCAGGACTTCTACTCCTCTACCATAATTTTCTTCTGTCTCTGGCTGGTAGCCTTTGCCCGAGATTAATACAGCCGAAATGTAGCTGCCGAGAAGAGTGAAAATAGTAAATCGCATTACCACGGCCCTTCTAATGAACCCTTGCAATCGGCCACCCTCTGGGGTTATTTCTCTACCACCTATCCTCTGTAGTCTGGGGAAAACAGGGGTTCTTTACTCCTTCCTTTCTAGTTGAAATGTTATTGTTTGTTTTTAACGTGTTTGGCTACATGCTATTGTTGTTTACCCTAGTTCACCTAGGCTCTACAATGTTGGTTCAACAAATTATTTGTCGACCGACATTGCAGCAACAGATTTATGTCAACTGCAATTTGTGGTTGACTTAAATCCATCTGGGGAAACAGTTACTTTTTAATGGGGGCTTCACCCCTGAACCTCCCCCATGCAGGGGGGGCTAAGCCTCCTTCACCCCTGAACTTAAGGATTATCAACTCTGAGTTGGAGTTCATTCGGGGAGGGGGTGCAGGACTGGGGGAAAGAGTACCGGGGTCCCAAGTGGACTTTTACAGTGAACTGCTGTAAAAGGTTTGCCATGAGGCTGGTGTACCATTCACCTGTTACAACTGCTAAATGTTTGTTTATTGGATGTACTTGTATTTAGACTTAGTGCCAAGGATTGGGATCTTATGTTCATTTTTGTCATACTTGCATAGAAGGGTGATAACTTCCCCGTATGTTATGTTTTCAATTACCATGATGTTGATTAGACATTTGCTTACTTTGTGTATCTGGCTTTAATGCACCTTAAATGTGTCACTTCGAACATCAAAGTGGGCCATTCAAAAGAAAAACAGATGTAAATTCTTAGGCATCTCAAAACTCTTAATGTGGATTTGGCCATGCTCCAGGAGACACATACAGTACTTTATCTGCAGATGTACATCTGTTTCGAAGAGTGTGAGTTATTTATTTATTAAAATCTAGGATTAATACCTTTGAGCTAAGATCTCATTTACAGAAGTTCCATGGCATATAAGGACAATATACATAAAATAAAGAGTAAAAGAGACATTACAATTGTTACATATAAAGATAGAATTATGATTCTTAATGTATTCAGATAAGGTATACTTGGTAATCTGCAATCATAAACCTGGGTAACAGGAAAGGAGCAAAGAGGAGTGAGGAGTATAAGCGAGGCGAAAAAAAGGGGTATGATAGACAGGTATGGGACAGTAAGATATTTGCAGGTAACAGTAACATTTAGACTTGTAAGAAGAGGTAAAGGAGTTAAGAGGAATGTAGAGGAGCAGCCCAAGAGGGCCTTATCAGTACATAGGAGAATGGAGGAGTGGACCCAGGGAGTAGGCAAGGAACATACCAGCATTATGCATGAACCCCGGACCTGTGCGATCTCCTTGTATGGAGCCCTCTGGAGTTAGAATCCTAAGTGGGGGTTATCTGGGGGGGGTGCAGCCCCTACAGAACAAAAGATTTAAAAAAAAATGCACAACACAATTAAGTCACACAGCATTCTGCCGTGCATCATTTTGAGCCCGTGCCAGCAAGGAAAGGGTAGAAAGACAAAGAACCTCAGTGCATAAGCACTGAGGCAATGGTTACTCCAAAGGGCATTGGCCGAGAAGAGAAGTTTCAAAGAAATACAAAATCACACATACCCCCATAATGCAAAGCATCATTGGATGTAGATGCAAATTACCACAGAATATTATGCTGGTTCAACTTTAAGCAGAAATACATGGTGCCAAAAGGCCTCTCACACAGTTTGCAAATGGTGCCAACAGAAGATAAATTTAACCTCTGAAGAGGGTAGTATGCAAAAACCATAGGGAATGAGAGGAGCAAAGGAGTGTGGGGTGGAGGGTGAGAGGCAGAAGGTAAGATTAGAGAGGTGGGTAGTCACTAAGTGCTTCTGTTGAAAGTAGTCCTAAGGAAAAGAAGTGTAAGCGTTAGGTGTTACAGTCACACGTACTGGTAGTGGACAAGTTGAGCACAAAGTTTTGATTTGAAAAGGCCAAGTTTGGGTTTGGATTGTGGGTCAACATTAAGAGAGTTAAGCCATTTGGGGGCCCTATATGCAAAAGACCATTGCCCTAGTGATGCTCGGCAGAAGGGGACTTGCAGCATTTTAACACTAATTCTCCTTGTTTGTCTGTGGTGGGTGAGTGAGCGAAGGAGACTCAGTATCCCTGGTGATGTAAGGCCTAGCCGGTCTTCTTTCCAAGCAGGCAAACCTGGTACTGAATCCTGTTTTGCAGACTGAGTCATCCTGAGTGGGCGTAGAGCTCACAGATATGGGTTAATCGATGTGCACCTAATATTGTCCTACAGGCTTTGTTTAAGGCTGATTTTATTGTCTTCAGAGCCATGTTAGTTCCTGCCCCATAGACTACTAGCCCATAGTCAGTAACTGATAGGACTGAGCTAGTGACTGCGGGCTTGAGGGCATCATCAGTAAGGCAGTGTCTATGCCTATATAACTGGCCAATACATGAGTTGGCAGCCTTGGCTACTTGGTCAGTGTGCTGTGTAAATGAGAGGGAGCTGTCAGAAGTGACCCTGAGGTATTCAAAACTATTGACCATGTCTAAAGCATCATTGCGGTTGTTAAGAATTTTAAGATGATAAGACCTATATCTGTTCTGTGTGGAGGCGAACATCATAGTCTTTGTCTTCTTGTAGTTTAGAAGGAGCTTGGAGTTAAACCAGGCCTCCACTTCTGAGACATTTGCCTGCATTTGTTTTTCTAGAGCTTCAGGGTTCGGATGACTAGTGAACAGCAAGGCATCATCTGCATACAATCGGGCATTGTCCTCATATGTCTTAGGGAGGTAATTTAGAAACAGGCTAAACAGTAGGTGGCCCAGGATTGAGCCTTGGGGGACCCCAGTAGTAACATTATGATGATCAGCAAGAACATCAAGCATTTTTGCTTCTTGCACTCATCCTGAGAGGTAGCTCCAGAACCAATTCATTGATTCATAAGATAGACCAGTGCTGGCCCATCTGGTTTAATAGTAACTCATGATTGACAGTGTTGAAGGCCTTGGTGAGGTCAATGTAGGTAGCCCCCAACAAGAACCCTCAGTCTAGTACCTCATGGATGTAACCTGTGAATTTCACAAGTGCCATTGTTGCACTGTGCTACTTCCTGAAGCCATGTTGCCGCTGGCATTAAAGCATATTCTTATCAAGGTAGTCTAGGAGCTGGTAGTAGACAATTCTCCTGAGTGCTTTCGAGAGTGAGAGGAGAATAGAAATTGGCCAGTAATTGGAGTGGCTAGTTCTGTCTCTGCTTTTGAAGACAGGAGTGTCCATTGCCACTTTCCAGGAATGGGGAAATTTTACTGTTATAAGGGATAGGTTAAGAATGCTAGTTAGTGGGGAGAGTACCTCATCAAGGATGATCACAAGTACAGTAGCTTGAGGTCTAGTGTGTATCCACTGGTTCTCACTTTCCCAAGTACCTGTTTAAGATATTTCTTGGTCTCAGATTTGGAGACAGTCTTGAGGTAGAGTGGAGGGGAACTGAGCTTTCAGGTGGACTAGTATTGCTATGAGGGTTAGTACTGCTTTGTGGAACTAGATAGTGAGGGGGAGCACTCAATTAAGGTCAGTAAAGGCCTTATTGAAGGTATTAGTAATTTATTTTGGGTCTTGGGTAATAATTCCATTAACATTGAGCATAGTGGGTGGTGTTTTGCTAGTTTTTCCAGTTAGAGACTTTATGTCACCCCAGAATTTACGGTTGTCACCCCAGATGTTGTCCAGTTCAGTTTTGAAGTAAAGAATCATAGAAGCCTGATGGCAGAAAAGGACCTACTGGATCATCTAGTCTTCCCTTTTTTGTCTCTACACCTCCCTATCCCTGACAGCTCCTGCACTCCTCCCGATACTCAGCCCCATATGCTTATCCCATGCATGAATTCTTCCACCGATTTAGCCCCCACCATTCCATCCAGTAGTCTTTTCCAGGGCTCCACCACCCTTTCCATGAAGAAACAACCTCTCACATTGCCCCTGTATCTTTTTCCTTGCAGTCTGAGGCAGTGCCCTCTAGTTTTTACCCCCTCTTTCCTCTTAAGTAAACTCTCTTCTCCCACTTTATTGAGCCCCTTTACATATTAAAAGTTTCAATCATGTCTCCCCTTTTCCTCCTTGTCTCCAGCGTGTACAGATCCAGCTCCTTACACCTCTGCTCATATGACTTTCCTTGCATACCCTGTACTATCTTGGTTGCCCTTCTCTGAACCCTCACCAATGCATCTATATCCTTGTGGAGGCGTGGCCTCCAGAACTGAACCCCATACTCCAGGTGTGGTCTCACCATGGCTTTGTAAAGGGGCATTATTGCCTCCCTCTTTCTGCTAGTAATGCCCCTGCATATGCATGCCAACATTCCATTGGTCTTTCCTGCTACCCTGCTACATTGGAGTCCTACCTTAAGGCTCAAAGAGACTATGATCCCCAGATCCCTGTCCTGTTCTGTTACTTTAATTTCCTCCCCACCTAGGGTGTACCCTGCTCTTCTCTTAATACTACCCAAGTGCATTACAATGTGTGTCTTAGCAATAAATTTCAGCTGTCACATCCCAAACCATTTTTCAAGCATCTTTAAGTTCTCCTTCATGTCCTCCACCTCCCCCGGGGTGTCCACCCTATTGCATACTTTCATATCATCAGCAAATTTGCACACCCTCCCCCTTAAACCCTCAACAATAGCAGTGATGCAGATGTTGAAGAGATGTGGACCCAAAACTGACCCCGTGGCACTCCACTCTTCATCCTCGCTGTCCCAGTGTGCACCCCCTCTGAGTTCTTCCTGACAGCCAGGCCTCCACCCAACTTGTTATTTTCCCACCCAACCCCAGGCTTTCCATCTTGCTTACCAGCCTCCTATGACTAAAGACTTTTTGCTTTTCTGATAGCCCATGTGCATTTATTATGGGCTGTTTTATATTTTTTTATATCTGTAGGGGACCCAGAATGTTTTATCTTGTGCCACAGATTATCTCTTTCCTTCATTTGTTCAATGAGCAGTGGATAGACCCAGGACTTGCTTGTACCCTTTGTCACAAACTCACTAGGCTGGTCAGCCCTCTACTCCCAAAGTGCCAACCTCTGAGTGTATGATTTGTGGACAGTGAACGGAACAAGGTAACCATCGTGTCTGCTTTGTGGGTTCAAGTCACCTTAGTCTTAAGTTCTGGAGGGATTCAAACTGATAACCTCTTGTTAGCGTACCCAATTATCAGGCTCAGATAATTCTGTCTTCGGTGGGCCAGATATCTTTGCCTACAGGCACACAACCAGGTCTTTCAAATGAACTCTTAGAACTCTATGCAAGACTTTAGAGAACTCTGTTTCCCAGTTTGGTATATCAGTAAGCCCATACACAGTGTTAACTGTAACCTTTAAAAGTTCCACTTAAATAAAAAGAAATGTCAAGGCACTCCAGGCAGTTTCTGTTGTAAACTATATCTTTACTTTAAAATATCAAAACAGAACAATAAATACAGAACAAATATCCCAAACACACACAATCTTAAAAAAAAACAACAGTTTTTTAAAGTACAAACTAAGCTCTCTTATCCACATAATACTTCTCTCTTACAATGCTGATGTTGTCCTTCTTGTCTCAGTCAGAAATAAAATAAAATGTGTCTCTCTTAGGGTTGCTCAGTTAGATAAAAGCAGTCCTGAGCCGGTCTCCTCTCTGAGGTCATTAGACTCCGCCTTGGAGTACTAAAAGTTATATTTTACAGCACAGGATGTCCCAACAAGATTTAAAAAAAATGATAAGTGACATACTCAATTTTCTCTCCTCAGGTTAACTGGTCAGAACTGGTTTTTGTTCTGCCACACACACATAAATAGTTTCTGTGATGTCCTTCCAAAGCATCCTGGAAATGTGTATTGGACCTTCCAAATTCATCTGGCTTCTTGTTATCTACACATTAAAGGTATTTCTGATGTAATTCAAGGGCTCCATGCATCACCCCTCCCAACACAGGTTCTTCCTGGCAACTATTGTAAGTCAAAGGATCTCCCTGAGGGCATTATAAAGTGGATACTTTGGTTCCTGCCTTCAAAGAAAATTTAACAAAGAATTGCATTCTAAATAGCTGCAGATTTAGCTATGTCATGTTCTTTGAACTTATCCTTGTTTTTTTTGGATGTGTCAGTTCAGCAAGACTGTGGGTCTTCTGACTGCCCTTCCCTTACTTAAATTATATGTAATACAAAAAAAAGTTGATACATGGATCAGATCAGTGGTTCAAGTGTGACACCCTTTAGTTTCCTTTTCTTGTTGGGGGCAAATATATTACAGGATGCATTGAATTTGTTGTCAAAGTACTCAACTGCAGTGTCAACATCTTCAGCAGCGTAGATAGCTGACCAGTCCTGATGACAGAGGTGTGCTTTAAATGAGTCAAATTGTCCTTTTTTAGCACTCTGGAGGTAATTGTTTTGGGAGGGATTCTAGGTGATTTATTCATCCAAGTGCAGAGGATAGGGCAGTGGACACTGGTGACAGCTGGGAGCACAACTGTGCTGGCTATTCTTTCAGGTCAGTTGGTTATCATACTGTTTATCGGTGTACTAGTTCCAATTTGGTAGTTCACCTGGGTGGAGGTATCCACTAGTTGGGTCATGTCAATAGATGAGATGGCATCTTTGTATGGTGCAGCCTCAAGGGATAACCAGTTTATGTTAAAATCCCAGAGCATCAGTACCTCTGTACTATGGCCAAGTTCAGTAAGGAACTCTAGAGTTGACTTAAAGTCTGTGGGCTGCTCTTTTGGAGGTATATACACAGAGACTATTGTGAGGCATTTTCCACAGGTACCAAGTTGCAACTTGATCACAAGCATTTGGGTTTTGCAGCCATTGGTATGGAGCATGAGGGCGTACCCTTGAAGGGTGTCCCTTATGCAAATGACATAAGCTCTGCCTCACTTACAAAATCTATCCTGCCTGAATATGGTGTAACTATCCAGCTGGATAAAGGTCTGGTACTGTAGGGATAAGCCAAGTCTCAACTACAGACAGAACATCTGGTTTATGCTGGGCAACCCATACCTGTAGAGAGTCATATTTAGCCAGGAGACTGCGGATATTGATAGAAGCAATTGTTAGGACCCCACACCCTTTTATAGGTAGGGATAGTTTTGTGGCTGGGCCAGTGTTAGGATGGACATTACAGGACTGGGGGATGTTTACTGAGCAAGTAATAGTACTTGTAGGGCTGGGGTCATTATCTTTGTGCAGAGAACTCTTTCTTTTCAGGTACTTCAAGAATATGTGGACACAGAAGGCCATTATATTGTTTTTTGAGGGGGACAATGGTTGAACTTTAGGAAATGTTAAATATATATATATATATATATATATAGAGAGAGAGATAGATACAGATATATCCCTAATTCCAATTCCCAAGCCTTTTTACCCATCGTCTTAACATACTCTCTTCTCATAACTCATTACCTAAAATAGTGATGGGGGATTGGAATCTTACCTTGGATGATACACTAGATATGTCTGGTAGGACATGTAAAGGCCCTTCTCCTGCACAGAGGGTCCTCTGGGACTTACTGGATAGCTGTGGCCTGGTTGATATTTGCAGGGTTTTGCATCTCACAGAAAGGGAATATACATTCCACTCTCCAACCCATGAAACACAATCTAGAATGGACTATGCCCCTAATAAGCTCCTCTCTTATACCAGCTGTCCTGTCCTGCAAATTCCATAGCCAGGTCATATCTGATCATGCTCTGGTTTCTCTTTTCTCCATCTACTCTCTACTACAGAGAGTAGACAGATGCTGGAAACTAAGCAACCACCTCCTCAAAGATGAATGGTGCCTTTCTAAACTGCTACAAACAACAATATAATGTTTTAAGACTTACAAAATGGATGCTATGAAGGCTGAAAACCTTTGGAATGCATACAAGTGCACCATTCAAGGAGAGCCAATATGAATGGCCACTACTAGAAAACAGGGGAGGGAAAGACAAGTCCAGGAGCTGCTTACTTCCATCCAGACTCTCAAAAGAAATATCATGCCTACTTCCACTGAACAAGACTGGATAAAACTGAGTCAAAAAGGGCAAAATATTCCAAACTTAACAGAGAACATGCAGAGTATGGCCCTTTTAAGGCCAAACATACTTATGAAATGTATGGAGACAAGGCAGGCAAGATTCTGGCCATGCACCTTAAGCAACAGGACAATGCCCATCTCTCCCAACAGCAATCAGATCCTCTAATATATTAAGTACTCTAATGGATATTGCAACACAGTTTAAGGCCTTTTAAGAATGCTTCTATGTGGCCGGCCCACTGGCGCAGAGGCACGATCGCCATCTGCAGTGCTCATGACCCAGGTTCGGGAACATTTCATTTCATTTCCATTTTTATTTTTTATACTTGTTAGCAATTTGAGCAAACTGCCCATTTTCGCAAGTCACAAGTCAACAAATAAACAGAAAAATACAAAAGTACGAAAGACAAATATATCAGACTAACAATATAAAATACATCACACTATTGAAAACAATGACAGTCATTTAAACTGTTTAACCAAACAATAAAATATTTCTTGAACATTTGAATAGACCCAGCATTAGTGATTCTAGATGGAATACCATTAAAAATTTTAATGGCTCTGTAAATTACTGATCTTTGACCAATAGTTTTCTTGTAGAGTGGGATTCTGAATGCACCCCTAGACTTGAATCTGGTTTCAATACAGCTTATCTGAAGGGGAATAATATTTTGAGTTACTTGAGGGAGTAAACCCAGAGTACTTTTAAACAAAAAGACTCCAAGTTTCAGATTTATCCTATCATGAAAAGAAAGACAATTTGCTTCTCTAAGCAAAACACAATGATGTGTCCTCCAAGGATGACCTGTCATGAAAAGTAGAATACTATTGTATGTTACTTGTAATTTCTGAAACATTACATCATTTGTACCAGAGAAGATTAAAAGACCGTAATCTAGTACACTTAACAAAAGATTATTTCCAAGTAATCTACGAGATTCAGAAATAAGAAAAGGTTTGATCCTGAACAACAACAACCCATTTCTCTGGTGAATTTTTTTAGTGATCTTAGCTACATGTTGGTCAAATTGAAGATGGGAGTCAAGGGTCACTCCCAAATAATCAAAGCTATTTACCAAATCAATCTGTTTACCCCCAAAATCCTAATATGAATATTTATATCTCTTGTATTTCTAGGACTAGTAAAAAAACATACTTTTAGTTTTCCCTGAGTTCAGTACTAGATTACAGGACAGCAACCATTTTTGGAATCTATCAAAGTCCTCTGGACTTTGTCTAATGCTTCGTCTGGAGTATTTCTTTCAGAGAAAATTAACACATCATCTGCATACATAATAAAACTAGACCCTGTGATGGTAGAAGAAGCGGTATTAACAAAAACAGAAAACAAAAGAGGACCCAAAATTGAACCTTGGGGTACCCCACAAAAAATAGGGTAAGAATCAGAACTACTCTGGCCAATAACTGTTTTATGTTCTCTATTATTAAGATACCCTCCAATCCATAGAATAACTTCCTTGGAGAAGTAAACTTCCCCAAGGGCTCTCAACAACAAAGAATAATCTACCAAGTTGAAGGCCTTGGTGAGATCCACGAAAACTGCAGCAACGGAGCATCCAGAATTAAGGGAGCTTCGTATGCTGTTTGTGAATCCCACCAAGGCAGTCTCTGTATTATGTAATTTCCTGAAACCATGTTGACAATTTGACAATATACTATAATTTGACAAGAACACCTGAATTTGATCGAAGACTATTCTCTCAAGGATCTTGGATAGAGGTGATAATAGAGAGATGGGTCTAAAGTTAGAGACTACATTTTTACTACCTGTTTTATATATAGGTTTTATAAGTGCCTGCTTTCAGATCTGAGGGAAAACATTATGGCATAATGGGTGTTTACTCACCTGGTAAAGGTGATTGTGTTGGTTGGCATCCATGGCACTCCAGACATTACCTCATGGGGTTACAGCCCACCTGATAGGCTAATGATGCACATGACCCAGATCAGATTTCCAGTATATCCAGGTCCCAGGAACCCCTGCTCTCCAGTTTAACTTTTCCATAGCTGAAAGGAAGTTAGTTAGAACAAGAAAACAATACACACAATAGAGGCTAGCAAGGATGAGGTCTGCAATGATGTGATAAAAGCAAGGCCGGAGGCCTGTGTTTATTCCCTAATATGTACATACTACTTCAAACCGGTGTTTGACTGAGTTAGCAGCGGGTCTGAGGTCTGAAGGACTGGTGTAGGGACCTCCTGTTTTTCTGGCATAGGACGCTCTGATCATTCCCGAGGGAGGGCCTTGGAGTGCCATGGATGCCAATCAACACAATCACCTTTACCAGGTGAGTAAATACCCATTGTGATTGGTTAGCATGCCATGGCACTTCAGACATTATCACATGGGAGATAAGAAGCAGTTAAACCTCCGGGTGGGATCCGGGTGAATCGGAGAGTCCAGGTGTGGGAGCCACTGCTAGGACATGGGAGGCAAAGGCTGGCCTGAAGTCCTGAAGTTGTTCCAGCCTGTACTGTCTAGCAAAGGTGTGCAGGGAGCTCCAGGTAGCTGCCCTGCAGATGTCTTCGGAAGACACCGATGCTCGTTCCACCCAGGAAGTGGATACTGCCCTGGTGGAGTGAGCCCTGATCCCCTGAGGTGGGGTCAGTCACTTCGCCATGTAGGCGTGGAGGACGACCCTTCTGATCCACCCTGCAATGGTGGTCTTGAATGCCTCGAGCCCCTGTCTCTGGCTTTTCAAGATGATGAATAGTCTCTCCATCTTACGGATGGATTGAGTCCTGTTCAGGTAGACCGAGAGAGCTGACCCCACGTCCAGGGAGTCAGGAGCACCGCTCTTGGCCTGAGGGGCTGCGCGAGGCAGAGTGGGTAGGTCTATGGGTTGTTCTCTGTGGAACCTCGTCAGAATCTTCGGCTGGAAGGCCGGTACTGTCCTGAGCTGTACCCCTTTGGGGGTGAAGATGGTGTGGGGTGCTGCACAGACAGCGCCAAGCTCCCTATTCTTCTGGCCGAACAGATGGCTACAAGGAAGGCTGTCTTTAAGCCCTACCCAGAAAGGTCTGCCTCGGCGAGCGGCCCGTGCGGTGGCATTCTTAGGGAGTCCAATACCAGAGGTAGGTCCCACGGTGCGATGCTAGGCCTGGTCCTGGGTCACATGAGGTCTACTGCCCTCAAGCGCGATAGGCATCCGGGTGGGCCCCGGCCGGTGCCTCAGCCGCAGGACCTCTGGCGCCCGGTGGCTGCCAGTTGCACCTTAGAGGGTGCCAGCCGCTGTCCACCCTTGTTGCAGGAACGAAGGATTGTGGGAGGTTGGCCTGTTCAGTACCGAACCTCTCTGGCCGGCACCACTGCGAGAAGATGGCCCATGCCTCCTCGTGAAGTGGAGGTGGTGAGGCTTCGGCGAGACTGGAGGTGTGCCTGTAACCTAAGTGGTACCCGGTGGCCGTTAGTCGTTCCCTCTCAGAAGACAGGCCATGAGCTTTAGGGTTCTGGGAGGCGGGTGAAGCACCAGTCCTGTGACAGCATGTCCGAATGGGCGGGATCCAAAGCTGGCTAGCGACATCTCTGTGATTACCCGCGAACCAGGATCTGCGTGGCCAATGCGAGGCCCACCAGGATGATGGTGACCGAGATTCCCAAATTTTGTCAAAAGCTTCGTGGGATGAGGGAAGTGGAAACACATACACGTGGTCCGTGACCATACCTGAGACAGAGGCGTCCGTGCCCTGGGGTGGCGTCTCTGAACGGGAAAAGTACCCGGTCCACCTGGGCGTTGTCCTCGATGCCAGTGGGTCTATGGACACTGGTCCCCATGCTGCCTGGATTACCTGAAACAGGTCCGGGTGCAGGCGCCATTCTCCGGGGTGGATCTGTTGCCTGCTGAGCCAATCCGCCCTGATGTTCAGTTTCCCCGCCAAGTGTACTGCTCCCAGGTGTGATAGGTGCGCTTGTGCCCAGTTCATCACCCTTGAGGTTTCCCGTGACATGGTCCTGCTTCTGGTCCCTTCCTGCTTTGCGATGTAGGCCACCGTCACGCGATTGTCAGACTTGATCAGGACCGACTGTCCCTGGATGATGTGACGGAATGCCCTTAGTGCGTGGAACACCGCTCTCATTTCCAGAACGTTGATTGAGAGTTGAGACTCCTCTGGGGACCATGTTCCCTGTGCTGACTCGTCCCCCAGACAGGCTCCCCAGCCAGAGAGGCTCGCATCCGTCTCGATGGGGATCGGGTGGGGGCCTCCAAGGGGACCCCCCTCATCAGATTTCCCGGAGTTACCCACCACTCTAGGGAGGATCTTACTTCAGCGGGCAACGGAACCACGCAATGGAGGTTGTTCTCGTTGGGTGCCCCGCGAGCTAGGACATAATTCTGGAGTGGACGCATGTGCCACCTGGCCCAGGGCATGAGGTCAATGCAGGAGGCCATGCATCCCAGAAGTCTCACCACCTTCACCACCGTAGTGCGTGAGCATGACCTTAATTGTCTGGCCAGACTCCGGAGGCTGCGGATTCATGCTGGTGCCGGTCTCGCCCAACCTTCTGCTGAGTTGATGATGGCCCCGAGGTGTTCAATCTGCTGGGTTGGACGGAGTGGCTCTTTCTCTGTTCACCACCCAACCGTGGTCCTGAGGGCCCGTGCAGTGACTCCGTGTGAGCACGTGCCTGATCCTCGGGCGAGCATATAGACCATCGTCCAGTGCACGGTACTATGTCCAGCCCTTGTTCGAGTCCTGGCTACTAAGGTGATGGAGACCTTGGTGAAGACTCTGGGGCCGAGGACAGACCAACGGAGCGCCTCGGTATTGGAAAGTGGTGTCCCATGATGAGGAAGCAGAGGAACCTTCTGTGCCTCTTGATGATGGGGGATGTGTGGTAGGCATCCTTTAGATCGATGGACGTTAGGAAGTCGCCTACCCTGATGCCCTGTAGGGTGGACCGGACGGTCTCCATTTTGAACCGACGTGGGATCACGTATCGGTTCAGGCGTTTTAGGTCCAGGATGGGCCTCAGCTCCCCCGGCTTCTTGGGAACCAGGAAGAAGATGGAGTACATGCCTTCCCCCTGTTCCTGAACCGGGACGGGTTGGATGACCCTGTTCTGGAGATCGGGGACGAGACGAAACGTTGTGGGACTGAGGGATGGGCCAATTCTATGGCGTATCCCCTGGAGACCACGTCTCGGACCCACCTGTCCGACGTGGTGGACACCCAGCGATGGGCGAACAGGGCCAGTCGTTGACCGACAGGGGGGTACGAGCCCTGGTGAGGGTGGCCCGGTGGGTCAGAGTCACTGTTTCCCCCTGAACCCTCTTCCTTGACCTCCGGACCTTTGTCTCCGGGATCTGAAGGAGGGATTGGTAGTTGTTGAGGCGAGTGCGTGTGTTAGAGGGAGGACCCTACCCGAAAGGAATGGTTCTGTGAATCTGAGTCCCTACGGGTTTGGTTCTTAGCCAGGGGCCAAACCTCCGTCTAGCGGAAGGCAGATGGGAGGGTCTTGACCGGTTTCTTAGGAGGTCCCTACCCTCTTCCCTCTGTTTTAGGTAGTTTTGAAGTCCTTCCCCAAATACATGACTCCCCTTAAGGGGTAGATTCTGAAGTAGAGTCTTAGATTCTGAATCAGCGTCCCAGAGCTTGAGCCATAGCGCTCTGTGGGCCCGATTTATAATTGCGGCAGCCCTGGCCTGGAGAAGTAGGGAGTCCACTGCCATGTCTGCCAGGTACTTGGCTGCATCGAGGGTGCAGTCTAATAGTTCAGCCTCCCTGGACTTTGGCCTCGCCTGCTCCTGGAGTTCCTCTAGCCAGCAGATTTGGGCCCGGGAGGTGTAGATAGCCGCCGTCATCGCCTTGGCCGTGGTGCCCTCTATTTCAAATGTCCTCTTTAACATGTCCTCGATCCTTTTGTCCGTAGGGTCCTTGAGGGCTATGGTACCGCATGGTAGCACAGTCTTCTTGCTCAAGGCCACCACTTGGGGATCAATGGAGGGCGCCTTGCACCAGGCATCTGACTTGTCACCCTGTACTGGGAACATCTTGTGCAAGTTCCTTCGGTTTGGCATCCTGCCCAGGTCTGTGGATTGCCATTCCGTGTGAACCAGTTCTTCGATGGCCGGGCAGACTGGGAAGGTCTCTGAGGTGGTGGTCCTTAGCTGGATCATTGGATCTAGCTTCGATTCCGTTTTCTCCCCTTCCTGTTCCTCTGCGGACAGGCCCATGGTGGCCTTGATGACCTTCATAAGACTGGGGATTGTCTCGAACGAACACAGTTTGGACATCAGTGACGGAGCTGCTTGCTGGTCGATGTCCTCCGTGTAGGGCTCCAGGCCATGCTCCTCCTCCTCCTCCTCCTCATCAAATTCATCCTCCTTGTCCCTTTCTTCCGGAGTGCCATCGAGGGGAATGCTGGGGAAGGGGTCCTCTGGGGCTGGCGGTTCCTCTGGAGGGTCTCCCTGGTGGGGGGGGCTCCGAGCTGGGTGGTCTCGTTCTGTTTTGGGTAAGTGCCTCCAGCTTCTCCATGATCTTCAGCATGAAGTTCTGCTGACTCTCCATCATGGCCACCGCCGCCTGTTGGTTCTGGATCAACAGCGAGCCTGGGTCCACCCACGTCAAGGTGCTGGGGCCAGGGAGAGAAGGTGCCAGAGGAGGGGTTCTCTCCATCGAAGAAAACTCATCGTCCATCAGGCAGGCTGTGCAGAGAGGGCCTGGGGTTTGAGGGAGGAGGGTGGCACTGCACGCGGTGCATTTCTTTGCATTAACCATCTGAAAGAGAAAGAGAGAGGTCTGAGCGCAGAACGATGACTCCGGAATCTTTCCCCCTTTGCCCCTGAAGAAGACGCGCCTGCAGGTGGTGGGGTGTGGGGGAGCTGAGGTAGGTGCTGTGATAAGGGCGCTATGGGAGGCCCTTAGACAGACCGTGGGAGACGGCAGATTTCTTTACTCTACTATCTTACCTACCTATCCCCTCTTTGATAATTCCTACTCGGAGTAAGCCGGGGCCCGCTGTGGGAGGGGGCCGCGGCCACTGAGTGATGGGGATAGTTCCACAGGACTCTACCAGGGTCGCTATGGGAGGGACCCGGGTAGGTAGCTCTGCGTGGTCCTACTGGGGTCGCTATGTGAGGGACCCGAGTTGGCGTAAGGAGGTCTCTTTTCCTTTTTTTTTTCTTTTTAAACAGGTCCAAGGAGGCCAGGAATAGAACTGGAAGATCCGACCCCTGATCCCCCTAACTCGGTAGCCAGAGGGTGGGGAGGGGGATCTGCCCAGAATGAAAAAGGAAATACTCTGCTCGGGCCTAGACCACTGTGTAGTGCTGCCTCCGTGGTCAGCTGCCTCATTGGGCATGCGAGTGGCTCTGGGTGAGGGTCGGGGTGGGCCTGAGACCAGGACCCTTGCAGTTATCTCCTCCTCTCGTCTCTTTTCTTTCTTGCTGAAGGGGAATCCCCAGCCTGACTATGGCCTCCAGTAGGGACGGCCAAGAGGGAGAGAGCGAGCAGGAAGGAGAGTTCGGAGAGAAGGCCTCGCCCTGAGGCCTGAGGAATGGCGCCGCGCTGCCGTGGCCTGCCTCGAATAGCGAGTTCCACCGAGGGAGGCGACCACGCTGCTGGCACAACCCCCTAGCAGTGGGGGAGGAAGAAGCCACGTTTGAGGCCTCCGGAGAGGACCGGAAAAGCCTGTGGAGCCATCAGCCAGAAGGCCGAGAAGAGAGGGCCAGGATTAGGCCCAGAGGCAGAACGCCACGCCGCGCGATGGTGTGGAGGGCCTAGGGGCCCGTGGATTTCGCCCTGCTCCTCCTGGGAAAGAGATGGAGGCAATGGGAGGAGGCCTGAGGCATCTGGGCGTCGGCCAGAGATGCGGGAAGTGGCTCGCGAGGCCGGAGAGCCCGGAGAACACCGGGAAGGAGAGAGGCTCTCAGTGAGAGGGAGGGCTGGGAGACCGTGAGTCCGGGAGGAGAGGGCTAATGTGGAGAGCTAGGGCCAGGCGAGGGCCTAGTAGAAAAAAGCCCGCAAGGCCGCATGGCTTTAGGGGCAGGCAGCACGCTGCCTGGGATGGCCTGGGAAGGCAGAGCTTGCAGGAGAGAGCGCGAGGAGCGCTAGACTCATAAGGGGAGCATGAGAAACCTCTTAAACATACAGCAAAACGTAACAATCCTGGGATCAGCTCTGCCTAGGATTAAAAATAACAATTCCTTTGCATAGAACAAAGTGCCTGAGCATTAAGGCAGACTTTTTTCAAATTATAATATATAATTCTGGGGCAGCATGCAGCCCCCAGACATTAGCAAGGAAAAAAATGTATACGCAGAAGTTTGTGAGAAATCACATGTTCCTACCTTAGATCTTATAGAGCAGACAGGGGTTCTCTGGATGCTTCTTGCCTATTCAGATGCACAAATTACAACTGGAGAGCAGGGGTTCCTGGGACCTGGATATACTGGAAATCTGATCTTGGTCATGTGCATCATTAGCCTATCAGGTGGGATGTAACCCCATGAGGTAATGTCTGGAGTGCCATGGGATGCCAACCAATCACAATGAGTAACTAAAAATTAAAGTCAGGGAAATAGCTGGAACAGATCCGTGAGTCAGAGAGCCAGCCGTGGGAGTAGGATTGAACATCTGGTGGACTGCTCTCATACTCCGGGCGGAGGTGGGTTGAGTGTCCAATGCATGACAGACCCCTGATGGAAGCCAGAAGTTCTGCTGCAGTTGGTGCCTGCATGTTCGGGGAGGCAGACGTGGGTTGTCATTGCATGTCCCTGCCCCATGGGGTTTACAGCTCAAAAAATGCTAGCCCCACCTAATGAGCTGGCACTGTTGCTGTCCCCTCTGACCACAAGAGTTTGCCTACCAGTGCCCCACTTGGGGGGGATAAGCCCAAGAATGAGGGGGCAGCTTTCAGAGCCTGGCTAGCCCACCTAGGGGTTTGGGGATTCAGTGCACAAAAGTAACAAAAAAAAAAAAAGAATGCCTTTATATGCCTCTATGCTGCAGAAGCAAATCCTCCTAACATTCACTCTGCAATGAAAGACTATCTCACTGGGGCTCAGCTTCCCCAATTACATCTCCAAATTGCAGAGCCTCTCAAAGCTTCTATTTCCATCACTGAAGTAGAGAATGTCATCTCCTCCCTTACTCCAGATAAAGCCCCATGGCTGATGGCTTCTCACCTAATTTCTATATCTCTCTCTCAAATCAGAATTGGCAACTGAACTGACTGATCTATGCAATAAATGTTACCTTTCTGGCCGCCTATCTCCATCTCTACTTGAGGTGTATGTTACCCTCATTTCTAAACCTGGAAAGAATCACTCTGATGTGAGTAACTACAAACTTCAAACAACACGAAGTCTTGCTATATTATGACAATTGCAGTATGACCGCAGGTTAGAACTGCTCCGGAGGTGAAATCGTTAACTTTCCATGCAGGCATGGAACTTAGAGCATGAGCTCGGTTGAAAACTCTGTCTGTTGTGCTTCAAAAGCAAACTGTCAAATTCTTTACTCCACCTCACTGAACAGTCGCTCTGGAGATTTCTCCTTCTGCTCGGTTCATTTTGTCGGTTTAAAAGTATTATTTTTCGGTTTTTAGCTGAAATTAAACCACAACCGGTCGGTTCAAGCTCTGTCTGTGGTAATGTAAGTAATAAATAGGTTTTACATTTATTTTTCTGTGTGGAAGTTGTAATTCTTTATCGGTTCGGTTTGAACCGATCAGGTTATGTTAAAATCTACTAGTCCTTTTTAGAGTCGGTTCCGGTTCTTATCGGTTCTAAAAAGCAGATTTCATTCGTTTTTCCACGACCCGTGTATGGTTGAGGAACGATAAGGTGTCTTGCTTGGTGGATTGCCATAAATGGGCAAGTTGGTTGAAGCTGGCATTATGTCTGAGAAGCCCAAAGAAAAACTGGACCCACTGGGTTTCAACACTGTAGTGTTTGTGGGAAGCTTTGCTAAGGCTGACCCACACACCACATGTTCTATTGTCTGGGGTTTGCCACCTCAATTCAGACTGCCAGATTTGTCACAATTTCCCTGCTGCCACCATAGATAAGAGAGTTGGTAGGCTCAGGGAAAGGGAGGCCAAAAAGTCCGCTGACCCGGATGGCCAGCTCGGTTCGGTGCCAACTGAACCGGAGGGAGTGCCCTCTGACCAGGGCGATATTTCCTCGGGTAAACAAAGAGCCAGTTCTGAGGAGCCGGTTCCAGCAAAAAGGACTAGAAAGTCAGCTAGTGTAGAGCCAAAAGTTCCCTCCCCAACTGCTGAGGAAATAGCTAAAGCAATTCAAATTGTCCAGTCTCTCTCTCCGGTTCCGACCGAACCGACACCTTCAGGTAGGCGTTTGGTTCGGCCGGTTCCACCGGTTCAAGATTATGATTTTGAGGATTTTTATGAACCAGGGGAGGGTGAAGAGAAATATGAGGAGTGTGAATATGGTTTTGAAGATCTGGATGTGCCCATTGATCTGGACATCTCTCCAGATAGACCCCTAGGGGTTCTCTTCCAAGGCTTTCTGAGTCCCCTTCTCATTTCATGTTTTATAAAAAAGTTGCTGAAACTCTCCAGCTCCCTGTTGAGGAAGCTGTTGATGACAAGAGGAGCCAGACTATGTAGAAATGATGGATATTCCAGAGTCTAGGAGACTGTCTATTCCTTTGCATTAATCTTTTCGGAAACAGACAGTAAAAGTTTTAAAAACTCCTCACACTATACCTCCTGTGGATAAAAGGATGGACAAGAGGTATACCTTATCAGGCTCCGACACTGATTTCCTCACTCAACAATGCAGCCATGTGGGGGTAGTGCAGGCTGCAGCCTGTGACAAGGCTAATATTCCCCTAGCTTCACACCCCCCTGAGAAGGACTCCAGGAAGAATGATGCTATGGCAAAGAAACAGTACATGGCAGCATCTTTGGGACTCAGACAAGCAAATTATATGGCTTATGCTGCTAGGTACCAGAAATCCAGATGGGATACTGTGCTGGCCCTAGCGAAACAAGTCCTGACCAGCTTGCCAGGGAGCTGGAACAGGTGGCTATGGATGGTATTGAGGCATCAAGGTGCAATGTCATGCTGCAGTGGACTCTAATGATGTTTCATCAAGAGTCATGGCTACATCTGTGGCACTTCACCAGGTGGCTTGGCTCAGATGTACTACCCTGTCTCAGGATACCCAGTCTAAGGCCATGGATTTTCCTGTTGTGGGAAATTCTCTATTTGGGGAGCAAAGAGAGAATTACATGAAGAAAATGGATGAATATAGGACCACCTATAGGAGTGCACAGGCCAAGGAAAGGCAGGCCACTCCTCAAAAGCAGCTTCCTAGAGGCAGGGGCAGACCTTTTCATAGGCCTTTTTACCAAGCCCAAGCTTCCTCCTCCGCCTATGCTCAGAGGGGGTTCAGAGGGAGAGGCAGATGGGGTACAAGCAGGTCTGCTTCCACCCCTCAGCCCAAAGCCCCTGCCAAGCAGGCACCCTGATGGGATTGCCAGGGCCGATTCTCCTCTACCTGTAGGGGGCAAACTGGCTTACTTTGTCCAGGACTGGAAGTCTTTAACATCAGACAAGTGTGTCCTGGAAGTAGTAAGCCAGGGACTGGTTCTCAGCTTCAAAAAATTTCCAAAGCTGAGAACCAGATATTTTCCACCTGCAACTCCATCAGAGGCACTCACCCTAGAGGCAGAGGTCTCTACCCTCCTGACTCTCAGAGCTGTGGAAAGGGTTCCTCCCCTACACCAGGGCAAAGGTTTGTACTCCAGGTACTTCCTTACCCCAAAAAAGACAGGAGAATGGCGGCCCATCCTGGATCTCAGATATTTAAACAAGCACCTTTTAAAGCCAAAGTTCAAAATGGTGACTCTGGGAATTATCCTACCCTCTCTAAGGCCAGGGGACTGGCTAGCTTCTCTGGACCTCAAGGATGCCTACTTCCATATTCCCATCAGAAGCTCCCATCGAAAGTACCTCAGGTTCGAGCTGCCCTCAGGCCACTACCAGTTCAGAGCAATGCCCTTTGGCCTCACTTCTGCCCCAAGGGTATTCACCAAATGCCTGGCTGTAGCTGTTGCCCACCTAAGGAGGCAAAAGATTGCCATCTTTCCTTACCTGGACGATTGGCTTTTAGTAGGCCAGTCCCCAGACCAGGTCAATTTACACCTTCAGATAACGCAGCAACTGCTTACCTCTTTAGGTTTCCTTCTGAATCTCTCAAAGTAAGTTCTAGAGCTGGTCCAGCTTCTTACCTTCATAGGCACAGAACTGAACACACAGGAAGCCAGGGCCTTCCTCCCCCTGGACAGGGCAAAGACCCTAGTCTCCCTGGCCTCCTCATTTACCCTGCAGGTCTCCCGGCCAGCAAGGCATTTTCTGCAGCTCCTAGGACACATGGCTGCTTCCACAGCAGTTGTGCAAGGAGCAAGATTTCAGATGAGGGACATCCAGTTCCATTTGAGAGCTTTTTGGTCTCAAAGAAAGGATCCTCTTACCAAGCTGATCCCAGTAACTCAGACCCTGATCAAAGCCCTACAGTGGTGGCAGGATCAGAGCAACCTGAGACAAGGGGTTCCTTTGTCACTCAGTCTCATTCTCTAATCAGTCACTACAGATGCATCCCTCTTGGGCTGGGGAGCTCACATGGGCAACCTCACCACCCAGGGTCTGTGGTCTCCCAGGAATCTCTGCTCCACATCAACCTGTTGGAGCTCAGAGCAGTTTTCTAGCACTTCAAGCTTTTTCCAAATCTGTTCAGAACAGAGTATTCAGGTCAGAACAGACAACACCACTACAATGTGGTACATCAACAAGCAAGGGGGCACTCGGTCTACGGCCTTGTGCACCGAAGAGATGAAGTTGTGGTCTCTGGCTTACTCCCTGAACACCTCCTTTATGGCAGTTCACCTTCCAGGCAAGGACAATGTCCTGGCAGATGCTCTCAGCAGGATTTCCCAGGGCCACCACGAATGGTCACTGGATCCCCTGGTCTTGGGAGTAGTATTTGCCAGATGGGGCACCCCGCAGATAGATCTTTTTGCAGCCCCAATCACCAACTTCCTCTTTTTTGCTGCAGACCCCCAGTGTTGGGCTTACTCTCTCTGGATGCCTTAGCCCTCAGTTGGGAGGGGAAGTTTCTCTATGTCTTCCCTCCCTTTCCTCTCCTGTTCAAAGTGCTAGTCAAAATCAGATCCCAATCATGCAAAGTCATTCTGATAGCTCTGGATTGGGCCAGACAGCCCTGGTATCCACTCCTGCTGTCCTTAGCAGTCCATCCTCCCCTGTCCTTCCCAGGAATCACAATCTGTTAACCTGTGCCCAGGGAAGGGTCTTACAATCTCAAATCTTCAATCTCAAGGGCTTGGTTCTTGAAGAGTTAGAGTTTGCTGATTTACACCTTTCCCAAGGTGTAATGGATATATTGAAGACCGCAAGAAACCTTCACCAGGGCTACTTACAATTCCAAATGGAAAAGGTTTCCATATGGTGCTCGGAAAAGCATATTTCCCCAGTCTCTGCTGATCTACCCACAATCCTGGATTATATGGTCCACCTGAATTCTTTGGGGCTGAGACCAGCTACCCTGATGGAGCACTTGGCAGCTGTGTCTGCTTTTATTTCAGCAGGTAAATCCTCTTCCCTTTCAGCTCATCCTGTATTTTCCAAGTTTTTTAAGGGGTTGTTTCACACCAACCCTCCATTCAGGGATCCTGTCCCTGCCTGGGATCTTAATGTTTGCATTGCTCAGCTTATGCAATCTCCCCTTTGAGCCCTTGTCTTCAGCTGAGCTCAAGTACTTGACTTGGAAAACTGTGTTTTTGGTAGCCATCACCTCTGCCAGGTGCATAAGTGAATTACAGGCATTGTCAGTGGAGCAGGAGTTTATCTCTTTTCACAGAGATAAGGTGGTCCTTCGGACTAACAGAAAGTTCTTACCTAAGGTGGTTTCAGATTTCCACCTTAATCAATCTATTTCACTTCCAGTGTACTTCACTGACCACTCCTCCTCTGGGGAGTGGATGCTGCACAGCCTAGATGTGAAGAGAGCCCTTAGTTACTACATAGAGCGTACCAAGTGTCATAGGTTTGACTCCCTCCAACTGTTCCTCACCTATGGCAAAGTTGGTAAAGGGAAGCCAGCCACTAAAAGATCCATTACCAGGTGGATTGTCTCTTGTATCCAATTATGTTATGAGAAGTTGGGTAAAGTTCCCCCCTCAGGCCTGAGGGCTCACTCTACCAGAGGTACAGCTGCTTCTCTGGCTGCTGCCAGAGACATTCCTATTCTAGAAATATGTCAAGCAGCTACCTGGAAAACAGTTCACACTTTTGCCAAGCATTACTCCCTGGACATCCAGGCTAGGAGTGACGCTCGGTTTGGCACAGCCGTGCTTCAGAGCCTATTTCCTAGGTAGATTCTGTCCCTCCTCCATGGGGGTACTGCTGTGTAGTCTGTAATTGTCATAATATAGCAAGACTTCATGTTGTTTGAAGAAAAAATTACTCACCTTAGTAATGTTGTTTCTTCTAATGGAGTCTTGCTATATTATGACCTCCCTCCCTGCCTGCCCCTCTCAGGACCTCTGTTTTGGGGATGTGGGTGGGCAGTACAGGGTTGGCACTTTTTTGATGCCTACCTTGTTGTTTTCGCCTACCTTTTTGGGTGAATTGGTGTTGTGTTTTTGCATTTTTGGGTCTCCTGACTTGAGTCTTAGTTTTAGGCCAAAAATGAGTGTTTATGTTAGTAGCCAGTTGGCTAGTGTAGGTTTACAGCTTCCACACAGAACCTTAGTGAGTTTTAGCTCGTAAAGATCTGACAGTTTGTGTTTGAAGCACAACAGACAGAGTTTTCAACCGAGCTCGCGCTCTAAGTACCATGCCTGCATGGAAAGTTAACTGTTTCACCTCTGGAGCAGTTCTAACCTGCGGTCATACTGCAATTGTCATAATATAGCAAGACTCCATTAGAGGAAACAACATTACTAAGGGGAGTAATTTTTTCTTATTTCCCTTTTAAATATTGATATTAAAATACTAGTAAAAATCATAGCCCATAGAATTAGTAGAATTTGGCAACCCCTAATTGGCCAAGAACAGGTTGGTTTTATGCAACACCAACTTGCCAAGACCATATGCAGAAAATGTTATATCTTATCTTGGTGTCCAGGACTCAAAAGAGGCAGCAGCATTGGTGTCCCTGGATGCTGAGGTCTTGGTTTATTGATGCTGCTAAATCTCCTAATATGTGCTGTGGCTGAGATATGTTTGTTTTTATTGTTAAATGTGTTTTTTTGCTGTATTTGCACTGTATGTTCTGTAAATTTTACTATGGACTTACTACTTTTGTACAATGGGACCCCATTGAAAATGAGCTTCAGCTAAATGGGCTAAATCTTTCTGATATGTTGCAGAATAACATTTTTACGTTCACTTGCGCGCATGCGCAAGGAACGTCTTGGGAGAGTAGCACACTTGGAGGTGTGCCTCTCCCATCCAGTGCACTGATCCCTTAAGCAGGCGTGGCGGTCCTGCACCAATGGGTGCAGGAGCTCAGTATGACAGCTGTGTTCCTCTGCTTCAAAGGAAAACACCTCTACCATACTAGCACCGCGCCGTCTGCTCCATCAGCGCGCTCCCCCGCGTGTGCGTCACGCCGCCCCCCCAAAGCTTTCCTGCCACATTGGGAGCCCACCCCAGCTTAGCAAACGTTCTTTGTTTTGCCAGTGGGGGTGCCCAATCCTCCGTCGGCTCCACGGCCCCCCCAAGCCATCCTGCTGCCACGCTGGGAGCCCACCCCAGCGTGGCAAACAGTAGTTTATTTTGCCGATGGAGGGTGCCCAATCCCCCGTGGCTCCTCGGCTCCCCACATCTTGTGCCATGCTGGGATCCCACCCCAGCATGGCAAATATCCACGTCATCTTTTGTGTTTTTAAACCTGTAAAACAAAACAGTCCAGCGGGCATCTCAGCCCCACAACCCGCACCCACCCTGCGCACCCAGCCTCCCCACACCCCCCTCACCCCATACTTACCTTCGAACTCTGGCGGTACGACCTTCGGTGGACCGGGAACACGTCTGCACTCTTCAAAGCCGACCGCGAACTGAGGAAATGTCGGTAAGCTGTATAATAGGCTACATAGGGGGTTTCAACTTTATTGCATATCTCAGTCATTTTTTGGAATTTTTGCACCAAATTTTCAACATGGGGTTTTTGGGACACCTTCTCATGAATTATGTCACTGTCATGGTGTTATTTGGGCCCGAAGGGTGATTTCACAGGCACTGCACAGTCACTGCGCGAAATCACCCTTCAGCCTTGAATAATGCCATGACAATGACATCATTCATGAGAAGGTCCAAAACCATTAAAATCTGTGCAAAATTCCAAAAATGACTTTTTTATAAGCTGTGTTGCGTAGTTCCTACCCAGGCTCATAAGTTCAAATTTTCAATATTTTCTTACCCAGATTTTCAACATTGCCATTTTATCACACCTTCTTATGAGTTGTACAACTGTCATTTTTCACATCTTACCCAAAACGTGTTTCCGCCCATGTAGCGCACAATGGTGCAGTCGTGTCTTGAAATCAATGTATGGAACACATTGAAAATCACAGTGACACTGTTCATGAGCAGAGGTCTTAAAATGGGTATGTTGAAATTTGAATGAAAATTCCTAAAATGACTGTTTTATGAGTCTGCGTTCTTTGCAGTTCTATGCTGCATTTCGTAAGTTTGCGAATTTTCAATATTTTCACTCAGATTTTCAACATTGCCATTTTACCACACCTCCTTATGAGCACTGCAGCTGTCATTTTTTACATCTTGCCCAAAACATGTTTCCGTCCATGTAGCGCACAATGGCACAGTCGGTGTGCGAACTCAGTGTATGGGACACATTAAGAAAATCACAGTGTCACTGTTCATGAGCAGAAAGCTTAAAATGGCTATGTTGAAAATTTGGCAAAACAATTCCTACAAATAACTGTTTTACGAGCGTGAATTGTGCAGTTCCTACACACGTGTGTAAGTTTGCGAATTTCCAATATTTTCACTCCAGATTTTCAACATTGCCATTTTACCACACCTCCTTATAAGCAGTACTGCTGTCATTTTTCACATCCTGCCCAAAACGTCTTTCCCCCCATGTAGTGCACAATGGAGCAGTCAGTGTGCGAAATCAATGTATGGGACACAGCAAGAAAATCACAGTGACACTGTTCATTAGCAGAGGTTTTAAAATGGCAATGTTGAAAATTTGGTGAATAAAATCCTAAAAATGACTGTTTTATGAGCGTGCATTGCACAGTTCCCACGCACGCTCATAGGTTTGCGAATTTTCAATATTTCCACTCCAGATTTTCAACATTGCCATTTTACCACACTTTCTTGTGAGCAGTACAGCTGTCATTTTTCACATCCTGCCCAAAACATGTTTCTGCCTATGTAGCGCACAATGGGGGTAACAACAAGGTCATGCTGACAATTTATTGTGCAAATACCAGCAATTGCACAGGGCATTAGGGTAAAGCACCATACATGCCAAACACCACTGCAAATACCTGCAAGCGAACATTCGGCATTGACAAATGATTGTTACTACTGCTACTACTACTACTACTGCTGAGAACTTTTGATAGAGTATCTTGGATATTTCTTTTCCAAACCTTTTTCAAATTTGGTTTTCCTGATGACTTTATTAGATGGATTTGCCTGTTATACTTTAACCCTACAGCCCATATAGTCTGTAACGGAGTGTTATCAGAAATATTTTCCTTCTTAAAGGGCACTGACAAGGTTGCCCCTTGTCCTCTTATCTTTTTAATTTGTATCTCGAACACCTTACTAAACACATTCTACAACAGGTGCAAATTAATGATGCATCAATAGGTCCTCACTCCTTTAACAAGTCTACATATGTAGATGATAATTCACTCCATCTGACTCATCCTGCTCCAGTCTTTATTGGTAGCACTTCAAGCACTTATCAAGTTTGGTACACTGCCAGGTTACAAACTTAATCTGTCTGAAACAATAGTCATGCCCCTTAATCCCACAGCCCTTAAATGGGATCTTCTTACTGCCAGGGTGGGTCTCTGCTCCCCTAATTGTATCCCATATTTGGGCATTAAGTTGGCAGCAGGTGTCCACTCAATAATAACTCAGAACTTCTCCTCATTGCTTCAACTGTGCAAGAGGATCTTCAGTGCTAGCAGGCATTACTGATCTTGCTTTGCGGTAGAACTTCTGCTATATACACGAACATTTTCCCAAGGATATAATATCCACATAGCATGTTTGGCATCCCCTTACCAAATGCATGGTTTGCAAAACTCCAGAAGATCCTAATGAATTTTTTATGGAAAGGGAAATCACCACATATTGCATACTCTAAGCTAACATTGGCAAAGCATCATAGAGGTCTACAACATGGAGATCAACAACTTCTGAACCTCCACTGGTATTACATTGTAGCCCGGGTAAGTAAATTTCTTGCTTTGAGTTTCCATGACATGGGGATATCCCCCAACTTGAAGGATTTACAGTTGTATCTCTGTAAGGGTGATGGTATAAGTCATCAAGCCCTATGTCACCTAATATGGTCCAAATTCCCCTTTAAACTTCAAAATATCCCTGTTGGTTGGTCTGTTAAGATACATTTACAACTTTGCAAACTGTTAGGTTATGTGCCTCAGAAGGACCCTTCCCAATTGTTCTAACTTTAGCCCAGTTTTAACTTGGTAATAAAACCAACCCCACTTCTTATTTGCCTCAAGCGAACCTTGACCAATTAGCATGTCTTATCCTGAATGACCATCTTATACCATTTAGTAGGTTCCAACATGATAATAATCTTACTTAGACCAGTATATTTTCTACAAGGCTAAGTGCATGAAATGGGGTAACCAATGCTGGTCACAAAAGTCCACACAGACAAAAGGCAGGGAAAACAAGTAAATATAGTTTTAACTATTGCATCCATAAGAAGCCTTTATTGGGAGATAATATAGATAAAACTAAAGACATCCTATGCTCCTTTCTATAAAAATTTGAATGTCTTTAGTGTAAACTCCTGCTGTAAGATGGCCAATTTTGTGACATTTGTACCCAAGGCTGCAGTTTGTCATTTTATTTGAACCATAGACTTTGTTGTGCCCTATAAACTGTTTGCACCACTTGTGATAGTATTTTTTTATGTGCTGGCCATGTAGGGCACTCGTCTGACCCTCCCACCCCATACCAGACTCCCCTGAAGTTTGCCTCTTGAATGTAACTGCTCTGGTCCCCTGCAGTTACGTTCAGACATTGCCTCAAAAACTGAGTTTGAAAATGTTTATTTTATTGTTTTAAGCACTGTGCTCCAGCATTGCCATGTACTGGAGCAACAATGCTTTCGTTGACCTTCCTTCCTTGCTTTTGAGCCCCCCTCTCACCTGTGAGGTCACCTGTGACCTGTTCATGTCTCGCTCCTGGCAGTTCATCACGAGACGTTGCGGGATTCTGTTTGCGGGCGAGAACAGGTACTGAAGCGGTGACGTGGCGCCATTGTTGGCTTTCATGGGGGGCTTAAAATGAGCGGTCCCGAACATTTAGTCCCCTTAGCAGCATCTGGTGCCTTGAAGGACACTTTCTGTCCCCCCCCTTAGATACGTGATGAGGAGCCACGAGATCCACTTCCTCCAGGTAAGGGTTGTTACAAGGTGTTGCGTGTGCCTATCTGTTGCATCTTCCCGAGGAGCCTGCTTTCTCCCATATGGCTTTTTTTTCCCAGAGGGGTTTCAGGTGCCTGGTGAGCTTTGCCATGTTGTGGGGGGATTAGTCTGGGAGCCTGTTTTAGAGCCTTTTCAACAGACGGGTTCGCAGGGAGCCTGTTTGGTGCATGTGCCTAGCTTATTTGCCAAGTTAGGGACAATAGCGAACAGTTGCCTGGGGTGTCTGTTCAATCCCTACTCATTTTGCCTTGGGTCCATGGTGTGTGAGAGAACATTTTGCCAATTTCCAGCAACCAATCAGGGACCTGAAAGTGTGTGTATGGTGCTTTTAACAGGCTGTTTCTTTGGATTGCGAGGGGGTATGCTGTATTCTTGGGGGTTTGGGGGGGGACTAACCTGGTGTTGGTGAAGCAGGAAGCTTTTCTCGTGGTCGGATGGGTGGGCGAATGCATGGTCTGGGCCTGTGTTTTGCTGCATCCATTGTGGTTTTTTGTTGGGGGGGCTAACATCCATTGTGGTTTTTTGTTTTGTGGGGCTAACATCCCGCATGGTCTGAGCCTGTGTTTGGAAGCCTGCTGTGGTGCTTTGGCCTCAGTCAGACTATTTGGAAACCAAAGGTGACTCCTCTTAGTCCAATTGAGGGCTATGCACCACAGCAGGCTTCCAAACACTGGCCAGACCATGCGGCATGTTGATTTTGTTTTCTAGGTGTGGGGGCCTCTGTCTGCAATGCTTGAAATGTGCTTAAATAATTTGTTGCATTGAATTTTGCTGAGAATGCTGCATCCATTGTGGTTTTTTTTTTTTTGTGGGGGCTAACATCCCGCATGGTCTGGGCCTGTGTTTGGAAGCCTGCTGTGGTGCACTGGCCTCAGTCGGACTATTTGGAAACCAAAGGTGACTCCTTTTAGTCCAATCGAGGTCTACGCACCACAGCAGGCTTCCAAACACTGGCCCAGACCATGGCATGACGATTTTGTTTTCTAGGTGTGGGGGCCTCTGTCTGCAATGCTTGAAATGTGCTTAAATAATTTGTTGCATTGAATTTTGCTGAGAATGCTGCATCCATTGTGGTTTTTTGTTTTTTTGTGGGGCTAACATCCTGCATGGTCTGGGCCTGTGTTTGGAAGCCTGCTGTGGTGCGTTGGCCTCAGTTGGACTATTTGGAAACCAAAGGTGACTCCTTTTAGTCCGATCAAGGTCTACACACCACAGCAGGCTTCCAAACACTGGCCCACACATCTGTTTTAATTGTCTGCAAAATTATGCCCATTTACTAATCAAAGTCCTTTCTGTTAATACCATGTTGTGATGTGTGTGCCTATGTCTTCTTGTTTGCAGGCCAACTAGCATGGGCCTCCATTTTGTTTGCAGGCGGGTGGAGGCGGGCCTCCATTTTGTTTGCAGGCGGGTGGAAACGGGCCTTCATTTTGTTTGCAGGCGGGTGGAGGCGGGCCTCCATTTTGTTTTGTGATTTTTTTCTTCAGTTGACTTTTTTGGGAATCTCCTCTTCTGGCAACTTTTTGTCCATTACCTCCTCTTCCGTTGACTTCATTTTGTGAATAATCACCCCTTCCGTCATCTTTGTTTTGTGTGCATTACCTCCACTTCCTTCGTTTTGTGAAGTCACCTTCCGTCGACTTTGTTTTGTGTGCATTACCTCCGCTTCCTTCGACGTTTTGTGAAGAATCACCTCTTCCGTCAACTTCATTTTGTGAATAATCACCTTCATCGACTTCATTTTGTGTGCATTACCTCCGTTTCCTTCGACGTTTTGTGAAGAATCACCTCTTCCGTCAACTTCATTTTGTGAATAATCACCTTCATCGACTTCGTTTTGTGTGCATTACCCTCCTCTTCCATCGATGTTCTGTGAATAATCACCTCTTCTGTCAACTTTGCTTTATGAAGAATCACATTCCATCGACTTCGTTTTGTGTGCAGTACCTCCACTTCCATCAACGTTTTGTGAAGAATCACCTCTGCCGTCAACTTAATTTTGTGAATAATCACCTCTTCCGTCAACTTCATTTTGGGAAGAATCACCTTGTGTTCTTCATTTTGTGTGCATTACCTCTTTGTTCTTCAACATTTTGTAAAGAATCACCTCTTCCTGAAGAATCTCTTTGTGCAGCGTCTCTTTTATGGTGCCATTTTTTATTTGCATTGACTCTGTTTTGTGATCACTCTCTTGTTGTGTCAAATCTTTAAATTGTGACTAATCTCTTGTGGTGACCACTTTGTCACCACAAGCAGGGATGATTTAGACAATGTATTCTGACTGAGCACTTACGGTGTTGCATGCAGCCACTGTGAGGCAACACTTATGTCAATGATGTGTTTCATTGTCTCTGTCAGTTCAGTCTTGTTTGGCAGTATGGTAGACTTATTGTTTTACCTACCAAAATTATTTTACTGTGAAAGTTGACCCATAATTTTTTTGAACGCACTTGTGTTTCAACAGTTTACTTTTTCACAAGGAATGGAATCCAGAAGAAGACCCTTGGTGTCTGCTGCAGCAATGCTTACTGAAGCTCTGAGGAATATAGTCAATCCTAAATCATCAAAAGTGTTACCGAGCAAACATAAAGAAATCCCCAGAATGTTATCAAAACTACAAGGGGAAATGTGCAGCATGCTCATGTGTATACCGCAGCAACATGAATGATGACAAGTGAGAACATTATAACCAGATGGCTAAAGAGAGAATGAAAAGATATAGAGCAGCTCAGAAGCAGAAAGAATTGCAAGCTGACACCAGTAGTGCCCCAAGAAACAGAGAAAGAAAGCCTGATGAGAACACATCTAAAGTGCAAAGATAAGCATGGAGGGAGAAAAAATGCCAACAACGTGCACAAATGACAAGTCAGAAACGTTGATGAATTAATGAAAAAGAACGCTAGAAATACAAAGAAAAAAATGAGCATGAAAAGCTTACACAACTCTCAGCCACCATTACCACCACCCTACCAGATGTACTGATTGGCATGCCAACTAGAGAGCTGTGTGTGACACCGCAGGCCCACAGATATGATAGTGCTGTAAGACAGGCTATGCAGATAGCAAGAAAAGGTCATCTAAAATCACCAAATCGATTTTCTTATGTAATGAAGAAGATCCTGTTGTCTTGTTCACCTGCCACACAAACCGCATTGGCGCAGCAAAATGTTATCCCCAGTCCATGCAACCTTCAAGAAAAACTGATGTCTGCTTTTATGGAGAAGATATCAAACCTAAAAAAGGCCAAAAAGCAGGACAGACTCCTGAACAGAGAGTTCATCAATACAGTTCCTGTGCTAAAAAAATACCGTTTGCTCAGAACCACAAGTGCAACACTAGCCATCAGCTGGAAGAGGCTCATGGAGGTATCACATGGTGGAACAGAATCCAACAAATGGCACAAGTCTGCACTGCCCAAGTCAACAAAGAGAAAAGTGGAGATTTATTTTGAGGAGTCTGCAACCCCACTACCACACAAAAAAGCTTTTTCAAAATGAACCGGCACATGTTGGTCATATCTTGACAGACCCATCCATACTCTATACAATGAATTCACCCAACAGAACCCAGACACACCGGTAGGAGTGAGAAAATTTGGAAGCCTATGCCCTAAGCACATTAAACTGGCCGAAAGCAAAAATTGGACCAGTGCCTCTGTGAATACTGCATGAATAGCTTACTGAAACTCAAGGCACTGAACCGTGTGGTGGATCTTCACCGGCTGACATCATGTAAAGTCCTCACTGTGCAACGTGCAGTAGAGCTAACAATGTGTCCTCACCCTCCTATGCAAAGGTTTTACAGCCAGGACTGTGTGGAAAAAACATGTGAACAGTGCAGCACAGAACATTTTGTAAAAGCCATGGAGGACCTTATTAATGGACATGCGCAAGACAATGTCACATTCCAGCAGTGGGAGAATACAACAGTCATGCGAACTGTCACTGGCATCCAGGTATGACAGACATGAAAAGTGCTGAAAAATAAAAAAGCAACATTGCGGACACTGGCGGAAGTCATAAAAGAGGAACTTTTGTTTTTGGGTCAGCATTTGCATACAGCAGCATGGCAGCACCACCAGTTTTCTTGCATCAAAAAATACCTACCACATGGATGGGTAGTGATGGTTCTTGACTTTGCCGAGAACTATACCTGCAGATTACAGGATGAAGTGCAGGCAGCCCACTGACATTATGAATAAGCCACAGTTCACCCAGTAGTAACATACTACCTTTGTGAACAGTGTGAGTCAACAGTAACAGAGTCATTAGTTTTTATATCCAGTGATTTAAAACATGATCACCATGCCGTACATCACTTTGTGGAGCTATCGAATTCACATCTACAAAATGTCCGCAAATTAAAAATCACCAGAGAGGTATATTTCACTGATGGCTGTGGTGCCCAGTATAAATCGAAATGGGCCTTCTTTGACATTTCAATGTCATCCAAGGAATTTGGCTTCCCCATAGAGAGGGCTTTTTTTTGGCTCATGACATGGAAAGGGTCCAGCGGATGGTGAGAGTGCTGCTGTAAAATCAGCAGCAAGCAGAGCTGTACAGTCACAACGGGCCATAATTAGAAATGCTAAAGAGCTATATAAAATCTGCCATGCAACACTGACTAGAAAGCATGACACAGAAGGGTGCAGCAAACATTTCAGATGTACATTTTTCTGGGTTGATGAAGATGAAATTAGAAGACCAGCCCGAAACAATGTTAAAATGATACCTGGAACATGAAAGCTTCACAGTGTCAATTGTGCAACAGAAGGTGTGGTGGTAACAAGAAACCTGACTTGTTTTTGCACACACTGTGCTCATGAAGATGGGACCTGCGAAAATGTACATCATCTTGAAGACTGGAAGGTTAAAAAACGAACTGCTTCCGCATCATACAGAATGTTGTCTTCAGATGCCGATACCAAACCCATTGGTCCCTCTGCTCCTGCACACACAAGTTTCCCAAGCTGCTGCCTCGCATGTCAACACAACCAATGACTTGCTGGCCACAAGTGTTGATCCTGCGTTGGAGTCTCAAATAGCCTGCAATGAGACTCTAGTGCCTGCTGAGGTCATACCTGAAGAATCCACAGGCAATGATGGTGCACGACAGTGAGTCAAAGGTTGCTGAAGAGGATGCCACCAGAAGTGAAAGCACTACAATCACCACTGATGCTTCAGCTCCATTACCCATGAAACACACAGTCCCTAAAAAGTGGAGAACTTTGCTAGACCCACAAATGATACAGACCAGTCAGTATTATGCCGTGTACTACTAAAAAGAATATTTTGTGGGGCAACTAACTGCAGTGGATCCTGTGGAACAGTGGTACTCACTGAGTTCATGAAGCAGCGTGGAAATGTCTTTACATGGCCACGGTGTGAGACAATGTTACGTGTTCGAAGAAGATGACTTTTTCATGGGCCAATTCAGTTTTGCAGGAAGGTGGGACCTTTGAAATTAATAATGGTGAACTCAGTGCAATCAATGAGAAGTTCTGCACACTTCAGGACAAATGGAATTAAAAGGACTAGCATTTTCAGTGTACAGTGCTGATCTCCAAAAAAATATCGGTTCCAGTTTGCCAAAACATTCATAATAGTGTGTTTGTATAGGGATAGTGTAGCCTTGTAGTCATAGTAAAGTAGCCTATTGCTTTATGTAGAATTATTTATTTTTTTGTAATACTTAAGTGCTAATGTTGTAAATATTACATTTTTTATATAGTTACATGTTTGGTTGTATTACCCATTTGACTTTTTTTTACCTTGAATGATAAAAAACTAGAACATTGAACAGGTATTATCTGTCTCTTATTACATGCTGTTGTATGTATCATGTCCCCAGTTACATGGGCAGTCACTTTCATGTCCCCCGTTACACGTGCAGCCCTATCTTTCATGTCCCCGTTACACGTCAGACTTTGAGGAGGCTTTTTCTCAGGATCTGAAATGGGAGTTATCCTGCAGCATACCACATATTTATAAGGTAAGTCACAGCATAAAAAAATTATAATAATCATTGCTATTTTTTGACTTTTAAAATTTTACTCCAGTGTCACACTTTGGAACCCCTTTTTCATGCACAGAGCCACAACTCACTCACATGCTACAAGCTATATTGAGCCTCCATCTGTAGCTCTACTGCACCTTGGCTGGCTTAGCCACTGGTGAACATACAATGTTCACCCTATGCAAAGTCCTGAAGGTCCTTATGGGGGTATAAACTTAAACCTGGATGTTCTTACTGGGTAAATGAGTCCCTCAGCCATGCAAGTTTCCTTGAGTGCCCTTCTCTGTGGGATTATGCTCACTGATATGTTAAGATCGATGAAGTACACCTCATGCAATACAAGATAGCTAATAATTTATATTTTACCCTGCAAAAGCTCGACAAGCTGAACAAGCTTTGCAGCCACACGTGTATGAAATGACACCCATGTTGGATCACTAAAACATATTTTTCAAGTACATAAGAGAGAACAGGAGTTGTAGGGATGAGATTGTCAGAATCAAGAGGGAGGGGAATGGGCAGAAAAATGGGGAAGACCAGGTAGATGCACTCAATGAGTACTTCTGCTCGATGCTCACGAAAGAAAAGGAAGTGCCAATACCACAAGGGAAAGTATGGATGGGTGGTGGGGGCAGAGGTAATGGACAGAGTCATCCAGGAGGATAAAGTTCTAAAAGGCCTTAAAGCATTGTCGGTACACGAGGAACTGGGACCTGATGGTGTACATCCAAAAGTCCTGAAGGGCTTGGCAGAGGTATTGGCTAGCCCTCTGGTAGACCTGTTTAACACCTTCTTGGAGACAGGGAATGTGCTCAGGGACTGGAGGATGTCTCACGTGGTGCCCCTCCACAAGATTTGACGCAAGGATGAACTGGGAAATTACAAACCAGTAAGCTTGACATCTATAGTGGGTAAGCTGATGGAGACCATTCTGAAGGAGAGGTTGATAACCTTCCTAGATAGTAATGGACTCCAGGATGAGAGAAAGCATGGGTTTGTCTCAGGAAGATCATGCCAGACTAACCAAATTAACTTCTTTGATTGGGCCACAAGAATGGTTGACAAGGGCCATGCTGCAGATGTTCTGTATCTGGACTTCAGCAAAGCTTTTGACTCAGTATCACACAGAAAATTATTGGTGAAGTTGAGGGACCTGGGGTAGGGGAAAAACTAATGGAGTTTGGTGGGTTAGGAGCCGGCTTCAGAGCAGGCAGCAGAGGGTAGTTGTAAGGGGGGAGACATCCAAGCCAAGATCTGTGACTAGTGGAGTACCACAGGTTTCAGTGCTAGGCCCCATTTTATTCAATGTCTTTATATGGGAAATTGCAGAGGGGGTCAAGTGTAAGATCAGCCTGTTTGCCAATGACACAAAGATATGTGGAAAAGTAGAGAGTAAGGAAGATAGGCAGGTGCTCAGGGAGGACCTAGCTAAACTCGAGCACTGGTCAGATGAGTGGCAGTTGGGGTTTAATGCTAAGAAGTGCAAGGTCATGCACTTCAGAGCCAGAAACCCCAGGAACAGCAACTGGCTGTGGGAGTGCAGGTATCAACTTCAGAGGAGAAGAAGGGCCTAGGGGTGCTAGTCACATGGGACATGAAGGTATCAGAACAGTGCAGAAGGGCAGCAGCAAGGGAGAATCAGATGCTGGGGTGCATTGCTATGGGTATTACCTCCAGGAAGTAAGAGGTTATCCTGCCTTTGTATAGATCACTAGTGAGGACACACTTGGAGTACTGTATGCAGTACTGGTGTCCTTACCTAAAGAAGGATGTGAGATTGCGGGAAGGGGTGCAGCATAGGGCGACAAAGATGATCATGGGGCTAGGAGAGAAGACATATGTGAAAAGATTGAGGGATCTCAACATGTACTCCCAGGAAGACAGAAGGGAGAGGGGGGACATGATAGAGATCTTTAAATACTTAAAAAGGCATACACAAGGTCAGAACAGGAGGATTGTTCCACTTAAAGGGAGGAAGGGTCAATAGGGGTTATAGTCTGAAGTTAGAAGGGGGAAGATTCAGGAGGGAGATGAGGTGGCACTACTTTACAGAGAGGGTGGTGGCTGAATGGAATGCACTGCTGGAGGAGTTGATCGAACTGAAGACAGTGGGCAGATTTAAGTGGGGATGGGATAGAGTCAGGGGCAGAATAAGTACATACAAGAACAAAATGGGGAAAGTTCAGGGACAAGGGATGATAGGAAGGGAATGGGTGGGGGCAGCTTCAGGAGTATTAATCTGCAAGCTGCACACTCGGGCAGACTTGATAGCTCTATCGGCCTTTCTCTGCTGGTGACTTTGTATGTTCATATGTATTCTATGGGATTGTCCTAAGCCTCAGTCTTTATGGCTGCAGATTAAGACCCAATTGGACTCTCTGATGGGACTGGACAACACTTTTTATCCAGAATTCTGTTTGTTGGGTGTAGGTATAGATATTTTAGTAGGTCCTCAAAGGCATCATATGGTCCTTATCACGACTGTGGCCAAACTGGTTATTTTATGTCATTGGATGGATCAGACTTCACCCTCCTATACAGAGTGGCATGAGGAAATTCTTTCTGTATTATGAATAGGGAAAATCCATAGCCAGCCTTAGACACACTCTAACATATTACCAAAATAAATGAGAGAAGTTACATACCCTTCTACTACTGTCTTGATTGAGGGTTGCTAGTTCCAGGAATTTTTATAGCTATTTATTAAATCTGTCATACTGAATCACAATATAGTACCTTTTCTGGGGTTCTCTTTGTAAACCTTATCCTCTTCAGTCTGTCATGTTTCCACTTGGAATATTGATACTGGTGGTTTTGCGCACAGGTTTAAATTTTGTGCCATGATATAGCTTCCTTATTGTCTTTATGGTGTTACAGCTTCGATTGTAATGATCTATTATGGTTCTTGATCCTTTTACATTATGCATACTTTGCCATATTCGTTTTCTATTTTGGTTACTTGTTTGTACTGTTGTTTATATTTAACTTAATAAATTAAGTAAAAAAAAGATGAGATGAACATTCAGGTAAAGGCAGTGGTCTGACCATCTATGTAAAAAGCAACATCAAACACAAGAACTGCACTTCAAAACATCACAATCAGTTGGACACACTCCCCAAATCCTTATCTATTAAAATCACCCTGAATAATGTTTTTCTTTTTCTCATACATATATTGATCCCTGAAAAAACACAGATCTGCTCAGCAACTCATCACTGAGTTAATCCCAAATATCCCTGCATTAGCAGAAACCATCATCACTGAGGATTTCAGTGTAGATTGGCTCCATTCTTTATCTACCATTTCAGAAGACTGGGCAAGTGAACATCACCTTACACAGTTGAACAGTGAACCCACAAAATATGTTAATAGATCCAAGAAAGGTACCTGCATTGATTGGATTTCTTACAAATACAGTTGTAGTCAAAGACATAGCCAGATGTTTCCTGAAATTTCTGTGATATCTCTAGAGAAATCTTCTGCCTGCCTGAAGTACCACTGTGGTCCAACAAAGAGAATCTCTTTAGATACAGTGGTGGTCGAACAAAAGTTGACAAACACTGAGGTGCTGATTATGTTACAGCTGATGCAAGTTGTAACTAGAGTGCCTTGGCATACCTCAGCATCGCCTCAGTACTGATCAACTTTTGTACAACTACCACTGAATATCTTGAAATATCTGTAAATAGCTGAACGTATCTATGGCTGCAACTGGCCAGATAGAATTGCAAAAGCCAGAACCTTCTCACATTAATTAAGTAACCACAGCCTCATCTTCTGTGTCTATGGTGCAAGCCCAGTAAACACATTCTATTGTACATCAAGATTCCAGCATAAAAATTTCTAGACACATTAAAGTCATGCAGAAAATAAGGAAACATCAGTTGGGAGAAATTAGCACTTATTCCAGAGGTTAAATCTACTTGATCTTTCTTTACTGCTAAAGTCAAAGATCTCTGCAATGATCTACAATACTCCTGATGAAGCTTGTCCGAGTTTTGGGGGCCGGTAGAGATGGACTATGCAATAATTACTAAATTGCATCACACAGCAGGAAAAAATGGTCTATGGTCAAATCTTCTAATAATGGCTGAGACAGGGAAGCCTAGAAATACATCAAAAATCTGGCTGTTACATGATGTGGAAAGCAAGCCTATAGCACCCTCAACAAATACCACAATTGTCCCATATTTTTTTCCTGTTTTTAAAACTAGAAAAACAGTGAGACTCATAGAGAAACAATACAGCAAGCTGCATAAACAAAAAGAAAAGAAACAGAAGCTCAGAAACACTTCATAATAGCTTCCCTAACACCTGTAAAAACAAAACCCAAATTTATCTGGGCATCTGAAGAGAAGATTTTGAGGGTCAAGGGTAGCACCAAATATTAGCATCAGTGACTGAGCACCTACAATAATGGTGACACAATCCCTGATGCATGTCTGCAGGGCTGTGGTAGGGTAGGGTAGGGTGGCCCGATGTGGGGGTTGGCAAACATAGTGATGGGATGTCACTATATGATTGCACAGTGGGGGTGGGATGGTATGTGAGGGGTGATGCCACAGTGGGTTGTTGAGCCACCCCTGTGACATGATGGGTGGGTTGGTGGCATTGGTGAGCAGGGTACTTGGTTTGGGTCCAGGTGCTGGTGCATTTTTTGTTGCACCTGGCCCAAATCTTTCTTTTAATGTTTTCACCCCCCAACATGCACCACCCTGGGTTGAGAATCCTTATGAGATGTGAGGGCACAGCCCTCACATAAAACATTAAAAATAAGTCCCTGGTAGCATTTTGTCTGTGCACCGGGGTGTCAGAGTGCCAAAATAAATTTTCAGCACTCTGAGTTCTTGATAATGGTGATCACCTTTAGGCTTTCACCATTATCACATAAACCCAGGTCAATAATTAATGTTTGCACAAGTGTTACCTCCTGGAATGTACATTATTAGTTTTATACCAAAAATGTTATTTGAATGTTATATTTTTTTCTTATAATTATAGCAGAACACACTGAAACTGAAGATATTCAAGGTTCAACAAAAGTTACATTTGCAGCCAAAGACTTGGCCAGATATTTCCTGAAATTTTCAGTGATATCACTAGAGAATTTCCCTGTCTGCATGCTGTACAATTGTGCTCAACAGTACACATTAGATATATCACAAAATATCTAGAAATATCTGAATATATTTATGGCTGCAACTAGAGCAGATGTATCTCAAACTCTATAAAGACTTGTGAATACAACAAAGTGATTAGCCCTTTAAAGCTGATGGGGAAAAAGAACACAAAGCTTGGTTTACTAGGCCAGGTACTGTTATAGAAACTGTGATGCAAGTCCAACAAGCAGAAACAGAAAGGCTAATTATTTATTTACATACAGTTTGTTTAACACAGTAAAAGTAATGAATAAAACAACATGAAGTCTCAAATGTATACATGACAAGTTAGAACAAGAATGCAAAGGCCTGCCTTTAGAGAAATAGACACTCATTAAAGAAATGGTGAATCTTTTCCAGGGTACAGGGACATGGTCTCATGTAAAGACCAATTGAGTAAAAAAAAAAATTAAGAAAGAAAAACCTGAACATGGAAACAAAGAATAGTTAGAGAAATTAGAACTTTTTTCTAGATAAAGACCCATGGCCCAATTTCTAGAGCCCTTAGAGTGATGCAAGTCACATCGCTCTAAGGACTATGGAAAACTCTGGGTGAGCCAGGGAGCCTGTACCTGATTTTAGAAGAAGCCGTGTCCTGGTGCTAAACTCCCCAGGTTTGCCACAAGCTGATAGCTGCACCAAACAGTTGGTGCACCGATGGGAATTGCCACATTATTTGGTTCCCCCCACCTGGTGCAACACTAGAGGGGCTGGGATGTTTGGGGGGCAGGCAGCTTGTCAGTAGGGAGAAAGCGGCCAGAAGGGATATGGCAGGTGCCATAGTGGGGAGTCAGGGAGAAAGCTGGGGATAAGTGATATGGCACCTGGCAGGGTGTGTTTGCCTTCTTATATATATATATGCTACTGTATATCAATGAATATTAGTACACTACACAGTTCTGTATGTATGAATGCTACTCTAAATACAGCATCTATGATAATCTTATCTGCTTATGTGATGTAAAAAGAAAGAAAGCACCTGTGGTCTGTTTCATTTATGCTGTCTGTTATTACTGTAATGTAACTTTAACACTATATGCATTGTGTGCATAATACTTAAATGGTACTGTGATGATTCTTTTTCTTGTTTGGAAAGTTCAACAAAAACTATTAACTGCAGAAAAAATTACAGAAACTGATCAGGTCCAAGGAGAGGCAAGTGATACAGTATTTTCAACTAACACAGCAGCATATCTAAATGAAACTGAGCAGACCTCAGAACATTTCTGTTATACAGATAGTAATAATCAGCAACGTGCTAATCAGAAATACTGTATCACTTGCCCCTTCTTGGACCTGATCAGGTTCTGCATATTTTTTCTCCAGTTAACAGTTTTTATTGAATTTCCCAAACAGGAAAAAGAACCATCACAGTACAATTTAGGTATTATGCACACAATGCATATAGTGTTACAGTTAGATTACAGCAATAACAGACAGCATAAATGAAACAGACCACAAGTGCTTTCTTTCTTTTTACATCAAATAAGTAGCTAAGATTATCATAGGTTCTTTATTTACAGTAGGATTCATTTATACAGTATGGTGCAGTGTACTAATACTCATTTCTATGCAGTAGCACATGTATAACAAGGAAAATGCACCTTATCAGGTGCCACATCATCTCTAGTATCCCTAACTGTCTCTCTGACTCCCCCCCTATGGTATGTCCTGTGCCCCTTATGCCCCCGGCAGCCCATTGCCTGACCTCATTTCACTGGCACAAGCCACATAGACCACCTCCTGGCTGGTCTAATTGGTGCCCCTTGGTGCATCCACGGCAGGGCTTGCAAAATCCCAGAAAATGGGATATTGCAGCCCTGACATGGCGCAAGCCCCCGTGTGACTTGGTGCACCAGATTGTTTGACACAACCCTGGAGCACAGTGGCTTTGGCACAGCCATGTTTGGATTTGATACAGGCTGTGATAGAAAATCTTGCGTCAAACTCTTTTGACGCAAGTCCCTTGTGCCGTTCCAAGCCTATTGAAAGTTGGGCCCCAAGTGTCAGGCAAGGAAAGGGGAATTAGCTGTTCAAGTGAAAACTTGCAATGGGCAAAACTCTGTTAATTGTCAACAGTTACAGGGATAAATATTATTAAATAGAGAATTAAAAAGTTACAAAAGTAAGCCCATAGAGCAAATTGTAAAAAGCTTGGTTTACTTGACCAGGTATAGTTATAGAAGTTATGGTACGATGTAAGTCCAACAAGTAGAGATAAAAAGCAAACTTAAAACTAATTCTGAATTTACATACTGTTTTTATAACATGGTCAGACTAATGAATAGAAACATAGAAACAAAGAACTTGACGGCAGATAAGGTCAGCATGGCCTACTCAGTCTGGACATTTTCCCTACCTATATTAGTACTCCTGATTCAAGAAAAACAAAACTGGCACCACACTAAAACTTATAAGACACACAATACTTTATTGCTTACACAAAAAAAAACTGAAAACATGCCACCAGCAGTTTCAAATCAAACAAAAACCCTAACTAGTTTTGTAACTAGTGCATCTTTTGGGGGGGGGGGGGGAGTGAGTGGAAAGTGATTTTAACGTGACAGTGTACAATAAGGTGCGACTTGCCACAATGTATAATTAAATTCAAAAAGCTACTAGTAGAACTACATTTTAGAAATCTATGAATTCATCATTATGTCAATCCATAAAACTACAGCAGGACTGCAGATTCTGTTTAGATGCTGGTTCCTCAGACATCCAAAATCCACTTATGCATAATCATTCCGCTGCAAGAGGTGTATTATTCCTTCAATCCTGTACATACTAGAGAAAGAAAAAAATACATGCAGGTTAATAATACAGCAATGCTTTACATTTGTAAGAGAGCATTTCACTGGCTCAAAGACATGTATTCATTTTTTAATAAATGGTATAATATCTATACAGTCATTTAAACTGGGACAGATCAGTGCTCCCAGTGTGTATATCCAATATTTTCTGCTCCAGATCCCCCCTCCCCCCTGGTCCAACACTCCACCTTTTCAATCTCACAGAATTCAAAATTATGACTGCCCCATCCCTCCTCTTATCTTTACAATGGTTAGCTAGTGCGTTAAGGCTATCTTCTCCAGCTGAAATAGGATAACCTTTGGGCAGGGGTTGAACCCTGGTTGACACCAGGTCACAGGGTTCTATAGAGACCCATGGACAGACTGGATGAAACATTGGTCTTTCTCTGCCATCACTTTCTATGTTTCTAGGCTTCTCAAATATTCCCCAATGTGGACCTTGAGAGGCCTGCTGGTTATACCCACATGAAAGGCGCCACATTCACAGGTTGCTACATAAACCATATTAGATGTTGTACAGTTAAAAAAATACCTGTCTCAAACATTTTTGTGACATTAACTGTCATAAAAGTGCTACATTTCAAAATGGAAGGGTAAAAGTTGAAATGTCTGCAAACATGGGTACCACCTAATAATGGTGGCAGACAAGGTTTTCTTTTTTTGGGGAGTAGGTTATTTTCTGGCTGGAAGCTATGAACCAACCTATCCCTGAGTTTTCTCCCATGTCTGTGTACTATTCTACAGCCCAGTTCTGTAGCTTTTCTCAACAAGGGGTCTACTCGTAAGACCCCCAATTTTCAATCACTTTTTCTACCTCTTAGGAGACACAATTTATTCTCTCTGGGCACCTTTGTATTTCATTCACTGTCTGTAATGTATTTCTGTCAGCATGAAATGCTCCTTGAAGAGCCTCATTCACAGTCTGGTCACTGTATCTCCTCACCCCAAATCTACAGCACAGGTTCTGAGCATTAGACATAAAATACCTCTCCTCACTACAGTTTCTCCTTACATGAAGAAACTGGGCATTGAGAATGTTATTAAACATACAGCATGGGTGGCAGCTAGAGGAATGTAGGAGCAAGTTTTGATCAGTATTTTTATGGAACAAATGTGTTTGTTTTGTACCATTCTCCCTCTTTATTACCTTCAGAGCCAAAAAAAGAAACCATAGTGGTATCACACTGCATTGCAAATGTAAGGGTTGGAAGGCTTCCCTCAAGGTATAAAATAAACTCCTCCAATTCACTCCAGCTGCCATGCTAGACAATAAAGATGTCACCTATAAAACAATGTTAAATGTCAGTCTTACTACAGGTAGGATTGACCGGGTTGTCATAAAAACCTTCTTTCTCCCATTAGTCCAAACAAAGGTTGGCACAATGTGGAGAAAATGTTGCTCCACTTGCAGTACCTTTAATCTGGGGGTAGTGTGAACCCTGGAAAATGAAACTGTTTTTTTTGTGAGATACTGTTTGAATAATCAACTAAAAATTGTTTAAGTTGTACATCCATATTCTCATCCTGACCTAAGGGCCTCAATCCCCCCTCATGAGGGATGGTGGTGTAGAGTGCTACAACATTAAGTGGAATTAAGAGCCACTCCTGTTTAAGTTGGAGATCACCCAGGATGACCTATATGTCTGTGGTGGCTTGTATATAACATGGAAGGGCCTGAACATATCCCTCAATGCGGGTATCCACAAATTTGGACACTGGATCAGTAAGAGAACCAATGTATGGCACTATTGGGCACTTGGAGGATCCTCTAGACACATATAAATTCTGGAGAATGTATAAACTCAGTCTTATAGGATGAGCTATGATAACAAAATCTGTTCATCCTGCGTAACTAATTCTCAATGCATGACTCAACATGGAACATATCAATTTATGCCTTGTAGGTATCAGTAGGATCACCCTTCAATTTCCAATAAAACTCAGGATTATTGAGCTGACTCTCCAGTTCCTGTATGTACTCACCTGTAGACATAATGACCTTATTGACAGCAAAAGCTACAGAATTGTGCCCTAGAAAGGTACACAGGCATGGGGCCAATGTCATGGACACACTGATTCATAGCTTCCAGCCAGAAAATGACCTCCCTCCAAAACAAACTTGACTGCCACCATTATCATGTGGTACTCATGCTTGTGGACATTATGGGTTCAATTCTCTAACATGGCCAGGACTGGTGCAAGCTGCAATGAACAGAAGCTCCTTCCAAAGCCCAGTGCACCAGGGACCCTGCACCAGATTTTGGTTTAGGAGGGGGGTCCTAGCACCTTGGTCCCCACACTTGCAGCATCCCCTCCCATGCGGCAAACACCTGGTGTATGGGAAGATTCTGCTGCAGGCCCCTTGTGGCAAACACAAGGGGTCCCCCTCCCCAAACTCTGATGCTGTTGTGTTTGTAATTAATAAAATGTTCCTCTACATGATCCCTGGAGCTTCACCATTATGTAAATATTAAAATGCCCCCTCCTTCCCTGATGCTGCAGTGAATTTAATTAATACAAAATTCCCCCACCCAATGCTCAAAGATGTCCCATTATTTAAATAATAAAATGCCCCCTCCCAGATGCTGCCATATATTTAAATAATAAAATGCCCCCCAACCAATCTCTGAAGCTGTCCCGTTATTTAAATAATAAAATGTACCCATCCCCAATTACTGATACTGCCATGTTTTGCTTTACTAAACAGTTCCCCCTCCCTGATCCCTGATGCTAGTATTCTTTAATTGATGATAAGCTCCCCCTTCCCTATCCTTGATGCTGCCTGTATTAATTAACAAACAACATGACCCCCCCATTGTGATGGTATAGAGCCCCCTTTCTTGATCCCTGTTGAAATATATGTATATATATATATATATATATATATATATATATTTATATATACATTCTCCTGGTAGTCTAGTGCCCCTCAAGCCATGATCTCCCATAAGACTTATTGAAATATTCTGGTTGTTCTAGTGGATTCCCCCACCCCCATCCCACAGTGCCCATCCCGTAACAGAGCCAGTGACTGGTTCTGATCACTACTCACTCCACGGCCAGCTGCCGACTGAGCTCTGATTGAGTGCATACTATATACAGCATGTGCTCATTCAGAGCTCTGTCAGTGGCTGGCTGTGGAGGTGAGTGGTGGGCACAGCCAGTCACTGGCTCCTATGGGATGGACCCTGTGGGGTAGGGGGTGGTGGTCCACTAGACCACCAAGAATATTTCAATAAGTATTATGGGTGATCAGGGCTTGGAGGTCACTAGACTACCAGGGAGAATGTGCAGTATATATATTTATTTAAACAAGGTTCAGGGAGGGGGGAACTATACCACCACGAGGGAGTCATGTTGTTTATCAATTGATATAGGCAGCATCAGGGATAGGGAAGGGGGAGATTATTATTACTTAAAGAATACCAGCATTGGGGATCAGGGAAGGGGAACTGTTTAGGAAGACAAAACATGGCAGCACTGGCGATTGTGGAGGGGGCATTTTATTATTTAAATAATGGGACAGCTTCTGGGATTGGGTGGGGGAACATTTTATTAATTAAATACAGGGCAGCATCAGGGATTGGGAATGGGGACACTATACCGCCAGAGATGGGACTTGCATTGACTTAACAGGGGACCGGGGAGCAGCACTTTGTGGCACATTGCACAACACTCCCAGAGAGACATATTCTAAGTACCCTTAAACCAGCCATGGCTGGTCTATGGGTGCTTAGAAATTCTCTCCCTGGGACTGTTTTGTGAATTACATTATAGGGGATGAGGCAGCTTGCATCTGCCACATACCCCTTTGCACCATGCCACAGCCTATTTAGTGGCACAAGGCTGGTACAAGCCCACTCTGGTGCATACAGCCTGTATTTGATGCAGGCGACTTTACAGAATAGCTCATGGTTCTTGCGACATTTATGTTTGGTGCAAGTACCTTTCGTCACACTCAGGGCTTTGAGAATTGACCACTAAAAGTTTTGCCTGTCCATTTTGAAACATGACACTTTTGCAACAGTTAATGTCACAAAAATATTTGAGACAAGGCAATTTTTTAAATGCAAAACATTTAATGTGATTTATTTGACAACTTGTTAATATAGCATCTTTCACATGTATAAAACAACCTGGCCCCTCAAAGTCCGCATTGGGCAACATTTGAGAAGTACAGCTAGAGAAGATAGCCTTAATGCACTAGCTAACAATTGCAAAGATAATGAATGGATGGGAGCAGTCATAATTTAAACTTCTGTTGGATTGAAAAGGTGGGGGGTAATTTTTCAGTATGGGGAATCTGGAGCAGAAGATATTACAGTATGAATCCTTTTGGATCTACACATTGGGGGCTTTGACTAGTCCTAGTTTAAATCACTGTATATATGTTATACCATTTATTAATATGTGAATACTTGTCCTTTGGGCCAAATGTAAGCATTGCTGTGTTATTAACCTGTATGTATTTTTTCTTTCTGTAGCGTGTGGAGGATTGAAGGAATAATACGCCTCTTGCAGCGGAGTAATTATGCACATATGGATATTGGAAATCCGAGGAACCAGCACCTAAATGGAATCTACAGTCCTGCTGTAGTTTTATGGATTCACATAATTATGAATTCATAGATTTCTAAAAGTAGTTCTTGTAGCTTTTTGGATTTATTTATTCACTGTAGCAAGTTGCACTTTATTAGGTTTGATGCACATGTGCAACAAACCTTTTGTTATGAGTGGAAGTGAATTTCAGAGGTGTGTCTCTGTGAGCCTATTGCAGTTAAAAACTGTAAGGGTGAAGCAGTGTAGACCAATAACCATGCACTTTAACTGTGACACCAGTCTTCTTCGGGTGAATGCATTTCAAAAGAACCAAGCCAATAAGCCAATAAATTAGAGGGCTTCAGTCCTCTGATGTGAATGAAGTTATTCAACATACAGCTGATGGGCTGTCAACACCAGCAGCCTGTCATTAAAATCAGCAGCAGTGGTAACCTGAGCAGGCAACATCAGAAAACTGAGGGGAGATCTAGAGAAAGTTCGAACTGTGTTGTGCCAGTCTTTATTATTTTATTACTGTTAAAGAATTTCCTCCTTCTTCTGCCTAGTCTACAGGCAGGTTGAAACTGGCCATGATGTCTCAAATTAAAGCCTTTTTTTCCCTCCTAAACTAGCAAGTCTCCTAAAGAAAAATTAACCCTTGCCTGCCTCTTTGTAGCATGGAAGTTAGGTTCCTTACTGTGACAACTGTTAAATATAGGGGAAAAATAATAATATACCTCCATTTCTTTCCACCAATAAGTGTACATTGCAAACAGTGTTAACTTCGGCAAAGACACATATTCATTCTAAACTGTTTTGTGTCTATATTACATGAATGCTATTTGAAAGGTGAACCCACACTTATAGAACTATGGGTATATGGATGTCACCAACTTTTGCAATCCTCTCCTGCCCCCTCTCCCCTGATTTCCTTTTTCATTACCCTCATCCCATAACTGTTATGTTCCCCTTCCCATGCCCTAGCCATCCATACCCCTCCACTGTATGCTACCCTTACCCCTCCCTTTTTAACTCTTGCATATATACCAAGACCTGCCATGATCTGAGTAATGCATAGATGTTAACATGGTTGTGATATTACTATATTGAAATTCAATAAAAAGAATAACTGGCAGATCCCTGCATGTATTATCTTTTTTCTTCGGCACAACTGTTTTCCTTGCCATCCTTCCTGCAGTGATCCAAGTATTTGCCTTCTGTTCATAGTGATCTGCTGCACCAGCTCTCTCCTAGCCTCAAGACAGTTATTATTCTTCTAAATGCCCTGTCTATTCAGTACCCTTGATATCTGACTAGGTGTAGAAAAACAAAATGGATTTTTCCCAAAGTGAATCCTGTTTACTTAGTGTTTTACATAGCATCCTGTAAGAGAGCTGTTTGCTGTACCCAACATTCCTTGCACTTGCAGCTCAAGTGCCCATGTAACATCTGAGGATGTACTGGTGCAAAGCATCAAACCTTTGGCATTGACAAATACTTGTTATATGCAGTGACTGAAATTAAAAGCTCTTGGGCTTTGCACTCACCCCATCACAGATAACAAACTAATTGCAAAACTAGTTTTTTTTTCTTTTACCCAAATCTGCTGGTGATATGTATGCTTTTAAACTTTTTTTGTGTACGCAATAAAGTATTGTGTGTATTAACAGTTTTAATGTGGTGCTGTTTTTTTTTGAATTTTGTCTCTAAGCTGGCATACACAAGAAGTGGAGCTGAATTTGTAGCTGCTTTTTTTTTCACTACCACTGTAGACCCTACTTGATCTACAGCTCTTTCTCTCTCCCCCCTTCCTTTCCACCATGATTCTCTTATGTCAAACATAGGAAGAACTATATAGTATTTCTCTATTGCACAGGACCTTCTAGTTCCATTGTCTATTGTCTCGCAACCTGCCTACCACTTCTTGTCATACCAAAGAAGGGGCCGGTCACTCACCTGAACATAACATAAGGAACCAGAACACTAATCTCTCATCTTCATCCACCAAACCCTTCTCTACAGCTCTCTCTATTCAGTCCACCAGGAGTAGACAAATAATGCTAACTTAAGAGAAAGAAAAAAAAACCTTCTAATTTCTTCTTTTACTACTCTCTCTCTCTCTCTCTCTCTTTCATCCACTGCCTGCCTCTACCTGAAGCACAACAACTTGTCTTTTCATCTGCATGCATTTCCCAGCTGAAATGTTTTAGGTAAAGCAAGGAGAACAAAAAAAAAATGTTTTTTTATGTATTTTTTTCTTGTATTCTTTTATCTATATAGTTAAAACAAACTGGACATCATGAACCACCACCGATGTGGGGCGTCCTTCCACAGAGTACATTTTCTAAGGCTGGGTTGCTGCCCCACATGCTGGACCATTGATAGACTAAAAAGCCAGCTCAGAGAAGCCTGGGCCCATATTTTTCACCTCAGTAACTTACTAAGCAGCTAAGGACCATCAGACTTTCCTCAGTCGTGCCATTCTCACCCAGAAACCTCTTCTCATACACATTCAGATATAGGCAGAAGGGAGTTGCAGGTGGTGAGGAGGACGGGGGGGGACAAACACAACAAATCCAGGAAACAGCACAGGGGACAGAGTCCACTCATCTAAACAACTAACAGGTCTGCACCTTTGTGGTAGACAATGGATACAGTATGGGCCAAGATAAAAAGAAAAAACAGTCAGATCACCCAAAAGGAAATAACAAAGAGGAAAGCTCCAAACAGCCTAGCTCCAAGGGGGGCAAAAAAGTGACGATCATAAGCGACTCCATGATCAGAGGGTTTGAGTGTCACCTATATGTCAGGACAGACATACTAAGGTGGTAATCAGGTGCCTTCCTAGAGCTTCTGCAAGAAGGGACACCAACCGTACTGACAGGATTCTAAGACAAGATGGGGATTATGCAAGCGCTTTCATCCACATAGGTATGAAGGATCATGAGAACCAAACTGTGGATGAAGCCAAATTGCATACATCAAACTTAGATGAAATGTTAGTCTCCACTGCACCCTTCATAGCCTTCTTGGAAGTTCTCCCAGTGTGGGAGAAAGGAGGCAGGAAGAAAAAAACAGGGAGACAGATATCAAGGAACAAAGCATATGGCTTAAAAGATGATACCTTGAGAAGTGGCATCTTTATGTTGGTGACTGGCAAGACTTTTGGGACAGGAGTCTTTTCCGGCATGATGGGCTGCATCTAACAAAAGAAGGTGTAAGCACACTAAGACAAAAGCTGGATGTCTTCATTGGACATTTAAACTAGAGTATGAGGAAAAGAAACATCACCACAGAGTCCTGTTACCACCCCCCCCCCAAAGCAACAAATAAGATCCTTTAGGACAATCAAAACTAAACCAAGGACAAACACAACATGGGTCAGGAGAATTGGGAAAGAAAATACTGGATCAAACGGAGGGCCGGGCAATAAAAACTAGGGGAAAAAGGTATGGAAAGCTATGTTCACTAATGTACAGAGCCTAACCAACAAACTATCAGATCTTTCAGCAATCATTGTAGAGGTGGACCTAGACTGGGTTGCAATTACTGAAACCTGGTACAATGACCAGGGAGGCACACAGAGGATGCCAGGAAAAAAGTGGAGTTACTGAATGGCTACTTTTGCTCACTTTTTACTAAGGAAAGAGATGGTAGCAGACCCAAGCTAGGGGAGAAAGAGCACCTCTAGTAAGGAAGTAGACTAGGACCATTCACAAGGGATAGAGTCCTAGAAGAACTAGGGAAAGTCAAGGGAAACAAAGCAATGGGGTCTGAAAAAATACATCCCAGGATAATCAAGGAACTGAGAGAAGAGCTGGCTGAACCCCTGGCAGAACTTTTCAACCTATCTTTGGAACAGGGAGTTGTCCCCAAGGATTGGAGAAGTGCCACTGCGGTCTCTCTTCATAAGAGTGTGAGTAGGGAAGTCACGGGTAACTATAGATTGGTAAGCCTCACATGGATTGTGGGCAAGATTCTGGAAGAACTCCTCAAAGAAAGAATCATCTCCTATCTAGAGTAGAGTGCAACATTAGATCCTAGACAACATGTGTTTACAATGGGGACATCATGCCAAACAAATTTAATAGACTTCTTCAACTCGGTGTCCAAGACAGTGGACCAGGGTGCAACAGTGGATGTTATTTATCTAGATTTCAGTTAAGCAATTGACTCCATTCCACATAGAAGGCTGCTAAACAAGCTATCCAACCTAGGAATGGGTCTGAAAGTGGGAGAATCCAGAGGATGGCAGAAGTATGGACCAGTGCCTTCTGGAAGGAAAAGGGGAGCGGGGGAAGGGGAACACAGATGTAGTGATAGAGGAGGATATAGTGATGGAGGGGCTGCTGGCATTGAAGGTGGTCAAATTACCAGGCCTGGATGGACTACATCTAAGGGTACTAAAGAAACTGGCTGAGGAGCTGGCAGGGCCACTGGCAGACTTATTTAATAGTTCACTAGAGAAAGGCTTAGTACCACAGGACTGGAGAATAGCACATGTAGTGCCGCTCCACAAAAGCATTCCCAAGGATGACCCAGGGGATTGCAGACCAGTCAGTTTGACCTCCATTGTGGGCAGGGTCATGGAGACCATACTAAAGGGAAGGCTGGTGGAATATGTAGAGGAGCATGGTCTCCAAGATGCGAGGCAGCATGGGTTCATGGGGGGTGTGATCGTGTCAGACAAATCTGATTGACTTCTTTGACTGTGTCACTAAGACAGTAGACAGGGACCAAGTTGTAGACATCCTCTATCCTGATTTCAGCAAGGCATTTTCCTTTCTGCCCCACAAAAGGATGATCAGGAAGTTGGTGGATCTTGGGGTTGGGGAAAATATAGCCAGATGAGTGGAAAACTGGCTGAAGGACAGAACCCAGATAATGGTTGTGGAGGGGGGAGTTATCTGGCACAAGACAGGTAACCAGTGGGATCCCATAGGGCTCGGTGCTGGGGCTGGTGTTGTTTAATGTCTTCATCAGTTATATTGGAGATGGCATTAAGGGCAACATGGGCCTATTCACTGATGACACCAAGATCTGTGGAAGAGTGGACACAGCTGAAGGGATGCAGGGCCTACAGGAAGATCCAGTAAAGCTAGGGAGGTGGTCCAGGATCTGGCAGCTTGGCTTCAATGCAAAGAAATACAAAGTTATGCATATTGGAGCCAAGAATCCCAGGACGGAGTACTACCTGGGTGGAGTCTGAATATCTGCATCAGTGGAGGAGAAGGATCTGGGAGTGATGATCACTAGTGACCTAATGCATTCCACACAGTGCAAGAAAGCAGCAGCAAAGGCAAACAAGATGCTGGGATGCATATCTAGAGGGATCAGTAGTAGGTGAGAGGAGGTTATACTGCCCTTGCACAGGTCACTGGTAAGGCCGCATCTAGAACATGAATTTCAGTACTGGTGACCACACCTCAAAAAGGACATTAACCGGCTGGAGAAGGCCCAGAGGAGGGCTACAAAGATGATAGCTGGTCAGCTGGGTAGTGCATATGAGGAGAGGTTTAGGGCACTGAACATGTACTCCCTGGAAGACAGGAGAGAGAGAGAGAGAGAGAGAGCATGATTGGGACCTTCAAGTACTTGAAAGGGATAAACAAGGTTGATAAGGAGAGTCTCTTTAAGCTGAGTGGCAACCATAACATGAAGGGGCACAGTCTTAAGCTGGAGGGTGGGAGGTTTAGGAGGGAGATCAGGAAGCACTTCTTCACAGAGAGGGTGGTGGACACTTGGAATGTGCTGCCAGAAGAGGTAATCTCATTGAAAACAGTGCACATCTTTAAGAGAGGCTGGGATAGGTATAGGGGGAGGTTAAGCATCATGGAGAGGAAAGATGGGAGGAGTGGGGAGAGGGGACAGGGACAGTAGCTCAAGTTGTGGACCCTGCAACACAAGCAGACTTGATAGACCAAATGGCCTTTTTCTGCTGGCTTCTTTGTATGTTCATATACTATTAAACAGCACACTATTGAAGGACTAGGGAGGTGACCAGTGGGATGCCTCAGGGGTCAGAATTAGGTCGTATCCTATTTAACATTTTTATTAGTGGCATAACTGAAAGTTTAGAAGGTAAATTGTGTCTGTTCATAGATGACACAAAGATCAGTAACAGGGTAGACACTCCGGGGGCTGCAAAGGATGAAGTCTGACCTAAAGAAATTGAAACAATGGTCTGGGACCTGGCAACTGAATTTCAGTGCAAAAAAGTGCAAGGTCATGAACTTGGGGAAGGGAAATCCAGAGGAAGAATACTTCATGGGAGGAGTGATACTGGAGGCCATCAAATAGGAGAAGGATCTGGGGGTGAATATTACAGATGAACTAAAAACAAGCAAACAGTGTGAAAAGGCAGCATTTTTGGCCATTAGGATGCTGGGTTGCATATGTAGGGGAATCTCCAGCAGAAAAAGGGAGGTGGTGCTCACGAGGATGCGGTGCTTGCACTCTAGAGATCTCTGGTGAGGCCACACCTAGCGTACTGTGTACAGTTCTGGAAACCACATCTCAAAAAAGGACATAGATTAAGGAGGGTTCAGTGCAGGGCAACTAAAATGATACAAGGGCTGCACGAGATATCATATGTAGATTGAGGGAACTCAACATGTACTCTCTCGAACAGAGGAGGGATATAGAAACATAATAGAGACCTTCAAATACCTAAAAGGTAGCAACAAAACTCAGATACAAGACCTGTTCCTGGGTAGGAGTTACACAAAAACTAGAGGGCATGATATGAAGATTGAGGGAGGGAAGATACAGGGTAACACAAGGAAGTTCTTTATGGAGAAAGTGGTGGACCCATGGAACAGTCTCCCCCAGGAGGTGGTAGGGTCAGGATGGTTGGAAGCTTCAAACATGCATGGGATAAATACAAAGGCATCATAGCACTCGGCAGTAAATAGGGCAGGGGGTTAGTTACTCTGAAATGCGCAGAATAGATGAATCGTAAAGTCCCCTACTGCAGTCACTTTTCTATTTTTCTATGTTATGTTTCTATTTCATGCATTCTTGAACCCTACCACTGTCTTTTGCACACACACACACACACACACACACACCTCCACTGGAAGGCCGCTCCAGGAATCCACCACTATTTCTGTGAAGTACTTCCTCACATCTTTCCTGAATCCACCCCCTCCATCTCCATAGCATGTTCCCATTTTTGAGTACCTTTTTCTCTGAAATATTCTTCTGTCCTGTGTCTTATGCGCCCCCTTGAAGTATGTGAAGGTCTCTATCGCATCGCCCCCTTCCATCTCTCTGCCAGGGTGTACATATTTTGTTGCCTTAGTCTCTCCTCATCGTACTTTTGATGCAGACTCTGTACCATTTTAGTTGCCATCCTCTGGACCGCCTCCACTCTGTCAATGTCCTTCCAGAAATGTGGTCTCCAGAATTGGGCACCATACTCTAGGAGGGATCTTACCAGCTATCTATACAGAGGCAATGCCACCTCTGTCTTTCTTTTGGTGATACCCCTCCCTATGTACCCTAACCTCCCACTGGGCCTCCAGACTGCCTTGTCACATTGCCTGACCACCTTTACATCATCATAAACTGAACTTACAAGCTCAAATGGGCAGACTGGGTGGGCCATAGGCCCTTATCTGCTGACACTGTCTATGTATCTATGTATGTATGTATCAGATATGACTATCCCCAGGTCACTTTCCTGCTTCATAATCATCAATACAGCTTTGCCCATTTTGTACTCTGCCCCTGGGTTTCTGTGCCCTAAATGCATTATTTTGCCCTGTTTCACATTGAAACCCTGCTGCCATAGCCTGACCACTCTTCCAGTTTTCTCAGATCTCTGCTCATCCTTTCCACCCAACCCATGGAGTGTCCCCTTAAGGCAGATTTTGGTGTTGTCTACAAAAAGGTAGACTTTCCCTTTCAGCTTCTCTGCAATGTCACTTATAAAGACATTAAAAAAGACTGGTCCCAGCACTGATCCCTGACTTACCCTGCTGGTCACCATCCCATCCTCAGTGTGAACTCAGTTCACCACAACTAACCTAGATAGACCATCTTAGAGTAGCTGGTTCATTCCACTGGGGTGTCAAATAGATGAGGCATACTGATGAGTCCTGGTAGGATGAAACGCATGTCTTTGTTTTCTGTTGGCACTCTTTGCAAACTGTGTGAAAGGCCTTTCGGCACCATGCATTTCTGCTTAAAGTTGAACCAGCATAATATTTTGTGGTGATTTGCATATGCAGACCATGATGTTTTGCATTGTGAGCGAATGTGTGATTTTGTATTTCTTTGAAACTTGACTTCCCGGCCAAATGCCTTTTGGGGTACCCATTGCCTCAGTGCTTGCACACAGAGGTTCTTTGTCTTTTAAATTTTTTTTGTTTTAAATGGGTTCGCCACAACATAACCCAGATAGACCATCTGAGGGTAGCTGGTTCATTCCACTGGGGTGTCAAATAGACGAGGCATACTGATGAGTCCTGGTAGGATGAAACACATGGCTATGTTTTCTGTTGCCACCCTTTGCAAACTGTGTGAGTGGCCTTCCTGCATTTCTTCTTAAAGTTGAACCAACATAATATTCTGTGGTGATTTGCATATGCAGTCCATGATGCTTTGTATTGTGGGGGCATGTGGGATTCTGTATCACTTTATGTCACCTATCTGCTAACCAGTTTTTTAACCAGTTTACTACCCTTGGACCCATTTCTAAGCTTTCCAGCTTGCTTACTAGTCTCCCATGTGGAACAGTATTAAAAACCTTACTGAAGACTAAGTATGCCACGTTCAGCACTCCACCTTGATCAAATTAATTTGTCAGCCAGTCAAATAAATCTATCAGATTTGCTTGGCATGACCTCCCCCTGTGAACCGATGCTGCTTTGGGTCATGCAACTCACTGAATTCAAGATTTTCCATGATCACCAGCTTTCAGCTCCACTTTTAAAGAAAAATACTCTTCTTATAGCGTGGACACTGGAATGTTATGATGCTGATGCAATAAGCCTATCTACAATGTTTGGGGCTTTTTTTATTTTCATAGATTCATAGATTACATACAAGTTCAATAGACCAAAGTCCCTCTTAAGAACTCACCACCTGTTTAATGGTGGTACATATATTTCTTGTTCCCCATATAAAGATCTAAACACTTTTTAAAAGTGTCCAATGTTGGACTAGTAGCCACATATTTTGGTAAGCTATTCCATATTCCAATTATCCTCTGAGTGAAGTATTTGCTTCTCTTAGTGTTTTTTATGGAATCCCCTATAAGTCTTTGGCCATTATTCTTAGCGTTGGTAATGTTATTATTCAAAGTAATGCCTATATTAGCCCCCAAATATCCATCCTTTAGTGCCTTGTATGTTAAACACAAGTCTCCACGTATTTGCCTATACCCCCATACTGAAAATCTGTAGATGTTTTAATCATGTACAGTAATCCTGGGCCTCACAAGATTTTAATCTTTTAGTATATTTTCCTTGGACACCTTCTATAAGTTTGCAACTTCTTATAGAATACGGTGTGCTAAATTGTGAATTATATTCGAGATGGGGGCATACAAGACTAGAATATAATGGAATTAATACTCTCTGATCCCTCCTTTTTATATTTGCCAATATGCAATTTGTTATTTTGTGACATTTTTTAACCTTTAAAATGGTATTTCTGTCAAAGTTAAAATTGTTTGTTATTAAGGTTCCAAGATCTTTTTCTTCTGTAACAACCTGTAGAGATGTATATCTTAATTTGTAATTATAACTTGGGTTATTCCTTCCAGTGTGCATTACTTTGCATTTTTCAAGGTTAAATTGCATCTGCATTAGTTGATATAGTTGTTCTTGTATATTCATTTTATCCCTTATAGATGTTCCATGACTCCCCAGCTTGCAATCGTCAGCATACTTTGTGAGCCAAACGTTATCTCTAATAGGTATTAAAGCTACTAAAACATTAAATAGGGTGGGGCCCAAAACTGAGCCCTGGGGCACACCAATAGTTACACAACCCCAGGATGAATAATTACCTTTAACTGCAACCATTTGTTGTCTGTTCTCCAACCAGGAACTAATCCAACATATTATGTTAGGCAATAGTTCGATTTTTAAAAGTTGTTTTATTAATACTGAGTGTGATACTATGTCGAATGCCTTAGCGAAGTCAAGAAATATTACATCACTAGGAATTCCTATATCTAATGCTTGACTAATGGGTTCAAAGAAATTTAATTGATTGGATAAGCATGATCGCCCAGTGACAAATCCATGTTGGCCTAGATCTATTAAACCCTTAGATTTAAAATGATCATTAATTCATTTTTGTAATAATTTCTCCATTATTTTTCCTATAACAGATGTAAGACTAATTGGTCTATAATTCTTGACATCATCTCTCTTTCATCCTTTGTGAATAGGATTGCAACGGCTAAGTGCCAGGATTTCAGTGTTACACCTTCTTGTAACAATTTGTTATAAAGATAGGTTAGTGGATTTATTAATACTGAAGACAATTCCTGACTAAGTCTCGGTGATATGCCGTCAGAACCTGGTGAACTGTTCGTTTTTAATGAGTTAATTATGTCCATGACTTCTGAGGTACTAAATAGGGAGAAATGAGATTTACTGAAATGTAATTGTAACAACTCAGAATCATTCTGTTCAAAAACACTAAGGAAGTAATTGTTTAATGTTTCAGCTATGTCCTCCTCTACAGTTAATGTTCTTATGTCTGTTTTTAAAGGCCCAATAGTGTGATTATTACTTTTTAAGGTGCCTATAGAACTATAAAATTGTTTGTAATTATCCTGAATCTTTGAAGGCAAATTTAATTCCATGTTTTCTTTAGCTCTTTTGATCATTCTTTTGATATTTCTATTAATTACTTTGTTTAATTTGCAACTCAACAGTATTTAATCTCTTAGTTTTTTGAAATACTTTCCTTTTTTTATGAATCAACTTTCTTATTTTGTTATTCCACCAGGGTGGAGTACAAGTTTTATTGTTGTATTTTGTTTTGGTAGGTACATAATTCTCTATACAGTATGTAAGTTGGTTACTAATAATTTCCCAAATTGATTCCAGATCTTTATCCACAAAATCATTTTCCCACTTCCATCTTCCTGTAGATGTCCCCTCATTTTGAGAAAATCAGCTTTATGAAAGTCTCTCAGTATCGTTTTACATTTATTACATGTTGTCGTGTTTGAAAAATATGCAGATACCATATTATGATCTGAATTTCCTAATGGTGGATGTATTTGAATAGACTGAATTTTTTCATCGCAATTTGTTAAAATGAGATCCAAAATATTCTCCCCTCTAGTTGATGTGTGTCTCATTTGTTCCAAACTTATATGAATAAATAAGTCAATATATTTTTCCTCAATTGCTACCTCACTATCTAATGTAGTCCAATTGATTTGGGGAAGATTAAAGTCACCCATTACAGAATCACCTACAATCTTCTTATTTTCTATAAATTGTAATAAGGCATTATTTTGTTCAGTGGAGAGAATTGGAGGATGATAAACCAGACCAATGGTCAGATTGTTGTTTTTAAGTATTAATTTGACCCATATACACTCAAATTCATTTTCTTTTTGCTCTGTGTTAAATAACTCAAATGATTTAATATCACTTCTTATATATATTGCAACTCCTCCTCCACAATGATTTTTCCTATTTTTGTAATAATGATTGTAACCACTAATATCCATATTTCAAGTTTCATCCATTCTCCAAGTCTCTGTAACACAACACATGGCTATACTTTCATTATTTAGGATATTTTGTAATTCATCTTTTTTTGAATGTAAACTTCTGGCATTAGGTAGGAGCATGCCTAATCTTTGCTTGCATTCAATTCCCCTATCCATATTGATTTTTAAACGTAGGTTATCAATTGTAGGATTACTATTAATCTGTCCTGTTTTATGAGTAATATTGCATTGGCTCCGCTCCCCCCCCAACCATCTAGTTTAAAGAGTTGTTCATAATATCATTAAGTTGACTTCCCAAAATGTCAATACCCATTCTACTCAAGTGTAATCTGTCATTAGAATAAAGTTTTGGTACTCCATAGAACTCCTCCCAATGTGTACTCACTGTTATATTTTGTTTTGTGCATCAAGTGCGGAGCCAATTATTAATATTTCTGATTTTTATCTGATGCTGTTTAGATGCTTGAGGAATTGAAAGGATTTCAGAGATAATCACTTCGCAACCATAATCAATACATTTGTTTGAAAAATATATAAAATCCTGTTTGATATTTAGTATTGATTTATGCCATGTATCATTAGATCCTGTGTGTAAAATTACCAAGGGATTGGCACTTGTATTTTTCAAAATGTTGTCCATCATAGTCATAATATTATCGATTCTTGCCCCACTAAAACTTGATATGGTCCTAGTTGCTTCATTTGTATTACATATTTGACGATCAAGGTTTATGATAGTAAAGTCACCTATGACTATCACATCTCTATAGGAAGACTTAGTATTTATATCCTTTTTGCAATTTCCTGAGTTTGCGCAATATTAATTTCAATATTTTCATCATAAATATCCAGCAATAGCTCTTTATTAGTTGACATACTATCTTTTGCATTAATCATAGTTTGTTGGATTTTTTCTGGAATAACTTGAGAAGGGCCTGCAGTTTCTGGGGTCTTACTAGATGATACATTGTCATCTAGTTCTTTTAATGGATTAAAATGGTTTAATAAGAGAATATCAAAAAGGTCTGCTCTTCTGCCTTTCTTTTTTGCCTTTTTATTAGTTTGGATTTCATACCATTTGTTAGCACTACAATGGCCCTTTTCAAGAGGATGTTTTGGTTCTGTAATCCTTTTTATATTTTTATTAGAAGTCATCTGATTTTCAGTGCATTTAACCTTTGATAACCCTGTCTCAGTAGACTTTCTATGTGAATCTTTTTTCTTTCTTTCTTTTGTTTTTAGTATAGTTACTTGTCCACTGCAGTCACCTATTTTTGTAACTTGGGTGGATCTATGGTGTCACATAATGAGTCTGGGGTATCAATATTAATATTCAATCTGTGTGCCATTTCCTGTTGTGACTGATCTAGGACTTTCAGTCTAAGGGAAAACATGTTGATTTCAATTTGTTATTCAAGATTCTGCCTACATTTGTTGCATGTGAAAGGTTGCAAAAGTACTGTTTTTGAGATCATATACATGTTGCATTCAGTGCATACGTAGCCAGTGTTTCCTTCAAACTTTAAACTTTGCTGCATTTAAATTATTATGTTTGTTACTGTTTATGTATAATTATACTACAACACAGAGGAGAGACACAAAGGGATGCAAGAAAATAAGTCCAGAGGCTCAGCCAGTAGTATTTTTAAATAAAAATAAGTCTACAAGATAATCACTTCAATATTCGATCTCTTTTTCACTCTAATAATTGTACTTTGCATACTGCAGCATTCCCTGCTTCACAGTCCTACTAGATAGACAAGTGCTTACCAAATTTAATAAGAGCACTTGGGCCCAGTTCCCCAACTTCCGCAGCAGACACTGCAGACTCGTGTGAGATGCGTATGTCTTTATGTGTGTTCTGTGTAAAATTGTGTGCTTGCTCTAACTCAAGGGAGTGTTGCTTAAAAGTGATGCCGACCGTAAATGATGTCGTGGATGCTCCAGTTTTGGCACTATGCCTAAACTTAAAATTTGAGCTGTTTAAAACATTAGTTGGATGCTTGAGGGACCTAGGAAATTACCTCCCAATAGTTCACTGCAGATGGATATGTCCAAAGCACAAATTGGTACACCTAGAACAAGGAGAGAGTCCTCGATCCTCCTAAGTCCTTTGATGTTGGCACCAAAACACTGGCACACACAAAGCAAGTCTGAAGTCTGTTCACATAAATGACACAGTTATAGGTTCATACAAAAGCTCCACAAGTACTCTTACATACAATGTAGCACTCAGTGAACTGGGCGCTTGAGGGAGTGTTGCTTAAAAGCTATGCCAACTGGAAATGACAGCACGGATACTCCAGTTTTGGCACTATGCTTAAACTTAAAATTTGAGGTGTTTAAAACATTAGTTGAATGCCTGAGGGACCTAGGAAATTACTTCCTAATTGTGCACTGCAGATGTATATGTTCAAAGCACAAATTGGTACACCTAGACCAAGGAGAGAGCCCTCAGTCCTCTTAAGTCTTTTGATGTTTGCACCAAAGCACTGGCATAAACAAAGCAAGTCTGAAGTCTTTTCACATAAATTACACAGTTACAGGTTCACACAAAAGCTCCACAGTACTATCACATACAATGTAGCACTCAGTGAACTGGGCGCTCATGGGAGCGTTGCTTAAAAGCTATGCCAACTGGAAATGACGTCATGGATCCTCCAGTTTCGGCACTATGCTTAAACTTAAAATTTGAAGTGTTTAAAACATTAGTTGGATGCCTGAGGAACCTAGGAAATTACCTCCCAATTGTGCACTGCAAATGGATATGTCCAAAGCACAAATTGGTACACCTAGACCAAGGAGAGAGAGTCCTCGGTCCTCCTAAGTCCTTTGATGTTTGCACCAAAACACTGGCACAAACAGAGCAAGTCTAAAGTCTGTTCACATAAATTACACAGTTATAGGTTTATACAAAAGCTCCACAAGTACTCTTACATACAATGTAGCACTCAGTGAACCTGGCGCTCACGGGAGCATTGCTTAAAAGTGATGCCAACCAGAAATGATGTCATCATTATGGCATTATGTTTTAGCCCCTTAACATTCTAGATTGCCAGGTTTACCTTAGTGGTCATTATAAAACAACATCATTATTGTGATCCCTTGCCAGAGCCAATATTTTACATAAGTTATAGTTTTTACATAAACACACACACTGAGATCCAGAGTTCAGTGCCAGTTTCTCTCATCTGGCAGTTTCGAGTGTCAGTGCCAGGGACTGACTGACTGAAATGTAGATACTCCCCCAGTACCCCCTTAAATAAGAGCTCCAGCCATTCATAAAATGAAACCAGCAGAACCACTCTCCTCAGCCAGTCCCCAATCTCTAACCCAATTCAGTGATGGGAAGCAGTATAGCGCATTGGTTTAAGTTCACTGCTGCAGATCTGGACACCTGGGTTTGAATCCCACAGCCTCCCACTTGCATACTGTGTGACCCTGAGCAAATCACTTAACTTCCCTGTGCTCCCAGGTCACTCCTATAAACAAGCTTTCAACTTAGTGTCTCTCTCCTGGTTAAACAACTGGAAAGAAAAATACAATTTTAAAATAATTTTTTTAATGAATATTTCATGTGGCACTAAGAAGTAATAAAGATAGATATCTTATTTCATTATAAAATAGTCAACATTGGTAAAGAAATATTTTGCATTAAATGATTGTCCATTACAGGGACACTGTCGCTGTCAACCTTTTTTGCATAACATTATTTCAAGTTGGAAACCCATATTTTGTGATTGCTTATCTTCTCTAAAATTCAATTATGTTGCTACTTGTTTTATCCACTTTCTTAGTAGAACTGAATGCATTCAAATAGTGTAATCATACCCAAACTTGTTTTCAGACAAATCCTGATCAATGATTATTATGTGCTTCCTAAGCATGAGACACTTCCCCAAACAGGGCAAATCCTCATTATACAATAGACTTCTCTCCTCCCACTGCACCATGAGGGACCAGACTGTGTTGGGGTGTTCCTGATTTGCAACTAACTCCCCCTGCAAGGCGACACCATTGTGAGACTCTTGATTCATTAAACTGGCTTTCCCTTAAACATCAGCTCCAGTACCTACTCTTGTGCACCACATACAAAATCACAAATGCCTCTCCCCCGACAGGCCTAGTCAGTTTGCTGAATCCCAGGTTCTCAGGTTGACAGCTCTATAGCACCAACAAGAAGCTTTTGGAAGTTCCTAGGGCTAGGACGGTAACAGGTAGCAAGTCATTCTCCCATACAGCTCCAATGTTATGGAATGACCTGCCTGACCAACTACAGACTGCCAAATCTCTGGATGCTTTCAGAAAAGGGCTCAAAGTGAACCTGCTGGAAAATAGTGTCTGCATGTGTTTCATGGCAATAGACAAAAGACATTAAGCTGCTAGCCTGCCTGGACTGAAATGCCTCTGCCTGAATGAACCACATTGTAAGACGAATGATCCCAAAATGCTCCATTGTGGCTAACTGCTTGTCTCCTCATAGCATAGTCGCACGTGTTAATCTGTCATTGTCTGTAATCACCTCCTGTCTAGTGTAATGTGTCAATAATATGTCTCAATATGTAAAGTACTTTGAAAAAACACTGTTCCTGTGACTGCCTGTTTCTCTGTAAGTTGCTAAATGTTCAGTAAGTCTGTATGTAACTAATTCCGGGTCACCCCGTAAAAGGGACCTTTTGGGCCCAGTTGGCTTACCCATTTAACAAAATTGAAATAAATAATTAAAGTACAGAAAAGATGCAGTGGGAATTGATCAAGGCCTGTTAACAAACATATTTCTATGTGTTAACATCCAGTATGTTATTCTGTTTTACTTAACAACAGAATCAGAATCAAACTACCAGCTACATCCACAGTCTCTGCAGAATGTGACCAATCATACAATGTGTTCATAAACTATGGACACTTTGAGGCCTAATGAGTTGACAATGTCCCTTTAAACTGTGCATACATATACTGCATGGGTGAGGTAGAGGAAATAGATACAAATACAGAGAAAGGAAAGCAAAATGCAAAACACATCAACTTATTTTTCATAAAAGAAAAGAGAAACAGATCAATTTACATTGCTGAACATTATTCATTTTTAAACATTGCTTTGTATACCCATATTTCTATGAGGCTACAAGGCATTCTCTACAAAAACCTAGAAACAACAAGATGTATCCTCCATGCCAAAACAGGTATACATGTATCCAGTTAAATTTCTTCTGACACAGTTTTCTACCTCAAGATTCAAACCTCTAAAACCATGATGAGTTAATCCTGTATGCACCAGTTTGGTGCCCTGTGCCACTGCAGCCACACTCAATAATGGAAAGAACAACTTACAATGACAGTGACATTGTGCAAATCCATCCCATAAAGGAATTTCACACTCACTGTGTGAAATCACCTTTCAGGCAGGATTTGAACATTTTCTCTACCCGTTTTCATGAGGAGGGGTCATAATAAGGCTATGTTGAAATACTGGGGTAAAGATATTGTGAAACAACAAAGTTATGAGCCTACATTGAAATTTAACACATGCTCTTCAATATTTCGACCCCAAATTTCCAACATAGCCATTTTTTTTCACACCACCTCAGGAATGTGACAGCTGTCATTTTTCAAATCCAGGTCAAAAAGTGTTTTCACACTTGTAGAACAAAATCACATTTCGAGTTGGATTTGAACATTTTCTCCACCCTTGTCCATGTGGTGGGATCATAGGAAGGCTACAGTGTGTGGGGTCATAAGAATGTTGTGTTTAAAATTTGGTGTACAAATAAGAAGAAACTACAAAATTATGAGCCTACATTAAAATGTTTCAATGCACACTGGTAAGTGTGGTAATTTTCAGTATTTTGACTCCAGCTTTTCAACATAGCCATTTTTTCAAACCACTTCATGAATTTGACAGCTGCCATTATTCAAATCCTGGCCAACATGTGTTTTCACACTTCTCATGCAAAATCACTTATAAGGCATGACTTGAAAGTTTTCTGCATGCTTGTTCATGAAGTGGGGTCATAAGAAGGCTATCTGTGCTCATTAGATGGCTATGTTGAAAATTTGGGGTACAAATATTGAAAAACAACAAAGTTATGAGTGCATATTGACATTTTTCAACACATGCTCATAACAGTGGCAATTTTCATTACGTTGACCCCAGATTTTTAATATAATCATTTTTTACATCCCCTCATGAATATGACAGCTGTCATTTCTCAATTCCTAGTCAAAATGTGTTCTCACAGTTGTGGCACAAAATTACATTTTGGACAATGTTTTATAAATCACACCTGTCATGTTCAGAAGGAGTGGTCATGAAAAGACAATACTGAACATTTGGGGTAAAAATGTGAAAAAAAAACCCAATGAAGTTATGAGGAAACATTGAATTGCTCCAATGTTTACTCATAACTTTATTTTAGCAGATTTTGGCCCCTAATATTCAACATATCCCTTGTGTTACCCCACCTCCTGAACATGGCAGGTGTAATTTTTCAAATCCCTCCAAAACTTGTTTATACAGTGGTACAGCAAAATTACCCATCTTGATCATAATATTAGGTCATAAAAAACACTGTTGGAAACATGGGGTCAAAATGTGGGTGCACACTTACAATTAGATATTGCCTCTCAGCTGCCCTGTCCTTGGTAATTGCAAGCTAACAATGTGTAAAAGCAGGACACCACTGAAAATGAGACACTGCATCTCATCTGCTCCATCCTGGGTAAATATATAGGAAACATTTTCACAAGCAACACCTGGTACAACAGCAATACCAGTGGCAAACATTCGGCATTGACAGACACTTGTGTTTTATGGGTTATGGTGGGGGATTCCTACTAAGATTCATACTAAGAACAGATAGGAGCCAGAGAGCCATGAGGCCCATAGGTGCTCCTGTTTACTAATAATAACAAGGGCAAGAGCCAGAAAGGATTAATTTATCCAGCTGTGACTTAAACATAGCCTTAGAACTGCTAATAATCACCTCCAAGGGTAATGCATTTCAGAGCTTAATAACGCATAGTGTGTAAAAAGAATTTCGGGGCAAAAAGTTAAATCTCCTTATTTGTAACTGGAGTGGGTTACCTCTAAACTCATAAAGATCATCCCTAAACATAAACCCTAAACTGGATAATGAAAAGGGACTGTTCATAATGTCATACAATAAAAGAAGATCCCCTCTCAGGTGTCTGGTACTCTAGTACTCTACACAAACCACAACAGACACAAACCCCAAATGTTCCTTTGTAATACCAGTGCAATTTCCTTATGTTTTCCTGTAGATTATATTGTTTTCTATGGAAGCCTAGTTGCTGTATTTTCTGATATAACCAATGCAAGTCCATAGGAACAATTCCCCTGCAGATGGCTCCCAATCTTTGTAAAATATCACTTTGCCATCATATTGGCTCTGGCCAGAACCTATTTAGGTATGTAAGTGAAAAGAGGAAGACCAAGGGTGGGATTGCAAGGTTAAAAAGGGAAAGGGAGGACTGTATGGGGTGGAGGTCAGAAAAAGGCAAACATCCTGAACAAATACTTTTGCTCAGTAATTACAGAGGAGGGAAGGGGGGTACAAAAAGTAACAAAAGCTTTGGAAAAGGTAGATAGGTAGGCACTAATCCTTTTTTCAGGGGAGAGTACCCTAAAGAGATTCACTAATCTGAAGATGGACAAAGTGATTGGGCCAAATGGGGTACATCCATCAATATTGAAGGAGCTCAGGAAGGTGCTGGCTACACCTTTGACAGTCCTGTTCAACAGTTCACTGGAAACAGGAGTGACTCCAGAGCAACAGAGATGGGCAGATGTAGTCCCACTTCAAAAAAGTGGTAGCAGGGAGGAAGCTGGCAATTATAGGCCACTCAGCCTGTCATCAGTGGTGGAAAAGTTAATAGAATCACTGGTGAAGGAAAGGACTGTGGAATATCTTGAATCCAATGGGTTACAAGACCAAAGGTAGCATCAGTTCATAGGTGAGAGGTCATGTCAAATGTATCTGATAGATTTCTTTGGGTGACAAAGGAGATAGGTCAGGGTGCAGTGGTGGATGTGACATACAGTACCTAGATTTTAGTAAGGATTTTGACACCATTGCACAAAGGAGATGCAGATGCAATTTGGATAGCTTATGCGTGGGTCCAAAGGCGGTAAATTGCAAAAGAAATTGTTTAGGGGACAGACATCAGAGGGTGGTGGTAAACAGAGTTCATGTGAGGGGAAGGGAAAGTGACAAGCAGGGTGCCTCAGAGATCAGTGCTGGGACTAGTCCTCTTTTTTTTAAACACTGGGCATGCTGCAGGTGGCTTCTAAGCCCTGTCCCTGCCTCCCCTGCCTGGCAACTACCTCCCGGGTCCATCAAGCCCCATATCCCCTATGAATTTCCCCCCCATGGCAGGACAGGGAAGGGGAAGGGAGGGCTATCCTCCTCCTCCCCAAGACCCTGAGTCCAGATTTGTGGGTCAGTGAACTGGTAACAATGGGGGGGTGAGGCCAGGCAAGCAAGGCATTTTCTAGTTTTAATCCCCTCAATCCTTGCTGTGGCATAAGCATATGTATGTGAAGGTGTACACATGCTATGGCTGCAGCCCTTCCCTTCATGGTGCTCTAGCAGCTGACACTTACTCTGGGCCCACACCTGGGGGCAGCCAAAGGCTGAGTTGACAAGGCCCCCTAAGGAGAGGAGAGCTGTCCTCCAGATGCTCAGTCCTCTCCCACCCTGGCTGACCCCTAGTTATACCAGCATATTCCTGAACCTAGGATGCCAGTGTGGCTAGAGGTAAGGCACATAGTGCCTCAGCCCTCTTTGTCATGGGGCCAGGTGGAACCAGTCCTCTTTAATGTCTCTATAAGTAACATTGCTGAGGAGCTGGAAGGGAAGGTCAACCTCTTTTCAGACAACAATAAAATCTGCAATAGGGTGGACACTCCAGGGGGATGTGGAAAGGATGGACCTGAGAAAACTAAAGGAGTGGTCAAGGGTATGACAGATCCCTTTCAATGAGAAAAAGTGCAAAATAATACACTTAGGCAAAAACAAAAAAACAGGGCAGAGTACTAAATAACTGGAGCAGTATTGATGACTACCAAGCAAGAAAGAGACCTGGGAGAATCATATTTGATGTCCTAAAGGTAGCTAGGCAGTGTGACAAGGATGTTGGGAGGGCTAGTGGTATGCTGGGGTACATAGGGAGGGGTATCAACAGCAGAAAGAGAGAGGTAGTGTTGCCTCTGTATAGCTCACTGGTAAGACCCCTCCTAGAGCACTGTGTCCAGTTTTGGAGACCACATCTCTGAAAGGACATAGACAGAGTGGAAGTGATCCACAGGAGGTCAATAAAAATGGTACAGAGTCTGCATCAAAACCCTACAAGGAGAGACTAAAATACCTTAATATGTACACCCTGAAATAGAAAAGGGAGATGGGGCATATGATAGAGACCTTTAAATACCTCATGGGTAAATAAGGTGCAAGAGTGAATTATTTTTCAGAAAAAAGGTGCTCAAGAACAAGGGAACATGCTATGAAGCTTGAGGGGGATAAATTCAGGAGAGATGTGAGGAAGTATTTATGCATTAAAAGAGTGGTGGATTCCCGGAACAGCCTTCCAGATGAGGTGGTGGGTGTGAAAACAGAGTGGGGTTTAAGAATGCATGGGATAAGCACAAGGAAGGCAGGAAGGAAAATGAGCTGTAGATCAAGTAGGGTCTGCAGTGATAATATAGGTAGAGAAGAATGGGCAGACTTGGTAGTCCAAATGGTCCATATTTGCAATCAAATTCTATATTTCTATGTATCTATCCCATATCTGCCTATGTTTTTAAGTTAGGAATGAAACATTGTTTGCTGTTTGAAGAGGCTGAATGATGTTCTTTGGTATATGGGGATATTGCAATATGATGTTAGAAATTCTTCTAGAAAATGGGTTATGAAAACCCAGAAACCTGATTGGCTGACATCAACAATGAGTGGTGAGTGTATCAGTCAACACTGCCTGGTAAAAAAAAGAACTAATGTGCCACTCACACTTTTGTGCTTCCACTTATGCTGCCACTGAAAGTCCTCTGCTCACCCCTGCCTCTCCTCTTTTCAGAATTTGCTTGCAGCACTGCTACATTCAACCTCATTGTATAACGGTTAGAAAATAGATTGTGCTGGGCCAACACAACCCATTTTCTAAGAGCGATATGAACCTTCGGGGTCTGAGTTGTTGGGAATGCCCACCCATTCTAAGCTGCAATGCCTTTTTCCCATGGTATTGGTCCTCACAATATCCTGTGTAGTGGGTATCCCCTCAACAACCCACACCCTTGTGGGTCTTATCCCTTATGTATGGGGCAATATACTACCAGCAAACAGCACAGTGGTTGGACTGGCCCTTCGTATATGACCTTATATTTACTGGTTAGGGTCAATTAACCACCACTAGCAGAACCCTACAAACTCAGTAATTCATACCTGTGAATTATGAAGTACCATAAACCAGAGGTCTCAGAAATAGCCGCTGTGTCACTTAGCTCCTTAGCTTATGAATGGGATAACCTGACTCAGAGATACACCTTCTGAAGTCATGCCCCTTGTAGCTGTCTCAAAAAATGAGCTAGGATGCAGCAGACTGTCTCTCTTAATTTCCACTGCAGCACAGAAAGCATAGTGCCATCACCAATAATGTAAATGGACCAATATTCATGTACAGCTTGCTTTTGTTCCAAGAAGTACTGCAGCATATAAAGAGTTGAGTTCCACTAAGTAGAAACATTTTGAATCAGCTTTTGCTGGGACAGCTTGTGTTTTTTTTTTTTGCAGTTCGGGTAATATCCGCATAGCCTTCACTGAATGTGAAAAAAAGTCACAATTTTTTTGCAAACAGCAATCGTACATCAACTTGTGTTCCATTGTTCAGAAATCCAGTGACAATTAAATGCAAGCAATGTGCAAAGCAAGAAGCATGCATGAACTCTCCATCCTGTACTACTTTCAAGATGGTGGCTCCACTATCACTTAGTATAAAGTTACATTATAGACTGTGATAATAAATCCAGTCATTAAGGAACTCATTTAGTTCTTGCAAGATATTTGTGGCTGTATGACTTTGCCCAAACTTCTTTATATGCAGCAGTGCCATCCTTTGGGGTGTGTTTGTTCTGAAGAAGTACAAGAAAAACTGACCTAGTGAGTGGTAAGGGACATATCTATATTCTGACTGCCAGTCATTTCAATAGCCTGTTGTGACATGAATTACCTCTGCATTTTTAAGTGCAAGCATCACTGTTGCATTTAATGCCACACACATTTTTGGTATTTTAACATAAGCAGAGTACCTTCAATGAGGAACATTGTAATGAGGATCTGCAAGTTTCATGAGCTCCCTAAAATCTTCATGATCTACAAAAGAGTATGGGAGAAGGGCTCCAGCTACCAGTTCCCCAAATTCTGTGATTCAGATGAAGACGCTTTGGATGTTTTTGTTAAACGTATTCTTCCTCTCAAATGCCTGAGACAATGTTAGCTACTTACAACATACAGTATCCCAGATGGACATTGGGGTGGTGGACTTGGACTTATACATTCAGTGCCATCACTAGATGTGCAATTGGTGCTAATGGTGTTGGTGTTAGTGCTAATGGTGGTCCTAGGGAAGGCACTGGTTCTTTCCACATCAAGTTCAGAAAATTCGCTTTGTATTTCTGCAGATTTATGACCCCTCTCAGTTGTGGTCTGGAAGGAGGAGAACATGGCTTTTGACTGATCAAACAATACTGAATGTTTTTTCAGATGGCATTTAAGATCTATACTGCCAAGATATGACACAAATTTCCACGGCTTACACTTTGATTACATAGAGAACAAAATTGCTCTGCATGTACCACTTTTACTGACAGAAAAAATAATTCAACAGTTCGGAAGTGACAGGCATTGATTTTGAGTGTTAGGAAGAAAACTAAAAACTGTTTGCATTTTTTTAACTGTCTGAACAGAACCCAGTCCATCCTCCTTGGTACTAGGAGAGTGGGCAGAAGCGCATGAGGGTTTTTCATTTTTATCTGATGCAGAAGTGGTCGATTCACTATATATGTCCTTCTCATTGCCACCACCTGTGGAATTATTTGCAAGTGCACTGCTTGATTCTTTGTTAGCAGACATTCTCATTTGACTTGGTTGAGGGAGTAATGATGTGTCACCAGTCACAACGGTGTCTGACTGAGACAAAGAGGTACTGTCTGAGTCAGAGACTGAGTCATTGTCACTTGCACTATTACTGCTAGTCACTTGGATTTTAACAGCATTAATGGCATACCTTATGGTGCCTCTCTGTGTGATACAAGCAGCACACAAGTTTTCATTAAAGGTTCTCCTTTACCATGGTTCGTTGTTGCTTTTTTACTGTTTGTTGTATTTTTACAATGTGAAACATTTTGGTTAGTTTTGCTAACACCAGGATTACCACTACCACCAGCACCTGATCCACCACCACCAGCACCAGGTGCTTCATCTGTGTTGTCAGCCCTATTAGCACCAGTTGGATACTGTATACAACTCCTGTGTTACAGAACGATGTGGTCTGTGATTGCTGCAACTCAGAAAGTTGTTTTGGCTTTATGATACTGAGATGTAGTGGACTGGAAGCTAATTGAAGTATATGCAACTAAAGCTGGATCCCAGGTTGAAGGCTTACAGAATGGATTGGGCATAGGCATATGTACAATAGGGCAAGGCAAAATGTCAGGAATTGTAATTCTGAATAAAATTATTTTTGTTTCAGTACAGCAAAAAATGGTCTGTTTATTTTTATATTATATATCGTACTTCTTTTTATGCAAGAGGATAACATGCACTGAGTGCTGGACAGCACACAGACAGTATGTAACGGTGCAGTCAAAGGGCACACAGCAGAAGGATGGCCAGTATGCCATGCAGGAGTCACATACATACACTGGGTACAATGCAGCAGTTAAAGGGTGCACAGCAGGATGATGGCCAGTATGCCATGTAGGAGTCATACACACACACTGGGTATAGTACAGCAGTTGAAGGGCAAACAACAGGATGAAGGCCAGTACACCACATAGGAGTCACATATACACATTGGGTACAGTGCAGCAGTCAAAGGGCACATGGCAGGATGATGGCCAGTGTGCCACATAGAGACACACACACACACACACACACACACACACACACACACACACACACACACACTGGGTACAGTGCAGCAGTCAAACAGCACACAGTAGGATGATGGCCAGTATGCCAGATAGGAGACAGAGTCACGCAAGACACAACATGCAGATTTTTTTTATGAGTAAGTGATTTTTCTCCCCCTTCCCCCAAAACCCCCAAGAAAATACTTACAGCATGTATTAAAAGATACTACAGAAATGGATGCTGGGCTGCACATGCTCTCACACTGGGTAGAGTACAGTGCAGTCAAAGGGCACACAGCAGGATGATGGGCTGGCCAGTACGCCACATAGGAGATGAAGCCACACAACCCACTGACACACAGATTTATTTTGGACTGAGTTAGGGATTTTTCTGTCTCTCATTCCAACAGGGAAATATTTCTGGCATGTATTAACAGATGCAGTACCACATGGATAGGTGCTGGACTGCAGATGCTCACACAATGCGTAGAGTACAGTGCAGTCAAAGAGCACACAGCAGGATGACGGGCTGATCAGTATGCCACATAGGAGAAAAAGTCACACAACATGTCCCACAGATATATTTTTTTTAACAGTAAGGGATTTTTGGAATTTTTCTCTCCTCCGAGAGTAACCCTAGGAAATATTTCTGGCATGTTTATTACCAGACAAAGAATGGGTACAACCGCTCTAACAACAAAGTAAACATGAAGTCCAAGCTGCATCAATTCCTAGTTTCCAGAGCATCTTATGACTGCAATACCTAATCTCTGCTGACAGCTAAATGCACTGGGACCTCCCTCTTTTACCATTTGCCCCTATATAGCCCTGTGCTGTTGCTGTGCTACTCCACTCGCATCACTTCCTCCCTTATCCCTTTCCCATTCTTGCCCTCTTTTCATCCTACTTCATCCCCCCTTACTTTACCCCTCCACTCCCACTTCCCCCCTCTCTCCTCTGTTTCCTCACCTTGTTCTCTCCCTCTCCCCCCACGTGGGTCTTTCCTGCTCAATCTTCATTCAGGAATCTCTCTCCTTGCTCTTATTTTGCTCCTTCCTCCTCCCAATTCATCTTCTGTACTTTCTCTCCTATAAGCCCTTTCACCCCTCTTCAGACAAGGCCACTGGCTGCACTTAACACTATATTTATCTTGCCATGTTGTTCTTTTGTTTATGTAATTACTTTCCTCATGTTGTACTACTTACTGAACTATTGTAATTTGCTATTCTTGTGACTTGACGTGGAACCTCTGTAAAAGAGCCCTTGGCTCAAAGGTCTTTCTGATTTGTTAAATAAATAAATAAATGTAAATGGTGTTATATAGAACATTTTATTTGGTTTGGTTGGGCGAATGGCACCTCAAATATACTGTATGTTTGGCCTAGTAATTTATATTAATGTGGTATGCTTTGCCCGATTTATGTGTACAGACCTGTGAAATGCAGTTTTTTTAGTAGAGACATTACAAAAAATACACAGACACTTTTTCAATATAAGGTATTTATATATGTTTATGTATTTTTAACAGCTCCACAGAAGAAGCCACTAGGTGGTGAAATGTTGGGACTAGGCTGAAGGAAGAAATAAAATTTTCTGTATAACACCGTTTACATGGACTTTGTGTTTGCTTTGTTGCTAGAGTGGTTGTACCTGACCTTTGTTATGAATTTACACACTGCCACAAACAGATCCACGATATAATATACTTTTATACAGTGGCTTTCCCTTGGACATTGTGCTTCATGTTTATTAACAGATACACAGAAATGGGTGCTAGGCTGCATACTGTCACACACTGGGTAGGGCACAGTCAAGTGCAGTCAGAGGACACACAGCAGGATGATGGGCTGGGCAGTATGCCACATAGGAGATGGAGCCACACAACACATCACACCTTTTGTTTGTTTTTAAGACTAAGTGATTTTGGGGATGTTTCTCTCAACCTAAAGTCCCCCCCTCTAAAATATTTCTGGCATGTATTAGCAGATACCACAGAAATGGTTGCTGGGCTGCACACAGTCACACATGGGGTAGGGTACAGTGCAGTTAAAGGGCACAGAGCAGGATAATGGGCTGGCCGGTCCATTATGCCACATAGGAGTCACACACTGGGTACAGTGCAGCTAGCAGTCAAAGTGCACACAGCAGAATGATGAAACCTTTACATACACAGAAGGATGACGAGACCTGTACATACACTGCAGGATGATGAGACCTGTACATACACTGCAGGATGATGAGACCTGTACATACACAGCAGGATGATGAAACCTTTACATACACAGCAGGATGATGAGACCTGTACATACACAGCAGAATGATGAGACCTTTACACACAAGGCAGGATGATGAGTCCTGTACATACACAGCAGGATGATGAGACCTGTACATATGCAGCAGGATGATGAGACCTGTACATACACAGCAGGATGACGAGACCTGTACATACACAGCTGGGTGGCGAGACCTGTACATTCACAGCAGGGTGACAAGACCAGTACATACACAGCAGATGATGAGATCTTTACATACATGGTAGGATGATGAGACCTGTACATACACAGTAGGATGACGAGACCTGTGCATACACAGCAGGATGATGAGACCCATACATACACAACAGGATGATGAGACCTGTACATACACAGCAGGATGATGAGACCTGTACATACACAACAGGATGACGAGACCTGTACGTACACAACAGGATGACAAGACCTGTACATACATAGCAGGATGACAAGATCTGTAGATACACAGCAGGATGATGAGATATGTACCTACACAGCAAGATGATGAGACCTGTACATACACAGCAGGATTATGAGTCCCATACATACACAGCAGAATGATGAGACCTGTACATACACAGCAGAATGACGAGACCTGTACATACACTGCAAGATGACAAAACCTGTACATACACAGCTGGATGATGAGTCCTGTACATACACAGCAGAATGACGAGACCTGTACATACACAGCAGAATGACGAGACCCGTACATACACATCAGAATGACGAGACCTGTACATACACAGCACAATGAGAAGACCTGTACATACACAGCAGGATGACGATACCTGTACATACACAACAGGATGACAAGACCTGTGCTTACACTGCAGGATGATGAGACCTGTGCATACACAGCAGGATGACGAGACCTGTACATACATAGCAGGATCATGAGTCCTGTACATACACTGCAGAATGATGAGACCTGTACATGCACAACAAGATGACGAGACCTGTACATACATAGCAGGATGACAAGACCTGTACATACACAGCAGGATGATGAGTCCCGTACATACACTGCAGAATGATGACCAATCAGCAGTCTTCTAAATCCTAATCAGTCTCTACCTGTCTAGTACTCCCCTTCTCTCTTGATCCCTTATAAAAAAAACTGCCTTCCACTTTGAAGTGCAAGAAAAAACATGATTTTGTAAGCTTTCCAAGTCTTAAGGCACTGAAATGATTGCTTCAGTACAGTAGCAGCAAGTTAAGATCCCCCCCCCCATCTCACTTCTGCCACTTGCTGGCTGCAGCTTTGATTTCCCTTCTGTTTTTTCTATTTATTTTCTGTACTTTGTTTTTCTGTCACACAGAAGATAATGCCTTCAAGTCCCTACTGCCTGCCTCCGCTCCGAATACAATGTTATTTTTGGTTTTTCAATCCACCACCAACAAAGAGATGCAGAGCAAATGTGTCTGCTCTGCTACTCAATCCAGTTCTATTATAGATACATAGATACATAGACAGTGTCGGCAGATAAGGGCCTATGGCCCACCCAGTCTGCCCATTTGAGCTTGTAAGTTCAGTTTGTTTTCCTAGAAGTCTGTTGCACCGTACCCCTGACCTCCAGAATTCCTTTATGTCTATCCCATGCATTCTTAAATCCCGTGATTGTTTCAGCCCCCACCACTTCCTCTGGCAGGGTGTTCCACTTGTCCACTACCCCGTTCTGTGAAGAAATTATTTCTCATGTTTCCTCTGAATCGTCCTCCCTCCAACTTCATCCCATGCCCTCTAGTCCTGGAACATCTTTTTCGCTTAAAAATAGTGTATTCCTGCACCCTGTTCCTCCCTGTAAGAAACTTGTATGTCTGTATCATATCCCTTCTCTCCCTCCTCTCCTCCAAGGAGTACATGTTCAGTTCCTTCAACCTGTCTTCATAGGACTTGTGATGCAATCCATGCACCATCTTTGTTGCCCTCCTCTGAACCTTCTCTACCCTGTCTATGTTCTTACGTAGGTATGGTCTCCAGAACTGTACACTGTACTCCCAGGTGGGGCCTCACTAGTGTCTTGTATAGCGGAATTATGACCTCCCTTTTCCAGCTTGTAATGCCCCTGCCTATACATCCCAGCATCCTATTTGCTTTACCTTCTGCCTTGTCACACTGTTTCCCTACCTTGAGGTCATCAGAGATGATAACCCCAAGATCCCTTTCCTGCTTGGTGCATGCTATATCCTCACCCCCCAACTGATGTATTGTGCCAGGGTTTTTGTGCCCCATATGCATTATCTTGCACTTCTTTGCATTGAATTTCAACTGCCAAACCCCTGACCATTCTTCAAGTTTCTGCAGGTCGCTTCTCATTCTGTCTACACCCTCTGGTGTGTCTACTCTGTTACAGAGCTTTGTGTCATCAGCGAACAGTGGAATTCTGCCTTCTAGGTCCTGCGCCATGTCACTGATGAAGATGTTGAATAGGACCGGTCCCAGCACTGATCCCTGTGGTACCCCACTGGTCACTCTTCCCTCTGTGGAGTGACAGCCATTTACCACCACCTTCTGTGTCCTGCCACCCAGCCAGTTACCTACCCACCACACTACTGTCCTGCCCACACCATATTCCCCAGTTTGTGTAATAGTCATCTATGTGGCACAGTGTCAAAGGCCTTGATGAAGTCCAGATAGGCCATGTCCACTGCCATCCCCTGATCCACCTCCCTAGTCACCCAGTCAAAAATTCAATGAGGTTGGTCTGACAGGACCTCCCCTGGTGAAACCATGCTGCCTTGGGTCCTGTAGTCCATTGACAACCAGATGTTCCACCAATCTCTTCTTCAGTAGTGCTTCCATGATCTTCCCCACTACCGGGTGAGGCTGACTGGTCTGTAGTTCCCTGTTTCCTCTTTGTTCCCACTTTTGTATAAGGGGACTACATCTGCTGTCCTCCAGTCTTTGGGTACCTCCCCTGTTTCCAGTGATCAGCTAAACAGGATAGCCAGAGGTTCAGCCACCAGCTCTCTTAGTTCTTTAAGGACCCTGGGGTGCACCCCGTCTGGCCCCATTGCTTTATCAACTCTTATTACTTCCAGTTCCTTCAGGACCCTTTCACGTGTAAAGGGACTTGAGTCCATTTCTGCACCATTCTCACCCCTTGTACTCCCTTCAGACCCATTACCCTCCTCTTCCTCAGTAAAGACTGAGCAGAAATACCTGTTCAATATGTCAGCTTTACTGTTGTCATCCTCCACATGGCCCCCATCCTCCCTCTTCAGTCTCACTATCCCTCCCTTTGTCTTTCTTTTTTCACTTATGTACCTGTAAAAGGTTTTCTCCCTCTACCCACTGATTTTGCAATGTGTTCTTCTGTCTGAGCTTTGGCTTCCCTTACTGACCTCCCTGCCTCCTTTGCTTCTCCTGGTACTTCTTCTATCCCCTTCTGCCTGTGTCTTTTGTATTGCCTGAATGCAATCTTTTTGGCTTTCACTTTCTTTGCTACCTCTTTGGAAAACCATAATGGTCTCCTCTTCCTTTTCCTCTTGCTAACCTGCTTAATACATAATTCTGTTGTTCTTGTAATCCCCATTTTAAATACTGCCCAATGTTCCTCAATCCCTGATTCCTGTCTCATTCCCCTTAATGCCTCTTTCAAGTATCTCCCCATTTTCCCAAAGTCTGCCCCATTATAATCCAGGATACGTGTTTTTGTATGGTTTGGTTCTGCTCTTTCTGTGATTTCAAACCACAATGACTGGTGGTCACTGTTTCCCAGGTGCTCCCCCACTGTTACCCCATCACACTGTCCCTGTTTGTGAGCACAAGGTCCAGTATTGCCTTCTGCTGAATTGGTTCCACAACCAGTTGCTTGAGGAAGGCACCCTGAAGGGAGTCCAGTATAAATCTGCTTCTAGTTGATGCTGCTGCTGGGATGCTCCAGTCCACGTCTGGAATATTGAAGTCTCCAACCAGTACTACCTCACCCTTGTCTGCCATCCTTTGGATGGCTAGCATCGGCTCCCTATCTGTTTCTTCCTCCTGGGCTGGTGGTCTATAGACCACACCTATTTACCCTGCTGTGGAAGAATCAACATGAGCCACATGACTCAACTGTATATGTCGTGCTGCTTGCGTGTGTTGGGGATACACAAATTTAAATAGCCCCTCCCGAGTCCCTCCCTCCCAGTGCCTCTTTCCTTCCAGCATGTAGGCTGGAGTTGGACCACACAAACCCCCAAGTCCAGACTTCCCACCCACTAGAAGCGAGCACGAGGAAATGGCAGCCAGTGACACGGCGGCACCGTATTAGCCATGTATACTGTATGTACCAGGGGAAGGGATCTGAACCCTTTCGTGAACCCTCTAGTGTTCGAGTTCTAAATTGGAACTTGAACACCAGGTTTTCATGAGGGTTTGAATTTTTGCCAGACCAGTTCTATAGTTCTGACAACCCTTGTCTTTAGACTGTACTTACAGAAATATTTTCAGCAAAGAATATCAATCCATTGAGGAAGTAGACTTACCCAAGAATTTAGACTCTGGCTTTACAATTAGAAAATATAATATAATGTCACAGTACATCCCCACTCTATTCCTTTCATGCAAAACGTTGGCATTTCATATTTGTAGAAATATATATTTTGCAAGATTTAACTCGGAATTACATGTTAATTATTAGCTATCAACTGCTACATGAGTATCTTTAGTAAGTATCATTAGCCTTTGATATGTGGGAAATGACTCAGAGATGGCCTCAGTGGGGTTGTGAACTGTGCATTCAGACAGGGCCCCAAGAGCAGAGGGGCTCCCCAGAAAACCTAGTTGCCCAGTTGGCCTCCTTCTTCCTGGTCCTGTATGAACTAATTTCAGTAAAGTGCAAAAATGGCAGAAAACTAGCTAAAAACCAAGCTACAGAGAGGCCATGATAGGGATGAGGATGTTCCCTGGGGGCTTTGCGGCTTCTGATATGGGGTCCCAGCAAGGAGGTTCACACGTGGCCCTGGAATAGTTAGGCCAGTGCAGTTCTGCATCATTTTTATTAATACTATTTGCCGCTCACAGCTATATGTATGAAATAAAAGATGATGAGACAGGGTTATTTAAGCAATAATGAATGACAGAGGTTGTGTTCATGTTCTAGTTAATCACCCCCTGGTGGTGTAATGTGGCATGAGGCACAGCTGAGTGCCATATTTCCCCCACGGGGTGATTAGCTTGAACACGAACATAAACCATCCCCAGAGTTCATTATTGCTATTATTATAACTGGGTTATGAGTTACTGTAGCTTGAATATCTTTTTAAGAATATTTTGCTTATTTTTTTCAGAAAGTGACATAAAATAGTCCCTCCTCCATTCTAAATTATCTAGGATTTGGTTTGTTTGCTGCAGTCTGGATTAAGTGTGGTCTACACTGATGTACATGCTCATGCCTGACACTTATTTGCTTTAAAACCAACATTTTGTACAGAAGCAAAAAGGATGCTGACACAGTGGCACTGTTAAGTTTTAGTTCTATTTCATTAATGTTTGGGGTTTTTACATGTGTTGAGAAACCTATAGATCTACTTTGCAGTTACTCACACCACAAAAGTACATGAACCCTTGCCTGGCCTTCAGTTGTCATGAAGGTATTTTTTAATTAACTTTTGCCTCAGTTTCATAGAAAAATTGATTGTATGTGTCTGTGTGGAACTGGCAGCCAAACTGCTGCCACTTCTCAAATCGGCTGATATGCCCCTATACCTGTACATTTTGTGATGACAGCAAATGAGGAGCATGGGGGGTGTGCTCCATACAGTTGAATGGAGACATTTAAATGCCATAGGATTTGATTAGATTGTTTGGATCTGGATGAGTGTAGGCCACGTTAATGTACATGCACATGCAGATTTATAAATAGAGTATACCAGATGTACTGTACGTACTTTTTTACTTGCTGTCATTTAAAATTTTGTACACTCTTGAGTTTGTTTTTTTTGCTTCATTTCAATTTTCAGTTGAGGGGCAGAACTAGGCACATAGTAACTGTGTGTTAACAACAGTAAGCAATTATGATGAGGAAAGAAAACTGAAGTAACCTAAGAAGACTCCTGAGGGTGCTTTGTATAGAGAAAGTATGGCGAGAGGGGGCGGAGAATGACAGAATGACAGCCGCAATGGAGCTGATTGAAACAGCTTCAGTGTGCAGACTTTTAGATGCAGGACTGACTAACACATGTGTATTTTCATTAAGAGCAATGTTTATCAGTATCTAAAGATCAGCATACTGGAACTGTTTCATTCAGCTCCATCGCGGATGTCTTTCTCTAGTTCTACACCCCCTTCCACCCTTATACCATACTATTTATATAGAAAGTAAATTCCAGCATTTTCCTCCACTAGGTCAGTAGGGCTAAATACTATTCTTGCTATCATTACTCACAGTAGCACAAAGAGAACTAGGAGAGCTTCAGTAGCAGACAAGTAGTGGAATTGCAGTATAATGTGGGGAGTGGTGCAATGCAGTGGCTGTGGGGCAGCCATATTCAGGCAGACCTTCTGTACACTGAGGTGCTGCCCTATCTGCATGCATCTCTCTGGACTGCAGGATGAGGTAGCCAGACTCAGAGCGGAAGTAAACTGGGTCAGGAGTACCATCACCCTATCCAGGGACCACCCAGTTCAATGCAGCTGCCTCAAAGGATGCCGAGACGAGGAGCACTTGGATGACAGTGAGCTCAGGGAGGTTAGAGCAGATCAGGCAGAGGCACATCCCAGATCCTATTCCACTCAAGAACTCATATGCCACACTGGCAAATGAGGACAACCAAATAGAGGTACCCAGAGAAGTGGAAGGAAAGGATGTGGAGGTTAGCCAAGGAGGTGACCTCAGCGGGAAAGCAGTGGACCCCAGAGGAGGAGGAAGTGAATCCTGGTGGGGGACTCCATCGTAAGAGGGATCCAGCTAGGAACACAGGAGGGAGGACAGGAGGTGAGGTGCCTACCAGGTGCCACGCATGTAGGGATGGAAGGAAGATCCTGGGGACCACTGGGAGGCAAGACAGGAGGGTGAGCTGGATGTCATTATCCACCTAGGTACTAATGACCTGGCAAATGGGGAGCCAAAGGAAGTTCAGGAAGAGTTTAGGAAACTGGGAGGGTCTCAAGCAAGTAGCTACTTCTGTCACTTTCTCAAGTACTACCTGTGAGAGGCAAGGAGAGCATAGGAGTGCATGCACCAGGAACTTTAACTCATGGTTGAAGAACTGGTGCAGTGAGGAAGGGTTTGGATTCATTGGTGACTGGGGACCCACCTGGAGGATGGAGGTTTGTTCAAGTCTGATGGCCTGCATCCATCCTGGAGGGAATCAAGCACTCAATGATAAGTTTAAATGCTACATTGACAAGCATTTAAACTAGAAAAGGGTGCAGGCCAGCAATGAGGGTACCTACTTGCTCACCCCCACAGCTAGCAGTGGAACCAGTGAACCAGAGGAGTGCTATCTCTGCAAAGCAGTGTGCAAAAGATGGAGATTAGTGCCCAAGAGGTGGATAAGCAGAAAGGGCAAAATTCAGCAGAAGGGCAGACAGCAAGGAGAACCAGGGATAAATGACAACCAAGGAAGGGGCTGGAGTAGAACAGTGAAGCAGTCTAGGGAGGTCAAATCATGGAAAGCCATGTGTGCAAATGCCAGGAGCCTTAGCAACAAGATGGGAAGATCTGGAGGCTGTTATGGTACAGTCAGACCTGGACATTGTGGCCATCACTGAAACCTGGTGTAATGATAACCATGACTGGGATATGGCCATACCTGGCTACAACATATTCAGAAGAGACAGAGCAGGCAGGAAGGGAGGAGGTGGCATTGTATGTGAAAATGACATAAGGGCCACAGAGATCCCGGAGGAACAAAATGGGGAGAGATACTGTGGTTAAGCTGAAAGGAAAATGGGGCCAGCCATCCGCAGAGGTGTGGTCTATAGACCACCAGCCCAGGAGGAAGAAACAGATAGGAGCTGATGCTAGCCATCCAAAGGATGGCAGACAAAGTGAGTAGTACTGGTTGGAGACTTCAATATTCAGGCGTGGACTGGAGCATCCCAGCAGCAGCATCAACTAGAGCAGATTTATCCTGGACTCCCTTCAGGGTGCCTCTCAAGCAACTGGTCATGGAACCAACTCGGCAAAAGGCAATACTGGACCTTGTGCTCACAAACAGGGACAGTGTGATGGGGGTAACAGTGGGGGAGCACCTGGGTAACAGTGACCACCAGTCATTGTGGTTTGAAATCACAGAAAGAGCAGAACCAAACCACACAAAAACACGTATCCTGGATTTTAGGGGGCAGACTTTGGGAAAATGGGGAGATACTTGAAAGAGGCATTAAGGGAATGAGACAGGAATCAGGGGTTGAGGAACAGTGGGCAGTATTTAAAATGGGGATTACAAGAACAACAGAATTATGCATTAAGCAGGTTAGCAAGAGGAAAAGGAAGAGGAGACATTATGGTTTTCCAAAGAGGTAGCAAAGAAGTGAAAGCCAAAAGATTGCATTCAGGCAATACAAAAGACACAGGCAGAAGGGATAGGGAGAAGTACCAGGAGAAGCAAAGGGAGGCAGGGAGGTCAGTAAGGGAAGCCAAAGCTCAGACAGAAGAACATATTGCAAAATCAGTGGGTAGAGGGGACAAAACCTTTTACAGGTACATAAGTGAAAAAAGAAAGACAAAGGGAGGGATATTGAGACTGAAGGGGGAGGATGGGAGCTGTGTGGAGGATGACAACAGTAAAGCTGACATATTGAACAGGTATTTCTGCTCAGTCTTTACTGAGGAAGAGGAGGGTAATGGGTCTGAAGGGAGTACAAGGGGTGAGAATGGTGCAGAAATGGGCACAAGTCCCTTTACACGAGAAAGGGTCCTGAAGGAACTGGAAGTAATAAGAGTTGATAAAGCAATGGGGCCAGACAGGGTGCACCCAGGGTCCTTAAAGAACTAAGAGAGTGGTGGCTGAACCTCTGGCTATCCTGTTTAGCCAATCACTGGAAACAGGGAGGTACCCAAAGACTGGAGGACAGCAGATGTAGTCCCTTATACAAAAGTGGGAACAAGAGGAAGCGAGGAACTACAGACCAGTCAGCCTCACCTCGGTAGTGGGAAGATCATGGAAGCACAACTGAAGGAGAGATTGGTGGAACATCTGGTTGTCAATGGACTACAGGACCCAAGGCAGCATGGTTTCACCAGGGGGAGGTCATGTCAGACCAACCTCATTGAATCTTTTGACTGGGTGACTAGGGAGGTGGATCAGGGAAGGGCAGTGGACATGGCCTATCTGGACTTCAGCAAGGCCTTTGACACTGTGCCACATAGAAGACTATTACACAAACTGGGGAATATGGGTGTGGGCAGGACAGTAGTGTGGTGGGTAGGTAACTAGCTGGGTGGCAGGACACAGAGGGTGGTGGTAAATGGCTGTCACTCCACAGAGGAAGAGTGACCAGTGGGGTACCACAGGGATCAGTGCTGGGACCAGTCCTATTCAACATCTTCATCAGTGACATTATGAGGATCTAGAAGGCAGAATTTCACTGTTAGCTGATGACACAAAGCTCTGTAACAGAGTAGACACACCAGAGGGTGTAGACAGAATGAGAAGCGACCTGCAGAAACTTGAAGAATGGTCAAGGGTTTGGCTGTTGAAATTCAATGCAAAAAGTGCAAGATAATGCATATGGGGCACAAAACCCTGGCACAATATATCAGTTGGGGGTGAGGATATAGCATGCACCAAGCAGGAAAGATATCTTGGGGTTGTCATCTCTGATGACCTCAAGGTAGAGAAACAGTGTGACAAGGCATCAGGTAAAGCAAATAGGATGCTGGGATGTATAGGCAGGGCATCACCAGCAGGAAAGGAGGTCATAATTCCATATACAAGACACTAGTGAGGCCCCACCTGGAGTACAGTGTACAGTTCTGGAGACCATACCTACGTAGGACATAGACAGGGTAGAGAAGGTTCAGAGGAGGGCAACAAAGATGGTGCATGGATTGCATCACAAGTCCTATGAAGACAGGTTGAAGGAACTGAACATGTACTCCCTGGAGGAGAGGAGGGAGATAAGGGATATGATAGAGACATACAAGTATCTTACAGGGAGGAACAGGGTGCAGGAAAACACTATTTTCAAGCAAAAAGATGTTCCAGGACTAGAGGGCATGGGATGAAGTTGGAGGAGGACGATTCAGAGGAAACATGAGAAGAATTTCTTCACAGAACGGTGGTGGACAAGTGGAACACCCTGACAGAGGAAGTGGTGGGGCTGAAACAATCACGGATTTAAGAATGCATGGGATAGGCATAAAGGAATTCTAGAGTTCAGGGGTAAGGGGCAACAGACTTCTAGGAAAACAAACTGAACTTACAAGCTCAAATGGGCAGACTGGGTGGGCCATAGGCCCTTATCTGCCGACACTGTCTATGTATCTATGTATCTGGGACTGACTTTACGTATATATATTTAAAAAAAATCTACGAACACCAAAAATTGCTCACTTTAACATTTCCTGGCAAAGGTGGAGTGAGAGAGGCAGCCAGCCTGTGATTGCTAGCAAGGAAAAGTGTCCTGTTATTACCTTTCACTTTCTTTTACATCCCACAGCAGCCTGTCTCCAGCACTCACTCATCCCTTTCTCTCTGTATTAAAAGTCTGCCTGGTGCTGCTGTTTGTCCCTAAAGAAGGACGATGAGGCTGCTGTTAACCGGACACTCAGACACAGAGAGATAACTGGAAAACTGACACTGTGTGGCGAGTAGTCCATTTAAAAATTCAGAGACACAAATAAAAATGACAGGTCCCTTTAAAACATTTAACATGCGGTTCACTGTTACGTTTATTTAATATTCCAATTTACACTTGCTACCAGGTCTATCGCTTAACATAATGGCGGCTCTGAATTCTAATAATGGAATTTTTACAAAAAACTAGTGCCAGGCAAATTAATACTTTTGTGATTAGGCTGCATGAGAACATTAATAAGGAGATTAACAAAAGGCACTCAGAATGCTGACAACCAATCAGATTTCAGCATTCCTGAGACCATTATAATAATATCATTCATAAGGATAATTCCTTTTTTACTTCTTCATATTTATAAAACATTGTCATGTCTCTATCTCCAAGTGGGTTTTTATCCTGCTACATACCCCCACAGAGTCTATGCTTTTGTTACATAACTCTGACTTTGTTGTTTCAAGATACTGTCAAAAATCTGCATACTGTGGCCCAGATATTCAGAAATGCGCCAAAGGCCAGCGCAAGTCCAGCACAGTGCAAATCTGATGTGCCATGGTGCAACAGGAACCATATTCATAGGTTGCGCTGGCCACACTGCGCCAGTGCAATCCGGCTGAATAAGGCACAGGTGCGCCATGGCGCAACTGCGGATATGCCATGGTGCAAGCAAAGCTGCGTCATGACGCAAACATAGGTGCACCATGGTGCAGACAGATAAGCCCCAGGGCAACCACTGGAGCAGAGCAGCAAAGGGGGCAAGGCACAGACAGGTGACCCAGGGACAGAGCCAGGGAAGCACAGTGTCAGGCCGCAGGAGTTCACCACCAGCTGGGCACAGCAGGGTGCACATAGGCACCCAGACCCCCACCTCAGAACACAACAGTGGCACATCCAGTAGGCAACAGGAGGTGCCAATGGTGACCAGAGGGCCACCAAGGGCCCTTCCGCAGGCTGCAGGCCATGCCCCCCCCAACACACCCAGACCAGAGCAGACCACACCCAGAACCATGCAGCCAAGTACACACACACCCGCCACACACCCCTGACAGCCACCCCATGGGCACTCAAAGGCACAGCCCCCGACCGAGGGGAGGGACACCACTTCAGTGGGATGCACCTCAGCACACAGCAGTGATCCACAGATGCTCAACACATGCCCCGACACATGCATGCCACATGGACAGGCACTGGGCCACTGCAGCATGGCACCTCACACCACCTGCAAAGCAGACACAGACACAGGCAGGTATGTCAAAAGATAGCTATATTGAAAAATCAACTATATACAATAGAAGGGTGTGGGGGAGGGTAGGACAGCAAGGGAAGGGGATAGGAAACAGGCTGTACAGTGGTAAGGGAAACTGGAGGAGGGAGGTACAGCTGGGAAAACAGGGGAATTAAGGGCACAACTAGTGGCAGCCATGGCCTGCCACCCCTTGCAGTCTTCGCTGCATCCTGTCCGCCAGCAGCATCCTGCTGACCTACAGCACCACCTCCATGGTCATTGAGGTGATGAGAATCAGTTGGCGCAGTAGCCAGCAGTAGAGTTGCATCCTGCACCACTGCCGGACACCTAGGACAAGGGACAGGACAGACAATCAGTGCAATGTCCCAAGGAACCATGCCTATCCACAGTGCGCAATGGGCAGTGTGATCACACCTCCCCGGAAGGCCCATACAGGCCACCCTGAGGCGGGGTGGGCCAACGCCTGCTAGCAGTGTGACACTCCACAACAGTTCACAACAGTGACCCCCACTGCACAGTGGCCACCCAACTGCGCTATGGCAGACACATGGCACAGTGCTCCGGCAGCACCACAGCATCGACAGTGGCAGCCGGGCGCACACTCACCCCACCAAGAGCTGGCACTTGAGTCCAATGGATGTGCCACAGTGGTGGGCACCATGCACAGTGTGACACACACAGCTGCCACAGCACAGGCAGCCATGCCCGCACCCATGCCTCCGCCACCCCCTCGGATGGTGCGAAGGACTATATCAGTGCCTACCTGCTCTCTGTGGCCCCACTGGTGCCAGAGCTGCTCCTTCACATCCACCCTGGCCCGCTGCAGCCTGCTGTCCTTCCACTGCTGCTGATGCCCTTCTCCTGTTTTCAGGCCCTGGGAATGGAACAGAGACAGGTACACATCAGTAACCAACCACAGCAGCTGCCCACCACCTCCACCCCTGTGCACAGGGTGAGCCCCTGCCTGACATGTCCTGCACAGCAGCATATCAATGCAAGCGGGTGGAGGAAGATGCCACCCCACGATGTGCATGATGGCAGTACACCACACTGCAGGGCATGCCAGGCAGCCTAGCCAACACCACAATATAGCACCAGGGCACACATACATTATGTGCCTACTCACCTGGCTGTGGCACAGCCCCCTGCCTGACATGTGCCTTCAGCCTCCTGTGGCACTCTGGGACCCTCCGTGCCAGCTCACCATAGCGGTGGTGACACTGCTATCCCATTCTGGCCACCCTTGTGCACTGCAGTAGTGTGGCAGCAATGCCCCGCCACACCACTACCCGGGGCTGCTGCAGTGGCACCTGCTCGAAAAGTTGGGGTATGTGGGGCTGGACACAGGTGACAAGGTTGACCAATTCAATCTGTATCCAGTTGGCCACCTGTGGTGCTCTCTGCTGCACCATGCTGCAAGCGTGAGCTGGGGTGCAAAATGGCAGCTGTAAGCTCACGTGGCCACAGCATGTGCCAGATGCACTGGCCGAGGGGACATGCGGTGTGCCAGCCCATCACACAGCCACGAGCATGGCTAGGTGGGGTCATGGGTGCAGGGGTCACCCAGAAGCAGATGTCACAGCAGCAGTCATGGTTTGGCTGTCGCGCATGCGCAATAGCAGGCCTGGCGCACCATGCACAATGGCCCCCATCAAGCAGTTGGCACACAGTGTGCAACTGGTGACACCAAACTGTCTGGTGCATGCACACTGCGGTCCTGGTGCTGCGACTTGCACACAGAGCAAAATCATGATATTCAGCCACCAAATGCAAATGAGCTCATCAGCCAATGCATGGCACACTGGGGGAGTTAGCATGTCATTACCGTTGCACCAAAGCTCATTTGCATGTGATGCACTATAAAAGTGTCACGGATCAGCACAGCCCATGGACCGGTACTGCATCCTTTTGAGGTATGTTGCACATGCTTCTGCTGTAGCACACTGGGCCCAGCCAGCACAGCAGTTTGGATAGAACAGGGTGCTGCTGCCACTGACACACTGTGCTGTCCACATCCACAGGAAGCAACATGTAGGAACGTAAGGAGAGTGAGGAGCATGGAATTTCACTAAGGCCGAATCAGAGGCCCTGTTCGAGGCCTACCTCGACAGGGACCCTCTGTTGAGTGATGCCACTGGCACACCACAGGCCAGGACTGGGGCCTGGGAGGAGGTGGCGGCATGTGTGAACCAGCAGGGCAGCCACCAGCAGTCAGCGCAGGAGTGCAGTAAGAAGGTGGGCATGGACAATAGGCACATAAAGGAGAAGGTGGCGGCCATCACTGCATCCTGGAATGCCACTGGAGGGGGGCCTGCAGATGCAACACAGCTCATGGTACAAGAGGAGTTGGTGGCAGCCACCATGCACTGCAGCACCATGGAGGGTGTGCCTGGAGGAGGATTCTGGACAGCTGGCAGCCCATCACTGCATGGCACATATGTCAGCCAAGCACAGCCATTGGCACAGAGGGTGCATACACAGGCATGCTGGCGTGCATGCTGCCACCATGCATGCTGTCGGACATCTACTGTGGCTGTTTGGGGGGGGCATATGTGGGCATTGCATCACTTACACAGTTTTATTCTCTCTGAGCACCAGCACACCTGCGTGCAGAGTATGGGGCGCCAGCAGCGGCCATGGATGCAGGACCAGCCCCGGAGGACCAGCCATCCATCTCCACAGGCGTCCAGGGGTCTGATAGGCTGCAGCTCACCACCACAGTCCAGGCAGATGTCCTGGGCATGGGGTTGGATGAGGCCCTGGATTTGTTCCTGTGGGATTCCAGTCTCAGTGTCCTCTGGGTGGAGACACAGATTGGGGTGGGGTCTGATGCCGATGATGACATCACCATCATCCTGGACAGCATGGGCAATGTTGTGGGGGAGAGGCCCATGCCAGACACCAACATGGGCAGCATGCCCAGTGACCTGACAGTGGGGAAACAACTGTCTGCCACCACTGAGGGTGTAGCTGTGTACACTGCCATGGCTGTGCTGTGTGGTGGTGGTGCAGCCGCACAGGCTCTGGGCAGCGTTCAGCAGCCAGATGAGCAATGGCAGCAGGCTGTGGGTACTACAGGGCAGCCAGATTCTGGGTCAGCCACAGGGGCACCAGCTAGGGACATACCCCATGAGCACCCCACTGTGCAGCGTCCACCTAGGAGGGGGGCTGAGCAGCATGGACAGTCACCTCAGGAGGGTCAGCATCCCACCCAGGATCCCCAGGATGCCGACCCACTAGCTGAGCACACCCGTTTGCTGCGGGCCTCTGTAAAGCAACAGGTGCCGCTTGCCACTCGGGTGCATGCACTGCACGTGGAGGTGTGCCAGTTGGCCGAACAGCATGAGAGGGGCACTGCACAGCTCCTGGTCGGGATGCAGTGCATGCAGGAGGCCACAACTGCATCTCTGGATCACATTGCCAATGCAATCATGGATGGCTTTGTGATGCTGGCTGCCAGAGGGCATGGCCAGCCACTGCGGACCCCATGCAGTGCACTGTCCACACCATGATCCCAGAGTCAGGTGACACCCACACTGTCGATGCCAGGCTTTGATGTTGGCATCCCAGGCATGCCTAGGGCAGGACTGTTTGGGTGCCTACACACCCTGACGCAGTCCTGGTCATGGTCCTGTGGTTCAACCCCTGGAAAGCTGTTGCAAACACCCCCTATGGCTGATGAGCAGCCTGAGGCTGATGATCATCCCCAGCACAGCTGCCCCCATGGCCGCTGTGGCCATGGTTCCATGCGATGGCCCTGAATGCATGCCGCCCTGACTGCAGTCTGCAGCTGCTGCCCTGTGCGCGTACGGGAGGTGTGTGTGTGTATGTGTGCATATCACTGGTGTGGCGCCTGTGTTTCATGCCACATGCTGCCTCTGTGCATGCTTGCCCAGCTACTGGACCATGTGGCGTGGGTGTGATGAGGGCAGCTCAGCTCCGGTTACACCTGTGCACTGGTGCAATGCATCTGATCCCCGCCACATGCCAATGCCTGGGTGTGTGGGTGTGTGTGTGTGTTGCTATCTGTGGTTGTGTGCCACTGACTCCCCTACCCCTGCACCATGCCTCTGTGTGTGCATGCCCATTTCCATGCATGCCCCTGCATGTGTGCTGTACCTGTGTTTGTGGCTCGTGCATGGGTTTCACGCCACCTACCGGCATGCACCATAGTGCTCCTGTGCGATGGTGTCCTGATGTTGGTGTGCCATCCATTGCAGCCGGTGATCCCTCCACCCGGGGGGGGGGCTGTCCACCACCCTCTGGCCCATTGCCTCTGTCGTCCCCACTACTGTCACCCTCATCAGCCTCGACAGCTATCCCACGGTCATTGGCCAAGTTGTGCAGTTTGCAGCAGGTGAGGAATAGGCCACAGGCTTTTGAGGAGCTGTACGATAGGGCACCACCAGACCTGTCTAGGCAATGAAAATGTGCCTTCAGCATGCCGAATACACACTCAATGATGTGGTGCATGCTGGCGTGTGCCTGGTTGTAGCGTTCCTCTGCTGGGGATGATGGACACCAGTAGGGGGTGAGCAGCTAGGGTTTCAGTGGATAGGTGCTGTCTCCTTTGTGGATAATGACACGGTTAGCCCTCTGCCATGTGCCCCTTTCCTGTCCCTAGTGCCCTTGCCAGCATGCCCACCCTGCCCTCCCATCCCATGGCCTGCTCTGCCCATCACCCCTTGCCGTCCTATACTCACCCACTAGATGGTCCGTGGGGATGTCTCCATGCTTGAACCTGTTGCACAGCACAGAGCTGTGCCAGATGAATGCATCACGTGCACTCCCGGGGTGTGTGGCACAGACATTTGTGATGCGCCCCATGGCATCACACACCACCTGGCAGTTGAAGTTCAGGTTCCCCTTCCTATTGATGTAGGCCACACCCTCGGAGCCAGGTGGCATGCAGATGCCCATGTGGGTGCAGTCAATGGCCCCAAGTTTGCCAGGCATACGTGCTACCCTGTGGAAGTCCTGCATGGTTGCTGTACACTTCGCCTTTGTGCTGGGGAAATGGATGAATTCCGAAGCTCGTGGTAGCAGAGCGTTGATGAACTGTGGGAGGAGACATGATGTGGCCAACTGGGTTATGCCTGTGGTGTTCCCTGCTGGTCTCTGAAAGGTGCCCGTGGTGAGCAGGCACATGATGGCTGTCACTTTGGTCTCCACAGACATTGCATGGCTCCGACTTGTGGGTGCCTGTATCTCCTCTCTCCACAGCTCACAGAACTGCCTCAGAATGACCCTATTCAGGTGGTACCACCAACATTTTCCATGTCAGAGTAGTACTCAAAGGTGGTGTCGGCACCGTACCACCTGTGTCATGCATCCAACCAACAGGCCCTTCCTCGGCCAGGTTGCTGTTCCTCCTGCTACTTCACATCCCTCATTACGACCTCCATCAAGAAGGGTGCACTATCCATGGCCCCTGATGTCCAATAGCCCCCTGGGTGGTTGGCTGCTGTGGGCTGTGTGCCACCCTGGTGCACTGCCTGGCACTGTGCCTGCCTGTCCCTCTCACTCTCTCTGCCCCTGTCTCCCTCTCCACTGCCACCTCTCTTCCTCTCCCTCTGTGGCTGCCTCTGTCTGTCCTGTCTGTCTTTTACTCGCTCTGACTCTCTCTGCCTGTCTTTCTGTCTGTCTGTCTTTCTTTCCTTATTTCTTTTTTTCTGTCTCTCTCTTGCTCTCTCTCCCTCTCGCCTGGTGCAAGTGCTGTCTGTGTGCTTGCACCCTGTATTTATAGGAACAAGTCTGCTCAGTGCATCTCAGATGTGCTCCGCACTTGTGCCATAGGTCCACGGTTGAATATCACATTGCACTTGCGCCTGCATTCATTATCATTGCACACTGGTGCAATAGGATTTGCGCTGTGCACTGGCTCCCACTGAATATCGCTCCTTGGTGCAAGTCCGCATTTCTTCTGGCACAACTCAGTTGCACCATGCACAACTGCTTTGAACATCCAGGCCTTAGTGTATATGCACTAAAGTGTGGTTTTAAAGATTAATGCTGTCTGCAGTCAATGTCTTAGCAGCTGATTTCAAGTGCTGTATAGATGAATTTTTTCTACTTTAACTAAATAAACCTTTTAATCAAAAAAAGAATAACTACAATGAGAATGCAACAAGTCTTGCACGCATGGCCTGTCTTTAAAGAATATGAATATGTGCAATGAGGCAGCCACAGTCTATGCATGCTATTCAAAGGAAAATTGTATGCAAATATTATGAAAACACATGTTGTGCATTGGGTATTTGTTTCTCTGATGATACATAGCCTTCTGTTACCTGTTTCTGTAGCCAGCTTTTTTTTTTTCCTCTTGACAAGTCTGAGGCCTGATGTACTTTTAGCAGTACTGGACTCCTCAAGTGTGATGACAACTTGTACTGAGGGTACAGGAGAAGCTGTGGTGGCCTATAATAGAGCCATCACTGTGGCCTTCAATCTGGTAGCATCAGTCAGTGTTCCCCCTCTGGTTGCTTGCCTTGCTTGCTGTGGTTTGATGGTGAGCTGAGGACAATGAAAGTTATAGGGCAGTGGTTACAATGGTGTTGGAGGAGGTCCAGCTGCATCATCTACAACATGCAAGGAGGTTTGCTTGGTTCTTCTCAGACAGAGTGTCTCCTATTAGGGCTAGAATCTCATGTTCAGGACAGTTATTGTTCAGCAGAGTTGAGACTGGGTGTTACAGTGGCAGATCAGTGCTCATGGGGTGAGTTTCGGCTAGTGACAATGGAAGAGATTGTTAAGGTGACCTCAGGGCTGACTGTAAACTGGACCCTGGCTCAATGTGACTTTTGGTGGGCTACAGTGAGCAGCTGGGCCCATTGGCCCATTGTTCACCAGGATCATTCAGTGTTCCTTGTCAAAGGGAGTCTTCCCTGTAAAACTTAAATGTGTGCTGGTGAGGCTTCTTTTGAAAAAAATGATGTTGAAACCATGTACTGGTGAACTACAGCCTGTCTCTAACCTGTCTTTTTTAGGCAAGGTTATTGAGAAGGTTCTTACATTGCAGCTAGGGACTCACCTGGTGACTTTTGACACATATGAGCCTCTCCAGTCAGGGTTTTGGACAACGTTCAGCACAATGATTTGCTCATGGTGAGGAATGGGAAGAGTGTCAGTTCTTGTTCTCCTGGATCTCTATTCAGATTCAACACTGTCGACCATGGCTGTTACTAGACCATCGCAGGGAGTACATGGAAGTCATTAGCAAAGTCATCTGCTGGTTCAAGTCCTACCTCAGGGACAGGTTTCAGAGGGTTGTGATGGCTAATTTTGCCTCATGCCCAAGGGACCTACACTATGGGGCACCCCAGGGGTAGGTGCTTTTACCCATGTTGTTCTTGGTGCAAATGCTGCCCTTGGGCAAGATCATTAAGCAGTATGGAGTTGAGTTTCGCTGTTAGGCAGATGATACCCAGCTCTGTCTGTCTTTTGCACCCCCGGACCGGGGAGCGGTAGATGTGATGAACAAGTGTTTGGCCAAGATCCATGGCTGGATGTCTTCAAGCCGGCTGAATCCCAACCTGAACAAAACTGAAGTACTAGTGATTCTGCCAAATAAGAGGGGAAGATTGGCAGTGTCTGAGAGCATAGCGGGCTGCTGCCTTAGTACCTGTAGCTCGATGCTACCCCAAAAATGAACAATTTGGCTGTCTTCATTTGGATGAAGGGTTGATATTTCAGGCTCAGGGATCAGCAATCATTTAGAATGGCTTCTACCATCTTAGAAATATCAACCAGATTCACTTCCCTAATTCCCTCTGAGGACTTACCATCTCTAGTACATGCCTTTGCAATATCTCACCTTCATTACTGCAATGCCATCTACCTTTTTACCAATGGAAGTATACTTTGATGCCTGCAGCTAGTGCAGAACCCAGGACCAATCCCTAGCAGACCCCACTTGTAACTAATATTTTATCTGAGTAATACCCATTTATACACACTCTCTGCAATCTATCGCACCACCAGTCTCCAATCCAGCGGATCACTCTGTGGTCTACATTTATATCCTTCAGGCAGCGCATAACTTGTAGGTGAGGAACTTTATCAAAAGCCTTTGCAAAGTCCAGATAGATGCAATCCACAGCCTCCCCCATGTGCAAAGCTGCTGAGATTTTCTCATAGAAACACAGCATATTGGTCATGCATGATCTTCCTGCCACAAACCCGTGCTGCTTTGTCCCCCTGGTCAGTGTCTACAAGATGGGTGTCTATTACATCCTTTATTATAGATTCCATCAATTTTCCCTGCATCGAGGTCAGGCTTATGGGCCTATAGTTTGTATAGTCTGCTCTATCACCTTTCTTGTGAATGGGCACCACATTTGCTGTCAGCCAATCTCCTGGTACCTTGCCTATTTCAAGTGATTTTTTAAATATCAGTGTTAATGGGATAGCTATATTAGGGAAAAGTTGTTTGAGCATCCTGTTTGATATGTTGTCTGGCCCGGCTGAGTTTGTGTTTTTTAATAATTTTATTTTGTTCAATACTATATCAGTTGTTATCTCTATGTGACATTCCATGTTAGGCCTGATGTCTACCTGTCTCTATTGTTTTGTAGAAAATACTGTGCTAAAATAGGCATTAAAATGTTTGCAGCATTTACCAGATCTGTAATTATCTAATTCCCCTCATTGATGGAACATAGGTTATTTTTTGTTTTCTTTAGGGAGTTTACGTAACTGTAAAATTATTGCATGTTATCTTTTTTGGCTGTGGCTGCCAGCTTTATTTCCAGTCTTTGCTTATTTTTTCTTATCACCCACCTACATTTATCTTGTGTTATCTTACAATTAACCCATGCTTGAGGGTCTCCAGTACATTTACGTATATTGCAAAGTCTCTGTTTTTTTTTTAACAATTTGAGTGTAGTTTTTGTTAGCCATTTTGTTTTTTTTACCCTGTTATAGACTTTTAACTTTCTAATACGTTTGTTACAGTTACTGAAGATTTCCTGTTTGAAGATATTTCACATTTCCTCCTGTGATTTGTTTTTCAGTATGCTGTTCCAGCTTATTCCCTCCAGGTCTTCCAGATTTATTTTGCCATCAGCAGTACTCAGGTTATAAATTTTCCCTACATCCTTTACTTACAGGGATATGTTGTCTAAATGTGAAGATGACCCCATTATGGTCACTTTGTCCTAGTGGGGCAGTATTTTGACAGGATGTGACATTTATTTCTTTGGTTGTCATCACTAAATCAAGTATCTTGTTTCCCCAGTTGGAGTATTGACATTTTGGGTCATATTCATTTCCTGACTAAGTTCTAGAAGCTCCAGACTCAGTGGGTTACCTGCCTCTTATTTCTCCCAATTTATGTCTCCATAGATTAGGTCACCCACAAACAGTACCTTCCCTAGTTCACAAACTTTATTTATCTCCTGATTTATTCTTCATTTAAATAGCTCCACCGAAGCCCCCAAGGGCCTGTAGCATACCCCTTCAACTACATATGTATTTATTCCTATTTCTACCCTGATCCAAATGGATTCAGGGCCTTATTTACCCTGTTTAACTTTTTCTGACATATCAATAGATTTTAGGGAACTTGATATATATATATATATGCTGCTACCCCCCCCACACACACACCTTTGTCAGTTTCCCTGTCTAAATAGTACAGTTCATAACCTAGAATATTCTTTCCCCATTCATTTTTATCAGTCCACCAGGTTTCTGTGATAAAGGCCATTGTGATTTTTGTTCTGTTACTTAATTCTGCTTCCATTTCTTCTTTTTTATTATTTAGACTTTTAGCATTTGACAATAAGCAGTGTATGTCATTTGTACGATTTTGTTTAACTGTTATATTTCTCAGGTTGATTCTTTCCGGGGTCCCTCCCCCCTTCACTAGTTTAAATGCTTCTGCTGTGCCTCCTTTAGTGCTGTTGCCAATGTTTGTGAGCCTAGGCTACTCAGGTGCAGCCCGTCTTTTTAATACATTGTTTTTTTGTTTATAAACTTCTCCCACAAATTAATGAATACCATTCCCCTGGCACTGCAACCCTTTATTAGTCTGCTGTTTACCCTTTGGATGGTATGATTTTTATTCTGGGTTACACCCCTGGTGAGGCAGTATCCCTGATATCATGGGTTTCTGATCCTCCACTATTATTTGATCTGCAAACCCAAATATTTAATCTGCTATGTCCTTCTCGCAATCCTTTCCAATCTTGTTACTGTCCACATGCATTACTATTATTTGTGAGTTTGGCATATTTTCTATCAATTTAGGTAACCAGCATTTTATGTCAGTCACCCTAGCTCCCGGGAGACAGTATACCACTGTATAATATTTGCTTCCCCCGGTTAAGATGGTATCCGTCCTTCTTAATGGAGAGTCCCCTATGATCAGGGCCTTTATGTCAGAAGTAGTGCTATTAGCTGGGATATCAGAACTTGCCTCAGTGACAGTGCTTAGGGGTGAGTATTCATTATGCAGGGCTACCTCGGTAGCTCCAAGTGCTCTCCTACTTTTTTCGTATGGGCCCTTAGATATAGTAGCCCAGCTACTAGAGTCTGAATCATCACAAGCAGTAACCCGGCTATTGGTATCTGATTCCTCACTGGTCTTCTCTGTAGTACAAACCCCTTCATGTCTTTGTGCACTGTTTTCCAGTTGTGTGGTGATCAGGGGTGTACCAGTCATTGGTCTATCAATCTCTCAGCACCCATACACTTCAGTGCCCCGAGTTCATCCTTCAGCGTTACATTTTCAATACATATTGTGCATTTAAAGTTCTGTATTATATTACCCCATGTTGCTGTAGTGTATACATACTGCATATATTACATCTTTACAGGTCCCCTTGCTGACACAGGGAGTCTAGCAGGTAATCTACGTTTATTTTTTATGTGTCCATTTTGTTAACAGGCCTCTGTTTTCTAACAGTCTTCCTACCTCCTAGGTTCAGTCATTTTAGCCCTACCTTATATATGTAGGTTACTGGTTAGCATTGTGCCCTTATGTCCCTTGTCCCTGCAGGACATGCAAGACACATGCTGATGAGCTTGTCTCTGCATGCGTCTTCATGTGCTACACCACGTGATTGCCTGTTAGAGCTTGTGCCACTCACTCAGCATGTGAGTTTTAATGGCAAAAAACAGAAAATGACATCAATGCAGCTCCACCACCACTTATGCCCCCCCAAAATTATTTTCAGCCCAAATATCAAATAATTTATTTATTTATTAGCTTTTGGTAACCGGGTAAGTGCGCTTGGCAACAGACCTGCCTATTTTCAGGCACGACCCGGGAGAGCACAGGACATTGGTTACAATATGCAGAAATACACAGACATAATATAGGTGTACAGGAGCAAAACAAGATATACATTGGGTTGCACAGTAACAGTTACATAAGGGTACATTTTAGGCATAGATCATAATAAGGATGTAAAATAAAGCAATTAGGGTAACTATAAGACAGCTGAGGACAGTAAAGACATCACAGTTCTTAGCCACCTAGAAAAAAACGTATTGCATGGGAGAACATTAGTGTAGTACTCAGGGTCAGACCCGTATGGATTCTAGCTCACTCGTGCTGAAAAAGCACCTATATTGGGTTGTTTGTAGATGAGAGAGACAGTATTCAGCCTCTGACGTCTGTAGTCCTTTGCTGTCTGGACTACTGACGGTCTGTTCTCCCCCTTTCTATTTCCTGTTAGCTACCCAGTATGTGCTGCATTAACAATTGCAAGATGGTTTCATTTTTCCATGTGAAACACTAGTGCCACTTGTTCTGCTTGAATTATAGGCTCATGCACCCTGTAAACAAACCTTCCTCAGGGAAACAGCATGGGTCCTTCGCAAAGACAATGCCACTCGCTCAGTGCTCAAGTTTTAATGGCAGAAAAATGGAAATGACTTTACTCCGGCTCCGCCACCACTAATGCCCCAAAAAGATTATTTTCAGCCCAAATATCAAATAACAGTATGGATTCTAGCTCACTCATGTTGAAAAATCACCTATATTGAGTTGTTTGTAAGTGAAAGAGACAGTATTCAACCCCTGACTTCTGTAGTCCTTTGCTGTCTGGACTATTGACAGTCTGTTCTCCCCCTTCCTATTTCCTGTTAGCTACCCCGTATGTGCTGCATTGACAATTGCAAGATAGTTTTATTTTTCCGTGTGAAACACTAGTACCACTTGGTCTGCTTGAATTATAGGCTCATGTGCCCTGTAAATAGAGATGTTGCAAAATATCGACAAAATCACCAATTTCACCCAGCGAAATATTTCATGTAATTACATGCTTTTGATAAAATTTCACAGATTACTATGGCATAATTTCACTGTAAATTTCGCCTTGCATTAATATTAAGTGAAATTAGGAGAAATTTGACTTATATGATTTACTCTTTGCAGGTCACATGGGTGACTGTAAACTGGCAGGCAGTGGCAGATTTAGTTATTTTGCTACGTGGCTGGAGAGTTTGGAGAAGCAGGCAGCAGCAGAGATATTGTTCTGTGTGGTACCCAGTTGTTTAAAAAAAATAACAGAGTTGTTCTCTTTTCTGTATCATTAGTCTATCTGGTGTGTGTGTTTATTATTTCATTTCTGTGACTCAGATTTTTTGTGTGTGGTGTGTGTGTGTAAAACTCCCTCACTCTCTCTCCTTTCTTTTTCTCTCTTTTTTTTTGTAGCAAGGAGTTAGATGAGGTGTAGCCTAGGAGAATTAATGGGAAAGGTAGGGACAAGGTGGAGACTGGGAAGAAAGCAGCTGGACCACCACCACCACCAGTGTTCGCATTGACAGGTGGGCCTTTAGATCTGTGGCCCTCACAACAGCAGCAGGAGCATGTGCCCCCCCAACCCCCAGCAGGAGAATGTAGCCCCCACTCCCCAGAAGCAGCATGAGCCCCTCACCCCCTTCCCAGCAGCAGCAGTGTGATACCTAGCAGGATGAGAATCCTCCTGTTGTTCAGCAGCAGCATGTGGCCCCCACCCCCAGGCAGCAGCAGCAGGCACCTGCAGATACTATCCCCAGCTCGAGCATGTGCCCACTCACCCCCCCTGAGCAGGATCATGATGTGGCCACTGGCCCCAGGACATCAGCTGTTGGTCCCCCCCACAGAAAGTGTCATCAGCTGTGTGGTGTTTTTTCACCAAAAACGCCAATGACAACACAGTGGTGATCTGCAACTTGTGTGGCAGATCTGTTTGAAGGGCAAGATCAGGGGTCATTTTGGCACTGGTGGCCAAAGGAGCCATCTATAGCACCACCGCCCTGCAGATTGGCTGAAAAAAACAAAAGGAGTTGGCAGCAGCAGGTAGAAGGGCCTGGGGTGCTGAGCAATTAGAAGGGGAAGGGGGCCAGCAGGAGGAAGCGGCCAGTGATCAGCAGAGGGGCTGCTCAAGTTGGTGGCGGTGGCAGCAAGAGTCAGGTGCAGAGCCCCTATCACTTTCACCCCACAGACCGAGGCATCACTGGATTCATGGTGGCAACCCAGCACAGCCTACAGCCACCCCAGCAGCTCATGTTTCAGCACCAGCAGCAGTGAACCAAGAAGACCTGACAGTGGTGCGCAGATAGGTGGGAGCTCTGTGCAGTGAGTTTAATGATTTCCACCAGAAGGTCGGGGGGGACCTCAGAAAACTCCTTGAGGAGCAACAGAAAATGTTTGAACTCCTGACGGAGCTGCATGGTAGTGTTAGCAGGGCAGAATTGGTACCTGGTACCGGTGCAGTGTAACGGTTCAGATCACAAAAGATAATGTCACGGCAGTACTGGCTGCAACATTTTTTTTTTTCCTTTGGCTTGTCCTTGCTTTCTTACTGTCACATTTCCCTCATCTGCACCCTCTAAAAATAACAAAAAGCAAAAAAAAGAATACATATTTTTCTGTCCTCTTCTTCTATATCCTTTTGTTTCTTTTGGTCCATTTTTTTGTGTCTTATGCAATGTTTATGCTCCCTCCCTCCCTTTCCTCTTTCATATGTATACCCTGTCCCTGACCTGGCTCTTATGATGCTCCCCCTGTCACGTGTTACTGTCCATCAGTCACTATTAGTCTTTACCCATAATCACTGTACCTTTCTACTTGGTTTATGTTAGTCTCTCTGTATGTATTTCCTCCTCCTATCCACAAATGTCAAGTATTATAATTTGTAAATTGTTCCTATGAACAATATTATTTCCTAATACTATGTGTGAGGTTGTGGGCTGGCAGTTGTTTTGGCTGTGTGCAGGATCAGTCTGAATGAATATGTACACAACAATCATAGACACATAAGCACTTTTATTGTGAAGTTAAACATAATGTCAATTTTTTTGTGCTTAACACGCATGTCCCCATGGCTTGACACAATGTTAACTTGGTGTTATAGTGTCCAGCTACACCTCCACCACCCAGTCCAAAATGTGTTCTAGTAGGGCTACAGTTTAACACAGCCTCTTGAAGCCATGCTATGCATAGTAGGCATGATAAGATGAGATATACAGTATGACTGGAAACAATTAGGATGCCATTGCCACTGTCTAACATGGCCCATAAATCCAGAAATGTTTCTGAAAAAATGTTACAGTAAATCAAGGCCAAAATTAGGTCTCAGCCATGATGTTTTATGACCACCCTGCCCACCAACACCACTGCCCAGACATTAAATAGCTGTTTTAGGGCCTGTTTGCCAAATATTTCTGCCTGAAAGTCACTGCTTCACTGCTGGTGGTGCCAAACAGGGCCTACAAGTCCAGGAAAGTTTACCAAAAAATGTTATATCAAATTGAGATTGAAATCTGCTGTCAATCCTGATGTTTTATGGTGCCTCACCAGCAACCAGACATTAAAATACTGTTTTGGCCACTGTTTACAATTGTTTTTAGGTTACATCTTGTTTCTGTGAGTGCAGCACAGGCAGTAAATGCCCCAAAACATTGCAGAAAAAATGGTACATTAAATTGAGACAGAAATCTGGTCTCAACCATGATGTTTTAGGGTGCCCCCCACCACCACCCAGACATTAAATAGCTGTTTTAGGGCCTGTTTGTCAAATATTTCTGCCTGAAACTCACTGTTACTGGTGCCAAACTGGGCATACAAGTCCAGAAGTGTTTACCAAAAAATGTTACATCAAATTGAGACTGAAAGGTGGAATGAGTCCTGATGTTTTAGTGTGCTCCAAAGCACACAGACATTAGAATACTGTTTTGGCCACTGTTTACAATTGGTTTTTGGCAACATCTTGTTTCTGTGAGTGCAGCATAGGCAGTAAATATCCAGATATGTTGCAGAAAAAATGGTACATTAAATTGAGACAGAAATCTGGTCTCAGCCATGATGTTTTATGATGCCCCACCAGCACCCAGACATTAAAATGCTGTTTTGACCACTGTTTACAATTGTTTTTCGGCCACATCTTGTTTCTGTGAGTGCAGAACAGACAGTAAATGTCCAGAAATGTTTTCTAAAAATGGGTACATTAAAGTCAAACAGAAATCTGGTCTCAGCCATGATGTTTTATGGTGCCCAAACCACCACCTGGACCAAACAATGGTCTTTGGTCCACTGTTTACAATTTTTTTTCGGCCACATCTTGTTTCTGCAAGTGCAGCACAGGCATTAAATGTCCAGAAACGTTTTCTAAAAAATGATGCATTAAATTCAGACAGAAATCTGGTCTCAGCCATGATGTTTTATGGCACCCAAACCACCACCCAGACCAAATGATGGTCTTTGGTCCACTGTTTACAATTGTTTTTCAGCCACATCTTGTTCCTGCGAGTGCAGCACAAGCAGTAAAAGTCCAGATATGTTACAAGAAAAATGGTACATCAAATTGAGACTGAAATGTGGCATCAGTCCTGATGCTTTATGTTGTACCACCACCTCAGGGACCTGAAAAGGGGTGCCAACGCATGCAGAGAAAATGAATTCCTCCTGCAAAATGCTGTTACTACTTGCAGTTCTTTCCTCCTGCTGCTGCTGTTTCAATTGATTGAGATATAAATGTATAATTATAATTTCTCTATCCCTATGCTGCTGTACTGATTGTCTAGCTGTGTTGACTTACTGACTCTGTGGTAGTAGCTTGCCTGACGGTGGGGAGTGAATGACAATTTGGGGCACTGTAGCTTGCTGCTTACTGCTGTCTCTGACTACTACTTGCCAACTTGCCACAAGAACTACTGTTCTGAATGGTTGATGCCTGGTGGATTATCTTCACACAGTCCATACTGCTGTTGCTGAACACGCAAGTATCTGTCTTCATTTTTTTCCTGTGCAAGGTAAGGGTGTTGGTGGGTTGGTATTATGGTATCTTGAGTTCTAATATGCTTGTACTGCTTTTATATTATTTTTCATTGTGCTGTGGATGACATCATCATGCCAGGCCAGGAGGGAGGGAGATCTATGGATCTTTGAATGCACAGCATTTCCCAATTTCCCAATGCAGACAGTAAGTATGGGAATTTTCATACTAGTGTGGTATGTCTGTTACTGCCATCTCGTTGTCTGAGCTTGATAGTATATGTGTTTTTTTTTTTTTTTGCTTTTCTTAACATCAGGAATTCTGGCAAAGTTAAGTCTCATTCCATCTTGCTGTCACTGCTGCTGCTGGCTGCTCAACCAGATTTGGGAGATTTATTTAACTGTGCAATGGTTCCATTTTCACAGTCCTTGAGTTAAGTATTTCTGCATTTTTTTATGGTCCTCTGTGGTGGTGGTGGTGGGGGTTGATGGACTGTCACGGGTAGTGGTGGGGGAACCTTTTAACAATCCTCAACATTTGTTGTAATTTTTTCTTATTTCAAGATACGCAGCACTAATAGGAGAAGGGGAACACCTGCTAGTGCTACTGTGCTTCATCATGGACCTTGGTCTGGAATCATGTGCACCACACAGCATATTCCTGTGGGGAATGTCTGCAGTTTAATGACATCACGGGGTATGGTAAGTATACAAGTTTTTCTATGCTTCTTCTTCCAACTTGTTAGGTAAAACCAGGTATGCAGATTGACGAGTATCCAACATTTTCTTATCTTTGGTCTTGCTTAGGTAATTTTCCTCTGTTGAGGTTTCATTGTATGTCATATCTTGATAACTACATGATCAATCCAGGCCCTGCAGGAGCTGTATTGTGTCTTTGGAAGACAGGGGTGTTGCTTGAACTGCAATGTTTGCTACTGGACTTGTGTCCATACTATTACCATTATTGAGTAATCACCACTGCCATCCACATACAAGGAGAAACTATATGTGAAAACAGATGGTTGAGATGGTGTTTAGTAAATAATTAGGTGGACGGGTTAATGTCTTGTCTAATCAATGGAGACTGCATAGCTGCAGTAATCATGAACATTTTGAATCCATTCCAAAGTGAGGACAGCAGGAACCTCCCCTGACCCCCTGACCCCCCAGAACCATTGCAGTTTTGGTGTACCTTAACCTGGTACGGTAGCATAAGTAACCTTTTGGGGGGGACTTGATGTTGAAAGTTATTAAGCCTCTTCATGATTACATTTGTAATTAATAACTTGCATCATTAAAGATGGCCACCTTTCACCATTTCTCAAAATGTGTTCAACTTGTGGTGTTAACTGTTGAATTAGCATGTTACATTCACATGCTACTTGTACTAGTCTAGGAGCCAGGGTTCTTATACTAATACTAAGTGGCAGAAACATTTTTTTCAGTCACATGGAGTGCATGGCTGTGTCAGGTTAGATCAGGTGATGAAAGGGGGCAGTGGGGCAGTGTGGAATTTGCCATTATGGGCACTTTTGAGGACATCCAGACAACATATCTTGCTGTAAGATGGGGTTGATATAGTCAACATGAAAAGTAAGATATTTTTGGAAGAAAAACATTATAACTGTAATCATGCAATTACAAAATCTTTACGGTCATGATAATTACATTCCTGCCACTTTATATAGGCTTGGGGGATTGGTGGTGAGGTGACCAATCAACGGGTTATGGCAAAGGGTGATCAAATGAAACTTATACACACTGCAGCACGTGACAACACATTACCATAACCAATCCAAAGGTACATAGCTAAAAACAAGGTATAACATACACACCTCAGCCACCACACTGAGTTGAAAGTTGTTGGGGAGGTGGCTTGGAGTAAACTCAGCCTTTTTCAACTTCCAATTCCACATCATCCAAGAAGCACCCCTCACATTATTCAAGACTGGAGTTCTCATCAGGTGGGAATTCTCTCAACATTGCTGCCTCATCCACCTCGGTGCTGGTGAATTCCTTAGTCGAGGGATCATCATCATCCTGGTCACCAAGACACAGTTCCTGTGGAAACACCACTGACATCACTGTGTTGTGTGGAATGTGCCTTACATTCATTTTGATGAATGTTAGCATGGACACATTCTTGGGTGACAAATTGGTCCTACTGCCACTCACAAATGCCCCAGCCGTGCTAAACACTCATTCCACAGTGACACTGGATGGTGGGCAGCTCAGGTATTTCACAGCAACCGATGTTAGTGCTGGCCAGTCAGTCATTTTATACTCCAGTACAGCAGTGGCTCATCAGTAATGACAAGTCACTTTTGGTCCACTATGTGGGCATCCACCATTTGTTCTGCTGCCCAGAGCCCAGCTGCCTCATCTGTCCCCTCCTCCTTTTCCTCCATATCTTCCACTCCCACCTGAAAGAGAACATCCCAAATGGGATTGCTTGTTTTCTGCTCTGCCTTGACCATTTTCTCTTATTCAGTTGCCTGTGAGCTGCTGGTGGTTGTAGCAACACCTGTTTTTGATGCAGTGCGTGCATTTTTCATTTGTGCAGCATGTACCAATCTAATGAAGTTCTCTGTCAACTGTTGTACTCACTGACAACCTCCTTCAATTATAGAGGGCAGGCCATGTTATGGCATGGATCCAGCATGGTGGCGATTGCAAAGTCAGCTGACTGTAAAATGCCAGATACATGGATATTTGTGTCCAGCTCATGGAGCATGTGATTCATTAGATCACAAGTGCCATGATCCCCACTTGCCTCTGTCTGGTGTCGCACATTCACTAGTGTCTGCTTCAGCACACATATGAGGGGTATGGACTGACTTATACAAGCAGTGTCCCCACTCACTGCCTGTGCAGCATGCTTGAATGGATGGAGAATGCAGATTAGCCCATCAATTTGGTGCCACTGCTCTGTTGTTAGAGTGATGGACACTCCAGCACTGTCATGGGTGGTGTGCAGCAGCAGGTATTCTGATACAGCCCTGTACTGTTCATATAGCTGGTCAAGCATGTACAGTATGGAGTTCCACCTGGTGACAACATCAAGCTTCAGTGCTGAGGCAGATGGTTATAGCACTGTAGCTCACATAGATGGTCATGGGCCTTTGCAGAATGGGTGAAGTGGACACAGAATGCGATGCACAACAGTAACCATTTCCTTAAAGTCTGCATGGTTGAGAAACTGCTGAACAACAAGATTAAGGCACTGTGCCAGGCAAGGCACTCTGAAAAAACACCATCGCTAATGTACTTCACTACATTGGAGCCATTATCACTTGCGATGAATCTTGCTATGAGTGACTGTGTGTGTAGCTAGCCATCAATCTCAACCAGCAGAACAGTAAGCATTTTCACAGCCATGTGAGAACCTGTGACACTTGCCATACTCAGGGTTGCATGCTGCCAAATACCAGATGTGTTGCTGCCACCACAATTTTGCTTCACCCATGTTTTGCCAGGCCTAAAATCAAGTACGACCCCACGCAACTGTGCCCAGTGTGCTATTATGCACAGATACAAGCTTGCTGCTGTTTTCTCCACTGGTCCACATATCCATGATAAGATGGATATAGTGTGATGCACTATGCTTTGATGCATGTCTAATGTAATCAGCAACTCAACTGTTCAACTCTGGCATGGCACGCTTAGTAAAATTGGTTTGCGATGAAACTTGCCACTTGGGACAGGCATGGGCCATTGACCTGCAGAAACCATCATTCTCTACAAATGAGAATGGCAACAGATTGATGGCCAGCATTTCAGCAGTGGCAGCATTTAACTCTTGTGCAGCAGCGTCTGCCACTCAAGGATGGTCTTCAGAGTGGGGTGCATCTTTGGGGCTGTCTGAACAGAATGCTGTACTTGTGGCAGCAATGATTTTCTTTTAGGGGTAACACTTGACTCTTGGGGCTGTGTAGAGCACATGAAACCATCTATTTTGGTTGCTTGTGGGTGTGGTGGTGCACTTTTCAGACTCATGGAACTGGGACTTGCACCGCCACTGCTATGACAATTACTTAAAAGAGATCAAAGGATTGCTCACCCTCCTCCACCACCAACCCACTCTGCCCTCCCTCCTCCTACTCTTGCTCTACTACATGTAACTTGCTACCAACAGCTGTGGCATCCTTCTGGTGTTGCTGCCATCTCAGTGGGTGCTTGTTTTTCAGGTGGGCATGTTGGCCACTGGTGCCCAAGTGACTTCCATTTTCTCCTGACTAACACATGCTTGACAAAGTTTGCAAATTGCTATGGTCACATCAGCAGGATCTGGCACATAAAAGTCCCAAACTAGGGACTTTTGACCACTGGACTTCAGATGCTTCTGGGACTGGGATAGTTCAGAAACAGGTGTATAAGTGTGTGTTTTTTTGGCTGCTCTCATCACTTTGGTAAAACTACATTTGGGGGGGTACTTGACTGCTTGTAGGTTTGTTTATAAGGTTTGGTGACAGACTGACCCATGGGCTGTACATGTAAATGGCCTACATCACCCTTGACCTTTTTTAACTCAGGCTCCCATGCAGGATTATCCCAGTCCTCATCATCAGCACCAATAGTGATGATGTCCTTGTCTTCCTCCTCCTCCTCCCCCCCTCACTGTCAACTTGGAGTACGGCACCTTTTTCTTTCTCTACAACCATCTCAGGGGGCTGACTATCCTTATCTCCAGGATTATCAGACTCTTGTTAAACACTATCATCTTTAACTCCTGCAGGAACATGGACAGTCACACTGACAGACTTATTATCACCCTGCTCTGAGTCCTGGACCACTGTTTCTGTGCTGATGTCAGTGCCTCCCTTCTTCTCACTGTCAGCATCCCCCACTAGCATGGTTGCAACAGTCTGAGCTTTAAAAAAGTAAGACACAGGTATGCCTGACCCAGTTCGGCCACCAACTCCTTTGCTGGTTCCTGCCACACCAGCAGGCCCCACATCACAAGATACTGATGCAGACATACATGTGCTTTCACTGCTATGGGGAACTGGAACTGAAATTGTACTTTTCTCAGCAGACTTCTTAGGTCTTTACCATATCATAGCGACATCCCATATGGAGACATCCCCAACAGTGACAGCCACAGTGCCGAGTGTCGGCAAAGCAGTGTCAGGGATGCTTTTGTGTTTCTAATGGGGGCTGCACCCCCAAAACCCCTATGTGGGGGCTCTGACCTCCACACCCCCCGGTCTCTTTGATTCCAACTCCAAGTCAGAGTTGGAATGGGGCGAGTGAAACACCCTGCAAGCCAGTCTTCTGGACTTGCAGAGACCATCACAGTGACATGTGGAGATTGCCTAAATCCTGTCACTGTGATGGTCTTCACAGTAGGGAAGTCAATGCAGCATCAGTATACCCTTCTTAGCTCCCTCATCCACCTGCCATGTATCCCCCTGTACTTGGCAACTTCTTAGCAGGCATTTTTGCTGACTGCTGCTTCAAAGCTTTACCTTTTTCTAGGAGTATTTGAAGAAAGGATGTATTACTACTAACTGTGAATAACACCTCACATGTGAATGATGACTTCACAAACCTACAGTACTGGCTTCCTTACAACTCCAAACACAATCAGGACAGGTACCAGCACTTAGAGTACAACTAATACCGTATATGGTAGGCAGCCTATTCTAGTAAAAACAAAAGGTAACTTTATTTTCCCCAAACAGGGTAGGAATTAAATAAACACACACAAGGAAAAAGGGCACAAGTGGCCAACTTTAAATATAGATCACCTGTGTCTCTGGACAAATGAAGTACTGTAACATGTTATTACCAACATTTTTTTTATATAAGGGCAGAGACAACCATAAAACCACAACAAAGGCAAGCAGTACCACACAATATGGTAATGGTCTGGATGGGAGGGATCACCAAGAAATCTCTTGAAAATTACTATTTTAATATATACTGTTTTACAATGCGCATGTCAGGTGATAGGCAAACAATGTTATAACAGAGAAAGGGTAACATCAGTTAACTAAAACAAGAACACCGCACAATGTGCAGAGTCAAACTGTAGCAATAACATACAGTGGAACAGTTCAACAATGCAGAGCAACTGTAAATAGACAAGTTTAAGTGATCAAGTATAAGTACTTAAGTAAAGATAAAAAAAATACAGATGTTGATTTTTGCAGTTTTAGTAACACAAGTTAACACTCCAGCAAACAGAACTAACCACAAAACAAATAAAACAAAGTATCAGCTCTGTGTGTTAAAATCTTTAGAATTCACAATCAATTCACAACTAAAAGCAGAAGAACGTATATATATAACATAGCTAAGAGCAGCAGGAACTCTCTCAAACAGGACAGAGAAACTTTTCAGAGAAAAATAAATGGCAAGATATTATTAAGAAATAACAATAAATAAATAACTCACAATTGTGAGTAAATACCAAGCTTCTTGGCTAGAAATAGCCTGCACTGCTTTACACTCCTCTCCTACTCAACACAACTCTTTCAAAGACAGAGAGAAAAGTAAAACCCAATTTAAACTAAGTATTATACAAAAATCCATAAATTAGAAAATGTTCCCTAGCAGCACAGTAGCACTATGAAAAACTTCATATTTAGCAGCAATCAGCTCTCAAAAACAAGTTTTAGCTGTGTTTTCAAAGGCTTTATTGGCTTGAATGCACCACAATAGAATGCTCTCCAACTCAATATGCAGCAGCATGAGCTGTAAACAAGCTACACGTGACTTTTGACCTATTTACCCACAATGCACTGCAAATTTTACCTTTGGACCAAAATTTTGCAGCAGAAATCAAAAGTTACACTGGTGAAATTATGCTACAGGGTGAAATCTGGAGCACCAATGGGCAAAATTGGAAGACCAACGCATTTAGATGAAATTTCGCCATTTATGCAAAATCGTGAAACCAAGCAAAATTTCACTTTGCTTAGGCAAAGAATTTTGCCAAGGCATGTTAAGTGAAATTTCATGTTATGTGAAATCAAGAAAACAGGCAAAATTTCATTTCACATAGGCAAAAAAATTCAAATAATTGCAGAATTACGCAAAATATTTTGCCAGGTGAAATATTTCAATTTCGCACAACACTACCTGTAAAGAAGACTTCCTAAGGGAAATAGTGTGGGTTCTTCACAAGGACAGAGTTGCTCACTCAGTGCTTGAGTTTTAATGGCAGAAAATCATAAATAATGTCATTCCAGCTCCACCACCACTCATACCCCAAAAAAGATTATTTTCAGCACAAATATCTAATAATAGTATGGACTGTAGCTCACTCATGCTGAAAAAGCACCTATATTGGGTTGTTTGTAATTGAAAGAGACAGTATTCAGCCCCTGATGTCTGTAGTCCTTTGCTGTCTGAACTACTGACAGTATGTTCTCCCCCTTCCTATTTCCTGTTAGCTACCCCATATGTGCTGCATTAACAACTGCGAGATAGTTTTATTTTTCTGTGTGAAACACTAGTGCCACTTGTTCTGCTTAAATTATAGGCTTGTGTGCCCTGTAAAGAAGTCTTCCCAAGGGAAACAGTGTAGGTCCTTCACAAAGACACAATCTCATCTCAGATATCATTTTTTGAATTAGTTCAGTTTGCAGCATCACCTTCTGTTGCAGTGTGAAAAGGCTTCCTGACAATCCACACATAAAATTTAATAACCAAAATCAAGATGTGCATTGCATGTTTCTTCAATTTATTTCCTATTTCCAATAATATCCAGCCATTAATGCTTCATATGATATTGTCTGAAACCAAGGGTCCCCCATCTGTCTGCTAGCAGTTTCCAGAAATCTTTATGTAAGAGCAAGAAAAAAAAAAGAAAAGAAAAGATGTTCTGTGGTTTCTAAGGTCTGGTCAGTTTTACTATAGAGCTGCGACAGTGTTCACACTGACATCTCCCACAACCAGCAAACAGACGCCTGACAATGCAGTGTCAGCATTGTACTGTTGGGGATGGTGAGCTTGCTGGGGGCTGTGCCCCCTCAACCCCCATGTGGAGGGCTCCACTCCCCACACCCCTGGTCTCCAAATATTTAACTCTGAGTCTGAGCTGGACCAGAGAGGGAGCAGAACACCAGAAGCCGAACCACCAGTGTCTGAATTGCACCAGCACAGCGAGTCACTGCTGACAGGTGAAATCTGTAGCTGTACTGGTATTCACAGTGGAGGTTTCAACCACGCATCAGCACATCATTCTGGCCACACTCTGGTCTGCTGCACGTTCTCTCTTCTTGCTGTTTATGCTTATGATTAGCTTTTATATTTATCTTATTGTGACAACTTAGCCAATGCAAATCCTATAGCTTACATGGGGTTCTAGGTTCCTTGGCCAACTGTACTAATGAATCTCTATGCTGAATAGGGCAGGTGGGGAATGTATTTGGTTCTTGGAAAAAGTGCATTATGATCCCATTATACAATTATTTTCAATGTTTAGTCATGGCCATTTGATCAGTAATCCGCCAAGTTTTATTTTTTAAAAAACATTCCCTCATATAAGTAGAAGTATTTACTACATGCCTAAGTGGGCCCAAATTGCCATTCTGCCATTGCTTAATCCAGATTTCACAAGATGTGGCTAAAAATAAAACCCAGCTGTGTCCTGTGAATACGAGAATAGGTTTGAGATTTGCTTGAAAAAAAAAATGCTGTAGAAAAACACAATAGGGTTTATCTCCCCCGATTGATGGGGAAATAAGTGATTATGCTTTATTGGATTCAATCTGCTTCCCCAGACAGCTTGAAAAAACATACTAAGTATAGAAGTTTCTAAGGACCTAGGAGGGAGAAATACAGTACATAGCTGATATAAAGAAAAAGTGGTAAGAGGTATAATTTAATGAGATTGATTCTCTTGAGGTTTCCTAATTGCCCTTTATTCCATTGTGCCACCATTGCTTTTCCTTGCTGAATTTTAAGTTCCCATTTAAGCTAAAAGAATTAAAGGACAATTAAAAAATGGAATTGGAAACAGAGTTTAGGAGATAAAAAAGTAGGGCAAATGTGGGAAGAACTAAAAAATAAGTTATTAAATTTGGAAATAGAGTTTGTACCAGATAAGAAACTTTATAATAAAAGAGGTAGAAAACCATTATGGTGTACTAGTAAGGTACTAAAAGCTTGCCTTAAGAAAAAGAAAGCATTCAAAAGAATGAAAGTATTAGGAACAGAGGACACAGTAAGGTATTATAAAAATTGTTTAAAGAAAGTAAAGCAGAATATAAAAAATGAAAGAAGGAAATTAGAAGCTAATTTTCCCTATTGAAAGGACAATGGGAAGAGTTTTTATACTTACATACATAAATCAACAGAGGAAAGATAAATAAGGCATAGGGTCATTAAATATTGATGGTAAGGAAATTAAGGATTCCAGTGAGATGGCTAATGTATTAAATGAATGTTTTGGATCAGTTTTTGAGGGAGGGAAAGATGTAAAAAATGTGAAAGTAAAAATAAATCAGCAAAATCTAGAAATAGTAACTACAAAGGAATAAGTGGAAAGAATAATATATAAGGTAAAAATACACAGATCTGTTGGACCTGATTTGTTGCATCCAAGATATATTAAAGAGGTGTTACCATTAATATCAGAAGTCTTGGTGTGGAGAATTAATGAGTCCTTTAGAACAGGAGATGTGCCGGAGGATTGGAGGCAGGCTTTTGTTGTGCCCTTATTTAAAAAGGGAAAGATATTAGTAGTGGCAAATTATAGGCCTGTAAGCCTGACTGCAATCCTGGGAAAAGTAGTTGAGAGCATACTGAAATTAAAAATAGAGGAAAGTTTGAACTTATTGGGTTATACAGATAAAAACAGCATGGATTTAAAAAAAATAGAGCCCGTGGTACTAACCATTTATGCTTCTATGAAAATATTAAAGAGGAATTGATTAATAATACACCTATAGATATAATATTTTTAGATTTTCAAAAAGCCTTCAATAAGGTACCCCATGACAATTTGATTGTGAAATTAAATAAAATGGGATTGGATAGTCAAATTGTATTATGGATAAGGAATTGGTTGAGTGATAGGACTCAAAAAGTAAAAATAATAGGTGAACTATCTAGGTCCATTAAAGTGAAAAGTGGGGTCACTCAGGGATCCGAGTTGGGGCCTATATTGCTTTCTTTATATATTAGTGACTTACATCAGGGGGTTACTAATCAAGTAGTAAAATTTGCAGATGATATTAAAGTAGGAGGACTAGTGAGAACAATAGAGCAGCAGAAAAGGCTAAAAAGGGATTTACAAAAAATAGAAATTTGGGCTAGAAAGAATAATATGAAATTTAGTATAGAGAAATCAGGAGTAATGTACCTAGGAAAGGGGAATAGGGAAATAAATAGGTATACATTAAATGGAAAAGAACTTAAAGAAGTTGAGGAGGAAAGAGACTGTGGGATAATAATTGATAAAGAACTGAAATATAATAAACACCGGACAGTGGCTATACAAAAAGCAAATAATATGGTGAGAAACATAAAACGTAGTTTTATGAATAAATCAGTGGGTTGTATGGTACCAATGTATAGGTCTTATGTTAGACCATATTTGGACTTTTGGTCCCAGTTTTGGAGTCCATACACAAAGAAGGAGATAGGGAGAGTGGGAGGAGTGCAGTGGAAATATACTAAGATGACTGGAAATTTAAATAGATATGGATACAGTGAAAGATTAAAAAGGACAGGATTATTTACTTTGGAACAAAGAAGGGAAAGAGGAGATTTAATGATGATATTTAGAATAATAAATGACAATGAACTGATAAATGAAATGGGGGTGAAGATGCAGGAAAAGCCAAAAGGGCTGAGAGGTCATGATAAGCAGATTAAATTGAAAACTGTTACAAAGAATGGTATATTCTATTTATTTGTAAATAGAGCAGGGAGAGTGTGGAATACTCTGCCTGCTGAGGTGGTGGATAGCAAAACCTTAAAGGGATTTAAGGGAAAGATTGATAAATATCTCTTGGGGAACAGGCTGATGTGCACCCACTAAAGTGGGGGGGGGCAGTTTATATGGACCAGTTGTCTTCTACTGTGCTATACCAAGTATAAACTGTGCTATATTTTATTCCCAGTATATGAACTGGGTCAGAGGTTAGTTTAATACCTAGAATTTCGTTAGCTGGTGTATCTTCTGTTTGTCCTAAGTGACAGCCTTTATATTTTCCTAAATTTAAAGAGGATCCAGCCCATGTGCCATATGTGTTACAAAGTTGTATAGCTTGTTCTGCTGTGTGCTGATCTGCTACCAAGATGCATAGGTCGTCTTCATAGCAATGACCTCATGTGAGATAGGTGTACCTTTTAATGTAATAGGACATAAAATTAAAGAGGAATTTAAAACTCTCACCAATGGGTCAATGCAGAATGTGTACAATAAAGGACTCATTGGGCAACCTGGTCTAATGCCTTTCTGTACAGGAATCAAAAGGCCTATCCATCCCTGTGTGATGGGAGTGACTGAGGCATTTTTGTATAGACATTTAAGCCACATTGCAGTGGTATACAATAAGCTGCAAGAGTCTGCCATAAAATTTCATGGTGTACAGAATCAAATGCTTTCGTTTGATCCAATAATAAAACTATCCCAGTAAGTGCTTTTCTGGTGCCATGTTCAAAAAGTTCCATTAATAACAAAAGATGTTCCGGAATATTTCTTCCAGGGATAGCACATGTTTGTGCCTTGGAAATTAAAATGTTTTAGCTATTCTAAGTAATGTGTTTTCAAAATCTTCATTAGGACCTTGAAGTTGGTATTTAATAGGCTGATTGGTCTCCAGTTGTTGATATCTTGCCTATTACCTTTTTTATGTAAATAACTTAATAAACCCTTTGAAAATCTTAATGCTGAAGACTGATCTTGTAATATTCCAATAAAAACTTGGGCCAGGTCTGGTGCAATGTGAGGGCCAACAGATTTGCACAATTCACTGGTCAGTCCATCTTCCACCTGGGGCATTGTCAGTATTGAGTGATGCTATAGTGATTTCAACCTCCTGTGTGTCAATATTTTTAAGTAAGTTGTGTTCCCATTTTGGCTGAAATGGTGGGAATACTACCTCTTTCAAGATAGTATAGGGTAAAACCTGAGAATCCTCCTTAGAGAAGAGATAAATTGTACATTGTGATACAATTTGTGCCATTTATTTTCTGTCTGTACATACCCTACCTTGTAGATTAATAAGGCTGTCCATTTGTTTTTGTTTATTCCTAGTAAAACAGCTTTCATATGGGCAAATCTTGCCCTTTTTGTCCTGCGTCCCAAATGTCTGCTGCTGTTATAAACTCTGTGCCTGGTGCATGTGGTATTGAGGCATTTTATGTTTAATGCTCTGGATTTGGGCTGTATAATCCTGAGAAAGTGTGGTAGACAAAGTTATTATTTTTTGTAGCTGCCTTCTATTATTTAAATATACATGATAACTGTCCTGATGTACTTTTTTACTACAGGTTTTGAATAGAGTTTTAAAACATGTTAAAGTGCCTTCCCACCAAATAATAATGTCATCATGAAGTATCATAGCTGATTTCTGTGCTTCTAGAAAATATAAAATTTTGTGCTATAATTCGGATTGTGATAATAAGGAGGAGTTTAGTTTCCATACTCCTGGCTCATGGGCCGGGGAGGGGGGGACTTTTCCTAAGGAAATATGTAGTATGTCATGATCAGAGAATTCTGCTGCCAAATGTTGGGCCTTGTTTATATATAATGTGGGTGTAATGAAAAAGTAGTCAATTCTAGTGGGCCTTTATGAAAGGTGGGATTTGGCTGCCCACTGCTAGTTAAATATGCATCAATGAGATCAGTTTTCTCAATCATATTTTTTTAAACGGTCAAGTCACAAAAGACTTTTCTGGTTCTAGCTGGTTTTCCCTATCCTGTAAGGTTACCCCACAATTAAAACCTACACCTAACATTATGTTCTGGGATGAGTATAGCTATAAGCTGCATAAATTGGAAAAGTGAAATAAGCTGCGTAAATATTTATTTATTTTATTTATTTATTTTATTTAGCTTTTGTTGACCAGGTAAGTGCACTAGACAAATCCTGCCTATTTTCAGGCACGACCCGGGGGAGGGGAATACAGATGAATGCCAACTGACCTTGAACCAGATTAAGCTGTTGGTGGTATTTTTAGTGAATGAGGAAATTTGGCCAGGACACGGAAATTCCCTACTCTTTGATAAGTGCCATGGGATCTTTAACATCCAGCTGAACTACCACCAATCCAGGCAGATGGGACCTCGGTTTAACGTCTCATCCGAAAGATGGCACCTCAGAAATGCAGCACCCCTCTCATGCTGCATTACAGTGTCAGTACTAGGATATTAACCCAAGTGCCAGATGTGGGAACTGAACCCATAGCCCTCTGATCTCCCGGCCTCAGAGGCAAGTGTGCTACCTACTGAGCCACTGACACTGACATTATATTATATTATATTCTTCTGATATTAATCAGAAGAATAAAAACATTATGCATGGTAATGTCTAAGAATAGAGCTTTCCCTGGGTGTACATCTATTAGTTTGTGGAGTCTGAAATCTAGATTGGGAAACAGTATTGCCACCCCAGAGTAAGTGTCTTGTCCCAAGGACCAATCTGAAGGTCCAGTATGCCAGTGCTTAAGTGTGTGCTGTAGTTCATTGGTAGAGTGTAATCTAGTATCTTGCAAGAAGAAAATACCAGCAGAATATTGTCGTAGATGTGAAATGGCAGCTAATTTTTTCCTTGTACTCGTTATACTATTTTTTATTTCATTTTTTATTAAAGAGACACCATAATACATAGTGCACATTTGATCATAGACTATGAGCTGATACAGAGTGTTAATAGCAGCATACATCAGTTAAATTCTATTAACTTTGTTTCTTACACACACCTAACATTCTAGGATTTTCTAGTTGGCCGTCAGGGATTCCCCAGACTATCTTAGGCAGGTGGCTGAACCTCAACATCCCATTACAAAGTTTCCATTGTTCTTCCCATCTGTTCACCTAATGGGAGGATGGGATCTACACCTCTCCTACCCTTCCATTCAGGGAACAAAATCAGGATTTTGCAGAGATACATGAACAATCCATCTCTGCCATTTCTTTATGAAAAGGCCTTATTTTTCATGCAATTTTGCAATGAGATGTTCCATTCTGTAGATATCTAGGACTATTTGGTCCCAATCCAAGATTCTGGGTATCATAGTGGTCATCCACCTATGAGTTATAGCTTTCTTGGCTAGGAAGAAGAAAGAAAGTAGGGTGTTATTCCATTGTGGTCTATTGGAGGGTATATGGATAAAATGGCTACTTCCTCTGTCAGTTCAATTGTCTCTCCCAGACACTCCCCTAGTTCTACTTGTAACATGCATCAAAAGGGTGTCAGTTTTGGACAGTGACAGAAGACATGACCTAGGTCTGTTAGGGTACTGTTGCATCCTCTGCTGCAGTGCCTGTAAAAAGCTGGGAGGTATTTTCTTAAAATTGCTGGGGAACAAAAATATCTGAAGCAGAACTTCCATGCAAACTCTCTCCATGTGTCAGAAATAGTGATTTTAATTGCTTTTAAGGTTGAGTCTTCCCACAATGCATAGGGGATTTCCAGCCCCAGATCTGTGTTTCACGCCTCCAGTATTGAGTGAGAAGTATTTTCTAGGGAGTATCATATTATTCTGTATATGTAGCCTATTAAATTTGCCCAAGGGGATCCTCCAAGTGTATCCTTGAGTAAAGCCCAAAGGGCAGGTGGGTGGAGGGACTAGATTGAGTAATATCTTTTTGCCTTAATATGTGGTTTCTCACCTGGGCATATCGGAATGCATCTCAGTCAGGCAGGAAGTTTCTGTTTTGAAGTTCAATGAATGATATAACCCCTGAGTTGGTAACAAATTGGTAGTAGTAACCGAGTTCCAGTCTTCGCCAGGAGGCAAATGATGTATCCAGTTAATGGGGTGAAAAATCCTCATCCTTCGATATTAACATTAAAAAAAGCATTTGTTTCAGTGCTTTCTTTTGTTTTAAGTTATACCAGACATTGCAGAGTTGGGCTGTGATTTTGGTGAAATCACAGATGGGAGGGACCCGCTCTGGGGAGGCAAAAGCAATTTTCTTAATATCATGCAAGTTGTTTATTATGAATTCTATGTCCTTCTAGGTGAGGTTGATATCTAGAGAGAGTGATAAGAAAAATAATTTCAAAAAGGCGTCCGTAGCATAAACTTTCAAGTTGGGGAGGTTAACCCCACCCTGGTCCAGGGGAATGGATAATAAGAAGAAATGGACTTTCAGCCTCTGTCCATCCCAAATAAAGGAGGAAACTATTTTGTTCCAGGATGTAAAATAGAAATTGGATGGGAAGATTGGGACATTTTGAAATAGGCATAATAGGCCTTTGACCTGGTAGATCACCAGCTCCTACTAACAAAGCTTAGCCAAGGTGGACTTGATCAGCACTCCCTCATCTGGTTCTGTAATTACCTCACTGACTGCTCTCAACAGGTCAAGTGGAGAGGGGTCACTTCTGAACCCCTACCTTTAACTGAGGGAGTTCCACACGGCTCTATCTTGGGCCACTTTTGTTTTCCCTATTCATAAATGACCTCTATGGCCATTGTGGGGGCAACTCCATAGTACAGTATACTGATGATGCAGTACTGTACAGGACTGGGGTCCACCCATCTGACCTTGGACCCATGTTCCAAGCAGACTTCACCAAGGTAGAGATTTGGCTAGTTGAGAATTGCTTGGTCCTTAACCCCACCAAGACAAAGGTGATGCTGTTCAGGCCAAAATCCATGGGACCACTCCAGGGCCCATCTTCTGCCACTTGCTACCATATCTGGCTCCAAAATAGAGATAGTACAACCTGTCAGATACCTTGGTCTCACATTAGATCAGGGGCTCACACATGTGGACCTGGTAATAAAAAAAACATCCACCAAAAATTGGGCCTCTTGTATCATCTAAGCCACAACATGATACCAGAGACTAGGCTGGCAATCTCACAAAACATTCTTCTCCCAACCTTAACCTACACAGCCCCCATCATACCCAGCATCGCTAAAATGGACCACACCAGATTACTGACCTTATAGCACAAAATTGCTTGCTTTGTTTCCAAATCCCACCCGAGGACACACCACTGTGATGCCCTCACAGTCCTCAACTGGCCATCCCTGAACAACAGGCTCAAGTACCCCCTATTAAACTGGACCTTCAAGCTCCTTGATGCCCAACCTCTGGCAGGTCTGATCGGACTACTTGCCCCAAAGTGAACCAGATGACCACTCCATTCCTCAAACAAAAAACTACTGGAAATTCCCTGGGCCTGCTCTGTCACTGGGAGTAAATCCTTTACTCACCTAGCCCCTGAATCATGAAACAATCTCCCCAGCCACCTTCAGGAGGCACCCACCCTAGTCATATTTCAAAAGGAACTGCTCGCTCACCTCCTTAAACATAGTCCCTGCCCCTGCACCACTAGCTAGTCAACCACACCTCAGGTCAATTTGTGTTAGTACAAAATTGCTCCCCTATAAGGGTAATGACTAACGACTGCATAAGCTGGGACTCTATCCTATATGAAACTTCTTGTGTGCATTTAAAGCACTTACCACTACCACATCTATCTGCTGCCACTGCTGTACTCTGTATTGTAATATATTTACTGCCTTCTTCTACAGAAACAGTGTACTGTTCTTATAACCCTGTATTATATGTACTACACTGTTCTGTTGTATTCATTAATGTAATGTTCCTCCTGTATTAGATGTACTACACTGTTCTGTTGTATTCACTAATGTAATGTACCTCCTGCCCTCTTCCACAAAAACTGTAAAATTGTATACTGTCTTTGTAATCCTGTACAATATGTCTGATACTGTATTTCCTGACTGTATGTGCAAAATTATATTTAACTAACTCCGGGTCACCCCCAAAAATGGGACCTTCGGGGCCCAGTGGGCTTACTCGGGTAACAAAATGTAATAAATAAATAAATAGTCTTGGCAAAATATTCATGCATATGGTTTCTATACATTGAAAAAAAGTTGGTTTCAAACATCCCCATCCTCCTGGATTTGAAGAGATATGAGTTCATAGATAAGTAGTTTGAGGTGTTCCAAGTTACAGGGCATATGAATTATGAGATATTTAATTTTGGTGCATCGCCACCCTAATAGGAGAGAAACTCTCAGGGTTAAGGATTGTTGGTTGTATAACAATGACACCTCTGTCTTAGTAAGATTTAGTTTAAAGTTTGCTATCCTTTCAAATTTCCTTAGGATCTCCCATGTTGCAGGTATTGAGACCTCCAGGGATAAGAGAGTTAGAAGGACATCATCAGCAAAAAGAGAGGCTTTGTAAATTTTCTGTCCCAGGGAACACCCTCGATTCTATGATCTAATCTCAATGCCATCACTAAGGGCTGCATGTAAAGGGAAAATAAATAAGGGGAAAGAGCAACCCTGCTGAGTTCCATGTTGCAACAATATAGGGGAAGACATGGCACCATTAATATGGATGTAGACCCTAGGATGGGAGTATAGATTTTGAAGCCTTGAAAGAAAAGAGTCAGGGAATGAGAAGGCTTGAAGGGTGTCCAAGAGAAAACTCCATGAGACCCTGTTGAGTGCCTTCTTGGCATCAAGGCTAACTTTAGTCAATGGTGTATACAGTATGTTCCAAATGGAGCATCGTCCATCTAATATTATCCGTGATGCTACACCGTTTGATAACGCCTGATTGATCAGGGTGGATCAGGGTTGTGAGGAGTAGTTCCAGTCTAGAGGCCCAGATTGCCATATAGATTTTGTAGTCAACATTCAAAATAGAAATAGGGTGATATGAGGCCATATCTATCACATCCTTATTCAGTTTAGGAAGGGGGAGCAATTACCGCATAGTTCCAGGAAGGTGGGGGGGGATCTCCCTTAGCCACGGCCCTGAAAGTAGATAATAAAGTTGCAAAGTTGGTCTCTTCTACACTGACCAGAGGTGTGCTCCAACTCATTACAATTTGTAAACTTCAATCAGTAACATAGGCTGCTCAAATGCCCCATAGAAACACACTTGTAACAAGGCTTAGGCTACCCTCCATGAAACAAAACACCCCTGTCCCTACCTAAAAAAAGTAGTTGGGTAAATGCTGAAATCCTTCCTCTCTAGCTCTTAACATGATTTTTAACCCTCCAGCCTCCATTCCAAATCTGATGACCTATCACTGTGCACCTTTGTTTTAGCCAAAAGAGGAGGTCAGTAACACTGACCCCTCATTCCGAAACAAGACTGTAATGGTACAGTGCTCATGCTTAGTAAGGGACACTACATCAAAAGGGTCCCAAAAAGGCAATGATTTTAAAACTTGATGTTTGGACCCCAGTTTTTGTAACCGACTACTCAGTTTAACCCTAATGTCGAATTCAGATTCCCCAGACACGTATCAATGCATATACTTCTGCATCTGAAAAATACATTGACCCTTTCAAAAGAGTTCTGGACACATATTTGCAATCAGGATACAGTTCTATTTCACCCTTATATATCAATCACATGGTGTTGTGTAATTTCACAAGAAACACTGGAGCCCTAAAGAAGGAGGCATAGAACCTTGGATTTGTATTGTCTTTAGGTCTGTCCACGGAGCCTGATGTGGAGGTTTGCCCAGTGGAAGAGCTCTGTGTGTCCAGCTCCATTTGGTTTGAGCTGCCATGTAGTGGGGTCTGAGACTGTATAGCCCATGCTGGGGGGAGGGCAGGAACTGCCCATGCAATATCCAAAATCAGGTTTTGTGTTAGCTGGAAATCATCTGGTATGTGGAGTGGTGATAATGTGTTTTGTAGATCACCATCCAGTTCTTCCATCACTGAGCCCCGGTCAGTTGGTTTATTTATCAAAATGTATGGTATATCCTTGCTAACTCCTGCATCTGTTGGAATGACAGTGGATGTTACATTGATGGGGGAGGCACCCAAAACCCAGCCGCCAGTCTCTTAAGATTTTCCCAACCAGCAACTTGAAGTGCTGCATCTACTGACCAAGCAGTCTCTTTAGGGAGTGTCCCTGTAGCAGTCTGGGGATCCTGTCTTAGGCCAGACGTGGTTGCACCTTTCTTTGCCATTCCTGGTAGGTCCCCTTGTTCTGAACAATGTTTGTTTCCCAAGAAAGTAAAAAGCAGCTTTCGCCCATTACCTAAAGTAAAATCTTAGGCCGGTAGTAGTATTGAGCCCTCTCTCAGTCCTGATGCTTCTCCACTCTTTTCTTGACCCTGTACTTCAGTATTAACTGCTGCATTTATTCTACAGGTAGACAGCTGAGTTTCCACAGCTGGAGTGGACATCTGTACCGCTCGCTTCTGTTGCGCCACGATAGCCACCTGCAATTCTTGCGGTCATTTCTGAAACCCTTCTTCTTCATCTCAGTGTACCTTTTGTAGATGTTTCACACCTTTGTTTAAGTCTGGTGCCTTTCTCTCAATATTATTCATTTAATTCTGGCTCATATCCATCTGTTCTGTTTGTGTGCATTCTATCTCCATTGCGCCTGGAGCATCACAAAACAAATTCATCTCAATTGGCTTTGCTGCAGAGGTTAAGGCCCGCTCCTCTGTCCCCTGTACATCCATTCCAACTGCTGTCCCCTTAGTAGTAGCCATTTTGGAAACAGCTAGCAATTCCCCTACAGCCACCGAAGCTTTCACATTTCCTCCTTCTTCCTTTCTAATTCCTGGAGTTGTGGCCTTTGAAGCCAAGCCCTGATTTTTTGCCAATTCACTGCATTCACCTCCATGTTCTCCTCTGTCTGGCTCCAAATTGGGCTCCTCCATCCTTGCTCAGAGGAAGAAGAGGCCCCTTGGGAAAGAATAGGGGAATTTTTTATTGATATCACAAAATATCAAATAAACAGAACAATATTACTGCATACAGAAATTAAATCATAACAAATTCAATCAAAGTTTCCAAGTATTAATGCATACTGTAAACAAAAAAAAAAGAAAATCAAAATATACCAATACGCAGAGAAAAACAAAAAATGAAAAAGTATAATACAAAGGCATTTAAGACACTTATAAAAAACTATAATGTAAAAACCAAAAAAAATATTACTCCTCCAACCTACCAAAATCAATAGAGGGAGAGGAGAAAAGAAAAAAAACACAATTCCAGTTCATTCAGCAAAAGTGAGTAGAATTATACCCATTTTGGGGTTGTAAACTACAAACCATGACAAATTATACCCTCCAAAATGAAAACAAAAAAAATCAAACCCGTATAGAAATGTATCTGTACTCTAATGATATATTAAGCAGTCAAATACAGTAACTCTGAGACCATTCCCCCAAACCACCAAAGCGATGGTAAGAAAATTTAAAAAATGGACTACGTAATTTTCATGTCTCCCAGAAGTACCCAATTCCCCCCATAGGCTCCTGTAAAATTTTCTAACTTCTTAAAAGAAATCAGTTTTCCCATCCTACTCTGCCATAAGTAGGGAACAGTAGTCCAGATGACGAATTAACTAAGTAATCCTTTAGTAGCTATCTCCAAACAAAAAAAAAAGTGCAAAAACACATTTTGGCCAGGATATGTGAAATGACAACTGTACTGTTCATCAAGAGGTGTGGGAAAATGGCAATGGTAAAAATCCAGAGTGAAAATATCACAAATGCACGACGGTATGAGCGTGCATGCAATCTGCCAACACACGCTCGTAACATAGCCATGTTATGGAGTATCATCACCAAATTTTCAGTATAGGCATTTTAGGACCTCTGCTCATGAACTGTGTCACTGTCATTTTCATAATCTGGCCCAAACACTGATTTCCAACAGCAACTGCGCAATTGTGCGCCGGAAGTGCAGAAACACATTTTGGGCAGGATGTGGAAAATGACAACTGCACTGTTCACAAGGATGTTTACAAAAATGGCAATACTAAAAATTTGGCATTAAAATATTGTGAAGGCATGAAGTTATGATCCTGCGTAGCAACTGCACAACGCACGCTCGTAAAACAGGCATTTGTTGGATTTTTTCACCAAATTTGGAACATAGGCTTTTTGAGAGGCCACTTCATGAACACTGGCACTGTCATTTTGTTAATGGGTTCCAAAAGGTGATTTCACGCAGTGAATGCAAAATCACCTTTTGAGGCTGATTAACACCATGACAGTGATAGAATTCATGAGGAGGTGCCCCAAAAAAACCCATGTTGAAAATTTGGTGCCAAAATTTCAAGAAATGCCCGAGATATGCAGCAACATTGAAAAAACCCTATTCATTCCATTATACAGCTTACCGGCATTTCCTCAGTTCGCGGTCAGCTTTGAAGAATGCAGATGTGTTCCCGGTCCACCGAATATCATTGCGCCAGACTCCGGATGTAAGTATGGGATGAGGGTGTGGGGGTGTGTGGGAAGGCAGGGTGCGCAGTGGGTGGGTGCAGGTGGGGGGGCAGAAGACTATGAAAGACCCTTTTTTTTTTGAAAATTGTAAAGAATTTCAGTCACCAAAGTTTCATTTTAAAATAGTGACCACATCTGAAGTATGTAAATTAATAAGAAATTTAAACATAAACAAAGCTTGTGGCCCTGATAAAATAGAAAATAGATTATTAAAAGAAGCTGCCCAAGTGATATCCCCAGTACTAAGGGATCTCTTTAACTAGAGCCTAAAGGAGGGATTATATCCCGTACTATGGAAGAAGGCCAAAATAATTCCAATCTATAAGGGGGGGGGGGTTCATTGGACACTTCAAATTATCGCCCAATAGCATTATTGTCAACAATCTCCAAATTGTTGGAGCAGATTGTCCATGGGCAACTAATTACATATTTGGAGAAATACCAACAAATTACCCCTTTTCAGTCAGGCTTCAGACAGGGTAGGTCCACAGCCACTGCACTCACCGATTTTTTAGACTTAGTTGCCACCCATCTGGCGGAGGGGAGATCGGTGGGTGCAGTATATGTGGACCTATCAAAAGCATTTGATCTAGTAAATCACCATGTCTTGATCGAGAAATTGAGATGCCTGGGAGTGGATGATGAACCATGTGGTTGGTTTACATCATATGTAGAAGATAGAACCCAGTTTGTAACAGTAAATGGATACAGCTCTAGTTTGGGTATGGTCACTAGGGGGGTACCCCAGGGGTCGATCCTGGGTCCCCTCCTGTTCTTAGTATACTTGAATAATTTACAGGGTTTTAAATAATTGATTAGCAGTTTTTTTCTTGGGATAATGCTAACTGTACAGAAAGTATTTATATGGGTTTTCTAGAAGTGTTACGTTTGTTAAACACAGTGATGCAAGTGCTATGCATTTTCACAATGTTTTAGCACTTTTATGAACAAAACGCTAATCAATTTTTGGAGTTAAATAAAACCCTGATTTACCTAGAGTAATTAAAAATTCACAAATTAGAGTGTATGCGGACGATACTGTCTTGATTCAGGGTTTTAAATAATTGATTAGCAGTTTTTTTCTTGGGATGATACTAACTGTACAGAAAGTATTTATATAGATTTTCTAGAAGTGCTGTGTTTGTTAAACACAGTGATGCAAAAGCTATACATTTTCTCAAAGTTTAGCACTTTTAAGAGCAAAACGCTAATCAATTTTTAGAGTTAAATAAAACCCTGTGATTGCATCTGGTAAAAATGTGGGTGAACTGGAACAAAAACTGCAGGGTGATTTCCTAAACATGCAAAAATATTTTACACATTTTGGTCTATTGATTAACAATAAAAAAAAAACAGACTATGTACTTCGGTTCAGAGAAGAAGGATAGTGCGGGCACAAACCTAACAATTAGGACATAGGACGGGAAAATATTAGAGCAAACCCAGCATTATAAATATTTGGGGGGCATAATTGACCAGGAATTGAACTTTGAACAACATGTGACTGAACTTGTAAAAAAAATCAACTCAAAACTAGGGGTTATGAGACGCATATCAAATTGTTTAACAAGGGAAATGCGACTGAGTATAGTAAACCAACTACTTCTCCCTGTGATTGATTACAGTTGCCATATTTATAGACACACCTCAAAAAAACAAGTACATAATCTGGATGTCTTATATAATAAATTAGCTAGATTTGTGTTAAAATGTGACTTTGGTACCCATCATTGTGATATGTATTCAAGGTTGGGATGGAACTCATTAGAACAGAGGGCAGAGGTTTCTTGGTTAACACAAATAAAAGGTTTACATAAGAATAATTTACAAAATCACCTACTGTACAATTTAAAAAAAACGGAACATGGATTAAATTTACGAAATTCTGGAGCGAGAGTATATCTCATACCAAAAATTAAAAACAGATATAGTACAATGACTTTTCAGTATAAAGTTTCAAAGAGTTGGAACAGGCTCCCCGGACACAAATCTGTCATTATCAGAATATAAGTCTGCAGTGAAACAAGATCTGCATTTTACATGTTGTGTAACAGGTGAAGTTTGATTGTTATGAATATATGATGATTGGATGCTTATATAAATGAAATGAATGTATGTACTTAGTTGTATGATAATGTATTTTTATGGTGTGTATTTGTGTATTGTGTATATTTAATTTGTACAAATACAGGGATGCATTGTAAATAGGGATTCTCGAATCCCTAATGGCATAATTTTCTGTATAAATAACATTTTACTACTACTACTACTTTTTTGTTACAGGGTAAAAAAAACACTAAGATCACAGGGCAGTTTTTCCTTTTCAGGGAACTTGGCATGCTTGGTTGGGCTCCCAGTGTGCCACCTAACTGTTTTGGGGGGCTTGATGCAGCCGACAGGGGATTGGGCACCCTTGTCGGCAGACAATGGGAGGGATTGCTGCAGCCGACGAGGGATTGGGCACCCTCATCGGCAGACAGTGGGGGGGGTAAACTTATGCCGATGGGGATTGGGCACCCCCATCAGCACTACGACGACAGTGGGGGAGGCAAGAGCCAAGGGGGTTGGGCACCCCCTCGGCATATAAGAAATATGGGGTGGATTTATGCTGACGAAGTGGGCTCCCCATCAGCACACAATGAAAGGGGGGAGGCAAGAACTGAGGGGGATTGGGCACCCCCCTCAGCATATCGGAAATGGGGGGGGCTGCTGTATGCCGACAGGGAGTGGGCCCCCCTGTCAGCAAATTTCAGCAGCCACAGAAGGCCGGCTGGGGGATTGGGCACCCCCAAAGTCAGCCGTTGGGTGGCTGCACGCCATGCTGCTAATGTGGCAGCATGCAGGATGGGTCCGCTGTGTCTGACCTTTCCTTAGATGTGCTCGCCACATTAACATGCATGGTGTGGTGCCGGCATGCAGGCTGATTGGGGAATGAGGGATGCACCTACTGATGCATGGCCTGCATTCGCCCAACAGTGGCCACACCTCCAAATCTGCACTCTCTCAAGATGTTGACTTGCATGCAAGAGCGGCAAGCCAACATAAAAATACCGGAACTAAAAAAGTATGAATCAAATAAATCCTCTTTTTCTTGGACATCTTCCAGACATTTCAATGAGTTACCTTGTCCATTCCTATTTTTAAGGCTCTACACCAATTATCTCCTGCCAAATCCTCACTCCCAAAATATATACCCAAAATTTTGCATGGGACTTTAGTGATCAGGATGTCTGCCACTCATAGTAATGGGATATCAAATCCCTGAGATTTCAAGGGGTTAAATGTGCCCCAATTACCACCCCTAAATTCTGAACTAATTCATATGCCACTTTAAGAGACAAAGCTAAAAGACATATATCATCCGCATAAGCAATTATTTTAATATTTTGTGCTACCTCAACCCCCAATCCAGTAATAAGTGGTAATCTTTGCAAAATTCTGAGTATAGGGTTACTATAGAACACATACAATTGGGGGCTTAATGGACACCCTTATTTAACCCCTTTCTGAATACTACACTATTTCCCTATATGCCCATTCTCATGAGGTCTAACAAAGGCCAATACATAACAGAACTGAACCCATTGAACAAATAAATCAGGAATTCAATAAGAACGTAAACATTGCCATAAGAAATAATGTGAAACACCATCAAATACTGTATCTTTGCCTGATCTAAACTAAAAACAAACCCTCCTTCGGGTTCAATTCTCCCATTATTCCTCCCTCCATCCATTATTTTCCTCAATAAACAAAATGTGTCCATAATACATCTCCCAGGTACCCCACAAAACTGTACAGGACTAATTAGCTTCTCCTTCACTGCAGCTAGGCTATTCCCCAATAGTGTTGCAAGTATTTTAAAATCAACATTCAGCAGGGTAACTGGACATCAATTATTAATGTCCAAAATTTGTCCTGACTTAAACAAAAAGATTAAGAGCCCTTCTTACATTTGCATAGGAAGACAAAAATCCCTTATCATATAATTATAGATCTCCAATAATTCAACCAGCATATGTTCCCACAATAACTTATACAATTCTCCTGAGAGGCCATCAGAACCTGGAGAAATATTCTTCTTTCAACTCTTAATAACCTTCTGCATCTCCATTATTGAAAAAGGAGCTATCAAATAATCTTTTTGAGATTCTGACACTTTCGGAGGATCAGCTGCTTGTAGCAAAAAAAGGGATAAAAGGGGGATTAACCAGTACCTCTCCAGATGTTTTTTCAATGTGTGTTTCTAAATACCTCATAACAGTAACATTATCAGTATGCAACACCCCCTGATCTGTAGTCAATCCAGCAAAACTTTTCCTCTCCCTCTGTTGCTGACTATCAGAAAACGGATTAGTTTGTTCCACCTTTCCCTGTGTCCCAAAGGATTTTTACTTCTGGAGAGATACCGATCTATTATATTGATACCGAGACATCTCTGCACGAATTTTGGCAATCTCCTGCTTCAAATGTTGATCCCAAGCAACCTGAATAGACAATAAGTTGTGAAGTTCTCTCCTAAGAGCCAAATACCTACGTTGAGCAGTCGTAGCCTGAGTCCTAGCTTTAAAGTGAAAAAATTGAATAACACATATTTTAAAATCTTCCCACCACCAACTAACCTCTCCCTCATATAGAAATATAGTAGAATGTTTATCGGCAATTATTAAACTCAATTCCTGTCATTCATCAGCATCTAACAATAAGGATGTATTCAAACTCCAATAGCCAGGCCCAGCTTCTCTAGGTGGGGGGATTTCAATGTGAATTCCTATCAACCTGTGATCTGACATTTCAATAGGAAAATTACTTGAAAGAAAAACCTCTACTGATGTTTTCAAAAAAATGAAATCAATCCTGGATGACAAAGCCCTCTAAAATATGTTGGACATGCTCTAGTTCGACCCTGAATATGTGCACCCTTAAGGCCTGCATTACTAATAATTCTGTTCAAGTACACTTTATCACTATATCGCTTACTGTCAGGGTGTCTCTGCTGGAAACTGACATTAAAATGCCCCCCTCCCCCCCAAAAAAGTGCGTCTGTTAGTATGCAAGAATGGTTGAATTTTAGACAGTAAATCTATATGCAGAGCCTTCATTTGAGGGCCATAGATATTCACCAAATGACAACAAAAAGAATCCAGCTCAACATCCAACAGTAATGCTCGACCAGGCTCAATATCAACTAACCTTTCCAATCAAACAGTGGAAGAAATAAAACCTATGCCCACCCCACAACAGAAATCTGATCCAATGGACCAATAAGAAGGTCCCCACACCCATTCCTTAGTAGCTGCCTGTATGTCTATATCATAATGCAACATTGTATCTTGTAAAAAAACAATATCATACTTTAAACGATTCAAAATAGAGAAGGTTGTAGTTCATCTCACAAAGCGATTTTATGTTGTTTACATTTAAACTAGCCAACCTGAGATGAACAGGCTCAGGGAGGATTTTTTTTCAATTTTACATTTGATCTAGTCCGTCTTTTAGATGATTCAGCAACAACACTATGTCCTGGATGGGCATCTTCTTCCCCTTGTGGAGGAGGAGGTACAAAGTCCTGTTCCATAGGCTGTTCCTCATCAACCCTATCCCCCCCATGATGTAAAGGTTGCAAGGGATTCTAAAGTGGAAATGGAGACAGTAACAGATGACCTGAAGGCATCACAAGGTCTGTTTCTGTAGAGAAAATAGGTGTCTTAGGAGCATACCACTCCCAGGAGCTGTTGCAAATCCACATCCAAAACACTTTCTTCTTGAGAAGGAATGATCTCATCAGCTGCTACCAGAAGGGGGGGATTACCAGGAACTACCTGAGGCCTACGAGGAGAAACAGTACAAGGTCCTTAGGGTATAGGCAATGGGTCAGCGACCCCCTTCAAAGGCTCTGGAATCTCTTGAACCACAGACCCTCTCTCTCTCCATGATGGATAGGGGATGATTACTGGCCAAAGGAGATCTAGCTGGCTGGAAAGGGATTACCCTAGATTGCCCCCATGAACTGCTACCTCTGCCTCTTCTACTAGCAGGCATACTAAAATCTATACAGGCCTCATTATTCTGAGCAAAGGAACATCTTACACTTGACAGCAAGACATCATGATCAGAGGCTTCATCCAAATTCCGGGCAGCCCAGGGGAGCAATCATGAAAAGTGTGTTCATCATCCCCTCAAACATTGCAAATGGGGGAAGCCGAACATTGATTTTCTGTATGGTCTAATAATCCACCGTGAAAACATCTGACTGTATCACAGTCCATATTCAAATGTGATAAGGGCCCAGAGCAGTAGCAGCTTTTCAGCTGCCCAGCATAAAAAAAAATTCCTCTGTCCTAACCTAAAAAAAAGAGCTCAGTAGATTTTGTATCCCCTGGTCAGTTTGATTCAACTGAATCTGGAAAGTCCATCCCCCAGTCCAGAAGCCATTATCATTCATTATAGGACTTGGATGGTCAAATATAGTACAGCATTTTTCTAGCCAGAAAATTATGTCCTTAACATCTACCCCTTCATTTCTGAATAATAAGGTGATTGTTTTAATGGTAGGTTTAGTAATCAGTATTGCTATAAATTCTTTTCATTTCACAGTATCTTTCACCCCATAATATAGTCTCCAAAATTTCTCCAGTAAAGCCATGGTGCAGAAACTAATGTCATACATATGATCTCAGGATGCGAGGATAAATGCATATACCTCTGATGGGGAAAACCCTATGGAATTCTTCAGAAGCCTTTTACCCACCCACAGTCTGTCTGGAGAAATAGGAGCCAAACCTTTATATTTAAGCCTAACTAAAAATCTATCACTGCTATATGAAATAAGCCCGCATAAGTCATAGGGAATCTGTTACCTGAACCCATGTCTAAGTCTTCAAACCTTTGGTCATTAGTACTTGCATTTCCCTGCCCCATACCTATAGTTCCCTGATCATCTCCTTCAACTTGTGCACCATCCATAGTAACCATCGGGTTTGAAACACTCGGTAGAGAATTACCAAGTGCCATTATATCCGGGTTGGACACCCTCAACACGGCATCTGACACAATTACTAGCCTCTCTCCCATGGTTTCCTCTAGCTCAACAGCATGGGAATCTAATATAAGTCCAGTAGGCACATTGGATATCTCACCAGCATCCTGTGTATCATGTGAAGACATCATTTGCTCAGTCACTAAATTAGGAGAACCAGTTATGGGAATTACAGGGTCAGGGAGCCACCGCCCATTTGTAAATATCCAACCCTCTCCATATAGCACCCCACCCAGAGTCCAATCTGAGAGAGTGCCACTAAAAGTAGTGCTGTTTGACATAGTATCAGTGCTAATTTTCTCCAGTAAACTTTCCAAAAACAGTCCCTGGTAATGACTCCAAACCCACACCCCCAGGCAAACGTTTACTTGTTTCTGTAGAGGACTTGCCACAGACCTCTTCCATTTTCTTTTTCTCTTCCTCCAACTTTGATTTACCTTTTAAAAACTCCTGTTCAGCTGCCGATAACAACATCAGTAATTGCTGCCCTTTTTTGTCCAATTCTGCTTGTGGCAATACCTCATCAGTCGTCATTTCATCCTCCGGAGCTACTTCAGAATCCAGTGCATCATCATGGGATTCCACGTTAGTTATTAATCCTGTGTTCTGTGCAGTCACTTCCACATGAACAGATCAGTTAGACTCCATCTCTCCAATAGCAGGTCCTACTCCATCCATGGCCAACCTCGGAATGAGGTCCTCCTGTCTTCCTACACAGCTTCAGTGCCCCCTACAGAAAGAGTAGGGGTGATTTTATTTACAATAGTGCATAAGAGAAACAATCATAAATTAGCAAATAACATAGTACATAGAAAGACAATCAAAGTACTAAAAAAAACCATAACAAAGAAAACAATAACAAAACTAAAACAGAAAAAAAAATTTCACATCCTGAGCAAACCAGCTTTTTTAAAACTATTTATACTTGACTATGTGAGAAAAACCCTTCCACCACATCTTAACTTTCTCTACATTATAAAGCTGTATATCTTTCAAATATAAGTTTTGTAATTCATTCATTCATTACATATAAGCAAGACCCCTCATACAGTATGCAGCTTTCTTTTGACAAATTACCCATTGGCATCTCACCTACCTTAGACAAAATCACAAACTTGCAAAAAATACCAATAGTGTTCTAAAATCATAAACTCTAAGACTTGAAGGGAATATACCAATCACCAATATATCATAAGTCAGTTTCGATAACCATTTCAACTTCCATTTTTTTGCCGCATAGGGCCATAAATGGTTTGAGTAAAAACCAAAAAGAAAAAATGTTCCATTGTTTTTTACTGGTTTATGCGATCTATATAAGAACAATTTCTCTCCTCCTTTGCCTTATATTTTGCAGTCCCTCTTATATTCAACTGGCCATACATAATAAGCCATTGAACTTCCCACGTATGAGGTGGCAGTCTAGGATTATTTAATTGTTCCAAAATCCTACTATTCAAGCTGTAGGACAGTTCTTAAAACTAGAGATTGTAGGACAAACATGGGAGAAAATAGAACTATAAAGTTTTTTTGAAGAGTTCATGCATATTTAGCCTTTAGTAACTTACCAATTATATAACTTCTGAGCAGCTGGCCTAAAATAGGGTGGAATATGAATATGTGGGTTCATTTTGGGTGCACAATTAAGCCAGGCTGTCAAATAATGCCCTAGTGTGTTCCTAAACCAAAGACCATCATCACTTACTGTCTCTGCTAAACTTAGCTTTATTGTATATGAAAAAAAAGAACATGACAAAACACTACAGGGTCGATCATTCCTAGACCTGCTTTATCTTGCGCTAGATATGTATAGTATCTTTTAACTGGGCTTAATCTATTACCCCATAACATTTGAAAACAATTACTATAAAGTTTAGTTTCATATTGAAATGGTAAAGAGAAAATGAAGGCTAGGTACTTTTAGCATGGCATAATGAACTGTTTAAGAATGAGAATTCTTTTTTGTTTCATAAATCTGAACTGTTTTCATCAAACTATTTTCGATTCTACCTTTTTTTAATACTTTATCCCAGTTAACATCTGGGAGATTTTGGGGCCCGAACTGAATACCTAGAATAGTAAGGGGTTCCTCTGATATTTTTATATTATAATAAAAGGGGGAGTGGAAATTACTTCCCATCAGTAAACCTCTAGATTTAGGAATATTTAGTTTAGCATTGGAAAGTACAGAGAAAGACTGGAATTCTTCAAATAATTCTATTTGCTCATTGTTTTAAAAAATAAACAAACATCATCAGCATATGCCTGTACGATCAAATGATGATTAGTCAGTGGCACTTTAAAACCTTCACATTTGGGAGATATGATTAATGCTCTTATTAGGGGTTCCAAAGAAAAAATATACAGCAGAGGACTTAGTGGGCAACCTTGACGCACCCCTGTTTTGATAACAATCTCTTTAGATATTGTACCCTTTATTACTGAATACACTTTTGGAGAGTCATATAAAGATTTTATAATCTTAATTACTGAACTAGGAATCCCAAAAGATTCTAGAGTTGTAAATAAAAACAAGTGATTTTAGAATCACCCCAAGCGGTAAAATGGGTGGCATAAGAATTCTGGGATTCAATTGACTCTATCATGGGAACAGAAACTGTTTTTAGGTTCCTACTGGACCTTCTCAGAGGTAAGGGAGACTGAGAGACATGGTCAAAACCTGCTGCTGCCTTATCTTCTGAGTCTTTATAACAAACAGGCTCAAACTGTTCTGTGTCTTGTTCTAGTTTTTCAACTATGATAGTTTTAGTTTGTGCCTTGGGGGGCAAGGAGGAGGAACTGAGGCAACCACTGATTTAATTTCTAATTGTCTTGTGGGGGGGTCTCCATTTCCATAATTCTAGTTTCAGCCTTTTTCTCCATAGCCTCTTGGGCCTGTTGTATTATCAGGTCAGGGCTCCCACAAGAGGCCTTATTTTTTGCTGCCCAAGGCCACTCCTTAAAGGCATGTTCATAATCCTCACACAGGTCACATTTCATATGGTTAGCACACTACATAGTCACATGCCCCACCTCCCCACAATTATCACATCTAGGTTGATCACAAGTACTGGAAAGATATGTTTTTGACCCACACTTGTAACAAGCTCTGGGCTGACCGCTATAGAAACAAACCCCTCTATCCCTTCCCAATAGGAAAGCATTGGGGATATGCTCTATCCCTGTATCTGTTTGTCTTAGCTTAACTTTATACCTCCACCCTCCCATCCAGAATTGTTCTGAATCTAAAAATGGTTCCAGGTCACTTTGAATATCGCATTTTTGAGGAAACCAGTATGTCATATCCTCAACATGGACACCCTCATTCCTAAACATCACCGTAACATTTTTAATTAATGGTTTAGTTAAGGGAATTACTAAGAAGCAACCTCTGGATCAGAAATGTTCTGTGAAGAGTGACACACTGCTGGGCCTTGACCCAGTGTTTCCACTAAGTTACAGTCAGATACTCCTGCCAAGGTTTCCTTCACCATGCTCCCCTCAGTTTGAACACATATAGCACAACCAGGTTTCCACTCTGGGAATTAGGCTATAAGTTTATCAAGGAATCCCACACTGAGTCAGGAGTCCAAACTCCTGTGGATGATTTTTCCTAGCCTGCTGCCAAAAGGGCTTTCTGAGGTGACCAGTCTTTATTGTGCTCTTGCGAGTCTGAAACTTGAATTTCTTTTATGTCTGATACTAAAATGTTTTCCTTGGGGATTGACTTTTCTATAGCCACAGGTTTAGGGTTAGTTTTCACTGTGTCCATTTGTGGGGTTATTGGACGATAACAACTGAATTCCATCACTCCCTCTTGCTTATTAGCCTCCGTTTGGTATTTTATTTGAGTTTGCAAACCTGCGACTGCTTCCTCCATAACAGTAAGTTGAAAAAAAAAACTGCTTCTCTTGACAAGTGCACTGACTTCGGTAGGCTTTGGAAGTGAAATTTGGGATCAGAGTCAGATTTAGGTAGCGCTAGAGGGGAGGCTTCTGCATTGACCAGATGGAAAGAAGTATTTAACTTGTCAGTTGGCTTTAGGCACTCTTTAGCTTTAGAGATTTCACTGCCAGCCATAACAGAGTCCTTTGACAAAGTAGAAAAAACAGAGTCAGACATCGACTCACCCACAGTCGGGAGTGGATTTTTGGCAGTTACTTCCGCATTCTTGCTGTCAGGTTGAACACTCTGCTTGTCAGGGGAGTCAGTTGCTAGCTGCATTAACTTTGTGTAGTAAGAATATCTTGACGTACTCTCGGTGCTTAAAGGATCCTCCACGTGCACAGCCTTAAAGGAACTCACTTTATTTTCCTCTGTATTTGCCGTTGACTCAAAGCAAGAAAATGTTTCCGGTGTTGTCACTGCTTCATGGACTATCTCCTCTCCCTCCATATCCTGCATCTCTTGTAAGAAGTCAGACTTTTGATTCTCAGGTAGCAGAGATGCCTTCCCTCCTGCTACATGAATGTCCTTCTCCTCCAGCGTCTCTCTTACAATAGCCATCTCACAGCCAGATGGCCCATCCAACTGCAGGAGAGCAGGGGAATTTCCCCAGTGCCATGGCCAAATTTCCCCCCATTCACTAAAAATACTACCATCAGCTTAATCTGGTTCAAGTTCAGTTGGCATTCATCTGTATCCTCCTTCCCAAGGTCGTGCCTGAAAATAGACAGTCTGTCTAGTGCGCTTACCCAGTCAACAAAAACTAAATAAAAAAAATGTAAAAAAATTTAATAAAATAAATGGCAGGCATCCTCAAGATGGCGATGGAGTAAAACATTTCACATTTGATTCCCATAACATACATTTCATTTGTCAGTAATGGACGCAGGTCTTATGAAGTTTAAATCTACTGGCAAATTTAAGGTGAAAGGCATAAAATCACTTTCGTGGATAATTTCGTGAATTTTTATTTTAACCAAGAGAGACACACCAAGCTGAAAGAAAGTTAAAGGTGTGACCTGGGAGCACAAGGAAGTTAAGTGACTTGCTCAGGGTCACGTAGTATGCAAGTGGGGGTTGTGGGACTTAAACCCAGGTCTCCACGTTTGCAGCTTGGAGCCTTATACCACTGCACTATACTGCCTCCTAATTTCAAACTTTACCTTTTGTAACTTTGCATTATGATTTCACATTAACTCCAGTTTTGGGAGTACAAAAGGTGAAATTCTGTGAAAATTAAGCTTCTGGTAAACTTGTCTTACAGTCACATGGAATAAATTGTACAAGTCATTTGGCACATCTTTATAAACTGGCTGTGCATTACAGACATTTTTGCATTGCTAGTCAGAGAGGGGGAGAAGGAGGCTGCCTACTAGTAGTAATGGAGAACCAATTAATTGCTTAAAAGAGCTAGTTTCCAGCAATTTCTTTACTGCTTGTTCTGTCTTGTTTTATTACTTTAGTTAGGGAGCACTTTTATTATATATTTATTTGAAATATTTTTGTGACTTATTTGGTAGATTTTTTCCTTTTTTTTATTGAATATTTTCTCTTTTCTGCACCAGGTGCATGAGGTGGGGTAATATTTATTTATTTAAAACTGGTGACCCGGAAAGACACACTGAGTCGAGGCTCATTTCCAGGTACAACCCGGGCACAAAGGTGTAAACAGAAGTCATGCAGAGAAAAAGTACAACAGTTCATTGTTACAGACAGTATGTACAACAATTCTTGGTTACAGACAGTAAGGACAACATCTAGAGCTTACAATAAAAACTTTTAACTTCACAAATTTGGACTGTTATGTACGGTATGGGCTGCACGCCCATTGGCTCTAGCTCTGCATCAATGGGCGTGCAGCCCTACTGGACAGTCAGTCAGTGGGCGGCGGGGCAGCAGGCAGGTGAGATGCTGCTGTCCGCCGGCTGCCAGGGGAGCGGGGTGTGGGGCTTGGTGGGTGGGTGGGATGGGGGACACTAGACACCAGGGAGATGTTTGGGGGTTGTCACTGGACATTCTGCCCGTGATCAGGTAATTACGGTCCACTGGACCACCAGGGAGATATTCAGGTTGGGGGTCTTTTTACATTCTGCCAGCGATCGGGCACTGGGGGATTGTTTCACGTTCTGCCTACGATCGGGCATTGGGAGATGTTTGGCGGGGGTTGTCATTATACATTCTGCCCGTGATCGGGCACAGGGGTTGTCAGTATACATTCTGCCACGATCGGGCACTGGGGGTTGTCAGTATACATTCTGCCCTTGATCGGGCATTAGGGAGATGTTTGGGCGGGGTTCTTTTCACGTTCTGCCCGCAATCGGGCTGGTGGGGGGGCACAGGGACTGAGTTGGGGGCCAGCCACGGGTGGCAGCTGCTGTGTTGCACCCTGCAATACAGCAACTCACCTGTGGGTGGCCCTCAACTTGATCCTTTTTGGGGCTCAAAGTTGTGCAGGCACAGGTTGGGGGTTGCGCCTGCACAACTCTGCACAACCTGACTGAATATCAGGTTGTGCAGTTTATGCATGGTTCCTCCCCCTCCTGTTGAGCATGCATTCATTTGCATTGCGCTGTTGCTCAACCTGTTTTCAGTGGCGCAACTGCCTCCTGCTGAATATCGCAGAATGGCGCAATGTAGGACTTGCGCATGTGCAACCCTGTTGCGCATGCGCAACCCTTTTGAATATCTGGGCCAATGTCTATTTTATCAGTATATACAATAATAAGTAATAAATACATGGTTTAAAGTAAAAGTACGCATTTTATAAAATTGCTAATCAATATCGACTGATTGCTAATCATTTTTCATTTTGATTAGCAAAGGCCACTTATCAACTCTCTGACACTAATTTATGACTTGAACAAAGTATTTTTGCACATTTGGACACTGAGATTTGCACTTGCATAATGATTTTTTTTCAGGTGGATACACTATATACAGATGGCCGACTGTTTGTTGAAACTCCTTAATTTGCAGAATGAGTGCAGCATTTCTGCTTTTCCATTATTTCAAAGGTCATCAACCACAGCTGCACTATGACCATTTAGGCCCTGTACACATTAGATCTGAAGTTTAAAAAACATTTTAAAAACATTTTTAAACTCACCACAGTACCCCGTCCAGATCAGTCTTCAACTGAGTTTTAACTAGGTTATATCACAGCCGACTCCCGTCTGCATCTGCCTCCAGTAATGTTTTTTAAAACAGGTTCTCCAACACCCTTAACATGCTTCCTGGAGGTGCAATATGCAGATGGCCATCCACACTATAGGGTAACATGCTTTCTCTCATAAAAGCAATTTTAAAAACAGACTTGAGACTAGCTTGCAGCAGGATTTAAGCACGGTTTCCTAACACGCTTTGAAAATGTGCTTAAATGTGGACGGGCACCGTGTTTGCGCTAGTTAAAACATTTTAAGCACCTTAAAACATTTTAACTAGCCTGATGTGTACAGGGCCTAAGTGAGCGTAAGCTCCTCTTTCTGTTTTAGTCTTTTCTTTAAACTTTCTTACCTGTCTGTTTCTTAAAATAACAACAACAGCAACAAAAATAGAATGGTTACAAATGCAAACATTTTGAATCTATCCTTACTTTTCACTCCATTGTTTCTTGTCTGCATTTCTGTACTCTTTCACTACTATCTTAAAAATAATTTTATTTCCTTCCAGATTTTCTATAATGATGCTCACGTATGTCATATCTTTTCTTTCTCTTTATTTCTGTCTCTTTCCTGAATGTTTCTCAACTAACAGAATAAATACATTAGGCAGCTATAGAGTACTAATAGTGTCATGTGGTACTGCACTGTGTCACTGCCCCCAATGCTGTTGTAATGCACTTCATGTTAATTGTGCATTTATTTATTTTTTGATAACCGGGTAGGTACACTAGACATGAAAGTGACTATTTTCAGGCATGACCCGGGAGGTCAACAAGACAGTGAGATACAGTTACAGTGAATACAATGACAGGGTATATGCAATCATCACAAACAGAAAGTGAGAACAAAGATTAAGACAAATATTGGCACAAGGCACGCAATGGTGTAAATTATACAAATAGAGATAAGTGCCCATGTGTAGAACTATCATAATAATATCACAAATATAAGGTACAGAAAATGAGAAAAAACATATCGTAGCAGGGTAACATAACAGCCTCCTGCAACTGAAAGGATATTATTGGTAGGAGGCAGGGAGAGAGGTAATAGTGGGATAGGTTAAAGGGAAGTTGAAAGTAGGCAGGGTGCCAGCACATAACATAGAGGGGATACCCAGGGCAGTCATGGCATCAGGAATCAAGATCTAAGGAGGGTTGAAGCAGGTACATTGAGTACAAGCTGTAAGGAGGGAGATGTGCCTCTTCTTAAAGGTGGTATGATTAGGGGCAAGGCATACATCTAGGGGCAGCGAGTTCCAGTAGGAGGGACCTACGTGCGAGAAGCCTGATTTCCCTTTGGTAGTTTTACATCTAGGAATGCTCGTCAAGGAAAGGCCAGTAGATTGGAGACCGTAGGAGACATGCTGCATGTTCAGCAGGGAGGCAAGGTAGGTAGGCATACTTGATCACAGTACACTGTCCAGAAGGTTCCCAAGAGAGAGGCGGCAGTGAGCAATGGGGGATAGCCAATTTAGGTCACAGTACAGCAAGCAGTGATGTTTTAGTCTAGAAAATGCAGAGGCGTAACGGCATATGTTGTTATAAGTAGTATCCTACTTATGAAGAGTTGCCTTAGAGGCATTTGTATAGATTGCAGACCCATAAGAAAGTGATGGAAGCAGGATTCCTCTGGCAATGACAGTCCTAGCAGTGGGGGTAAGAGTATAGCTCATTTTGTAGGCTAAGCCCAGTTTGGCATTTACTGCCTTACAGGTGGCGGTAATATGAGTGTCATAGGTGAGAGATTCATTAAGTGAGACACCTAGATATTTGAAAGAGATTACTGTCTCTAATGGATAGCCATCAGCCCAGTTGACCTGGAAAGATTCATGGCACTGTTTTAGTTTGATAGGGGATCCAAAGAGCATAGCCTTGGTCTTTCCAAGGTTGAGAATGAGCTTGTTATTGGAGATCCAGGATTGAATATTTTGTAGGTCCATAGAGAGCTTAAGATTAATGGAGTGGACATCATCTGAGCTAGTGTAGAGGACAAGGTCATCTGCATATAGCAATGATGAACAGGAGGATATAACTTGGCAATATTGTTAATAAAAAATGAGAAAAGGAGGGGTCCGAGGATAGAGCCCTGAGGTACACCAACATTTATGACTGCTTTTTCTGAGGTGGTAGAGTTATAATTCACTGTTTGAAACCTGTTTAATAGGTAGCTATGGAACCAGTTTATGACTCCGGACGAGAAGCCCAGGGAGTGGAGATTGGTGAGTAGAAGTGGGTGGTTAACAAGATCTAAAGCTTTCGTCAGATCGGTAAATACTGCACCGGTTTGATGACCCTGGTCCATGGCTTGAAAACCATAATTTGTCAGTTGTAATAGAGCAGTTTGAGTACTATGGCCTTTTCTGAAACCATGTTGGCTTGAGTGCAGAAGGTTGTATTTGGCAAGGTGTTCTGAGATCTGTGCTGAGATGAGCTTCTCAAGGATTTTATTTAATACTGCCAGTATTGCTATTGGTCTATAGTTGGCTATATCTTTTTTGTCTCCATTTTAAACACTGGCGTGACTTTAGCCAGTTCCATACCTCAGGCACTACGCCTTCCCTGAGGGACAAGTTGAATATAACGGACAGTGGTCCTGCAATGAAAGGTGCTGCGAGCTTTAGAAGTTTAGGTTCGAGGCAGTCAGATCCGACAGCGGTGCTGTCTGATATGGAGTTTAGATGTTTAAGGACATCATTGTATGATATAGCTTTAAAGTAGAAAGTGGGCATCTTGGGAGTATTTTCAGAGTATGGTGGCCCAGGCATTGAGTTATTGGAAGAGGAAGCAGTTGCATAGCTCGAGAGGTCAGAGAAATGAGAATTAAATGCATTGGCAATGGACACACTTAACATTAATTCTGTTCTCCCAGAATTTTTCTCAAGTACTCAAATATATTTGACTGGTTGCTACATGTTGCCACACAGTACTGCACAGTGTGTTATTGTCCCCAACACTATTCTTTAATGCACTTCAGTGGAAATTGTGTGAAAAGCACAATGTACATAAATTCTATTCTCCAAGATTTTTTGGCCATTGACAGAATAAATAGGTCAGGCTGCTACATGATGACGATGTGAATTTTTCTTATGATGCCCTAAAATTAGATGAGGGAAGTGGACACTAGTTCTTTTTCTGAGGAGAGAGTCCATAAAGCACTCGCTAACCTGAAAATGGACAAAGCTACGGGGCCAGATGGGGGGCATCCAAGGGTGTTGAGGGAGCCCAGAGAGGTACTACCTGCACTCCTGATGGACCTGTTTAACAGATCACTGGACACCAGGGCAGATTCCAGGGGACTGGAGAAGGGTAGATAAAGTCCCACTTCACAAAAGTGGTAGCAGGGAAGAGGCAGGTAATTATAGGCCTGTAAGTATGACATCAGTAGTGGGTAATTTAATGGAAACTCTATTAAAAGAAGAGTATGGAATATCTTGAATTCAGTGGGTTATAGGGACAGAGGCAGCATGGATTCACAGGTGGGAGGTCATGCCAAACATATCCGATAGATTTCTTTGACTGGATGACTAAGGACTTAGATCAGGGAAGAGCAGTGAACATGGCCTATTTAGATTTCAGCAAGAATTTTGACAGCGTTCCACATAGAAGACTGGTAAGTAACCTGGGCAGCTTGGGGGAGGGCAGCAAGGTAAGAAACTGGTTAAGGGATATAAGATAGAGGGTAGTGGTAAACAGAGTTTACTCCAAGGAATGGAGGGACCTGTAGGGTTCCCCAGGGATCAGTGCTGAGGCCAGTCCTCTTTTAATGTCTTTATAAGTGACATAACAGAGAACCTGGAAGGGAAGGTCTGCCTCTTAGTGAATGATACCAAGATCTGCAACAGGGTTGACACTCTGGAGGAGGGGTAGAAAGGATGGTCAAAGATCTGAAATATCTGGGAGTGGTCAATGGTATGGCAGCTGGGTTTTAATGCAAAAAGTGCAAGATAATGCACTTAGGTTACAGAAACCCATGGCAGAGTACAAAATGGATGGAATATTACTGAGAATAACCAAGCAGTAATGACATCTGTTTTAGATCCAGCCTGAACTTCACCATGCACGCAGTGAGTTCTGCTCATCCTTTGAGTGTGTGGCTGTGTGGGGGGATCCCAGAGTAGGTTGTAGGATTCTCCTTGTTTACCATATTCTGGGGCTAAGAAGAGACTTCCTGCAGGAGGTCACTGATGTCATCAGCAACGGAGTGTTGGAGTCCCCCCAGATGGTTAATTCTGGACTTCAGCACTTGGATCAATGACAAATCCTCACAATTTGGCCATGACCTCCTCCAGTTAATGTCATCACTGGGCATCACACAAGCAGTTGTTTCTGCAACCCATCACCATGGCCACACGCTGGACTTGTTTTTTTAACTGGGGCATGAGGTCATGTTCCTCAAGACTGATTGGGTAGTTTGGTCTGAGCATTGCATGGTGGAGTTCTCATTTGGGGCCCCCCCCGATTGTCCCTACCCTCTGCTGAGATGGTCAGCTATTGCCCTTTAAGGGGATTGTCCCCAGAGGGACTTTAGGCAGTAGTTGATTTATCTGGTGTGAGTGCTGTATGTGCAGTTGGCTCTAGTAAAGTGGTGTCTGCCTATAATAAGGCTTTCATCCGGGCACTCAATGCCATTGCACTGGTCTGTATATGACCCCAATCCTCTTCCTTGAGACCCCCATGGTTTGATGGGGCTGTCAAGGTGATGAAGATCAAGGGTCAGAAGTTGGAGCATTGCTGGAGGAGGATCCATTCCAAGGAGGACAAACTGGCCTTGTGTACCCACTACTGTGAGTACGAAGGGGAAATAAACCATAAAAAGGCAGAGTTCCTGTTCAGGGAGATTGCTAGAGAGAAGAACAGACCAACCAAGCTTTTTCAGACTACAGACAGATTATCTTATTTGTCTGCAGCTGAAAAGAGCATTTTCTACCACCGTGTGTGAGGAGTTTACTCAGTTCATCTCTGACAGGGTTTCCTCCATTTGGTTGGGGATCTCCCCAGCGAGGCAATTATTGCACCGCAGTGGTCAGTTTGGTAGGAACATGGGCACTCCAACTGTCTGGGATGAGTTTAGGCCAGTGGAGACAGCTGAGGTAATTGAAGTGATCTCGAAGCTTTGGCTCACTTTTTGTGAACTGGATCTGGCCCTGACTCATTTCCTAGTGAGATGTGTAGGGACAGTAAGTCTGATGTTCACTTTTGGAGGGTCTCTTTCCCAATGCCTTGAAAGAGGCATTGATGAGACCTCTCCTGAAAAAAACATCTCGACCTTGATGTCCTAGCGAACTATCAATCTATCTACAACCTCACATTTTTGGGGAAGGTTGTTGAGAAGATTGTGGCACTGCAGCTCGAGACACACCTCATGGCCTTTGACATCTGTGAGCCTTTCCAGTCTGGTTTAAGGTCTAGACATAGCACTGAAACAGCATTAGAGTGCAAAATTACCTCCTCAGGGCAAGAGATAGGGGGGAATGGTCAATTTTTATTCTCCATGATCTATCTTCAGCATTTGACACTGTGAATCACATTGTGCTTGTAGATCACCATAGAGAGTATTGTGGACTTACCAGTACCATCATCAACTGGTCTGAATACTATTTGTTGAGTAGGAAGCAATGGGTGGTGATGGGGAATTTCTCCTTCTCCCTGAAGCTTTTGCCATGTGGAGTTCCTCGAGTCTTGATCCTATTGCTGATATTATTTGTGGTGTACATGCTACCCCTGGGTGAGCTCATTAGGTGTTACAGTTTGGATTTTCACTGCTATGCAGATGATACCCAACTGTATTTGTCCTTTGCCCCTGGAACAAAGAGACACCATGGAAGTACTAAACAACTGCCTGGCTGAGATTCAGAACTGGATGTCTTCCAACTGGTTAAGACTGAATGCTGGCAAGAGGGAGGTTCTTAAGCCTGATTGTGGGCATGATGGGATTGCCTCTGGGGTGGTAACTGGATTGGTCTTGGGTACCACCCCATTAATGGCTTCATCTAGGGTGTGAAATCTGGGCATCTTCCTGGATGGCAGGTTGACACAGGAGGTCCAGGTGTCCTTGTTGTCTAGAGTGGCTTTTACAACTTAAGGAATGTCACCCAAATGAAAGTCCTAGTTCCACCCAAGGACTTGCCCACACTAGTACATGCCTTTGTAACATCCAGACTTGACTACTGCAATCCTCTCTTCTTCAGGGTCTGTGAGGGGACCCTCCATCAGCTGCAGCTGGTGAATAATGCATCAGCCAGGTTACTGATGGATCTGCCTAGATCAGGGCGTGTCATTCCAGTCCTGTGGGCTCTGAACTGGCTGTCTGTCAGGTGGAGGATCATTTTCAAGGGGGTTTTGCTCACCTATAAGGCCCAATATGGCTTGGGTTCTGGCTACCTGACTGATCTCCTTATACATGCCACCTTGATCCGTTACCTCTGCTTCTCCACCAGGGGCTGCCTTGTGCTTCTGAGGGCCAGATTAAAAACATCCAGTGACCGAGCTTTTGCAGTCACTGCTCCGGCCCTCGGGAACTTGTTCCCCAGCTCAGTTAGGGAGGCCCTGATAATGGAGGCCTTTAAGAGGGGTCTTCTTAAGACTCACCTTTTTCAGCAGGCCTTTCTGGACTAGCCAAAGCTGTTTTATATTTTAAGCTGCTTTATATTTTAATGTAATATTCATTAATTATTGATAGCATTTTATGTTAATTGTAAATATAACTCTATAGTCTGTGTTTGCATTTTATTGTATTTTCCCCTGTTTACTGATTGTGTAAGGTGCCCAGAGCCTCCAGAGTTGGGTGTCAAATAAATAAATATACCTCACTTTACCATACCTTACTCCTTTACAATCACCCCTGCATTCACTGTGATAGTTTCTTTGATGTTTTCAGATGACTTGACAAAAGAAGATGATAAGGGAGAGTGCCTGCCTGCACTGGCTTCCCTTTAGTGTTGAGTCCAGCATAACCAGGTGCATGGACATGAGGTGTGTGTTGACCACCAATGCTTCGGTGGCTCCCCTTTTTTCCATGGCTAACTCATGTGGACACAGCTGGTGGCAGATAACCACTGTTTTGCCAGCTAGGTTCGGTATGTAAAAATAATAAACTAGAGATTGTTTTAACCCTTGATTTTACATGGCAGTGGTACTGGGATAGTGGAGAGGTAGCAATGAGTGTATCTGAGGATGATGCTGCACGGTGACAGTGTGTGGTTCACACAGTGTGATTGGATCAATAGTCTTAACAGGAACAACAATTAAAACATTTGGGGATGGGCTTTCATAATTACATGAACTAATTTGGTGTGCACAGCAACACAGGTTCAGCAGCATGACCATTACCTTTTTTCTATTCAGGTTTCCATATGGGGGCCAAATCATCACCCTGTCCCCACCCAGGTCGATAACCTCCTGCTCCTAAGATCTGCCCTTCACCTGCTCACTTTCTCCATCCTCTCTTCCTATCTCATCATCCCAACCCAGGCTGATACCCTTCTCCTACATTGATCTGTCCTCCTCCTTACTTTCTCCACCCTCACTTCCATTCACGTTATCCTTGCATGGAACAGTCCAATCTCCCTCCTCAAAATCAGAGTCATGGTCAAGCTCAACACCTCCATTAGGAAATGGGAACCTATCATCCAGATCAGGCTCAGTGCCATCACCAGTAGTCATGGGGCTACAGCAATAACCTCCTTTACCACTGTTCCAGAGTCAAACATTTTACTGCTTTGTGGACTTATTCTCTTGTTGCTGGCTCCCCTGCCCAACACTCACCAGCATGGGTGCCACAGATGTGGCAAATGAACATTTGGCCACACTAATGTCACCCATCACTTCTGCCAACTTCTCCTTTGCTACTCAATGTTATTTGTCTCATATCTGCCACTCTAGTCTCCTGAGATGAAAATAAAGTTGCTGCAGAGAGAGCTTTTTTTAGGTGCAACTTCCTTTTGACCCACATAATCTACATGTTTCTTGGTCACATGTCCAGCAAATTTTCTTTTGATAGTGAAGCACTAATTTCCTGTCATTTCAGATAATTTGACTTTTAAACACTGCAGTAAAAGTAAGTATCTGCAGCAGAGATGATACAACATGTCACCAGAGCACTGTGATCTTAGTCACAATAGAACGGTGTACTCAGCTAATATAGCAGCTACAGTAAAAACAACACATTTTTTTTAACAAGATGGGGATTATCAAGACACAACAAGACAAGGGTAATTCTAAATAAAAAGTATTAAAGAAACACAGTCACTTCAATAACTAACTAAAAAGAATTTACAATCAATATAGTAACAGATTGGCAAACATAATTCACTTGCGCACACAAAACTGTACCACAGGAATAAATTAACAAATCACAAACAAAAATAAGCACTAAAAAAGACTGAGTAAAATAAATAAGTCTATTGCTCACATGCTCAAGCATGGGACAGGGCTCCTTTGCTTGCTAGCAAAAACAGATCCCCTTCCCCACACATCACTGCTGAATAGGAGGGACCGGGATGTGGGATAAGGAGAGAGAGTGATTTTGTAAATGAGGGAAGAGATAACATGTACTAGGTGGAGGACAAAGCAAATGGAAGGAAAGAGATGTTATGGGTACAGGTACAATCCAAAAAAAGGTAGAAAGCTTAGGACAGGAGTGGTGTACGTGCCACCAAACCAGGAGGAGGAATTAGACAGAGAACTGGGGTCTAAAATTACGGTGTTGGCCAGCACAGGAGAGGTGGTTGTTATGGGAGACTTCAATCTGCCTGTGGTAGATTGGAAGATCCTGGCTACTACCTGTACCAGGACTCAGGTGCTGCTGGAAGCATTCCAGAGTTGGTTCCTGACAAAATCTGTCCTGGCACCCAACAGAGATAGGCCCATAATTGACCTGACCCTGTCTAATGATGTGCATGTCCAAGAAGTAAAAGTGGAGGCACAGCTTGCAGAAAGCAACCACCACACTATGTAGTTCCACCTTGACATCAGCATTGAGAAGATTAAAACCAACACAATTGTTCTTGACTTCAGGAGGAAAGACTACAGTAGGATGGGAGAGATTCTGGGTGTGTGGGGGGGTGCACCTTGCTGGATCTAGAAGAAGATTGAGATGGACCAGAAATGGGCCCTAAATCAAAGATGGGATGCTGGCAGCCACTAACGTGTCTGTGTGCCAAACTTATCAGCAAAAAATCAAAAGCCAAAATGCCCAGCTGCTATGATAGGGAGGTAACCCAGGTGGTAAAGGATAAGAGGTCTGCCTTTCCGAAGTACAGACATACACAGAAAGAGGAAGACAGAGATGAGTACTGTACCAAGACAAGGGAGGCTGGCAGAGCAGTCTGGTTGGTCAAGGTCAAGAAACAGCTGCAAGTGGCAGAGGGGGTGAAAACAAGGAAGAAGACTTTCTTCCAGTATATCAGGGAGAAGAGGGATGTGAAAAATGGGACAGTCAGGTTGAGAAGTGAGTGGTGGTGGGCATAGGGTGGTGAAGAGAAAGCAGAATAACTTAAACATTTCTGTCCAGTCTTCACTAAGGAGAATGATGGTCCAGTGCCTCAAGGGAGGAAATGGGCAATGGGGTGGGTGGTGACATGGATGAGGGATTGAGATTGATAGAGTGAGTGAGGGTTTAAAGAGTTTAAAGGCCCTGAAGGTAGAAAAATCCCGGGAGTGTATGGCATATATCTAAAGGTGTTGAAGGAGTTGGCAGATGCAGGTGGGACCAAGTAGACTTGTTTAACATGTCACTAGAGTTGGGGAAAGTACCCCCTGCACTGCAGGATAGCACATATAGTGCCACTCTGCAAAAGCAGGCTGAGGGTCAACCCTGTTAACTACAGAGCAGTCAATCTGGCCTTGATAGTGAGGAAACTACTGTAACCATACTGAAGGAAAGACTGAGAAGCTTTCTGGAAGAAAATGGGATCCAGGAAGGAAGGTAGCATGAATCTGCATCATGGTGGCCTGGCAAGACTAGTCTGACTTATTTATTTGGCTGGGTAACCAGGACAGTAGACATGGCCAATGCAGTGGACATCCTGTATCTGGATTTCAATAAGGCCTTTAACTCTGTTCCCCATACATGATTAATCAGGAAGCTTGAGGACCTGAAGGTATAGGGAAACTAGTTATGTGGGCTAGAAACTGACTTCTGGACAGAAGTCAGAGGGTGGTGGTCAAGAGGTAGTTCCTGGAGGCTAGACTAAACACTAGTGGGGTCCCACAGAGCTCAATCCTTGGTCCAGTGCTGTTTAACATCTTCATCAGCGATACTGCAGATGGGGTAATAGGTTAAATATGCCAGCTAGTGGATGACATGAAGTTCTATAGGAGAGTAGATGTGGAGGAGGAAGACAAGACCTCAGGGACAACCTGGCTAAGTTAGAGAAATGATCAGGTATTTGGCAACTGGGATTCAACAATAAAAAGTGTAAGGTAATGGATTTGGTTGTTAAGAACCTGGAAACCATGTACTGGCTGGGTGGTGTGCAAGTTACAAGGTCAGAGGAAGAGAAGACTTGGCAGTGATAATCAAGAGTGCCCTGAAGCAATACACCCAATGTGAGAAAGGAGTACCCAAAATTACTCAGATGCTAGGATGCATAGGCAGGAGTATAATTAGTAGGACAGTGGAGGTCATTCTGCCACTGTACAGATCCCAAGTACTGCAATATCTAGAGTACAGTGTGCAGTATTGGTGCCCTTACTTGAAGAAGGACATCAGCCTACTGGAAATAGTCCACAAAGGGGCTACCAAAATAAGACAGAAACAGCAGGGCAGAACATACTAGGAAAGATTCAGGGATCTCAACATGTTCTCCATGGAGGATTGAAGGGAAAGGCTGACATGATCACAACCTCTTAAGCAAGGATAGGACATATATTCCACTGGGAAGAGTTTTGTATAAACAGTGAATACTACTGTAAAGATGAGCTACATCAAATAATAAAGGCAAACATAAATTTGGTTTACACATAGTAAAATATATAAGGAGTTATTTAAACTGCTAAAGTGGGGTTGGAGACAAAATAAAGAGCAGGAAAAAGTCAAAATAAAAACATTGACAAATACGATACATGATACAAATATAAAACAAAAAATATAAGTATTCAATTAATTAACGCACGTAATTTGCACAATAAAATTGATGAGTTGAGACATATATTAAATAACAAAATGGATGTGTGTGCTGTGTGTGAAACTTGGCTCACTAGTGATGATTGGGACACAGATATTATTGGGTATACTAAATTCATCAAGAGCAGGAAACAAAAAAAGGTGGAGGTATTGCTCCATATGTTAATGAATGTATAAAATCTGAAATTAAAAAGCTCCAGGATGATAACATAGAGGCACTTTGGGTAGACCTAAATTTGAACAACAGGAAAATAACTATTGCTTTAGTATACAGATCCCCTAATGTGGACTCCCATAGTGATTCAGCACTTTTCAGTGCTATAGAAAGTATGGAAGTGACAAATGATTATATTCTTATGGATGATTTTAATATGCCAAACATTAATTGGAATAAACTTGAAGCAAAAGAAGCCATGGAAAAAGTTTCTTGGAATTTACTTTACAGAATAATCTTGAGCAACTTGTCCTGGTACCTACTAGAGAATTTTATTTATTTGATCTCATCCTAACTAATATCAATGATATTGATACAAAACCAGAAGTGTTGCCACCTCTAATAGATAGTGATCATAACATAATACAAATTAAATTAAATATATTGGTTAAAGGAAGAAATAAGGAAATAACAAAGATCAGAGAGTTTAACAAAGCTGACTATGAAAGTATAAGAAACTGTAAGTAGTTGGAACTGGGCATTAGAATTAACAGAAACATCTAATTTGCAGGATCAATGGGATTTAATCAATTCCAAAATTATGCACTGCATTAACAAATGGGTACCATGGAGGATTAAATATGGTAATAATTCAAAAAGAATCCTGTTATGGTGGACAAATGAAATAAATAAAGCCATTAAAAATAAAAATAGGGCATACTGAAAATATAAGAAGTCCCAAAATACATTTCATTTGTTAAACTACAAAACTCTAATTTAAAAAACTAAACACTTCGTTAAACAAGCATTTGTCAATGCCAAATGTTGATTGTGTTGGTCTGTTCAGCTCGCTCACTGCCCCTCTGTCACTTGCTCGGTCTGTTTCTCCTGGTGCTGCAGGCTGCTCTTTTGTACTGGGTTCCTGCCTGCATTGGCAGCTTTTTCTGCCCACTAAGAAATCCGCAGCTGTCCTGACAGAGCTCCATTGAGGTGGCTCACTCCCCCTCTCTCACTCACTCATTCTGTTTCTCCTGGCACTGCAGGCTGACCTTTTGAACTGGGCTCCTGCCTTTGTTGGTGCCTTTTTCTGCCCACAAAGAAATCTGCAGCAGTCCCGATAAAGTTCCGTTGAGCTCTCTCACTCCCCTTCTCTCACTCACTCATTCCATTTCTGCAGGCACTGCAGGATGCCCTTTTCTACTGGGCTCCTGCCTGAGTTGCTGCTTTCTTCTGCCCACAAAGAAATTTGCAGCTGTTACAATAAAGCTCTGTTGAGCTTGCTCACTACCCCTCTCTCACTCACTCATTCTGTTTTTTCTGCCACTGCAGGCTGCCCTTTTGTACTGGGCCTCTGCATGCATTGCTGCTCTTTTCTGCCCACAAACATATCTGCAGCAGTCTCAACGCAGCTCCATTAAGCTCACTCATTCAATCTCCCTCACTCATTCTGTGTCTCCCACTGCTGCAGGCTGCCCTTTTGTATTGTGCTCCTGCCTGCATTGATGGCTTTTTCTGGCCACAAAGAAATCTGAAGCAGTCCCGACACATCTCCACTGAGTTCGCTCACTCCCCCTCTCTCACTCACTCATTCCGTTTCTGCCAGCACTGCAAGCTGGCCTTTTGTACTGGGCTCCTGCCTGCATTACCGCCTTTTTCTGCCCACAAAGAAATCCACAACAGTCACAACAGAGCTCTGTTGAGCTTGCTCACTACCGTTCTGTTACTCGCTCATTCTGTTTCTCTTGGCGCTGAAGGCTACGCTTTTGTACAGGGCTCCTGGCTGCATTGGCACCTTTGTCTGTCCACAAAAAAATCTGCAGCTGTCCCAACAGAGCTCCATTGAGGTCGCTCAGTCTCCCTCTCTCACACACTCATTCTGTTTATCCTGGCGCTGCTAGCTGCCCTTTCTATGGGGCTTCTGCCTGCATTGGCGCCTTTTTCTGCCACAAAGAAATCCGCAGCTGTCCTGATAGACTTCTGCTGAGCTCATTCGCTCATACTGTTTCTCCCACCGCTGCAGGCTGGCCTTTTGTACTGGGCCCCTGTCTGCATTGATGCCTTTTTCTGCCCACAAAGAAATCTGCAGCAGTCTTGACAGTGCTCCAGTGAGTTTGCTCACTCCCCCTCCCTCACTCGCTCTCTTGTTGTGTTGCTCCCAGTGTTGCAGGCTGCGCTTTTGTATTGGGCTCTTGTGTTGGGGCCTTTTTCTGCCCACAAACAAATCCGCAGCAGTCTTGATAGAGCTCAGTTGAGTTCAGTCACTCCTTCCTCTCACTCACTCTATCTTAATCTGTCCCAATCACTGATTTCCAACAGCGAATGTGCTATTCTCCGGCAGGAGTGCAAAAACATATTTTAGCCAGGATGTGAAAAATTGCAGCTGTACTGTTCATAAGGAGGTGAGAAAAAATGCCACTGTTGAAAATGTGGCATGAAAATATTATAAATTTGCGAAGTTACAAGGGTGCGTAGAAACAGTTCAACACACGCATGTAACACAGTCATGTTATGGAGTTTCGTCACCAAATTTTCAACATAGAGATTTTAGGACCTCTGCTTATGAACAGTGCCACTGTCATTTTCTTGATCTGTCCCAAACACTGATTTCCCACAGTGACTGCATTATTCTGCACTGGAAGTGCGAAAACACATTTCAGTCAGGATGTGAACAATGACAGCAGTACTGCTCATAAGGAGGTGTGAAAAAATACCACTGTTGAAAGTTTGGCGTGACAATATTACAAATCTGCAAAGTTACAAGGGTGCGTGGAAAGTACGCAATGCACATTTGTAACACAGTCATTTGATGGGCTATCATCACCAAATTTTAAACATAGGCATTTTAGGACATCTGCTCATGAACAGTTTCACTGTCATTTTCTTAATCTGTCCTGAACAGTGATTTCCCACAGCGACTGCGCTATTCTGTGCTGGAAGTGTGAAAACATATTTTGACCAGGATGGGAAAAATGACAGCTGTACTGTTCACAAGTAGGTGTGAGAAAATGGCAATGTTGAAAATCTGGAGTGAAAATATCACAAATTCACGAAGTTACGAGCATGTGTGGAAAATGCTCAACGCATGCTCATAACACAGTCATTTTATGGAGTATCATCACCAAATTTTCAATATAGGCATTTTAAGACCTCTACTCATGAATAGTGTCACTGTCATTTTCTTAATCTGTTCCGAACACTAATTTCCCACAGTGACCGTGCTATTCTGCACCAGAAGTGCGAAAACACATTTCGGCCAGGATGTGAACAATGACATCTGTACTGTTCACAAGGAGGTGTGAAAAAATGCTAATGTTGAAAATCTGGCATGAAAATATTGCAAATTCGTGAAGTTATGAGCTTGCATAGCAACTGCACAATGCACGCTCTTGAAACAGTCATTTTTTTGATTTTTTCCACCAAATTTGCAACATAGGCTTTTTGAGAGCCCACCTCATGAGCACTGGCACTGTCATTTTATTAATCAGCCCCAAAAGGTGATTCCACTCAGTTATCATGAAATCACCTTTCAGGACCAATTAACACCATGACAATTCCAGAATTCATGAGTAGGGGTCCCAAAAATTCCATATTGAAAATTTCATGCCAAAATTCCAAAAAAATGACTGAGGTATTCATTAAAGTTGGAAAAACCCCATTTATTCCATTATACAGCTTGCTGGCATTTCCTCAGTTTGCAGTTTGCTTTGAAGAGTGCAGGCGTGTTCCCGGTCTACCGAAGATCATCGCGCCTGGCTCCAGAAGAAAGTATGGGGTGAGGGGAGTGTGGGGAGGCAGGGCGCACAGTGGGTGGGTGCAGGTTGTGGGAGGGGAGCAGGGAGACCACTGAGGGACAGTTTCCTTTTTTACAGGTTAAAAAAAAAGAAGACATCGTGGGACTATTTTTTATTTTACAAGGGAATGTGGCATGCTTGGGGTGGGCTTGCAACGTGCCACCGGAGTCTTTCTTTTGGGGGGCAAGCTGTAGCCAATGGGGGTTTGGGCACCCCTGTCAGCACACAACAAAGGTGGTGGTGGTGACATTATGCCGACGGGGATTGGGCACCCTGTCAGCAGATAATATAAGCGGAGTGGGGTTTACATAATGCCGACGGGGAATGGGCTCCCCCTTCAGCAATATAAACATTGGAACACTGAAGCCGACAGGGATTGGGGCCCCTTTCGGCAAATAAACATGGTGGGGGGTGAATATTGTTTGTGAAGACAATGACAAACCACCTCCATGTTCACAAAGAATATCAGTGTGTCAAGATCCCGCCCTGCAATGACGGGTTGCTCCCTCATTGCAGCGAATGGCTTACGCTGTAATGACGAGGTGGCCCCTTATTGCAGTGGCTAAATTTTTACAAGTTGGTGGCACGCTGGCTGAACTAGTGTCAGCAGCAGTATGCCATGGCATTAAGGGATGCTGGACAAGCCTTTAAAGGCTATGGGAGCATTGGCCACCACAGTGCCACGTCTCCACAACCTGCTTGTGGAGAAAGCTGCCGCAGTATGTTTCTTGCGCATGCACATAATCAATATTAAAAAGAAAGCAGGAATTAAAACTTCATTTAGCAACTGATTCCAAATATAAAAATAATAAAAAAGTTTTTTACAACTATAGTGGCTCATTAAGGGGAAGCCAAAATACTGTAGGACTATTACAAATACAGGAATCAGTAGTGGCCAATGATTTGGATATGGCTTATGAGTTAAACACCCATTTTTGGAGTGTTTTTGCTCCTAAAGAATACATTGGATTTAATCAATTAGATAATGAAGAAATAATGAAAACCATCATTGTTAAGGAAGTAGAGGATAATATAAGGAGCTTGGAGGAAGAATCAGCAGCAGGTCCAGATGGTATAGCCCCAACATTTTTAAAGAAATTGGTAAAAGAAATAGCAGGTCCCCTAACTGAGCTATATAACACATCAATAAATAGTGGGAACACACTAAAGGAGTGAAGGTGTGCTAATATTGTTCCAATACATAAGAAAGTAGCAAACAACTAGTTGAAAATTATAGGCCCATTAGTTTGACCTCTGTGATTGGTAAAATGCTGGAGAGAATAATACAAAAGAGAATGATTGAGCATATGCATAAAGCTGGAATATATGATATCTCACAACATGGTTTTACACCTGGAAGATCATGCTTAACCAATCTGATCAGCTTGTTCGAGACGATTAGTGAAGCTTTTGATGGAGGTTTGCCAGTGGATGTAATCTTTTTAGATTATGCTAAGGCATTTGATACAGTGTCACATAAAATCTTGTTAAAAAACCGGTGTAAACTAAAATTTAATGGTAGTATTGTTAGGAGGATAAGATCATGGTTAAATGAAAGAGTACAACGTGTAGTGGCACATGGAAAAGAATCTGATTGGGGTCCTGTGACCAGTGGAGTCCCACAGGGCTCTGTCCTGGGTCCATTGTTATTTAATGTTCTCATATCTACAATGAGTGTGATTGATGGTGTCTGGATAGGGAAGTATGCAGATGATTGCAAAACTGCAAGTATAGCCACTAACTCAGACTCAGTATCTAAATTTCAGAAATGTATAGATAATATTTATAACTGGGCAGATGAGAACAAAATGACATTTAATGAGCTAAAGTGTAAGGTGATGCACTTTTGAACTAATAATCGGAGGGCAAACTACAATAAGAAGGAAAAATAATTCAATCGATGACAGAGGAAAGAGACCTGGGTATCACCATCACCAGTGATTTAAAATGCAATGCCCATACAAAAAGAACAGTTAAGTAAGTAATAATACCTGACAGGGTGGGCGTTATTGGGATATAACGGACCGCCCAGGGGCGTAATGAGGCCTGACGCCACAGGCGGAGGGCCTTATAGCCCCTGGAAGGTCCGTTATACCCTATAACGCCCACCCTGGAGCATATTATTACACTTAGATAATGGGATTTGTTTAGTAGTTTTTTATAAAATAATGATTTGATTTTAAAAAAGTCCAAAATGTTAGTAAAAATGCAGAGAAATGCCTATTTATGTAAAATAGTGAATTTAGTACCACTAGAGGGCGCTTAATCCCTGTTTATATGTTTGTATTATGTGCCTAGATATGGTTTCGTTTGCAAGACGGCATGTGGAGCGAGAAGCTGAGGTGTAGAGCGGGATTGGCAGCATGTTCTGTGACACAGCATTCAGTGATACGGAAGTAAGGCGATGAGCCGTGCAGAGTGAAAGAAAGAGGTAGTTTTTGTTTAAAAGTGGAAACGGAGAACTGGGAGTTTCATTTGACTTGTTGGCAGTGAGCGATTAGCGGTGTTTGGTAGCAGCAGTTTCGAGGGGGTGCGAGGTTTTGGGCCTTGTCAGTACTGAAATGAGGAGCAGCTTAGGAGGGGGAAACCAGCAAGAAAAATAATTGCTTTTTACTTCTTTGCAGTATGTTAATATTGAGTAGTTTGCAGATTGGCTATGTGTGTGTGTGGGTGTTCATAGCAAACAATACCAGCTATCGGTGCGTAGGGACAGGGATATCAGGAGGTGAAGAGTACTGCAGGGGGAACTTGTTATTCAGTGGGCCGTTGTTAAGAAATAACGGCCCGGGTGGCAGGCTGTTTCAGCCAATCAGGATGCCAGTTTCAGTTTAGGCATTATCTAAAAAACGTTATTCTATTTTAGGATGTATACATTGGCATATAGAAAGTAGAAAGGCAGAGGTCTAGATGCCGCTGTATACAAGTTTGGTGAGGCCACACATGGAGTACTGTACCCCTTTCTGTGTGCCTACTATTGTAAGATGATTAAGGATGATGGAGAAAGTCCAAAGAAGAGCAACTAAGAAAGTAAAACAGCTCAAACATTTCCCATATGAGCATAGATTAAAATCATTAAACTTATATTCACATGAGTACAGGCAATTAAGGGGTGATTATATATATACGTATACAATGCCTTACACAATAGTGACACACCTGATGTTATATGTTTAGAAAAACAGGTTGGTGAAAATAAAACAAGATCGCATAATGATAAAATCAAATGCCCAGTAAACAGAACTCAACAAAGGCAGAGATTTTCTACACAGAGGGTACCACCTATATGGAATTCATTACCAAAAAAATGTAGTTAATAGCGATATGGTGTGTAGTTTTAAAACTTCATTAGATGATTACATGAAGGATATGCAGTATAAGTACCACCATTAAGTTGGTGGCAAGTTCATTATGGGCCTTGGTCTTCTGAACTTGTAGAATAACTGTGAAACTATGAAACCTTCAAATACCTCAAGGACTTCAACAAGGTGAGTTCTGAGGGTCTCTTCAGACTTAGTGGGAAGAGACCCACTAGGGGCCCTTCCTCAACCCAGTGGGGAGAACTTCAGGAGAGACATGATGAGTCATTCTGTCACAAAGAGGGTGGTGGCTAAGTGGAATAAGTTGCTGGAGGAAACAGTCTCCCTAAAGACAGTGGACAGCTTTAAGAGAGGTTGGGTCAGAGCAGAGGGGAACATTCCATGTATAAGAGTGGGGGAGGGAGGACATCAGTAGGGAGGGAGAAGAAGATACAAAGGAGGGGATCGGATCTATCAGTAGACACTGAGGGGTCTGTAAACTTGAGCAGACGTGATAGACCAAAAGGCCTTTTTCTGCTGTTTCAATTGTATGTTCATATGCATGTTCATACTGTATGTTTCAAGACACAAAAAAACCTACTTTACATAAATCTTCAAAATTACAAACTACAGAAATCTAGTTACAGAAGGTGCTCTAGATATTTTTATTACTGATTTGGTTATATATACTTCATGTTACAAGCACTTTTAAAGGTTTTTTTGCTTAGACAATCAGGGACAGACTTTTCTCCATCTCTCTCTTCATAAGACTGCACCAAACACAGCTTTCATAGTGTGCAGTTCATTTCAGTCCCATGTAAGCTCCAGTCCCATTGCATATTACAAACATTGCCTGTGGGCCTCTCTCCACTGGTGAGGAAGACAAATTCATCATCCATGAAGTCAGCTCTACACTGTGGACTGAAATATGCTGGGCAAATTAGATTCACAATTTGTTGTCAAATTTGAAAAATTATCTGTGAAGCAAGGTTGGGCAACTTTGCACACCACTAGTCCTGGAGTATGCCATGACCTTTAGGAAGCCAGGCCACCTTAAGAAAACTGACATACATTAGATGGGAAATACTGTCACAAGGGAAAGTATAGTGAATAATGCTAAATGGTGTTGAAAACTTGGGCTGATGTTGGTCCATCTGGACCACAAGCCTGATGCTACTCAGCTGGCACTGAGAATAAAGCTGTTAAAGAATGGCAAGTCACCCTAACTGGGCATAACTAAGCACTTGGTTCCATCCACAAGGGTGATGCGGGTGAGTGAAAATACAGAAGGTATGGTGTCAGCTGACAGTAATGCTGGGAATGCAGGAGGTGAGGAGCACACTGCTAAGCCATACAGTATAGAGAGCGCACAGCCACATAAGGGAAATAAATGGTCGGTGTATCCCTCACAGCATAATGAGGATAAGGTGGTAAATATAGAAGAGAAAGAGATGGAGGCCAAGAAGGACAAAATTAGTGCCACCCCTCTCCCCAAGCCATCATGTGAAAGAGGAACTATCATATCAAAAGTAGGTGAGTTTGAATGAATCACATAGTAGCAGAATGTCTGTACTGGATGAATCATGAAGTGTGGCAGTGAATCAGTCCACTGACCCCTTGCAAACTACGGCAGATGGGCCCTCTGGGTGAAATCAGAGAATGGAACTGAGTAACAGAAGGAGCAGGTGATGGTGTCAGGTGAAGTAGGAGAAAATAGTGCTCCCGTGATTGTAGGTCATATGGTAATCCCTTTGAAGGAGTCAGAGAAGTCAGAGGGTGAGTCCAGTGATGAGGTACAAAAAGCCCAGATAAGGATGTGAATGCAACCATAAGTATTGCAAGCAACACCCAGTCCCAGTGTCAGAAAAAGGATAAAAGTGACAAAACAAACATAAATGCTTTGAGCATCCAGAAGAACACTGTCCTCCTCAGGGAAGAAGGGTAGCAGGTTCCCTCACAGAATTGCCTAATAGGTGATCACAGGGAATAATGCTGGCAGGAGCAACAAAGTGGTGGAAGAACACTCCCCGGCAGAAAGCGACATCACACCCCCATGATGACATCATGCCTCTCCCACATAGAGTGTCCTGGGTAGGAAAAACTGAAAAACCAGGAGGCTGAAACAGGATAATGCCAAGTGCTTCCTGCAGACATCACACCACTTACTGGGCAAAAGGGCCTATGAGACCAAGTGAGGCATCTGATGGGGGCTTGGGGAATCCTGGACAACCCCACCATAGGGATAATCTGTGGTGGAACATGGTAGGTGTAGATAGGCCATAGAGATGGTAGTTGATGAGGATGGGGAAGCCATGTATATAAAGAAGTCCACCAATGAGATAAGAAGGAAAAAAAAGAACATTTAAATAAAATATAGTGAAGGGCATTGTAATGCCCTACATTTAATGTCTGCCTTTTTTTTATTTCTGTATTCTTTTGATGTATAATGTGTTTTTTCTTTGGGGGTTATTATATAATTTGAGAATCAATGGGGACAGAGAGAATACATTTACTTGCATGGAGGTAAAGCAGACTACAAGGTTAAACACTTGAGTTTCAAAATGAAGTGCAATTACTACTGTTATTCATGTTGAGCCTTTGGCAGTCTTAATGTGTTTTGCAGATTCTGTCGCAATATCACAAACACAAATCCACAACAGATGCATTTCAACATCACCTGTCACAAGTAAGCTGCAGTAATTAGTTAAGCAATAAGGCACGACAGGGTGTGGTATATCGTGGGATCTCATCACGCCTCGGGTGGTTGGGCATGAGACCGCAGGCCGGTCGTCCAACCCGTCCGTGACGTATCACGCATGTACCACACCTGGAGTGCCTTATGGCTAATATGAACTGGATTACAAAATTGTTGTAAATAAAAATTAGCAAAAATCCCAAATATTTAAAAAAGCTTTGTAAGGGACAGTGTAGGAGTACTGTTTCAGAAAATAGTTCTATTAGGGTTGCCGTCAGGAGATGACACTATTGTAGGAGCTGGTAGGAGGTAGTGTAGTGTAGGGACATCTCCCTGTGTGTTCTGTTGTGTCATCTCCCAAACTCAGTGTGAAAAAAAAATGTTCATAAGGGCTGGCATGGTAATGCTATGCTTTTGAGGGAACAGTAAATGTAAGCCACGGCAGTTTAAAGTTGTTGTCTCAATGGGGAGATTCTGAAGGAGCAGTTCATAGATGTACATGAACTGCCGTTTGGCGCGAGGCAGCATGCTGTGGGGAAAATGTACTGGCATGAGGGGCTGTTTTTATACTGTAGTAGCTGGTGCTCCGAGCGGAAGCCGGGTGAGAATGTTAATGTCTTCTGTCTGGAGAGCAGGTGCTGTGGGGAAGATGGACGGGGGATTTGGTGTTAAGCCGACTAGAGGTCTCAGTCACTTCGGACTGTGACACAGAGAGAAACTTTGCATGGTAAGTGAGGAGGCTGGTGACCGGAGGTTTTCTGAAGCCGTGATGATGTAGCCCGATATCATCATGGCTTCCAAAACCTCTCAGCCAATCAGCTTCTTCTATTTATGATCGACGGTTCATAATATTTGATACCAACCTCAAGCTTTTCTAATCCCATTTGTTGTTTGCTTCACTCCATGCAGATTGATATATTGTGAACCAAAGTGGTTTGGTCAAGTTTTTGAATTTGAACTGAATTTGTGGGCCCCAACTAGAAGCCAAATCCAAATAACCACTGGCCTTCTTCTGTCACACTTACATCACACCTACCCTGGTTGCTGACTAGCTGGCAATGATCAAGCCAGGTACTGTAAGTGCCAAGGGGTGGATATGATGCACTCCAGGGTCATCGTGGCACTGAGGAAACAATTGATGGCAGGCACCGCTTTCAATAATCTTTTGTGAATCTGTCCAGACAGGTGTGCTGCCAGATTATTGGAAATAGAGAGATGTGGTCCTCAAGTTCAAGACAGGAGCAAGGGTGGACCTGGGCAACTACAGGCTAGTCAGCCTGACATTAATCTTGGGCAAAATTCCTTCAGATCATTACCAAGGACAGAATGGTGAAACACTTGGTTGAAGCCAAAGTCCTTATCACAGCATGGACACTGTTCCACATAGGAGACTAGTAAGCAATGGATTTATGAAGGGCTGATAATGCCAAATTAACCTGATCACCTTCTTTGAGGGGTAAACAGGGAGGTGGACATGGAAGGGGCAGTGGACACGGTAAGGGCCATAGATGTAGTGTGTCTGGACTTCAGCAAGGCCCTTGATACTGTGGTGTATGACAGGCTTCTCAACAGAGTAAATACATGAGCAATTCACAAGGTTGATTGCTCTCTGGCTTATGGCAGAAAGTAGAAGGTGGTGGTGGTGGTGGTGGTGGTGATGGTGGAGGATGGTCACAAGTCTGAGAGGAAATCAGTTATCAGTTCTTGGACCACTGCTCTTCAACATCTTCATCTATGATCTGGAAGCTAAGGACTCCAGCAGGCTGCTTAAGTTTGTAGATGACACTAAGTTAGTCAAGGTGGAGTCCCTTGAGGATGGGGACAAGCCTGAGAAAGACTTCAGGTTAAGTGCATCAATCAATCAATCAATCAGTCAACTAATATATTAATAATCAAAAATGTTATATTTTTCACTAAAAAAGGATGATGTCACATAATTTGAGCCAAAGCAAAGGCATATTTATATACATTGTATGTCAATGGGTTACAAAGTTACTCTGCTGACGTACAAGCTATATAAATGCATTCCTTAGTTTCAATTGGCCAAATACGTTTCTAGAAACACAATTGTAACAATAATAATCAGGATAATATGCTAGTCATTTTTATAACAAGTATAAGTGGTAACACTTTGTGCTTTTAATCAGCCCATGAGATAGGTCTCAGGGGAAATGAACCAGGGCAGTTTACAACTGAGAATGGATATTGACAGAGGTATCCATTTTATAGGTAAAGTAATTAAATATATGTGGTAAGTAGTGTGTGTTCAAAGGAACTTACATGTGTCCCAACATCCAAAATCCACTGGACAGCTGGAACATGCAAATCAGACAATTGTGTATATCCTAAAGAAATACATAAATTCTTCAGGAAAATATTTATTGCAAAATTACCCCCTTAGTTAATGATAAGTGTATATGGAGAGAATTCCACAATGTAATACAAGTGGAAGTACAGGCCTGTTTTCTCTTCAGGTTCCAAACCTTTGGGACCAGAAGCGAAAGGCTTTCTGTTGCATATACTATAGACTTTTATTTCATGTGTTTTCAAGAAAACTAGAATACAGTCTACCCCGCCTGAAGCTCCCTATTGTTTTCAGCTTCACCACTTCCACTGACAGTCTGTTCCAGGTGTCTACCACTCTATAACTGATGTTGTACTTCCTCAGATCCCTCTTAAACTTCTCCTCCCAGTTTCATTGCATACCCTCTGGTCCTAGTGATCTTCCTCAGTCTAAAGAGACTCCTGCACCTTGTTCTCCCCTGTGAGTTACTTGTAGGGCTTTGGTGCAACCCCTGCAACCATTTTAGTTGCTCTCCTCTTGACTACCTCCCCCTTTTCTATGTTCTTTCAGAGGTGAGACATAATATCCCAGTTTGGGTCTCACCAGTGAGTGATATAGTTGCAACAACACCTTCCTCCTCCTGCTGCAGCTATCACTCCCAATGCATCTCAGTATCACACTGGCCCAACCCACTGATTTGTCATTCTGCCCTGCCACTTTGTAGTCATCAGATATGATAACTCCAATGTCCCTTTCCTGCCTAGTGACGGAAGTAACCTTAACACCATATCATATAGTCAGTAGTATAGGCAGTATGCAGATTACTTAGACTGTTACTGTATGTCTGAAACTAAATACCTGCCTTTTGTTATGCGATGAACAGAATTTTGTTATTGTATTTTAATATGCATTTTTGATCATTTGTATTCTGGCACTTTATTCTGAAATATTGATGTGGCTCTTTGTTCTGAGCTCCATCTTCATTGACCTCACCAGGACATTCAGTCTTGTCAGCCATGCTTTGTTATACCATCAACTATCCAAACTTGGCATCTCTGATGATGCCGCCAAATGGCTAAGCCTGACTAATAGATCTCAAGCAGTAAAATGCTGACTCTCCCTCTTAGACTACAGGCCAGTAACAGTGGGGGCCTCCTTAGTCCCCTTCTCTTCAGTCTTTTTATCAATGAACTTACAAAAGCTTGCAACACAACTGAACTCCTCCTATATGCTGATCATGCTGTTATCACTGCTATACACAACAGCTTAGCCAATGTACAGGTGAACCTCCAAACTGATTTCTCGGCTATCTATAACTGGTTGTCAGATAACTTCCTTGCCCATAACACACAACAAAAACTAAGTCCATGCTTTTCTATAACAGATGTAAAACCCTACTCCTCCCACACTACACATTACCTCTGCATCCAGTACCTCAATTAAGCAGGTGTCCTCCTTCAATTACCTAGGGATAGTCCTTGTCACTAGCTTAACTTACTCGGCACATGTTGATGCACTTACCAAGGCAGCCAATTCCAGACTTGGCCTGCTCTACAGGCACAGGAATGCCTTCCTCCCTGAAGTAAAGCAACAACTTGTCAGATGATGCATCCTAAGTCTTGTTGATTATGGCCTGGTGGTCTATTTTGCGACCTGTGATGGGGTACTTTTCAGGGTCTGAAGTCTTATGAACGGGATCTGCTGCTATGTCTTAAATCTACAGTGGGACTCCCACAAGTGCACTTTGTATAATTACTTAGGCTGGCTGAACCTTGACTCCTGACTGCAATATATAGCAATACACTAATTATGGGCAAAAAAGCCTTGCTTGGCTTGTTATTCACTATGGTCTTGTCCCTTCTGAGACCTGTTGACTCCAGATATCCCACTTGAGGTGTTCAACATAACATATTGGTGCTCTCACATAGAAAAACCTCCCAGGGACAGGCTTGTTTCTCCTTCAGTTTTCCAAAACTATGGAACTCCCTTACCCCATCCCTTAAAGTCACAAACTCGCTAGCCAACTCTGAATCACACCTCCTGGCCTCTCTTGGCCCCCCCACCCAATGTTCATGCTACCACTGACTTGCCCTCACCCTCCCTAACTATCCATGTTCCCTGTGCCCACTTTCCCTTACACATTTTTTCTCCTGTATTTTATACTGTTTTTCATCCTGCCTCTTATTGTACACTTAAATTAGTGAATACAACTCAACTTAACTCATGTCAATGTAACCACTTTTCTTCATTTTCTATTGAACTGAATTACACTGTAATCTGTTCAATTTTCTTGTAAATATGTAACATATTCTGTTTTTCACTACTTTGTATGCCTCTAGACCCTTTGAGAATTGACCCAGCTTAAAGGGTCTTGTGTGTAATAAATAAATAAATAAATAAATAAACAATTGCCATCACTGTTATGACATTATCAAAGAGGGACTATTTAAAGACCCCAACTGCATTTTGTCCCCACCTTCTGACAAAGCCTTGTGGTGAAGAGCAGGGACTACTACCAGACATAGTGTTTGCGCTTAATACTTCTATCTGCATTTATTTGTATGCAATTCTGGCAAAAAATTATTTTTGCATCATAGTATTTGAGTGCTTTCATTACTTCCAAGGCCTTCACCGAGTGCTTCTGTTGTGTAGAGCATTTTTCACTATGAATCCATGCTGCCTTTGGTCTTGCAACCCACTGGATTCAAGATTCTCTACCAACCTTTCCTTTATCAGTATTTACATTAATCTCCCCACCACTGAGGTGAGGCTCACTGGCCTACAGTTGCTAGCCTCCTCCCTGCTGGCACTCTTACTGTATGCAGAGGAACATCTGCCCTCCTCCAGTCCTCAGGAACCATGTCCCGTACCAATAAGCTGCTAAATACGGCTGTCAGTGGGGCAGCTAGAACCTCCCTGGGTTCTTTTAGTACCCTTGGTTGTATCCCATCTGGTTCCATAGCCTTGCTCCCTTTCAGAGCTGCAAAGCACTTCAGGACTCTTTCCTCTGAAAGTGAACTTGAGTCCACTTACCCAGTGTGTTCCTGCTACTCTCTTGTGGTCTGACTCCCCCTTCCCCACTGTGAAAATTAGTAGTAACTGTTCAGGATGTCTGCTTTTTCTTGGTCCCCTTCTGCACAGTCTCCCTCTGCCACCTGCCTTATCCTCACTATCCCTTCCCTTACTTTCCTCTGCTAACTTATGCACCTGAAGAAAGTCTTATCCCCATTTGCTACTGGTTTGAGTATACTTTCCTCTATCTGCACCTTTACCCCCTTACTGCCTTATCTACATCTTTCTTTTTTACCTATTACAGCTCCCTGTCTTTCTCCCTCTGTGTTTCCTTATACCACCTGAATGCCACCATTTTTTCTGACACCACCCTGGCTACTTCCGTAGAGTACCATAACAGTCTTGTTTTCCTTTTGTTTTTACTCACTTCCTTTAGGCAGAGGCTGGATGCCTTATTTATGGCGTCCCTTTTTCCCCACACTGTTCCTCTACCCTCCCTGATAATCCCCCCTACTAGGCAGTTTCTGAGGCAGTCTTCTGTGTCAGCAAAATTTTCCCTCCTAAAGTCTAAGTCCAGAACCCTTGCCCTAGTGTGGTTTGCCTCTTCTCATGTCTTAATGATAAACCAAACTGAATGGTAATCATTGGCACCTAGAGGACTGCTCATTGTGACATCAGTAATGCTATACCTGCTTATAAGCACAAGGTCCAGCACTGCCCTGCACCTAGTGGGTTCCCTGACCAACTGCCTGTGAAAAAACCCATGTAGGGAGTCAAGGAAGGATGGCCCTCTTCCTTGCTGAAGAATCAACTGCAAGGCTCCAATTCACATCTGGCAGACTGCAGTCACCAACTAGTAGCACCTCACCCTTATGTGCCATCCTTCCTGGTGATGTCTTCCCCAAATGCCTTATCTAACTCATCTCCCTATGCTGGAGGTCTGTATATCACTGCTGTATGGATACTGGCCCCAACACCTGTCTCCAGGATGACCCAGCACTTCCAGTCCTTCCCTTTCCTTCAGGTGCCCCTGTACTTCCATAGTCTTGATTCCCTCCCTCACATATCATACAACCCCTCCTCCTTTGCTCGCTTCACTTCTCTCCCCTGAACAGAGAGTAGACTGGTATGGCTATAGCCAGTCATGGCTGCAGTGCACCAAGACTTTGTTATGGCCATCAGATCCAGGTTAACCTCTTCCATGATGGCCTCCAGGTCTGGACTATTATTACATAGACTCCTTGCATTGGTGTACATGCCTCTCCATACCTTAACTCTCCCTGCCTGCCTCCCTGCTTTCTTCCACCCCTTCTACATGTGTTGTCCTAAAGCTTCCACTGACTCCACTCTTCCCTTGTTACCCTTTCCATTACCAGTCTCCTTTACTCACCTCTTCTGGGTTTCCTGATTTATTCCCCCTTGCCCTCTGCCTTTTCCTCACCCCTGTCTTCTTGAGCCCCTGTCCTGTGGGAGTTTCCTCCCATTGGGCCCTCCCTCCTTGCTACTTCATCACTTAGTGTGGGATAATTTTTGCCTCCCTTGTATTATAGCTCCCTTCCACATTCTAGTTTAAATGTTCATCCAAGCAGCATTTAAACATCCTACTGTAGACTGTTGCAAAACCAGTACAACTATTACCCTGCAGTGTCTTAGTACACTTATAAAATGGGTAAATAGGCACATTCTAAAAAATAGTACTCTAATGTAATGAAATATTGCTTCAGAAATGTAAAGTAGTCCCACTGCAGATAGTTTCCACCTGTCAATGATCTTTCTTTCAACACATTGAATGCAGTTATTTATTTTAATGCAGGATATTTTATTTTTAGAGCCTATAGTAGTTGAAGATTTTTATATGCAGTAAAATTAATCATGTTTTAGAAGAATGGATTATTATGCCTTTTCATACTAAACAATGAAAGACATTGGAAACTGGAGCTAGAGCTGGATGTGATGAGATAATGCCATTCCTTATTGTTTGGGTCATGTTTTATATAATTTTATGTATATATGCAGAGACACTCATGGTGGCCAGTGTAAATACAAAGGATCATGGGTACAAGTACATGGGCCCTGTAGAATGATATGATTATCTTGTTACTGGGCAGAAAACCTGTTTGTTGCTAGTCAGGAACTAGAGTTAATTACATTATTTAAAAGGAAACAAAAGAATAATTAAGCCTAGCTGGGAGGTCATATAGCCCAATTTGCTTGTGAAAAGGGCAGGACCTCATGAGGAGCCATGATGTCTGGACTCCCTTTGTTTTGAAAAGTCTACACTGACTTAATCTTGTTACCAGCTGAATGAGCTACCATTTACGTAAATAGCTATACTGAATGCAGCTTAATTACTGCCATCTCCCAGGAGGGAGGTTGGATTTTCCCCCAAAATTCTGGTTTAAACTAGTTGACGTCTGAGTTTTTTTCCCTCTCATATTCAGAACTGCATATTTGTGCTTTGTAATAAAATACTAAAAATTGATTTGTTGGGTAGTCATAGAAACAGAATGCTAGCCAATCACAGGTTCTGTCACGATCCACTAGACCTGCCCTTTTGAAACTCCTTAAAACTAGAATGAAGAGGGGTATCAGAGCCTTTTTAGCCTTTTTGCTTGAAGCCTTTTAGCATTTGAGACCCTGCCTGACTGCTTGGAGAGCAGAGACAATTTCTCCTGGACCACCAGAACTGAGACGTCATCTGCTATGTCTAAGGACACTTTGCACTTCAGAATTCAGCAACTAAGGACTCAAGGTAGAATTTTAATCTCAGAGTTTTAAAGTGTAGGATTTTATGTATATTTTCCCAGTTTATTTTCAATATCCTGTAACTGTCAAAAATTATTTGTCTGTATGTTATTTACTGTTTTTATTAATTTAATTAGTAAACTGTTTGGGTTATTTTAATGTCATTCTGCCTATATTGTTTGTGTGTGTGCTGCCTAGCGAAAAGTTGTTCGAACTCTATCATGCCTATGTGACTGTTTTAAGGCCAAACACTACCAAAGTGAAGTACCACTAGGGACTTCAGGATGAAAGGAGGGGAGGGAAGGAAATATAAAGGGTCTCAGGAGGAGCCTATGGGAGTTTGAACCAGGTTTTGCATTTCTGGGGAAATACACATAACATGGTGTATAGGGTCCCCCCCCCCGAAGCCTATACACACCTTACTTTCTGGTTCATGGTGCAGTGGCTGAGAGGGTTCTACTCCAGGAATACAGACTCCCCCTTGCATGGAGAGAGAGTGCCCTGGGATTCTGTGGTGTACATTCAGTTGTGAAACAGCGATCATACTAAATGGGTGGAAAAAGGGTATCCCCTGACCCCCCATCACAAGAAGGATTTATTTGCTATGATGCAGAGAATTTCACACCACAAGAGTGGGCTGGTGATACTGGAAATGAGACAAAAGTAAACAGAGAGGTGAAACAATAATACAAATGCAATTGTATATTTTACTATATTACTTTCATGCTTTAAAAATGATTGCTAGCTGCACCCATACAAGACTTTCTACAGAAGGAGAGGAAGGGTCTGATCTTGATCTTTCTTTTGCCCTAAACTACAAAACATTTAACACAAGGTCATGTGAGTTCCTTTTCTTATTCATTTTCCAACTTCTGCATTTGTTTCAGTTTTATGTTCTGCATAACTGTTGCATTTTTGTACTTGAGTTTCATAATTTATTTTTACACTTTAATAACATGCATGTGGTTGTCTTTGTATGGCTATATTTTGCATTTTAAGGTTTGAAAGTTAGTAGCATATTAATTTATTTTATTGATCTAAAGTTGTTTTTCTTTGTTTACCAAAAATAAAGAAGGTGGCACTATTTTGAAAGGGGTCTTCCTATAGTGTTTATACTGAAAAAACATATTCTAAAAATAGGGACCTGTGATTCTGTTTTAAAATAATAACGTTGGGAGTAACAGACCAAATGCAACGATAATAAATATTTAACTTAGAAAAAAAGAAAAGTGTTTCTTCATTTGGAAATAATATTAGTAACTTAGAACCTTGGTTATATGGATTCCTATGACAATATGTCCAAATCATTAAGGGAATAATTAGTATTCACCCCACTCATCCTAGTATTCAGGGGGATGACCTGGAGGGGATGGAGAAACAGTGGGCAAGGCTGAAAAGGGGCATAGCAAAGACAATAAAACTTTGCATCAAGTAACTGAGCAAAAGTGAGAGGCAAAAGAGAATGCTATGGCTCTCAAAATACATGGTGGAAAAGGTAAAAGCTAAATGGGTTGCTTTCAGATGGTACAAGGCCATGCAGAAGGAGGTGAATGTATTGAGCATAAGTCCCGACTTAGGTCTCTGCCCATAACTTTATGCCAAATGCTTAATACAATATTGGTACAGAAGGCGATGTTTGTAAGCATTTTCCTATATTTACCTGCATGAAGACTATGTTTAACATTGATGTATGGGGTTCTAAAAGTTTCAATTATGTAAGAATGATCCGATGTGTCCTTATTGAACTATTTATGGATAATGGATATGTTAGCAACAAAATAATAGTATTGCATACATGGCTGAGCTAGTCCACCATTGTCAGGCGATAAGTATAATTTTTGTATTTTAAACCGAGGTCTTTTGCCTTTCCACAGGAACTTGATAATGACATCTAACCCGTGGAAAAAGTCTTACCTTTGAGCTTAGAGCTCTTTTACAAAGGTTCCACGTCAGCAGCATAATACAACAGGTTAACAGAACAAAAAAGTATGGCAAAACAGTATACATGAAGAAAGGAGATCAACAGGTATACAGACTAAACAGGGTATGGGAAAATAATTGTAAATAAGTAAAGAAAGCAATAGTTGACATTCACAGTGAATTAAAGAATAGAAGCGAGTAATGCTAAGCAGTTTCATGCACAGGAATGCATACAGTAAATTGAAAATCAGCCAGAACAGGTTTTGTTTGTTCTTGTCATCTATGGTTCAGCCACTACACTGCATCACTGTAGCACTCAACAAAGCCCGTTGACTCCTAACTGGGTCCACCCATCTAATTCATACCTGTGACATGCATGCCCAGGCTGACTGGCTCCCCCTCAAGGGCAGGCTAATGTACCAAGCATGTTTGCTAGCAAGAAAAGTTGGCATTGGCATGTTGCCCCCTGGTGTTCAGGAAATCCTCACCCTGTTCTCCAATCTCTGTCACATCAGAAGCTTGGCCAGCTAGGCTTTCAAAGTTCCCCACTGTCATACCTCCCAAGGTCAAAGATCTTTTGCTCATCGGGCACTTCTAGGATTCAAGTCACTTCACACTGACATCTCCTCAGCACTCAAGTTAGACTCCTTTAAGTGAATGCTCAGACAGCATCTTTTTCCCCTCCCCCTTGCCTCTTGCCCCTTTCCCCCACTCTGCCTCCTATCTCCACACCTAATTTTCCCTCTCCCCTCACCTTGTCTAGTCTCTCTGGGTCATATTCCACCCCTCAAGTCCTCCCTGCCTACTATACCCTAATTTCCCAAATGCTCCTTCTCTCAACTTCCCTCTTGACTGCCCCCCGGCTCTCCCCTCTGTAATCTGACTGTCTAAACTCTTCCTACACCTTTGATCTATGGGTCTCCCCCTTATCCACTACCCCCTGTACATCACCATTGACTGAGCCCTCTGGGCTGCAGCTCTCTAATGCTATCTGACCCTTGATCCTACCTTTACAGCCCACCACTTCTCCACCAACCCACCCATGACTTGGCCTATGGACTGCAACTCTCAATGCTATATGGTCTCTTTCCAACCCTCTGGGTCTTCCTTTTTTCTTCTCTTTCTCTCCTGCTTTGACTCTGTCCTGCTCCTATGTCACCCAATAATTTTAACTTAATTTCTATTCTTATTTTTAGTGCACCCATGACATACATTGTACAATGCCTTGCTTGAATAGTTTGCATGTCTCATTGTGTCCTCTGTCAGCCACCTCTGATATACCTGTACCTGGCTACAGTTTATGCATGGTATGATTTTATTTTATGCTCACAGTTGTCTGCCTGTATTAACTCCCAATCTGGATTGTGTATATTGTATCTGTTATTTGTAATTTGTTGTATCCCACCTTTATTGTTTGCCCTCCTGTAAAAAAAAAAACTCCTCTGGTGTAGAACCTATGTAAAGATCTTTTTAGCTCAAAGGTGTTAATCCTAGATAATAATAAATAAATAAATAGAAAAACATAAGGCCATTCAACATGATTGAATAAATTTTCTGCATCAAGTTGAAGCAGAGAGAGGCCATAGTTTTTGTAGTAGTTCAAAATATCAAGCGTTCATCTGATGTTTGATGCAAGAGTATGGCCTTTAATAAATCCATTCTGATCTGGGTGTGCAATTTGAGATAATAATTTTTCCATTCTGATGGCCAGGATCTTGGCTAACATTTTGGAATCTGGATTAATTAGGGAAATTGGTCTATATGAACTGGGCTATAAGGAATTGAGTCTTTTTAAGAAACAAATGAATGCAGGCTTTGTTAAAAGAAGGAGTAGGCGTATTTGTGCTAAATACATAATCAAATACATTTTTTAGGCAGCGTTTAATAGATGAGAAAATGATTTATAAAAATCCATAAATAGGCTATCAAGGCTGGGGGCTTTGCCAGATGGTAAATTTTTAATAGCAACATTGATTTATTCCAGGGAAATATCTTGTTCAAGGCATTTAAAATGTTCTGGTTCTAATACAGGAAAGTCCAAGTCTGAGATAAAGTGGTGTAAGGCAGCCAGGGTACATGTATTGTCTGAAGACTATAACTTCTGGCAGTATTGGCAAAAGGTTTGATTAATGTCCAAGGGGGAATTAATTATCCGACCTGTTGGATCATGTATATTAGTTATTCTGCTGTTGTGCCTTCAGTTATCATGCCATTAGTTTATCTGGTTGGTCTCCCATTGCATAATAGCAACTTCTGGTGTACAATAATTGTCTTTCAGTCTCTTTCACAGTTAAGCTATTATATTGTTCTTTTAATGTATATAAATTTTGTAAAATAGTTGGGTTGGTTCTTTGCTTATGTACTGTATTGGTACTATTAATCAGTTTCTAAATTGATGATTTTTTTTTCCTTTTTTCTTTTTATTTTGAAGGATTGTATAAGAAGTACTACATCCTCTTAAATATGCTTTAAATGTTTCCCATATATTTCCATAACAGGTGTCTGCTGTAGTGTTATCAAAACATGATTCAATATCTATTTTAATCTGATTGCAAAAGTTCAAATCTTTCACAAGTAGGAGATCAAGTTTGAAAGAAAGGGTTTTAGGTTTATTTATATATGTAAGGTTTGGTAGTACAGGTGCATGATCAGATATTATAATATTATTATAGCTGTTTTTATTTGCTTGATATAGACAGGAATTTGATAATAAAAAGAAGTCAATATGAGAGAATGTTTGAAAAACTGGGGAACATATGAATACTGGTTGGTGGATGGGTATAGGTGTCTCCAAACTTTGATAAGATTGAGTTTATTAATGAATCGCATAGTTGATGTGGCAGCTGTGGTTATTCTATCAGCACAAATTCCAGATTTATCCAGATTACAGTTCAAAATCATATTAAAAATTCCCCCCAGATAATATATGGAGCAGGGAAACTACTGAGTTCCAAAAAAAGTTAAGTGAAAAAGGAGGGTGAATTTTTGTTAGGCCCATAAATGTTACATATAGTATATGACTGCTCACTGAGTAGTATGTGACAAATAATGAATTGGCCATTGTGGTCTAAAATATATTTGGGTATTTGGACATTGAGTGATGTTTTTTTTAAAGAAAATTGTTACGCCCTGGGAATTATTCCTAAAAGGGGCATTTAATCCTGGTGTATAGAACTGGATTTCTTTATTCATCGGTTGTGTTTCTTGAAGAAGTATACAATTGATCCCCATTTTATCTAACAAATTGAAAATTCTCTTAGCTTTATTATGGTCTTGTAGCCCTTCATGTTCCAGCTAGCACAATTAAGATGATATGACATAACAAGCATAGTAAAACGTAGTACTATAATATGAATTACCATATACTTTTGCCCCATATAACCAAAGAAGAGCCAAATTTATTCTGCAAAATGTTTATTTTTATTAAGTAGATAAGACAAGATTAAGTAGTTTTTAATACTTTACCTAGTGAATTTAATTTCATGAGATTAACTCCACCCACCTTCTTGTACAGTCCCTTAATCAACAATGAAGTGAACATTATCACCACCCCCCTGATGCATGCCATATAATATTTAGCATGAGTGTCAGAATACTTAAATAATAACCAATTTTGTAGAATAAATTTTGTGATGATACATTGTATTCTGGCACCATTCATGGGGTATTTCATCACATTGTGTAATACTTGCAAGTACATAAAAATACAATAAAATATAAGTTTAACAAGTACACCAAGCATGACAAAAGAAATAATCTCCCACTTATATTTTCTACTCAATTTCACCCCACCCCCTATTTCGCCAGCCCTGGTGGTCATGGTGTGCGCCATCCTTGAGGCTGCTGAATCCCCTAATCTCGAACGTTCCTTAAGATACTTACTTCAATAAAGTTTTCACTAATGTTGCTATTATCTTTATAGAATTACACATAAATAAGATCCCTTCATAATTGAAAAATTGTGTCCAGTATCACGAGGAAGAGCAAATAACAGAGGAAGGGGGTAGGGGGAGAGAGGAGGAGAAGAAGAAGAAAAAAACACAGAAGAGAGAGAGAGTAACAGCAAACAAATTCCTTTTTCTCCCTTTTTACTTCTACCCCCTTACTCCCTCCCCCTCCTCCTCTTCAGAATGTTTGTTTAATTTAGCAGTCTGAGGCTATGTGACTTGTTATCTGCAGTTAAAGTTCACTGTCCTGTACTTCCAAACAATGAGTCTGACATAGATAACTAACTTAGCTGTTCAATTAATTTAGCAGGTCTCTTTCTACAGTGAACATAGCAAGACTTTTTTTTTTTTTACAGTGAAATAAATCAATTCTACAGTATTTTCTCCATTTTATCTTATGAGCTCTTATTTCAGTACAAATCATATTACTTTTCTTTTAAATTGCAAACTTCTAAGTAAATTAATGATGGGGGTCCTGTTATTGCCACTGAGCTCCCTTGAGAATTTTAAATAAGTCATGTGGGTATCCTTGTATTTGCGAAGTTTACTCAGTTGCAATAACAATGTTAATAGACTAATTGTAAAAGATTTTGTAAAAATGCCTCAGCCTTTTTAGGGTCCGAAAAGATCATGGCTTTTCCATGTATGAAGAATCAATGCCAGGCTGAAGTCAGCATTGTAAATCCAATTTCTTTCTGCTGGAGCATCTCTTTAGCCAGATCAAAGGCTTTTGCGAGTTTGCAGGGTTGACAAAAAAAGTCAGGGTATGCTGATAATTTTATAGTTTCAAAACAGAGGCCTCGATTAAGCCTTGCAGTCCATAAAATTGCTTCATGGTCTTGATAGTAATGGAGTTTTACAAAGACCAGACATGGGGCTTTCCTGTTTTCATTGTAGGTCCCCCCCCCCACCCGTGAGCTCTGTCCAGTTTTATTTTTTCCTAAGGAAATCTTCAGTTTAAGGTGACAGTTAGTAGCCTCTCAAAGTATGAGAAGGGGATCCCCTTTTCCTTCCAAGCCCTCTAGGAGCCCTATGAGTTTCACATTGTTTCTTCTTGAGCAATCTTCCAGGTCTGTGATTTATTTTCTGCTTTAATTCTAACAGTAAGGTGTTCTGTTCTGCCTGCTTATTAGCTAGAGGTGTAATGCTCTGCCTTATTTGTCCTCAGGGTGAGGGATTCAATTTTATTAATCGTATCTGAAACATTTTTGGATAGGTCTGTAAGGGCTGAGGTAATTGTAGCAAAACCATTTTTGATCTCACTGCATATTTCCTCCTGGAATTGTTTAAACGTTTTTGGAGTGTAGAGATCTGAAGAGTGGTTTTGTCCATGACCCCTTACCCCCAACTCTGCATTTAAAGTAGTGGAGACAGAATTTTTGTGTGGCTCAGTATTAGTTGCAGCAGTATTTATTAGTTCACTATTGATTGCATTCACTGACTCCATTTGTTCCATGTATTCACCTTTGTTGTTATCATTTAGACTAACATTATTATGCGATAATACTGGTGAGTTAGAATAACTGCCCTCAGAGTTAGTCGAGGAATTAGTCGCCTCTGCCATAGGATGAATATTCTTGTTGATTTTGTCCTCTCCATCCACAGTGGTATAGTTGAGTTCTTCTGGTTCTGCTTCAAGGCAGTAGTTCTGAGTGAACTGTGCTGGGTCCAGTCATGCTGGTGAATATGGTATTGGAGACAATGGTTTGCCCAAGAAAATAGTAGGGGACACCAGAAAATCAATCAATTGATGCTGTTGCAAGCACATACATCTTGCAGTTGAATCTGTGGAATTATGGCTCAGGTCCCATGTTGCTGCCATTGTTTCCAATGAAGCTGAAGTAGCCAAGTGTTTTTTTTTCTTTTTCCTTTGCGCTCATCTGGGATCTTGTGGGGCAGACTTTTGTTGATTTGGAAGAGACATACTCAACCCAATTCAATGTAGAAATACACAGCCAAGCAAAAGGTGGGTTTCTGTCATCAAAGGCTGCCCACAGATAGTGAGGTTTTAGAAAATCATAGAATTCAGTTTAAGCCATAACAGTTACAAGCTCAAGCGGTGCAGCAGCCGAACGCTCACTGCATCATCTTGTGGCTGCCTATTGCAGAGGCTTCTCCTCCTTGCTCTGAGTTTTAGTGGTTTCAGTACCTGTGCAAGCCATAATTAAGTTGCCACCATAATCACCTAAAAATGCACAATACCTACCCAAAGATCAATTGTGTCAAGCACTGGAGCAATTACAGAGCCTATTTCACAAATTGTGTATTATTTCCTCATGAAATGGGCTGAGAAACTGCATATCAATTTCTAGGATACTACAGAAGCAATTTTGGTAATACAAGTTTTATAGATACAGGATAATAATGTTCCAGCATTGGTAGATATTGAACGTTTGTATTCCAATATACCTCATATGGGGACTAAAAGCAATGTAATTTTTCTTACAAGGGAGAGAAAGATGGGAAAAGAGAGGGAGAGAAAGATGGGAAAAGAGAGAGAGAGAACTGGTACTAAAGTCCAGTTGTTTCTGTTACAAAATAAAATTCTCTGCCAAAAAATAGGCACTGCAATGGGTAGAACCTTCACTCCTTATTTTGTCAATTTATACATAGATCTGTGGAGCTTAAATATATTTTGCCCCACAAACAAATATTTAAAAAATACTGTAACATCCATTAATAGTGAAGATATATTGATGCCAGGATTCTGGTTTGGAATGGGACAACAGAAGAACTGGAGTCATTTGTGAGTAATGTTAATTCAAGAGACAATAATGTGACATTTTCATTCACAATAAAATAGAATTTTGGGACATGGAGATTTTTTTGGATGGTGGATCATCTTTAAGCTATACTATTCTGGAAAAAGATTGAGAGGAATACGCTACTGCAGTACTCAAGCTGTCACCAAACATATATATTGAGAACGATCTTGTCAGGACAGATGTTGTGGATAAGGAGGACATGTTCCACTGCCTTCCTGGCTATCTGTGCCCCGACGGCAGTGCTCTTGTCATTAGGGCACCACATTGTGGAATTCACCGCTTCCTCCCTGAGGTCCACTTTCCCAGCATTAGAATATTTAAAGGGAGGGCATGGGGGTGGCGTGGGGTGCAGCTCTCCACAAAAAGAGGGGATGGCGACATCGGTACGTGGTGCCCTAATAACCGGGTGCACTGCCACCGGTACCCTTTATAGGTAGAACCGTTCCACTGAACTTGAGTTTTGAGTAAAATCAAGAGGCGTGTGCAACAGACTTTTGAAGCATAATCATGATCCAGCTGTAGTTGAGCAAGTGCTTGTTAAAGCATACAATTCTCCAGGACAGAATCTGTTAGTTAAAAGATGGCAAAATATTTCAACAGTCATGACAATGAACAAAATCACTTTTGTGGCCACCAACCACTAGATTACAACAGAAGTTTCAATGACTTTACAGAAACTTTCTCTCTGTGACACAGGCCCATCAATAGAGGCTATGGAAGTCTCCCTTCCTCCAGCAAGACTTCCACAATGGTCTACACTGCTTTCTGGTAATCAACTCCAGATCAACACACCAAAAAAACATTGTCCATGACCTTTGGTTCCAGGAAGAAACTGTTTAGACTTGCTTCCCTCTCTTCCTGTACCACCATGGAAGGCTTCTCCCTTGAAGTGGTTCATCCCTTCCAGTATCTTGGTATGTACTGTAGCTTGACAGCAGGCTTAATTTTTCTGCCCACATTGATGAAATCCATGCTAAGCTCCACCCCAAGCTTGGTGTCTTGTACCTATACAAAGACTGTTTGATCCCACGTCTGCCAGGAATTACTTACAAAGATGGTGCTCCCAGTCTTTGACTATGTGGATGAGGTTTATGGTTCCACCTCCTCCTCTTTCCTTGCCAGACTGGACACCCTGCTTAATGCTTTCTGTCATTTTGCCACAAACTCACCCCCTCACAGCCATCATTGTACTCTCTACTACTCCCTCTTCATACCCCCTCTTTCCTATCACTGTCTGCTCCACTGTGCTTCTTTCATTTCTAAATACTGGTTCATGACAATGCCCTTCTACCTTTCCACTTTCATCCCCCTCACTCCATCCACCTCATACTTTCTTCTATGCAGGGATCCCCACTTCTCCTCCCTCCCTCACCCTTGCCCCTATGCTGGACAATCTGCCTTCCTCTATCATCTTCCCTCACTCTGGAACCTCCTTCCATGCTCCACACATCTCTCACCCTCTCCAACTTCTCTTAAACAGTTTAAACTCAAACCCTCCCCGCCCTGCATCTGTCAACTCCCCACCTGTCCTTTATTCCCCCTTCCTCGCAGTTCATGCCTCATCCCTGGGGTTGACAGTACATCTCATAATACTGTTTGCACTAAGTGTTTCAATCCAATTGTTATTGTATCTATGAATACTGAGTGTTTCATTCTCCAGTCAGCTGCTACATATGATGTGCCTTCTTTCCATGTTTGCACTATTTATGTTTGTACTTTACTTCTTGTATTGCTTAATCCTATTGTTATTGTTTGACTGTATATTTACCCTCTGCCCTGGGTCACACCTGGAAATGAGCCATGACTCAGTGTGCCTTTCCTGTTTACCACATTTTAAATAAATAAATGCATACATACATAAATATTAGTTAATATTATGAGCCAACCCAGTCCCTAGGATCCTGACAGAAGAACACCTTGAATGTTATAAAGGATGGGGCAAAATGCCAAGGACAAAGTTATGCACAGCCTTTATTCTGAACCGGTATTGCAGAATTCTTGGCAGCCACTTAAGCCCCATGGTTATTTCAGGTGTCAGAACTGCAACCATTGCAACAACTCCCAAAATGTGAAGTACTTCAAATAACCTAGAACTAGATAAAAGATTTTTACAAGATAGATTTTTCTGACGGGGTAACCAAGGTGTTTGATCAAGAAAGGGCAGTGGATATGGCCTATCTGGACTTCAGCAAGGCCTCTGACACCATTCCTCATAGGAGGCTGCTAAACAAGTTGGGTAGCATGGGGGTGGCAATTGGTAAAAAACTGGTTATGGGACAGGAGGCAGAGCATGGTGGTAAATGGAGTTCATTCAGAGGAGGGGAGAGTTACCAGTGGGGTACCTCAGGGATAGGTACTGGCGCCAGTCTTCTTCAATGTCTTTATTAGCAACATAGCTGAGGAACTGGAAGGAAAGATCTGCCTCTTTGCAGATGACACTGAAATCTGCAACAGAGTGGACATTCCAGGGGGGTGCAAAGGATGGAAGGAGATTTAAAAGGGCTGCAGGAGTGGTCACAAGTTTGGCAGCTATGGTTTAATGCAAAAAAGTGCAAAATAATGCACTTGGGTCACAGAAACCCAGGGGTGGAGTACAAAATGGAGGTAGAAGTATTTCCAATGACCAAGAAGGAAAGGGACCTGGTGGTAATCATATTAAATGACCTCAAAGGTGGCCAGACAATGAGATAAAGCAATTGGAAGCGCTAGTGGTATGCTGGGGTGTATAGGTAGGGGTATCACCAGCAGGAAGAGGGAAGCAGTATTGCCCTTATATAGGCCATTTGTAAGATCCCACCTAGAGTACTGCGTCCAGTTGAGGAAACCATATTTCAGGAAAGACACAGACAGAATACAGGTGGTCCAAAGGATGGTTCATGATCTGCCTCAAAAGCCCTAAGAGAAGAGGCAAAAGGAACTAAATATGTACTCCCTGGAGGAGAGGAGGAAGAGGGATTATGATTAAGACCTTTAAAGTACCTCACGGGGGTGAATAATGAACAGGTGAAATATATTTTTTGGAAGAAATGGTGCTCTAAAACAAGGGGTCATGATATGAAGCTAGATGGGGTTAGGTTCAGAGGAGATGTGAGGAAATACTTCTTCACAGAAAGAGTGATGGATGCCTGGAACATCCTTCCAGTGGAGGTATTGGGGGTGGAAACAGTGGTACGATTAAAAAAATCTGGGATATGCACAAGGGAATCATAAGGAATAGGAAAGGGATGGAAGAGAATGAGCCGTAGACCTAAAGCGGTCTGCAGTGAAAGCAACCACAAAGAAAATGCACAGACTGGATTAACCAAATGGCCCTTACCTGTCATTAGTTTCTACTGTATGTTTCTATCATTTCTTTTATTAACTGCAACATGGCAGACAGCAAGAGTATAGTACCTATTGACCTATCTGTGTGGGCTGGTGTATGTCAGGTAGAGACAAAGAATATCAAAGCAGTGTATAGGCAGGCTTAAGTGTGCCATTTCAAATGGGGATGATACCAATGAAATGGTGAGACACTGCAAAGTGGAAGAACGTGGCTCCACAGCTAGTTTTGGAACCCACTCAGGAGGGAGCAATCTTAGACCTAGTACTCTCAAATGGGGATGAGGAGAGGATCTTGGATTTAGAAGTGAGTAGTCATCTGGGAACAAGCGACTGCCAAACAGTGTGGTTCCAGATAAACATAGCTATAGAGTCAAGCCATACAAAAGTGAAGGTATTGAACTTTAGCAGGGTTGGCTTTGGCAAAATTGGAGAGTGCCTAAGGAATGCACTAGCAAATGGGCTGGAAGGAGAGGTGGAGGAACAATGGGGAAAAATCAAAACTGCCATTACAGAGACAACAAGCCTTTGTGTGAGGCAAATAACCAAAACAAAACGAAGGGAAAACAACACTTTGGTTCTCAAAAGAGGTGGCAGGGAAGGTTAGGGGGAGAACAAGATAGCATGCAGGAAGTATAAGGAATCACAGAAGGAGCAGGACAGAGAACTGTATCAGTTAAAGCACAAGGAAGTAGTGAAGGCAGTCAGAACAGCACATGCCCAAACCAAGGAAAAGGTAGCCAACTCAGTCAAGAAGGGGGATTAAATATTTCTTAGGTACATTAAGGAGTGATGAAAGACCAAGGATAGGATAGTGAGGCTTAATGGGGGGCAGAGGTGACAGTGAAAAGGCAGAGATAATGAACAAATTCTTTTGCTCAGTATTCACAAACGAAGAGGGGGGAGATACCTAAACCAAATAATAGAAACACGCTGGATGGGGGACTGATTGCAGTCCATTCACAGAAGAAAGGGTCCTGCAAGAATTCTTAAAACTGAAGGTGGACAAAGTAATGGGATCTGACTGGATACACCACATAATTCTAAAATAACTAAGGGGAGGCTGTCATGATACAGTCAGACCTGGACATTGTGGCCATCACTGAAACCTGGAGTAATGATAACCATGACTGGGAGATGGCCATACCTGGCTACAACATATTCAGAAGAGACAGAGCAGGCAGGAAGGGAGGAGGAGTGGCACTGTATGTCAAAATTACATAAGGGCCACAGAGATCCAGGAGGAACAAAATGGGGGGGGAGATACTGTGGGTTAAGCTGGAAAGGAAAATGGGGCCAGCCATCCACACAGGTGTGGTCTATTGACCACCAGCCCAGGAGGAAGAAACAGATAGGGAGCTGATGCTAGCCATCCAAAGGATGGCAGACAAGGGTGAGATATTACTGGTTGGAGACTTCAATATTCCAGATGTGGACTGGAGCATCCCAGCAGCAGCATCAACTAGGAGCAGATTTATCCTGGACTCTTCAGGGTGCCTTCCTCAAGCAACTGGTCATGGAACCAACTCGGCAGAAGGCAATACTGGACCTTGTGCTCACAAACAGGGACAGTGTGATGGGGTACAGTGGGGAGCACCTGGGTAACAGTGACCACCAGTCATTGTGGTTTGAAATCACAGAAGAGCAGAACCAAACCACACAAAAACATGTATCCTCGATTTTAGGGGCAGACTTTGGGAAAATGGGGAGATACTTGAAAGAGGCATTAAGGGAATGGGACAGAATCAGGGTTGAGGAACAGTGGGCAGTATTTAAAATGGGGATTACAAGAACAACAGAATTATGCATTAAGCAGGTTAGCAAGAGGAAAAGGAAGAGGAGACCATTATGGTTTTCCAAAGAGGTATCAAAGAAAGTGAAAGCCAAAAGATTGCATTCAGGCAATACAAAAAGACACAGGCAGAAGGGGATAGGGAGAAGTACCAGGAGAAGCAAAGGAGGCTGGGAGGTCAGTCAGAAACCAAAGCTCAGACAGAAGAACACATTGCAAAATCAGTGGGTAAAGGGACAAAACCTTTACAGGTACATAAGTGAAAAAGAAAGACAAAGGAGGGGTAGTGAGACTAAAGGGGAGGATGGGAGCCGCATGGAGGATGACAACAGTAAAGCTGACATATTGAACAGGTATTTCTGCTCAGTCTTTACTGAGGAAGAGGGGTAATGGGTCTGAAGGAGTACAAGGGTGAGAATGGTGCAGAATGGACACAAGTCCCTTTACACGAGAAAGGGACCTGAAGGAACTGGAAGTAATAAGAGTTGATAAAGCAATGGGCCAGATGGGTTGCACCTCAGGGTCCTTAAAGAACTAAGAGAGGTGGTGGCTGAACCTCTGGCTATCCTGTTTAGCCAATCACTGGAAACAGGGAGGTACCCAAAGACTGGAGGACAGCAGATGTAGTCCCTTATACAAAAGTGGGAACAAAGAGGAAGCAGGGAACTACAGACCAGTCAGCCTCACCTCGGTAGTGGGAAGATCATGGAAGCACTACTGAAGGAGAGATTGTGGAACATCTGTTGTCAATGGACTACAGGACCCAAGGCAGCATGGTTTCACTAGGGAAGGTCAAGTCAGACCAACCTCATTTAATTTTTGACTGGATGACTAGGAGGTGGATCAGGGAGGGCAGTGGACATGGCCTATCTGGACTTCAGCAAGGCCTTTAACACTGTGCCACATAGAAGACTATTACACAAACTGGGGAATATGGGTGGGCAGGACAGTAGTGTGGTGGGTAGGTAACTGGCTGGGTGGCAGGACACAGAGGGTGGTGGTAAATGGCTGTCACTCCACAGAGGGAAGAGTGACCAGTGGGGTACCACAGGGATCAGTGCTGGGACTGGTCCTATTCAACATCTTCATCAGTGACATTTCGCAGGATCTAGACAGCAGAATTTCACTGTTCGCTGATGACACAAAGCTCTGTAACAGAGTAGACACACCAGAAGGTGTAGACAGAATGAGAAGTGACCTGCAGAAACTTGAAGAATGGTCAGGGGTTTGGCAGTTGAAATTCAATGCAAAGAAGTACAAGATAATGCATATGGGGCACAAAAACCCTGGCACAATATATATCAGTTGGGGGTGAGGATATAGCATGCACCAAGCAGGAAAGGGATCTTGGGGTTGTCATCTCTGATGACTTCAAGGTAGGGAAACAGTGTGACAAGGCAGCAGGTAAAGCAAATAGGATGTTGGGATGTATAGGCAGGGCATCACCAGCAGGAAAGGGAGGTCATAATCCTATACAAGACACTAGTGAGGCCCCACCTGGAGTACAGTGTACAATTCTGGAGACCATACCTCACGTAAGGACATAGACAGGGTAGAGAAGGTTCAGAGGGAGGGCAACAAAGATGGTGCATGGATTGCATCACAAGTCCTATGAAGACAGGTTGAAGAAACTGAACATGTACTCCTGGAGGAGAGGAGGGAGAGGGATATGATAGAGACATACAAGTATCTTACAGGGAGGAACAGGGTGCAGAAAACACTATTTTAAGTGAAAAGATGTTCCAGGACTAGAGGGCATGGGATGAAGTTGGAGGGAGGACGATTCAGAGGAAACATGAGAAAGAATTTCTTCACAGAACGGGTAGTGGACAAGTGGAACACCCTGCCAGAGGAAGTGGTGGGGGCAGAAACAATCATGGGATTTAAGAATGCATGGGATAGACATAAAGGAATTCTAGAGGTCAGGGGTAAGGGGAAACAGACTTCTAGGAAAACAAACTGAACTTACAAGCTCAAATGGGCAGACTGGGTGGGCCATAGGCCCTTATCTGCCTACACTGTCTATGTATCTATGTATCTATGAAAACTAGTGACACCACTGACTACGCTTTTTAACAAATCATCGGAGGATGGTGTGGTACCCGAGGACTGGAGGAAGGTAGGTGTGATTCATCTTCACAAAGGAGGGAGCAAGGCAGAGGCTGGAAACTACAGATTTGTTAGTTTGACCTCAGTGGTAGGGGAAAATGATGGAATCACTTCTGAAAGAAAGAATGGTTGAGTACCTAGAAGCCAGAGGGGCACAGGGCCCAAGGCAACATGGATTCACATTGGGAAGGTCATGTCAGATGAATCTAATTGATTTCTTTGATTGGGTGACCAAAGTAGTAGACCAGGGAAGGGCTGTGGATATGGCCTACCTAGACTTTAGCAAGGCATTTAACACAGTCCCACACAAAAGATTAATAAACAAGTTAGCCAGTCTGGGAGTGGGTCACAGGGTGATAGTGTGGGCAAAAAGTTGGCTGGACAACAGGATGCAGAGGGTAATAGTAAACGGAATCCACTCCAAAGAAAAGGGGGTAACTAGTGGGGTTTCGCAGGGTTCAGTGCTGGGACCAGTCCTCCTTAATGTCTTTATAGGTGACATTGCAGAGGGGCTGGAAGGAAAAGTATGCCTCTTTGCAGATGACACAAAAATCTGCAAAAGGGTTGATACACAAGGGGAGGAATAGTCAAATGTGGCAGCTTAGATTCAATGCAAAGAAGTGCAAAGTAATGCACCTGGGAAACAAAACTCAAGTGAAGAGTACACAATGGGGGGGGTGGTAACAACAACAAAAATGAAAAGGGACCTGGAATAGTCATATCAGACAACTTAAAGGTAGCAAGCAATATGAGAAGTCAGGAAGAAGGGCTGGGGGATGCTGGGATGCAGAGGAAGAGGCATCACCAGTAGAAAACAAGAAGTTGTTATCCCATTGTACAGACTGTTGGTGAGACCCCATCTGGAGTACTGCGTACAGTTCAGGAGACCCCATCTCTGCAAGAACATAGACAGGATGGAGGCAGTCCAGAGGAGGGCAACCAGAATGGTGCAGGGTCTGCACCAGAAGCCATATGAAGAGAGACTAAAGGAGCTTAATATGTATACCCTCGAGGAAAGAAGGGAGGGGGGACATGATAGAAACTTTCAAGTACCTCAAGGGAATCAACAGAGTCCAAGAGGATAGCATCTTTCAGAAAAAGAGATGTGGATGCGCAAGGACAAGGGGGCAAAATTTGAAGATAGAAGGGGGATAACTCAGAGGCAATGTGAGGAAGTGTTATTTCACAGAGAGGGTGGTGGACGTGTGGAAAGGCCTTCCTGAGGAGGTAGTGGGGTCAAAAACTGTGGGGGAATTCAAGAATGCATGGGACAGACAGACAATTCTTGTGGGGGGCAGGAGGAAGTAGGCTATTGGTTAACTAGGATCTAAGAACAAAAAAGTAGCACCCACTGCAGAGAGACTATCAGTCAAGACACAGTATATGTAAATAAACTGGTCTTTTATTCAATAGAATTGCAGAAATAGGCAACAACATCAGTTAGAAATCAGACATAGCACTAACGTTTCTCCTGGCCCCTGCCAGGCTTCATCAGAGTGATCACTTTGATGAAGCCTGGCAGGGGCCAGGAGAAACGTTAGTGCTATGTCTGATTTCTAACTGTTGCTGTTGCTGCTGCCTATTTGTGCACCTTTATGGAGCAAAAGACCAGTTTGTTTACATATACGGTGTCTTGACTGATGGTTATTCTGCAATGGGTGCTGCTTTTTTGTTCTTTGATTCCTAATTGTTATGAACAGCACTGCTGCCTTGTATCCTGGTGCTCATTCACCTGCTCTGACTTTGATTAACTAGGATCTGCAGCTTACCCAATAGTTAGGGAAATGGGCAGACTGGGTGGGTCAAGCAGTCCTTATCTGCCATCAAAGTCTATCTTTCTATGTTTTGTGTTTCAATGATGAGCCGACATTTTTTGGGCATTGGAAAAGTGACAATTTCACAGTGTGGTGGTGACCTGGGCAGAAATCACAGCATCAGGAAGCCCTTTTAATTGACAAGCAATATACAGCACCTTGAACCAAAGAGCATAAATAAAGAACTCTTATTGTAAAGTTTCCTATACAATTAGGCTCCTTTCCTTGAATTTAATCATTTATGGGGTTTAGTCTCAGATTTCCTAATAACACTCTTTTCCATTTTTTATGTTAATTCATGGTGGTTTTATTGTGTTTTGCTTTGTCTGCCCCCACCTCCTGCACCACACACCCTGAATAGGGGCAGTCTACCCTGAGATTACTGTTTGACACTTGTAACAATTTCCCCTAACTTATTCATTTTCTGATATTCTGGTAATGGTGATTTGTTCTCCATCAACTGCTTGAGTGGTGCTTGTATAGGGATATTTGTAAAGTTTTAAACTGGTTCACTTATAGGTACTGTTATATGATGCTGGCAATTCAGTGGTAAGTACTGATACCTGTAAGTTCATAAGCACCCCAATGTCCAACAACCAGCTGTAGATCTAAAGAAGGTGTCATTATTAGATGTCGAAAAGATATGTGGTATTAACTGATATATATGAAAAATCTACCTTGCATGGTCACCCAAGTTTGGAAAATGTAAAATGTTGTTACCGACATATTTATTTATTTACTTATTTAATCATTTATTCACTGATGTAAATTATAGTGGCATGGTAGTACCACTATAGTTATGGTTGAGCAGGGGTTTCTAAGTTAAAGCTCAAATTGTGCACTTTAATAGCTCCGCAACTGTTCAATGGATTTGAATGAAATTTTACATGCAGTTTCATAGGGTAGATTTCTTGACGTGCTAAGTTTCATTCCAGTTGGATGTGCAGATTCTGAGATGAAGAAAAACATAAAAGAAAATATGTACCTGACTTTATTGTTTGATTGTACCATGTACACCTCTGAGTTGCTCAATGTAGTAGTAATGCACAATGCCACTGTATTTAGTCTCTGTGCTTGTTACCCTCTGTATTTGTCTTCATTTTCTGTATGACGTGGAGCCTTTGTAAATGAGTACCTGACTCAAAGGGCTGTAATTCCTAGACTTTTAAATAAATAAATAAAAATAAATAAAAATCACTGGTTTTTGCTGTTTTATTTGTCATTGTGTTGCATGCAGATGGTTTTGAATTTTGGTCTGACATGTTCAAGGTAGAAAGGGCTTGGCCCATGGATGTGCTTTTGGCTGGTTTGGTGAAATAATATTAGTCTGTTCCAAAGTTATTTAATTTTTAAATTTTGGTTCTGAGCATGTTAAGTAAGCACTTCAAGATAGTTGTATGAAATGAAAAAATAATCTTTTTTTGTATAGGGCCAATCCTTTTTCATGAGGTAAAATCCTCTTTTCATTTGCTGCCATTCTGTTTTCCAGTATTATCATTTTTTTGGGGAAAAAATATTCAAAATCCACAAAACTGGCATAGTAGACAGAGACCTACACGTGTGTGTTAGTCATCGGTGTGATATGGTAGAACCCCATATAACTGGAAGGACTCTTTTCTATCTCCTTATTACTAAAAAAGACTGTTGCCAAGGAATTACACCTTTATCTGAAATCTGTCCTGCTTTTTAAGGCTGCAGTGGGCATAACCTTGCAGGTGTTTTGCTTTAGAAAAGGACTCCCTACATAAATTACCTTCCAAACAACAAAATAGTGTTAAAAATAGTGTCCTCCACTGAAGCCTCATTACTACGCTGCCTGTGTGTGTATGGGATCTGGAGAGCACTATTTTTCCTTTGGTTTGAGAAGTTAATTTCCCCTCCCTGCAAGGCATCAAAGGAGGCAGGACTTTGTCTAGGGTCATGACCAGGACACCTGGATGGACAGGTTTGGGGGGAAGAGAGCAAGCAGGTGCCACCCACTAGGGGCAGGCAGGTGTTCCCAGGGGGGAGGGAACTTGCTGCTAGGGATAGGGAGGAGATACCTCTTCATTTCTCCCTTTCCTAGGTTGCAAGAGCAGCCTCAGAGAGAACATCAAGAGTTTTTACAAAGAGTATACCTTAAGGCAACAGCAGAAAGTAGACCTTGTAAATTCTGGAACATTCTGGTAAGTGCTGAGTTTTGGTGCTCTGACATTTATAAAAATAAATGAATATGGTCTGCATATATTTTGTGATGCACTTTACTCCCTCCAATGACATTGCAACATTTCAAACTGCAACACTGAGGCTGGTAGCGTAGCATTATTGCCTGGAGGTTATAGTAAGGAGCTGTGAATGAGCTCTGTACATCCAGCAGATAGAGTTGAATTCTGCATGTAGGACTGCTATCAGTAGCACATTACCCTAGCAGGATAATCAGAAAATATAAGGTTTTTCCCATCCTCATTATGGCAACATATCCACCTGATGTAAACACTGGATCAGAGACAATCTGATTATAGTACAGGGACAATAATTATCAGCAGAATAATTAAAAAGTGGAAATATTTTTTTTTTATCAATGATACCAACTGGACTTGTAAGTCATATAATCTGAAATGGTAAATACTCACATGTCTAGGCTCAGATATTCAAAAGGGTTGTACACGGTGCAACAGTGTTGCACCATGCGCAACCCACTGATGCGCCCTGGTGTGATATTCAAACAGGGAAAGTGCACGGCACAAATCCCAATGTGCTGGAGCACATCAGTAATGTATGCAGGTGCAGGTGGGGGGGGCATGCCCATGCATACCCTGCACAACCCGATATTCAGCCCTGGATGTGTAGAGTCATGCATTTGCAACCCCTACCTGCGCCATCACAAAGTTGATCCAAAAAAAAGAGGAACAACTGATGGCCACCCACAGGTGAGCTGCTGCATTGCTGGGCCCTACACGGCAGCTGCCACATGTGGGTGGCCACCTAAGCTCCGGCTGCACCTGGCGGCACCCCCCCATGCCCGATCGTGGGCATTTGTACAAAAAAATAATAAATCTGTCCAAAATCCCTTATGGTCCAGTGGACTTGCCTGCCCGATTACAGCCATTAGTAATAAAAAGTGAAATTCCGTCCAATATCACTGGTGGTCCAGTGGAACACTATCTGCCCAATCGTGGGCATTTGTAAAAAAAAAAAAATATGTCCAATATCCCTGGTGGTCTAGTGGTACCCCCTCCCCACCTGACCACTGAGCCCCACTGCTCTGCTCTCCCTCACTCAGCCAGCGGGTGGCAGCACCCCACCTGCTTGCCGCCCACTACCCGACGAATGACACCATCGGTAGGGCTGTATGCCCATTAGTTCACAGCATGAGCCAATGAGCATGCAGCCCATACCGTACTATATATTCCAGATATGCGAATGATCCCATTCACCTATCTGGAATGTGTAGTATGGTATAGGCTGCACGCCTATTGGCTCACACTGTGGACCAATGAGCGTACAGCCCTACCGACGGTGTCAGTCGGCAGACGGCAGGGCGGCAGGCTGGTGGGGTGCTGCCGCCACCAGCTGACCGGAGGGAGTGGGCCAGTGGGTGGGTGGGGAGGGGTGCCAGTAGACCACCAAGGATATTGACATATTTTTTTTACAAATGCCCGCAATCGGGCAGATAGCGGTCCACTGGACCACCAGGGATATTGGACGGAATTTCTATTTTTATTACTAATGCCTGCAATCAGGCAGGTAGCGGCCCACTGGACCACCAGAAATATTGGACATAGTTCTATTTTTATTACTAATGCCCGCGATCGGGCTATGGAGCACATTGCCGGCTGCAGGGGGCATCGGTCCCCGACGGCTGCTGCCTGGCAGGGTGCCAGGCGCAAGTCATTGGGGATCAGTGCACCTACATGCTAATGGGGCCATAATGACATGCAAATGGCCCTATTTGCACCTTGCATACATTATGGCCCCATTTGCATGTCAAGTTTTGAATATCGCGGTTACTGTGCATAGCGCAATGGAACTTGTGCTAGCACATCCCCATGTTCCACTCTGGCCACTTGCACTGGCAAAGTGCCACTGCACCATGCACTCTGTGGGTGGCCAGGGTGTGATATTGAATGCTGCTGAGCCATGGCACAGCTCCGTTGAATATCACCCAGTCCACACCCCTGCGCAGTCAAGTTGAGCTGCACCCAAGCTTGCACCACATCCTGGTGCAGTTTGAATATCTGGGCCTAGTGTGTTGTACAGTTGGAAAATGTTTACATGCTTTATGTAGTGAAGTAATATCCTCCATTTAAAGTAAGCGGCACTATTTAACTGAAATAATAAATAAATAAGATGGTAAGAGCTAAGTCTTTTTACTTCACTACTTATTAAAACAGTGGGGCCATATGCACATTTTGCAGTGATGCAAAATGTATTAGCTTACAAGTATATGTTACATTGTATTAATTACAGAGCGGTTGAAAAAATTTTTAGAATACTGTACAATTATGTAATATTGATTCACATAAGAGCATTTTATATAATGTCAGGCATATATTAGAAAGGGAAAGAACACTTATGGAATTAGGCTTGTAAATGGAAATGGCACACCCATAAATGAAGTAATTGAAATGAAAGGACTTCTGAAGGTGTTGATATGAAATCCAATAACAAAAGATGCTCCTATTTTCTGTTGCTAGTTTTTGAATTGAAATATTCTTGTCATGAAATACCTTTAGCAGTAATGCAGTGGACATTCAAACACATCTTGCACAGACTGTATATTAGGCCATTTGCTGCTGATAGAGTCCAAACTTTATTGCTGTGGGAATGTTACAAGTAATGGAAGAAATTATTCTCCTTCTATTCAGCACTAAATGTAGGCTGTTTTGTGGTGGATAACATGCATAGCACAGAAAGCCAACTTGTTGCCTAAGTGGTTGTTGTCTGCATGTAAATTGTATTTGACACATACATGTTACTATAAGGTGATGTGTATTATTTGGGTGCTGGGTTTGCTTGTGAGGCAATATGTCTGGAAGCTTTAGCTTGGAGATCGTATGAGATGACGTTTAGCATTGTCTTGTGAAGTGACCTAAGGCTTGTTTTTTTTAACATGTAAAATGGCACTGTGTTGTGAATTTTAAGGAATAAGTATAGATTGGTTCAACCATGTTCAAATGAAGAGAGTGGGATCCATGACAGGTGTGCGACAAAATTTTTGTTGAACATCCTGACAGCAAAACCAGCAGGTCAACCGCATTTTGCAGTCAGCTGCCAGTTTCTAATGACACTAAATGTTTTTTAGGGGGCTGAACCCCCCATATCCCCCCCACTTAGGATTATTAACTCCAAGTCGGAGTTGATTTGGGAGGGTGCAGGACCCCCGATAGACAGTGCCAGGTTGCAGCGGGTTCCCTACAGCAGCATGGTGCTGTAGTCGCTGTAGGGGACCTCACTGTTGAAAAGTCACCATTGGTTGGGTATAATAGGAAAGTGTAGCTTTTAGTAAAAGGAGATTTTTAGGTAATATTTTCCCTTTGATGTGCTGGATTTCTACAGCTGTATTACTTAATATGTCTGACAGACATGAAAATGTAAATGTAAAGAAATGCTTGATTTATTTGTTAAATTTTGATTTCTAATTCTGCAGGCCCTCTCCTGTCAGTGTCAAGGGCAGATGCACTTAGCTGTCTCAGTGAGGCCAGCTCAGTTAAGGGTAGTTGTTGAAACTGTATATTATAAAATACGGTCAATAATTTGTTTTAATTTTACTTTTATGATGTAGTATAAGAATAAAATGTTTTGTAGTTGTAGTTTTTTGTGTTCATTTTGCCACCTGCCAACTCATGGAATCTACCTCAGTTTCATAACAGGGATAAATGTAGTTTTCAGTAACCTCTTTTGTGAGTGATGAAGATGGTGGTTACCTGTTGTCCTGAACTCTTAACACCAGTTACTGTCACTGGTGCTATGTTTCTGATAATGACTCAGTTAAATGGTATGCTTAGATCTATATAATGTTATATAATAGGTTTAGCTTGTTTCAAAAGTTTATTTCCATCTATATTCATGATAAAAGTAATAATAATGAATACAAATGTGCAAAAATGTGTAAGAAGAGTACATATACAAAATATCAAGATACAGTACATACATACTGTACATGATACAAAATAATAATAATGAAAATAGTAGCATATGCCTTCCTTTCTTAAGAAAAAAAGGAGACAGTATTCAAATATCTCACTAGCTTCCAGTGGGTCAGAATGGGACAAACACCTCTTGGGTCGGCCAAAGACAATTGCAATCCTCTAATACAACAGCATGCCTTCTCACTAATAATATTGTATTAGGGGACTGCAATTGTCTTGGGGTGAGCAGAGATGTGATTGTCCTGGTGTGATACATCCTTGGCAAACCCGCTGGAAGCTTGTGAACTGTTTGAAAACTATCTCCTTTTGTACCATAGAAAGGAAGACATACACCACAGAGATTTATATGCTCTAACAACATTTAAAGCTGTGTGATGTTATCTCACAATGGTGATTTCAAACTGCAAGTAAAAACAGACTATGATGTTCAACCTGTCTGATAAAAAAAGCTCCTTCTGGTTTATGGATGCCATCAATCAACCACAACTCGTAACATTTAGATGCTACAATGACATAAATAGATGCCATGATTTCTAACTGCAGTATATTTGTTTGTTTGTATTTGTTGACCCAGTAAGCCCACTGGGCTTAGAAGTCCCTTTTTCCGGGCAACCGGGGTGGGGGGGATACAGATGGTAAGCAACTGAGATTGAACAAGATTAGCAGTTGATGATATTTTTCTAGTGAATGAGGGAAATTTGACCAGGACACTGTGGAAATGCCCCTACTCTTTTTTGATAAGTGCCATGGGATCTTTAACATCCACCTGAACTACCACCAATCCATGCAGATGGGACCTCGGTTTAACATCTCATCTGAAAGACGGCACCTCAGAAGTGCAGCACCCCCTCATGCTGTATTACAGTGTCAGTATTGGATAGTAACCCAAGTGTCAGATGTGGGAACTGAACCCACAGTCCTCTGATCATCTTGCCTCAGAGGCGAGTGTGCTACCTACTGAGCCACTGACACTGTAAGGCAAACAAATAAACTTGTCAGGCTAATTTAACAAAAATGAAAAAAAAAAAAAAAGAAATTAATAAAAAAAAATCCATTATGCTAAGCCAGTGACTTTATACTAGTACCCTCCCCCCCAATTGGCCAAGCAGAAATAATCACAAACACATTGACACCACGGCTTGTGGTGTGTGCAGGCTGAACAAGCATAGAGTGCTACAGAGATGTAGTTATTACCGAGCACTACCTATAATTTAAGGGTTTGAAACTAGCACCTGCCCACCCACCAAATGTGGGTGGATTTCACATCAGGTGGGTGAAAGTGTGCCAGCTGTGTGCCCATCTGGCACCTTGCCATTTTTAAGAAATGAACAGCTGTTTCCCTGATTGCTGCCAGAGGCCATCACCGAGTGCCACCAAAAACTGCCAAAACACCACTGAAGTAGCTCCTGAAGATGAAACCATGCAAGAACAGGAGCTGTTGCTGCGAACAAGCCAGTGGTATGTGAGGGAACTCCATTTCTTGTTGGCACCATCTCTGTGTAGCAGGCTTAAATCAGGTAGTCAAGTACTGTCATCGAGAGTTCTGTCCGTGCTGTGGAGTTGTGCCATAACCATTCCAATTCTTGGAGAAGGATAGGCCAGGAGAGGGAGGACTGATCCAGAGGGGAGCAGTGAGTCCAGAAAAACAAAGTCACTGAAAGCCTGGTATGTACTGAGGGCCGGGGGGGGGGTGTTACTGGTGCTTGCTCTGCTGCTCACAGTGATTTAGTGCCTCAAGAAATCACAAGGTCCTCCTGCTGGAAGTTTGCTGAAGAGCTGCCTGATGCCACAAACAGGTGGGGAGCTGGGAAGTGGTGGGGGCAAGAATGATTACTGAGGGGCGGCAAGCACAAAGGGGAGGAGACTCTGTGTGACAGTGCCCTGAGGAAAAAATCTCTGATTCTGCTAGCAAAGATATTCAGATTGACTCCTCCATGCTGCTACCCTGAGAGAGAGGCTGTTATCAGCAACTAAAACTAGGACAGCAGCAGAGCATTATTTTTCTGAAGAGGTGGTGTGATTTACGGAGCAGATTGACTCTCACTACTGTACTGGGTATGTGAGCGACCAGACAAGCCGGGTTGTGTTGCAGCTCTGCATAAAACTTGTCATTTAGCTATTTGAGGATTGTTGTAGATACAGCAAGTGACGCACCAGCAACATTTAAGCAGGGTAATAAAAACAATTGCTAACTCCTGGAGATGTTGCTAGCTTGATTGTTGTAAGTTGTGCTATTACTAGTGAGTCATCAAAGCTGCCAGATCATGAGTGTGAAGAATGACTAGACAGGGAGCAGACTGGGCAATCAGAGTGATACTTCGGTATTCAAAATTGCTGCTTTGTTGAAGTAATATTTATTGCTTTAGTGCATAATAATCTGTGTTGACAATAATTGTGAGCATTTGTGTCCGTGTTGTGCCAAGAACTTCAAGACATTAGTGTCATCTCATTCAGTACCTGCACTGCTAGTTAACAGGTTAAAGAACTTAAAACAGAGTTAAAATGCTAATTCATGTCGGTGTGACAAATCCAAGATACACTGATTCACTACAGCATTTAGTTTAAACTGCTTTTTTGCTTTGGACCTAAACTAATCAGCAGTGCAGTTATTAATGCTGGCACTAAATAAAATGCCAGTACCACAGTGACTGATGTGGTACTGACATTTGTATTTCATCAAGTGCCAATATTTAATTAGGGACCTGCAATAAAACTTGCTTTTTTCTTTTTAACTGAATTAGTAGTCATTTTTGTGCCGGGCCAGTAAAGATCCTGTCAGGCCAGTGGATTTTTCCGGTCACTAGCACTGCTGGCTAGTGGTCAAAACAGTTAGTTTCAACCCCTGTGATTTAACAACTCAGGAATTCAAGATGTTGAGTATATATAGCGTGCTCACTGGCCACCAAAAGAGCACACCTGGCACCTGGGAACACCTCTGCATCTCACAACCAGCATAATTTACATCAGTCTGGTTGTGAGAAAGATTCTACCTTTTTTGTCTTTTATAAATAAAATTACTTTTTTTCCTTTTATAAATAAATTTACCATCTGGAGATCCCCTCCATCCCATTAAGGTTCCACTCGAACCAAGTGTCAGTCTTCTTCTCCTGACATTTTTTTGTTTGTATTTTTTATAATAGCCTGCACTCTGGGCCAGCAAAGGAACACAGAGCACACCTTCTCCTGTGGACAGCTCTTCATCTCCTGACAGTATCATTTGCATCAGTACACTTGGGTTAAAGATGCCCATTTTTTTTTTAATTAGTAAATAAAAAATATCATCTAGTGAACCACTCCACCCTTCCAGGTTCCACAGGAACAGAGTGTCTCCCTTCCTCTTCCAACAGGCTACACTATAATGTGTCTCATTGGTAGAATGTCTGATCTGTGTGTTTTTTTTTTTTTTTTTTTTTTAACAGCCTACTCTCTAGCTAGCAAAGGAGCACACATTACTCCTGGGGACACCTAGCATATCCCTAAACACTGACTGTCATCATTTACGTCAGTCCGGTCAGAGGAAAGATGCTACTTCTTTTTATCATTAAATTAAAAAAAGAGGGAAGGACTAATATCTTGAAACAGATCTAATAAAAATGATTCTGCACTGACTTTGAGACACATTTTTCAGCTCTCCTCTTTATAATTAAGAATGGATCGCTTGGGGGAGGGTGCTAATTGAAGCAAGGTAGCAACATGTATGTTTCACTGCTGACCTATAACACAATTGCTTTCATTGTTTTTCTTGCACTATAACTGTTTTAAGGGGTTCAAATATATGTTTAAACTCATAGGTGACTATTGACAGTAAAATAGGACTGCTTGAAAAGTTTTTCTCCCCAAATTAGCAAATGTGACTGTGACTCTAGGGGCAGTTGCCTCTCCAAAGACTGTCATTACTATGACTTCTCCCTCAATCTGTCTGCCTAACTATCTATATTTCTATCTATGTAATTATTATCCTTCTGTCAATTGCTTCTATCGCTATTTTTACCTTTTTGTAAAACAAACCTGCATATCACATTTGCCTGCACTCTGAGCACATACTTACGATACAGTGCATATTTGTACTCCACTCCTGCATAGACCTCATACTGTCCTGATAGTCCCATTATCACAAGCATAACTACCTTAACCTTATCAATAGTGATCCCTTCTGAAAGTTACTATCACATTTTCTCTCCTGACAGAGTCCATCATTACACTTGACTGCCTGACATCAACACATTGCTTAAATATAACTTATATCACCTCATGGACAAAAAACATCTTTATCTATAAAACTGTGTAAATAATCCCAAGACTGAAAATATGCCTGCCATTACTTTTTCATTGCACTGCCACCTACTGTACCTGTCAAACCTATATTGTTTTTCTATTCCTTCCATTTAAATATACACCTCCATTTAGTTTCCTAATAATTTGTATGCTTTCCTTGAATAGAAAATAATACAAATCTTACTACTTACAAATCATTGTGTTGTTTCTCCATGCTTCCTGAACAATTCCATACAATCTCACTAACTTCATTATGCAGCTGTGGTGGATCTAATCAGAATTTGTTCTTCTTGCCCCATCAGGTTGGCCACTTGTGGACAGCCCCCTCCCCCCACCTCTGTCTTACTAAATCCACTGTGTTTTCTTTTTCCATTCTTTTCGATCCTTCCCAGAGAATTCTGATAAAAACATATGAAATCTGCCAGAGTGGGCTACATTATATTATAAAGTGCCAGGTGCAGAAATAACATGTTGACATAAAAAATAAAAACCCTTAGTAAAAGTTAAAAACACACAGTTCATGTTTTATTATGTTAAAAACTCACACTGTAGTCTTTTTACTGATGTAAGTTAAGAATAGAATAATTCCAAAGTTATTATGTTATTTATTCTCTATTAGAGGTTGTATTGGGGCCTAGAATGCAAAAACAGGGCCTTGCTGTTTGCTAATGTGTTATTTTTCTTTTGGTATATTGTTTAAAAGCTCTAGATAAACAGAAAGGGGGCTCATTGCAATACTAATATATGGGTAGTTGATTAGCTCTATTTGTGTGACCTGTAAATGATTCAGTTCTTGTATGAAAATAAAACAATGGGCGCCTGATTTTTTCTTGCCTGTTCCCTCTGAGGTTCTTTAGGGGACTACCTACTCCAATGATAATTCCTTTATTCTAAAGGAGAGTAGTGATCTCACACCCTCTGGCTGAATGAACTTCCCTATGCCATTTCCAACATCTATAAGTCAGGCCACCTTAAAAGAAAACTAAAACAATACTTGTTTACACTAAGTGCATGTGACTGCCCCATCTAGCCAAACTCTCCTTTCTCCTCTTCCCATCACCCCGCCACCTCCCCTTTGCCCCTCTGTCACATATCCCCCACCTCCTGCACCCACCTCACCCCTTCCTCTATTTTGCTAGCTCTCTGCTCACCCCTCTCTTCCCACCTCTGCCCCTCCACCCCTGTCCCGATTGAGTTCCTCACCCTGTCTCCCCAACACAAACCCACCCCACCCCACCCTCTTTCTCTCCTTCTGTCTGCCCCTGCCCCTCTAGCACCCACCCTACCCTACCTGGGCTGGGTTCCTACACCTGTATACTACACCCCTACCCCTCCCTCTTCCTTCATTATTACCTCTCTCCTAGCTTCCAAGCCCCATCTCCATCCACAGGGAATGGATTCCAACACCATTATTCCATCTTTATCATTCTGTCTTTCCCCCTCTTCTGCCCCCTCCACCCCCTTCCCTACCTCACACACTCAAACTTCCTTCCCCTATCCTTTCCTTCCTGTTACATACTGACAAACACCTAGTTCTGGCTGCAAAAAATGATTTAAAAATTGCAATATAATGTTCTACCTACCAGATTGTATAAGTAAAATGTTCTACCTGACACAATGTATAATTACTGTATAATGCTCTGCAATGTATGTTTGATTCAGCTTGTTCATCTACTATGTCTACATCCTGCTGTAATTTGTGTAAGTTGTCATGTCATGTCTGTTGCTCCAACTACTTTGTTTGACTTGGAACCTTTGTAAATGAGCTTCAAGCTCACAGGTTGTATCCAAGACAATAAATAAAAAAATAAATAAAAAAGGGAGACGGCGGTCTGGTTTGCAAAGTCATGTATTAACCCTTGTAGGGCTGTGGACTGACACATCTGTCCAGAACTCCAATATGGTCTAATTCTGTTGGTAGTTGAAGGGCTGACTTTTTACAGAGGAGCTAACTTACTCTTGTTTAACATTAGTAAAAGTGTTGTATCCTGTTTAGAACGATTATCGGCATTACAAAAGTGAAATCTGTAGAAACAAAGATATTTGATTCTGGAAACTGGGGAAGGTCACATGATACGCTGGGGAGGGTATAAAAGGCTAGGCTTCCTGAGGTAAGGCATATCGATGGTCAGAGGGATACTGACCTGCTAGGAGAGCTGACGTGAGTTTTCATGCCTTGGATAAAGTGACTGAACTGAGAAAAATCTGAAGAAAGATTGTTTCTGGAAGCATTACTGTGTTTCAGCATTTATATTTTATTTTCCTGAAAGAAAGTATTTTTTTAATTTAGAACTTTATTTTTTTATTTTTTTTATTTATGGATTTCTCATAAATAAATATCGTGCTCTGCATGAAAAACTACTTTCCTGACTATTTGTCCATCTGTCATCACACACCTTCACAAATGGGACCCCATTAGTTAGATTCTGCATTTAATTGTTGGAAAAATGACACACAAAGGTGTTTCTTTATTTTATTTTTACATTCTCTTTTGTTACTCACTTCTGAAAAAGGATTGTATGATACTTTCATTCATATGGACATTTCTGCATGATAATTTTGTTTATACAAAAATGTTCATATGACATTTTCATTAATATGAACATTTTCATATGATATATTACTGTTTTAAGTTTCCCTGGTGTCTATTGGCACCCCCCTGATCACCCTCCCTCCATTGTTTAAAATTTCCCTGGTGTCTAATGGCACTGCCCACTCTGATTACCATCCTTGTAATGACTTAATGTTTCCCTGGTGTCTAATGGTGCCCCCACACTCCAATCACTATCCCTGTTAATATTTTCTGTTTCCCTGGTGCCTAGCAGCACCCCCACCCTACAAATGCTATCTATGTTAGTATGTTCCCTTTCCTTATGTCTAGTGGCACCCCCACTCTCTGATCACCATCTCGATTAATATGTTGTCTTTTCCTTTGTCTAGTGGTACCCCCCCACCCTCTGATTGCAGTCCTTATTAGCATTTTGGCTTTCTCTGGTGTTTAGTTGCACCAACTCCCTCCAATCTCCAACCCATTAATATTTTGGCTTTTCCTGGTGTCTAGTGGCACCCCCACCCTCTGATTGCTATTCCAGTGAATACTTTGCCTTTCCCTTGTGTCCAGTGGCATCCTCTACCCTCCAGTTGCTGTCCTTATTAATATTTTGACTTTCCTTGGTGTCTAGTGGCACTCCTACCCCCTGATCACTGTCCCCATTAATATGTTTTGTTTCCCTGGTATCTAGTGACACTCCCACCCTCTGATCAGTGTTCTCATTAATATTTTGTCTTTCCTTGGTGTCTAGTATTCGTTGCCTTTCCCTGGTGTCTAGTGGCACCCCTACCCTCTGATCACCATACCCATTAATATTTTGGCTTTCCCTTGTGTCTAGTGGCACTCCCCAACCTCCAATCACCATCCTGTCTGAAATAAAGAAAATGATCCCTCAATGAAATAAAGAAAATCATCCCTCAATGTCTTTTTTTTAAAACCTGTAAGAAAGAAAAACGGACCTTCACCTATCTGCCCCACAACCCGACCTCCCACTGAGCACCCACCAGCCCACACCACTAACACACACTAACTCATCTAAATAGGTTTGGGGTGAAGATCCACTCTCCGATCAAAGATGCATCTTGCTGCTGGAACAAGTGATTGCAATATGAGAAACTAAGATAAGTGTGGTTCAAGGTATTTCAATTGGCTGTTTAATTTTTGATGCATAACTTTGCCATTGTTGCCTATTTTGACACCAAATTTTCAACATGGCCTTTTTGACACCCCACCTCATGAATGGGATGTGCGAAAAAAGAATTTTGCCATCCAAATTTCTGCAAAAGTGCTACTTTCTCTCCTGCAAATGTTCAGAAATAATTTTTGAAACTTCCATGGAAATATTGCCTTAAAATGGTAGAATAAATGTATGACCTGTGGTTTAATGTATTAAACTGTGTTTAAAAAATCTGCAGAACTGATCACTGCCAGTGGTCAGTTCCAGTGCTTCCCCCCACAGTTTAAAACAGTAAACATTAATCCTGCCCCCCACACACACATCGATCGCGGGTCCCATTAAGTAAAAAAAAAAGCTCCCTGGTGGCTAGTGATCCCACCCCCACCTGCCGATCATGGGTCCCCCATTAAGTTAAAAAAACCAAAGCTCCCTGGTGACTAGTGGCCCCACTACCACCCCTGATGGTATTGTCTATCAGTGCATAAATGCTAACAACAAATGTCTGTAGCTGTACCCCAGTGTTCAGATGAGCAGAAAATTGCCATGGGAGTGTCCTAGTTACCTTTGAGCCCAATGGTGCAGCAGTAGGCAAAGTGCAGTCCTAGTTATGGAGGAGGGAGGGAGTCAACTGGAAATCTTCCTGAGCTAACTTTGAGCCCAGTGGTGCAGCATGCAGCTCTGGAGTGTGATCCCATAGGAGACCTGGAGGGGGGAGGGTGTCAACTGGAGATCTTCCAGTGCTGCCTTTGTGCCCAGCAGTGCAGCCCTGTTTGGTTGCAATTAGACCCCAGTGACATTGAGATAGAGTTGGACCATTAGATCCACCGTTTCGGGAAACCATCCTCACCATTCCCTCCTCCATTCATCTTCAGATTGCTCCAATTCCAAGATAAGGAGTTCATTCTGCAAAAAACAGAGACCTGAAAGATATCCATGTCAGAAGCTGATAATCTTCTTCTAGCCAGATTACTCCCTTCCATCCTTTAGTGCAGAGAGGCCTTTGACCAGGTAAGGCAGGTGGTCTGGAATAAAGGAATCACATATGCCCTGCTTTTACCCTGCAATTCCCTCCGTTACATTCCAGGGACAAAAACTGGCATTTCAGACCCCAGTTGAGGCAGAATCATTTTTTTAACATCACTTGGGCCCACTGAAGCCTCTTTCAGTGATAGCTCCTCCAGCTATGGAGAAAGTTATACCCTGTGATCCTGCCTCCAACTTACCAGTGCCAACCACCACTGAAAAGCTGTGAGTACCAGTGCCCCTTGCTATTTTATGCTGAACTGCCACTATACTGACTGCTTTGAACCCATCCTCAACACATTAACTAACTACAGAAGGAGCTGTATAGAACACAGCTATGTTTTTTATGAGACTAGTCTAAAAACAGGAGCACTTAGCCAAATTTAATTTGCTGAGAATGAAATCTAATGAAAAAATAAATTGAAACAATTGACTACATTCTTTTTTTTTTTAATTGTTGTTAGCACTCTGTCCTTCTTTCTCTGTGGACTTTGTGTTTACTGTCACTGGACTATATTATCATTTTTGAGCCTCCGACCATATAAAGGCTCAAAAATGAGAATATGTGTGGTAGTCCAGTGACAGTAAACACAAAGTCCACAGAGAATGAGGGACAGAGTGCTAACAACAATTACAATAAAAAAAAAGAATGCAATAAATTGTCACAATTAATCAATTTATTTTTTCATTAGATTTCATTACCAGCAAATGAAATCTGGCTAAGTACTTCAGTTAGAATTTTCCTGTATTTTGATTTAGGGTAGTAGCCTGAGAGCAAGGAGTAGAGAGACAGTTGGGGAGTGGGGAAGGGAGAGAAGGAGAGTAAGTTGCACTTTCGGGCATGTGGACACCATTTGTAAGATTTAAAAATTATTGTCATCCTTTCTTATGTACTTGGAACTACCTACTGGGCTAAGAACTGTCCAAATATATGCACAGAAGGGGATTATAAAATGGTACAGGTTAAAGGCCCTAAGCTGTTGCTTTGGTCAAAAATACTGTAGTACTTATTGTCAGGAGAGAAGGGAGATAGTGGAGTGCTTCAGAGTAGTGAAGGAGTCTGAGACTGGATGTGCAGTGATCAGTTGCTCAACTTTCAATGGCTCTCGCTTGTACCGATGTACGATCTGATTCACCATTTTGGATTGGCCAGGAAATAATACATTTAAACTGTGCATGGAATAAATTATACAGTTTAGATGTATTATTATGTAGTTCAGCTAATAAATCTGTGGAAGTGGGTGAAAATCAGCGAAAGCAGAATTCGCAACTTTGGCCACCCTTACTCATAAACAATTGTGGTGGATTTGCGCAAATCTGGCCCAAAAGGCAGCTTCAAGGTCGCTTGGCAAAATCACCTCTCAGGCAAGATTTGAAAACCTTCACCACCCTTGTTCATGAGGAGGCATCATAAGAACACTATGTTGAAAATTTGGGATTAAAATATGTAAAAATGGCAAAGTTATGCATATTTGTTGAACTTTTAGTACTCTCGCTCGTAACTTTGGTAATTTTAAATATTTTGACCTCAAATTTTCAACATAGCCATTATTTTTACATCACCTCGTGACCATGACAGCTTTGATTTTTCAAATCCTGGCCAAACTGTGTTTTGTACCTGCGGTGTGGAATGAAGTTTTGGTGGTATGGAATCACGCTTAGGCAGGGATTCAAAAATTTACAGTACTAGGTACATGAGGTGGGGTAATAAGAAGGCTATGCTGACAGTTTGGTTGCTGTTATTCTACAAAAGGAAGTCTAGGGCCCTCTAGCAACATACACATATGCACCTATGGAGGGATGGAAACACATGGCTCAGAAGGCCCTGCACTCCCACAGGCAAGTGAGGATATGCCGACACTACCTCAAAAGTATGGATGGATGGGAACACAGAGCCCAGAGGGCCTTGATGGATGGGAGCCCTGGGCCCCACACTCCAATAGGCAAACAAGGTTATGATTATACTATCTCAAAAAGTAAGGAAATACTTCACAAAAACTGCATTAATGCAACATTTAGGGTTCAAGCTAAAGCAAATAAAAGTAGGGAAATGCGATTTTAGCTTTTCCAACCTTAAAACCCCAACCATCCCTAAAACAAAACAGGGGTGCAGTCTTCCTTGGGATTGTCAACCCTAAATCTCAGCCCATTCTATACACTCCAGAAACATGCCCACTTAATGGAGTGAGCTTAATGGTTGACAACCCCAAGGAAGACTGCATCCTGACTTGTTTTATGGGTGGGGGTGGGGTTTTAGGGATTGAAACCCTAAAAGCACATTTCTTTACTTTTTTCACTTTAGCATGATCCCTACATGTTGCATTACTACAGTTTCTTGCAATGGATATTTATTATGTGTGCACCTGGCCACCTTCATTATTCCTATGTGATATATCATTTGACAATAAGGGAAGATAGTACATTTGCTGGAATCCCTCCATTGTATATGGATATGTGGAAACAAATTAAACAACTTATTGAATTATTTTGGTTATTATCCAAGAGTGTGCCTTCAAGTTTGGCAGCTGTCTGTTTGTAGCAATGGCTGTATAAGTATCTTAAAGAATACACTGAGTGCTGTATGAGTTGGGATAATGTCATTTGTGTTAATAATACACACCAGTTTGCAGTTAAAACATTGAACTTCAAGCAGCAGTGCAATGATACTGGGCAAAAAATTTGACCCCACCTTTTTTCACAATAAAAGATTACAGGCATCTTCAAGTTGTATTTGGTGGTAATATTTTATAACTATGCCATAATTTGTGTTTTTTATACATGTTTTAATTTAGTTTTGTTTTCTCAAGGAAAAAGATGACCTTCACATTTTACATAGAAATAGCACCATAGACTTGGCAAGGGTTAGGATCAAGAAAATGAAAAAAAAAAAAAAAAAGATTTGTAATGTGCTGCATAGGATGTGCCTAGACATGTATATTTGACAGGTATGCTAAATAGAGGATAATGGATGGCCATTGGACAATAACCATGCTGTAATCACTTTTGAGAGGGTTCCATGACAACATGGTAAACCTCGAGAGTGTAGCTTGAGAGGTTTACTGTTGTCATTGAAACTTTGAGAAGCGATTGCAGCGTGTTATTGTCTGATGGCTATTCATTGGCTTTTATAGTATATGGACTCCATATACTATAAAAGCTAATTTCACTTAATTTGGATTTTCTTTTTTGTTTTCTATACTTTTGCCTTGCCCGAGTGGTTAGAATTGCCTGATGTTTCTCCCCGCCCCCCACCCAAAACCCGTGATCAAGACCTGAGCTGTTGTCTCTCAAACCGAGAGTGTATTTTTTTGAAAAATAACTTATTTCAGCCCCATCGAGGGCGAGTGTTGTATAAACATTCATACCTTGGTGCTGCTGTCCCATTTCATTGACAATGGTATTTTGAGGAAAGAGCTAGAGACATGAATGTGCAGAGGTGCCAATATTGTAATCCCATCAATATGATGCACTCAAGCAGGGTTTACAGGAGCCTAATGTCATAGTGATGGGAATACAAGGTTTTAAAATGATTGTTTTTGGACAGTAACAAATGTTTCCCATACATTATAACAATATTAGCATACCTGTCAAATATACGTCTAGGCACAGCCTATGCTGTACATTAAATGTTGTTAGGGAAACCTCTCAAACAGATTACAGCTTGGTTTTTGTCCAATGGCCATCTATTATCTACTGTATCAGCATGATTCAGTTGGTAGCACATCTGCCTCTGGACCAGATGGTCGTGGGTTCTCGTCCCACACAGGGATTGAACTTGCACTAAAAATGCTGGGATCCGAGTGCGGTACTAGGGTGATGCTGTACTGCTGAAGTGTGCAATATTTTGGATAAGATGTTAAACTGAGATCCCTTCTACCCATCCTGGTACTGTCCTGGTGGGTGTCCAGGTGGAAGTAAAAGAACCCAGGGCATCATTCACAGAGTAGGGGACATTCCCTGTGTCCTGGCCAATATTCCCCTTCCCATAAATCAGTTCATGTAATTGTCCTGGCTGTGTGTAGGTGTTGATGTGCAATATGGCTGACACTACACATTCAGTCACTTCACTACCAGTCTAGCATTGCTTGTAAAGTGCTTTCGGATACACTGTATATAAAAAGCATTATATAAATGCTGATTCTTCTTCTATATTAACTGTAGCTGAAACTAGTTTTTTTTTTTTAAACTTTTAGTTATTTTAATAACAACAGATTGCGAAGTCACACTAGAGAATTAAGGATCTGACCCCAAAAAAGCTTTGGAAGATTTATGACAAAACATAATGAAACCATAAATGTACTTTTGAGCAGCAGTCACTGAAGTTGGCAAGAACCATATCTGAGAACACTTTACATAGAAACATAGAACATGTCAGCAGAAAAGGACCCATTTGCCCACCCATTCCACCCAGATGGTCCCTGGCTAGTCTGTCTCTGCAAACCCTACCTGGTCTCTGGGGACTCTCCCTCCTCCTGCTTATTTACTAATGTGGGGTCCCGATGGTGGTAAAATGGATGTTAACGTGTGCTGGGTCTCCACAACAATATAAAAGGGAAGATAAAGCAACTGTGTCATGATAACACCAGTAACTTGAACACAAATTACTAACACAGGTCCCAAGTAGGTGGGTGGTGGCACCTGACAAAGAGAGGTGGGGGTCAGAAATAGATTCCAAATACTATTCAGGATTTTATTCACACAAATGGGGAAAGGGACCACGGTCACAGGGAACTCTTATCCCTACTCTCCTATATGAAGAGAACTCTAAATCAAGTCACTGTAACATCTCTGCTTTATGAGCATTCTATACTCTATACCCTATATGAGGGTGACTCTATGCACACTTTTAATAATCAACTGTAACAGCTCCACTTTACAAGCATTCTAACTACTAAGATCAGTAAATCACTATGCAGTTTCAAATACTATCCTGAGGTGCACCTCTACCTAGGGCCTATAACCTGGAGTACTCCACTCTAAGAAACTCTATAGCATGTCATTAACAAGACTCTACATACAGTATGACATAAGACACAGTTCGTGCACAGTTGAGTTTTCTCTGTCGTCGAGAAGAAACTGGGTTGAGGGATATGAGAAACAAGGGAAACACTTAGCTGACTAGCTGGAATGAGTTAAAAACTAAGGGAATTCAGAGAGGACTTTGAACAGACCATGAGTTCTCAGCCACACCCCACCTCTCCGGGTTGCCAGAATTTCAGAACAACGCAAAGATTTCCTCAGTTCAAATACTACTGAGGGCCACTGGAATTGAAACACAACAGACCCAGCCACAGCCTACTTCTGGACTGCCAGGAGAAGAAGATGCTGAACACCCAGCCACAGCCCTCTTCTGGACTGCTAGGAGATGAAGAAGATGATGACCACCCAGCCACAGCCCACTTCTGGACTGCTGGGACATGAAGAAGACACTGAACACCCAGCCACAGCCCTCTTCTGGACTGCCAGAACGCAAAAAAGATACTAAACACCAAGCCGCAGCCCACTTCTGGACTGCCAGGAAATGAAGAAGATACTGGGAAAGGAAGTCTGTAGAATGTGGGAGAACAACAGGGTTCTGGGCACCAAGGCCGGACTAGCCAAGGATTAACATAAAATAAGAAACAGGACAATGAGCGCAGGGTACTGAAACAGAAGGTTTGGATGACACTTCAGTACGGATGACAAAACAAGAACATGGACGGTACCTTTGTACTGGGCCACGCCATACACTGGGAACTGGAGAGCAGAAAATAATAAAAAGGATGTTGCAAACTGAGACAACTGCTGCACAATTCTTCAAGAATTTCCTGCTGGCTGCTTCAGAGATGTACTGGAGATGATTTCTAGAGTACTGCAGAATATTGATCTGTGTACACGTTGGTGATGGGATTCTGGAAACTTGCTGAAGACTGATTTGAACACCTTGTGACACTGAAATGCTGGGAACAAAGCAATACTTTCTGGCACTGAAATGCTGGTACAAAGCAATGTAAGGACAGTCTGGCACTTTTACTTTTCGTAGGAATAATAACAATGCAATAAAAGTCTCATTTCTCTTGTAGTCATCAATTATACAGTCTCAATGTCCAGACCACAGTAAATGTACAGGCACTTTACTTTACTGGGTGAACCCTAGATTCTGTGGACCAAACTACCAGGGGTCCCTCTAGCTAGATCAAGTTCTTCCTGTTACTGCGGTTCTGTGTGGCTAGCTAGACTCCCTTAACATCTGGGGTCACTAATGCTGCTGGTCCCCTATAACTCTTGGGGGTCTAAATGTCTAGTAGGGGGACTAACTTCACCCTGCTATGTAGCAGTGGGCCTGACTTGCCCTTTTAAGAGACAATGGGCCTAACTCACCTGTTTAAGTAGCGGTGGGCCTAAAGTGCCTCTTTAAATGGCAGTGGGCCTAACGTACCCCTTGTAGCAGCAGTGAGCCTAACTCACCCTGTCAGGTAGCTGTGGGCTTAACTTGACCTTTTAAATAGCAGTGGGCCAGACTTGACCCTTTAAGTGCAGTGGGCCTATCTCAGCCTGTGAAGTAACAATGGACCTAACTTGCCCCTTTATGATCTGGGGTCTGTAACCCTTGTACACACTGGGCCTTTACTAGGCCCTGGATATCTGTGAGCCTGGATGCCCTCCCATACAATCACTTGGCCTCTATTGGCTGGGCCCCTTTTACATCACTAAGCCTTTTTAAATTGCCCTTTAGAATCCCTGGGCCTTGTTGGCTAGGCCTCTTTAAATCGCTGAGCCATCCTATTGCTCTGGGCCCCTTTAAATACACTGATTCTTGATCTAATTAGGTGTTTCCTGCCTCTTTAATGAATATTCATGAGACATCTCAGTGGCCTTATTGTTAGGCCCTCCCCTGAGCATCGCCGTGCCCACTGAATATTTCTTTATTCAAATCAGCCTTCTGTGGCACCCCCCGGCAGCTCTGAGCCGCCTTGTAGCTCTTTGCACCTAGCGCTAATACATAAAAAAAAAAAATAATCTTTTCTTTTTGTTCTGAGGCAGACAGCATGTTGCAGTCAGCTGCTGCTGCCAACTCACTGCACCAAACTAGGGTGAAGGACTGTAGACGGGAGGTGGGAGGTGCTGCTCGCAGAGGGAGGGAACGCAGGCAAGGACAGGACAACAGAGGACCTTACAAGGTCCTGGGACAGCACCAATGATGCAGCAATGCTACTGCTGCCTCGGGGGGACTGAAACTTTAAAATATAAAAATAGCAAAATGGGGCATCAAGAACTTCCAGGGGAATGATGGGACATCTCTTCACTTCTGGTGCCTCACAACGGCATCACAGACTGCGCAATGGCTTCAGGGCAGTCTTCAGCAGCTGGAGGCAGAGGAGGCAAGCAGGTAAGTGCTCAGGGACAGCTTCAACCCACCAGGTAAGCTCTTTCTTGTCCCTCCTTACTTGTTGCATTCTCTCTCCTCCACAGCTACTACAATTATCTCTTAACAAAATAAAAGTTTTAAATAGCATCACTCTGAGTTCTGGAAGGCAAGGCAGGTGCCACACAGTGGACATTCCATCTGCTCAGCCTGGCATTCCATCTGCTCAGCCTGGCATTCTACATGCTTAGCATGGCATAGCATTTGCCGAAGCTGGCATAAAGGCTTAATTTTTGCTTTATTTTCTTAACTATTCACAATATTTAGACAGTGTTTGCAACATGTTTGATGATGGCATGTGACACTGGACACTGTTCTACTGTACTGGGACACTCTATAAGGCTAGGCACATTTCTATTTTTCTTTCTGTTGTGCCCTCAGCTCTGAGGCACTACAGATCCGGTCCTGCCAAATGATACATGTCCTCATGTATCTCCCAAAATTTATTTTTATAACATCTATTGCATTCGAATGAACTTACTATACTACTGTTTAGATGAGGAACATGTCTAAAACTTTAAATTTACTGTACAACAGTTTCTTAACTCTATGTCTATATGAACTTTAAAAGTTTCAGTGCAGTTCTTTTAACTAAGATCTATAAATTCTATAAACTATACCTGAGAATGAGCTATCACATTTTTAAATCTTTCTTAACCTCTAAGGTAACCTTGGTAACAAAGTACATGAACTACTGTAAACTAATATGACCATGCTGGGGTAACTCTTTAGCATACTGTATTTCAGGAGATAAAAAACTGAGGACTTTCCATAAGAAACCTTCTGGGAGGAATTCCAACATTGATTTTCTGAGATCTATGAGGTGGAGTGCATGAAGGTTCAATAGAAACAGGTTCTGTCTCTATGGCATTTTCAGGTGTCAACCTCTCAAGACAGTGTGAGTTAGCAGTATTTGAGTAATTCCAGGGATTGACATACCAGTCTGTTGGGGTCTCTAGTTTAGTTGAGGTAAGATTTCTTGAAGGGTACTCCTGTTTCTCTGTCGGCTTGGAGTCACTATCAGCTGAAGGATCTGATTCAACAAGAAACATGCATGACTTTAACAGGTTTCTGTGAACAATCTTGATACCTTTTCCAATTTCTCCTTGAATTTTATAAACTGGCAGTTCTCTACATGGTATTTTGACTATGAGATATGGTTCAGGTTCCCACTTAGAAGCTAATTTGGTTAGTCTCTGAGTTCTCTTTAATAGCACTCTGTCTCCAATCTGTAATGGACTTGCGTTGGCTTTGGCATCATACAGTGTCTTTTCTTTTAGTCTCACTTGAGTCATGTGTCTGTCTAGGATTTGTCCTGCCTCATGCAATCTGTTACTGTACTCATTGACCCAATTTGTGCAATGGTTATGAGTAGAAGTGTCTTTCAAATCTGTCAAGTACTAGATCCATAGGTAAATGACCATGATGTCCAAACAGTAAATAGTGCGGAGTATATCCAGTTGGACTCCGTATAGTGTTATTGTAAAGATAAGTTAATTCTGGCAAAATGCTAGGCCAATATGGGCATTGATGCGTGAGTAATGCTCTTAGTATCTTTATTGAGGTTTGATTAGCCCTTTCACACAATCCATTAGTTTGTGGATGATATGCAGTGGTACAAATATTTTGACTACTATATAAGCTACAATGTTCATAGAATAGTTGTGACTCAAAGGAGATTCCTTGGTAGGTCAAGATTTTGGTCGGGAAACCATACGGTTGGATAAAGTACTTGAGAAATTTCACTGAAATGCTTTTGGCAGTAAGATCAGGAACTGGTGAGGCTACAATGAACTTAGAATAATGATCCATCAAGGGTAAAAGATAATTGATACCATTTCTGCTAGTCTCAAGTTTCAAATGATCTAAAGTGACCAATTCTAAAGGAGCATGACTCATAATTCATTGAAGAGGAGCTTTTTGATCAGTTCTACTGCAACTCTTTAAATTACAGGTAGGGCATTCTACATACCATTTCTGAATTTGGAGTTTCATTCCTGCCCAATAGAATCACTTTCTTATAATGGCCTCTGTCTTTTTACTTCCAAAGTGTCCAGACTTGTCATGATAGGCTTCTAGAACTATTGGTACATTCTCTTGAGGCACAATGGGTGTGAGGGTTTCTGATTTGTCATATTAACTTAGAGTCTTGTATGACCAGTTAGTTTCTGTGTCACCACAATTTTGTCAATTTCAGGTTTACATCTTTCCTAAGTGTAGGCCAAAGACTTTGGTTAGTGTCCAACAGAGTTTTGATTTGTTGTAACTCTGGTTCTGCACTTGGATCCATAAGTAGTCTTGTTCTGTTATGTGTGTAGAAGGAGTAGATTAAGATTTGGTTACTATAATAGGGCTAACCTGACAACATGCATGTACCATCTCTGCTGGGACTTGTAAGAATGCATGCATTTCCATATCTTCTAGGGCGGAATCATCATGCTCAGGTTTGGTTTGCTGTGGCAGTCTTGACAAGGCATCAGCATTGGCATTACTTCTTCCTATGCGATATTTCAATGTGAACTGGTAACTGGACAAATGTGATGCCCATCGTTGCTCCAATGCTTCCAATCTGGTAGTATTTAGGTGAGAAACATAGAAACATAGAATTTGTTGGCAGATAAGGACCGCTTGGCCCACCCAGTCTGCTAATTTCTCTACCTAACAGATAAGCTGCAGATCCTAGTTAACCAACAGCTTACTTCCTCCTACCCCCCCACTAGAATTCCTTTATGTCTGTCCCATGCATATTTGAATTCCCTCACTGTTTTTGACTCTATGACCTCCTCAGGAAGGCTGTTCCATGCATCTACAACCCTCTCTGTGAAGAAATACTTCCTCACATTACCTCTGAAGCCGTCTCCCCTCAGTCTTCAAATTGTGCCCCTTGTTCTTGCACACTTTTGAAAGATGCTACCCTCTTGGACTTTGTTGATTCCCTTGAGGTAATTGAAAGTTTCTATCATGTTCCCTTCTCCCTCCTTTCCTTGAGGCTATACATCTTAAGCTCCTTTAGTCTTTCTTCAAATGTCTTCTGGTGCAGACCCTGCACCATTTTGGTTGCCCGCCTCTGGACAGCCTCCACCCTGTCTAAGTCTTTGCAGAGATGGGGTCTCCAGACCTGTACACAGTACTCCAGAAGTGGTCTTACCAACTGCCTGTACAGAGGGCCAACAACTTTCTGTTTTCTACTTGTGATGCCTCTCCCTATGCAACCCAGTATCCCCCAGCCCTCCTTACTGCCTTCTCACATTGCTGGCCCACCTTTAGGTTATCTGATTTGACTACTCCCAGGTCCCTTTCCATTTTTGTTGTTGTCAGTATCTCACCCCCCAGTGTGTACTCTTGCCCTGGGTTTTTGTTTCCCAGGTGCATTACTTTGCACTTCTTTGCATTGAATCTAAGCTGCCATACATTTGACCATTACTCCAACCTTGTCAAGTCCCTTTTCATCCTTTCCACCCCACCTGAGCTAAAGGATTGTTATCTGTGTACATGGTGAAAGGTGTGATGGCCACGTAATGTCAAAACTGTTTTGTAACTGCCCATACTAAAGCAAGAAATTCCAATTTAAATAAGCTATAATGTTCATAATTCCATTCTGAACCTCTGAGACTGCAGCTAGCATAGACGATGACTCTCTCTCTACTCCTGACTGTTCTTGTGCTAGCACAGCACTGAGACCTACTGTAGGTTGCTGGCATCTGTGTAAACCTTGAAGGGTTTGGTGTAATCTGGGTAGGCCAAAATCGGAGCTTCTATCAAGGCATGATGTAAATCATCAAAAGTGGTTTGGTGTCTGGGAGTCCAAGTGGCTTGCTGAGTTTTGGATTTGTGTCCTGCTGTTGATCCTCAAAGCAACTTATGTAGAGGTGTAGCTAGTCAAGCAAAGTTTTAAATGGATCTTGTGTGGTATCCAGCAAATCCAAGGAATTTTATGATGTCTCTAGCTGTAATGGGTACAAGCCATTATTGTATGACTTGTAATTTATCTGGATCAGGTGCTACTCCATCTGCTGAGACAATATATTCTAAGTAGTTGACTTGTGGTTTCAAAAGATGACACTTAGACGGTTTGATTTTGAGTCGTAACTGGGTCAATCATTCGAAGACTTCTGCCAAATGCTTTAAGTGATCCTCGTGGTTCTTCAAATAAATAATGATGTCATCTAGATAAAAGAGCAGTATGTTGAAGTTATGGCTTCCTAAACAATGTTCTACTAGATGCTGAAAAGTACCTGTGGCATTGCTTAATTCAAAAGGCATGCGATTGAATTAGAATAATCCCATCGGGGTGATGAAAGCAGTTTTCTTAACATCTGAGGGTTCGATTGGTACTTGCCAGTAGCCACTGGTCAAATCCAAAGTGGAGAACACGGCTGCTGATTGCAGTGCAGGAAGAGAGTCTTCAATCTGAGGCAGGGGGCATGCCTCCTTTTGGGTAATATTATTAAGTTTCCTGTAATCCACACAGAAACAGATTTTTTCTATCTTTCTTTTTCACTAGTACCACTGGTGCAACCCATGGACTATGGCTTTCTCAAATAACATCAGCTTCCTTCATCTCTCTGAATATGTCTTTTAATGATTGGTACATAGCAAGCAGAAGAGGACGAAATCTCTCACAGATGGGTGGACAAATAATCATGGGAATGTAATGTTGAACTTCTCTAGCCAGTATGAAATCTAGAGGATGCTTGCTAAAAGCTTGATGATGCTGAATTGCTACTCATCGGATATCTTTTTGCTGGGCATCTGTAGTGTGAGTTGTACCAATGTCAAGCTCGTTCAACCATTCTGGTAAACCTTTGTTTTTTAAGTCTGGCTGGTGTCCTCTGGTTGCTGATTGGTTACAGGTTATGGAGTGAATTCAATCTTCTGGCTGTACAGCACCTTGGATACTGATGGTGTGTAGTTTGGTGGTGGGTAACTTTTTGTAGAATTGTACAGCAGGATCTCCATAATTAATAACTGATACAGATTTGTCCTTTGTTGACTGTTGCAATGCTGTGAGCAACAATGATAGGCTCCTCCTTGGCATCAGGGTATGGTTCCACTTAGGAATTGTAATCTTTTCCTCTGGGACCTACTTTGGCTTTACACCATAACGTGGTTTCAGTGCCCAGACTCAGAGTTATGGGATGGACATCTGTAACTCTGACTTTTTTAATTTCTCCATCTGGGTTGGCAAAATGTTCGTAGCACTGGACCAGTTGAATGGTCTGCTGTAGTGCCTGCTTATCTGCGATGGGTACCTGTTTAACACGTTGATGTAAATTATGGACCAATTCTTCAAAACAATGTTGCAGCACATTCATTCCAAGAATAAGTGGAGGTAACTCATTGCTGTTGGTGTTGCTCACTATGATGCCTTGCTGAGTCTGGATGCGATTGTCTAATCAGATATCTGCCTCATCATATCCTAACTAAGGGACTTCTATGCCATTGCTGGCTATCAATTGAAATCAGGATTGTGGTGGAGGTTGCAATTTGTAAGCATCATAATGTTGTTTTAAGTATTTCCTCTGTAGCGTGGTTACTTGTGAGCCTGTATCTAATAGTGCAAGAAGATCATGTCCATTCACTTTCACTGTCATAGTTGGGCATTTTCCTATGAAGAGCCATTTGTCTTTCCTTGAGGCTGGACCTGGTCCATTGCTCTCTGAGAATCAGTCCGCATTCCCAGAGATTTGCTGTTTAATGCTACAGCACTTGTTTATTTTATTTATTGAATACAATCAGAATTAATACCTTTGAGTCAGAGACTCCTTTACAAAGGATCCACGTCATAGAAAACAATATAGAGCATACAGTGTACAGACATCACAGTATAAATAGCAGTGTGGGAAATATCACACCTTACAAAAGATACATGGTAAATTACAACAGGTGGATGTGTTACAGGGTAATTTCGACAATCAAAGACAATGCAGTACAGTGGCAAAATACAATAAATACAGTAACTACAGTGGCACTCTAGAAGCAGGACCAAATAGGTCCATTGTCATGGCAGTTATAGGTCGTGGATAGGTCAGGTACAGTCACAGGTGGAGTCATGCAAGATATTAACATAGAAACATAGAATGTGACAGCAGATAAGGACCGCTTGGCCCACCTAGTCTGCCCATTTTCCTACCTAACAGATAAGCTGCAGATCCTAGTTAACCAACAGCTTACTTCCTCCTACCCCCCACTAGGACTAACTTATGTATGTCCCATGTATCCTTGAATTCCCCCACTGTTCTTGACCCCACAACCTCCTCAGGGAGGCTGTACCATGCATCCACAATCCTCTCTGTGAAAAAATACCTCTTCAGATTACCTCTGAGCCATCCCCCCATTATCTTTAAATTGTGCTCCCTTGTTCTTGCACATCTCTTTTTCTGAATGATGCTACCCTCTTGGCCTTTGTTGATTCCCATAGAAACATAGAATTGCTACAGAGAAGGGATTTGAACAGTCCTAGCGTAGTAGCCAGAAGAACTGGTATGGACAGTGAGTTCAGCCAATTGGGGGCACGATATCTGAAAGTTCTTTGCCCCAAGGAGGTTTTACAGTGGGAAACCTGGTAGGGCAATTTCACAGGATGACGTGCGTGTCTGGTGCTGTTAGAGGGGAAGCAGCATCACAAGAGCTGGGGGCATGAGGCCAGTCATGATTTTCTTGGCAAGGAGACAGGTCTGGTACTTTATGTGATCATCAAAATTAAGCCCATTTGTACTGATATACAGCATACAGGTGTGTGTAGGTCGGTTACATTCTGTGGCCAGTCTAAAGGATTTATTTAGGGGAAACCCTCATTTTGTTGAGGGAGGTATTGTCGGCAGCACCATAGAAGATAACCCCATAATCAATGAGTGACAGGATGGAGGAGGAGATGGCTAGCTGTAGGGCTTCAGGGGGAGACAGTGCTTGCTGCGGTGTAGCAGACCAATGCACACATTTACAGCCATATTAAGTTGGCAGATATGTTCATGGTATGTTAGCCCTGAGTCTAGAGTAACCCCTAAGTATTTAAAGGTAGAAACCTGTTCCAGGGTCTCATTATGGGAATTATGGATGAGCAGGGGGTGGTTACTGAACTTGTTTTGGGCATGGGCAAACAGCATAGATTTTGTTTTTTTATAGTTTAGAACAAGCCTATGGTCAGTAAACCAGGATTCAGCCTCATTAAATGACCCTTGGAGGGTGGTAGGGTTGGTGTGGGTGCTGAAAAAAACTGCATCTTCTGCATATAGAAGGGTACTGCCAGAACAGGCCTTGGGCAGAGAGTTAAGGAATACAGTGAAAAGTAGGGGGCCAAAGATTGACCATTGGGGGACCCCAGGTGTAACTCTGGGGGGGAGAAGATAAGGTATGCCCTAATCTGACTCTCTGGGTTATGTCAGACAGGTAGTTTGAGATGGCATCTTGTGACAAACCTATTTGGGTTAGCGAGGTTAGAAGAAGTGAGTGGTGGATGGTGTCAAATGCTTTGGAAAGAGATATGTAGACAGCACCAGCAATCTGGCCTGCACCCAGAGTCGCATGGATAGTGTTGGTATATTCCAAAAGTGCGGTTGTGGTATTATGGTTTTTTTGGAAACCATGTTGTTCAGGGCAGAGGAGAATGTGTTGAGCAAGGTAGTCTGTGACTTGCATGTTGACTATCTTTTCAAGAACCTTGCAGAGAGGGGGTAGAATTGAGATAGGTTGATAATTACTAGGCAGGGTTCGGTCACCACTCTTCTGGAGCAGAGTGATGAGGGCAGTTTTCCACATGGAGGGTAATTGATCTAAGGCAAGGGAGTGGCTTAGCAGGTCAGTGAGGGGGTAGAGTACCTCAGGGAAAATGAGCCTTAATATTTTAAGATCGAGATTGTCACTGCTGAAGCAGGATTTGCTGAGTGCCTTTAGCAGGAGGGGGGCAGCATCACATTGGGAGATGACCTTGAAGCGGAAAGGGGGTACTTGGGTGGGTGTCGATGTTATGGCAGGGGTGGGTGCAAAAATGTTGGCAGGGAGCATGCCACTGAGGTATGAGATTGAGGAGTTCAGTGCATTTGCTATTGTGTCAGGGTCCATGGAGATACCACCATTTACCAGTATCTGGGAGGGAAGGCATTAGAGATTTTGCCACTAAGATCTTTGAGGGAGTCCCAGAAACTGCTCCCCTTCCCCCAGGAGGCAGTGAGGGCTGCTCTGTAGTATTCTGCTTTTGCCTGTCGGACCTGCCAGGTGCAGCGGTTCCTGGCCTCATGGTAACGTTGCCTATCAGTGGGCCTCCCAGTCTCCAAGGCTATGTGCCAGAGATTGTGTCTGTGGCCCATGAGGTCCAGAAGGGACTGGGACATCCACGGGGTGTCAGCTCCTTTAATGACTTGTTTGCAGAAGGGTGCAAAAAGGTCACAGGTGGAATTGAAGGAATTGACTAAGTAGTCAAGGGCAGAGTTAATATCAGACCAGTCCCAGCTAATGAGGTGGTATTTCAAGGACTGTAGCTTGCCTGGCCTGAGTTTTTGCTGAAAGCTAACTTTAGGAGGGGCCTTTGTAGCCAAGTAAGACCAGCACCCGAGTACTGGGGTATGGTCACTCAGTGTGTCAGGTGGCACAGAGACCTGGGTGAATTTTTTAGTGCAATTAGTAAGAATTAGGTCGATGAGGGTCAAGGTACCTGCTCTCGGGTTGTGTCCAGTGGTAGTGGGCACAACTTGAGATAGACCGAGGGTGGCTGCAGCATCCCTATATGGAGTGCAATGTCTGCTAACCAATTGATATTATAATCACCAAGGCAATAATTTCTGCCTTATCTGGGTGCTGCTGGAGGTGGGAAAGAACTGACTGGAATCCACTTTTTTGATTCTTGTGTGGGAGGTAGATAGAGGCGATGAAGAGAGGCGCCCTGGAAGGAGCAACATTAACTTGGAGGGAGAGGACCTGGGCACCATGGTCAAGAGCTAGGGAAGGTAGAGTGAAACCTTGGAGGGTGTCAGGGAGGTAAATTGCACAACCACCCCCTTTTTTGGCTAGTCTGTCAGCTCAAAATATTGTGTACCCTGGCAGAGCTAGTGCAGACTCAAGAGTGCAGCCACTTAGCCAGGTTTCTACCACCAAGATAATGTCTGGCCGTTGTTGAGCAACCAACCCTTATAGAATATCACATTTCTTTAGCAAACTGCAGATGTTGATGGAGGCTATACAGAGTTCCCCGGTACAGTCTGATTAGTTGTAGTCTTGTAGTCATCTGTCCATATCATCTCTACACATGTCCAGCTATTTCGCATCATAGATAAATGGATCTACCATGGTTATTGAAATGATCGGTCGGGCGTTGCTCTTCTACTCTTCTCAGCTGGGACATCATCTCCCTTGGTCCTTGATTTTCATCTTGTTAATCTCCATCAAGTCTAGATCTCCAGTTGCTGTTAAGGTCACATACCTCTTGGCACACCTCAGTAACTTTCCTGTTAAGAGCAGAAAATGTGTTCTGTCCATTTGATAATAGGTCTTGGACTACGCCTGAGAAAAGGTGTCTGTGCCTGAGCCATCTGTGTGTAAGTCTCTTCACTGTTTGAGTAGCTATTTAGCTGACATAATCCTTCAGAATGCACTCCTGGTGTCCAATGACTCTTTGGTCTCCAGAAACATCATCTGCTATCGACACACAGCAGCCTCTCCTCCGGCTCGACTTGGTCCAAAAATGCATATTGCCTTCTCCTTAAAATCTAAAAAGAGAGCATCAGGGTCCTGAAGGTGAAGTATTCACAATTCTCTCCTGACAGTGTCACTGAGGACTCCATCGATAAACTTTTCTTTGACAGTCTTATCCGGGTTTTGCACTTCTTTGGCATCTATTCTTTCTATAGCTGACAGAACTTCTTGTAGACTTAAGGCATATTCCCTTAACGTCTCTCGCAGTCTTTGAATTCATGAGAAGAACTTCATTTTTAATTCTGACAGAACTTCATGTTTAATTCTGACACGGTCCGGGTATCAAAAGTATTTCATCGGCGATTGAAAATCCGATCTGTGGTGGCCTTTTCTCTTTCTGGCCAAGATTGTACTTCTTTTTGGGCATCTCCTTTCAACTGACCTAATAAGATCTTCACTTGCTGATGATCAGGCACTAGATAAAGTCAGAACATTGACTGTATTTTTGCCTTGAACTCTCTTAGACTGCTGGAGACTTCACCACCTGGCTCTCCTGTATAGCTAGGAAGCCATGGTGCACCAAAATATTATGGCATTGTCAATGGGGAAGGTTACACTCATCTCGAGCCTACTCCTGTGGCTCCATCCATGTAGTTATCCATCTCACTACTACTTCTGGTTATTGATGGCATCTGTATCTGTACTCTATTCTTCCTCTGGCTTTGGTCTCTTTGGAGGGCTTGTTCTATACCCTGCTCCACTGCACCCAAAAGAGGCATGTTACCCTGATGGTAGTAAAATGGATGTTAACATGTGCTGGGTCTCCACAACAATATAAAGGGTAGATAAAGCAATTGTGTCATGATGACACCAGTAATTTGCACACAAATTACTAAAACAGGTCCCAAGTAGGTGGATGGTGGCACCTGACAAAGAGAGGCGGGAGTCAGAAATAGATTCCAAATACTATTCAGGATGTTATTCACCCAAATGGGGAAAGGAAAAATGGTCACAGGGAACTCTTATCCCTCCTACTCTACTCTCCTGTACTAGGAGGACTCTAAATCCAACCAGCGTAACAGGTCTGCTTTTTGAGCATTCTACACTCTATACCCTGTAAGAGGGTGACTCTATGCACACCTTCAATACTGTAGCAGCTTCACTTTACAAGTGTTCTATCTACTAAGGTCAGTAAATCTCTATGCAGTTTCAAATACTACCATGAGGTGCACCTCTACCTAAGGCCTATTATCTGGAGTACTCCACTCTGAGAAACTCTATAGCATGTCACTAACAAGACTCTACATATGTCATAAGAGGCAGTTCTTGCACAGTTGAGTTTTCTCTGTCGTTGAGAAGAAACTGGGCTGCGGGATATGAAACACAAGGGAAACACTTGGCTGAATGGCTGGAATGAGTTAAAAACTAAGGGAATTTAGGCAGGATTTTGAACAGGCCATGAGTTCTTGGCCCCACCCCACCTCTCTAGGGTTGCCAGAATTTCAGAATAACGCAAAGATTTTCTCGGCTCAAAACTCACTGAGGGCCACCAGAACTGAAACACAACAGATCCAGCCACATCCCGCTTCTGGACTGCCGGGAGGAGAAGAAGAAGAAGATACTGCATGGCCGGCCATAGCCCACTTCTGGACTGCCAGGAGAAGAAGATGCTGAACACCCAGCCACAGTCCTCTTCTGGACTACTGGGACATGAAGAAGATACTAAACACCCAACCGCAGCCCTTTTCTGGGCTACTGGGAAATGAAGAAGATGCTGCTAGAAGGAAGTCTGTAGAATGTGAGAGAACAACAGGGTTCTGGGCACCAAGGCTGGATGAGCCATGGACTAATGTAAAATAAGAAACAGGACGATGATGTAGAGTACTGAAACAGAAGATCTGGACGGCACTTCAGTACGGACGACAAAACAAGAAAATAGATGGTACCTTTGTACTGGGCCAGGCCATACACTGGGAACTGCAGAGCAGAAAATAATAAAACAGGACACTGCAAACTGAGATGACTGCAGTATGGTTCTTCAAGAATTTGCTGCTGACTGCTTTGGAGATGCACTGGAGATGATTTCTGGAATACTGCAGAAGATTGATCTGTATACACTATGGTGAAGGGATTCTGGAAACTTGCTGAAGACTGATTCGAACACCTTGTGACACTGAAATGCTGGGAACAAAGCAATACTTTCTGGCACTGAAATGCTGGTACAAAGCAATATAAGGACAGCCTGGCACTTTTACTGTTCGTAGGAATAATAACAATGCAATGAAAGTCTCAGTTCTCTTGTAGTGGTCAATTATACAGTCTCAATGTCCAGACCACAGTAAAAATATAGGCACTTTACTCTACTGGGTGAACCCTAGCTTTCATGGACCTAACTACCAGGGGTCCCTCTAGCTAGATCAGGTTCTTCCTGTTATTGCAGTTCTATTTGGCTAGCTAGACTCCCTTAACATCTGGGGTCACTAATGCTGCTGGTCCCCTTTAACACCTGGGGGTCTAAATGTCCAGCAGTGGGTCTAACTTCACCCTGTTATGTAGCAGTGGGCCTGACTTGCCCTTTTAAGAAGCAATGGGCCTAACTCTCCCTGTAAGGTAGCAGTGGGCCTGACTTGCCCTTTTAAGAATCATTGGGCCTAACTCACCCTTTTAAGTAGCAGTGGACCTAACTCGCCCTATTAAATAGCAGTGGGCCCAACTTGCCCCTTTAAATGCAGTGGGCCTGTATTGCCCTGTAAAGTAGCTGTGGGCCTAACTTGCCCCTTTATGAGCTGGAATCTGTTACCCCTGTACACACTGGACCTTTACTAGGCCTGGGAAATCTGTGATGCCCCTGAGGAAGAGTTTTTTTTACTTCATAGTACCCGGCTGGTCAGACGTGTGTGGGACCTGATATATAATACATTTTCTGCACTATAAGGTACTACGGCTTTTTGTACCATGACTGTCTACAAATTATTTAAAGCACATTAAAACAATATATTTTTCACTGACCTATTGAGTGCTAGCTTTATTTTCATCTTAGTATCTGGGAAATCTGTGAGCCTGGATGCCCTCACAAACAATCACTGGGCCTCTGTTGGCTGCACCCCTTTTACATCACTAGGCCTTTTTAAATAGCTCTTTAGAATCCCTGGGCCTTGCTGGCTAGGCCTCTTTACATAGCTGGGCCACTGTATTGCTCTGGGCCCCTTTAAATACACTGGTTCTCGATCTAATTAGAGGTTTCTCCACCCCCTTTAATGAATACTCATAAGCCCTCTCAGTGGCCTTAATGTTAAGCCCTCTTCTGGGCATCGTCATGCCCACTGAATATTTATTTATGCAAATCAGGCCTTCTGTGGCTTCCCCTCCCCTAACCCCAGGCTCTGAGCTATCTTGTAGCTCTTTGCACCTAGCACCAATACATAAAAAAATAATTAAACTTTCCTTTTTTGTTCTGAGTAGGACAGCACGTTGCAGTGTGCTGCCACTGACTCACAACACCAAACCAGGGTGAAAGACTGCAGACGGGAGGTGGGAGGTGCTGCTTGCAGAGGGAGGGAACGCAGGCAGGGACTGGACAGCAGAGGACCTTGCGAGGTCCTGGGACAGCACGAACGATGCGGCAATGCTACTGCCGCCTCTGGGGGACCGAAACTTTAACTTTAAAATATAGAAATAACAAAATGGGGCACCAAGCACTTCCAGGGGAACAACAGGACATCTCTTCACTTTTGATGCCTCACAACGGCACCACGGACCGCACAACAGCTTCAGGGCAGTCTTCAGTAGCTGGAGGCCGATAAGGCACGCAGGTAAGCCCTCAGGGACAGCTTCAACCCACCAGGTAAGCTCTTTCTCATCCCTCCTCACTTGCTGCATCCTCTTTCCTCCACAGCTACCATGATTCTCTCTAAACAGAATACAAATTTTAAACAGCAATACTCTGGGTTCTGGTTCTGGAAGGCAGGGCAGGTGACACACAATGGGCATTCCATCTACTCAGGCTGGCATTCTACATGCTGAGCATGGCATTGTATTTGCTGAAGCTGGCATAAAGGCTTAACTTTTGCTTTATTTTCTTAACTAGTTACAATATTTACACAGTGTATGTAACAGGTTTGATGCTGGCATCCGACACTGGGCACCTTTCTACTATACAGAGGCACCCTATAGGGCTGGGCACATTTCTATTTTTCTTTCTGTTGTGCCCTCAACTCTGGGGCACTGTACTAATATTCCCCTATATTTATACAATCTGTGCTTGAAGCAAGCCTCTTACTACTTTCTCCTCTAACAATTCCACTGGTAGTCTGTTCCAGGCTTCTACCACTTTTACAGTGAAGAAGTACTTCCTCACATCCCTCTTAAAATTCTCCCCTTCCAGCTTCATCATATGCCATCTGGTCCAGGTGCTCTTTCTCATTTGAAAGATACTTCTTTCCTGTACCTTATTCACCACTGTAATGTACTTGTAGATCTCTATCATGTCACCTCTCTGTCCTCTCTTCTAGGATGTATATGTTGAGATCCCTCAGTCTTTCCTTATAGGGCTTTTGATGCAATCTTTGCACCATTTTCATTGCCCGCCTCTAGACTGCCTCCACCCTGTCTATGTTCCTTCTGCACTGCAGACTTCAGAACTGGACACAATACTCCAGGTGGGGTCTAACCAACAACCAATACAGTGGTAACACCACCTCTCTCCTCCTGCCGGTGACACCTTTTACTATGCATCAGAGCATCCCATTACATCTACCCACACTTTCTTACACTCTCCTGCCACTTTGAGGTCAGCAGAAATAATATCCCCAAGGTCTCTTTCCTGCTTAGTGACTCTCAGTACCTCCCTTGTCCTATAATCTGTTCCTGGGTTTCTATACCCTAGGTGCACGATCTTACAGTTTTCAGCATTAAACTACATCTGCCATGCCCCTGACCACTCCAAGAGTTTCCCAAGATCCCTACACATTCTCTACACCCCCTCCTGAATATGCACCCTGTTTCAGATTTTTGGGTCGTATACAACAAGTAATACCTTCCCATCCACTTCTTAGGCAATGTCACTTATAAAGATACTGAAGAGGACAGATCCCAGTACTGAGCCTTACGGCACTCTTCTGGTCACTTTTCCTTCAGAGTGTGTGCCATTACCCACCACCCTCTATCATCAATCCATTACCCTCCCCCCCCCATCACCACCACCACCACCACCACCACTGAGAATCCATGCTGCCTTTGGTCATGTAGCAAATTAGATTCAAGATACTCTACAAACTTTTCCTTTAACAAGGTTTCCATTAATTTCCACAACACTGATGTGAGACTGATTGGCCTATATAGTTACTATCTTCCTCTCTGCTGCAGCTCTTATGAAGAGGGACTATGTCTGCTCTCCTGCAGTCCTCTGAAACCACACACGTTTCCAGTGACCCGTTGAACAAAGCCTACAGTTGTGCAGCTAGCACCTTCTTGAGTGCTTTTAGTACCCTTGGGTGTTTCCTATCTGGTTCCATGACCTTGTCCACTTTAAGATCTGCAAGTCCCTTTAGGACTCTTTCTTCTGAAAATGGATGTTTCCACCCCTTCCCCATGTTCTTGCTCATCTCTGGTGGTCTGCCCCCCCCACACACACACACACCTCCATTGTGAAGACTGAGCAGAATTACTTGTTCAGGATGTCTGCCTTTTCTTAAAAATGAAATTCTGTTTTCAAGACTTCTACAGTCTTCCTCTGTCATCTTCCTTATCCTCACTACCCCCCCACACACATACACCTCACTTTCCTCTTCTCTCTTCTCGTACTGGAAGAATATTTTACCCTCTTTAGCTACCCATCTGGGTATCCTTTTCTCTGTCTGCACCTTTTGTTTCCAAACTGCCTTACCTGCTTCCCTCTGTTTACTTGGTTACTTCCCGCTGTCTTCCTCCCTCCATGTTTCTTTGTACCTCCAAAATGCCACCTTTTTTTCCTTCACTATTGTAGTCATTTCCCGAATCTTTTTTTCCCCTTTTGTTCATTTCCTTCACACAGTGGCTGACTGCCTTAATTATTTCTTCCCTTATTTTTCCCCACCATGAGGAGGGGAAGTGCAGAGACATGTACACTTTTGGTGCTTTCACACACAGGTTTATTTATCGGAATGAGTATTACCTGTGTGGTGCCTTTGTACTCCGTTCCATTCTGCATTCACTTTACACTCTGCAAATATTCTGGCAACCCCCCCATCTCCATTTTTAATGTTTTCATTTCGGCTCCCCCGCAAAGTTTGCTGCTCGATGGTCATGATCTGAGAATTCTGCCCTGCAACCAGAGTGGTGGTTTTACACGGTGGGATAAAATGAAAGACATCAGGATGAGCCATGCAAAGCAGGGATCAAGGTTTGGGCAAGCATTCACCAAGGGAAGGGAACAGTTGCACTTTACATGACAAGGGAGGTAATGGTATACTGTTTCTGTAACAGTCATTCCGTCACAGAAGCCTTTGTGTAAAAGCAATATTTCTTCCTGCCCACAGCTAGGGACAGTTCTAAACATATACACATTTGCTCCTGCCAATTCCTATCTACAGTAAGACATTTTTTTTTTCATGTGAGGAACACAAGGTCTGACACTTCATGATCTGAGGGGCAGCAGTAATGATGTGAAGATCTGAGCACAGTTGTTCCCTGCAAATACTTACCTCTTTTGTCTACATAGAACAACAGACAACACAATGCCAGGAATGGGTATCCAATGAACATGGTGACCAAAATTTGGTGCCTCCAAAAAAAACAGCGACTCAGTTACAGCACCTGTGTTCACATCTACCAAGCGGGGGGGGGGGTGAGCGGATACTGTGGTGGGCGAAATACCGTGACAAGAAGTGCCGGGTATGTGCACAAGCACACACACTGCGAGGGGAGAGGCAGCGGAGGGATGGTATGTGGGAGGGGGTGTGGTGGGCAGCTTCCAAGCTGGTCTGCTAGCATGGTGAAGAAGGTGATCAGCCGGGAGGTGCAAGGTACAGGGTTCAGGTCCAGTGTGGTGCATTTTATTTTGTTTTTGCCAGCAGACGGCTTTAATTTTTTTTTACGTTTTTCACCCCCCACAACATGCACCCCCCTGGAGTTTAGAATCCATAAGTAGGGTGGTGCGGGAGCGCACACTCCCACATTAAAAATGAGACCCGTAGGTCTTGGATGTCATTTTTGTCCATGCTGAGAGTGTGCAGTGCCAAAATTAATTTTCGGCGATGTACACTCACCGTAACAGCGATTGCTATTCTGTGATCGCTGTTACGACATGGAACCCCAGGAATGTTTACCATGGATCACACATGTACACACACACACAGAGCACCTGTCACTCATGACATGGTCCTCAACATAGTGTACAACAAGACAAACACAAATGCCAAATTGGACTATGCTCACTACACGCACACCATGGAAAACACAGATGACAGTGATTGCAGATGTAGTACATATTGTTTTTTACATTTATTTCATTTGGTTTTTGGTAACCAGGTAAGTACACTAGACAAAAATATATCTATTTTCAGGTACAAAAATGTTTAGTTTACAAGTTTACAAGAAAACTATGGGACAATACCATACAATGACCCACATGCCATGCCACAAACACAATAGGTACAGCCAAGCTGATGCCAAAGCATGCTGCCAGCATAAGCATAAAAAAACAGTACCCTTAGTAACAAAGTATTTGAAAGGTGAAATGCCCTGTCCTATCCTCCCTACAGGCTGTACACAGAGCACTCCTGATGGTATTCAGGACTGATGGGCAGAGGTACATGCACAAAATAAGGTATAAGGTACAAGTTTATTAATAAAAGTATGTTTAGCACCAGGGTGCTGAACATACAGATGAAAACACCATAATACATTTACCTCTATGGATGCTGGAATTGAGACTGTTATACTGTTTGTGGATTTATCTAAGGCTTTTGACCTGGTGGACCACTCCTTGTGCTGGGGTTAATTGAAGTTATGGGTATTACAGATGGCCCCCGGAAATGGGTTAAGTCATACCTAGAAGAAAGGTCGCAGAGGGTACAAGTGTTTAAGATTCTGTCCCAGAGGAAATAAATAAAGTGTGGGGTACCCCAAAGATCTATATTGGGTCCAATGTTATTCTTGATGTTTATAAACAACCTTCCTATGAAGGCAAAATACTCAACCTTAAGACTTTATGCCAATGATATGGCATTGAAATTCACTGGGGCAGGTAAAACTGAGTTAGAACATGGGTTTCAGAATGATTTCAGTGCTATAGAGGAGTGGATTCTTTATTTTGGAGTCAAAAAAGAATTGGAATTACATATATTCAATTTGGGTGGTACAAAATTGGAGCAAGTAACAGTGTACTGCTACTTGAGAATAACGTTTGATGCTAAATTAAATTTTACTCAGCATGTCTTAAATCTGAATAGTGTAACAAATAAGAAACTGTGGGCCATAAAATGCACCTCGAGGTGTCTAGACATCAAGACTTGTAGGACCTTGGTAGAACAGTAGGTTATGCCAGCATTAGAGTATGGGAACACCATACATGGGGTGACAAACAAACATATGTTGGTAAAATTAGATAGGCTTCAAAACAAATGAACAAGGTTCATATTTGGATAAAGTTTCCACATGCATCACTGTGATTTGTTATAAAATTTAAAGTGGCATACTCTTGAGGTAAGAAATAACCTGGCCTGGTTAAGGTTGCTTCTTAAATACATCACTAAATACTTAACCCATTATAGTTCTGTTACCATAATGGCCAGTCCCAATTCCTCAAGAGCACTAACTAGATCAGTCCATGAAAATAAATTAGCAATTCCTAGACAAAGGGCTAAGTTTGGAGATAAAACCTTAAAATTCTGAGAGATCCTTCCTGTCCCAAGGGCCAACCAGTATATTGATAAAAAAATCAAATCCTTAAATAACTGGTTATGTTCCTGGTGCCTCAAGCAAGAAGTAGCTTGTATTACCCATTGGGGGAGTTTGTTTATAAAAGGGAATCAGTAAGCAGTGATGGCTTGCATCTCATCAGACAAGGTTATTCTCTACTAGGCAACCTATAAATAATTACATAAACACCAGTTTAAACTAATTGAAAGGGGATGGGATATTAAATGCATTTATACTCCCTCCAAATAATGACCATGTAGCCCACTTCATTAGTGCAACTGATACACCTAATCATTCTAATTTTAAACTACATAACACATATTTAAAAATCCTTTTGGTCAATGCTAGAAGTCTAAATAATAAAATGGATGAATTAAAATACATCTTGGACTGAGATAACATAGATGTATGTGGAGTAACGGAAACTTGGTTTACCAACTCTGGCTGGGGTGTTGAAATCCCGGGCTATTCAGTTATTAGTAAAAATTTCTAAAAAAACTAAAGGTGGGAGGAGTAGCATTATATATATATATATATATGTATGTCAGTGACTAGTTTTGAAATCCCTAGCAGTACAAAATCAGATTCTGATTCAGAAATCATTTGGGCCAAAGTACAAAGTGACAGACCCTTAACAATAGGTTTGTGTTATCGAGCTCCCAATCTCAATGCTACTAGTAATGACACATTAATGGAAGTTATTGAAAATCTGGAAGATTATGATGATTTAATATTAATGGGGGATTTTAATCTACCAAACATTTGCAGGGAAACACTAACTGGGACAAATCTCCTAGATAAAAGATTTATTGAAGTCATATCACAGCATGATCTAGAGCAGACTGTACTTGAACCAACCAGAAAAGATAATATTTTGGATCTTATCCTCACTAATATTAAGGATGTAGGGAATCCACCCTAAGTAACTGAACCCCTAGGGGATAGTGACCATAATATTATCTTATGGAATATCAAATATTATACATCCAAAAACAGGGGTGTGACTAGGAATAGGAACTTCTACAAAGCAGATTACAAGGCAATTAAAAAATATTTATCCAGCTGGAAATGGATGCAGGAAATATATAACCTAGATTGTAAGCAGATATGGAAAGATTTACAGAAAATAATTGATTTCTGTATCAACACCTGGATTCCTGAACGTATAAAATATAATAGTAATAACAAAAGAGTTACATCATGCTTCAAAAGTAAAATTAAGAGACTGGTTAAAAACCAAAAAGGGCAAAACTTCAAGGTTAAATCCAATCAATGTAAGAAAGTAATACAATTGGCAAAAAGAAAATCTTGAAGTAAAACTAGCTACAATAACCTAGGATAATAGAAAACAATTTTTATAGTTATGCTGGGTCCCTAAAGGGGAAAGAACCAAATATAGGGACATTACTTAAGGATAATGTACCAATAGCCAATGAATTGCATATGGCTAATGAATTTAATCAGTACTTCCTCAGCATGTATAAACCAAGGGATGTAGTTTCTTTGGATAATCTACCTGTTGATGTTACAGATCCATTGATTACACAAGAAGAAGTTATGACAGCCATTACGGCCACTAAATTGAACTCCTCTACAGGTCCCGATGCAATGCCTGCTAAATTTATTAAAGAACTGGCAACTGAACTACCAGGGGTAGTTACTTTACTATTCAATGCATCTCTCAGAGAAGGGAAAGCTATTTCCAAGTGGAAGCTGGCAACAATCGTACCAATTCACAAGGGTGGTAATAAACATCTTGTAACTAACTATAGGCCTATCAGCCTCACCAGCTGTCTCAGTAAACTATTGAAATTAATTTTACACCATAAAATGGCTAAACACTTTAAAAATATAAATATAACAGTTATTTCCCAATATGGTTTCACTCAGGGAAGATCTTGTCAGCTTAATTTAATTAACTTCTTTGAACCAGTGAGTATGGCGCTGGATCTGGTGTTCCCAGTTGATATTGTTTTCCTTAATTTTGAGAAGGCTTTTGATATTGTCTCTCATAGTGTATTAGTTGGGGAACTAATAAGATATAATCTCCATCCAAATATTAATAGATGAATCAATTCCTGGCTTGGTGACAGGAAGCAGCATGTCAGCATCAAGGGGCAAATGTCAGATCTGAGTTTCATTAGCAGCAGAGTCCCTCAAGGTTCTGTTCTGGGACTTATTTAATATCTTAATAATTAGTATGCAGACTAATGATGGGGTCTGGATACACAAATATGCTTATGATAGCAAACTTGGCTGTATTGTTAATGATTTAGAATCTGTGAGGTCTTTACAATCTAATCTAAATAATTTGGCTAATTAGTCAGTAGTGAATAAAATGACTTTTAATGCTACTAAATGCAAGGTCATGCGCCTGGGCAAAGGCAATTAGCTAGCAACCTACAAAATTGACAACACCATATTGCAAAATGTTACATCTGAATGGGATCAGGGTATTACTTGTCAGTGTCAGTGGCTCAGTAGGTAGCACACTCTCCTCTGAGGCTGGGAGATCAGAGGGCTGTGGGTTCAGTTCCCACATCTGGCACTTGGGTTAATATCCCAGTACTGACACTGTAGTGCAGCATGACAGGGGTGCTGCACTTCTGAGGTGCCATCTTTTGAATGAGATGGTAAACAGAGGTCCCATCTGCCTGGATTGGTGGTAGTTCAGGTGGGTGTTAAAGATCCCATGGCACTTATCAAAAAGAGTAGGGGAAGTTTTATTGAAAAGAAACACAACATCACAGTAGAAAACAAAAACAATCAAATCAAAAGATTATACAAAATACAGAAAATGAAAAAGTTAAACAATATAATCAAAAGATCATAGAGAAATAACATTTTTCCAAAACAAATCTATGTTAGCCTTAGGGAATTTAACAATATCTCTGGTTTTACCAGAAGCTAAACCATTCTCAATTTGTAAAAACACAGTACTAAATAATACTGTTTGTTGCTGCAATATAAATTGACACCAGGCCTGCCATAAAAAATATTGTACAAAGGAAAAAAAACATTCAAAGTACTTTTATGATACAGGCACCAAATTCCTGTATAATCACCGAGAACTATGGTCTGATATGAAATGTGGTTTAAAAATGGTAAATTCCAATGTAAAGCAGCGCCTGCCAAAAAATTTTGAGAAAAGGGACAAGTGATGAAAAAATGAACCATAGTTTCCTCACAGTTTTTATAGGTGGGCCTTAAGCAGAACCACTCCATAATGGGTTTATACTTTAAATTACCTCTGACCCCTAACCGTCCTTGCATAGAGAGACAAACAATATTCCATATATGAGGGGGAATCCTGAAATCTGTTAATTTCCTAAGAGAAAACAACATTTTAGAGGGGACACATTCTGGAAATAAAAGAACACTTTTTTGAACCTCAGAAATAATAACATTGTATAAGGACTTTCTAGAGAGAGTGAGTAGATGTGAAAAATAGATTTTCCACTGTTGTAGTTTTTTTAAAGTGGAAATACCATAGGATGGTAAAGAGTCAGTCAACAAAATCTTGCGAGGTAATAAGGACCACTTATCCAGGTACCTGGACCATAAAAATTGTGACCATAACTGCCAAGACATGGAAGCTGGGGACCATAAATAAGGAAAGGAACCAAACAGAAACAGGGAAGGGTAAAAAAAACAATAGGGTTAACCATAGCTAAACCTCCCTTTTGAATTGGTAAATAAGTAATATCCCTACATACAGGATTCAGCCTGTTGCCCCAAAGCATCTGAAAAAAAGACTAAATAGTCTTGTTTCCAGATGCAGTGGAGGTGGAAAAATATAACTTAGGTATAAAAAAACTGGTAACAAAAATTGTTTAATAATCATTACTCTTTTTTTTCCCAAATTTCCATCCTTTCCATCAGTGAATCTTAAATTATCCAATATATAACTGCTTCTCCCAATTGTATGATGCCAAGTCCCCAGCTCCAAACCAGATAACTAAAATTTTATGAGGGAAAGAGACAACCGGTATACCTCTGATATCTAAAGGAACTGTAAATGAAGGGTCCAAAGAAAAAATAAAATGTTTCTCTAAATTAAGCTGGGCTCCTGATAAATTTCCAAAATGGTAAAACATCTGCATTGCATTGGCTAGAGAAGGGACATCTTGTATTAGTAATGTGACATCATCCACATAGGTGGTAACCTTCTCATAATGCAAAAGAAGGGGCCAAGTCTACAATAATAGTATCCCATAGAATTGATCTAATGACTGGGTCTAAAACAAAGGAGTAAAGTAGCAGACTTAAGGCCATCACTGTCTGACCCCAACAGTAAGAGGGATATCAGTTCCAAAAAGGCTGTTAACCATAGGTACAATAGTAGCTCCTTTATAAAGGGTAGATATCCAATATACAAAAGGTTTTGGAAACCCATACTTCATAAGTGTAGAAAATAAATAAGCATGCCTAACCTTATGAATGGCTTTAGCTTGGTCTAAGGCAACAACATAACCTGAAATTGTGTTGGCTCGGCTAAATTCAAATAAGTCTCATAAAAGGTATATGTTATGTTGAATATGTCGATTGGGTATGGCGCAAGTCTGAGCCGGGTGAATAAGGAAATCCGCTACCAATAATAACCTATTATTCAGAATTTTAGCAAAAATTTTGTAATCACTATTTAGTAAGCTTAATGGTCTCCAATTCGACAATAAAGTTTTATCTCCTGATTTATATAGAAAATAAAGTAAAGAAGTATTGAATCCCAAAAGGAAGGAAGAGGAAGATAATAAAAAATTAAATACTTTGAGGAGAAAATAAATCATGTGTGATGAAAGAATTTTATAAAAATCATTGGGAACACCATCCAATCCCGGTGATGTCCCATTACTCAATTGAGATATAGCTAGCTCCACTTCCTGTGAAGAAATAGGCCTTATTGATAAAAATACCTGAGAGATAGGAACCTGAGGTAACAGTACAGTAAACCCTCCGACCTCAGGGAAAGGCTGATCAGACCTGTCATGGAAAGAATCACTAACATATTTCCAGACTATCGCTAACATTTCTATGTCTTTTGACACTAGAGTACCATTAGGCAAAGCAAGCTAGGTCATAAGGGTATTATCCAATCTTAGTTTACAGGCTACGAAAGGATCCGAAGCTGGTGATTTTCTAGAACCAAAATTAAATTCCAATTCTAAAGATTTAGCTCTGTCATTCTGGAAAGTTCTCATCTGTTTTTTTATAGTTAAAATTTGAGAGTGAAAATTAGCACTATTACTTGGAGGAAAAGACATTAATTTATATAACTGATTCCTTAAGAGGAGTTATTTTAAACAGTTACAATTCGCCTGAGTTTTACCAAAGGAAAGTACAAGTTTCTTAAGTTCCCTCTTAGTATCTAACCATCAATTTAAGGAGGAGGCACAAGCACATGAAACAGAATCTCTACTAGCAAAAAAAACTTCAATCTGTGAAAAGAGGGAAGAATTATTCAGAAGAGACATATTCAGTCTCCATTGGTTATATGGTGAGCAAATCTTGGGAGGAAGAGAATGTAAACTAAGGGAGCAAATATTATGGTCAGAAAATTCAGAGGGTTGAGATTTACACAAAAGAGGAACCAGATGCGTAGAGACAAAAAACAAGTCAATACATGTAGCATATATAGATCTATGGTAGGTGGCTCCCGAACCTATAGGGTGCAGGGTACAGTAGGTATCTTTCATACTGGCCCCAGAAAGAATATGTGATAAAGCATTGTAGTCGCAGTACATTTTTTGGGGGGTAACTCCTGTCAGTGTGGTATCCAAAGAGCAATTTAAATCACCTCCCCAAATAATATGTAGTTTAGAGAATAAAAATGGCCTAATCTCCTCGAATAATGAAATTCTAGCAGATTTGGTTTGAGGGGCATATATGTTAATAATACGAAAAGAAAAATCTCTAAGGGAGCCATCAAGAATTAAGGCTCTACCTGGACTAACATCAATAAGGTGTGAAATGCGGAACTGAGTGGATTTAAAAAGGATGCCAATACCATCTGCAGGTTCTAAACCAAAAGTCCAGAACAAAGGTCCCCAATGCCATCTCTTTTTATTAAGTTCCACCTCATTAAGTGAAGTGAGATGAGTCACTTGAACAAAAATAATGTCCACTGAAAGAGACTCAAAAAAAGATAGTAGAGAAATCTGTTTTTTTATAAGCTTTTAAACTGCAGACATTAAATGACAGTAGTTTTAAAGTAGCCATAAAGAGAAAAAAACATTTATCATGGCCCTCCTTTTAAACTACTACTAGCCTTCTTTTTTTTTCCTTTCTTTCTTTCCCTTTCTGTCTTTAGATAATCCTGTGGATCTGCTTTCTTCATCCTGAGTAACCAATTCAGATCTATGAGAGGCATCTGATTCCAAGTCCAAGTCCCCGACATCATCTTGCAGGGGGGAGAATATATTCATGGCGGGAATAGGACAAGGAATGGGGATTTTTAATGATGATCTAGTAAACATTCTCACTTTAACAGCTTCAAAAATAGGTAGGGGGCATAGTGGGCCTGTTAGAGACATGATTAGGAGTAGTATCAGTCAAAAGGCCTTAATTAGGAGTGGACACAGGAACATGGTCTGGGTTTTTAGTGAGCCCAGTGTCATTAACTGATGTGACTGGTTCTGGTACAGCAGGGTGTGGTGTAGTAGACAAAGATGAGGATTCAGTAGATAAATGAGTTTGTTGTTTTTCTTGAGCCTGAAGCACTAGCTCGTCATGATCCCACCCTTCGGTCCTATTCCTCTTAGTCCAGGGGCACTGATGGAAAGCATGCCCTTTATCATCACATAGGTTACACTGAAAGATGTTCTCACACAGATCTATAGAGTGTCCATATCCCCCACATAGGGAACATTTTAGCATATCACACGCACTACTAATGTGAGTTCAAGAGCCACATTTATAACATACTCTAGGTTGCCCACTATAAATGCATACTCCTCTATCCTTACCTAGAAAAATACTGTTGGGTAAATGAATGATATCTGAATTTACTTGGAATAATTTCACTTTAAATTTCCAGCCTCCCATCCATATACCTTCTAGATCTAGTAAAGCTGCAGGGGGTCCAAGAATGTCACAGCGGTTTTGTAACCAATGATAGATGTCACTTACATTCACCCCCTCATTCCTGAACATGATAGAAACATATCGGGTTTGAGGCCTAGTAAGGAGAATGGCTAAAAAGAGAACCCATAGAGGAGTGTCTTTTTAGGATAGAATACTTCTCCCAAAATAGTTCCAAGCTGTGATTAAGTCGAAAACTAACATCAAAAGAATCTTCCCCTGAAACATGTATTAAAGCAAATAAATCAGAAGCTAAAAAAAGACATAGAGCCTCTAAGTAAGGTGTTGGCTACATAATATCTATCAGGATGAGAGCCTAGACCCCCTCTATATCTTAATCTGACTGCATTCCTCCTGGGAGCTTGTTCTAGTTTATTTTTGAACAAGTCAGCCATAGGAATGTGTTTAGAAGGCTCAGGGCCTGTTCCATTTGGAATATCTTTGTTTGATTCAAAAGGTCTCTTTGGCTCACCCCTCCCCCCGAAGAAGTACTGGGGCTGAAATATGCCTCAGAATCCTCCAACAAGAGGTGCACATCATTATTAGCATTTATAACAGAAGAACCAGTCTGAATACCTGAGCTCAGGGAGTAGGCATGCTTAGCAGGAACTGTAAGTGTGTCACCCAGTCAGGGTCAGGAATCCCAGTCCCTTCAGAGTTCCGAATCCATCCGGCTTTAGAGAGAGAATCAGCTGCTGACCAGTCTCTAAATCCAGCAGGGAGAGCCTCCTGCAAACCAAATTGTTTTCTCAACACTTGCGAAGTGGAAAGTTGCTGAACATCGGTATCCATTGCTTTCGGAACTGCAGAGTCGTCCGACACAAAAACCGGAAGTGCGGTACTGCAGAAATCTTCCGATAAAGCAACAGTCTCTACTGACCCAGAAAAATCCATATCTCATCGAAAACAGGTAGACTCCTCTAAAGAAATTGAACTGTCCGATGCTTTAGACATCTCCCAAATCTACAATTCACTGATCACCTCTTTAGCCTCGGTCAGTATCTCAGGCTCTGAAACCCCAATTACAGGGGCGACAGTAACTTCCTCCAGTACATCCATTATAGCTGCACAAACGGGAGCTTCCACACCAATGACCGACTCCATGCAGCACTGAAATGCTTCTGCCAAATAGCAGAACACTCACAGCCCTCTACTGGCCACAGAGCGCCAGCAGAGTAGGGGAATTTTATTGAAAATTGGATTTCATTACGATACAAATACATTATATATACATTCTAAACAAAATTATTAACCAATTGTAACAAACAGGAAAAAAAAAAGATTCGGTACAAAAGAAAACCTTATACACATCGTTCTGCATTTGTCAATGTCCTGCATACTATAATCTACCAATATTCTACAAAATAATATCCTAATCACTGATTCCCCATTCATTGCAATTGACCCAAAAAAGCCTAGCTCTTTCAGGGTTATATCTCATCATATCAAATTTCATGGTTTTATTTAGTGATATCCCAATATTCTGAAAAAGTTCCAGATGAGATACTTCTCTCTGTTGCAGAACCCACATGCACCTAGCCTGCCAAATAAAATATTTTATTGTTGCAAATACTATGTACATAGTGTTTTTGTGGTATTTACCAAATAGCCCTCCTACATGACCATACATTACAGTCGTATAATTCAAATTTTTGAACAAAGGCTCCTTCCATGTTCTAGCCAAATATGTCCAAAATGGTTTTATATATGAACATTCTAAAAATAAGTGTTGTTGGGTTTCAACAATTTGCCCACATGTCACTCTGGGGCAATATCTCTCTTCAAGCTGTTTATGCTTGTTATTACTCCTTACTCCTAATCTTCCAAAATTGCCTAACCAAACACAATCCCACACAAAATTGGGAAGTCTTGGGTTCACCAGCTGTTGGAGTACTGTTTTTTTCTGTGTGTCAGGGCACTCTGGGAACACTATTTCAGCCCTACATTCTGCATCTATAATCAAACCATAATTTATTTTCCTATCTAATGTTACTATCTGTTCTATACTAATGTTCCATTTCACCAGCATTTTTATACATTCCACTCCATATTGAGGAGTGTACGCCAATCTGTTCAACCGTCTTGGGTTCTTATTCTCCCATACCCTTTTGCATGGCTCTAGTCATGTATTTAACATTGGCTTCCATGGTGGATCCCCAGGTCTCATGGCTGGGCTAATATTACCTGATAGAAAAGTACTAAAAAAGAATGCGATCGGGTTGATCATTGCCACCCCACCTTTGCAAACAGGACGATATGTATATTCCCTCTTAACAGGATTCAATCTAGATTCCCAGAATGCCTGAAAAAAGAAGCTGTAAATTACTGTAAACATACTTATTGGAGGAGGGTATATGTAACTTAAGTAGAGAAATATGGGAACCAGAAGTGTTTTAATTAAAACCACTCTTTTTTTTCTTTGAAAGTTGTTGTCCCTTCCAACTATTGACTAATCTTGTTGCCTTCTCCACTTTCACCTTCCAGTTTAACATAGCCATGTCCCCAGGACCAAACTCTATACCTACTATAGAGATGGGCCGATCAGTCACTTGAATACCACCTATATGCCCTAACTGTGGTACCTGAGTATCACCTATTGTAACCCCCTTGCTCTTTCCCACATTAATTTTAGAAACTGAAAATTTGGAGTACTGCTGAAATATATTACTTAGAGCCTCTGCAGAACTAGAAGAAGATATTGCTATAGCTAAATCATCTGTGTATGCTAGTACCTTGACTGGGGGACAATCTGGGTTAGTTACTACTCCTGTGATCCTTTGTTCTTTCAACAACATTCTAATAAAAATATCTATGGCAAAGGTGTAAAGTAGAGGGCTCAAAGGGCAACCCTGTCTAACGCCTCGTTCAACCTTTATCCTCTTTCCCTCCCAACTATTTATACTAGGGGTGATTGTGGCCCCTTTATACATTTGGTTTATCCAGTTTACAAAAACCTCTGGAATCCCAAATGCCCTGAGAGTTTTAAACATGAACTTGTGAGAAACCCTGTCAAAAGCTTTCTCTTGGTCGATACTAAAGAAAAAGCCCTGTGCTTGCCCTGCCTGCCCTCTAAAGAGCAATTCCCTCAGAACCATAAGATTGTCCTGTTGTTTCCTGCCTGGTATTGAGCAAGACTGAAAAGGACAGATTAGTTTTGGAGCTACTTTCAATAATCTGGTCTGCAGGATTTTACTTAAGATTTTCAAATCTGTATTTAACAGACTTAATGGATGCCAGTTACCTATTATCTGTCTCGGACCTTTCTTGTGGAGCAGTACAAGAGCTGCTTCCTGCATAGAAGGGGCGTAATTTGAGGATGTTAAAACATAATTAAACAGCATCACCAAAGCAGGGGCTAATTCTATACTAAAGGTTTTATAAAATCGTGACCCTAATCCATCCATACCTGGAGCAGAATGTGGAGCTAGCTGTAAAATAGCAGTTGTCACTTCCTTCACAGATACCTTTTAATCAAATCTTGGACCTTTATTTCAGATATCTGTGTTAACCCCAGTGATTTTAATAAATTAGAGGGGTCATGATCCAGAGTGGTGGTACCAAATAGACCTGCCACATATTCTTCTACCATATTCAAAGTGTCCTGTGGAGAATTTATTAACTGTCCTGTTGGTGTGCTTAATTGTGCAATAAATCTGTTTTCAACCCTCTTATTACACTCTTTGAAAGGGTTTAATGATTTTTGCCTTACCTGAGTCCCAAATCTCAATTCCTGGTTTAGGGACTTGGCCCTATTATATTGGATGTCAGACATTTTTCCCTTAGTGTTTTTAATGATTGCACTATAATCCTGTTTAGACAATTCAGCCTGGGAAATAAGATGCTGTAAATATTGTTTTAATTCCAGGTATTGCATATATTCCTTATTGGCTATATATGTAGCTCTATTTTGAAAAAGTTTCTGCCAGTTCTTTCTAGAGTCGTCCCACCATTCTGTAATGTTATCATACATTTCCATTACTGAGAGCCTGGCTTTCCAGTCCTGATTCCACATCCTTTTCATTTTTGGATCCTCTAAAAGTGTTTCATTTAAACGCCATTTATTTTTCTTACATCGTGGGGTTCCCTCCCATGATACCTGAATCTGAACTGCCATATGGTCTGAAAATTCATTAGGGATTGTGGAAGCAGAAAGAATGTTTAACACTTGAGATACAAAGGTAAAATCTATTCGAGTCCTTAAGGTAGCCCTAAAATATGTAACCCCCCCATTTAGATGTTTCCTTCTATAGGTACCCACCAAACCAGCTGTTCTAACTATCTGTAGTAATGCTGTAGTGTCACAAAACAACTTTGATGTTCCAAGGCCTCTATCAGTTGTAGAGAGTCCACAGTTAAAATCTCCTGACCAGATTACAAGTCTGGATGTATGTAGATAAGGCTGAATCTCTTTAAACAAGGCTACTCTCTGTGCTTTAGTTTGGGGAGCGTACACTGTTATTATATGAAACCTTTCTGAAATGTAGGAGATATCTAACATCAAAGCCCTTCCTGGATGTATGTCAACTAATCTGGATACTTTTAGGAGGGGGTTAGCTAGTAAAATGCCTACCCCATCACGGGGTTCAGTCCCTGAGGACCAGAAGGAGGTCCCTGCCAACCAGGCTCTGGATGCAGATTGTAATTCAGCATGGGTTTTAAGACGAGTGTCCTGAATACAAATTATGTCACTGTGTAAATCGTCCAGAGTAAGCAGGGCCCCAGCCCTCTTTCTATCATTTTTAATACTATTGATGTTTAGAGTAATGATTTTTAATGACCCCATAATATAAAAAAAGGCAAAATGTCAGTATACTTGCTTCATGGCGTTTTGGATGACCTTCGCTGTTTTGTTCATTTTGCTATTGAATCTCCCCCTCCTCTTTCAGAATCTGTAATGGATGTTACTGAAGAACTGTCTGTCCCCTTCCCTTCAGACTCACCATTGGTTCCCTCTGAATTTAATAAAGCATATTTGTTTACAGTCTGTACTGAGGCAGTTTCCTTCATATTAACTTTCCTGTTCCCCTGTGACACAGCTTTCCCTTGTCTATTTCTTTTTTTATGACATACCGTTCTAAAAGGTGGATCATTCTCTCCTGGGGGTGGGGGTGGGGGCATGTCCAGCTCTGTTTCACCTGACTCCCCATTCATACCCTGGGCTTCTTCACCTGTTTCCATTCCCATTACTTCCTCTGTGGCCTCTATTCCCTCCAAATCCTGCCCTGGAGGGTCCCTTGGTGCAGGAGGGTCTGTAGGAACATTCTGTTCTAGGGAGCTTGAATGCCCTGGTGATGCAGTCACTGCAATGCTTGCAGAGGCTGCCTTTTTTGCATATTGTTGCTGGGCCATGTTGATTAATCCCTCATGTGAAGGACAATCCTCCCTATTATGGGATGCCATGGGACACCTACCATATGCATGACCTGTCCTCTCACAAAGGTTGCAATGAAACAAGTTTAGGCAATTAGCAGAACTGTGTCCAAACTCTAAACAGTGGTTACATCTTGTGGAGTCGCAGGCAGAACTTAAATGGGCCCTTGACCCACACTTGAAACATGACCTGGGTTGGCCGCTATAGAATATTGATCCCCAGTCTTTCCCTAAAGAAAAGGAACTGGGGAGATGAGCAGGGCCTGTATTTGTGGAAATTAGTTTAACTCTCACCCTCCAACTCCCATCCCATATTTGCTCACTGTCCAAATTTGGGGTAGGATTATTTAAGATTTTACACATTTGTTTCAGCCAAAAGAGGATGTCGTCAATGTTTACCAGTTCATTCCTAAAAAAAACTGCAATTAATTTGACTAGGGGTTTCATTAAAGGGACCACCAAAACAGACTTGACACATTTTTAAAGCTAATGTCATAGTTCCTGTTTCCCAACCCTATTAGGGTGAAAATCTCTGATGAAAAAAATTTCATAGAATTCTTTAAAAGTTGCTTTGCTATATGTGCCCTATCAGGGGGTTCTCTAAGCCTCCCTTGTACACTAACCTAACAGCATTCCATCTGGGAGCAGACTCCCCTTTGTTTAAAATAAAATCAGATAATTTAAATATAGGCTCCAGTGGTGGCCTATCTTCATCTTCAAACGCATGTATGACCTCCTCACTGGGTCCCATCTGTAATGGAATATCTGCCCCATTCACACTCACACCTTCAGAAATATCTCTGTTTGCCATAGATTCCCCTTCATTTATATTTCCCCCAATACATGCATCAATACTACTGGTACCAGATACAATAGAAGCCTCTGCAAGCATTGCAGTGGCTGCATCAATACTACTGGTACCAGATACAATAGAAAAAGCGTTACCCCGGGGTTTGTTGGAGCTCATGTCTTGTTCATTGATGGTGGCCACTTTTGTAGGTATACGCTCTATCATCTCCTGATATGAAGGGTCCTCAGAATCAGGAACCCAGGCTCCCTGCTGTCCCTGTTTCCAGCCAGCATTCTCTAATACTATTTCCCTTACACAGGTAGGATTGGGTGCACCATCCTCCTCGCTGAATTCTATAGCCAGGTCTTCCAAATCCATAACTGTTTCTGCAGAGTTTCTGCCTTTTCCAGCCTCTGTAGTAAGAGAGACAGGGGAGGAGGCCATCTCCCTTGCCACATCAGCACTTCCTGCTCTTCCTGTGTCCGGCTCTGAAATGAGTCCCTCCATCCCACCTACAGGAAGTAGGGGAATTTCCCCGGTGTCGTGACCAAATTTCCCTCATTCACTAAAAATACCACCAACAGCTTAATCTACTTCAAGGTCAGTTGGCATTCATCTGTATCCCCCTCCCCCAGGTCGTGCCTGAAAATAGGCAGGATTTGCCTAGTGCACTTACCCGGTCAACAAAAACTGAAAAAAAAAAAAATATTATTACTAATGACTTAAAATTCACCTCTCATGCCAATAATATTAATAAAAAATGTCATGGCATACTGTCATGTATCCTGATACATATTAAGAGTTAGGAAGCAGAGGTTTTAATACCTCTATATACAGGCTTGGTTAGGTCACCCATAGACTATTGCGCCCCCTTCTGTACACCTACTTCCTTGGGTGGTAAGACATCCATTGAAAAAGTTCAGAGAAGAATTACTAAGAAAGCTGCAGGACTGAAAAACTTAGAGTACACCAACAGACTTTGTGCTCTGGGGTTATATTCACTGGAATATAGAGCATTGAGGAGTGATCTGTATTTGGCTTACAGAGCAGCACATGACCCCGCACTATGTGAAGCCACTTGTCTTAAAATAACCGCATCTGGCTGTAATACCAGATCACACAAATTTCAGTTAAAATCTAGAGTAAATAAAACTACTAAAAGGGAAAACTTTTGTACCCAGCAACTACCACCTGTTTGGAATACATTGCCAACTGATATAGTAACAAGTGACAGTCTGACAGACTTTAAGTATAGACTAGATCACTATATGGGAGAAAAGAAATTTCACTTTTGCCTTTAGGAGTCAAGTTCAGTATGGGCATGTCCCTTGAACTTGCACAAAACCTATGAACCAAGCTTCCATTAGATGGAACAGACTTCCTCAATCAATTTGGACTTTAACATCCTGTGGTGAATTTAACAACAAACTGAAAAGTATTTGTATTACAGAATGTCACTGTTGATTAGTTAGTAAGAATTGTAATGTCTAATTTTAATAATGTATTTATATGTTTTTGTGGAAATTATATGTATGTCTGATAATGTATTGTAACATCTGAACAGGACTATCTTAAAAACAGGGTACCCACCCTTATGACATGAAGTTTTTCCTGCTATATCAAAATAAATGGTCTTACAACTGCTACACAGGAAGCATAATAGCTGATGGAAGATAAAGGCTATTTGGCCCATCCAGTCAGTCCATTTTCATTGTGATTGCTTTTGCTGCAGACTCTCCTTGGTCTACGGCATGGTCTCTTCCTCCCCCTTCCTTTCCCTTATGATTCCCTTGTGTCCTTCCCAGGTATTTTTGAATCCCACCACTCTTTTCTCCCCCACTGTCTCTGCTGGAGGGCTGTTCCAGGCATCCACCACCCTTTCTGTGAAGAAGTGTTTCTTCACATCTCTCCTGAAGCTGAACTCTCTTGATTATACGAATCAGATTAAAAACACAAGTATTGAAGTACACTATACATCATCAAGGAGGAGTTTTCCACAGTTTATAATCTTTGGGTACACAAAGTCATTATCTTGTTAATAATGAAAATAATAGAAATAGTTATTTGAGTTTTGCCAACCCTTGCACAAAATTATGTAAAGTATTGTCTCCTGCACTTGCTGTTTCCTCTGTATATGACTCTCCTGGGTCATGCCTGAAAACAGGCAATGTTTTTGTCTAATGCACTTACCCAGTAAACAAAAAACTAAATAAATAAATATTAAGCAGGTACCGTAATATGACAGAATATTGTTCAACTCAGCAATACTACAATGCAATGACACTTTGGATGAGTTAAGTAACAAATTAGTCAATTTATTTCTTGCTTACATTTTAAGTTTATCTAGTATACAAGCAAAGTAGGAATGGAGACAGCTGAGTTAGTCTTCTGAAGAAGAAAGAGCAGATAATTGAGATATATGCCCCTACTTTTATTTTACTGTGTAGTAATTTAGCTCTACTGATATTTCATACTTTACAGTAAGTTGTGACTGGCAAGCTGCAAAAAGGACATAGTGTATGTAAGTAAAAACAAATGGCATCAGAGAATGTTTATTGTTGAATGTGTACAGAGGAAGTTTAAAGGCTCATACAGGGAGTGGATTTAAAATAATTGCAGCTTGGAGCACTAGCACTTAGATTGTGGAAGTTTAAAGGGTATGTGATAAGCCAATGGGTACTACAAGGAATTCATGAGTATTTTAAAGCCATATAGCAATGATATGCCTCCTGAGAGATTTGGGGCCCGATTCCAGAAGGGGATACACCGGAGTAAGGTGAGATACGCCGAACCCCATGGCGTATCTCGCTACTTAAGCCAGGCGATATGCCAGCCCCTATTACAAGAGGTGAGATGCGCCATGGCATATGCATGCTGTGACAATCGCAGGATATGACAACACTTACACTGCAGCCCGCAACACCTGGAGCAACTGCTACTGGTTACAACAGCAACATAGCCCAATTCCAGTAGGGTGGCTATTGTAAACCTGCAGTTGTGATTACAAGAGACACAGTGGTGTACCTAAGGTACGACATCTCAGATCTGTCTTAAATGGCATCTGATGGCTGGCACCATCAGATGCCACAATGCAGTGCCCCAGTCATGGTGCCAGGTTAACCCCCAAACTCCTACTAACACACACCTTCCCCCAACTCCCCGATCTTCCTGGACCCCCAAGGGTCGATTTCTGGTGTGCCCCCCCAGATGCCTGTGCCATGTGTCCTGCCCCTCCCATGCACCCTGGTGTCTGCCAAGATGGTCTAGGGCCGAGGGGGCTTCAGGGGGCCGCCTGTCACTTGCCGTGAATTGCAACATGTGACATGATATGTCATGCACGGTGTATCTCACATGTCGCAAGTGCCAGGACCCTGCCCCTTCTGTAATGCGGTGTTGGGTCCCTGGCGTAGGGGTGACTGGCGCAACTCACAACTGTGTACAAGTTACTACAGTCATTTTGGAATCAGGCCCATGGTTTTTACCATTTCAGATAAATAGTAAGGTGTAGAAAGAGAAGAAGATGGAGGCTTCTGTGAGTAAGTCATTCTTTAAGAGAATCATACAAATCTATGTAAATATTCAGAATTAATTAAAAGTGTTAGACACTTGATTTCATACATATTTCTTTGACTCGTTTAGATACCTTTTTAAGAATCAACTTATACCATCCTTAGAAACAAGTGGAAGTTAAAGGTCAGTCAGGTGAGAATGGATCCATTTAAAATACATCTCACTTTGGAAGCTATTTGTAGTAGCACAATGAGGTTAAAAGTTTAAATCTGTTTAAATTTGTATATCTAGTTTATCAGGGATATGGACACACCAAAGAAGTAGACGGGAGATGCTTTATCACCATAAATATGGGATGTTTATATACAAAGAATAAACTTATTTAGTAGTTTTAATGTATGTTAAATACAATATTGGAAGAAACAATGTTTTGTTTTAAAAGTGGCATCAATTGCTTGGTGGATAGTAACAGGAATTTGAGATAAAAATATTATTAGAGAACATATGAATGAAATGGCATTTACATTTGTGGGACTGACAACTAACGAAGTTTGTTTATTGCCATTGAATTTACATGAGTTTATGTTAAATCATTTTTAATTTAGATCCTGAATAAGTAGTGGGTGTACAATGAAATGTCAATGGTTTTGATAATTGATCTGGTGATATAAAAAAATAAAAGATTGTTTTAAACTCTATACCAGTAAATATGTAAACTGTCTCCATTCCTTCTTTATTTTGCTTAAGGTCATTTGGAGCCTAATCCCTCTCGGTAGTATTTTTGGTATTACAGATGCTGGGTGGGCCACACTGCATTAGTGTGTGTGTTGAATTATCTAGTATACAAGCCAACCATTTCTTTCTTAAGATGTTTAGTGAGGGACAATCAAGTAAGATATGGGCAGTTGGCAAATATGTATTGAGTGTTGCTTGTAAGTTTGCATTCCATGTTACCGGTAGCTCAGCAAGAACACCAACTAGAACAATGGCTCACATGGCACACAAGCTACCTAGCAGTAGATGGAAGTGTTATGAAAGTCAACGTGTGCTGCTCCAACATCAGACATGCCTTTCATGGCCTGATAGCACACACAGTGTGCTGTAACATTCGGTATTGTTCATCATGGTGATGGCCACCACTGTACCTGCAGAAACATTCATAGTCTGCTCCAAACTGTTCTGCATTATGGTCTTCTGATATGCTCTAACAAGTAATTCTAGAGAAAATAAATTGTTTGGTTGAAGCAGCGAGTGCACACTATAGATACATATAGCCCTAACCAAGCTGCTGACAAAATAATTCAAATACTCCCAGAGCCTCAGCTAGCTTGTGCTTATCTTTCATACTTGCATATCCTCAACCCAGATACCCCCTTCATCTGTCTGAGCTTCCCTCCTGTTTTATCTACCCTGGACCCCCACCTGCCATCCCCTTTCCACTCCTCCAGCTCACTCCAGCTCTCTCCCCTCCATACTCCCCTAATACCTCCTCTTTCCACCCACTCTCCCCTAAATATTCTCCTTCTCCCAAACCCTTTCTCTCCCTCTCTCCCTCTCTCTCTGTCTCTCTCCCCCTCCACTCTTTCTCTTTCTATCTAATCTACCCCTCGTTCACACTCTCCCCCCTTTCTTTCTCCTACCCTTTCTGATACTCTACCTTGACAGGCCCCCCTGGGGCAGCTGTGCCATACGTTGCTAATTGGGAATCTCCTCCCACTGTTTAATTTGAGCTGTCTAGGTTACTCAAATGTATTATTTATCTATTTTCTGCATTACATAGCAATCTTATGTTTTGTGTTAACTGTCAGGTGTTTGTTATGTCTCTGCCGTTTTACATCCTGACATGGAACCTTTGTAAAAGAGTGTATACTCAAAAGTTGTATCTAAATTACCAAATAAACAAACAAAAATAAACAAATTGCTGAACTGTGTCCAGAGAGTCATATCACCCTCATAGTACTTCAGAAATGTAGCAGCTAGCAAGCACTACAAAAATAATTATCTACCATGACTTCAAAAAAATGAGAAATAAACATTTCTAATGTCCTTTTAGAGCCCTCAGTTCTGTTCCTTTCTCTGGATGCTTGTTGTTACTGGAGTGTATAGTATCCTGTACATGCTCTACCCTCCATGCACACAAACACATCACTACAGCTACAGTACTGCATGCTGCTAGATCACAGGAAAAAATATCTAATGATAAAAAAATTAAAAACAAAATAAAGATTTCTATGGCACCTTAACTATAAACCAGTAGGAAAACCTGTTGGAATGATCAAGCTAATAGCACAATTTGGAGTCCGATTTCTACAACAAAACATCAACAATCTAATGAATTAATTTATTTGAAAAGACCTGTTCTATGGAACATATAATGCTTTTGCAAAAAAAAAAAACTGCTTAATGAAGAAATGGAGGAATACATTTCAGCAATTTAAATTTCAGTCAATATAAATGGTAGAATGCAATTCTCTGATTTTTTTTCAGTCATTGTAAATGGCAGAATATGTTATCATTTTCATTCACAAGAGTGTGCTGTGCACATATATAGAACTCAAACTGAAGAGACAAATGAATAAGTGCCTCAGCTGGAATTTGAATCCAGGCTACCTGGAATACCAGTCTGGGCAACCAGTTACATCACCAAGGAAACTGGAAACCTAGGACCTCCCGAAGCACCTTATACTTTGCCTAATGCATAACCTGCTGCTGCACAGATAGTTACTTTTTTATTCACAAGGGTGTTGTGTGCACATATATGCACCACAAACACACAGAAGAGAGAAAAAGAAAACAAGTGCCTCAGCTGGGATTTGAACCCATGTCACCAAAAATACTGTTCCAGTTGTGCTACCAGCTGTGCCACCAAGGCATCTGAAAACCTGTCTCCCAGAAGCCCCTTACTCTTCCTGTAATGCGCAACCTGATGCTGCACAGACAATTACATTTTCATTCACATTGGTGCAGTGTGCACATATATGGAACCCAAACAAACAGAAGAGAGAAAGAAGTAAGTGCCTCAGCTGGGTTTTGAACCAAGGCCATCTGGAATACTGTTCTGGTTGCAGTACCAGCTGCATATTTGAGCACAACCTTAAAACAGACAACCGGCCATCAAGACCTCTAAATGCACCGTCAGGCTGGTATGTAAGACATTAGGAAGTACGTGGATGCATTTCTGATAACATTTTTCACTTGCATTCAATTCATTTTTATACAATGGTTCCAGAACATGTCCACATGTGTGTGAGCTTACTGCTTCTGACATGTATATATACTCATTAATTCAGAACCCCTTGGGCTTTAATAATTACTGCCAGTCATTTATCATAAGCCCCACTGAAAGCTGATCCCTCACAGCTATGCTTAAACAGCCTGCTATCCATTTGCAATATCACTGATGCAAGGCTTAACCATTCACTAAAATGTATTTTGAGAAACATTCTAGAAATCACTATTGCCAGGAATAAGCCTTGCATTTAGAAACTTAAGTTTCTGATGTCTTTCAGGGACCTGAAAGCCATATATGAACTTCCCACAAACACATACATTCAAATGTTTCCCTAATAGGGCACTGCCTTGCTTAAGAATTACCTTAACATCCTACAACTTTACTGGCTAGAACAAGCCACATGATTGCCAGTAAGGCTCAATGCACATTTTAGCTATATACCTCATAATACTGGATGGTAGCCATCAGTGTTGGATCCCTTACATATCAAAGGAGAATCAGATAAAACTCTTGTCAGACACCTATAGTAGAACTGACTATAGCCAAGGCCACTGATTTATGGTGAGTAAATAATGAAATTCTGTTTTCAAGACTTGAAATTCCAGGAATTGCACTGGTGTTTGTTAGTCTAATTTCCAGATTTTATGAGTATTCTACTGTCATTCTTTTAGGATGTGTATAAATGATCAGAATACATGAAAGGCTTAATATACAGAATATTACATGATGCAAACTGAAAATAGTGCAGGAAGCAATTATAAGTAAAATACAAGTTCTGTAGATTTACTGATATGGTTTAAAATGCAAAATTCCATAAAGTTCTTTGCTTTTACCAGTGTGCAGGCAGTCCAGATTCTATAAATTTACTGGGTTTTCCAGTAAAAAAAAAAAAAAACAGTGGCCTTGGCTACAGCTATGTTTTACCCCGAAGAGCTAAATCAGATGTACTAGACCACAGCTTGCACAAATTCATTAGCATCTACAGATGATACCTCACACCCAACAGGTTGAACACATTAAAACTAGATACTATACAGTACCTCTCCTAAATATAGGTGTTCACTTCATTTGTGGCTCAGTTGGTAGCAGACCAGAAGGTTGAGGGTTCTCATCCCACACCAGGATTGGACTTGCACCTAAAATGCTGGCATCTGAGTGCAGTATTAGGGGGATGCTGTACTGCTGAGGTGTGCCATCCTTCTTTTTTTTTTTTTGAAATTCAGTATCTTTATTAAGTTTTAGTAAAATGAGCCAGCCTTTGATATTAAAAAGCATGGGCTAGTATCAGGGACAACAAATATAAAAGGAATTAAATTTAAATTAACCTCTGGAATGTATCATGGAACCTGAACCCTAGAAAAGAAACAAATCCCGTGCCTCCCCATTGTCACCCCACCCTACCCCTTCACTCATAGATCCCTCCCACCCCACCCCCAGGATGTGCCTTATTGGAAAAAAATCTATTGAGACAAATACCAAGAGCTAGTCAATTTCAGAAAACAACATCAAAAGAAAATATTACAAATCAAACAGTCAGAGGTGTACATACATAAGGCTTCATGTAAGTAAAGAGCATACAATTTGCCCCATTTCCTGTTAAAAGAAGTCAAACAGTTCCAAGAGCTCACTATTAGCTTCTCAGTCTTAAAGCAGAGAGATGCTTCCTTGATCCATTCCTCATACGAAATAACTAATTGGTCCATCCAATGTCTAAGGACGAGTCTTTTAACTGCTATCGAAATTAAAGCCTTATGGAACCTGCTTTCTAGAACCTGAATATTAGCAAGTTTCCCTAAAATACAAACTTCAATAGTAAACAAATCTCTTAATCCCAGAAGGGGATCCAGTTTAGATTGAATTAAATGCCATAAAGGAGCCACTTTGTCGCAGTGCCGAAGAATGTGTACCAGGTTCTCTTCAGCAATGCCACACCTTGTGCAAGTATTTGAAGGCAGTCTACCTAATCTAGCCAGCTTGACCGGTGTGTAGTATAGATTATTTAAGATGTGGTATTGGATAAGCCTGTGTCTGTCTTGGGTAAGGTATTTATGCATGTCCTCCCACATCTGATCCCAAATCAAGGGGGAGTCTGGCAGAAGAGTAGCCCAGATTTTAGAACCACTAAGGGGATCAGGATGTTTAGCATCCAGTAAGTAAGAATATATCTTAGAGATGCTATGGGGCTTATTCGCATATTCTTGTATCTGATTTAGAATAGGCCTGACTTGAGATGAATTAAATGTAGGACCAAAAATAGAGACCATGAGGTGTCTCAACTGAAAAACCTTAAAAATGAATTTCTGAGGTATTTTGAATTTACTCATAATCTCGACTGAGGAGAGAAGGGAGTCCTGAGAAAAAAGGCTTTCCGCACAACAATCTCGTAACTGAGGAAGCCAATCTAGAGAAACTGGAGAGCTGCCAATTCTGATGTTGGGGTTTAAAATAAGAGGCTGAGCCGTATCTTTTTTTAAATGGAATATTGAAAAAATTCCAGCACTGAGTCAGCACCTTAATAGAAACCCCTATGATGCTACTTTGTAAGTGAGAAGGTAAGGCGGAGTTAGTGTAATAGAAAACTCTTGATAACTGAAGATTATACTTATCCAGGATCCTTCTCGCCAGCTGCAGCCATATAGGAAGGTATACGTCAGAATTTACATCATACCGTCTCCCCATTTTGGACAAATGACTCACCCAGTAATATAACATAAAATTAGGGAGACGAAGTCCACCTCTTTCCTTAGGTAGATTAAGCTTTAAAAAGGCCCGCCTGGACTGTTTGCCCTGCCAAATAAATTTAGAAATAGCAGAGTGGAGCTGTTGAAAGTAGGACATGGAAAGGGAAATATTCAGTAAGTTTAATGGGTAAAAAACGGGGGGTAATGCATTCATCTTAATAATACTGATACGACCCCACAGTGACAGAGGGAGGGCAGACCATCTCTGAAAGTCTTGCTGTATCCTTGAGACTAGGTCATCCAAACTGAATTTTCTGAAGGCCTCAGGATCTCTAGTAAGGTGTATACCTAGGTATTTAAATGAGGAGGAAGACCATTTCACACCAAACTGTGTAAAGTTGGCATGAGGTGTACTATCATTTAACGGGAATATAACTGATTTAGATAGATTCAGCTTATAATTGGCCACCTTACCAAATTGGGCAATAATTTGTAAAATGTGTGTTAATGATAGTTCCGGGTTAGCCAAATGCAGAAGGATATCATCAGCATAAGCCGAAAGGGTCAAAATTTGTTGATGCACTGAGCAACCTGTAATCTGAGGTGAATTTTTAATACTAAGCAGGAGGGTTTCTAAGTATAGGCTAAACAGGAAAGGAGACAGAGGGCACCCCTGTCGAGCACCAGTAAATAAGGGGAATTGAGAAGAAAAGACCCCATTACAATAGATTCTGGCAGTGGGAAACTTATATACCATCCGAATCCATTGAATAAACATATCTGGAAAGCCCATTTTCTTAAGGGTGGCCCATAGAAAATCCCAGTGAACTCTATCGAAAGCTTTTTCTGCATCTAATGAGACGAGTACCATGGGAGTCTGGGAATCTTGGGCAGACTGGAAAATGTGCGAGAGGGTACGTAAATGATCAGCAGGGGATCTTCCTTGCACAAATCCCACTTGTTTGGGACTCAACAAGTTAGTCCAAATCTGTTTAATTCTGAGGGATAAAATATTAGTTAGAATTTTCATGTCATAATTTAGTAATGAAATTGGGCAGCAACTGGTTGGGTCATTCTGAGGTTTATCCGGCTTCAGGATCAAGACAATCATGGCTTCCAGCAGAGAATGATCTAGGAAGTCAAAGGTAAACATACACTCAAACAATCTCAAGAGAAGGGGGGAGATCTCCTAACAAAAAACTTTGTAGAAATTAGAAGGGAAGCCATCAGGACCTGGGGATTTATCCAGAGCTAGCCCCCCAATCACTTCCTCCACCTCCGCCAAAGTAATAGGGGAGACCAAAAGCTCACGCTGATGGGCCTGCAGGGAAGGGAGGTGAAGGCCATCCAGAAATTGTTCAGTTTGAGAAAGGGAAGGCTGGGAGGGACGAATGCTGCTAAGGTCCCTATAAAAAGACTCGAAAGTTTGGGATATCCTGAGGGAAGTCTTGAGGGAGCCATCCGGGGAAGACAAAGCAGGGATCCATCTTGAACCCTTTACCTCCTGCAGACAGAGGGTTAGCATCCTGCCTGGTTTATCTCCTTGACCAATATAGCAAGCTTTGGTCTTGAGGATAGCGTACTCCGCCTTTTCTCTTAGCAGGTCTGAGTACTCATTCCTGAGTTTCATTAGGATTTCTAAGTCTGTCTGGGAAGACGTCGAGGATAGGGTATTTTCCATGTGTCTAATTTGGCTTGACAGCACCAGGATTCTAGCCTCTCTTTGTTTCTTCCTTCTGGACGCTAGTTTAATAAATTCTTCTCCGATGAAACATTTAAAAGAGCACCAAATCCGGTCCTCCCGACTGATTGGACCTGAATTAATATCAATAAAGGACAAAATCAATGACTTAATATGAGAAACTGTGCGTTCCTCTTTTAAAAGCTGTGTGTTTAATTTCCAAGAGGAGTCTCTTTGAGCTTGTGAACTGGGAGAAATCGAGATCCATGCCACAGAATGATTGGATATAACAATTGCTTCTATTCCCGTCTGTGAAATACCGGACAAAAGGGTATTACTAACTAAAATGAAATTGATTCTGGACCATGACCGATGAATTTGGGAATAAAAAGAAAAAAGTTGGCCAGAGGGATTAAACAAACTCCAAGGGTAACATAGCCCCAATAAGCCCACGAAATCCCTAAGGGCAAGCTGTGAAGGGGAAGGTGGTTTTAATGGCCTATAGGATTTATCCAAGTCCTGAGACCGAGCAATATTCCAATTCCCCCAAGTATTAACAGGGAGGGCAGGAAACCACTTAATTTGTCAGCTAGCCTCATGAGGAAATCCGGATCCCCTCCCACTGGGCTGTAGATAGCACCTAATACCACCCTAACATTATTTAAAGTGCTCTTAACTATGACAAATCTACCGTCTTGGTCCACTAGGCACTCTTCTGCCAGAAATGGGATATGTCATTTCAACAATATAGCCACCCCTCTACTTGCAGAGGACCCACAAGAAGCAAAAATCTGGGAGTACCCCTGCTGGCGTAGCCCACCAATCTCCGATGACATTAAGTGGGTCTCCTGCAACAAAAGAATATCAATATTCAAAAGGGCGGAATTTTTAAGAACCTGGTATCTCTTGGACAAATCTCTGGCACCTCTGACATTCCACGTGGCAATTTTAAACAACACCATAGCCATGTGATTTGTATTTGTAAAGAAAGAGAGTAAGCATCAGTAAAAAGGTAAACCATCTAAAAAGGCACATCCCCCTCCCCCCTTCAATCCCTTGAGATATACGCGTCTAGACCCCCTTTCTTCCCCACCTCCCATCAGCACTTATAATAATTAACAAAAATGAAACTATCTTCAAGCATGAGATAACATCCCCAAACAAAGCGAGGAGAAGGAAAAACAGCGGTGCCCCGAAACCCCCTCCCCCCAGTCCCTTCCAACTATGTACAAAAGGTCTCCCAGTTGGTACCTGAAATTTAGGAATTTTCTTAAGTTTTGGATTGGAAAATCTAAACCCGTAGACCCCCTTCCATTGGGAGGCAAGTTCTGTACCCAGGTGACAGTGCCAATAGAATATGTGCCTCTTTGTCTCAAACCGTGACAACAGGACAAAAACGAGAACACCCAAATCAAGAAGCCCCCCAAGAGGGGTGTCAACCATCCCTCTCTTTGGTGTGCAATGCCGATCCCCCAGAGCAAGCTCCATCTCGGAGCTCCCCTTCCCCTCACCCACCTAGGTGAATCAGAATAAACCCTACTATGCCATTGAGAGATCGGGAATCGGAAGAGAGACAGTGGAAGCCTTGTTATTAATTAGAAACCCTGAACCCTCAACCGTTACCCAAGCAATAAAACAAATTGTGAGTTGGGTGTTTAAACCTACTTGAAAACATGAGGTACTGCTGTGGAAAGCATCGGTTAGGGCCGTCCTGCTCTGATCGACTTAAACCTGGAGGGTGGGAATCTCCAAAATCCCATTCTGAATTGCTGCATTCCTGAGGGTCCCAAAGCACCTTCCATCCTTAAAGGAAGAAGGAAAGAGGTCAGAGGACCAAAAAAGTTGAGGGAACCAAAATGTCCGGTCCCCTTAGTGGCCTATGGGAACACTGACTAGAACAAAGATTCCCACCCTCTCACCAGACAAAACAGCTCACACTTCTCTGGGCAGGCCCTAGGCCCACTAGGCCACTCTCCGGCCTATCCATCCACCACATCCCACCAGCAAGGTGACCCAAAGAGACAGAAAAGGGAAACAAACCCAACTAACAGGTGAGAATATAACTTCCCTGCTACAAGTGACAATTAGCAGTCTAACATTGCGGTAGGTGGTCAGCCAGATTTAAACAGGTTGGATAGCTTGAGTCTGAGGTCATTAAGAGCTTGATGGGGTGAATCATAGGAGTGCCAGGTCCCATCAATGGACACCTGTAGCTTGGTTGGATAGTTCATTCTATATCGAACGCCAGCAGCAATCAGCTTGCTGACTATTGGGTGGAAAGCTGATCGTTTCTGCCATGTTTCATAAGGGAGGTCCTGAGTGATACGTAATTTAGAGCCACTCCACAGTATTGCTTGTAGATCCCTCGCTTTGGCCAGGACATGCTGTTTCTCCAGAAAGCTTAGAAACTTAACAATGATAGGTCTTGGTGGTGTACCAGATGTGGGCTTTGGTCGGAGGGAGTGATGAGCCCGCTCTATATTTATTTATTTATTAGCTTTTGGTAACCGGGTAAGTGCGCTAGGCAACAGACCTGCCTATTTTCAGGCATGACCCGGGAGAGCACAGGACACTGGTTACAATATGCAGAAATGCACAAACATAATATAGGTGTACAGGAGCAAAACAAGATATACATCGGGTAGCACAGTAATAGTTACATAAGGGTACATTTTAGGCATAGATCATAATAAGGATGTAAAATAAAGCAATTAGGGTAACCATAAGACAGCTGAGGACAGTAAAGACATCAAGGTTCATAGCCACCTAGACAAACATATTGCATGGGAGAACATTAGTGTAGTACTCAGGGTCAGACCCAACAGCCTGCAGTGGGACAAAGCAAATGAAGAGCATTTGCATTGGCCAGAGGCTAGGAGGTGGGTGAACAGCGAGTTTTTGAATTCTCGATGGGAGGATGCCGTTATATGGTACTGAGGATTGAGGGGGGATGGACTAACAACCTTAATTAAGAACTTCTGGAGGAAAGAGATAATGTCGGTGCCTTCCTTAGCTTCTGGGAGGCCTAAAATCAACAAATTGTTTCTCCGGCTTCTCCACTCTAGATCCTCTGTTTTTAGCTGGAGTTTGGTAATTTGCTGTCTCATCTGGACAATCTCTGGGTCTGTCTTCTCCCTCCACTTCTCCAGAGAGGAGGTTCTTGCCTCTGAGTCTCCCATTCTAATCGTTAACTTGCTGAGGTCCCCTTGTAGCAATTTTAATTCCACTGAAATGTCCTCCAACGTTTCTTTGAATGGTAACAGCTCTTGGAGAAAGCGATCTTCGGTGAGAGGAATCGGGGAAGCACCGGACAAGGTTGATTTGGGGGTAGTCCCCAAACCTTGACTTTTAGACTTTTTGGTGGATTTCTCAGGAGTTGACGGTGGGGTGTGCTTCATGTCAGCTGGCTTCATATCCGCTTCCATCGCTATTACAGGCTGATAACTGAATTAGATTTAGCCCAAAAACCACTCCGTGAGTGCGATTGTGATGACAATACTTAAAATAAAAGACCACTGCTTACTTTTTAGTCAAAGTAGAGAAAAAAAGCAGTATATGACAGGGTGGCAGATGGGAGCTCCACAGAAGTGCTGTCTCTAGCTGTCCCGCATTATGTGACCCCCAGTGTGCCGTCCTTCTGATGAGACATTAAACTTAGGTCCCTTCTACCCATCCTGGTGTTGTCCTGATGGATGTCCGGGTGGAAGTAAAAGAACCCAGGGCACTCTTTGCAAAAGAGTAGGGGACATTCACGGTCTCCTGGCCAACATTCCCCTTCCCATAAACTGGTTCATGCAATTATCCAGGCTGTGTGTGGGTGTTGATGTGTGATATGGCCACCACTACACATTCAGTCACTTCATTACCAGTCTAGCATTGCTTGAAAAGCACTTTGGGATACACTGTGTATGAAAAGCACTTTATAAATGCTGATTCTTCTTCTTGTTCTTCCATATGGCATTGCAGTGTCCCAAGATAGCACCTTTATGGTAGGAGCTGTGTAACTGGTAGCCTACAATCGGAGGGCTACCTTTGAAACCAAAGCCTAAGAAATGACTCCTAGTTATCTTCCCAGAGCAAATATATCATTCACTTACAGTACTATTACCTGCTTGACTATGATCCTCATTCAGTGATGTGTTGCTAGGTCCCGGGCAGAAAAGGACCCCCAGCACTCCAGCAAATTAAATATTTGTTCACCAGTTATATGTCTCTTGAAACCATTTACTTTCTCAAGACTTTGAAATCTTACAAGTTTGTATGTAAGGCAAGGTAAGACAAATTTTATTTAAAAAACGCCCAATCCCAGAGACTCTAGGCGCTGTACACCAATTAAAATCAATAACAATAATAAAACCAACAAAACAGTAAACACTAAAATAAGACTAGTTTAAATCACACAACTATACATTTTAAAATAGATAGACAGATGTACACTGGAAGGGGTTTATGTCAGAGACAGATTTCCAACTTAATGGTGTCTAAAGTCTGATACTGAGCAAGGACTAATCATGTGTTGCTACACATCATGGTATTCCTTAATTTTTTCAGAGAAGATCCAGCAAAATGGGAAAGTAAGGGACCGTCTGATAAAGGTCTAGTGCTATTTCGGTGTGGGATGGGCATCTGTAAGTTGTGCATGTCTTTTTGTTCTATGCATGTAGAAATATCTGATATGGCAGTCTCACAGCCCATCATTCTCGCAGTAATGGCCACAGGCAATACTTTATCACTGGCATTCCAGATACTGGAATAATAGGTGGTCTCTAGATAGGTAGATAGATAGACAGACTGACAGACAACTAGATAGATATCTAGAGATATGTATATAGATACAGAGAGAGATTAAATGATAGGTATGTGTGGTATACAAGGGAACATACTTACCAAGGGGGCTTAATTAAATAATAAGGTCATAAGCCCAACGGGCAAGTGGCTTCATTATCTAATTGGTCCCTTGACATGGGTATTGTATGCCATACATACGGTACTCATCATTGTTTTATATAATATATGGGTAATTCCATGGGTATCCATTTAAAATACCAAAACTGGTTTGCCCGACCCTCAGAATCCTGATGCCAGGTGCCCGAAACATGGTTGCCCAACATTGGGATTTTGCCCATGGCAGAGTTGGTATCTATAAGTATCGGGGTGCAGGGGATGAACCCCTCCCCCAAAACATTACAAAAATGTTTGCCGTGTTTCGAGCACCTGGCATTGGGATTCTGAGCATTGGGAAAGCCAGTTTCGGGAAGTAGTAGGTAATCCATTCCATGAAATGAGGGGACTAATGTGCTAACTACTTTGTGCATTGCTTTAAAAAAATGACAACAACCACGGTAGTCATGATAGGTGAATTTAAAAGGTAGACTCAAGTACAGACACATTTCATAGTCTGAGAAACCCAGGTACACCTATTTTATTTTTATTCAATGTCCAGCTCCAAAATGTCAAAGATTTTTCCAAGCAAATTATGACATGCAAAACCACAGTACATTCCATTGCTTCTATGCAAACACTAGTTTAGCTGCACTTCAGTAAAGTTATGTTGAAAACTGCCTCTGGTGTTGTCTTTTGTTAATTAAGACATTTTCACCCTAGTTTTTCAATGTGATCCCCAAAATTTCAGCAAAAGCATCCAACTTTTTTGAGTGGTAATTTTCTTTTGGGATAGGGTCTTGAAAGTAGTGCAAGACTTTGGTGATAGAGGGGTGCAGGCACTGCTTTCTTTAACTTAAACAGTTGTGTAGTGTCCACTATTGCACACACAACCCTGAAGGTGTTTTTTTTCTCTAGTCTGACATGGAGTTATCCTACAACATAGTCCCTTTTTCACTCTTGGGTCATAGTGTCTTGAAATGCTTGGTAAAATAAAATAAATTAAAGACAAGTAAAGTTTTTTTTTTTCAAGTTAAAGACCTGTTGTGTCCATTGTTACACATGCAGCATTTGGTGTCCACCAATGCACATGTAACACTGAAGGTGATTTTTCTCAAACCTCTGCTAGGGAGTTATCTCACAATCAGGTCCCCTTTACACTCTTGGGTTAAATGTCTTGACAAGCTTACTAAAACTGATCTATTGTGGATCTGAAAAATTGACCCTCATGTCACACTTTGGTAACCCCTTTTCATGGACTTACCCATATGCAGTTTTTTGCCAGTCCATCAGTGAAGCAGTAGTGCTACCACCCGAGATGCCAGTGACTTGAGTTTGGAAGTGAGCTCTGGGTTGTCGTGGGCCAGCTGGGGAGAGGAAGATTGAGCATCCCACATTGCACTCTCCTCCTCTGGGGAGAGAGGTTTGCTTCTCCCACTGTTATACTGCCACCTGGGTGACCACAGGTGGTGGTGCAGTTCCGGCATGCCAGGGGAGGGACGAATGTCAGCCCAGTCAGAGAATGACTTATGCGTCTGCATGTGCACGACCACTTGGATGCCTCCGTGTACTGACATCCATAGAGAGGGAGACAACAACCAGAAAAAAATGTCCCCTGCACACATAGATGGAGTACCCAGCACCATTCCAGATCTCACTCCCCCTGTCCCTTTGCCATGGCTTCCTGAAAAAGTGGCGAAGTTCAATGGCGGGCAGATGTTTGAGGGGGTATGCCCTCCACTATGTCCCTGCCTAGGGGAACCACGGCTCCATGGGGGAAGGCCTGAGCACTGGAGTACAGGTATGGGGGGGGGACAACAGCAGCTTGGATGCTTTGGTGACTCCTGAAGGAGTTGTGTGCAGGTGTTAGCTATTAGAAAAAGACAAAGCAGAGTTGCTAAACAAATTATTCTGCTCAGTCTTCATGATAGAAGACAGCAGTAAAGGACCTCCATTAGGTAAGACAGAGCAAGATAACAGAGGGATGGATACAAGCCCCTTCATGAGGGAGAGGGTCCTAGAAGAGCTAGGTAAACTTCAAATGGATAAAGCCTTGAGACAAGATGGTATGCACCACAGAGTACTAAAAGAGCTTCAGCAAGAAATTGCTGCACCACTAGCTGAGCTATTCTATAAGTCACTGGAAAGCAACAGAGTACCTCAGAACTGGAAAAGAGCAACAGTAGTGTCCTTGCACAAAAGTGGAAGCAAGACAGATGCAAGAAACCACCACCCAGTCAGCCTGACCTCAGTAGTGGGGAAAATTATGGAGTATTGGCTAAAGGAGAGAATAGTGGATGACCTAAAGGAAAGTGGAAAACTCAACCCCAAGCAGTATGGCTTCACAGCATGGTGCTTGTATCAAACAAACATGATTTATTTCTTTGATTGGGTTACCAGAACAGTAGACCAAGGTGGGGTGATGGATGTGCTATACCTGGACTTCAGCAAAGCCTTCAGCACTGTTCCCCACAGGAGACTAGCTAATAAACTGGAATACACAGGTGTCAGTCAGAAGACAGTCAACTGGATTAAAAACTGTCTTTAGAATAGGACCCAAAGGATTTTGGTCAATGGGTCATTATCAAGGGAAGGCAGAGTGACCAGTGGCATTCCACAAGGGTCAGTGCTAGGTCCAGTCCTCTTCAACATATTTATCAGTGACATCACCAATGAACTAGGGGGGGAAGGTTTGCCTGTCTGTAGATGATACAAAACTCTGCAACAGGGTGGACATATAGGAGGAAGCCTCAGGTATGGAAGCTGATCTCAGAAAACTGGAAGAAAGGTCCAGAAAATGGCAGTTAAAGTTTAACACTAAGAAGTGTAAGGTAATGCACCTGGGAAAACAGAACCCGGGAAATAAGTATGTACTGGGAAGGCATCAATCAGAGGAGACAAAGATGGAACAGAATCTAGGCGTAATCATTACCGATGACTTAAAGGTAGGAAAACAATGCGAAAAAGCAGTTTAGAAGGCCAGTGGCATCCTCAGATGCAAAGGCAGGGGTATTACGAGCAGAAAGTGTGAGGTAATCATGCCACTCTACAGATCCTTGGTGAAGCTACACCTGGCATACTGCGTCCAGTTCAGGAGGCCTCACCTGAAAAAGGACATTGACCATTTAGAGACAATACAGTGAAGGGTTACAAAGATGGTGCAGGGGCTGCACCATGAGCCATACGAGACAAGACTCAAGGAGTTGAATTTATTCTCTTTGGAGCAGAGAGGAAACAGGAAGGACATGATAGAAACATTTAAATACATCAAGGGAATTAGCACAACTCAGATGGGAAATCTCTTCCAGGAAAACAGGGCTGCGTGCAAAAGATGGCACAACTTGCATCTGGTGGGAGGTAGGTTCAAAAGCAACTCAAGGAAGCCCTTTTTCACTGAGAGAGTGATAGACCCATGGAACAGTCTGATACCAGAAGTGGTAGCATCGAAGACAGTAAGAGAATTCAAACTTGCATGGGACAGGCATTGTGGGCAGCTTAGGGAAAAAAATTATTGGGGGGTAGCCACCATGGGCAGACTAGATGGATCACAAGGTTCCCATCTGCTTACTCCTTTTGTATGCTGTCATGTAGGTGGCATGGGAAGGGGGTAAACAAATGAAATAAAAAAGGAATATATGCAGTTTTTTTTTGTTTTGGTTTACTTGCTGTGTGGGGCCAAGTTGGTTCCAGGATGAGCCATGGTGTAACCCACTTTTGTGTTGCTTTGACGCATTCTGGCCCCATGTGTTTCCATCATGCAGTTGCATTTTAGAAAAGTCCTCTTTTTGTGTCCTTTCTTGTTTCTGTGGTATATTATTCCCTTATAGAAGAAAATCGTGTGAGTCATTCTCTAAATTGTTGATTGGGTCATGGATTTTGGAGGTGTCATGTATTAGCAGTGGTGTGGAATGGTGTTGGAAGTTAGGATAATGGTATGTGATAGGGGAGCAGGGAAACAGCATATGTCATTGGGCCCTGTGGAGCCAGTGGACTAAGTTGCTTGCTGGTAGCAGGTTGTGAGAGATCTGGAGCTTCAAGGGAAAGGTGATTGGTACGTATGGATAGGAGGGTTCTTATGTGTTTCCATCAGCTGGCCTCAGACTGTAATAACTATTTGGAGAGCTCCATATGTGTTTAGGGTGAGGCAGGGAGGCAGTTGCATACAAACATGGCTGTCAGGTTTTGAGTGTTGGCAGAGTGGTCCTCGACTTGTGAGAGGGGAGAGTTTTTTCTTCCCATGGTATACAGGTATAGCCTTAACTGGGAGATTTACGGCTGTATAACTCCAGAGGTATACAGCTGTAACTGGTGATGTATAAAGGGAAATACATGATATTGGTTCCCATGGGGGAAATAAGTTAACACACACACACACACACACACACACACACACACACAGTTTATAATTATACACATCTGGAAAGGGAAATGTACTGTATGAATATTAAATATTACTTTGATTACTGAAAGTACAACTGCACACAGCATTTTACATGTAACAGGACTCTTAACTTGTCCCATAAATGTATTCCATGATTATATAAAAAGGTTTGTGTCTATATCTTTATAGGTAACTGGTAATGACTACTTTTGGTTTGCAAGACACTGTATGTGTCATATGTAACCCTTGCTTATGAAAAGGTAATTATATGTGCAGCACCAGGTTGTGCATTACAGAAAGAGTATGGTGCTTCTTGGAGGTCTGGGTCTCCAGTTTCTTTGGTGGCAGAATTGGTAGCACAATCAGAATAGTATTCTGGGTGGCCTGAGTTCAAATCCCAGCTAAGGCACTTATTTCTTCCTGACTTCTTTTTCTTTGGGTTCCATATATACACACACTGTATCCTTGTCTATGAAAATGCAGTCTGTGCAGACCCAGTTTGTACATTATAGAAACAGTAAGGTGCTTCTAGTATTCTCAGGTTTCCATTTCCCTTGGTGTTGCAGTTGGTAGCACAACCAGATCTTTATTCTTGGTGGCCTTGATTCAAATCCCAGCTGAAGCACTTATTTCTTTCTCTCTTCTCTTTGTATGGGTTCCATATGGGTGTACACTGCAACCTTGAGTATGAAAGTGTAATTTTCTGTGCAGCACTAAGCTGGGCATTAGAGAAAGTGTAAGGTGCTTCTTTGCATCACATATTTACAGCTGCTTTGGTGGTGCAGTTGGTAGTGCAACTGGAATGGAATTCTGGGTAGCCTGGGATCAAATCCCAGATAAGGCACTTCTTTCTTTCTCCCTCTTCTGTTTGTTTGGCTTACATACATGTGCACACAACATCCTTGTGTTTGAAGATGCAGTTATCTGTGATGCACCATATTGTGCAATACAGAAAGAGTAAGGTGCTTCTGCGAGTCCTGGGTTTCCAGTTGCCTTAGTGATGCAGCTGGCCATGCAACCAGAATGGAATTCCAGATGATCTGGATGCAAATCCCAGCTAGCACCCTCCCTTCCTCCCTTCTTTCCCTCCCCAAGACCAGGGATGAGAATGGAGGTAGGACAGGGAGGATTAGTACCCTGGAGGAACACTAGGTTCCAGAGAAGGTTCCCGGGATTATAGGGAATATGGTCAGACTGGGTGGATCTCTGGTCTTTTTCTGTCATCATATTTCTATATACAGTATGTGCACACCACTCCCTTGTGTATGGAAATGATATTATCTGTGCAGCACCAGACTGTGCATTAAAGAAAAAGTAAGGTGCTTCTGAGAGACCCATGTTTCTAGTTACATTCATGGCAGAGCTGGTAGCTTAACCAGAATGGTATTCCAGGTGTGGTGGGTTCAAATCCCTGCTAAGGCACTTATTTCTTTCTCTCTTCCATTTATTTGGGTTCCATATATGTGCACACTGCACCCTTGTATATGAAAATGTAATTATCTGCACTGCACCAGGTTGTATATTAGAGAAAGAATAAGGCACTTCTGGGATTCTTAGGGTTCCAGTTGCCTTGGTGGTGCAGCTGGAATGGTATTCTGAGCACCCTGGGTTCAAATCCTGGCTGAAATGCATGCATCTTTTTTTCTTTTGCTTGTTTGGGATCCATATGTGTGCACACCACATCCTTGTGTTTGAAAATATAATTATTGTTGCAGCACCAGGCAGTGCAATACAGAAAGAGTAAGGTACTTCTGAGATTACCAGGTGTCCAGTTACCTTGGTGGTGCAGTTGGTAGTGCAATCAAAATAGAATTCCATGTGGCCTGGTCTCAAATACCAACTAAGGCACTTATTTTGTTTCTCACCTCTGTTTGTTTGAGTTTCATATATGTGCACACAACACCTTTTTGTATGAAAACTATTATCTGTGCAGCACCAGGTTGTGCATTAGAGAAAGGTAAAGTTGCTTCAGGGAGTCCCAGGTTGCTAGTTGCCTTGGTGGCACAGCTGGTAGCACCACTGTAATGATATTCCATGTGGACTGGGTTCAAATTTCAGCAAAGACAATTATTTATTTCTCTCATCAGCTTGTTTGGGCTCTGTATATGTGTACACCACACTCTTGTGCATCAAAATGTAATTATCTGTGCAGCACCAGGTTGGAATATGGATGAGAGAGAAAGATCCCTCATCCCATTACATCTGCTGTACTTAGCTCCCAAGGCTTTCTTCCCTTTGCCAGTGCCTCCCTCTGGTCTCCTGTTCAGCTGTGCAAAACATATCCACCAAGACAATGTCCACTCCAAAGTTCCACGTGTGGGGGATAAGCCACAGGTTACTGGCATTCTGCTTGTAGTTTTTTTTTGTTTTGTTTTTATGCTGAAATGTCAACAAAAACAATATTAAAAACAAAATAGAAAGTCAAGTGTGGTCTTTGGCTGTAACCAATAGGTTGATTCAGTTTAACTTGCAGCTAAATTAGAGTTTTTTCTATATTTGTGTTTTTCATCCTTAAAGGAGTGTTGTATTTATATGTGCCTCAAAGTGTACAGTAGCTTACAGCACCACTTATAGTCATGCGTACTCCTTTCTGCATTTGGTGAAGATTACCGATACATTCAGCCTAAGTGACTCAGTTGCTTGTGCCAGTAATATGCACTGGTGTAGTGCTGCAGACTATAGAACTTTTAGTTGTATATTACAGTCACTCTAAAAGGTTCAATGTGAAAACGGTGACTGTGAAAGGGCGATTGCCATTTGGGTGAGTGTACATCACCAAACATGAATTACGGCAAAGTACACTCATGGCAAACTGCAAGGCGGTGACTGGACTTGCATGTTTGCAGGGCACAACCCCTGCATCCCCTAGCTTACTATTCTCAACTCCAGAGGGGTGCATGTTGGGGGTGGTGAAATTCTTTAAAAAAAAAACCAGACCGCCTGCCAGGAAAAAAGGAAATGCATCACTTCAGACCCGAACCCTGCACCCTGCACACCCCAACTGACCACCCTCCCCACCACATTAGCCGACCAGCTCAGCAGCTGTCTGCCACACTCCTTCTTACATACATCCCCTTCCCTTCCACCCTCACATAGTATGGTCCCTTCCCACCACACATGTTGCACATGTGTACACTTCCCGTCACCCTACTTCACCCACCCAGGTTTCTGGTCGCTACCCTGCCAGGTAGCCCTGAACACAGGCACCATAATTTAGTCCCCATTTTTGTAAGTGCTCAACTGTGGTCACCATCTTCACTGGCTACCACTCTAAATTACTATAGTTTCAGCTGAGGCTTCTGTGTAAGTGTGAATGTAGCTTGAGCAGAAAGAACTCCAGTTGCAGTGCCTCGCTGAGAAAACGTGTTAATTGCTTAGCTGCATGCCATCTGTGTAGGCCACTGGGGTGGGGTCTGTACTGAGTTGTAATTCATATAGAAAAGCATGCTCAACATACTATAGGCTGATAAACAGAACACAACTATTGGTGGATGCCTTAATGTTTGCTTGCATGTTGTATAAGAGAAATTGTCATGCATATGCAGCATGAATATTTTAAGAAAAACTTTATAACCTCAAGAAGACTCTGAAAAACTGTTGTGCTGCATGAATATTTGAAAAACCTCTCTTAAATGTTCATGCTACACATTCATATTACTGAAAAAAAAAATAACATTTGTAAAGGATTCCTAAGTGAATATTTTCATTTTTAATCAACGATAACTAATTACTGATAATTAATATAAAAAAATACATTGTGGGAATTGTACTAAGCCTACCGCACAAACACTAAACTTTCACCCTCAGTTTTTACCAATTTTAAAAGTTATTGTTGGCGTTGAACTTTAATTTTATAAAGACTATGGGTTACGCTAGCTATTCATCTCAGCAAGTTTGTTTTTTTAATGCACATGCAGGACCAAATAGTTGTAATTAACTTAAAAACGAATTACCTGTCTTTTTCCAAAAATACTTAGACTTGTTATTGTGTATAGACAGCAAAATATTCCAAAAATGTATGTTACACTTTGCATAGGCAAGATACAGTTGGATTTAGATAACTGGGAAAAATCACTCAGTATGATTATGGTGTGCTATAGATTTCATACAAATGATGATAATACCCTGGCTGAAATTTGTATTGCAATCCTTATTAATAAATGTAGGGATAATCTGGTGCGAGTAGATAAAAATAATTTAAAGAAAGGGGTATGGTAAATCCATAATCACCTGCAAACCTTATATATTCAAAGGAAGCTGGGAGGACAAGCATGCCTGGACTTAATTATGTAACGTTATACCACAGGTAACTACTTTTAGCCAATCAGAACACAGGAAAACTAGGAGTTATTATCCCACAGACTGCTACCTATATGCCTACAGTAGGTTATCCACATTTAGCCCCGCCACAGTAGGTTAGTCACCTGGTAACCACGCCCATGGTAGGTTATTTGCCTAAAACCATGCCCACTGTAGGTTATCCATATTCCCCTGTTCTGCTATCAACATTGTCTGTCTGCTCACACTCGTGCTTCTCCGAGGTTGTTACATGACCCCTTGTACACTGTAGCGAAGTGTTCTAGTTCAATCTCCCACTGTATTTAAATTATATACGAAACTCATCAAAAGAGACCGATCCTGGAGACTGAACTCGAGTAAGGACTGACAGACAAATTTCTTGTTGAAGTGAGCTGGGCATGAGGGAGTGGGGGGGGGGGACGGAGATATAGATAGAGAGAGAGAGACTAAGAAAACAACTTTTTGCATCAGAACTCAGCAAGTCAGAAACATTAACAAATCAAAAGTGTGTTGTTTTCTTTCATGAGTACATCATTTCGGACATTCTCTTCCTTGCACAGAGTTACAGTGCAAAAAGGGACTTTGAAAAGTAAAGCATGACTCTGGGCATGTGTACTACTACAGGCACCAATAAGCATGCCCAGAGTCACAACTTTACTTTTCAAAGTCTAATTTTCATACGGAACAGCACTCGTTTTTGACTAGGAGTTAAATAAAAAATTCTATGTAACTCTTAGTGGTATAATAGTAATAACATCAATCTTGTAGGAGTATGCCTGCAATAACCGGCTTCTGTGGTGATTAAACACCGAGGCGAAGCCACAGAAGCCAGCTATTGCTTTGTATACTCCTACAAGATGGATGTTATCACATAAATATATGACATCAGTGCTGTATGGAAGTGGGCAGCATTAGGAGGATAGAAGCAAGATGAAACAACATATGTACAAGCCTTATTGAATAAAGAGAACAATAATCTACAACTAGCCAGTGTATTTTTTTACACAGGTAATTTCCAGCTGGTAACTATTCCTTTATTAAAAACAAAACCGCCAGCCCGGTGGCACATAGGGCAGAGGCACACCTGCCTCTCCTGTTGCCATGCTGGTGACCTGGGTGTGGGGTGGACTCAGGTCACTGGCGACTGGCTATGGAGAAGAGGACTGATTATCCCATGGACAGCTCTCTTCCTCTGGAGGGGGGGGCTGCAGATCCTGGCACTCACCTGGCATCCAGCTGTGGCTTAGAGACAGGCAGCCACATCTGACAACTTGGGGCATGGAGAGACAGTAGCCATTGACATCCCATGCAAGGTAGCATGTGTAAGCATGTCTGCAATGGCATTGCATGTCTGTTCCTCCATGGAAGGAATATGGAAAATGGCCGGGTGCAGCATGAGATGACACCAACCCATCGCATGCTCTGCATCAGCTACAGGGCCCTCTTCCAGAACTAGATCCAGTCAACGGCAGTAAGCACCAACCGTCAACCTCTGCAATGGGGTGTGAGCTGTGGCAGAAGCAATGGGATAGAGGTAAGTTCCTGGGATGCCAAGTGATGGGGCTTGGGGAGGAGTCAGTGGCTGGCTAAGCCTGCACTGCGGTGGAGGAAGACACAGGATTAAGTGCAATAAAACTTAAAAAAAACCAAAAACTATAATATACTGGAACAAGATAAATACCCTTGATCAGATCCCATGGCTACATACTCATATAGTTTTACATTTACTGGGCCCTATGTATGAATGGGTAGGTTATACATGCTGATAGCACATAACCCACATGTACTGCACTGTATCTGTGGACAGGTGCACACCAGCTAGTATTCATGACTGGCCACCACATGTCCGTGGCCCTGCCCACTTGGCGTGCAGGATTCCGCAGGGCAGCTGGGGTGAAGTCACAGACCCAGGTGTGCATTCAATGGGATGCCCATCCTGGGCCTCATAATGGATCCCTCACACAGCACAGCACAGGTTTGGACAAGTGAATGCCTACTGCATGCACCTGGACCCATACACCCATGCCCCAGTGCACAGCCAGTGGCAGGAGTGGAGTCCCTCCCACACACACAAGGATGCCTCACAACACAAACAGGCCCCCCACCCAGTACCCTTCCAACACTGTAGTGTCCAGTGGTCTGCCCACCCACCAATGGCACTGCCCTCCTGTTCCCCGTACCTGTTTGCCAGTGCCATTCCTGAGACAGCCAGTGGCACAACCCTCCTCTCACTGCCATGCCAGCACTATGCGAGATTGTGTATACTGCATAGTGCTGGCACACTCCTGGAATGCCCCCAGTGAAGTGTAGTCTTCACAGCTGGGGGAGCTGCCATGTACCTGCCTTGCGACCCATTCACCCACTCCGTGGCATTCGGGCGTATCGATGCCAATGCACCCAGTTTACGCGAGGAGACGGGGGCAGCAGAGAGTGTGAGAAGTGCTATTACTATGCTATTACTATGATGGGATGACAATCATGGGTACTGAGAGCAGGCAGCCAGTCCAAAAGGGACTGAGTGAGAGAACCTAGTGATAGCAGTCACAGGAAGCCAAGGAGACTAGATATTGTCAAAGCAAGCACTTGAATTATCCCAGTGTATAAGCATTGGAGATTATATCTGGAAGGGAGTTGATCCAGTGAAGGTCTCTATGGGAGAAAGCTCATTGTCCAAGGGAGGTAAGGCACCGGGGGTGTGTGAAACAGCTGGGTGTTAGAGCTCCTGGTGCTTTGTGGTTTAAGTGGTGGAGTGAGTAGTGTTAAAAATTCAGAGGGCAGCCTTCCTAGGCTGGCTTTTTTGGCAAGCAGGCAGGTTTGATAATGAAGTCTGTTATTGAGTTGCAGCCAATCAGCTTGTTCCTACAGATCACATGTGTGGGCCAAATGCTCTGCACCTGTCAAAAGGTGGCAGGCCTTGTTTAAGGTAGTTTTGATGTGGCAGAGAGCCATGTCTGAAGCAGTGCCATAAATGACAAGACCATATTCAGCTAGTGAGGCAACAGAACTATGTATAGCTAAGTGCAAGGCATCTGGTGTCAAAATGTGCTTATGCCTGTAAAGCATCCTAATGTGCAAGTTAATTGCCCTAGCAACATTGTCAATGTGCTGGGAGTAGATCAAAGTGGAGTCAATTGTTATACCTAGGTATTTGAATTGCTGTACTAGCTCCAAGGGGGATCCCTCATTATTAGTGATGGTGAGGGAGAACGCCTTATGCCTGTTTTGGGGGTTGAAGAACAACATGGTCTTCATTTTTTTATAGTTTATAATAAGCTAGTGTTCTGGAAACCAACTTCTGACAGTTGCAAAACCTTGTTGAAGTTGTTCTTTGAAGAGTTTGGGGTGGTGGTTACTAGTAAAGATCACTGTGTCATTGGCATATAGGAGGATATGACAATGACAGGAATCTGGGAGTTTATTGGGGAAAATACTAAATATAAGTTGTCCCATAATGGAGTCTTCTCGGAAATCTGAGCATACTGGGCACATAACAGAGTGGACATTACCAAATTTTACCCATTGAGATCAGTTACTGAAGTAGCCCGAGAACCTTTGGGTACCATCAGTGGAGAGTCCAATGCTGGTTAGTTGGTCAATTAGCAGGGCATGATTCACAGTATTAAAGGCCTTGATTAGGTCAACGCATACTACACCAACCAGAAGACCTTGATCCAGTGAGTTATGAATAAAGTCAGTAAATTCCAGGAGCACTGTAATGGCACTGTGCCCATGTCTATAGTCGTGCTGTTGGGCACATTGCAACTGGTATTTTGACAAATAATCAACAAGCTGGTCAGCCACAATTTGCTCCAGCACTTTTTAGAGTGGTGGGAGAATGAAAATGGGGTGATAGTTCCCATGCAGTGTCCTGCCCTACTCTTGTGCACAGGGGTCACCAAAGCCAATTTCCATTGTTCCGGTAATTGTGAATGGCCGAGCGATAGGTTGTAGATTCTGGTAATAACAGGCAGGATTTCAACCATTGTAAGGCTGATGAATTTTAGATCCAATGTATCCCCACTGAATCTTGATTTTCTAAGAGCCTCCATGAGGTACTGTCTCACTTTGACCTCTGTGACTTTCCTAAAATAGAATGGCAGGTGGCTGGCGAGTGGCTGCGGGTATACCGGAGCTTCACAGGCAGTGTCACTATCAAAGAAGTCTGGGGGAGGACACTGATGAGATCACAGAATGCTTTATTGAGAGTGTCAGCAATGACCTTTTGGTCAACAGCTGGGGAACCATCTATATGAAGCATGCTGGGAGCAGATTTGGGGTCCTTCCCTGTGATATCCACAATATTTTTCCAGAAGGACCCTGGGTTATTCCAGGAGTTATTGAGGACATCTTTATAGTATAGGTTCCTTGCAGAACAAATCACCATAGTGCATTCATTCCTAGCTTTTTTGTAGCACTCTGTGTTAGCTTGCATGCCCATGGCTCATGCCTTATACCAGAGGTGGTCCCTTAACTTCATGAGCTCGATAAGGTCAGGTGTTATCCAAGGATTGTGATGACCTTTGATTTTTCCATTTTTTTGGGGGTGTGATTGGCGCAGACTGCATTGAATTGACTAATGAAGGTATCCAGCACTGTGTTAACATCACTAGCTGAGTAAATAGTAGACCAGTCATGTTGCTGAAGGTCTGCTTTCATTTGTTCATGGTGTCCATTGATGAGAACCTGAGTTGCAATAGTTCTGGTGGGGGGTTTGAAAAATTTATTAGTCCAGCGACACTTGATGGGGGAGCAGTCACTTAGGCCATTAGGGAGGACAGAGGTATCAGAGATATGTTCAGGGTGGTTCAATAGTATCCAGTCCAACAGTGTGCTCATCCAAGTTTAGTAGTTAACCCTTATGGGGCATCAACAAGCTGAGAGAAGTTGAGGGCTGATAGGGCATCCTTTGGTGAGGTGGCATCTGGGGAGATCCAGTTGATGTTAAAGTCTCCTATCATTACTATTTCTGAGTGGAGAATTAGGTTGCTTATTCCCGACAATAGCGATTCAAAACCAGAAGTAATATGCTTTGGGGGGATAGAAACTGAGAGCACAATAAGTGCTTTATTATGAGCCCCAAGAAGCAGTCTGACAGCAAGCATTTGTATGAGGTTGTCCCTGTTAGGTATGGGTATGATCAGACCCTGTAAGGTGTCTTTTACGTACATAGCACAGCCTCCACCTCTCTTGGATGATTGATCCTGTCTGAAGATATTATATCCCGGCAGCAAAATTGCTGCATCAGGTATTTTCAGTGAAAGCCAAGTTTCAACAACCCGAAATGATGTCAGGGTTATGTTAGGTGACCCACACCTGCAGGTTAGCATGTTTGGGAAGGAGGCTGCAGGTGTTTATAGACGCCAGCGTACACGTTCCAAGAGTTTTTCCAGTGGTGGTCTGGCTTTGGGGGGACCAGGATTAGGGTGAACATTGCCTGAGAGCAGCAGTAGCAGAAGTATTATTCTTCGAATGTAGTCCTCAAACAGTTTTTTGGTGAGGGTGCATTTCCGACAATGGAAGTAACATGTCTTGTAAGTCCAGTGCTGGAATGCAAGTCCATGGTAAAGTGCCAGACTGGGTGGCAGAGAGGCTTGCTGGTTCGAGTGATATGAGCAAATAGAAGTGTGTGTGTACACAACAAATGCGAGTGCTCCAGCAATCCAGCTGAGGTAGGAGGTGGTAGTCCCATTAGCATTAATAGATTCAGTTGTAGCCAATAGAACTGGTGTTGCCATTTTAGTAGCACTCCTCACACCTGAGTGGGAGATCAGCACTAGAAGTATGGCACCTTGACCGAGCAAAGAGGCTAGGTGAGTGATGTTTGGGGTCCAGGAATAGCAGTAGGGAGTAGCACAAATGGGAAGTGTAAGGCACCCCCAGAATTACTTGTCCACTCAAGAAGTGAGAGCTGTTAGGTAGGAATTCAGGAGGAAGGAGAACTATCCTCTTAAAAAAGGGGCTGCAAGGGAAGCAATATAGCACCCAAAGGGGAGAGCAGGGTGAATGCCAATCACTAGTACCCTCGCAAGTTATAGTCAGCCAAAGGGGACTGCAAGGGTGAATGTCAATAACAAGTACCCTCACAAGAGACAAGAGGCTAATTGCAGAGGCCTCAGTAACAAAAATGAAATCAATGGAGACCAGTTAAAGGAGGCCCGTAGCACTCTGGCACCCACACACTATTGTATAAATACGCAACAGTCAGGGAGGGAACATTTAGGAGCAAGTTGTGGGGTGGAGGATAAGCTAATCAGTCTGCAGTGCTGTAGATGAGAGTAACCAATTAGGAGAAATGGGCAGAGTACCACATTAGCTCAAGACCATTTAATAGCGGTCAAGGCCGGGCGGGAGATGGGCGGGAAAAGAAAATTAGATTGAAACAAAATACAGGTCTGAAATGTAGCTTGCAATACAGGTCTGAGCCACAGTGCATGCCACAGATTTAAATGGTACAGGGCATTAGTCGATTGGCTGGCTGGAGTGCAGGAAGCCAATCAAAATCATGTCTTTAGAGCCAAAGGTCTTGAGGCCATACCAGCAGATTGCTTGGAGTGGGCTGCCTGATTGAAGCAGCCAGCTTGGATCACCACTGGGACCATGGACGTGGAGGAGCCTGCTTCAGGCTGCTTCTACAGAATCACATAGCATCTCCAAGTAAACTATGGGCAACCTGTTAGTCAAGCAACACAATAAAAGACATTCAATTCTGGGATAGTAAAATGGTTAGATTTTGCAGGAAAAAATCATACTATATGAAAAACTCAGTATGTTGCGCTCATGATTGTGCTCATATTTAATAGACTACTTAAATGTAAAGCCATTTTTAGACAGATGTTGCAAAAAAAAAAACTTTCCATCTAAACTGTAATTTAGCAAAACAGATACAAAAGGAAAATTACTGATTTCTTTTTGCATTAATTAAAAAGTTGGTGGTGACTGGGATAGGCACAGTGAGCTGGGTCTTATTTCCAGGTGCGACCTGGGGAAGGGATTCAACAGGGAGTGAAACAACAAACAAAGTGACAACAATAGGTGCAATGAACATGTACAGTAAAATAACAGTACAATTTCAGAGAAAGACACAACAATGTAAAAAGTGTACATTGATTAGGGGGTAGCTAGACTGGGAGCTGATGGAGTATGCTGTGAATTTAAATTCCACCAGTAAGCACAAAACATCAAGGGACACCCAAGTGCCTTTACCACATTAGTTTTAATGTTAAGTCCAAGGCTTCAATGTACTTTTGCAGGACATTGAGGTACTTGCTTGTGTCTCCATCACATAAAAGGTTTGTATAGAAAAGTCCTTTTTCAGCACTGAAAGTGAATTTCTGATGCAGACAACAATTGTCTTTTATGTACAACCAGGCGCTAAGGAGCAACAGATGAACATCGAATGACACAAACTTACCAATATTTAAATATCGTGAATCTCAGGAACTACATTGTCTAGCAGGTTTTTATGAACCGTTATATACAGTAGCTCTCACAAGAAACTTAAGCGAACCCTACAAAAATAAATGTGCACAGGAACCAGGAATAATTATAAACTGTAATTTATGGACTTCACCATGGTGAGCTGCTAATGTAAGCTATGTCATTGCCAAAAATAAAATTATTCAATTAAAAATATTAGGAAGGGCATACTTACCACTAGCCAATCTCTAAACCATGAAAGTGAGACAAGATAGTAACTGCTGGCATAGCTATAATCAAAAAGCCAGTTTATGGGACTTCTGTTGACATCACCTAGCATGGCAGTCTGATCTTTGTACGCTCCCCCATGTCCTTAATTAATCTGGAACCATCAGTAGTTGAATTCTGACCAACGTGACTAAAAAAAGGTGATTAGAGGCTATTATGGCAAATACTCGCAGTCATCTGAAAGAGTTTTCAGCCACTTCAGGAGAAAAGTCGATTTTAAACCAAGCAGAGCTGCAGGCCGACATGGCGGGCCAAGACCAGGAGGCCTCTCATGGAGCAGTTTCACCTACTCATACCCCGCTTTTGGATCAGAGGTTGGATGAGAATAAAGAGGCTACAATTACATCCCTTCAGCTGTGTAGGGAATTGAGAAGTCTGGGCAACAAAATAGGCAGTTTCCAGCAAGAATTATGAGATCTATGAAGGAATCAGCAACACCAGCAGTAACAAATAGGAGTTTGGAATATCACACTACAGAGATCTCTACAACAGTTGATCTGCACAATGTGGAGCACTCCTACAGCTAAAGACAGGGAGATATGGCTCCAACATAAAATCGAGGACCTGGAGAACTGGTCACATAGGATCAACATTCGTATCCATGGCTTACCTGAAGGCACGGAATCGGGAGACATGGTCAAATTCATGGAGAGTTTTCTAAGAGAGATAATAGGCCTGAACCTGGCCTATGAGTTGAACATAATTTGGGCACATCATTCACTAGGCCCTCGCCCCACCAACCCAAAAGCTCGGCCACGCTCAGTAGTCATTGCTTTTCTAGATTACCAGACCAAGATGGACGTACTACAGAAAGCCTGGCAGAAAAGAGAGGTGGTGTTTGGTGACACCAGGCAATTTTTTGAACTTGACTACGTACCCATTATGATGGACCGTAGATGGAAATTACTGCCCATCTTAAGAAAGCTCTGAGAAAAAGGCATAAAAGCCAGACTAGAGTACCCAGCTACCCTAAGAATCACAAAGGATAGGGGCACTCACTTGTTCGCAACCATATCGGAGGCAAAAAAATGTCTGGCCCAATGGGACATATCAGTGGATGAGTTGTTGGATCCAAATACAGTAAAGGGGTTAGATCAACGGTGCTGGTATCCCGTGAAAGGCACTGGGTAAAGGAAGAAATGAGTACTCGGCTCGGCAGAGTTACCACAACCTTTAGACTGTTTGAAAGCTGCAATGGAGGCAGGCCCAGGCCTGTCAGCTCCTCTCTCACAGAGATGCACAGGAGGGTAAGGAAAATAAATAAACAGAAGAATAACCAAGCAAAATCAGCGGTGGTATGGGCTGCTGCCTCCACTACTACAACAACTTTTATCTGACTTGGGGACTCCAGACAAATAGTATTGTGTAAATGTTTCTAGTTTTCCTGTTTTTTTCATGAAGGGGCTACTCCTGGAGGTATGTGCTATGTCAGAGTCGAGACTGCCAGAGAGGGTGAATTTCTCCCCCACCTTCCTCTCCTCCTATTAGTATTAAAACAGTACAGTATAGCCCTGATGTACATGGGGAAGTAAAGAGGAATGAAGGGGAGGGATGGAATGGAGGGTATAGAGTCACACTCCAGTAAACACTTGCTGGCATAGAGGGAAAAATATTTAACAAGGGGCCCTGTTCCCATTCACAAAGGTAATATGGATAAATGTTCTGATGGATCAGGGAAAGGTACAGGGAAGGATACTTTACAGTGCTGGAGATGGAAGGGGAAGCGGGGGGGTATGTGGCGACACAAGCTTCATTTATTCTAGCACTGTGCTAGAAGGGTGAAGCTCCACCTTTTTACGAGTGGTCAGAGATTGGCCCTTGTGCTGGTGCGGTCTTGGTAACCACATCATCCTTCCTCCATGTTTAGAGGTGTGGAACAGATGGCACTCCTGAAAGTTCTTCATGAAAAGGTTTAATACTGGTTCATGATTTCAGTGGCAAGTTGCTATGTTGTTATCATGGGGGTTGATGTTTTTTAAATATGTTATTGTTAATGTTTTTTATTGCTCTGCTAGTGTGCTGGGAAAGAATGAGAGAGATTCTAACCGAGGGGCTGGGATCTGCTGGGTAACAGGCTCTGGAAATGGCTAAATAGTTGGCATTATAGACTTTTTTTCATTACATACAATGTCAAGGGACTCAATAGCCCAGTGAAAAGTGTCCAGATACTTCAAGAATTAGGTACAGTCGGTTAAAACCGGAAATAACGTACTTATAAGAAACACATTTATCTGAGCAGGAGCATGGAAAACTGAGGTGCTCATGGGTGGGGGGAGGTTTATGCATCCCACTGGCCCGAACACCCTCATAGGCGGGAAGCTGCCATTTTGCTGAGAAGAAATGCTGCTGTCCAGATTGTAGGAGTAGAATTGGACCCAAAGGGTAGATAACGTTAGACTTAAGGCCTATTATTTTGATCTTAAAGGTATATTTTTAAATATATATACGCTTCCAGTGATCTAAAGGAGAACCAATTATTTCTCAAAAAGACTATATTGCAATGATCACAGATACAGAAGCCTTTTATCTACTTGGGGGGACTTTAACATGGTTATGCAGCCCCACAGGAATGGGGGGGGGCATCGCCATCATGGGAATCTACCAGTCAGCAGGTTTTTTAAGGAGGCTTATGGGGGAGACAGGCCTGGTGGATGCCTGGGAGCACCATGCACCCAGACAGGGATGATTATAACTTCTCCCACAGACATAACAGTTTTTCTAGAATTGATATGTTCTTTGCTCCTGAGGAAAAGAAGGCCATGATACAGCAGTGTGAAGTGCTCTCAATGACTTGGTCTGATCATGCTCCAGTCCAGTTGCAGTTAACCCCTGCCCCCTCACCTAAAAATTCAGTGTGGTGAATGAATATAGGTTTAAAAAATCAGGAATCATTTAGGGAAGAAATCAAAGGGGTTATTATGAAGTATCAGGACCTGCACTCTCCCACAGATATCTCTTGCTTTGTATGGTGGGCCACTCTTAAGGCAGTTATCGGGGGTCATAATTAAATACAACCCCAGGCAAAAACAGCAGAACCTCTGGCTCCAAAGGGAAATAGAAGTATAGCTCCTGGAGGTGTAGTTTAGATATAAGCTGACTCTGCACCCTGAGGACAAGGCACATTGGTTAGGAAGGAAGAGAAGGCTGGAGTCATTACTAGCATGGCAGGTGGATGGTCTCCTGCGATGCATGAATCAAAAGTACTATGGGGGGGGGTAACAGGGTCGACTGCATCCTAGCACTGGCTCTCAGGAAACAAATTACTTCCAGAGCAGTCACTCAGATCCAAAAAACAGGATGGGGGAGGCCGAGGTCATGGACCCATTGGGGATCTCAGAGACCTTTAAGGAATGTTACTGAACTCTTTACTCCCAAGAACACCTGGATCAATATGAAGATAAACTAAAATAATTCTTCAGTCAGATAGATCTCCTGAGTGTCCAGGAGGAAGAGAGGCTGGCCTTGGAAGGAGACATTTTGGTGGGAAAGTACAGGGTATGGTAAAAGAGATGAAGGCTGGAAAGTCCCCTGGGTTGGATGACTTACCCTTGGAATTTTATAAACACTTCAGTGATGAGCTGATGCCACCTCTACTGAGCTGCTTTCACCACATACAAGCAGGGGGAGAGGTACTTCACTCATGGAGACTGGCCCAAATAGCAGTTTTTCCAAAAGAAGGGAAAAACCCTGAGCTTTGCTCCTCTTACTGCCCCATCTCTTTAATAAATGTTGATATGAAGATTTTCACAGGGATACTGGCAGGTCACTTACAGCCATTGGTGGCATGGGTAGTTCATCCAGAACAGACAGGTTTTGTGACTGGTAGACATCAATCAGACAATATCAGGAGACTTTTAAACATTATTTCCTCGCAGCGGGGTGGGGGAGAGTTTCACGTAGCAATTGCTATGGATGCCGAAGAGGCTTTTGATAGGGTTAATTGGCAATTCTTAAAAATGACCATGGAAAAAATGAAATTCAGTGCCAAATTTTTGAAGGTTATTTCCAGTCTGTATATCTCTCCCCAGGCCCAGGTAGGGGTGACTGGAGTCAAGTCGAGATTCTTCCTCTTGTACAGAGGCATCTACCAGGGCTGCTTCCTGTCACTGCTGTTATTTGCAGTCTGTCTGGAGCTCCTGGTTATGGCAGTCCACCAGGACCCTGGTGTTCGAGGGATAATGGCGGAAGGGAGGGAATAAGAGCTAGCATTTATACATAGACAATTTTTTTCTGAGTACCCCGGAGACCTCAGTCCCCCATTTGCTGACCCTGTTGGAGTCATTTGGTGTCATATCTGGGTACAAGCTGAATTATGATAAGTTGGAAGCCCTGAGGTTATCAGGCACTGGTTCCCCAAAATTTATGACAGCGTTCCCATTTAGCTGGGCAAAAAATCAATCAGGTATCTGGGAATACAAATAAACGTGGACACAGAAAAACTATTCAAAGCCAATTAGAATAAGATGTGGGAGTTGGCCAGACAGCACCTGGCAAGGTGGTCTTTACTGCCACTGACCACAGCTGGCGAGATAGATACTATCAAAATGAACCTCCTACCAAGGTACTTATTTCTATTTGCCAACTTTCCCATGCCTATTCCTCCATAACATTGGAGGTTGGTGGCCTGTGGGATCTCTCAGTTTGTTTAGGATGTCCACAGGCCCAGGATTTCACAACAAATACTTTCTTTACCAGGGGATCAAGAGGGGGCCTGGCAATGCCAGATTTTCATGTATATTATGTGGCTTGCCAACTACGGGGGATTGGGACCTGGGTACAGTGGAGCACTGCATCAAGCTGGTACCAGGTGGAGGAGGCAGACTGCTTGGGCTCTCTTCTTTTTTCCTTAGTCCTAGTGGACCCAGGGGACCCAATCCCCACTTTGACTAGAAACCTGTGGACACAACATACTTTAAGAACTCTAAGAGGAGCCCAACATAGGTTAGATTCAGCAGTGGACCTGGGACCCTTCTCTCTCTCTCTCTCTCTCTCTCTCTCTTATAAGACACCACCCTTCCTTTCTCCCCCCCAGACTGGACTCTGTTTATGCTGGGTGGGATAGTAAGGGGCTGACTTGCTTCTCTCTCTCTCAATTCCTAGAAGGAGCCACATGTGTATCCTTCCAATACCTGAAGAACAAATTTGGCCTTCTGAACAAAAAATTCCACAGATACTTACAGGTCAGACATTTTTTTATTTGGGTGGGTAACCATGCGGCCTCCCTTACTCGAGATCTCAACTTCTGAGAAAAATACATAAAGGAGCTGACCAACCCTGGCTCAAGCATATGTTGCATCTCACAACTTCATGGCCTGATGAGATCACAAGACTCATGACCTCTAGACAATATTAGGCAGGCTTGGGAGCAGGATACCTTGGGACAGATCGACAAGGGAGACTGGCTTCATAGGCTGAAGCTGAGCTGGAGGGTAACCTTCTTACAAACCTGGAGGGGATTTCACTGGCAAGTTTTGCTCCCATTTTTTAGGATTCCTACCATCACCAAATATTTTCAAGTGACCAACACTGACAATTGTTGGAGGGCCTGTGGTTTAGTAGTGTCATACTGGCATATATTTTGGATTTGCCCCAAAATTTTTTACTTTGGCAGAGGGTGCGCAATTCAATGCAGGAGATTTTGGCAGTCGAGGCACCAGCATGACCTGCTGACTGGGTGCTGGGCTTTCCTACACTGATAAATCTTCCATCGCCAGATAGGAAGTTAGCTCTAGCAGTGAAGGCCACAGCATTAAAGTGCACAACAGTGCACTGGTTGAGGGCAGACCCCCACCCCAACCTGGGCTGAATGGGTAAACAGAGTAAATAATATTATGGACATGGAGTCCATAACAGCTAAATTAAACTGCCGGGAAGACAACTTCAAGAAAATCTAGATTCGGTGGATAGCTTGGGAGGCAGCAAAGAATGGGGAATAGTGTCCTGGTGACAATGACTGACAGGATAAAACTTTTTTATGATATGGTCTCCACCCCAACATTGTAGGGCTTGTTCACCCACCCCCTTCGGAGGAAAATTATAAACTATAAAATGAATAAGTTTATAAACCAGTTCTTACTCCCATATAAGGATGCAAGATAATATCTGACTACTTCTTGGGAAAAACACCGGCAGTGCATCAGTTGCTCAGTTAATGGGCATTGTAGTTTTGTTTAGACACGTTTGTTATGTTTGTTACTTATGTCTATTTCAGACATAAGTTTATATGTATGGTAAGTAAAATAATCAGAGTCGCACACATAAGGAATTTCAGGTTGTTTTATTGCCGTAATGTATAAACTGAAGAGAAACAGGACTTATACTTCAAAAGATAAATACCTGCTATATATTAAACCAATGGTAAAGATTCTGACATAATCAAGAAGTAAAGGGATGGTAGTGAAAGGATAACTATATATATATATATATATATATATATATATATATATTATATCTATATATATATATATATATATATATATATATATATATATATATATATATATATATATATGTATGTGTGTAAAGGCCCATGGGCCTAAATGTACTCTGAAATTAACCTTCTTAATAAACTTGAGTTTAAAAAAAAAGCCAGTTTATCACATTATTTATGAAATTGCCCAAAATACATGCATGGTGCAAGCAATACAAGAGATATTAAAGAAAATAGATATCCATATCCTTATTCTCATCAGTCATATATATTTTTAATGAGTTTACTAGACTGAATCTAAGTAAAAAAAAGATAATATTTTGGCAATTGCCACTATGGTGACTAAATGTCAAATATTAGATGAATGAAACACAAAGATTATTGATAATTAAACTTTAAAAAAATGGAGTAACACATTTTTGGAACTTATGTCAATAAACAATCAACAAATCAGTCAGACAACAACCAGAATACCAACTGGAAAGAAACAACACTTTTACTATCCCCAGTTATGTGACTTATGTCTTATGCTTCCAAAAAAATATAAAAATAAGATGCTGCATCTTTATTAAATATTTCTACCTACTTTTCCTTCCCCTCCACAAATTTTGGGTAATAAAACATTTATTTCTTTTATAATATTTGCCAGTCAATTGTATGTGTTAAATAGAATAAAGTATGTACACGATTAGTAAAAACAAGCATTTGTCAATGTCGAATGTTGGCTTACTGGCACTGGCATTGGTGGTGCAGGAGTTAGAAATGCAAAATAGGAATGGCAGTGAAGTATTGAAGTAATGCCAACACCCTCTTCCCACCCGTAGAGACTGAAAGGTGTTGAGACTGTGGCTTTGGGTAAGCTATAATGCTTACACCATTCCACCTCACCCCACGACAGGTATTGGGGTCTTCGGCCCTTATGTTCACCCAATTCCATAAGGAAAACAGCTGAGATGGGTGCAATATAGGAGAATGGGGTGAATGTTAGGGTGACAGAACCCAAGGCACACCTCAATACCTGTCAGTGGCTGTAGGATGGAGGGTGGGATGGAATTCTGCCAACATTATAGCTGATGAACTCAAGTTACATTCCTGACGCCTGTCAGTCTCTACAGGGTGAGTGCATGGTTTGAAACCTTAATGCTCCAGTTGTTTGTTGGTATTTTCATTCCAAATTTTTAACAGTGGCTTTTTGGGCCCCCACCTCATAAACAGTGGTGCTATCATTTTGTTACTCAATCCTGAAAGGTGATTTCCACAGCAACTGCTCCATTGGGAGCCACAGCTGTGGAAACATATTTCTGGCAGGATGCAAAAAATGACAGCTGCACGGTTCATGAGGAGTTGTAAAAAAAATGGCAATGTTGAAAATCTGGAGAGAAAATATGAAATATTTGCAAACTTACAAGTGTGCATAGATACTGCGTAATGCAGGTCAATAATGCAGTCATTTTGGGGAATTTTGTTTACCAAATTTTCAACATGGGTATTTTGGGACCTCTCCTCATGAACAGTGGCACAGCGATTGTCTTAATCTGTCCTGAACATTGACTTCCCACAGTGTTCACGCCATTGTGCCCCACATGCACGAAAACATATTTTGGGCAGGATGTGAAAAATGACAGCTGTACTGTTCATAAGGAGGTGTGAAAAAATGGCAGTGTTGAAAATCTGGACTGAAAATATTAAACATTCTTGAAGTTACGAGCGTGCATGGAAACTGCACCGCGCATGCTCATAACAGTCATTTTTTGGAATTTATACACCGAATTTGCAACATAGGAATTTTGGAAGCCCACCTCATGAACAGTGGCACTGTTGTTTCATTAATTGGTCCTGAAAGGTGATTTTATTTATTTATTTAATGTATTTAAGTCTTTGGTAACTGGGTAAGGCCCACTAGGCACAATTGCCTGCTTTTAGGGGTGACCTGGGAGCACTGGGCAGTTAAGTGACTTGCTCAGAGTCATTCAGTTTGCAAGCGGAGGTTGTGAGAATCAAACCAAGGTCTGGTCTGCTGGATGTACCAAGCTTATTCACAGCTCATTACTCTAACCTCTAGGCTATACTGCCATGAACAGTGGCGCTATCATTTTGCATAGTGACTGCAAAATCACCTTTTGGGACCAAATAACAAAATGACAGTGACTGATTTCATGAGGTGGGATCCCAAAAAAACCCGTGTTGAAAATTTGGAGCCAAAAGTCAAAACAACAGCCCAGATATCCACCTAAGTTTAAAAAAACACTCATATATGCCATTATACAGCTTACCAGCATTTCTTCAGTTCGTGGTCAGCCTTGAAGAGTGCAGACGTGTTCCTGGTCCACCGAAGATCACCACACCAACCTCCAGAGGTAAGTATGGGGAGACGGGGTATGAGGAGCTGGGATGCACAAAGGGTGGGTGTGGGTTGGGGACGGGGTGTCACAGACAGCGAGGGACCATTTTCTTGTTTACAGATCAAAATTTTTTTTTAAAAATCACCTTGTGGGAAGGTTTTCTTTTTTTCAGGTAGTACATTGAACAGGCTGGGGTGGGCTCCCAGTGTGTCACCTGTTTTTTTTTGGGGGGGGGGCTGGAGCCAACGTGGATTGAGCACCCCATTGGCAAAGAAAGCATGGCTGTGTTTGGGGGGAGGCATGATGCTGAGAGGGATTGGGCACCCTCCTCAGCAGCCAAATTAAACTAGGAGGAAATTATGCCAACGGGGATTGGGCACCCCCATCGCCAAACAAATTGAATTGGGGAGGAGGCATGCTGACAGGGGGATTGGATATTCCTGAAGTCAGCTTCCTAGGGATTGTGAGAGCCATTGCCATGTTTATTGAAATGTTTCACCAGGCAAGGCACATAGGGAGGTGTGTGCCAGACCTACAGCTGCAATGATGAGCCTGTCTCTCATTGCAGTGGTGGATTTCTTTCAAGTTGGTGGCTCTCTCTGAAACTGCTGCTATCGGCAGCATGCTCACTGATTAGTGGCTGAGGGACACACTGACTAAAGCTTCTCTTGGATTAGCCACAACACTGACACACCTTTCAAAGTGCTAGTATAGTGCCACGACCACAAAATGTTGCTTGAGCATGAGTGGGCAAGCAAACATAAAAAGTACATTCCATTATAAATGAAATGGTCAATGGAGCAAATATTTGCTATAAATGCAATTGCACTTGTACCCTCCAGTCCCTAGGGTTACTAGAATCCAATCAGTATTATTGTTAGGAAGGCAGCAGGCAGCTGGTAGGGAGCTCATTAGGGGCTCTTTACATAATGACATCATTGTGTACTCAGCTCGCCTGAGGGAAGAATGATTAGGTCATTTAGAACTCTTGCATCAGCATAAGCCACACTCTGTGGATAGCTGCTCTGGGGGGCTTAGAATGCTCAGTCCTATGTTGGAGTTTTTAGTGAGTAGAGCTTGAGTGAGGAGGTGAGAGTGGCAGAAGGACTGCCAATGGGCTCTGAGGAGAGGTCCCAGGATTTCTCACACTAGTCAAGTGTCATTTCCAGCTTTCAGTTGAAGTGGTGGAGATAAGACTACAGCAAGATTTCCTGATTTCTACTTCCTGTGAAGTGAAAGAATCTACTTGTTCTCTGAGGACTTAAGGGGAACTCCCCAGAATGTTCTGTGGTGTTTTCAGCTGCCTTGAATAGGACCTTAAAGAGACTGTTTGGACTGGCTACCTAGAAGACTGCCTTTCCTTTCCTTTTTTGTTGTTCCATGCCCTGTGGATGGAACAACTCCTATGAGTACTGTCCAAGAGACTAGATCTCCACAAGTTCTTAGGGGAGTGGATAGTCTGGGGTGCATGTGCCCATAGATAAAGCTGGATCACACCTGTCAGTGCCCCTAGTCTCACCAGTGTGAGTGAAGTAAAGTTAAACTGTGGATCCTAGTGAGTTCAGTTTATACTCTGTGTCACCCCAGTGTTATGACAAGTTAAAATGTGGGACCTCTAGCATTTTAGTGGGGAATGGGGGTTTCAAGAAGAATGGCAGAGACTGTCGGTTGGGGCCAGGGGTGGGAGGAACACCATCTAAGTGCTTAAAAAGCAGGGATTCCTGGTTTATAAAGGGCACCAGTATTTTTACCTGAGAGAGGGCCAAACTACAGGTTAAGGTGTGTGGCTGAGTTTCATATAATTGCACCTATGTCTGAGAAGAGTTCTGAGTGTGTGGCTTAGATTCACTAGATGACACTCATGGGAAGAGAGAAGTTCATGTGCATGGCCAGGTGTCCACTAATGCACTTTTGGGAATTTGAGAAGAAAATGTTTCTGTGTTGTTCACAAACTGCAGTGTATTCAAGGAGAGTTCTTGAATTTGTACCTGTCCAGCCTGGACTGACCCTTGGGGATCCACTTCAGCTTTTACTTTCCATCTGTTTGAATAAAGCCGTACTGCACAATCCCAGTCACTGTTATGGACATTCCAATTATTTCTTCTGGTTGTGTGGATTTACTGTGGACCCCTCAGCAGGTTAGATCAATCATATGCCTAGCAGCCTCCACTCAGGACCTGGGTTGTGTTAATTACATAGGGTTCACGTTGTTCGTTTCTGTACCCCACCTTTCTCTTCCTCTAGAAAATGAGCCAGGTGTATATCCTAACACCAAGGGTGGTACCTACCTTTTTGTAAAATAAATTACTATGCCAGTATACAGGCACCAGTGTTTCCAGATATTTAATGAGGGGTGTGCACACTAGTTAAAGAAGTGGCCTGGGGGTTACAAAAACTGGGGGCTCATCTTGGGATATTTAATTTGGAGTGAGAGACATGCCGAGGGCATGTCTAGGATCTTCCTGTCTGGTGGTGCCCCAAATAGAAGATAGTTTACCAGAAAGCAAATTGTGCCAAGTAAAATGCCACCTGAATGTCTGTTGCTTCCTGAGTTATGTGGAAAAGAAAGAGGAAGAATTTGCTGCTTGTGAGTTTGCTTTGAAACTGTGGACTGAGAAATAATTGCCCTTGCCTTGTGGACAAAATGCTTTAAACCCTGTTTAAAAGTTGCAAATTTCCTGACAATGGTATTTGAGGATTTAAAAGACAGTGTTTTCTAAGTGCTCAGAAAGTTTCAAGTGTGTACAGTGAAACATGGGGGAGTTATTAAGGAAAATGCATCGAGTACTGCATGAAAATGCCTTAAAATACTTGCCCCACTGAAATTTCAAGCTGAGAAAAAAAGTGACAGTTTGCAGTTTAAATTTTGTCTTCTTGACAATCGCTGTGCAGGAGTGCAGCAGAGAGAGAGAGAGAGCTCATTTGCATGGCTTTGCGTGATTGGTCCCAGCGCACCTAAGCCCCGCCCTTGCCCAAGTCTCTGCTTGTGGAACATTCATGAAGGAGCAGCCTGCAGTCTGTGAGCAGCTTGTAGTTCATGCGGCAGGAAGGAGGAATGGTTTGCAGCAAAACACTTTTGCAATAGCAGTTTTCTGTCTTTTTTTGCAAATACCCAGGCTCAACCAGTATTCCGACTGACTGGAGAGTGATCGAGGTGATCTTAGCGATGATCAGTGGGACCGCCAGCCTGTTTCACCCCAGAGGCCATCTTCAAGTTGGCAGCGGGCCGTATTCTATTGATGGTGCAAACCGTCTACTACCTGTAAGTACCCTATGCAAAAGAAATTGACTGTGGTGCTAAGGTAGGAAAACTGAATAAGAACTTGAGCAAATGCAGCAAAAGTACTGAAACAGAGAGAGCTTGTGAACTGTTAAATCTTGGACTCTTTGTGTGAAAGTGCTCTTTTCAAAGAAAGTGAACTTTAAAACAAACTATCCCCAGGTCTAAGTGGTTGTAAAGTAATGGATTGAGAAATAATAAAATTAACTTGTTCTAGAAAATTCAGTTGAAATGCAAAGATCCAGACAGAGTCCTAGCAATTTTTAACTTGAGCGTGCTGCAAAGTTGCAGTCGCCATGTTGGGGTGTAGCCAGCTATGTAAACATAACAGCACCATTTTAGAACACAGTTTCAAAACCAAAACAAAGTTTCGAATGGTTTCATGCTAAGTTGTGGAATACAATTCCTGTGGCCAAGCAGCCGGTTTGTGAACTTTTTTCCATTGTGTTAAAACCAAATCTCAGAGTGCTTGCAAACAATGGTAATATTGGGACTTCTGTTTTTGACTTTTAGAACATGGCACAGCAAACCCCTTGCTTCCCACTCTATGCCAGGGCATGGGTAGCCCAACAAGAACAAGAATGAGCCAATTCTGAGCAATTGTACAACTGTTCAACAGTTTCCGCTGAGGTGGCTTTGCTGAACTATCTGGTTAATGTGTGCATAGTATGCCTAAAACCAGGAAGAGATGTTTTGTCCATTCCCCATTGCACAGACTGTAGAACATAATTTGGGATGAGCATGGCAGGTGGCACAAGGGTAGTTAAAGTGAAACTAATCTGTTTAGCTTCAACTTGGACACAGACAGGGGACCCTGTAGAACTGGAACAACAGTGACAGGCTGGTTGCAGTAAAAGTGACCCCAGAGAGTTTGTAAAAGAGTTTCTGTACATTGTCTGTGCTGGTGCTTCGCAAGGCCCAGTGGAAGATAAGTGTTCCATGCCGCAAAGGGTGGAACTGGATGCTGCCAGTGCAAGTTCAGTAGAACTGTGGGTGGAAAGCCCCAGTTCAAGCCTCATGGGAGAGTCCGAGGTAAAGGAAGCATGTCGCTGGCTGGACAGTACCTCCTACTACAGTTGAGAATGGACAATTGTGGGGTTTGGCTCAATCACCAGCTCCTGGACAAACTGTGTGGAAGAGGAGAAAGCAGCAATGGCTTCAGTGGGCCCTCATGAGTCACCATTGGCCTGTGCTTCCATGCAGCCTCTCAATGTCCATGTGGAGGAAGGCTCAAGAAATGTGTCCTTGAGTGCAGAGGCAGACTGCTCCTGCTCTGTACCAAATGTTCGTGACTGGCTCAACCAGGACTGGCCACCCCCAAGCCATGCTTCTGGACGTAAGTTAGTGAAAAGCAGCAAAGATGAGAGAACTGTGTGTAGAACAGCTGAGGCCAAGTATGGGCAGTCATACCCTTTCTACTCTAGAAAAATATAGGAAGACATAGAGAAGAGAGAGAGAAGGAGAAGGAGAAGGAGAAGGAGAAGGAGAAGGAGAAGGAGAAGGAGAAGGAGAAGGAGAAGGAGAAGGAGAAAGATAAAGAGAAGCACGACTGGTTGTGGGAGGAAGCTTGTGCCCACCTGCACCCTAAAGTAAACAAGTGGGTCCGAATTAAGGTATGCAATGAGAGACTGCAATACTGGAGGCATGGCAGGACCTCATTAATCAACTCTGTGAGAATAGTGGACAAAGCTGGCCAAGAGACATTCTATAATGTTTCCATGGTTTGTCCAGCTGGGGTGACAGTCTATACCCCAGATCCAGAATGGTACTATTCCAGAAATTGATGCCATTCTTGAAAAATGTGCCCACCTGACAAATGTGAATTCATCCATTGCCAGCTCAGCCATCTGCCACTGAAGAGGCAGTAACCCAGGATGGAGATGCCTTTCTTCTGGTGATTCAGGTTTGTCTGCAACAGCATCCAGGTTTGTTTGCAGCAGCATCCAGGTTCTGCTCCAGCCGCATCCAGGTTTGCCTGTGGTTACATCCAGGTTCATCAGCCCAGCAGGTTCAGAGAAGATTTCCAGTCCGGGTCCAGTAAAAGGTAATGGAAGCATCTGATCTGAAGATTTCATCTATCCAGCAGCCGAAGATTATCAGACCACAGTTCCAGAGAGGTGATGTTAGCATCCTTTTGTCATCTGGAACTGGTATGAGACCTTTTTCATTTTTTAATTTAATTGTGTCCTACACATTTTGAAGACATATTGGAATATAATCTTCAATAGACTTGCCATCTAGACTGCAGGCTTGCAGGCCTTGTGCCTCTTCCAGGACTGTGCTACATTAGGCTCTGGCCTAGGACAGACTCTTGTTGTAGTGCTTTGGCACTCTGGACTCTTCCCTAGATTCAGACATTGCAGGGATCTCTTAACCCAAATGTTTTGCAAATGTTTTTATGTTTTCTATTTTTGTACTATTGTAGAAAAGCCTTTAAAAAAATACTTTTTGGGCTTGTGCAGTATTCAGTGGGAGGGTTCTGGTCACTATTTTTTGACTTTACAGGTTGTAGAAATGTGTTTTGTGCAGTGTTTTCTTTTGCAGGTGTTCCTGGAAGGAGACAAGAAAACATGAAGAGGATTGGTGGGACTCATCGGAGTCCTTCCTTTGTGTAGAAATATTAGGCTTGTGTAACTGTGTAGTACAACGTCTAATATTTTTTCATTTTATAGATGTGAGGTGTAAAATGTTTTTTTTGGGGGGGGTTGTGCACATGGTAAGTAGCATAGGTCAGACAGTTTTCCCTTTGATGGTTAGGGGAGAAGGCTGGTTGGTGGTCCTGATTCGTGATAAGGAGACATCATTTCTGTCTCGTAGGACATCCTTCAGGCAGCTTCTTGGAGCCATAGATAGTACAGTAGTAGGATAGGAACTGAAGTTTCTTCAGTGGAACTCTATCCTTGAGTGTTACCTACCTGTGCCTGGCACATGGTAAGGGAGGACTTGAACATGACCTTATGCATAACTGTTCTCAGCATGTAAATAACTGTTCAAAGTTGCTAATCATTCTCTCTCACATTTCCTCTTGATCTCTTCCACTCTTTCCCCTCACCCCTCAATGGCTTTCCCCCTATCCCCCCTCCCCCTGTTATATCTCATGAGCTCCCTTTCTCACTTTAAAATGCTTTGTCCCATATCTTCTCACCTCTGATGAGGCCCCTGGGCTGATGCCATCCCTTACCTTGTTGATTATTAGATTCAGTATTAGGCTGAGTCTGTTCTCATTTTTCTGTAAAGGGTTGTTTCATAAGACCCCATCCCCTCTAATATGACCCTTTGAACTCCAGATTTTAATCAAATATGCACCATGGCATACATTGTACAATGCCACATATACTGGAAATTCTTTAGTTACACACTCTTGTAATGTCTTGTATAATTCCTTGTTTTGTTTAATACTTTCCCAATATGTATTGTTCATCTGATGTGAAACCTATGAAATGAGTTTGTTCTCAAAGGTGTTATCTGAAATTTCAATAAATAAAAAATAAATACAAATTTAGAACTCTCGCAGCAGCAAAAGCCACACTCTGTGGATAGCTGCTCTGGGGAGCTTAGAATGCTCAGTACCGAGCTGGAGTTTTTAGTGAGTAGAGCTTTAGTGAGGAAATAAGAGTGGCAGAAGAACTGCCAGAGGGCACTGAGGAGAGGGCTCAGGATTTCTCACACTAATCGAGTGTCATATCTAGCTTCCAGTTGAAGTGGTGGAAATGAGACTACAGCAGGATTTCCTGATTTCTACTCCCTGTGAAGTGAAATGATCTGCTTGTTCTCTCTGGAGTAAAAGGGCAACCCCCTGAATGTTCTGTGGTGTTTTCAGTTGCCTTGAATAGGACCTGAAAGAGACCATTTGGACCAGCTACCTAGAAGAGTGCCTTTCCTTTTTCGTTGTACCATGCCCTATGGACAGAACAACTCCTGTGAGTGTGGTCTAGGAGAATAGATCTCCACAAGTTCTTAGGGGAGTAGATAGTCTGGGGTGCATGTGCCCATAGATAAGGCTGGATTGCACCTGTCAGTGCCCATAGTCTCACCAGTGTGAGTGAAGTAAAGTTAAACTGTGGATCCTAGTGAGTGCAGTTTATTCTCTGTGTCACTCTGGTGCTGTGACAAGTTAAAGTGTGGGACCTCTAGCATTTCAGTGGGGAATGGGGGTTTCAGTGGTGTAACACTGAAGAATGGCAGAGACTGTTGGTTGGAGCCAAGGGTGGGAGGAATACCATCTAAGTGCTTACAAGGCAGGACTTCCTGGTTCGTAAAGGGTACCAGTGTTTTTACCTGAGTGAGGGCCAAGCTGCAGGTTAAGATGTGTGGCCAAGTTTCATATAATTGCACCTAAGTCCGAGAATAGTTCTAATTGTGTGGCTTAGATTCACTAAATGACAGTCATGAGAAGAGAGATGTTTATGTGCATGGCCAGGTGTCCACTAATGCACTTTTGTGAATTTGGGAAGAAAATGTTTCTGTGTTGTTCATGAGCTGTACTGCATGCAAGGAGAATTCTTGAATTTGTACCTGTCCTGCCTTCACTGAACCTAGGGAGTCCTCTTCAACTTTTACTTTCCATCTGTTTGAATAAAGCCATACTGCACTGTCCCAGTCACTATTATGGACATTCCGATTATTGCTTCTGGTTGTGTGGATTTACTGTGGCCCCCTCAACAGGTTAGATCAAGCATATGCCTAGCAGCCTCCACCCAAGACCCGGGTTGTGTTATTTACACAGGGTTCAAGTTGTTTGTTTCTGTACCTCCACCCTTCTCTTTCTCTAGAAAATGAGCCAGGTATACATCCTAACACCAAGGGTGGTATCTACCTTTTTGTAAAATAAATTGGCATGACAGTATATGGGCACTAGTGTTTCCAGATATTTAATGAGGGGTGTGCACACTAGTTAAAGAAGTGGCCTGGGGATTACACACTAGCATATGTGGATTATGTAATTTATGCAACTAGAAACTAAATGTGAAAAATTCGATTACAATTATTTAAAAAGGAAAAAACATAAGGACCTATTCTCAGTAGATACAAAAGCTTTAAGTTGTATACCTTAACTCTTTGCCATTTTTAGTTACATGAGGGCAAAGATTATAATAGCTAATTGGAACAAAAATGCATACATTCAACACTAAATTACAGACACAAAACACAAAATTGATTTTTGTGAAATTTATGTACATAGCTAGATAGCAAGACAGACAGATAGACAGAAAGAGAGAGAAACAGAACATAACATAAGAATGGTGTCAGCAGATGGGAACCATTTGATCCATCTGGTCTGCCTAAGGTGGCTACCTCCTCCTTTTTAATTGTTCAAGCCAAGCTGTCCACACCATCTGTCCCACACTAGTTTAAATTCTCTTTCTGTCTTAGCTGCCACCACCTGTGCTGGCAGGTTGTTCCATGGGTCTATCACTGTCTCTGTGAAGAAGTACTTTCTATAGTTGCTCCTGAACTTGCCTCCCACAAGACCCAAGTTGAGCACCTGTGTCCAAGTTCCTTTGTTTACTTGAAAGAGATTCTCCACCCTGTTTATTCCCTTGATCTATTTGAACATTTCTATCATGTCTCTTCTATTTCTTCTCTGTTCTAGTGAGTACAATTTTAATACCTTGAGTCTAGTTTCATATGTCTCATGGTGCAGCCCTTGAATCATTTTAGTAGCCTTCTCTGCACTGTCTCTCATCTGTCTGTGTCCTTTTTCCCGTGTGGCCTCCAGAACTGGACACAGTACTCCAGGTGTGGCCTTACCAAGGATCTGTACAAGGCATGATTACCTCTTGCTTTCTACTTGTAATGCCCCTACCTATTGTGAAAGTGTGCTGTTAAACCTCCAAATACCTGTCTAATTCTGTTTCACAAGTCTACAGCAGTAGCACTCTCTGAATATCTTTACTGTCCTTTCCTTTACTTTCCCCCTTTTAAGTCCCTTTTTCCAGGGCAGGCCACCTGGATAAGAGACCCTATCTATCACTTTCATTTCATTAAAAAGACAGGTATGGAGCTTCAGTACCCCCCCATGTCAGACTACAGTGTCTAGACCTAGGGACGGATATTCAAACTGCGCCATTCTGTGGTGCAAGCCCTTGCACTGCTCAAAAAAGTTGCGTAGGGGTGTGGCCGGGGTGATATTCAACAGAGTTGTGCTATTGAGCAACTTCTTTGAATATCGCCCCCCAGCCACAGCCACTGTGCATGGTACAGTGGAACTTGTACCACCGCAAGTGGTCAGAGTGGAGCATTCAGATGCGGTGGTGCAAGTTCCATTGCGCCATGCGCAAATCTGCGATATTCAAAAGGTGACATGCAAATTGGGCCATAATTTATGCAAGGTGCACAGGAGGCCATTTGCATCTAATTACGGCCCCATTTGCATGCCATTAGCATGCAGGTGTGCCGATCCCTGACGACTTGCGCCTGGCGCCCTGCCAGGCAGCAGCTACCGGGGACCGACGCCTCCTGCAGCCCGATCACGGGCATAAAGTAAATCTCCATCCCAACTAGCCCAATCGCGGGCATAATGTATTAAACCCCCAACCCAACTAGCCCGATTGCGGGCATAATGTAATAACCCCCCCTCCCGACTAGCCCGATCGCACACATAATGTCAACCCCTCCCAAAGACCAATATCCCTGGTGGTCCAGTGGACCGCGAAGCCCGATCATGGGTATAAGGTCAAACCCCCAAAGTCCAATATCCCTGGTGATCTAGTGACCCCCACCCCACCACGGACCCCCACCACCCCTCCCCTCGTCAGCCCGGTAGGCGGCAGCACCACCCGCCTGCTGCCCGCCGCCCGCCAGCTCGGTAGGGCTGCATGCCAGTTGGTTCAGAGCAAGACCCAATGGACATGCAGCCCATGCCATACAAGGCAGTCCAAATATGTGAATGAATTCATTCATTCACTTATCTAGAAAGTAGTAAGAAGGATTAGGAATAACCTTTCATGTGTGTATTATTTAATAAGGGTCCCCGAGGTGGATCTTTGGGAGTGGGTGGGCTAAAGCTCCAGCTCTCCCTTTTTAAGAGTGAGAGATCTGTTAATTTTGCATAAGACTTGGTAGTTAGGAAACTATGGGATAGAAGTAGGATAATGTACCCCCTATAGTTTCCTCTTAAGTGGGGAGGAAATGTGAAAGTGTGCTGTTAAACCTCCAAATACCTAATTCTGTTTCACAAGTCTACTGCAGTAGCACTCTCTGAATATCTTTACTGTCCTTTCCTTTCCTTTCCCCTTTTAATTCCATTTTTCCAGGCAGGCCACCTGGATAAGAGGCCCTTTCTATCACTTTCATTTCATTAAAAGACAGGTATGGAGTTTCAATACCCCCATGACAGGCTACAGTGTATAAACCTAGAGTTTAGCATATTTGGGCTAGTAGTTCCTCTTTTCATGTTTAAGCAATGCCCAGGAGACAAATGTATATGCAAATACAGAATTCTCCTCACAGTGCAAGCACTTAGTTTACTTAGGCATACGAGAAAAATAAAGATAGTAAAAGGTTCAGAGCCTGCCTGCTGGTCACCCAATCCCTTAATGTGTTGTTGTAAGGTTCCCTAGGTATGCCTTAGCAACACTATGTTGACCCTAAAACAGTTTACTTTTCCTTACCGTTTAACTTTATTATTTTTGGTAAGGTGACATGGAAAGGCAATATGCCAGCAGCACAAATGGTTTTAAACATAAGCAGATTTGAAATTAAAGGGACTGCTTTTGTTTGCTTGTGCTGCAATGTGTTTAGCACTCCCGAAAGAAACTTCTAAACAAAAATGTGCAGTATTTCAGACATTGTAAGATAAATGATGGACTCTTTTCAGTTTTACTCCTTTTCATAGCAGTCTGGCTCCTGTTAATTTTAAAGAGTAAAACTTACCAGATAATGGGTATTCAGGCCTTTAGCCAGAGGTAATCCTTACAGACATTTGCACTTGTTGCTCTTGCTGTCTCCCTAGGAGGCAGCCAGCCCATTTCTCACTATAGTTATACTGTGGATAGGTTGAGGGAAGGGCTAAACTTGGAAAGAGTACTGTTTTCAGTAAAATCTGTATTATATTTCATTTCGGAGATGTTAATGTTTTGTAATAAAGATATATTGAATGTCCCTTTACTTAGAATGAAACAACAGTGTTTTATAAATGAAAATCTGTATTGAAGAGTATAGGGGGCAGAGTCTGAAGTGATCACCTGATGATTCCCTAGGATAAAAGAAGACTCATTCTTGTGATACCTTCAGATTCATTCTGGGATCAGCCAGTACTGGTCCATTTGGGAGTCTGCACTTACAGACTAAGATAATTGAAATCCCAGGCGGCCTTTTCGTTTGCTGGTATTGCCTGTGGAAACATTCATTTATTTTTGTACCTTTTATGTTTCTTTCTGTATTCCTGCGAAGTTAATAGTTTTATATTTTCTTTTTTTTTTTGCTGTTACTTTAATAAAGCTTTAGGCTTGGCAATTTTTTTTTGCCTTGCCACATTACCTTTTTGTCTCAGTGTCCATCATTACAACCTCAGTCTATGACACCTACACATCTGAGGATGCCACTTGCAGCTTTAGAACTGTACAGCTTTTTTGCACTATTTTGTGACTTTGAAGTCATTGGTGATGAGTACACCCAGGTCCCTTTCTGTCTTTGTCACTTCCAATTGGAGCCCATCCAGAGTGTTCTTTACTCCTGTGTTTCACTTTCCCAGGTGCATGACCTTACATTTCTTGATGTTAAATTTTAACAGCCAGTGTTTTGACCATTCCTCTAGTTTCCTGAGGTCAGCTACCATGCTTGTGGACCCCTCCTGTGCATTCACCCTTTTGCAGAGCTTTGTATCATCTGTGAAGAGGCACACCCTCTCCTCCAATTCTTCTGTGATGTCATTGATGAAGATGTTGAAGAGAATTGGACCCAGCACTGACCCCTGTGGTATGCTGCTGGTCACTTCCCCCTCTTGTGACAAAGCCCTGTTGACCAAGACTCTCTCTGCTTCCAATTCTGTAGCCAATTCCTAACCCAGTTAACTATCTTATGCCCTAACCCTCCATGCTCTAGTTTGTTTCCCAGTCTCCTGTGGGAGACAGTGTCAAAGACTTTGCTGAACTCTAGGTGCACAATGTCCACTGCACTGCCCTGGTCTATTGTTTTGGTAACCCAGTAAATAAATGAGTCAAGTTTGTTAGACATGATTGATCTGCCATGAAGCCATGTTGCTTGGGGTTTAGTTTTCCATTTTCCCTCAGGTATTCCACTATTGTCTCTTTTAGTAGTGCCTCCATAATTTTTCCCACCATAGAGGCTTGGCTGACTGGGAGATAGTTTCCGGTATCATCTCTGTTTCCTCCCTTGTGGAAGGATACTACGGTTGCTGTTCTCCAGTCTTGAGGTACTGTACTGCTTTCCAGTAATTTACTGAATAGTTCTGCTAAGGGTGCTGCAATTACTTCCCTTAGCTCCTTCAACACCTTTGGATGAATACCAGCTGGTCCCATTGCCATATCAACCCTAAGTTTGTTTAGTTCTTCTAGGACCCTATCCTTTGCAAAGGGGCTAGTGTCAGCCTACTTGTTACTGTGTTCCATCCACTTTAGTGGAGGTCCATTACCACTGTCTACTTTTGTGAATACGGAGCAGAAGAATTTGTTCAACACCTCCGCTTTGAGTTTGTCTTCTTCTATCATATGGTCATCTTGTGCTGCTAATCTGACTATTCCTCCCTTACTCTTTCTCTTTTCCCTCATGTACCTATAGAAAGTTTTATCTCCCTTCTTGACTTTCTGGGCTATCCTTTCCTCTGTTTGTGCTTTGGCCCTTTGAATGGTCCTTCCTGCCTCCCTGAGTTTGTTCCTGTAATTTTCCATGTTGGCTTCCTTCTTTGACTTTTTATATTGCTTAAGGGCCCTCTTGTTTTCCCTTATTTTTGCTGCTGTGCCACTGGTGAACCAGAGCTGGTTCTTCTTTCTTTTTGATTTACTGATTCAATGTGCACATTGTTCAGTAACTGTAGTTATGGCCTCCTTAAAATGCTGCCAATCTTCTTCCACATTCCCCAAGCTACCCTTAAATAACATTGATTTGATTCTTGATCTCCTCTCTGGAATGTTTGCTTCATGGAAATCAAGGATCTTGATTTTTGTGTAACAAGTTCCCTCTGCTTTGTTGATTGTTAACCAAACTGACCTGTGGTCACTGGTCCCCAGGTTGATGCCCACCTGTACATTTGAAATCCTTGAGCTGTTTGTGAGCACCAGGTCTAGGGTTGCATTGTCTCTAGTGGGTGAGTTCACTAGTTGGTTGAGCCCTGCACCTTTCAGTGAGGTTAGGAACTCCCTACTCCTTTCAGTGGATGCCATGTATGAGGTCCAATGTACATCAGGGAACTTGAAGTCTCTGACTAGTAGTAGCTCACCCTTGTCAGCCATAATTGAGATGGCTTCGAGGAGTTCTTTGTCAATGTGTGCTTCCTGGGATGGGGTCTGAATATAATCCTTACTCAGATGGGGTTCTTGTCCCAGCTCCCTGGGTGACTCACTGGGCCTCTGCATTTCTGTGTTTTTCCTGGATCTCTGTTGTACTGATCCCCTCCCTTACATACAGGGTTACCCCCCACACACACTTTTCTCACTCGCAGTCTCTTCTGAAGAGCATGTAAGCTGGTATGGTCACATCCGAGGTGTGGCTCATGGTGAACCACGTTTCTGTTACTGCAACCCAGTCTAGGTGCATCTCTGCCAACATGGCTGTGAGCTCCAGAAACTTTCTTGTTAAGCTACGAGTGTTAATGCACATTATCTGCCATCCCTGGAATTGCCTTTGTTGGGTCTGGATATGCAGTTTTAGTTTACATTGTTTGTGTTTCATAACCCTACCACTTCTCCTTGGTGGATTACCCTTTTTTGTTTTATTCTGATTGAAGGTTTCGCTTTTCTTCTGGTGCTGAGAAGCCATTTCAGCTGAGGATGAGGGAGGGGTATATGGTGCCTTATTTGATGTGATGGTTGCCATTGTTCCCTTCCCTCCACTAGTTTAACTGAGAGATGTGGATGTTGAACTTTTGCCTAAGTGCTCAAGTCCCCTGCCTTGTGAGGTGTAGGCCGTCAAAGGGAAAAATACTTCCTGTCTCAGAAGGCATGCCAGTCTCCTACATAATGATGTGCTTTTTCCTTGCACCAGACCTTTAGCCAATTGTTAAGCTCAGTTATGTCTTTCTCTCTGATCTTTTGGCTGCTGTCTCCTTTCTCCCAGACAGGCAGAATCTCTGAGAAAGATACACTGGATGGAAGGGAAGCCAGTTTGTTGCCAAGTTTGATGAGGTTTTGCTTTGTTTCCTCCAACGACCTACTGGCTAGGTCATTTGTTCCTATGTGGAGGATGAGTTTAGTGCTGGGTTCCCTACTGTGCATGACAGTTTCTATGCAGTCTGGGTCTTTCCATGCTGACACCCCAGGTAGGCACCTGACTGTGAGCCTAGCCTGGTCATAATTCTGGAGTTGAGACTCTACTTTCCTAATCAGAGTCTCTCCAATTATGAGTACTGGTTTTGTTTTGCTTTGTTTCACTCTTTTCTTGGTAGATTGCACAACCTTGTGTGGTGCAGGTTTCCTAACCATCTCAATGCACTCCTCATTTTCAGAATGCATGACTGACAGTGGTGTGTGGGGGTGAATGTAAGCTGCCAAAATGTTAACTTTTGGCTGTGGCATTAGCTGTGGGGTATCATGGATTGCAGCAGCCACATGGACCATACTCATTTTGGGTCTGGTACTGGTAGGCCATAGTTTTCAGGTTTTTTAAAGTTTATGGTTAATTGACATGGACTTGCTTTGCCCAGACTTTGAATATAAAAGAAAAAGAAAAACAAGTTTTTTTTTCAAACCTTTTGGGCCAGCAGAACATTAGAAAGGTAAACATTTTACTACTTATGTGAGACAAATAGGACAAAAATACCAGAGCTACAAAGACTGTAAATAATATAGTATACTGTGTTTGTTCATAGATAAAACAATACAACTAAAGACTGGTGTCTCTAAATAATTTCAAAACTCTAAGAGCAAAACAGATTATTCAGAAGGAACATTGTAATTTGATATAGAAGGTATATTTAAAATACAATTAAATTCTCATAAAAAAGTTAAATAATAAGGTACTAAACGAAAGCGTACTTATATATTTATTTTTTTGTTTGTTGATATTAGACAATATACATGAACTAAGGAAGCAAATACAACCCAGTTCATAAATAAAGTTTCTTCTGTTCAGGTGGGATATGAATAATTATCTTTTATGTTAGTTGACTTATTTTTAATTTTAAACATGCATTGCCCTTCATATTAGACCAGATTATCATATTTATACTCCTGGTTATTTTTCTAATAGAAAGAGAAACAAATGGACATTATGCTAATAATTTAGATTGTTTTATCATTTTTATTCATGGTTGGTGTATTTCACTTTAAGGGTGCAAAAACGAATTACTTAATGTTGTATCATTATTCGTTACCTGATGAAGCAGTAGGTGAATACTGCAAAATGCTGTATCATATGAATATCTTTCCAAATTAAATGATTCAAAAGCAACTAGCACTTTGTGCTAATTTGTTTACCTGAAACAAATACCAGTGAGCAGGTCTCCTTTCTCCAAACATCATTTGTATAATTGACATGGACTGCCATTGCAAGTAAAGTTTGAAAATGAGGGGCTTTCAGCATTAGGTGGTTTGGGGAGTTGGAGGGCTGCTTTTAATTTAAGTGTGTGGCCATGTGGACTATTTGGTTGGGGGGTACTTTTACGGTCCAACCAGACTGATGTTTTGTGTTTCATCAGTCAGCTAGAGCATCTGTGGGTAGTGGTGTGGTGGAGCATGAAGTCATGGTTTGCCTGTTCACTTAAGGGTCAATTGTAGCACACCATGTTTCTTTGTTTGGTGGAGGGTGGACAAACACACCTGGAAAGAAAACTATGATATCTTGGGATGATTCTATTTGTGTGTGGGGGGGGGGGCTACATTTGTGTATGTTCAGTTCTGAGACTTTTGAATGTTGAAGGTGGTGGTTCTAGGTCATGCATTTTATAGTGCATTTGTTCAGCAAGGGGCTTCCATGGTGCGCACCTTGCTTTCCTTTTCTTGAGTGGGGTGGCTGGACAAATGCATGAGGAAAAATCCATGGTCAGGAGGCTTTATATGTTGTTTTTGGTATACTGATTGTACATTGTTGGGTTGGGGAGTTCATGTAGTTTCATGACTTCTGTGGTGGTTCCAGGTGGTTCCAGGTGGTGCATTTTCCTTTGTGTTTGTTCAGTAAAGGGCGGCCACTGTGCACATTGTGCTTTCTTTTTCTTGGGTAGGGTGACGCACATGGAAAGATGCATCAGGAGGCCTTAAATGCTGTTTTTTATGTATTGCTTGTGCAGTGTTGGGGAGGGTTTATCTGTAGTTCTGTGACTTTTAAAATGGTGGTGGTTCCAGTTGATGCATATTCCAGTGTGTGTTTTCAGCAAGGGGAGGCCATGGTGCACATTGTGCTTTCTTTGGCTTGTGTGGGGTGGCTGGATAAACTCACGTGGAGAGATATAGCATCAGGAGGCCTTTGGCTTCTGTGGGGGCCTGTGATTTGTTTGAATGTAAAAATGCACTGCAAGTCTTTGTGTGGTCGATATTTGATGGTGAGTTTGGCATTTTGTTTGCAGGCATATGAGGGCATGTCACCATTTTGTTTGCAGGCATGTGAGGTTTGCCACCATTTGTTTTGCAGGCATGAGAGGGCGTGCTACAATTTTGTTTGCAGGCAAGTGAGGGCATGCCACAGTTTTGGTTACAAGCATGTAAGGGTGTGCCACCTTTTTGTTTGCAGGCATGTGAGGACATGCCACCATTTTGTTTGCAGGCATATAAGGGTGTTCCACCATTTTCTTTGCAGGCATGTGAGGGTATGCCACCATTTTGTTTGCAGGCATATAAGGGTTTTCCACCATTTTGTTTGCAGGCATGTGAGAGTGTGCCACCATTTTGTTTGCAGGCATGTAAGCGTGTTCCACCATTTTGTTTGCAGGCATGTGAGGGTGTGTCACCATTTTGTTTGCAGGCATGTGAGGGCATGCCACTATTTTGTTTGTAGGCAAGTAAGTAAGTAAAACTGTAATTGTTTATCACCCAATCCCAGGCGCTCTGGGCACTTTGCAGAGAGATGCAACATTTAAAACACAAAACAATAATTAAAAATAATGTAAGTCAGACTCAGTTAAATTAAATTAATAAATAAACATCACAAAACTCTAAAATTCCATTTAAAAACTTAGTGCACATCAAATGCTTGCTTAAATAGGTGTGCTTTGAGTCCTTGTTTAAAACTTTCCACAGAGGAAACTTCCCTTAAAGATCTCAGCAAAGAGTTCCAGAGGCTGGGCCCCACTACCTCAAAGGCATGGACTCCTGAAATCTTGAGCTATGCTCTTAGAACCATAAGGAAGCCCTCCATGGAGGAACAGAGTGAGTGCACCAGGCAAGTAGGTGTCAGAAGGTCCAACAGATAGCTAGGAACCCAACCAAATAGGGTCTTATATGTGAAAAAACCCACCCTGAAGGCAATCCTCCACTGGCCCAGCAGCCAGTGCAGTTCACGTAAAACTGGGGTTATATGAGTGGACCTAGAAAGGCCCATCAACAACATGGCTGCCGTGTTGTGAACCAGCTGCAGTCTGTGGAGGTTGCCCCCACTGACCTCGAAGTAAAGAGCGTTACAGTAATCGAGTCTGGATGTGATAAAAGCATGCACCAGTGAGGGAAGCTCATCAGGCAGAATTAAGGGTTTAACCTGGGTGACATTCCTCAAATGGTAAAAACCATTTCGGATCATGGACAACACCTCAGCATCAAGTATCAAACAGTCATCAAGGATGACACCCAGATTTTGCACCTTACTGGCTGCCACCAGTGAGGTTGCACCCAGGAACAACCCTGTTCCTGCTCTGGTGGTGACAACATTGAGGGCATGCCACCATTTTGTTTGCAGGCTGTGAAGACATGCCACCATTTTGTTTGCAGGCAAGTAAGTAAAATTGTATTTGTTTAGCACCCATCCCCGGGGCTTGGGGCACTTTACAGAGAGGTGCAACATTTATAAAGCCCAATAATTAAAAATAATTTAAGTCAGAATCAGTTAAATTAAATTAATAAATAATACATGATAAAAGATGGTAAAAACCATTTCGGATGACAGACAACAACTTAGTGTCAAGTGTCAAACCATCATCAAAGATGACACCCAGATTTTGCACCTTACTGACTGCCACTAGTGAGGTGGCACCCAGGAACAACCCTGTTCCTGTTCCGGCGGTGACCACAGTGAGGGTGTTCCACCATTTTGTTTGCTGGCACACGAGAGTGTGCTGCAATTTTGTTTGCATGGTAGTGATGGATAGCACCCAGTTTGTCGTATACTTCCTTGTCTGTGGCTCTCCTCAGCTTCACATTATATAGTCCTCGTTCATATGTGCAATCACTCTTCTTTTGGTGTCATAATTATGTGTGCTGCTCTCCACACAGCTTCATAGAACAGTAACATATTTTGATGATTGGGCACATGCTCACTATCAGGTCATCGTGACAGTAATAAACTGTTCTCTCCTCCTCTTTGTTTTTCATGAGGGCATTTTTATATTGCTCATGTTATATCCTTTTTTTTCTTCTTACACTTCCCTTTACTATTCTTGTAGAGATGGATCAAAGGCAAGCACCATGACACCAAACACCACAGCCCAGATATTCAAAAGGGTTGCGCATAGTGTAACAGTGTTGTGCCATGCAGAACCCACTGATGTGCCCTGGTGCGATATTCAAAAGAGAAAAGTGCGCTGCACAAATCCTGATGTGCCGGAGCGCATCAGTAATGTATGCAGGCACAGGTAGTGGGGGCATTCCCATGCATAACCTGCACAGCCTGATATTCAGCTTGGGATGTGCAGAGCCATGCATGCGCAACCCGTACTTGCGCCTGCACAAATTTAAGCCCAAAAAAATAGGTACAACTGATGGCCACCCACAGGTGAGCTGCCGCATTGCAGGGTGCAACATGGCAGCTGCCACCTGTGGGTGGCCACTCAAGTTCCGGCTGCACCTGGCGGTGCCCCCCCATGCCCGATTGTGGGCATATGTTAAAAAAAAATCTCCTCGTCCAATATCCCTGGTGGTCCAGTGGACCCCATGTGCCTGATTGTGGGCATGTGTCATATTAAAAAAGACTTCCTCGCCCAATATCCCTGGTGGTCCAGTGGATCACTATGTGCCCAATCGTGGGCATGTGTTATATTAAAAAGGACTTCCACATCCAATATCCCTGGTGGTCCAGTAGACTGTTATGTGCCTGATAGCGGGCATCATTATAATAAAACCCCCCTCCCTGTCCAATATCCCTGGTGGTCCAATGGACTGAATGCTGCCTCATCACGGGCATCTGTTTCAATGAAAAAAAAAACAGTCCAATATCCCTGGTGGTCCAGTGGACCGAATGCTGCCCGATCGCTGGCATTCATTTAATAGAAATCTTCCTATTTCCTGGTGTTCGGGTGCCCCCTCCCACTGCCCACTGGAGTCCACCGCCTCGCTCCCCAGTCAGCTGGTGGGCAGCAGCACCCCGCCTGCACGCCCGCCGCCGCTGACTGACACCTCAGTACGCTGCACACCCATTGGTTCTGGCGTGAGCCAATGGGTGTGCACCTTCCATCTCTACACATTCCAGATATGTGAATGGATCATTCACATATCTGGAATAATAAATGAGAGCTGCACCGATTGGCTCACGCCAGAACCAATGGGCATTCAGCCCTACTGAGGTTTTAGTCAGTGGGCGGCGGGGTGGCAGACAGGTGGGGTGCTGCCACCTGCCGGCTGACCGGGGAGGAGTGGGGCGATGGGACTCAGTGGGCAGGTGGGGAAGGGGTACCCTAGACCACCAGGGAAATAGGAAGATTTCTGTTAAACTGATGCCCACAATCAGGTTGCATTCAGTCCACTGGACCACCAGAGATATTGGACCAGGGCTTTTTTTCATTGGAAAAGATGCCTGCGATCGGGCAGCATTCGGTCCACTGGACCACCAGGGATATTGGACGGGGAAGGGGGTTTATTATAAGATGCCCACAATCAGGCACATAGCAGTCCAATGGACCACCAGGGATATTGGATGTGGAAGTCCTTTTTAATATAACACATGCCAGCGATTGGGCTACAGGGGGCGTCGGTCCCCAACAGCTGCTGCCTGGCTGGGCACCAGGCTCAAGTCGTCGGGGATCGGTGCACCTGCATGCTAATGGGATGCAAATGGGGCCATAATGACATGCAAATGGCCCCATGTGCACCTTGCATAAATTATGGCTCTATTTGCATGTCCCCTTTTGAATATCGCAGGTGCTGTGAATGGCACAATGGCACTTGTGCTAGCACATCTCCATGCTCCACTCTGGCAAATTGCTGTGGGGCAGTGCCACTGCACCATGCACAGTGGGGGTGGCCAGGGTGCGATATTCAAAGCTGCTGAGCCATAGTGCAGCTCCGTTGAATATCACCCAGGCCACAACCCTGCTCAGCCAAGTTGAGCTGTACCCAGGCTTGCGCCGCAGCCTGGTGCAGTTTGCATATCTGGGCCCAAGTGTATCTGCTGCTGAATTGCTCCAGGGGCAGGGCTCTGAAGAATTGTTCTGCACCGCTGACAATAAAAGAAAGAGGTCAGCAGTACCAGGATAACTTAAGAAAGGATCCACAACACCTCCAGGAATATAAAGATAAAGTCAAAGCACATGCACAGAAGTACAGAGAGAACATGACTGAAGAACAATGCCTAATCGCTAGGGAGAAAAGTTAAATTAGAATGCACGAATGCAGAAAACAGCAGAACATGCTTTTGAATACTGTAAACATTTCAGCAACTTACAAACAGATGAACAAAAAAGGACATACTGGAAAGAGATCAAGACAGAGAGAGAGAGAGAGAGAGAAATAAAGTGAGAACAACGCATGAAGATGACCTCCTAAAAATGGAGAAGAATTAATGAAAAACAACAACAAAAATATCAGGAAGAAATTAATACATGGACCACCCATTGCAAGACCGCAACCACCATCACTCCCAACATGGTGGAACCACAAGTTAGCATGCTTTCCATGATCACTAGCACCACGTCATCTGTGGACTTGGACTATAGTGTAACTCCAGTTATGGACCCAAGATCAACAAGTGCAGTTCAAAAGGCTGTAAAAAGAGTGCAGCAAGGACTGCCCAATTTCCGAAACCAGTTTGCTGCAACCATTGCAAAAGTGACCTCCTTATCATCATCCAAAAATCAGGCTGCTCTGTCGAGTTCTGGCTGTCACACCAACCTAGACAAAAAAATTAGATAAATCCTTCACCAAAAAATGAATTAAATTAAACAGTGCAACAGGAAGGCTGAACGAGAACTGAAAAATTAATTAATTTGCATGTTTCTTGTACTGAAAAAGTACAGACTGCTCAGAAGAGCAAGCACATGCCTGGGGATCAGTTGGAGAAGGATGAAGAGGGTATCTAGGAAGGAACAAGTTAAAAGGAAAATCAGGCAAAGCTGGCAATAACTGACAAGATTCAGAAGAAAGTGCAAACTTTTTTCAGTGCATCAGTATCACCAATTCCACATAAAAATATAAAGCGCAGGGTGCCCAGCTGCATCTTCTCTTGGAATGCTCTAAAATTTTGGATTGGTGGAAAAAGATATTATTTCATATGGAGTTGGTCTTGGGATTTAAGATTGCAAAGGATGCCTCTTTAATAGTGTTGGGCAACATTATGAAACTTCCAGATGCTAATAATTCTCAACAGGACTGGTTTATGGCTGCTATTTCAGAGACCAAGTGACTTTTACAACTTAGGTGGTAAAAAAGTGATATACCAGCTTTTAAGGAATGGATTGATAGAATGTTTATACTTGCAGGGTGTGAAAAGTTGCCATATTGTAGTAGCTAAATTTGGGCATTTCCAACAAGTTTGGCAGCCCTTTCTACTCTGATGTAGGACCTCCCTAAACCAAGAGCTGCTTTTAATCTTTCCCTACACATGATTTATTTATTTTTGCCATCCATACTGTTATGTAGCTAGTTTGGCTAATAGGTCTATAGCAATCTGGATGTTTCCTCTTGCATGGGCCATCATCCCCCTCTCCTTCCCTCTGTTGTCAGCAGTGGGGTTTTTTTCTATTTTTTTTTTGTATATATTGTTAGTTGTTTGTTACATTTAGGTAGTCTGTTTATCTCATTGCAGTCATGCTGGAATCAATTATTCAGTTTTTTTTCCTATTAGGACTATGTCTAGCTTATATAATGCGCTGGGTTTTTTCTGGGATTGTATGTTGTGTGTTATGGATGCTTTGCAGTTTATTTATTCTATTGTATCTGACCTTTGTTAGATTTTCTCCAGTTTCATAACTTAACTTTTTCCCAGAGGAGTGATCTTGGGATACCTTTGGAACAGGAGCTGGGTATTTTACCTTTTTCTATTCTTCTGATATCCTTTTATACTGTATCAGTTCTCAGTTAATGACTTAGATTGTAAGTCCAAGGAGTGACAAACACTCCGACCAGGTTCTGAGAAAGTATGGTTGTTTGTACTGTTTGTTGTATGTTAAAAAATTTCAATAAAATACTAATTATAAAACAAAAATCTGAAGAACCACAAAAACAATCTCCATAAAATCTCAGGGATTAAGAGATCCTAGGACCGAGAAGGTGTGCATCACATTTTGCAGTCCTAGGTAGTGTTGTGCAAAACTGAAACATTTTGCTCTGTGAAATATTTTGTGAAATATTTCTCAGGGTGAGATGTGAAATTTTGCCCCTGGAGTGAGCAAAATTTTGCCTGCGAACCATAGAAATTTGCTGCTCACAGTTGACATTTTGCCACCTGCAGGTGAAATTTCAAGTTGCCAAAGTTCTCCTTGGTGTCTAGTTGTCCCCCCTCACTCCCCCGGCTGCTCATGGGCCCAAATTATTCTCCCTGATGTCTAATGGCCCCCTCTGGCTGATCACCAGCCACAATTGAATAAAGCCCCTCCCCAGGTTACCCTGCCCCGTGTCATTTAAACAAAAAAATTTAAACCCACAATCCCTGGGTTTCTAGTGATCCTCCCCCAGCTGCTCACCAGCCAAATTATTCTCCCTGGTGTCTAGTGGTCCCCCAGCCAATCACTGGCCATAACTGAGTAAAGACTCCACCAGTTACCCTGGCCCCCTCATGTCCTTTTATTAAAAAAGAAATCAACCCCACACTCCCTGGTGTCTGTTGGACCCCCCACCCTGTCATCATAAGCTAGCGCCCACACCGCTCCCTCCCCAGTACCCCAATCAGACCACCAACCCAGCCCTAAACTCACCTCCACAGCTGGAAGCCCCACTGAGTGCTTCAATGAATGAGCATGTGCTTGTACAAGCACACGCTCATTCATTGAAGTGCTCAGTTGGGCTGCTGGCTGTGGAGGTAGTAAATACTGTGCTGCTGGCCCAACCATGGTACTGGGGAGTGGGGTGGGTGCTGTCTCATTGATGAGAGGGTGGGGCCACTAGACACCAGGGAGTGTGGTTTGATTGATTTTTTTAAATAAAAGGACATAAGGGGGAGGGTAACTTGGGGGCCTTATGCAAATACAACGGTGATCAGCCAGGGGAACCACTAGACACCAGAGAGAAATTATTTGGGCTGTGCGACTGGAAGAGAGGGCCACTAAACATCAGGGAGTGTGGGTTTCATTTTCACTTTTTTTCAAAAGACATGAGGGTGCCAGGATAAATTGGGGGCTTTATTCTGTTATGGCTGGTGATTGGCTGGGGGTCCATTAGATGCCAAAGAGAATAATGTGGGCTGGTGAGTGGCCAGGGGGGCAGGGGAGACCACTAGTCTCCAGGGAGATTTTTTACAAAATAATCAGAATGGGATATGTGGGGGTGCAAAATTGCTGGCAAAATGTTGCCATTTTGCTGCAATTTCACACAACAAAATTGCTGATTTTGACGCAATTTTGCCGGTGAAATTTTGTTTTTCTGCATCTCTAATCCTAGGCTCTAAGGTAGTTGAGATATAAACTCTGAAAATGGCCATTTTTAATTACCCCTCCCCAGTGCAACCCTAATATATGGGCATTACCACAACTGTATAATACACACACACACACAAAAAAAAATAAAACACTGCAGAGACTCCACTATTAGAGTATGTGTAGGCCAAGTGCTGTTGGGAACAGAATAACATATTGTATAGAGAAGAGAGGAGGGTCTTATGATTGTGAGAGTCTGAAAATGTATATAGATTCTGGAGAAGCAAGTATGGTGGAAGTGAAGACATTAGAGACAAAAGTAAGTTAGCAGTAGTGAAGCCACTGGGAAGCCTATGCAGTGGTTTGGACCATGAAAAACACATCACCACAAACGTGGGTCATTCAGATTGGCACAGCAAATTATAAACACTGCTTGAAATCCAAACCAAATCTACCCAAATTTATATATCCTTATGGTGGATTGTGGCCACCAGAGACATGTCATAAAGCCCTGGTGCTATGACTCTCTGAACCTGAGTAGAAAAGGGAAATACATGTGTCCATTCCTGAAATGGCTGCCACATACCTATATACACGTCTTGCTAACTCAGAAAGAAATATAAATGGAAAGGTAGAGAGGCCCGAAAGGAGGAATTTGGGATTAGGTGGGGTATCATGACAGCTTTTCACCCTTTTGGCCTCCAGCAGAGTGGGTATTTGTTTAGCAGGGTCAAGGGGCATACTGCGGCAGTCAGAACAGTGTCACCAGTTGGGATCTTAGCAATGGAAATTCCTGGAAGGACCTGAGAAGCTATGTCTGCTGTTTCACCTCATATATGTTACGTGTTACTTCCATTTGCTGTACTGTTTTGTCATGAGTTTATTAAGACTATTTTATATTGTGTTGCCTAATGTTCTATGTATGTTGTGTTCACAATGACTCAGGAGTGCTGGGCCGGCACTGAGGGCTGAGGCGCTAGATGCCTTACCCCACATCACGTCGGTGACCTGTGTTCAGGAATGAGTGCAGACCACTGGGGGTAGGCAAGGGAAGAGAAGAATAGAGCACCTAATGGCTGCTCTCCTTCTCTGGGGGGCAACCTGCAAGCTCCCACCACGATACCGCCACCTGGGAGAGCTCAGGTGGAAGGTGTGGTAGAGGGAGGTAACAGCACGGGAATGGGGCAGATGTCAGCAGAAGGGTGGAGCAGGAGGCACATCTCACTGCATCTCCTTGTTCATTGGCCCTCATTGCACGCTGATGCCTGGGGAAGAATACAGGAAAAGCACCCCCATCTCTCCTAGGTGACGACTCCTCACTGCGTGCCCTCAGATCATCAGGGCAGACACCACTGTACCAGCCCACGATGGATAAAGTGAGTTGGGGAGATAAGTGGGTGCCTCCTCACCCTACACCGGGGGGGTTATCCGGGCATCAAGGGGTTAATGGCACCAGGTACTCTAGGGGCAGACCCCAGTGAGGACAGGGACCATGCAGCAGAGGAAGTCTGAAAGAGTGGTGGTAGAGGGCAGTAAGATGTAGAAAAATACAAAGTAAAAAAAAAAAAAAAAAAGAGTGCTGAGCCTTGGACAGACATTATTTAAAAATGAATTCCATCCATCAATCCATTCATCCATTTATCCAACCATGTACTGTACATTAGCATCAGCCACCAACCCCACACCCCATGAAGAATGTGATATATTTTTCAAGACGTTTATGGGATACACTGCAGCAGTGGGGTTAGATAGTTATAGTATTTCCTCACTAATTACTGCACTAGATATTTTACACAAGAAGGGAACAGCTGAAAACCACATGAGGATGAGAGTCCTGGACTTTAAGAGAGTAGATTTTAAAGAAATGGGAAACTGCCTCAGAAATTGTCTCATGCATGGATTGCCAGGGAGGAGTAGAGGTAGAGTGGGGAAAAATAAGGGAAGGCATAATTAAGGCAAGCAATCTCTTTGTGAAGGAAGTGAGAAACAGAATAAAGCAGAGACTGTCATGGTTGTTAAGGGAAGTGGCCAATGCAGTGAAGGAAGAAAGGGTGGCATTCAGTAGGTATAAGGAAATGTGGGGGGGGGTTACCAAGTAAAACAGAGGGAAGCAGGAAAGGCAGTGAAGGGAGCAAAGTGAGGAGTAGAGGGAAGCATCCACAAGTGACACAGCCAAACTTACCCAGCTACAGCTCCTAATAGCCAGGATTTGAAATCCCTTAGAAGAATGGGGTGGGGGACACAAGATACAGAAGTGGTTAGGACACAGGATCCAAGGGTCAAGAACTGGAACAGGAATCTGCAGGGCACAGATCAGAGGGACAGGTGATGGAATAACCAAGGATCATCATACCACAAATAAATACTGTTAATATTTCTAATCATGTTCTTAAAGAGACAAAGACTGTGGTTTTAGAAAGGGGACTCAGTTTTCTGCCAACTGGAACCGTGGATATCTGTGAATCAATGATAGATTTCAAAAGTTTGTAAGATTACTAAATCTGAAGTCTATTATTTTCAAGCAGGTGAAGAAAACAGCGACTTCACACCACACTTCTCTATAGGGATGTAGATGAAGACTCAGTAGAATGTGGGTGGTAGACTACAAGGATTTTGTCCTAAACCAACTTTCATACCCCCATGAACAGTTCAGTTTAAGTCTTTCAAAGATTTTGTGAAAGAGGCTTTGAACTTTTGTTTGCAAATGAAAATCAGCTACCTTATGTGAATTGTTCAACAGCAGAATTCAGTTCTCTAAATGATTTAAAAATAATGAAACAATTACAAACAAGCTGGACAATAGAAGTGGCTTGATTGTTGCAATGAATATCAGTTGGTATGAAGCCGAATTAATAGAGCAGCTGAAAGATTATAACTTCTACAAGAAATTGAATAGTGATTGAACTAACAAATTTAAAAATAAAGCAATTCCCTTCCTGGAATGTGAAAACTACAGTTGAATTATCTTTGATAGAACTCTGGCTTTTCTGCAACGTAAAATGCATGGATAGGGCTACTCTGTACTCTTTTTCCCACTATTCAAATGGATCTGCAATGCCCACTGGGTCATCTGGTAGTGTATAGTTTAAATTCCTTCACAGAGCCTTTAGCAAAATCTGTAGGTGCACATGTTAAAGAAGCAATCAGTGACTATGTAAGATACATAAAAGACGCTATGGAGATTTTGGTGGTGTTGTCTGATCCCATGAAGCTGAATGCTGGTTATTGGCAACCCTTGATGTTTCAGTCTTATATAAAAGCATTCTGAAGGATGTGGGGACTCCAGGCATTACATACAGTGTTGCTAAGACTGGAAATATATTCCAATGTTGAAGCAATGTTTTTGTGGAGTTAAACAAAAGATTCCTGACATTCCATTTGTTTACATTTCTGGGCAGCTATTATCTCTAGATTAAAGGCATGATGACTATGTAAGGGATGTTGTGGCCAATTTCTTCTGAACAAAACACAGTGATTTTTTGACTGTGTGGTGGTGGCTGCTTGTCTGTGTCTGTAGCTTAGTTTTTGTGGATTTACATGGTTTTCTGCTTGGAGTAACTATACCATTCTTGCTTACTACATCTGTGAAAGTCTTCTGAACTGGATTTCTGCAAAACATCATCACCAGGTATCTGCATTTTTCATTTAAAAATCAACTTTTTGGAAGCTATCCCAAGCAAAACATAAGTCAAGCAACTAAGTCTGACAAACTCAGTGACTCTAGATCCTGCTTGAATCCACATTTTCGTCTGACTTGCTCCATGATCTGTAAGTGGGCTTTTCAACAACCTCTTTAAATGACAAAGAAGCATGTAGACAAAAGGATTTCACATCCTGCATATGCGCAGGCACAGTTCATCACCTTTAGGAATTCTAACATATTCTATGGCTCTGGACCTCAGCTGTTGATAATTTCTTTTGGCTTATGAGTTAACCACTAGGTATCTACAAGATGCTGAAATCCTTTCTCCTACTAACTCTCCTTATGCTGCTCCTGCTCTCAGGAAATGTTCACCCCAACCCAGGACCACCTGTGCAGCCAGCAGTGGCATCAAGCAGAAGGACAGGGACACTCACCATGGCATCCATCAAGGCCTGCAGCATCCTCAACAAACTTGATTCCCTCCAAACATGGATCCTACAGCACAACCCTGATGTCCTTTCAGTTGTGGAAACATGGCTAAACCCTAAAATTCCTGATACCTCAGTCTCTATCCCTGGCTACTGCATTTTCAGGCAAGACAGGATCACTAAACAGGGCCGGGGCTGAGCCATCTATCTTAAGGATACCCTTATGGGTCACATCATCCCATCCCCTAGCCTGAGCAACTCCTCTCAGGTCCTCACAATCAAAAGGAACTCACTGTCATCTCAGTTTACCTACCCCCAGGAGACCAGGTAGCTGGCTTCCATAGCATCACGGAATGTCTAAGGGTCCAGCAACATAATTCCGAAACCATAAACATGGGTGATTTTAACATTAACTGGCTCTCTGCTGAGGCTGCTACCTATAAGGATGCTGCTGCGGTGCATCACCTCACTCAACTGTTCAATAACCCCACTAGGTGTAACTATAGGACAGGCTCCCTTACGCTTCTAGACTGGATTCTATCTAACCACCCTGAATGCATCTCCAATGTTTCTGTACTCCCAGATACAATAAGTGACCACTCGCCTGTCATCTGCTTTTGATCAAACAAATATCACAAGCCCCCTCCCAAGCCTATCTATGCCAGGGTTATCAAACAAAGGCGCCTCCAGCTGTTAAAATCCCATCTAAACAGGCTGAACTGGGCAGTGTTGACTCCCTCAGTGACACCAACAAAGCTCTGGACCTATTTATAAAACGTTTCAACGAAGCCTGTGACATCTATGCACCAGAGAAAAAGATGAAGGTCAAAGGACAGACCAATCCCTGGGTTACTACTGACCTTTTGACTCTGTTCAAGCACAGAGGACACCTCTGGCATCGTGCTCGAGCAACTCTGATGCAAGTAAACATACAGTTATACAAAGCAGCCAGAAATGATTACACTCGAAAAATACGGAATGCTAAACGCAGTTATTACAAAGAGGCTCTGACCATCTCTTGGGGCCAGGGAAATAAATTCTGGAACAACATGAAAGAACTCACAGGCAAAGATCCTAAAGCACCACCCACCATGCTCAACCTTCATGGCACTCCTACACTTGACCTAGGTACCATCACCAGCACTTTTAATAATGCATTTACAAACCTGGACAGTGTCCTTCCACCAAATGTTTTCGACAATCTCTCCTCCAGCTCCTCCCAAGTTACCCCCGAACTAGAACATACAACCCCAAAGTTTGTTTTTTTTAAGGAGGTCCCACCACAAGTAGCTAGAAAATACATTCAAAAGGCCATCGGCAAACAAGGGTATAGTGGTGACTCCCTTGACCTGAAACTGCTGGCACAAGTCCTCGATGAAGTCTTAGAACCACTTACAAAGATCTTCAATCTCTCGCTTAGATTGGGCCATTTTCCCTCTCTTTGGAAGAAAGCTACTGTCACACCAGTTCACAAAAGCGGAAATAGGATGCTGCACACTAATTACAGACCTATCTCACTCCTCCCCCCACTGTCTAAAGTGTTGGAGCGAATAGTGTCGGACCAACTAGTTGAATTCCTGGATAAGTACAATGTACAGTACCCAGAGCAGCATGGCTTCAGAAAAGGGCACAGCACCACCACTGCACTACTGGAATTTACAACCTTCATCCATGCCACGTTTGACAAAGGGAATTGTGGAGGGGCAGTATTTATAGACCTTACCAAGGCATTCGACACAGTTAACCACCCCCTACTGCTCAAACAACTGTCCTCCATTGGGATCTTCAGTGATGCCCTTCCATGGTTCATCAGCTACCTTGACAATTGGATCCAACGTGTAAGGATTGCAGGGATCTCTTTGGATGAGAAACTGGTCCACTCTGGAGTCCCCCAGGGGTCTATTCTGGGCCCTCTACTCTTCTCCCTCTTCATCAACAATCTCCCCAGTGCCTGCCACCAAAAAATATTACTATATGCAGAAGATGCAGTCCTGTTCTCCAGCCACCATGACATTACAGTCCTTGAATCCCAGCTGCAGCTCGACTTCAAGCGCATTGAAGACTGGTTCAATTCTCATAAACTTGTCCTGAACCACAGCAAAGCTAAAGCCATGTCCTTCTGTAACCGACGGAGCAGGCAAAACTCTCTGTCCCTCACCATCAAGAACCATGCTGGAAACCCACTCAAATATGTCAAGGAGTTCAAGTACCTTGGTATTACCCTGGATAGTACCCTCTCTTACACTCGGCATATTGACACTGTTGCCAAGACCGCCAATATACGGATTGGACTACTACACAAACACAAGTGCGGTATGCCTGAGGATGCCCTTAAACTAGCCATCTACAATTCTGTCACCTCTATCATTGACTGCGGCCTTGCCATCTATGGCTCTGCCTCAACAAGTGCCCTCTGCAGGATCTCAGTTTCACTCAATAAAGCCTGTAGACTACTAACAGGTGTGGCCCGACAAACTCACACCTGTGACCTCTATGCACAGGCCAACTGGCAACCCCTACGCAGCAGAATACAATACCAGACCTGCTTACTTTCCAAAAAGATTCTCCTCGGTCTCATGCCACCTGGTGTTAGCTCACTCCTTACTACCTATAGTGGCACTCAACAAACACTTGCTGCCCAATCTCTAACCTTTCAGGTTCCCAGATGTCGTACCTCCATGGGTCAGCAGTCCTTTATCTATAGAGCTGCTCAATGGTTCAATTCCCTCAATAAAGAAGCACTTTCCTCTACTACACTTGGATCCTTCAAAAGGAATCTCAAACTTTACCTCATCTATACCACTCAATGTGACTGCTTCTCTGAAAAGAGATCTCTCTGAACACCTCCCAGCTCACTCATGTCTCACAGCCCGCCCTTTCCCAGTCTCATTCCCTCTGACACCGGGCCTTCCTTGTGACTCCTTTTCTGCTTCACATCGCCACTGTTACAAGACATTTTCCACCAACATCGGACAGTGGCCCATTAGCCTGCCAACTTCCTCCCCCAGTCGCATGCCTGCAATACTAACTGCCTATGGTGCCCTCTATCTCTTATTGTTACCGCAGCCAGCTGTCTACTCAAGCTGCTCGTTATATGAATATTACCTCAAAGTATGTTATAACTGAGTATCTTTAATTTTTCTTTTAGTTGTTTTGGTTGTTTATTGTGCATTCTTTTACTATCTCTGTATGTATGATGACCCTCATCCTTTGATGTGGAACCTTTGGAAACAAGCAGTTTCTGCTCAAAGGTATTTATAATCCGAGAATTTAATAAATAAATAAATGTTTTAAACTCTAAAGAAGGTGCATTGATGATATTATAATAGTATAAGATAGAAGTAAGGAGCAACTGTAGGATTTTGTAAAGTATCTTAAGAGTACTAACAGTAATTTACATTTCATATACACCTGTTACCAAACCATGGATAGCTGTATAAAATAGGATGGTGAGGGAGGTGTGTGTATGGATTAATTTATGAAGGAGACAGATCATAATTCATATTTACATTTTACCAGCTGTCCCCCACAACACAACATTGCTAGTGTACCCAACAGCCAGTTTTTATATTATAAAAGAAATGCCAGTAGATCAGACCACCCTCCCTCCCCTGAGGAGACCAGAGGTCGCAAGGGCCTGCTCTGAAGCCCTCCCTGCCCAAAGGAGCCTCGAACCCGAGACACACCAGAGACCACCCCTCCCTGAGGAGACCGGAGGTCGCGAGGGCCTGCTCTGAAGCCCTCCCTGCCCAAAGAAGCCTCGAACCCGAGACACACCAGAGACCACCCTCCCCTGAGGAGACCGGAGGTCGCGAGGGCCTGCTCTGAAGCCCTTCCTGCCCAAAGAAGCCTCGAACCCGAGACACACCAGAGACCACCCTCCCTGAGGAGACCGGAGGTCGTGAGGGCCTGCTCTGAAGCCCTCCCTGCCCAAAGAAGCCTCGGAACCCGAGACACACCAGAGACCACCCCTCCCTGAGGAGACCGGAGGTCGCGAGGGCCTGCTCTGAAGCCCTCCCTGCCCAAAGAAGCCTCGAACCTGAGACACACCAGAGACCACCCCCTCCCTGAGGAGACCGGAGGTTGTGAGGGCCTGCTCTGAAGCCCTCCCTGCCCAAAGAAGCCTCGAACCCGAGACACACCAGAGACCACCCCCCTCCCCTGAGGAGACCGGAGGTCGCGAGGGCCTGCTCTGAAGCCCTCCCTGCCCAAAGAAGCCTTGAACCCGAGACACACCAGAGACCACCCCTCCTGAGGAGACCGGAGGTCGCGAGGGCCTGCTCTGAAGCCCTCCCTGCCCAAAGAAGCCTCGAACCCGAGACACACCAGAGACCCCTCCCTGAGGAGACCAGAGGTCGTGAGGGCCTGCTCTGAAGCCCTCCCTGCCCAAAGAAGCCTCGAACCAGAGACACACCAGAGACCACCCCCTCCCTGAGGAGACCGGAGGTCGCGAGGGCCTGCTCTGAAGCCCTCCCTGCCCAAAGAAGCCTCGAACCCGAGACACACCAGAGACCACCCCGAGGAGACCGGAGGTCGCGAGGGCCTGCTCTGAAGCCCTCTCTGCCCAAAGAAGCCTCGAACCCGAGACACACCAGAGACCACCCCCTCCCTGAGGAGACCAGAGGTCGTGAGGGCCTGCTCTGAAGCCCTCCCTGCCCAAAGAAGCCTTGAACCCGAGACACACCAGGTAATTTCTACCTCGAGTTGCTGCCCAGGCTCAAATGGAGCTGAACTGTTACTTTTGTGCCTGATTTTGAAACTATTTCCATTTGCCTATAACTGTATTTAAAAGCTTAGAGTCACTGCAAGCCCAGGACCTGTGTTCTGTCTGAAATCCCCCCTGTGCAAATCGGACTGGGGACTGTTTGTTAATTTGTAAAGTGCATTTCTAGTTGTAACTGAATTACCACCCTGTGAGAAACTCATTTGGGGACTGTTTAACTTCTAAGTGCTATTCCAGTGTTTAGAATTTGAGTTTTGTCCTGCTAGTAATTGCCTTCGTTTTTTGAATCACAATAGTACCTGATAGCCAACAGCCCATTTGCTCTTCTCCCCACACCCACTACCAGCCCACCCCAGCAGGTTAATCTTTTGCTTGGGCTGCCTATTTAATCCCCCCTCTCTCTTCATTCTCCCGCAGAGACCACCCTCCCCTGAGGAGACCAGAGGTCGCGAGGGCCTGCTCTGAAGCCCTCCCTGCCCAAAGAAGCCTCGAACCCGAGACACACCAGGTAATTTCTACCTTGATCCAGGCTGCTGCCACCATCGTTGGCCATCTGGTGTCTTTTCTGAAACGGCCACAAGCTCCCCTGCTCAGTGCGCATGAATCCCGGCCAGAGTAGCACCTTGAGTTGCTGCCCAGGCTCAAACGGAGCTGAACTGTTACTTTTGTGCCTGATTTTGAAACTATTTCCAACTTTTCCATTAGCTCCTTATATTGTTTTGCCACTAGAGGGAGCCTAATTAAGTTTGAACAATTGGCTCCCAGTACCTCACTTGTCACATATACTGCTCTCTAGTAGCTGTTTTCACTTGGTCATCATCCCCTCATCACTCCCTCATCACCCCCTCTCCAATCGTCGAAAGCTATCCCGCCATTGTGCACTCCCCAGATCAGCCCTCCTCCTTCTGCTCCTGTCAGGCAATGTCCACCCCAATCCCCGGCCTGGCAGCACTGGTCCTCCCCCTGAAATCTCCTGGGCTGCGCATTGCTTCTATGAACATCTGTAGCCTCCTGAAAAACTGGACTCTCTGCACTGTTGGGTGACTTTTCATAAACCTGATGTTGTTGCCCTTGTTGAAACCTACATGTCTCCTCCACTCCTAACTCTCATGTCTCTCTCCCGGCTACACTCTCCACGGTTGGACCGTGTCGGCAGGAGGAGGTGGGGCTGTCTTCTATTTGAAGGATTCTCTCGTGGGGCTACCACTCCCCCGCCTGACCTGACCATAAGGCCCAGGCACTGCTCTAAAGCTGTCCCTGGACCCAGCTAGAGGCCCATTATTCCTAACCAGAGCTACATACCCCCAAGAACCAATCCCAGGCCCTGGGCCCACTAATTTACTACCTCATCTCCCTACCAACTCGTCGGACCAAATCTTGGTGGGCGACTTGAATATAAACTGGCTGTGCCCCTCATCTTCCTCCCACTGTGAGGCTTTCGATTCAATTGACCTAACTCAACTGGTCTCACAGCCTACTGGAAAAAACCCTAGGGGGAACAAGCACCCTCCTGGATGTGGTCCTCACCAACAGGCCAATCCGCATCCACAACATCCAAATCCTCCCTGACTGCCTCAGTGACCACTCCCCTGTGCTTTTCAACTGGGAAACCCCTCGGCTCTCATCCCCGGTCAAAACCACCTCTCGAAGGCGGCTTAGGCCTGGGGGACTCATAGGCCTTAAGCGCTTCCTTGCCCACACTGATTGGTCCCCTCTAACGAGGGCAACCAACATTGACTTGGCCCTGGGCTTCTTTGTAATCACTTTCAACTTTGCCTGTGATATCTTTGCTCCCATAACTGCTAGGCGGTCCAAAGTGAAACATGCCCCTTGGATCACCCCTGCCCTTCTGTGGCAACTAAAGCAACGTGACAATCTTTGGCACCTTGCTGTTGCTACTGGCCATTCAGCTGACAGGCAGTCCTATGCTGTTGCCCGTAACCAGTGCACCTGGGCCATCCGCAAAGCAAAGGCAGAATACTACCAAGCTTCTCTTACCTCCTCCTGGGGAACCCCAGGTGCTTCTGGGACAACATCAAGCAACTGAATGGTCACTCCCAGTCCCTCTCCTTCTCTTCTCAACATCAATGGTACCGTCTCCTCTGACCCTGCCCTCATTGCCTCCCACCTCAATAACTCCTTTACCGACCTTAGCTCAGTACTTCCTGGTAACTTTTCAGTCCACCTCCTCCATCTGTACCACCACCCATTGCCCGCCCCTCTTTCCACCTGCGTCGTGTCACCATGCAAGAAGCTAGGCCTTACTTGCTAAAAGCCCTAAAAGGTAACACCATCGGTAATGACTCACTTGATCCCTGCCTTTTAAGTCAGGTCTTGGATCAGGTCCTCTCACCTATTACATGCATTTTCAACAAATCACTCTGTCTCGGAAAATTCCCCTCTGCCTGGAAGATTGCCACAGTTACCCATGTCCATAAAGGTGGTGACAGGACTCTTCCGGGTAACTACGACCATCTCAATCCTCTCCCCTCTCTAAAGCGTTAGAAAATTGTGGCGTCCCAAGTCTCTGACTACCTCTGTAAGTACAATGTTCTCTGCCCTGAACAACACAGGTTCAGAGCAGGTCATAGTACCAATACAGCACTCCTGGAATTTTCCAACTTCCTCCATGCCTCCTTGGACTCTGGTGCCCTGGCTGGTGCTATATTCATTGACCTGTCTAAAGCATTCGATACTGTTTCGCATCCTCTTTTGCTCTCCACCCTCGACCTAATAGGCTTTGCCTCAGGACCTGTTTCCTGGTGCACCAGCTATCTCTCCGCCCGCTCCCAATGTGTGAAAGTCAACGGTACTCTCTCTGAACATGACCCATTCAGCTCTGGGGTGCAGTGAGCTCAATTCTTGGACCCTACTATTCTCACTCTTTCTTAACTCCCTACCCAGCAGTTGTACGGGTAAGATGCTTCTCTATGCTGATGATGCTGTTCTCGTTGCCTCCCACAATGACCCCATGCTGCTACAGAACTCCCTCCAACTAGTCTTTGACTCTGCAGCTACCTGGTTCACTGAGCACTGACTTGTTATCAACCTTAAGAAAACAAAAGCGATGCTCTTCTCCACCCCAAAACAAGTACAACAAGTTTCCCTTAGCTGTCCTCTCCACACCAATCTCGTCATTGACCAGGTGCAATCCTATAAATATCTTGGTATAACCTTTGACCCTGCACTTTCATTCCATGGACATATATCTGCCCTAAATTCTGTCACCAACTCACGGCTAGGCATTCTTTACCGGCACAAAAATGCCTCCCTCCTGATCCCTCTGCCTGGCTGTCACCTCCTCTGTCATGTCTCTCATTGACTATGGCCTTCCGGTCTATGCTCAGCAGATCAGACTGTCCTCAACAAGGTTCGTCTCACAGTAAATAAGGCCTGCAGACTTATCACTGGTGCTCCCAGACTCACTCACACATGTAAGCTGTACACCCTGGCTACCCTACTCAGCCTGGAAGAGCGACTCATGTATCAGACATGCCAGCTCACCTTTAAAACCCTCTTGGTAGCCTATCCCCCATAGGCCTATCCAACTCCATTCACCGTACTGCACCGACCCTGATCACGAGCAGCTCGTCAAGAGCTACCCTAGTTATTCCGAGAGCCAGGACCTCACAAGGTCAGAGGGCATTCCCCTACCGTGCGCCCCACTGGTATAACTCCCTCCCTGCCAGTGTCTCAAACTCTCTAACCTTAGCTTGGTTTAAGCCCAGGCTCAGAAACTTCCTGCTTAGCTCTCGCAAATGCAACTGCCGCTAGCCTGGTGTAAAAAAAAAAAAAAATATATATATACTCTGTTTGACAATGCTCACTGAGCGGCTCCCTTCCTTTCCCTACTTATTCCTCCTCCCCTATCTTCCTCCCTTTCACTTCACCAGCTCTCTCTCAAGCTAGGTTTTGAACCTTTGTTATCTTTTTTGCTCGTTGGAGATTGTACTCTATTGTAACAAAATTGTAATTGAACTGTAACTTTTTTGTTTGTAAGTACTGTGTCCCTTGTACTACTGTTCTGATGTCCTCTTTGTGACGAGGTACCTTTGTAAATGAGCCTCTGGCTCAAAGGTTTCTAAACTGATGTTTAACTAAATAAATAAATAAATAAATAAACTATGAACAAAATGCGCTTGATTTAGAACAGCGATTCGGGGACAGAGGGTATAGTAAACAAAGTCTAGCCAATGGGAGGCAAAGACAGATGGGCAGAATTACATTTCCCTGTTACAGAGGAGACACAGGGATATGGGGCCTACTGTATCTATACAAGAGAGACTTAATTCATAATGAGGTTCATCCTGAGGTGTGTTAGGAGTCGAAGGCAAAACTGCCCATAGGGTTCCCATCCCCTTAATCCTTATAGCCATAAACCTTCTTTGTCCAACAGCCATTTATTGAGTTTGTGCTCAAAAGAGATTTTATTCTTGCAAACTATAATGTCCACAGGAAGTGAGTTCCAAGGCTTTATCACTCTAAAGGTGCTTTAACACACTGGTGTCTGCAACAGAATGACCGTTATAGAACCAGTGCAACATTGCCTCTGTTCATGTATAAAGTGGATCTTTTCCACTACCACAGTGAACGTTTGGCCAAAATGCATCCTCTGCTTGCCATGGTTCACCCCAACATGTGCCAGTACACCCCGCTGTGTAATCACAAGGTTCTTTTATCTCTCCTGAGGAAATCAGTTAAGGATCACACTTCTGTGGGGATGCTGGAACAAAAAAAGGACAGAACAGAGAGGCAGATTTGGAAAAATAGAAGCAGCATGTAAATCGGAATACAGAACAAAATGGACTGCAATGGTCCAACAAAGTAACATTACTTAGGTTCAGGACACCGGCATGTAAAAATGTCTTAAGGGTAAACCATGAACCCTGTATAGTGGTGTCATGTTACCATGTTACCTGTACTGCAGTTGTAAAGGATGGCCACAGCTATCAATGTTATCTTGTTTGCATTCAAAATTCAGTTCTGTACACAAATACGGGTAATTTATAATAATCCACAGGTACAATAAATCCCCCTCATTCTCCTGGTTTCTAGGGACATGAGGGTTAGTCTTTCAATCCTGTTAATGTAATCAAGTTGTTCCAAGTCATGAATCTGCTTTGCAAATCTCCTTTGTATTTTCTTGATTTGATAGATACCTTCTTTTTTATACAGTGACCAAAACTATGTGCAATAGTCTAAATGGGGTCTAACACATGACCTGTAAAGCGGTAACAGTGCGTGCTGATGATCTGAGATGATATTGTTCTTGATTGACCAAATTATCCTATTAGATCTATTAAGTGTTTGATCAATTTGAAAAATTGAAATCTTTTGTGATTTAAACTCCTAAATCTTTTTCAGATACTGTTTCTGTCAGCTGTTCACTGCATAAATAATAGTCATATTTTCCATTGATGTAGCCTAAGTGCATGACTTTGCATTTATTCAAATTAAACCTCATTCCTCAGGTTTTTGACAATTTTGTATCAACAGTCATAGCTCAGTCAAAAGAAGCTGGAAACATCATTCTAAAAAAAAACAGGAGGTTTTCAAAGTGGACATTACCCTGAGATTGTGAATAATCCCCCCCAAAGAATGGTGTATGGAAAAACTATGAAAATTAGAGATTTTGTAGTCAGCAACTATCAGAAACCCAATAACAGTATACGGTGGAACGTTATTCTCACCTGAAATCCAGCCTTACAAAAACGCTGTTCATCCACACACACTTAAATGAAAGAAATGCTGTTCTGACTGTATGTGCAGAACAGCATTCCATTCATTCATTTAGAATTGATAGCTCGAGCCAGGGTTTAAAAGCATACACAGAAAACTGAGTGCATCAACATCATTTATGGGTACACATTCATTGCAGCAGGGGTTTTCTGAAAGGGGAACAGATCATTTGCCATTAGGCAGACTGGAGGATCAACCAGATATGAAATGGTAACTTAGGTTTTCACCGCAGTGCTTGTTTCTGCTCTCACTTAGTGAGAGGTTCTGCCGCCATGTTTATTTTTTGAAAAATCCCACCTACAACAGAGCGCCAACCAATGGGCATATGCCCTGCAATGTTAGGGAAACCCAGTCCCTAGCAACCACCCAACTCTGTCTCCTAGCGGGGGGAGACAACAATTTCTTTATCCATAATGTAAATACATATTGGAAGCCTAAAAATGTTTTCAAAATAATTTGTGGGGCAACATACACCATAAACAATATAAGATGGTTCGACCCAATGCAGAACCATGTGTTCTGCCACCTTGGGGTCTGATTCCCAAGGACCTCTCCAGCTTTGTTCTCGAGGTCACAAGGAATCAGACCCCTCTGTGGCAGAACACACTGGTTCTGCATGGTTACCCATCCTCTATTCTTTATGAAACATATTCCTGAGAGCAGAGTGGCTGCCATCATAACCAGTGGGGAACTATCCATGTGGAAGGTACACGTTCCATACAGTTATGTTAAAATCCAGTGTGTTCAGTGATATGAATGTGTAGGTGCAATTTGATGCAAGGGAATTTATTACCTGTGAAACTGGGGGGAGGGGGTATTTATTTAGCAGAATGTACTTGCAGAAATTTCTCTGTTGGTAAAACCCCACAAAAAATACATTCAAGAAGTGAATAGGTAACATATGAACTGTATAGCCTATGAGGATATGGATAATGCACTTGTAGCCCATATTAAGCAAAATCCTGTGGGATATTGCTTCAAATTTATGGGAACTGAATGGACTGAGATTGGACTGAGGAGTGGCATGTGTGGACAATAAGCTTCTCAAAAGAGAGGCTTATTGGATTTTTACAATGAAGGCCATAGCAAGCACATAGCTAACTGAGGTCTGTGTGGGAGGCTGTTTGTGTTTGTCTGTGTCTGTAGCTAAGTTTTTTGGGATTTACAAGATCTTCTGCTTGGAGTAACTATGCCATTATTGCTCAGTACATCAGTGAAGGTCTTCTGTACTGGATTTTGTGCAAAACATCACCACCAGGTATTTGCATTTTCAGATTAAAATCAACTTTTTAGAAGCTATCCCAAGCAAAACAGAAATCAAGCAACTAGGTCTGACAAACTCCAGTGACTCTGGGTCCTGCTCGAATCCACAATTTCATCTGGCTTGCTCCTAAGGGATCTATTTGTGGGCTTTTAAACAACCTCTTTAAATAACAAAGGAAGCACAAGGACAAAAGGATTTCACATCCTGCACTTGTACTTGAGTAGGTGTGCCCTAGGCTATCAATATAATGGGGCTGGGGAGTGCATGACTGCAAGGTCTTGCATAGCCAAAGCCTCTTGTCAATCCCTGCCTAGCTGTGACCCTGGGTGACCTCTGTCGTGAGTTGAACCAGTGTTGCACCAACAGTCACACCATGTCCAACAACTGTCTGGGGGTTGCCCTCGTAACTTTTCTTGTCCTACTTTGCCTTGACAGAATTACACTATCCTTATGGAAGAGGATAGGGCATATAAATCTAGGACTGAACACTACGATTTTACTTTCTCCAACCTTATTGTTTATAATGCAAGGATACTACAAACTAATCTTCTTCTCTACCAAAAGGGCTGTCCCTACCGATCTCTCTATATGTTTAGGAAACTACGGAACAAGTCTGCATTATCCCATCCTTTTCTAAACATGGGGCTGTGGTTCCTGGTCATCATTACCATTCTGTTATCTGGGGCTATAGAGACTAGATGCTTACTTCTCAGCAGATGACATACACAGTATGTCCAAACATGGGCTGTTAATTCCACACTTGGATATAAGAAGTTTGATGTGCCACTTCGTGGAACTGGAGTCGTGGGTGAAACTGTACAATCCTGATATCCTCTACCTCACTGAGACCTGGCTAAAACCATCGGTTACTGACTCCCTCTGCTCCCTGCCAAATTACTCTATTATTCGAAGGGATAGGAAATTGAACAAACGTGGTGGTGGAGATGCTCTGTACTACAAAAATAATCTGACTGTCTCTCTTTTCACTATCCAGGATGCTCAATCGGTATGTGAATAATTGCATGCTACCCTTGCGTTGGGAGCCAAGAAACTGCATGTTATCTGTGCATATAATCCCCCAGCATGAGGGATTGCAGGTCTAGAGTACCTGTTGGAAAATACCTCTCAGAATTTTAATCATAATGAGATTGTCATCTTAGGAGACCTAAATTTAAACTGGTTTGGGCAGCTCTCAGTTCTCTTCAATCTCTGACTCATAGCTATAACCTGCATCAGATGGTAACAGTGCCGACTAGAAGTCTGTCTTCATCGCCACTAAGCACACTATTGGATTGAGTGCTGGTAAACTGGATCGAACATATCTCAGCCGCTGGTACTCTTGCTGATGCCTCAACTGATCACTCTCCTACTTTCTGCATCCTGTCCTTGGGGGCACCTCCATCTCCTCCACCACGTCTCATCACTCTCACAATCTTTGCTCACCTAGACCAAGAGGTGTTTCTGTATGACGTCTCCAGAATTGATTGGTCAGAGACCTATCTATCACACTGTTCTCAGGATGCTCTTAATCTCTTCATCACTAAATTCCTTACAGTTCAATGTAAACATGCCCCAAAGATCACCCAGAGAGTGAGGGGTAAACAAACAAGATGGCTAAACAAAGACTTGCTCAAAAGTTTGCACCTTAGAGATACACTCTGGAAGCGCTACAAAGCATCAGGCCAGCAAACAGATTTCAATGCTTACCGTATGCTACAGAATTCATGTAAAAGACAAGTCAAAGCTGCTAAGAGCAAGTACTGTAAAGACTTACTGATTAACTCGGCCAATGATCTCAGAAAATTTGGTCACACTTCAAATCCTTCCTAGGATCCTCACAGTCAACTACCCCGGTGATATGCTGATAAATGATGTGCATTGCAATGACTCACAAACCATAGCTAATTCTTTCAACCTGCATTTCTCTGATCTCTCCCAATACACCTAATCCTTCAATCCCACTGCAGTGTCCTCCCACTCCTCATCAGGAACCTGTCTGGATAAGCTGGAAGTGTTGTCCCCTGTGCCTCCTTGTACTCCTCCATTCTATTTTAAGGCTGTGTCTAGAAAGGAAGTCCTGAAGCTCATGGGGTCTATCTCTGATCATACCAGCTCTGGCTCAGATTCCCTGGAACCCCACCTCTTGAAACTTGCAGCTCCCCTTATTGCATTACCGCTGGCCAAAATGTATACGTTGTCACTTTCAGGTGGAATGGTCCCTGACCTCTGTAAAGCTGCTTGGATCACACCTTTACTTAAAAAAGGGGATCCTAAGGTTGTCATGAACTACAGACCAATTGCCATACTCTTGGTACTGAGCAAAATCCTGGAGAAAATTGTCGCAACTTAGACAACTGACTATCTACTTAAGCACAGTCTGCTCTCGGATACCCAACATGGCTTCAGGAAAAGACATAGCACAACTACTGCACTTCTTAAATTCACCAAAGACAGTCTTTAAAAAATGGATACTGGCAATCTGACTGGGGCTGGTTTTGTTGACCTCACAAAGGCCTTTGACCTTGTTGATCACACTTTCTTTCTCTCCTCACTTCAACACCTGCATTTCTTCTCCTCTGTTGTTGACTGGTACGAAATCTACCTGACAAATAGAACTCAAGTGGTGACATTTTAATTCCTCTCTATCGAACAGTACCACCATTCACATTGGTGTACCTCAGGGCTCCATCCCAGGGCCCCTCCTATTCTCTCTTTATATAAATAACATTGGAGCTGCTCTAAAATCCTGCTTTGCTATTCTATATGCTAATGATCTTGTCATCTATACAAGTTCTCCTAATATAGACACTATCAATACAACTTTTTCCTCTGACTTTAACAATATCCAAAACTGGCTATACGACCACAAACTGGCTGTCAACACTAGCAAAACTAAAGCCATGCTGCTTGGATCGGCCCCAAAGCTCTGGGTTTGCACAATAGCACTGACAGTGCAGGACTTAGAAGGTCAATTACTGGAATGTGTCATCTCTTTCAAGTACCTGGGCATCCTGCTAGATCAGTAGCTCTCATACACTGTCATAGTGAGAGTCCCCCAAGACCTGGAAAAGATCTTGAGCCCCCCCCAATATAGAAATAATTTGGGGCCTTCCCATAGTTTGAGCAATTATCATACTTTGCATGGTAAACAGGGAATACAGTAACACTCCTTTGAGTACTTGAGTTTATTCTCATTTTATTATACTTATTATTCTCCATCTGTATAACCCCCTCTCCATGTTTGCCTACTCATTCCACACTTCTGGGTTTTGGACCCTATTTACTGCACCCCTCATTGCAATACCTCCATGCGTCAGATTGTTTTCTTTGTCAGTTTTACCTTGTTCTTTAACACCTTTTCAGGGACCATTTTGTTTTTGTCCTGCTCTTGCTCCTATTATCTCTTAACCTAGCCACTGCATTTGTGCTTTTCTGCAGCAAGTATAATGGGTCAGTTGTAACCTTGTACATATTCATTTGTATTATTTTGCATTTTGTTTTGCATAGTTTCCAAGAACTGTACTTCCTCCATTCAGTTTTCTCCCATGTCATACCAAAAAACAAGTGTTTGTTGAGTGTGACTTTCCTGGTCACTCATTTTGTACATAAATTCACATGTCATTATTCACTTGAGTTTGTTGCATCCTATCACACAAAGCTTCCAAAACCTGACATTTAAATATAGTAAATTTTAAGGCTTGGTTGAGCCTCCCCTGGAACAGTTTGGGGCCTCCCCTGGGAAGCTGGCCTCACCATTTGTGAAACCCTGTGCTAGATCAATCTCTTGATCTTAACCTTCATGTACAGTCTGTTTGCAAAGCTGTCAACTCCAAACTGGGTGCTGCATATAAGACTAGTTATATGCTCATGCCATCAGCTAAAATGGTCATTGCGAGGGGGATTCTTCTCTCCTCCCTAACCTATGGGGCTCCCTTATTTGGGGCTGCTCATAAAACTGACCTACTCAGATGGGATATTACGTATAACAACATATGTCGCTATGCCTCTTCTGCTCCTTGGCTTAAACACCACTGTCAACTTTATAATGATCTTGGTTGGCTCTCTTCATTAGCTAGTAGGAAATACTACCTTGGCTCTCTTATTGATTCAATAATTCAAAATCAAACCCCTAGGTGTCTTTCTTGTTCCTCAGGACTCACTCCATGGTCTACGGTCAGCTGATAAATCCTTTCTGAATTTGCCGAGGTGCTGCACTAGGAAAGGAACTGTTACATTTGAGCATGTGGCTCCACAGCTGTGGGAATTCCCTTCCCCTCGACGTTAGACTTTCTAGCTCCCACACATGTTTTAAGAGAAAATTGCACTCAAATCTGCTGATTGCTGATACCTGTTCCTGCTTTCACCTTACCTAATGACTGATGTCTCTTGCCATACAATAGTATTTCCTCACCTCTATATAACCCTCTTACTGCCTCAGCCTGTCCCAGCTCCCTTTCCCTGCCCATATACAATCTTGCACTGCAGGCATTTCCCTTACACTTACATATACTCATATAATCTAATTTCATGGCTTGCTCCCCTTTTTCTCACTTACCGACCTTTTTCTTAATGACACCCCCTGATCTCAATGGTTATTTCTTCCTGTTGTATTACCTGTTTTGTGTACCTTGTTCTGTTTTATATGATATGTCACCTGATAATTTATTGTCCAGGGTCCTCTCTATTCATTGCATAGGTAGGCACCTATGAACTTATGAATGGTCTACTCTGTATGTCTCTGATATATTGTATCCACTTTAACTCATTGTATGTAAAGCGCTTTACTTTGTATGTTCCGATATATTGCATCCTCTTTAACTCATTGTATGTAAAGCACTTATAAATTGTTATCCTGTTAAGTTTCTGCATGTCTGTACTCTCCTGGGTCGTGCCTGAAAATAGTCATTTTATGGCTAGTGCACTTACCTGGTTAACAAAAGCTAAATAAATAAAAATAAAAATATGAAATATAGCCTGGTGCCATTTTTGGTTTGGATTATATATATATGTTCCTTTTCAGGGTAATGTGTACATAATAACTTCCTTATACTGAGCTTAACATATGTTACTGTTTATCTAGCTTTTCTACTTTATGACGTGAATGTGATATGTGGTTAGGGACTTCCTGCAAGCTTTTTGTATAAAACAACTGTTTCTCATTACCTTTTGTTTGTATTCTTGTCTCTTCTTGCAGTGTGCTTATATTTTGTGAAGTGACAGCGCTTCAGATTTTGATGTCCCTGTTTGAGTCTCACCAGGACATCCAAATTACTGAAGAATTCCAAGTGCTGTCAGATGGCATTGCACTACGAGCAAGTCCAAGTGACAAGTCCGCTGGGGCTGAACAAATGAATAAAGGGGCTACTGCCACTGTGGTATCATTTTGTAGATGTTATTATTTGATGGATTTCTTTAATGTTGTCACTTTTAATGGGATCATATGACTGAGCAGTAAAGCTCTGCTCTTTTAGTGATTGTTCTGTATGTAGTGTAGCTAGCTGCTTTAATTGCACTGATTTACACTAATTAATATTAATTTGCATGTGGTGATACTAGTTGGTGACCACTATAAAAAGACTGCACTTGAGCACATTCTGAATTCTCTTGATTAAGCGCTACAAGCATAAAATGTTGAGATTTTGCTGTTACCACACTTGGCACACCCAATGGTACTAAAGGAAATCAAGGAGGTGATATGGACCTCACTGATGGCTTTATACAACAGCTTTCTGGAAGCAGTTGTGGTTCAGGAGGACTGGAAGTAAACAGATCTTGCCCATCTATATAACAGCATTAGCAGGGAGACAGCTATTAACTATAGTCTGGTCAGTCTCACCTCAGTGGTGGGGAAATTAATGGAAACTGTGTTAAAGGAAAGGTTTATAGAGTACAGTTTCTTGCATTCAGTGGCTGCATGACCACAAGCAGCATGGATTCATGGGTGGAGGTCATTCAAGATGAATCTGATTGAGTTATTTGACTGGGTGACCAGGAAAATAGATCGGGGAGGCCAGTGGATGTGACATATCCAGGCTTTACCAAGGCCTTAAACACTGTGCCACACAGCAGTCTGATAAAGAAACTGATCAGCCTAGGGGTGGGATCCAAAGTGATGAATTGTGTTAAAAATTGGTTAATGGATAGGAGACAGAGGGTAGTGGCTAATGGCACTCACTCTAATGATGGAAGAGTTACCAGCAGGAATGCTGTAGAGTTCAGTACTGGTGTACTGATCCTCTTCAATGTCTTCATAAATGACACAGCAGAAGAATCAGAAGGAAAGGTATGCCTTTCTGCAGATTACACCAAAAGCTGTAATAGGCTGGACACTCAGGAAGGGGCTGGAGAAAATGCATAGAGATCTTCGAAACTTGAGGATTGGTAAAAGAGCATGGCAGTTGAGGTTCAAGGCCAAAATGTGCAAAATCATGCATACAGAGTATAGGAACCCAGAAGCTGAGTATAGGGTGGGAGGTACTGACAGTTACTAAGCAGGAAAAGGACATATGGGTTATCATATCTGATAAAATCAAAGTGGCAAGGCAGCATGCCAAAGCAATAGGTAGGGCCAGTAGGATGTTGGGATGGACTGAGAGAGGCATCTCCAGCAGAAGGAAGGAGGTGGTGTAGCCACTATATTGCTTGCTGGTGAGTCTCCACCTGGAGTACTGTGTCCAGTTCTGGAGGCCACACTTCACAAAGGACATGGGATGGAGGCAGTTCAGAGGAGGGCAACTAAAATGGTGCAGAGGTTGCACAGGAAGCCCCATGAGGAGAGGGTGAAGGATCTCGACATGTACACCCTGGAAGAGAGGAGAGCAATTGAGAATGAACATAATAGAGACCTACAAGTACATCACATGGTTAAGCAGGGTGCAAGAAGGGAGTCTCTCTCAAATGAGAAAGAGTACTGAGACCAGAGAGCATGCCAGGAAGCTAAGGGTGGGGGCTTAAAAGGAATGGGAGGACGTACTGCATCACTGAAAGAGTTGTAGATACCTGGAACAGCCTGACAGCAGAAGTGGTGGAGGTGGAAACAGTAGGGGGCTTCAAATATGCATGTGACAGATCTAGGGGAAAATTTGTAACTAGGCATGGATGGTCATTGGGAATCAGTTAGGGTGTTCAGAGACAGACCTGGCACAGATCATCTGGATAGACTGGGTGAGCCAAGTAGCCTTTACATGAACAAAGTCTACTATATGTTACTATAATTCTATGTTTCTGTGCCAGGTGAGTTTCTCAAAAAAAAAAAATTCCTTGGTGTCTTAGCTAAATTCCCCCATTGACTACACGAATCAACCAATAGCATAACCTGATACATTACCAATTAGTTCATGTCTGAGTACAGAGGATGGTCAACTAGTGTGTAGTATGAGGGTAAGGGGGTAATTAGAAAAAAAAGGCAATGGCTGCTCTGCATGTGCAAGATAAACCAATATATGAACATCAGACAATGGTCTGGATTTTCAAATAATTGCAGCATGACTTTGCTGCAGCTGCGCTACCTGCAGCATGACTGTTGGATCACATAAAAAGTGTCCAACTTCCATCGTGCATCCAGAATGGTGCACATATCAAATTATCCTGCTGTAAAGTGGAATGTCACAAATCGGTCAAAACATTTGAAAACTACATGCAAACATTTTTGCTCATTTGCAGGGATGCAGCTGTGGTAGAACAACTGCCAAATCAAAAATTGTAATTGTGAGTGGAAAAAGCCCAGCTTGTGAGCCTCCATATATTGTTATTTTCTATGCTCACAAATCTGTTTCTTCTCTTTCTTCAACACTTCATGGTGATTTTGGAAAAGTTGTTAAATGGTTTTCTGATAATCTTATGTTTTTAAATGGCAAAAAGGCCCAGTTCATGTTGTTTGGTTCTCAGTATTAATTGTCTTCCTCAGAGTCTTTTTTTCTGTATTTCGTAAACAACCATCATTTGGAGAATGTGACAGAATTTAAATATCTCGGCCCACTTTTGACCCTTCCTTAACCTTCAAGCTCCATATTGACAAAATGACCTTCAAAATTTGCTTATGTCTAGAATGTCTAAAATGAGCTAGGCATTGCCTATATGCTGTGAACACAAAATGTGTCATTGTTCAAGCTAGTCTCACCACACTGTATTATGGGGACACAGTTTACCACCATCCCACAGTTGTTACAATTTATCCTTAAAGTTTAAACTGTAAATGGGATAGCAACTGGGGCTAAAACTAAATAGTGAGCTGGTTGAACTGTAAACAGGGTTTATTTTTCCCTTGCAGAGCACTGTTAGCAACTCACTCTGTGACCATTTCAGAAATTGTGTAGTCGGGGCCAGTACTGTGTGTGAGCAGCAGTGAACTGTAACCTTTGAAGGGTCTTTCGGGGAAGTATTGTAGCAACTGCATTTTGAGCAAGTTGATTGTTTTTTTCTCCTTGGTGTGAGTTTTGCCCCAGCCAACCTCCCCATCCCACCCACCCCAGGCTAGTCCACCTTTATAGCCAGGCACTCAGGAAGTGGATTACTGTTTCCTGTTATGTTCAGGACAGGAGGGACAACAGCCTCTTCATAACACCACAAACGACTCGTGCTTGGGATTGTAGAGGAAAAAAGAGCCCAAAAAATGTTTTTGTTTGATAGTGCACTAACTGCAGGCAGAAGGGTAAACGTGAGAGCAATACACCAGAACAGGAAGATGCAGGGAGTGGTGTAGTGCACTGAGTGTGGGGGGCAGCAGTCATCAGTAGAACTTTCTGGGTACTGCAATGCTGCCTCACTTGTAGGCACCTCTCTCAGCTGAAGGTGGAAATTGCCAGTCTCCGGGCCAACCTGGTAGGAGTATGGAGAATCTTCACCCCCACCCAAAGGCCACCATGTCCCAGCCACTGCTACAATGGCTGCCTGGGCAGAGGGCAGAATGGACTACGATGGGCTCAGGGAGGTTCAAGGAGGATGGTCAGAGGCAGAGTCCCCATCCAGTCCAGCTTAAGAACTCCTATCATGTTCTGAAGGAGTGGGACAGTCCCACAAGGGAACCCATGTCTGCTACCAGGGAAGAGGTGAGGGTCCTCCTGGAGGGAGACCCAGGGGTGGGAGGAAAAGGGCCCAGAAGAAAGAAGAAGTTACTCCTACTGGGGGATTCAGTTGTCAAGGGGATGGTTGTGGGCACAGATAGCAGGGAGGAAAGGAAGGTTAAGTGCCTTCCAGAAGGCACAGCTCAGAGTGAGGTGGAGTGGATCCTGAGGATTGCTAAAGTGGTGGCAAAGACAGGGTGACTGGAGGTTGCTATCCACCTGGGAATGAATGACCTATCCAAGCATAGGGTTAGCATAGAACAGATGCAGGAGGACTTCAGGGAGTTGGGAAGGCACCTGGAGCAGGTAGCAGGCTCCGTGACCTTTTTTGGAGGTAGTGACAGGCCACGGTATGAGGAAGGAATCTCTGTATCAGCAGCTTTAACAAGTGGTTGAAGGGTTGGTGCAGTGAGAAGAGGTCTGGCTTCACTGGGGACTAGGGGCCCACCTGAAACAATGCAGCTCTGTTCAAGGGGATGGACTGTATCCTTCCAAGATTCCAAGTTCTAGTTATTTCCCTGAACAATGTTAACTTCACCAACCCTGTATGTGGTAAACTGTTGATCTCATTTGTCCTCTTGTATCCTCAAAAAAAAAAAATGTACACTGTTTCTCTGTACTAAGTTGTTATCACTGTATTGTTTTCTCTGTGACGAGGTACCTTTGTAAACAAGCCTCTGGCTCAAAGGTTGTAAACTGATGCTTAATAAATAAATAAATAAGAGGGGGACAGCAGTCCTCAGTGAACAGTTTAAATGCATCCCAACCAAGCATTTAAACTAGCTGGGGGGGGCAGCAGGAGCAGGGAGGCTCAAGTAGCCCACCCCACAAGTTAGAGTAGACAGAAATGAGGAGCCTAAAGGTGGGATGCAAACATGGGCACCAGCACCGGGTACAAAGAGAAAAGCAGGGGGAGGAAGCCAGCATTAAAAGGAATATGGGGTGGGGGAAGAGGCAGGAGGGCAAACACTGGATTGGAGGGAGGACAGGTAGCAAAACTTGGAAGGCCATGGTTAGAAATGCCCACAGCCTGGGAAATAAAATCCCAGACCTGGAGGCCTTGTTAGCAGCGGCAGACATGGAAATAGTGGCAATAACTGAGTCCTGGTACACCGCAAATCATGACTAGAACACAAATGTTCCGGGTTTTGCTCTATTCAGGAGAGAAGGGGATGAGTATCTATGTATATAAGAGAAGGCATAAAAGCAACAGAGAAGCAGGGTAGACGGGGGAAGCCGAGGCACAGTGGGTCACCCTTGAGCCAAGTAATGGCACTGCAATCCACACAGGGGTGATCTACAGACATCCAGCACAGCAGGAGGAGGGGGATGGGGATCTAGCGGATCAAATTCATGAGATGGCAACAAAGGGTGAGGTATTACTGCTGGGTGACTTCAACATCCCAGATGTGCATTGGACCATCCTAGAAACTGCTTCATCCAGGAGCCGTGACATCCTGGATTCCCTACAGTGGGCAGGCCTCAGATAGCCAGTGACTGATCCCACTAGGGACAGGACAATTCTGGGCCGCATACTGACCAGTGGAGACAGAGTTACAGATGCCCAGGTGGAAGGTCAACTGAGTTCCAGCTACCACCACATAGTGTGGTTTAGAATGGAGACAGAGACACAAGCTAGCCACACTAAGGCAAAGGTCTTAGGTTTTAGGAGGGTGGATTTTGCTAAAATGGGGAGGTGCATCACGGAGGCCCTGGCAAGGACAGAAATAGGAGGGGTAGATGAGGAGCAGTGGGAATATCTGAAGAGAGCCATGGGGGAGGTGCATCAAGATGGTAAACAAAGACAAGAGAAAGAGGAAACCACTGTGGTTCTTGAGAGAGGTGATGGACAAGGTAAGGGCCAAACAGGCAAGTTTCAGGAAATACAAGGAGACCCTAAGAGAGGAAGACAGGGAGATGTACCTAAAGAATCTAAGAGAAACAGGGAAGGATGTGAGGAGCGTAAAAGGTGCAGACCGGAGAAAGATTAGCGCAGACAGTGAAGAAAGGCAACAAAACATTCTGTAGGTACATCAGTTAAAGAAGGAAAACCAAGGGAGGGATTGTAAGACTCAGAGGGGACACAGGGGAATGTAAGGAGGAAGACCTGGAGATGGTGAAAATACTGAACAAATACTTCTGTTCAGTATTCACTAAAGAGGGAGGGGGTCAGGGGCCACAGCTGGGTACCAGATACGAAGGGGGTGGAGGTAAACACAAGTCCATTCACAGTGCAGACAGTCCTGGAGGAGCTCACAAAACTGAAGGTGGACAAAGCGATGGGATGAGATGGCATGCCCCTGAGGATACTAAGGGAGCTGCGTAGAGAGCTAGCAGTGCCTCTGGCAGCCATGTTCACTGAATTACTCAACACAGGAGTGGTTCCAGAGGACTGGAAGAGGGTACATTGTAGTCCCTCTACACAAAAGCAGTAGTAGGGAGGAGGCAGGGAACTATAGGCCAGCTAGCTTCACCTCAGTAGTGGGCAAGATCATGGAGGCACTGCTTAAAGAAAGAATAGAGGCACACTTGGAATCTAACAGTGCCCAGTATGCAAGACAACATGTATTCACAGCAGGAAGGTCATGTCAGATGACTTTAACAGATTTTTTTGACTGGGTGACAAAGGAAGTAAATTCGAGGTGTGGATGTTGCCTACCTTGATTTCAGTAAAGCGCTTGTCACTGTTCCACATAAAAGGCTGGTTAACAAGATGGTAGCTTGGGTATGGGGCACAAGGTGTAAACTGGGTCAGGAACTGGCTGATGAATAGGAGTCAGAGGGTGCTAGTAAATGGGATGCAATCTGGAGAGAGGAGGTGACCAGCGGGTACCTCAGGGATCAGTACTTGGACCAGTCCTGTTTAATGTCTTCATTAGTGACATTGCAGAAGGGCCGGAGGGAAAGGTCTGCCTCTTTGCATATGACATCAAGATCTGCAATAGGGTGGATACTCCCAACAGGGTGGAGAAGATGAGGAGGGGACCTGGGGAAATTTGCAAAATGGTTGGAGCTGTGGCAAAGGCAACTGAGGTTCAATTCAAAGAAATGCAAAATAATGCAATTGGGACAAGAGAACTGTGGGGAGAGCTACAGGATGGCGGGGTTGGGGAGCTGCTGACAGTCACCAGAGAAAAAAGGGACCCAGGGGTTATCGTTATAGACAACCAAAAGATGTCTAAACAGAGAACAAAGGCTGCAGGGAGGGCCAGTGGCATGCTGGGGTGCACAGGAAGAGGTATCACTAGCAGAAGGTGGGACATAATGATGCCATTGTATAAAACACTAGTGAGGCCTCACCTAGAGTACTGTGTGCAGTTCTGGAAGCTGCACCTTCACAAGGACATTGACAGCGTGGACATGGTCCAGAGAAGGGCAACTAAGATGGTACAGCCTGGGCTTGCACCAGAAAACATGAGGAGAGGTTAAAGGACCTCAATATGTACTTGCAGGAGGAAAGGAGGGATTGGGGGGACATGATAGAAACATTTAAGCACCTTAAGTCGTAAAAAGGGAGGTAATAATCCCTCTTTACAAGACACTGGTTAGGCTCCATCTGAAGTACTGCATGCAGTACTGAAGGCCACACTTGCGCAAGGACATTAACAAAATGGAGACAGTTCAGAGAAGGGCAACCAAAATGGTGCAGGGACTGCATAGAAAACATATGAGGACAGATTAATGAAGCTCAATATGTATACCCTAGAGTAAAGGAGGGAGAGAGGTGATATGATCAAAACATTCAAATATCTTAAGGGTATTATCAAGGTAAAAGAGTCTAACATGTTTCAATATAAGAAAAATAGCAGGACACGAGGACACAGCATGAGATTAGAGGGAGGTCGATTAAGGGTTAATGTGAGGAAGTTATTTTTCACAGAAAGGGTGGTGGATGCATGGAATGGCCTACCTCAGGAAATGGTGGATGTGAATATAGTGCAAAGCTTCAAACAGGCATGGGATAGGCATAAGGGAGCAATACAGCTGCGTATGAATAAATAGGCCATTGACAGAGTAAAGGTCTATGGCACATTCATAAGGTAGAAAAAATGGGCAGACTGGATGGGCCTTGTGGTCCTTATCTGCCTTCAACTTCTATGTTTCTATGTTGAGGGCATAAATGAGGTGCGGGAGGGAGACATCTTCCAATATTGGAGGAGTACAAGAACGAAGGGGCATGATATGAAATTGGAAGGTGGCATGTTAAAGGGAAATGTGAGGAAGTTTTTTTCATGGAGAGGGTGGTAGACACATGGAATGGTCTGCCACAGAAAGTGGTGGGAGTGGGTACATTGGAGGTATTTAAGCTTGCCTAGTACAGGCATAAGGGAACCATAGAGGTGAGATGGGGTGGTGATAAGTCATTGACCAGATAGGGTCAGAGGCTACAAACAAGTGTAGGACTTACATGCACACTGGAAGAGCCTAGTGGTACTTATCTGCTAACAATTTCTATGTTAAATGGGACTAACATTATTACTCACTGCTCAGTAATCTAAACTGGTTGTCCTTCCTCCAATCATAAACTAAATTGGCTTTCTCTTATTTTTAAAGCATTCAACTTCTCCTTACGTTCCAGAGAAAATAACGGTACCCATTCACAAATACAGTTTAGGGGATGTGGCTCAGCGTAGCCTTTCTCTTCCTAAATTTTCCACAGACAATGGCAAAGCTTTCTCATACGGTGCCCCATTTTCATGGAATAGCGTAAACCCTCAGCTCAGGAACTACACTAGTACAGGGTCCTTCAAAATTTCTGTAAAGAAACATCTGCTAACGGAACAATCAACTTGCACCTGTTTTTGCTAGTTGATATTTGCACATTTACTGTTTTCATTGTCTGTTATTTGTTGTATTGTTCATTTGTTATTATGTCCACTTGGGACATTCTGTGTATGAGTCTTACTTCTCATAGAATCCATCCTGTATATCTTCAACTTTTAGATAAAAAAAAAAATAAAAGGTGTTGGGAGCCAATGTCCCACAGCCATGGCTAGAACTATAGCCAGGTTGGGACTGATAGCAACTGATCAAGGACCAGCATGTTTTAAAACATCATGGCTAGTAGATACAACCAGCCATGGTAACTGCCCACAGGTACCATTCATGTGGGACATCACTTGTACCAGGTTTGTTGTTTGTTGTTTGGGAGCCATAATTTTTCATGAAAATATCACCAATATCACCAATAGCTTAATATCTTATTCTGGTTCAATGACAGATGTTTTGCATCTGCATATCACACTTTGTTCGCACTGTGTACCTGTACTCTTGTTCATTGTTGTGTAGCTGTTTTCCTGCATCTGCTCTTTTGTGCAACCTCCCCTTCCCCAGGTCACAGAAAGGATATTTTTGAACATAGACCCTGTTTGCCTGCCTTGATAAAATACATTTCAAAGAATAAATACATAGGGTGTTTCCAGTGAGAGGGTCTGTAGTGCAACATACTGTAATGGGTTCTGTGCTACTTCAAACAAAAGCTGAGGGGTGTTATTCTGGAGAGTTTTATAACAATGTGGTTTGCCTGATTTAGAGGCAGACTCTGGTGTACCAGGGCTCCCAGGCAATATGAGGTTGTCTCACTGGGGGAAGGGGGGGGTCAGTAGGAAGCCAGGATTAAGATAGGCATGGGAGGGTAAAGAAAATAAGGTAAAAAACTTTTATTTGGAAAGAGAGAGCTAGAGGTCAAATAAAAGGCTGGTTTGTCTGAGTAATGTTTGAGAAGTTTAAAGAGGATGCAATTAGAGACAGGACAAATAGTTGCAATTACCTTATAAGAAATTTGGGAGCAGGGATGGCTTTAGGTTGCCATTTTTGGTTTTATTTGTTGTAGACTGCAAATGATTGGCTGGTTTCTCTGAGTGGTGGCTCGCAAGTCAGGAGTGAATGGGAAGTCAGGGATTGGGGACATGTGTAGGCCGTGAGGAGGTCGGAGTATGGACCTGCGTTTATTTGCTGTGTCTCTTGAGAATTACTAATAATAAGGGGTAGAGTACAGAGTGGATATCTTTGGTAAATAAAGCAAAACAGTAAGTGATTGAACCAGCCACCAGAGGAGAAGAGAAGAGGATCGTGTCATGGGCCCTACACATGCCAGGAGTCTGAGAGAAGGCCGATTGGTTGGAGCGTGCCACATGGCGCTTGCCAACTAGAGAGGGCCCAATCAGCAGTGAGACACAGGCAGAATGCTGGGATAACTTGGGGCACTATAGGAGGGGTGAGCAGTTTGAAAATTCTGTGGATGGCTCACATTTTGGAGATGCAATTCAAAAGAAAAGAAAAGAAAACAGAAATTTGTAGAGCGAGAGGGTAGTTTGGGGGCTCATTAAATAACAGGGGAACGCACTGTGTGAGCTTCTCTGGCATTTTTTTTACCAAGGTCCAGCACAATATTAACTTAATTAAAAGAAAAAAAAATTACCACATAGTGGCTAGCGAATTCACTGGTGTTATAGTAGGAAAAGGCGGGAACAGTTCATTACGGGTCAAAAATTAACTGTTGGAATCCTGGTACAAGGTTAAGAGAGCAAAATGGGGCTATCAGGGCTGGAGAGGAATGGTCCACAACATAACAAGAGCCGCCATTTTAGTGGATAGCTGAACTGCATGGCAGCTGTCATTTTGTCGACCAGGACTCACACAACAGAACAACTGTACCATTTTGGGGAGTCAGATAAACGGCAGGGCGGCTGCCATTTTGTAACCAGGCTGAGTATAGGCGGCCACCAATTTAATTAAAATATATATATATATATATATATATATATATATATATATATATATATATATGTTGGGCCTGGGCGAGAAGGGTCCAGAGCTAGGCACGAAGCACTGCCTTTTTATTGAATTGTTACCCCAAAAAAGGGGGGCAAAATGATAATAGGGCATACCATATACACGATAGGGGGTAGCAATGAGGGGGCAACAGACTGTCTATCAAACACCACCTGACCAGGAGGCTGAAAATAAAAAATACTACGCAATTAAAAAAAAATAATAATAATAACAAGCATTTGTCAATGCCGAATATTGTCTCGCTGGCATTGGCATTGGTAGTGCAGGAGTTAGAGATGCATAATATGAATGACAGTGAAATATTGAAGTGATGCCAACCCCATCCCCACCCTGCAGAGACTGACAGGCATCGGGGTGTGCCTTTGGGTTGTCAGCTATAACGCTCATGACATTTTACCTCACCCTTCCCTGAAGACACTGACAAGTGTAGTGGTGTGCTTTGGGGTCTTTGAGTGTTATACTTACCCCATTCAATAAGAAAATATGCTGAGGTGGGTGCAGTATAGGAGCATGAGGTAAACTTTGTGGCTGAACACTGCAAGGCACACCACAATGCCTGTCACTGGCTGCAGGATGGGGGTGGAGGTGGAATGGAATGAGCATTACAGCCGATGATCCCAAGTCACACCCCTGACACTTGTCAGTCTCTACAGGATAGGGTGCTACAGTTGGTAACCCTAATACCATAGGCGTGTGTTGGTATTTTCACTCCAGATTTTCAACATGGGCTTTTTGAGATCCCACTTCATGAAGAGCGGCACAATCAGTGTGTTAGCTGAAAGGTGGTTTTGCACAGCGGCTATGCTATTTGGCAACACAGGGACGAAAACACATTTTGGGCAGGATGTGCAAAATGACAACTGTATTGTTCATGAGGAGGCATAAAAAAATTGCAACGTTGAAAATCTGGAGTGAAAATATGAAAAATTGGTGAAGTCATGAGCATGCATAGAAACTGCGTAACACACGTCCATAACCCAATTATTTTTGGGAGTTTTTTAGCCACATTTTCAACATAGGTATTTTGGGACCTCCCCTCATGAACAGTGGCGCTGTAATTTTGTTACTCTGTCCCAAAAGTTGATTTCCCACAGCGACTATGCCATTGTGCACCACAGCTGTGAAAACAAATTTTGGGCAGGCTATGAAAAATGACAGCTGTACTGTTGATAAGGAGGTATGAAAAAATGCCAGTGTTGAAAATCTGGCATGAAAATATTGCAAATTTGTGAAGTTACAAGGGTGTGTGGAAACTGTGCAATGCATGCTTGCAACACAGTCATTGTATGGACTTTCTGCACCCAATTTTCAACATAGGCATTTTAGGACCTCTGTTCATAAACAGTGTCACCGTCATTTTCTCAAACTGTCCCGAAAACTGATTTTGCACAGCGACTGGGCTATTCTGCTCCGGACATGTAAAAACATATTTTGGCCAGGATATGTAAAAAGACAGCTGTACTGTTCATCAAGAGGTGTGGGAAAATGGCAATTTTGAAAATCTGGAGTGAAAATATTACAAATTCACGGAGTTACGAGGATGTGTGGAAACAGCGCAACGCACGCTTGTAAAACAGCCATTTTTGGGATTTTTTTCACCAAATTTGCAACATTGGCTTTTTGAGAGTCCCCCCTCATGAATAGTGGCACTGTTGTTTTTTCATTACTCAGTCACGAAAGGTGATTCTGTGCAGTGACCGCGAAATCACCTTTTGGGACCGATTAACATTATGACAGTGACTGAATTCATGAGGAGGGGTACCAATAACCCCATGTTGAAAATGTGGTGCACAAATTTCAAAAAATGCCTGTGATATGCACCAATGTTTTAAAAAAAAACTATTTATGCCATTATACAGCTTACCAACATTTCTTCAGTTCGCGGTCGGCTTTGAAGAGTGCAGATGTGTTCCCGGTCCACTGAAGATCATTGCGCCAGACTCCAGCAGTAAGTATGGGGTGAGGGGGTGTGGAGAGGCACGGTGCGCAGAGAGTGGGTGTGGGTTGTGAGGGGCAGGGAGACCGCTGACCGTCATTAGGTTATAAAAAAAAACACAAGGGATGCTTTTTTTTTTTCAGGGAATTTGCATTGGGGTGGGTTCCCTAGAGTGCCACCCAAGTGTTTTTGAGGGGATGCTGTAGCCAATGGGGGATTGGGCACCCCTGCAGGCACACAATGAAAGTGGGGGGGCAAGAGCAGAGGGGGATTGGGCAGCTCCCTCGGCACATAACAAATGGGGGGTGCATTATGCCGAAGGGGAGTGGGCTCCCCCACCACACATACATTGGGGCAGGGCATGCCAACAGGGGGATTGGGCACCCCCGAGGTTGGCATTATGGCAGGCAGTGTGCCACCATGTTAAATTATTTTTCTCACTAGGGAAAGCACGTTGGGAGGTCCACTGCATATGATGAGCTTTGCTTGCATTGCAGCGGACCTTCCCTTAGATGTGCTTGCCACATTCTGTATGCATGGTGTGGCGTTCGCATGCAGGCTTATTGAGGAATGAGGGACGCACTCCACGATGTATGCCCCATCTCGCCTAACATGACCGTGACTTCAAATTTGTTATTACCACAATATGTTGGCTGTGCATGGATCAGTCAACATAAAAAAAGGAATAAAAAAAAAGGTAGGGATAGCAACAGAATGGGTGGAGGGAAAGCATGGCTCAGTATGAGAAAGGGCCTTAAAGAGGTTTTCGTTTGGTGTTTCTGAGATAATGACTCTGTTATTTTGTGACTGCAGCTTACACTAGGTTTTGCTCTAGAGGATGGCACCCAGAAAAAATAAGATGACTAAAGAAGATGCCTACATGGCTATTATGGACCTTGTGGATAAGGCAAATAAGATATGAGAACTGGCCAAAGGCAATCAACCTGGACAAAGGGAGAAGCACAAGGCAGGGAAAGAGAGAGGAGGTAAGAGCAATAAAAAGACCCCGATGAGGCTGGTCAATCCCGCCTCACCAAAACTGGAAATGACGGTGCCTCCTTCTCTCATGCCTGTGTCCAGGCCACTGCCTATACCTGAGCCCAGTCCAATATCTTTGTCTGACCCATTACCACTATCCCCACAGGCCTGGTAGTGCCACCAGTGCCTCCAACAGGATCACTAATGCCAGACAGCGAAGGGCCGCGTGAACCAGCTGCACCGGGGAAGGGCTTGGTACCCAACCCACCCTCTAAAACAGGTAATGATGGGCTCACCCTAGGCAGCGGTATAAAACAATATGTCAAACAAATGATTGGATTCATGGGAGATGACAGGATTCATCAATTTGAAAAAGCATGAGCGGACATAAAAAAGTGAAAAGGGTAGAGACGGGGGCAGGGAGGACAGCAGGAGCAGCTGAAGGTTTAGGCACGTGGAAGATTGGAACACTAGGGATGAGGATTGGGGAGCATGTTCCTTTGGCTACTAAGGAAAAAATTTGGAAAGGGGAATATGTGGACATATTTCCCTTAGTTAGCAAAGAGACAGTCACAAAATATGGTGAAAAGGAGAGCATTGGGAAGAAAGATATGGCAGTGGCAGTGGTATTACTAGGGAAGGGAGATGAAGCCAAAAATACAAAAGGTAAGACCTGGGACTCATGGGTGGTAGGTTTTACAACATATTCACCTACAGTGTTAGAAAAAAAGCCAGAGCTAACAAGCTCACTTTATACCTATTCTTTAATTATTAGAAAAGCATATAAAATGCGAAATGGCAGCAATTGGCTCCAGTATGACGAGCAGGTCCATCAGAGGATGGCAACCTTTGAGGACATCAGATGGGACACCAGGCAGTCGGATTTGTGGTTAGATTGCCTGACAGGAACAGGGAATAATGAGGGTGAAGGTGAGAAGAAACTGAGTCTGGTGCAGAAGTGTTGCTGGGGTCACAGTAGGGCATTTTGTTCCTGGCCCCAATGTCGATTCAGGTACACATGCTTAAAGTGCGGTGGTAGCCATCCGGCTTTCAAGTGCAGAACCAACTGGGTCAATACAGGGAACAGAACTGCTGGCAACAATCAGAATAATCAATCCTTTCAGGCAGGTCATTCAGGCTACAGAGGACAAACATGGGGTAGGGGGATCTGGGGGAAGGGCTACAGAGGGGGGCAAGGGTATAACCAACAGGTCGGAAAAAAATGGAGCAGGTCTAAGGAGTTTGCAAAAATTTCAGCTATCAGACACGCCAATTAGGTTGCAGGTTTTGGAAGAATTTTTAAAAAGATACCCAGACAGGGAAGCGGCTGAGAAGCTGGCAGAGGCTTTTAAAAGGGGGTTTCAATCTGCAGTTTGAGGGGAACTGGTGGAAACTAGGGCCAAGAACCTAGGTTCAATAAGGGGAAAACAGGACTTACTACTGAAGAAGATGAAAAAGGAAATAACAGCGGGGAGGGTAGAGGGACCATTTGAGGCCCCTATGTTTCAGAACCTGAGGGTCTCCCCTTTAGGCCTTGTACCCGAAAAACAACCAGGGGAATTCTGTGTGATCCAAACATTTGTCATACCCCACTGGGGAGTCAGTAAATGACTACATAGAAGAAGAGGATAGCTGAGTGACATATGCAACACTGGAGGAAGCGGTACAACTCATAAGGGCAAACCGGGGGGCATGGCTAGTGAAGACAGACATCGAGGCAGCATTCAGATTACTGCCAGTATGCTGAGAAGATTGGGATTTACTGGGTCTTCGAGTGGGGGACCAGTATTACTTTGATAAAGCCATACCCATGGGATGTTCAATTGCTTGTGCAACATTTGAAATGTTTAGCACCTGGCTGCAATGGGCATGTCAGCGCAGATACGGGTATAGAACCATGCTACATTATTTAGATGACTTGCTATTAATAGGGGAAGGAAAGGAGGAGGCACAGCATATGTTATCCTGTTTTCAGGAATTCTGTCATGTAATAGGGGTGCCTTTAGCACCTGAGAAGACAAAGGGTCCTTGCCAAAGGATAGAATTTTTGGGGACAGAGATAAATGCAGAAGCAGAATTATGTTGGTTGCCCCACACAAAAGTAGAAAAACTAAAACACTTGCTAGTTGCAATTAATAGGCACAGACGGGCACATTTATGACTGGTTAAACAGTTCTTAGGACACCTAAACTTCGCATGTAGGGCAATTGGACCTAGGCGCACATTTACACGTCACATGGCCAGGGCAACAAAAGGGGCCTCTAGACCCCTCCATTGGATGGACATAACTAAGGGCACAAAAGAGGACCGCTAAATCTGTGAAACTTTCCTCAGGGATTATAATGGAAAAACATTTTGGCAGGATGACTGGGTCTTTCACACAGAACTGGACTTATACACAGATGCTGCAGGGGGCGTCGGGATGGGAGCACATTTTAGAGGGAAGTGGTGTTCTGAGGTGTGGCCAAAAGAATGGATGGATAAAGGGTGATGAAGGATATCACCTTTTTGGAACTCTTCCCAGTGTTGGTTTGCACTCTGCTATGGGGGGAGGAGCTGAGGAACCAAAAAGATGCATTTTGGTGTGACAAGGCTGTTGTGGAGGTACTGAATAAAAGGGGAGCCATGTTGGAGACAGTAATGAGGGTCTTGCGACAACTAGTCTTGCAAGGGTTGTGACTTAATATGTCATTCAGGGCTAGGCATATTGAAGGGACACAGGGATGGGTATAGATGAGAGAGAGAGTGGTGGACAAGAGACGGCCAATGTCTGAGACCATACTGGAACATTTAATGGGAGTGATGCCCCGAGTATGTACTGTAAATCTAAGAGTGAGGCTACCTTGTTTGTGACAATTTTCATGGTCATGTTTCATGGGGCATTTAGAGTCAGCAAAGTAGTTGGACAGGGAAAAGGGGAGCTTTCAGAGTGCTTAAAATGGGAGGATATAACATGGGGGGAATAACGATTTTCCTCAGGAGATCAAAGATGGACCAGGAAGGAAATGGGATTAGCATAGTGTTGAGGCAGAACAGGAACAGGGCATATGTTCCATTCAAGCACTGTTTATGTGTGCAGCAGTGTAGTCAAAAAGGATGGAACAACTATTTGAACATGGTGATGGGAAACAGGTGACAGGCGTGCAGGTGGTGGTCCTGTTAAAGAAGGGATTGGATTTCTTGGGAGAAGACCCAAATCGATTTTCAGCCCACTCATTTTTGGATTGGGGCTACATCAGAGGCAGGAGAAGCAAGCATTTGTCAATGCCGATTGTTTGCTTGCTGGTATTAGCATTGGAAATGCAGAAGTTAGACAGATGCACAATAGGAATGGCAGTGAAGTATTGAACTTCATGCCAACCTCACCTCCATCCTGTGGAGATGGACAGGCATTGGGGTGTTTGGGTTGCCTCCCATGACAGTCATGCCATGTCACCTCAATCTATTCTGCAGACACCGGCACATGTTGAGGTGTGCCTTGGGGTGTTTGGCTTTACAGGCACCCCGTTCCATAAGGACATATGCTGAAATGGGTGTACCATAGGAGAATGGAGTGAAATCTGGGGCCAAAGAGTCCAAGGTACACCTCGATGCCTGTCAGTGGCTTTGGGGTGGGATGGCATGAGCAGTACAGTGGGAAATCCAAAGGCACACCCCAATGCCTATCAGTCTGTACAGGGTGGGACATTATGGTTAGAAACCATAACATCCCAGGCATTTGTTGGTATTTGCACTACAAATTTTCAACATGGCCTTTTTCTGACTCCACCTCAAGAAAGCATTTGGGACCTCTTCTCATGAAGAGTGGCAGTGTGATTTTGTCAATGTGTCCTGAACGTTGAGTTCCAACAGCAACCATGCCATTCTGCGCCACATATATGAAAACACAGATCTGGCAGGTTGTGAAGAATGACAGCTGCACCATCCATGGGGGGGGGGGTGTGAAGAGATGGTAATGTTGAAAATGTGTAGTGGGAATATTAAAACTGCTCGCACTTCTGAGCATACATGGAAACTGCGCAATGCATGCATGTAACACAGGCATTTTATGGACTTTTGTCACCAAATTTTCAACATAGGCATTTTAGGACCTCTGCTCATGAACAGTGCCACTGTGACTTTCTTAATGTGTCCGAACAGTGATTTCCCAAAGTGACCACGCTATTCTGTGCCAGAAGTGCAAAAACACATTTCAGCCATGATGTGAAAAATGACAGCTGCACTGTTCATAAGGAGGTGCGGAAAAATGGCAATGTTGAAATTCTGGAGTGAAAATATTACAAATGTGCAAAATTACAAGCATGCATGGAAACTGCACAACACACGCTCATAACATGAAATTACAAGCGTGCATGGAAACTGCGCAACACACGCTCATAACACAGCCATTTTATGGACTTTCGTCACCAAATTTTCAACATAGGCATTTTAGGACCTCTGTTCATGAACAGTATCACTGTGATTTTCTTAATGTGTTCCAAACACTGATTTCCCACAGTGACCACGCAATTCTGCCCTGGAAGTGTCAAAACACATTTAGGCCAGGATGTGAAAAATGACAGCTGAACTTTTCATAAGGAGGCAGCGAAGTGGCAATGTTGAAAATCTGGAGTGAAAATATTGCAAATTCGCGAAATTACGAGCATGCGTAGCAACTGCGCTATGCACACTCGTAAAACAGTCATTTCTTAGATTTTTTCCACGAAATTTGCAACATAGACTTTTTTTTAGAGCCCACCTCATGAACAATTGCATTGTCATTTCGTTAATCAGTCCCGGAAGGTGATTTCGCACAACGACCGCAAAATCACCTTTTGGGACAAAACTCTCCACGACAGTGTCTGAATTCATGAGGAGGGTACCAATAACCCCATGTTGAAAATTTGGTGCACAAATTCTAAAAAATGCCTGAGATATGCACCAAAGTTGAAAAAACCCTATTTATGCCATTATGCAACTTACTGGCATTTCTTCAGTTCGCAGTCGGCTTTGAAGAATGCAGATGTGTTCCCGGTCCACCGAAGATCATTGCACCATGCTTCGGAGGTAAGTATGGGGTGTGGGGGATGTGGGGAGTCAGGGTGTGCAGAGGATGGTTGCGGGTTGGGAGGTGGTGCCACCGGACTCGACGAGGGACCATTTTCTGGTTCGCAGGTTAAAAAAAATAAATAACAAATCACGGGACAGTTTTTTTGTTTTCACTGGGGCATTTGGCATGCTGAGGTGGGTTCCCAGTGTGCCAACCAACTGTTTTCTTTTGGGGGGGGCTGTAGCCGAAGGGGAATTTGGCACCCACGTTGGCACATACCGAGGGGGGGTGCAAGAGCCGAGGGGGATCGGGCACTCCCCTCGGCAGAAAACAACTGTTTTTTGGGGGGAGGACATTATGCAAATGGAGAGTGGCCTCCCCTATTGGCAAATTAAACTGGGCAGTGAGGAGACTGAAGCTGACAAGGGTTGGGACCCCCCATCAGCAAACAAAGACAGTTTTGGGGGGCGCATGATGCCGAGGGGGATTCGGCACCCCCTCAGCATTGGGGACTGTGCATTATTGTTCGTGAACATGGCAGTGGCTTGCCACCATGTTCACAAACAGTATATTACGCTAAGAAACGTTCCGCCATGCAATGACGAGTCGCTCCCTCATTGCAGTGGAATTGCTGACGCTGCAATGATGAGGAGGCCCCTGATTGCTGTGGTGAAAACGTTCCAAGTTGGTGGCACTTTTGGAAGCCAGTGTCATTAGCACACTGTGCTTCCATTGGTCCACCAGTGCCAAGCCCCCATATGCTATGACTCTGTTGGCTGCCACAGTGCCTCGCCTCCACAACCTGCTCCTCTCCTAAGCTGCCGCATAATGTTTCTTGCACATGCGCGCAAGCAAACATAAAAAGGGGGGGGTCTGAAAAGGAACTAAAAGAAGTAGGTCAGTGGACCTCAAGCTGCTACAAGAGATATCTAAAAGACTTGAAATAATTGATCCATCAACACTATTTTCTTTTCTTTTGCTGGAACACATGGTATAACAATAAATAGTAATGGGAATTGGGGTTTGTGGATGGGTGGGGGGTTAAAAAAACTTGGGGGGGCAGATTAAGAATGCAGCTCTCTTTAATTTTTCTTAATCAAACAGGAAAAACCAGGCAAAAGGAAATATGGACCTGTGGGCATTCGTTTATATTTTGGGCTGAAAAAGAGCTTCAAGGAGAGCAAGGGGCCATCAGCTATACTAGGATCTGAGGCAGTGTGAGATAAGCTGGAAAGAAATCAGAGGGATGAGATGGAGCCAGCTACTGCCAACACTTGGGGAGATGAGGGATGGGCAACCAGAACTGGACATGTTAATTATTCACCTGGGGAGCAATGACCTGAGGACCAGGCCTTAGCTTGATATATATTATCAAATTAAAGAGGACATTAGTAGGATAAAGAGATTGCGGCAAAGGGTCTTGCTAGTTTGGTTGAAAATGGTCCCCAGAAGGGTTTGGCGGAATGTACACAATCATAAAACCATAGACAAGGCAAGAAAAACAATGAACCACAAGGGATGGGGCCTTATTTTAACAATAGGAGGAAAAGTAATAAAGAGAGGGATAGAAGAACACGAGGATGAGTTTTACAGGGGGGATGACATACACCTGTCCAGTATGGGATCAGATTTGCTTAACTCAGAAATAGTGGATTGCATAGAGACATGGAGAAGGGAGCAAGGAAAGCTAGGAAGGGGAGATGCCTGCCATCTTTCGAAGCAGGAGGCAGGCTAGTGGAAGAAAACAACAATGGGGTGGGGTGGGGAAAAGGGGGACAAGTGGATCCAGAAGGCCTAAGGACCACACTGAGTGGAAGAAGGGTATTGGTGTACACCAGTACCCGGATAAAAGAGAAAAGGAAGAAAAAGAGGCTCCTCAGATGTACATCTGGGGGGAGGAGAAAAGGAAGAAAGAAGGGAATATGGAAATGTGTATCACATGCTGTATGCAAAATGAAATTATGGAATGTAATGATGAAAATATGGCTTGAAATATGTATATGGAAATAATGAGTGGATAGGAGGACAAGAGAAAATGTAAATTGAATTTTAAATCAAATTAATATATTGATTGCCAAAATGAGCACCCAAAAAACAGGTTTCTGTATATTTATTTGGTTGGGGGATCCAGGGACAAATACACTAGGCTAACAGCGAGGTTAAAAACTGCAGATCAACTTAGACACAGACAAAAAACAAAGTATCTGTACTGGTTATTTTTTTCTTTTAAATTATTCTGTTAGCAATTGGAACAAAGAAAAATGTTACCCCACCCATTTGTCTTTCTTTTTATTTCCTTCCTGAGGTGAGATCTGTTTTTATATTTTGCAAAAGCACTAATCTGCATGTCATACTCACTGCAATATGATAGATCTATGCAGCCCAAAATGGTGCTTTTATTTGGTCACCAGATCCTTGTGTTATCACCATCCTTAAATATGCACACTCTCACCATCATACATTGTGTGTACTGTAGCTAAAGTCTCAGGAGAAAAAACTGTTCAAATTGCTGTCGGCTTCCCACCTTTAATGTAGCATCTTTCATTCATAATGCATCCCAAATCATTTTTTTTTCCTATCCGTGTTCTGTTGGTAGTGTGTCCCTAGGGGCACACCAAACTATTAAGTGAAACTGAGGCAGTTTAAAGAAAGCTCGGGGGGAAGGCTTATGCACATGAATGAAACAGCAAAAGAGAGAGAGAGAGAGGATGAAGAAGGTTAAATGACTTGCCCAAAGTCACATGGTGAATAAGTGGCTGTGATGGGATTCAAAGAGTCCACAGTTCTGAGCTCTAACCACTCAGTATACTGCCTAATGTAATATGATGAAACATTAAAAGACACAAGGACAGGCTCATTGACTGACAGCTGAGATGAGTCATGGTGGAGAGCTAAGGGCTCTGCCGGTCACCGCTCAGGTTCGGGATGGGGGTAGTGGGGTAGGCACTACCCGCCGGGTGGGGGCTGGGGTCCTAGATGCCACAATGTTTTGTGTCATCACACAGGGATCAGGATGGGGGGGACCATTGGGCAAAAGGGAATGCTAGATAATTAATGAGCATTTACCAGATTTGGGTTGGGGGGGTTCACTAGGCATTGGGGACATACATATAGATCAATGAACAGATCAGTGAGGGGGGCAACAGGCATGGGAGGGTCGAAGATTGCAGGATGGAACCAGGGCTGGAGCTGTGTTTTTTGGGGTGCTTGTCACACCGGGGATGGGGATCGGATGGGAAGAGGGTCCACTAGACACCAGAGAATATGTTTAACAGGTCAGGCAAGGGATCATGTGGGGGATGGGACCACTGGACACCAGGGACAATGTTTCATTACACTGGGTGATAGATCAGGTAGGGGAGGGACCACTGGCATGGGGAATATCTGTTTTGACATGGGACATGGGTGCTGGTGGGGAGAGGGACCTCTGGACACCAGAGAAAAAATATCCTTATATTGGGCAGGTGATCGGTGGGGAGGAGGGACAACTGGACACCAGGGAAACTTCAGTCATTATATGCGAGCCGTTGATTATGGTGGGGGTCAGTACGTGCCAGGGACAGTTTTTACTTTATCATCAGACCAGCAATCATGGAGGGGGGACCACTGGGCACCAGGAACAGTGTTTTTTCTTTATAATCAGACCAGTGGTCACAGGAGGAGACCACTGACACCAGGGAAGCTTCACACATTATACTTGGGCTGGTGATCACAGGGGGAACGCTTGTTACCAGGGCAACGTCTTACCTTATAATTGGACTGGCAATCATGGGGGGGAGACTTCTGGACACCAGGGACTATTGTGCTGAGGGTGGGGTACAGAGGGGGCCCCTGTTGCTAACCACAAGGGTTGGGCAGGACTAAGGCAAGGTCTCGATTGGCGGTATTTGCTCCACACAAAGGGACCGTGCAAAAGGCCCTTGTGCAGAGCAAATGTTCTCTGAATCAGACTGCGACAATATTCAGGTCCCCTCACCCTCATTTGCACTGCATCCCCCTCCACACTTTGCCACGGTGCAAACCCAGTTTAAGTGTGCAAACTGGGCTTCTGTGAATATCAACTCAGCGCAAACCCCAATTTGCTCATGCAAAACTGGGTTTGCGCCATGGCCAAGTTTTGTGAATCCTGACCCAGAGGTTGTATAAACACCATTATGCAAGTGGAGTGAGCAGATAACCCATAAGATAAAAACAGGTATTCTCACTGCAGAGTGACAACTCCAGTTATCACACTGTGATTACATCATCACAGTGTGAGAACTCCAGGTCATCACACTCTGATTACATCATCACAGTATAATAACTCCATCAAACAAAAAAAAAACCAGCACGAAACACACTCCTATTGTATAAAACAGATACATGCTGGGCAGCTAGGTGATAGCTAAAATATCAGAACTCGTGGCAACTTAGCACAGAGTTAAATCAATTGTGGCTCCACTACACGGAGCCACTCATGATAACCCTGAGCTCACGTGCCACTCATGTAGATATTTTAGCTATCACATAGCTGCCATTCACGTATCCCCATAATATATACTTCAAGCTATTGAATCTCCTTTTGTTGGCTACTGCTCTGGTGTCAGTTGCAGGGGAGTCTGGGATTTGTAGTAAGAGAATATGTCTGCTTAGAGCTAAACAAAATTAGTCTGATGCAATCTATTAAACTACAGTAAACAGTAAGTAAAACAAAACATTTTTGTACACAAAGTGCAGATTGGCACCAACCTCACACTTTAGTGTGGGGCCTTTGGTGCTGACTTCTCCCCATTAAGACATGAGTTATGCAGTTAGTAAACTGAAGAAACCAAACTTTTAATCATGAATGGTGGTATATTTTAGCAGTTAGTGCCTACTTTCACTCTTATTCCAAACAGTGGTAGCAGGTAGGCAGGCTATAATTGTGTATTCCTGTTCAAGGCCACATTATGAGAAAATCTGGGTCCCCCCCCCCCCACACACACACACACAGGGCTATGTGGTCTATTTGCCTCTAGAGCCATTAGTTGCATCCTTTTCATATTACCAGTGAAGTGAAATTTTTAATGATTACACATACTACATTTGTGACTGTGAAGAAATTTGTCAACTTCAGAACCTTTGAAAGTATTTCTCTTTCTTGTTTAATTGTTGATCCCTGGCATATTTAGGTTTCTTGGATCTACAGACTCCATGTTGTTACTATTTTAATTGTCTGCTATGCAAAAATTAAGAACCCATGAGTGGCAGAACACAAGTTAATCTCACTCGTCATGTCCTTGACACGGTATTTAGGTGTGAAAACATTTGGTGCTGAGGTGGTGGTCTGTGAGTTGCTGTGGACTTTTGAATTAATAAAAATGCTATGATTATCCTATGAATGAGCTCCAGTCCCTCACTGGTGGTAAGCTGTTAGCCTGACTTGAGTTTGAGACAATGTGAGAAGACATCTTGTCTCTGGCTGTATATCTCTGGTTGTTAGCCTTGTGTCCCAAATCACTCATCATATCTGTCATTGAGGTACAGGTCAGGAAGCATAGGAAAACCAGGAGCAGTTGTAAAATTCATAACAAGTGATTTATTATTAATAACAGTAAAATAAAAAAATAAAATTGTTCAGTATAACCATTTACAAAGGCAGTATAAACAGAGAAAGTCCACCAGGGATTCTTCTCAATTTCCAATCTCAGTCTCTCTCAGTCTCTGTGTCTCTCTTTTGCAAAACATTGCAGCTCCTTTTTATAAGTCTGTGTAGGAGCTCATTAATAAAACAGCATGCTTCTCACACAGTGTTATTATATGTTTCCAATGTTCTTGTCCGTTTCAGCAGGTGCAGCAAAAAAAACATTGTGACCCAGAACTGACCTCTTCTTCTCATCTTCTGCAAAAGGCTTACAAATTGCAACTCAGGTTAACCCCTGAGTTTCAAATAGCTTTGCAATAATTTCAACAGTGTAACTATATACAGTGTAAACTTTGTAATCATTTCAACAGTAAGTTAGAGTTGACAACCCCAAGGCACACCCCCATGCCTGTTGTTGCCAGCATGGTGGGGTGGGGTGTCAGGGTTGGAAACCCTAACACCACATTTTCCTACTTTTGTGGCTTCAGCCCTAACTAGTGCATTAATGAAGTTTTTTTTGCATAGAATTTCCTTACTTTTCTAAATACTATAAGCATATCTTTATTTGCCTGCATCCATGCACTCCCATCAGTCAATAATGGTATATTTGCATGTGGGCCCTTCGCTCCCATCCATGCATAATTTTTGAGATATTGTAATTGCATCCTTCTTTCTCTGTGGAAGTGCAAGACCCAGTGGCCCTGCACTCCCATCCCATTTTGCACAGTGCCAAAGAAACGCCTCACAGTGCAATGTTATCCTGTGGGAAACACAGCAAAATTTGAAACCTGTATAATTCCACATCAAATTAATATCTTTTCACCATTCCAGCAAAAGTCATATCTGTGGGGAAGCCCTTTGTACCCAGGAAATTTCAGACCAAAACTGCAAACCATTTCTTCACAAAGCAGTGACAAAGAAACAACTGTGTATACCTCACATTACAATGTTTTCCTATGGGAAACAAAGCAAAATTTAAATCCGCAGAACTCCAGAGCAAAGTAATTCATTTTCACCAAACATGCAAAAGGCACATTTGTGAGGCATGCCCTTTGTACCCTGAAAATTACAGACTAAAATTCCAAACCATTTCCTCAGTGTGCAGGGACAAAGAAACAGCTATGATAGGATCTTTTTTCACAGATTGAGAAAAAGAATCCTGTTTCATATTTCTTTTTTTGCAATTTGTGAAAAAAGGTTTTTGGCATGTTCAAAAAACACATTTCCAGGTGATTTATCAAAAACTAGCAGCAAAATCTGATAGACTGGGTCCTGATTAGCAAAACGCATGTATTGGTTACTTCAGAAAACACCATTTTTTTTCAGATTATTAATTTTGTTTGCCTCGCTAAGAAAAAACAAGATGGCGGCAGCATGAGAACAGATTCCCCATTTGCAACACAGGATTATCAATTTGCGACAAAGAATCCTTTGCCGAGGCTGACATCTAACTAGAAAGTGAAATTCCCACAGGAAATAATTGGAAACTCTAAAATTTAATAACATTGGAATAGATCAATGTTTTTTTCACCAAACCTTCAAAAGGCACATCTGTGATCAAAGCCCTATATACACTAAAAATTTCAGACCAAAATCCAAAGCTGTTTTTGTGCTGTGGCATGACAAAGAAATGAGCAAAAAAAGGTAATTTTCAAATGTTTTCACACTTCATACCTCCACACCCATGCATCCAACCAGAACAAAACTTGGCACATCAAGAGATCTTTGGTCCCTGATGGAGCATGAAACAATTCATGTTAATCAATTGAATAGTTGTGAAGTTATTAAAGTGGAACATTTTGAGTTTAACATAGAAGTGACCATTCAACTCTAACTATGGGGGTGCAACAGTGCCCCTATAATGTAACTGTATGCATTTCAGCTATTTTTTTTATTCTTATTTTATCTGCCTGCCTCCCCATGATGGCCCCATCTTCTCAAATCCCCCCCCAGCCCTGTCACCTGGCTTCTGTAAGAGCTTACCTTGTGCCATCCTAGCCACAGGATCTACTGCCCAGCAACTGGTGCAGAGCCTGCGGGGGGGGGGTCGACCATCCAGCTACTACGAGGTGTTTTCCTACATTTTCTCTCCATTCCTCCTCACTGCTGTGGCATGGCACATCAGGGGCATACAGGGTGGCACATGCACCCTGCAGAGTCCCGCAGCACCCACCCTTCCATTTGGGCCCCCGTCCCAGTCTACCCTCAGGCCTCCACCTGAGGACAGTCATTCAGCAGGGCAACCAATTCTCCCTCCCTGAGAGAGGAGAGGAGAGCTGTCCTCTGGATGCTCAATCCTCTCCCTCCCTGGCTGACCCCCGGCGACCCACTCGCATCTCAAACATGGGTCACCGGAATGGCAGGAGGTAAGACATGGATGCCTCAGCCACTGGGCTGGCCTATGTCAGCTATTTTTTAATGGCAAAAGTAGTGGCTGGCACCTTCTTAGCCACCAAATTATTTCAGTCTCTCATATCCTTGAACTGATCTGTATCAGGTTTAGAAAACTATTTCCTTTCATATGTAAGCATGAGCTGTGCATAATTCCCACATACATAAACCAAAAATGGCAATAATAAATAACACCATACAACTTATTAAATGATAAAGAATCCTTAGAGGAAGTTAGAACAAGAGGATAACCTGGTGCTTACAAATGGTAGCCCATGATATGGGTGACTCAAATTGAGCGACTCAATAAGAGCGACTCAATTTGAGTGACTGCAAAAAGGGCTACAGTGGAAAAACAGTGAGCATCAGGACCACAACCCTGCCCAGGTATTGTGCAGTCTCAGCGTTAGTTATAAATAGGTACGTGGGGTGTGGGGGGGCCAAGTCCCCCCCCATACAATCTATTGTCAGAGATTGGGGGTCATAATTGTGACGATCACGAAAGTTGGTGTAGGCTGTCTTTGTTTTCAGTGTTTTGTTTTTGCCGACATGCTCCCGTGCTCATCCTTTTTTGTCCATATCAGATAGAACTGTACAAACAGGGGCAGCATTACAGACATCACAGTGGGCAGTCCCTGGGTACCAGTCATCACCATACAGTGAGGTTTAACATTAAGACAAGAGAAGAGGCACACCACTCAAGGAGGAGGGTCCTGGACTTCAGGAGTGTGGATTTTAAAGAATTTGGGGACTGTCTCACAAACTAGGGCGGATTGCCAGGGAGGGGTAAAGGGATGGGGAAAATAAGGAAGGGCATAATTAAGGCAACCAGCCTCTGCATAAAAGCAAGCAAAACGAGAGGAAAAAGAAGAACATTATGGTACTCCAAGGAAATGGCCATGGTGGTGAAGGGAAAAAGGGTGGCATTCTGGCGGTATAAGGAAACACAAAGGGAGGAAGATAGGGAGGGGTACCTCATAAAACAAGGGAAAACAGGTAAGGCAGTGAGAAAGGTAAAAGAACAGGAGAAAGGATAGCTAAAGCAGTGGCAAATGGGGACAAGACTTTCTTCAGGTTCATAAGTGAGAAAGGAAAACAAGGGAAGGAACAGTAAGGATGAGGAGGATGGCAGAAGAAAAGTGTGCAGAAGGGGATGAAAAGCAGACATTCTAAACAGCTACTTCTGCTCAGTATTTACTGTGGAAGGAGGGATGGATGCATCACCAGAGAGCAGCAGGAACAAGTGGGAGGGTGAGGTGGTCCCAAGTCCATTTTCAGAAGAAAGATTCCTGGAGGGACTTGCAACTCTGAAAGTGGACATGGACAAGACTTTGAGACCAGACAGGATGCATCCAAGGGTACTAAAAGACCTCAGGGAGGTGCTGGCTGCACTGCTGACAGCTTTATTCAATAGTTCACTGGAAATGGGCATGGTTCCAAATAATTGGAGGTGACCCATGAAAACAGTGCTAAATCACAGCATGAAGACTTTTGGGTGAACTCTCTCTTTGGCCCCCGCCCTTACTATATAAACTAACTCCGGGGGGGGTACAACTTGGGGAGGGGAGGACCGTCGGTCGCTCAAAAGTGTTGGAGCTGTGATTTGGCACTGGTTTCAGGCGTTGACATTTTGTACTTGCTATCTTGATGGGCTACTCTCATTTCTGGGTCATAAAGTAGCTAGAATTGCCACAAATACAGTGATTCATTTAAATCTGGACAAATGCATTAGAAAAACAGGGCCCCATATTCAAAGGTTAGTGCTGCTGGGAATGTTGGTATCACTGGCGCTAACCTGGATTTGTGGTAGAGCTCTGGGAGGGTCCATATTTAGAGGCCCCCAGAGCACTTCCCAAAGTGCAAACTATACTGCTGTGCCTATGCAAATCAGAGGGTCTCTCAGACATCCTGGTGCAGCGGCATATTCAGAGGTTTGCAGCTGTTGTAAATAGTGACCAGAGTGGTGCTGTTTACCGATGCTGAAAACCTCATCTTAACTGAGTGGTAAGCCTGCACCCCCATACCCCAAAGCAGGGCAGCTGCACTGCAGCCACCTGCCCCTATGCCAAACAGGTCCCCACCCCCCCACCTGGTGGCAATTATTTTGTATTCCTTGGTGGCATAGTGGTCCCCCCGATCAACTACTGGAAATTATTCTACATTCCCTGGTGGTCTAGTGGTTAACCTGCCCCTAACTGTACACAGGACACCCCAGCACCCACCTGCAGAGGACCCCTGTCCCACATCCCTCTCACCCAGCAAACTGGTCATAGCTCTCCACTCACCTCTTCAGCCAGTCACCATCTGACAGTCACAGAGCATGTTCATGTGTGAAACTGTATGAATTCAGTGACTGGCACAGCCTTCCTCTCACCTCCTCAGCTGGCTGCCACCTGACAGTCAAAGAGTGTGATCACATACATGACTGTGCTCCATGATGGTCATACAGTGGCCAGTCAAGGAGGTGAGAGGAGGGCTATGCTAGCTGCCAGTTTCATGCAGATCAGCACTTGGGGTGAGGGGGGATTGGGGCCCATGGCAGGTGGGTGGATGGGGGGGTCAGTGTACAGTCAGGGCAGTAAGGGGAACCATTAGACCACTTTGGAATATAGAATTATTTGAACCATTTGATGAGGGGTGAGAACCACTATGCCACCAGGGAATACAGAATAATTTCAACTGGGCAATCAAGGGGGTGGGGTTGAACCACTATACCACCAGAGAATTTATAATGATTTCAACCAGGCATCCAGAGGTGGGGAAAGTACTAGACTACCAGGAATTGCTTTTTACAGAGCAAGGGGTGCTAAGGGGCTGCTGCACTGCATGGCAAATGAGCCCATAATGGGCATAAGGAGGGCTCCTTGGCACCTTGCATGCCCAATGAGCTCATTTGCATGCTCAGGCGAAATATGGCTCACAGAAGACCTGTCACTGTCCTGTTGTGGGAGGTGCTATCTCCTGTGGGCTGTATGCAGCCCTGGTCCATATTGGCACAGTGCAGATCCATTTAGTGCTGCACCAACATGGTCCAATATTCCATCAGATATCACCACTCCATTTGCGAGTGCAATCTGTCTTAATATTGCTTATTATAGAAGGGTATGCAAACTGCTAACAAACATGAACCTTTGGCAATCATTTTACTACTGAAGATAATTATGCAATTATAGAGTGGCTGGGTATCTTTGTGCTGTAAACAAAATATGACTTAAACATTGTTAACCTGAGTTGTTGTAATTGTTTTATATTCTGAATTGGGAGATGTTTTTCCATGAGATGTTAACATATGTATGTATGACTCTAATATTTCACTTAAAAGTGGGGACTTTGTATATTATTGTTTTGAAGTTCAAATATTTTATGAAGACAAAAACGAATTACTGATAATGAATAACACATGACAGTACAAAAAGGCAGTGCTATTAGTTACATATGTCCATATTATTATGTAAATAGGTGCAAGTACCTCATACACCCCTGGTAAACAGGTAAGGAAGGAATGAATAGAAGTGTATACTTAGGATTGTAAAGGTAATTGTACTATCATATATACTAACTATACCTAAGCAAACAGTCTTGGGCTTTGTATATTATATATAGAATAATATATGGGTGGGTGTGTATAACCAGAATTTTACACACATCTGAAGCGCGGGATGCTAAATAAACATCTGAGGGGTTTATAAAAGCATCCTACACTTAGAGTGTGTGTAAAATTCTGGTCTTACACACACCCACCTATGTATTATTTTGTTCAGTTATTGGTGATCATTTTTTTGTTTCAGCACAGTTGAATCAGTGCAGCACTTCTGTCAGAGATAGAGACATAAACATACATACATATACACACACACACACCATGTTGCATGAGATATTTAGCCCGTTCACAGACAGAGTAAGTGCCAACAAGCTTTCTGTGGGAGAGATTGATTGACAGGTGCTGATTACAACCTCCTAGTATAACCAAAAGTATCAACACGGGAGGTTGTAACTGGATATAAAAGTGCCGTTATTTATGTGTAAAAAATGATCACCATTAATTAAAGTAGTATTATATGCTATAATGCTATGTGATGTCTCATGTAAATACTGAACAACATTTCAAATTGTAATGATTTTTTTAATGTTCTAACAATAAACAAATTAACTTCTAAAAGAAAATATTGCTTATAGTCAGTTGAACACAATTGCAAGAGCTGCACAAACAACTGCTCTGTGATTGTGCCTTGCTCTGAATATGGGGCCCACAGTACTTAATGGAGAACTGCACTGAACCTGACAGTCATTTTACACTTTTTTTTTTTTTTAAACTGGTTCCAGTTCTGTCATTGTTCTGTCTGTATGGGCCTTCTAGTAACCTCAGCGGATGTTTCTTATTTGCACTCTCATGTTAAGTGCCATTTTAGAACTGCATGATGTAGGTTATGTCACTTTCGGTTACACAGTTCTATAGCTGAACATGGATGTATTGTGCTAACAACTGAAGAACTGAGCAAGGGACATCAACTAAATCATACAGTGCTAAAATGATGCTTACTGCACATGTGTAAATTAGAAAGACTCACTTGGATAACTCAAAGGCCTGTAGAGACTGAACAGTAACAGAAATGGAACTAATAAAACACTTCTAATTGGAAAAATGACTGTCAGGTTCAGTGCAGTTCTCCTTTAAAACATATGTTTTCTGGCAGTTTGTGGGTCTGGAAACGTCAGTACAAGATGCACAGCTCTACACTCTGATGTGACATGAGAGCTAGAAGATAAGTTTCCAATTATATTACAATATACTGTACTGTAAGGAGCCATACTGCTTGTTTTCTTGTAATATTGCAACATGTCAGTTAGAAATGGGCAAGCCAGAGCAGGCTCGAGCCTGAGCCTAGTGCCTGACTTGGCTTGACCTCTGTAAGCAACTGAGAGCCAAGGACAAGCTGAGCCAGCTAGTGTCAAAGTAGTTTTTTTTCCTCTGTCAGCCTGAGCAGTTAGTGTAATGTCTAAAATGTTCCACTCCTACAGTATGTAGAGAACAGCCTGCAGTAACCAGGACTTGGACCATGTTATGACTCAGAGCCAAGCCGGACCTCTGGCTTGGGTCTTGCTTGGCTCCAGGTAAAACCCCACTGGCTTGCCTACCTCTAATGCCAACCTAACTGATCTGTCAGTGCAGCCTGCTTACAGATGAAGCACACACAAAATGGTATTTAGAAAGCAAATTCTTAATTTATGCATGTGTTTCAGGCTTTCAGTAAAAAACGTTAGCACTTCTTGCAGTCGTAACCCTGTATTTTATCTTTTTGTTTAATTCTCCTGTGCTCCTTGCTGTAGAGAACATCACTGGTAATAGTGTTCAGCAAGGAAAGAGTAACTGTGCTCTGTGCGCAATGTAAAATTAGCTACATTTCCTTATATACCCATCGGTCAAACCAAAATGGTCACATTGTAACACTTACATAGGCCAACTATAGGAAGTAAGAGTTTTTTTTGGTTTTTTTATCAAATGTAAACTTCCTTGTGAAAAGCAGTAACACTTGCAGTATATTACAGAAATACTGAAATTCAAATCTGTCTGAATTTTCACTAACAGTCACGGAACTGACTTTCTATTCATTATCAAAATACTAAATATAAATCAAAACCACAGAACAAAGAAATGGATCATACACAGTCAATTCTAAATTAGCTTAAAATACAAACTAGTTTCCTGTTCAACACACATCTACAAGATGTTTTGCTGTTTTAATACAAATGCTGTTTAATGTATGCCTCTGTGGTTTATAGACTGCTTTGGTAGGGCCCTGAGTGAACAAAAGTGCCAGTGCCCTGTTCATTCAGTGAGGATTCGACTGTGACATTGACATGGTATAAATAAATAGGGGCTTAGTGGCTATCACTCTCCTGTGGGCCAGTCTTGTATGCCTTGCTGCATGTTAGATTAGAACTGTCATACTGGGCTAAAAGTAAGGCTGCAGTTATGGATTTTTTTAACATGTTTACCTCTCACAGTCCCGTCAAGTTAACCTAAGACACAGAACATGTCGACCTCATCTGCACAAGCTACATGGTGAGAGAGGTGTTTTCATGAAAACATCAGTAAATGTAAGTAAGTCTTAATACTTTATTTCTATTCTTGCTCCCAATCCTGGAGGCACTGAGTGCCATTACAGTCAAAGACAAGTTCAGACAGCATAGACAAAATACATATAACTAATAAAACCATTTATATATATATATACACACAGCAAACCCCTATACTGGTACCCAAAGTGTCTTTGGCTGAGGTGCTGAAATCGGATCTAACCCAAGGGTCCAAATCGAAGTCAAACTGAAACTGCCAGTTTACACATTTGTTCATCCTTACGCTGTAGCAATGCCACTTGCCTTCCTTTACGAATTATTCTCCTACCATAAGAAAAAATTCAACACAGAAATATTACTAAGGTAAGCCAAATAGTATGTCATTTAAAAGCTGAATTTAGCCCTAGCAAATATGGTGGCAAGTTCCTGTCTGGTATTAGCAACAGCACAGTTTTGGGGAAGCTGTAATAAACTGTTAAGACTCAAAGCCTTTTTAAACCCACAGATGGTTACTGATGTGTCCAGATGAAAAGCAGTCACACTCCTCAGGGGAGGGGCCATGGGAAATAATGCTATTTTAAATTAATCAGATTTCTAAAAATGCTGCTACTGTGTGTCTCTGGTTTGTAATTTGAAGCTAAAAGTGCATAGAAATGCGTTTGCCTGTAGCACATTTTTCTAGCTCGAACTTGCTACCAGACACTCTAAGAGCAGTAGTGACCATACAGATGTGCTTTTTTGTCACTTGCATAAACCATTACTTTCTGGCTTTCATGCATTGCTTTTCCTGTTTGTTATTGCCTTAGTTACCATGGCCTACAATTTGTTGTTTGTCTTAACCAGATTACGGTGAAATATTGAGTGTAATTCCTGCAACACTATATACTGCTGTCTGCCCCTGGAACCCTCTTGCAAGCTAAGTGTTGCACCTAAATTAGACACTTGTGATGTGGAAAGTTAAAAAAAAAAAAAAGATTCCTTTGTTTTTGGTCTTGTTTTTCAGTGACTGAATTGCTTGTATTGCTGCCCTGATATCAAAGATACAATCTACACTGTCAACATTCTTTGTCCTTTTGTGAACCAACCTGAGATTTGTTTTGTCTGTGTAATTTTGTTTGTCTGTCTGTAAATTGTAACTGAATCCAGTTACTGAATTTGATTGGGTGACTTCATGTTGAACAGCATGCAAAGATACTAACATAGTAACATATATGCGGATATCCCCTCCACCTGCCAACCCAAGATACCTATAGTGATTTCCTTGGTAAGCAACAATTTGACCAGGCTTACCTTAAAGGCCTGTATTGTTATAAATTCTGTAGTTTTCTAAACCATGTGACTGGGATGTTACAAATGCTGGAGCTGGTCCCTGTCTGATATTGGCAACAGTGGATGCCAGACTCATAATTAAAAAAAAAAGGCAAATGCCTAGGATAAGTAAATAAATGTTCAGCTGCTGCTGTGTGAGGGGAGTCAGACATTACTAAATCCCGGCATTGTGGAGGGTAATCAGACACATTGAATTCATGTAAATAATGCCTCACTGGAGAACTTTTCAACTAGTCAGTATTATTTGCTTATGAAAAAGAAATACAATTAATGCACCAAAGGTAGGTTAGGTTACAGAATTTTACTTACTAGTTAGCACAAATAAAATACTAAAAGAAAACTCTTCCAAACGTTGTAATACACAAGTGTGTTGTATGACCCATGTATAGTAAAATCTGTCACAGCTGTCTCCTCTCCCACACTGGATTAACCATAGAGTTATTTCATTTTACAACAAACTAAGCTCAACAATGCAACGTTTGTTGCAAAAACACTAATTATAGAAAAAAAAAATATGGAGAGTCACAGTATTTTGTTTATTTTTTGCACACCTTCGGTGTGTGTTGCTTTGCAAACCTCTCAAGCTGCACTCGCATGTTTTATTAAGCAAAACACACCACAAATGTGTAAGGAAACTCAGAACGCACTTCTGCCCATAATATGTTGCTTTTTATCGCCATCTGTCAGTGACTAGATGGAAAAGATCTGCCACACTGGAGTGGTTAAAACTCTTCTAAACAGACTGAAAAGTTATGATTCAAAAAGCCCTAGCAGTATATTAAGTTATTGGATGACAATGTATAAGAAAGATCCTGTAATGTTTTCTTACTAGCATAACAGCAATTAAAAAAAATAAAATCTGCAGCTTGCCTTCAGAGATGACAGAAATTAAAATTCTGTAGTAGATTCAAGGCTGTATCATCCTCTTACAAACGCTGCTGCTATATTGTTCAGCCAGTGATGAAAGGATGTTACTGACTGGGACTTAACTGGATCCATACTGAAGGCACACTTTTGCAACATCCCTTTCTCATAGTGAATACATTTATCTATGTAAATTTTCCAAGCTATTCACCTGCTGTGCCACCTCTTTCAAAAAAAATAATACAGTAGAGTAACTTTAGATCAGTTCTAAAACACAGTCCATCCATATACCTAGTAGGTCAAACAGTTACAGTGTACGTGCATTACTGTGTATTTGCATTTAGCTTGTTCAGAAGCAAATTTAAGGCCTGATGTCATTCAGGTTCACACAACAATGTAGTCTAAGAAGAAGGACTGCTTTATGCAAATACATTCCTGGTAACACCTAATTTTTAAAGCAGTATTATTTGTTAGTAGGTCATTATCATTTTTTTTTTTTTTTTTTAGCAGTAATGTTCATCTGGCAAAAATATCAAGATACACGTATTTGGTTTTGCTGTCTTTCATTCTGGAACTATGATACAGGGGGCTCAGTTTTCAATCAGCCCCATTCCTTGGTGCAGCTGTGCCAAACTCCTTTGATGCAGCTGCACCAATTTCAGTAGAGCAGGCACAGTTGTGACATTTTTCAGGATTTACTGCAGCTCACACCAAATATTTGGCACAAGTCTCATAAAACTGGTCCCCCAAATGGTGCAAGTTAGATCAGGGAAAACCTGGCTGAACTTGCTGCATTTGGCTTTCAGGACTGAAAATCCCGATCATCAGCCAGGTGAATGCTGCAAGCCCCATGCGATAAATGATCGTCGTACCAGGGGCTTGTGGCATTCACAGGGCTTTGAAAATTGAGCCCAGGATTTTGAAGTTTTTTAAAGTTGCCACTTCCGTTCCATGTCTGCCAGAAAAAAAAAAATTCTTGGTATAGTGTTGTGCTGTCTACCCTCAGAGACCTGTAGTAGCACCATCCTAATACATATACAGTATGAATCTAGCATATTCATTCAATAGGTAACCTCAGCCGAAGGCATTTTTAAAACTAGTGGCAAAATTATCTGTAAAAGCTGTTTTAATGATATACATAGATACATAGACAGTGTCGGCAGATAAGGGCCTATGGCCCACCCAGTCTGCCCATTTGAGCTTGTAAGTTCAGTTTGTTTTCCTAGAAGTCTGTTTCCCCTTACCCCTGCCCTCTAGAATTCCTTTATGTCTATCCCATGCATTCTTAAATCCCGTGATTGTTTCAGCCCCCACCGCTTCCTCTGGCAGGGTGTTCCACTTGTCCACCACCCGTTCTGTGAAGAAATTCTTTCTCATGTTTCCTCTGAATCGTCCTCCTCCAACTTCATCCCATGCCCTCTAGTCCTGAAACATCTTTTTCGCTTAAAAATAGTGTTTTCCTGCACCCTGTTCCTCCCTGTAAGATACTTGTATGTCTCTATCATATCCCTCTCCTCCTCTCCTCCAGGGAGTACATGTTCAGTTCCTTCAACCTGTCTTCATAGGACTTGTGATGCAACCCATGCACCATCTTTGTTGCCCTCCTCTGAACCTTCTCTACCCTGTCTATGTCCTTACGTAGGTATGGTCTCCAGAACTGTACACTGTACTCCAGGTGGGACCTCACTAGTGTCTTGTATAGCGGAATTATGACCTCCTTTTCCTGCTGGTGATGCCCTGCCTATACATGCCAGCATCCTATTTGCTTTACCTGATGCCTTGTCACACTGTTTCCCTACCTTGAGGTCATCAGAGATGACAACCCCAAGATCCCTTTCCTGCTTGGTGCATGCTATATCCTCACCCCCCAACTGATGTATTGTGCCAGGGTTTTTGTGCCCCATATGCATTATCTTGCACTTCTTTGCATTGAATTTCAATTTTGTTTTTGTTGATCATTAAAGGAGAGCTGGGCAATACAGTCTATTTTCAACCTTGTCCCAGGGAATGGGGTGAATACAGATGGAAACCAACTGAATTTTTTTTTTTTCGTGAACTCTATACTCCTGGTGCTCTGACTCCCAGACTCTCTCCAGTGTGGCCACTTGGTGTGACTGTTCCCACCCCAACTCCAGTCCTCCAGTTCTGTCTCCGACTTGGGCCCATCTCCGCACCGTGCCACTGGCCACCAAACCCTCTGGCTCTGAACCCCCCCCAAGGCAGGACTGCCAAACTCCTTCCTGGCACTCTATCTATAATCTAGCAGAGTAACCAGGACACAGAGGGAGAGCCAGAGACAGACTGGAAAGACCAGGCAGTGGGTGTGGTGGTCGACCCCTGGACCCACCATCACCTTCCAGGAGTCAGGATGGTTTCTTTTGTTCTGCCTCCATGGTGCAGATGTGCAATGGCATTGGTGCTCCTGCTCCCTCCCACAGATGCCCACTACACCATTCCCTATTGTTTGTCCCCTGTCCAGTGTGTGGTGCCCCCAGCCTCCACCAGGAGCTGCTACCAGGTGGGGAATCCCCATATCCAACCCCAAGACAGGAGAGCAGTTAATCGGATGCTCAGTCCTCTCCTTCCCCGCTGACCACTGATGAACCAAGTTCGCTCCTGAACCAGGGTCGCCAGCATGGTGCAAGGTGTGATGTCCAGCACCTCAACCCTCAGCAACACCAGGCTGGCACGCCAACTGAAATTAACCCAGATTATGCTGTTAGTGGTATTTTAGTGACTGGGGAAAGTCTGACTAAGACACCAGGGACATTTTCTTATACTTTTTGAGAAGTGCCATGGGATCTTTAACATCTATCTGAATAAACACCAGCACAAACAGGCGGGACCTCAGACGAATGTCTCATTCAAAGGATGATATACCCAAACAGTACCATGGAGTTGCACTTGGCTGCCAGTATTTTTGGTATGAGCCCAGTCCCAGGGTGACACTAAAACTCTTGACCTTTTGGACCACAGGCAGGTAGGCTACCAACTGAGTCACACTGACACAAATCATAGGGCAACTTCAATTTTGTTTTACCAGACCACTAGATTGTTTCTGTTTTTCTTATTTAGGCACCAAATGTATTATTTTTTTGTTGTTTGTTTATAATTTTAGGTAGCTTTGCATTCTGAATAAGTAAGTCTTCTGGATAGCGGAGACTTCTGGTTTGGCCATAACAAAGATGGACGCTTGAAGCCTTGGCTCCTCATTGGGGGTGTTACCTTTGAAAACCTTAAGTTCTACAACTTGAAAAATTGGTAAACTAACAGTGGATTTTGTTTGTTTTGTTAGGCTTGAAATAAAAAATATGCTGCTTGAGCACCTTTAAAAAAAATCCTGTCAAAAATCAAGGTGAAGTTTCATTTTTCTAGCACTAAGGCTGCAGGGCCAGAGAGCAGGCTGGGAGTGGTGGATCCTACAATAAGACTTAACATAATACTGCAGGAGGTGTCAGGCATGAAAACTGCCATATCAACCTCAAGAGTCTCTCTCTCCTTTTGCTAGGATGAGCTGGGAATATTAAAATAAAATGTATTTGACTCACCATAGCTATTCCAGCCAGGGAAGCTGCACATCGGGCTGAAATTATCACTCATATTCTGTCTTGAAGGGTAAGCCATTCTCCTGAGGCTGCATCCCTCTTTAAGATGCATCTAACCTCTGCACAATCCTCACTCAGTCCCTTCTCCACCCATTGTACATGGCCGCAGCAGAGGAAAATCTACAAACCCATGGTAATTTCACCTTTGGAACCATTCAAGGCTTTGAGTCATGCGCAGGGGCATGTCCCCTTCCACTGCTCATGAGCAGACATTTAGACACTTTCAAGGCTATTCATTGTGTCACAGTCCTCCTCTCTTCTCAGGATCCCCCTCCCAACCACCTCTCTGTTCTGGGAGGTGCTGATGGCAAACAGGAAAGTTCAAGCCTCCCCCCACAAATCATGGCAGGTAGTAGGGTAAACACTGAGGTACAGAGCTTGATAGTGGGCAGGACAGGAGTAAATGGAAAAATAGATAAGGGCAATAAGAGCAGGGATGAGGTAAAAAAGGATAAAGCCAACATTACATGGAGGTCAATGAGTACCAATGCCCATAGCCTGGGAAGCAAGCTTCCAGAGCTAGTAGCCCTGATGGAACAGGAACACTTTGGATATTGTGGCAGTCACAGAAACATGGTACATGGAGAACCATGACTGGGATGTCAACACACCAGGGTACACAATCTACAGAAGGGACAGGGAGGGTAAAAGAGGAGGTGGAGTAACTCTGTACATAAGGGATGGGATCAAAGCTACAGAACTAAAAAATAAAGGAGGAGGACAAGAGGCACTCTGAGTCACCTTGGAGACAGGGAATGGCATCACAATCCACACAGGGGTTGTATACAGACCCCCGTCTCAAGGGGAGGAAATGGACAAGAAAATGATAGAGGGCATTTTCAAAATGGCTGGAAAAGGGGATATCCTGTTGATGGGGGACCTGAATATGCCAAATGTTAACTGAATGACATGGACTGCAGTCACATCCAAGAGCAGGGTCATTCTCAATGCCCTACAGGGGGCATGCTTTAGACAGCTAGTGGTGGAACCCACTCGGGAGGGAGCAATATTAGACCTGGTACTCTCAAATGGAGAGAGGATCACAAATTTAGAAGTTAGTAGACTTCTGGGAACAAGTGACCACTGCACAGTGTGCTTCACAATAAACACAACCATGGAGACAAGCCATACAAAGACAAGGATACTGGACTTTAGAAGGTCTGACTTTGACATAATGGGTGAATACCTGATGAATGCATTAGCAAATGGCCAGAAAAGAAGGGTGGAAGAACAATGGAGAAAAATCAAAACTGCCATCATGGAGACAACAAGCCTTTCTGTGAAACAAATAAAGAAAACAAAGCAGAAAGAAAAAACACTATTCTCAAAAGAGGTGTCACGGAAGGTTACAGAGAAAAAGGCTGCATTCAAAAAGTATAAGGAATCACAGAAGGAGCATGACAGGGAACTGTATCAATTAAAGTAGAAAGAAATGGGGAAGGCAGTCAGAAAAGCAAAGGCCCAAACCAAGGAAAAGATAGCCAGCTCAGTTAAGAAGGGGGACAAAATCTTTTATATGTACATTAAGGAGCATAGAAAGTTTAAGGGAGGGATAGTGAAGATTAATAAAGGCCCAGTGAACAGAGGGAGACAGTGAAAATGCAGAGATACTGAATGAATACTTTTGCTCAGTATTCACAAAAGATGAAGAGGAGGAGTTACCGAAACCAAACAATAGAAGCACTCTGGGTAGTGAGGTTGACACCAGTCCATTTACAGAAGAAAGAGTCCTGAAAGAACTCCTAAAACTCAAGGTGGACAAAGCAATGGGGCCTGACGGGATTCACCCTAGAATCCTAAAAGAACTAAGGGAGGACCTAGTGACACCACTGACCACACTTTTTAACAAATCATGGGAGGATGGGGTGGTACCTGAGGACTGGAGGAGGGCAGACATGATTCCCCTTCACAAAAGTGGGAGCAAGGCAGAAGCAGGAAACTACAGACCTGTTAGTTTGATCTCAGTGGTCGTGAAAATGATGGATTCACTTCTGAAAGAAAGAATTGTTGAGTACCTAGAGGCCAACGGAGCACAGGACCCAAAGCAGCATGTATTCACAGCAGGAAGGTCATGTCAGACGAATCTAATCAATTTCTTTGACTGGGTGACCAAAATAATAAACCAGGGAGGGGCTGTGGATATGGCCTACCTAGACTTTAGCAAGGCATTTGACACAGTCCCGCACAAAAGATTAATAATCAAGTTAGCCAGCCTGGGAGTGGGTTCTAGGGTGGTAGCCTGGGTAGCAAACTGGCTGCACAACAGGACACAGAAGGTAATAGTGAATGGAACACATTCTGAAGAAAGGGGGGGTTACTAGTGGAGCACCTCAGGGCTCAGTATTGGGTCCAGTCCTCTTTAACGTCTTTATAGGTGACATTGCAGAGGGTCTGGAAGGAAAGTTATGCCTCTTTGCAGATGACAAAGATCTGCAACAGAGTTGATACACAAGGGGGGTAGAAAGGATAAGAAGGTACTTGGCAAGGTTGGAGGAATGGTCAGACATATGGCAACTTAGATTCAATGCAAAGAAGTGCAAAGTAATGCACCTGGGAAATAAAAATCCAGGAGAAGAGTACACAATAGCAGGGAGGTACTAACAGCAACAATAACGGAAAGGGATCTGGGTGTAGTCATATCTGATGACCGAAAGGTGGGTAAGCAATGTGAGAAGTCAGTAAGGAGAGCCGGGGGATACTGGGATGCATAGGGAGGGTCATCACAAGTAGAAAAAGGGAAGTGGCTATCCCTCTGTACAGACAGTTGGTGAGACCACATCTGGAGTACTGTGTGCAGTTTTGGAGGCCTGATCTACGCAAGGACATAGACAGAATGGTAGCAGTCCAGAGGAGGGCAACTAAAATGGTGCAGGGTCTACATCAGAAACCATATAAAGAGAGACTGAGAGAGCTTAATATGTATGCCCTTGATGAAAGGAGGGACAAGGGGGACATGATAGAAACTTTTAAGTACCTCAAGGGAATCAGCAAAGTCCAGGAGGGTAGCATCTTTCAGAAAAAGAGATGTGTAAGAACAAGGGGACACAATTTAAAGTTAGAGGGGGAATGGCTCATGGGTAATGTGAGGAAATTCTTTTTCACGGAGAGAGTGGTGGACACATGGAACTGCCTTCCTGGAGAGATTGTGGGGTCTAAAACAGTGGGGGAATTCAAACATGCATGGGACAGACATAAGGCAATTATAGTGGGGGGTTGCAGGAAGTAGGCTGTTGGTTAACTAGAATCTGCAGCTTATCCAATAGGTAGGGAAATGGGCAGACTTTGTGGGCCAAGTGGTCCTTATCTGCTGTCAAAGTCTATGTTTCTGTGTTTCTGGCCTCTGTTAACTGCATTTATTCATTGTCTAGTGAAATGTGGAAAAGGACCTTCACTAACGTTGTGAAGGTTTCCACGTACTGGTCCCTATGCAAATCTAAACAGAAGACAACTTTATTCCACCTCCCCCCCCATTTACTCATTTACCACAGTGGGACTGACATCAGCTGACATCTCCATCAACAGTACTGCCCTTTTTTTTTTCACATCTCGCTCCCTATACTGAATAGAAATTTATATTGCCATCACAGCTTTCGCCTAGCAATAGTTCGCCAGAAATGTGAGGTACATGTCACCTAGGCCAACAAATTGCTTAGGGACCAGTGACCACTCTACATCAGCAATAGGTACAGAAGGGCCGCTGACAAATAGGGCATGCCAGAAAGAAAATGAGTTAGTTACATAGGTCTGGCCTCCTTCTTTTCTGCCTATCACAGGTGTTGAAGGCTCAGGGGCATGCCTTTATTACAGAAATGTGCTCTGCTGGGGTGGTTGTACACCCCTTCCCCTCCTGCTGATATGACAGACCATGATACCTGAACCCAATCCAACATAAATTAGGCTTCCATCCCCTGAAGCTAAGTACACTACAGTCTTTTTAGGATGGCTGCTCTGCTGAAGCAGTGGAGTAAGCAGCCCCCTAATCATTGGTTTTTACCTCATGTTAATGAAGCTATAATTCCAGAACTGTAGAATGTTAGATGGCATGCCCTTAGAATGTACACGAGGAGGGCACACATAGCTCAGTAAGGACCTCTCTCACTCAATGTGTTCTTGGAGCAAGTAGTAGTCATTGGGACTTGCTGAGTACACTCACTTTCAGTTTAACTGCTAGCCCACCTTATTAAATGTTAGTGGCTAATTTTGAAGCATTTTTGGTTTTTAGAATTTGATAACTGAGCATGTTAACAACAGTTATGGTTTATTATTTACTGGTACTGCTGGCACTCTTTAACTTCTGCTCATGCCACTCCTGCTAAAGTTTAACTGCTGGTTATTTTGCTTTTGTCGGAAAAGGTCTTCTAGAGACCTCCTTTTTGGAAAGCACTTTTCAGTACTTGTCATTCAGGGTGTACAGCCATAACCATGAATTAGATATCTCTACATTCTGCTGTTGCTTTACCGCATCCCTCAGGATAAACAAGGATACTGTATCCCTTTGTATACACGGGGGTTATGTTTCCAAAACAAATCTGGATTTTCTTTGTACTCCACATACTAACTTGACTGCCTCCATACCACACAGATCTATAGGTAACAAGCATTTGTCAATGCCAGATGTTTGTCAGTGGTACAGAAACCCTGTGGTACTAGATGCTTTGCCTGATTGCAGTATGAATGGTGGTAAAGAACATGCTGGCAGAGGGTTAACACTGAGTGTCTTCAACCACCTGGGAAGCGCGATATAAAATTCCCATAGATTCACATTATAAATTAAGTAAGCAATAACTAACTATAGGGAAGGTGGTAATGCTAAAGTACCACACAGCCCAGGTGGGTTGAGAGGTATGAGGCACAACTGAGTGCCTCAACCACCTGGGTAATGTGTATGCCTTCATGCAGGTGCCGAAGACACCTATGCTGTGATGGAAGCGCATGCTAAGGACTTGGGAGATTCAGCAGGTGGCTGCTCTGAGGAGCACCAGGTCCTTGGCTTCTTCACCTGGAAACAGATGTAACATTCAAACTTACATCTGGCACACAGCTGAATGACACAAAATCAAACCAAAACAAGCATTTGTTAATGCCAAATGTTGATTGTGTTGGTGTGTTGAGCTTGTTCACTGCCCCTCTGTCACTTGCTCAGTCTGTTTCTCCCAGTGCTGCAGGCTGTTCTTTTGTACTATGCTCCTGCCTGCTCTGGCACCTTGTTCTGCCCACTAAGAAATCCGCAGTTGTTCTGACAGAGCTGCGTTGAGGTGGCTTACTGCCCCTCTCTTACTCGCTCATTCCGTTACTCGTGGCGCTGCAGGCTGCCCTTTTGTACTGGGCTCCTGCCTCTGTTGGTGGCTTTTTCTTGCCACAAACAAATCTGAAGCAGTCCTGACTCAGGTCTATTGAGCCTGCTGACTCCCCGTCTGTTACTCACTCATTCCGTTTCTGCCAGGGTTGCAGCCTGGCCTTTTGTACTGGGCTTCTGCCTGCATTGCCGCCTTTTTCTGTCAACAAACAAATCCGCAGCAGTCATGATGGAGCTCCATTGAGCTCACTCACTCCCTTTCTGTCACTCACTCATTGTGTTTCTCCTGGCGCTGCAGGCTGCCCTTTTGTACTGGGCTCCTGCCTGCATTGGCACCTTTTTCTGCCCACAAAGAAATCCACAGCTGTCCCGACAGAGCTCCGTTGAGGTTGCTCACTCCCCCGTGTCACTCACTCATTCTGTTTCTCCTGGTGCTGCAGCCTGCCCTTTTGTACTGGGCTCCTACCTCTGTTGGCGCCTTTTTCTGCCCACAAAGAAATCTGAAGCAGTCCTGACAATGCTCCATTAAGCTCGCTCACTTGCCTTCTTTCACTCACTCATTCCATTTCTGCCCGTGTTGCAGGCTGCCCTTTTGTACTGGGCTCCTGCCTGCATTGCCACCATTTGCAGCAGTTGCAATACAGCTTCACTGAGCTCTCTCACCCCCCCCCCCACTTGCTCCTTGCTCATTCTGTTTTTCCTGCCACTGCATGCTGCCCTTTTGTACGAGGCTCCTGCCTGCATTGCTGGCTTGTTCTGGCCAGAAAGAAATCTGAAGCAGTCCCGACACAGTTCCATTGAGCTCGCTCACTCCCCCTCTCTCACTCATTCTGTTTCTGCCCACGCTGCAAGCTGGCCTTTTGTACTGGGCTCCTGCCTGCATTACTGCATTTTCTGCCCACAAAGAAATCCACAGCAGTCACAATAGAGCTCCGTTGAGCTCGTTCACTACCACTCTGTCACTCACTCATTCTGTTTCTCTTGGCACTAGAGGCAGTGCTTCTGTACGGGGCTCCTGGCTACATTGGCACCTTTGTCTGTCCACAAATAAATTTTCAGCTGTACTGACAAAGCTCCATTGAGGTTGCTCAGTCTCCCTCTGTCACATGCTCATTCTGTTTGTCCTGGTGCTGCAAGCAGCCCATTTGTACGGGGCTGCTGCCTGCATTGGCACCTTTTTCTGCCAACAAAGAAATCTGCAGCAGTCCTGATAGAGCTCTGTTGAGCTCACTCAGTCCCTGGTCTCACTCATTTGTACTGTTTCTTACACCGCTGCAGGTTGACCTTTTCTACTGGGCCCCTGCCTGCATTGACGCCTTTTCTTGCCCACAAAGAAATCCACAGCAGTCCTGACAACGCTCCAGTGAGTTTGTTCACTCCTCCTCCCTCACTTGCTCTCTCATTCTGTTTCTCCCAGTGCTGTAGGCTGTCCTTTTATACTGGCCTCTTGCATTGGGGCCTTTTTCTGCCCACAAACAAATCCATAGCAGTCCCAACAGAGCTCAGTTGAGCTTGGTCACTTCCCCCCTCTTACTTGTTCCATCTTAATCTGTCCCAAACACTGATGTCCCACAGCAACTGTGCTATTCTTCATCAGCAGTGAAAAAACATATTTTAGCCAGGATGTGACAAATGAGAGCTGTACTGTTCATAAGGAGGTGTGAAAGAATGCCACTGTTAAAAATGTGGCATGAAAATATTACAAATTTGCAAAGTTACAAGGGTGCGTGTAAACAGTTGAACGCATGCTTGTAACACAGTCATGTTATGGAGTTTTGTCACCAGATTTTCAACATAGGGATTTTAGGACCTCTGCTCATGAACAGTGCCACTGTTATTTTCTTAATCTGTCCTGGACAGTGTTTTCCCACAGCAACCGCTCTATTCTGTGCCGGAACCGCAAAAACGCATCTTGGCCAGGATGGGAAAAATGACAGCTGCACTGTTCATAAGTAGGTGTTGGAAAATGGCAATGCTGAAAATCTGGAGTAAAAATATTATAAATTCACGAAGTTACAAGCGTGCGTGCAAACTGCTCAACGCACACTCATAACACAGTCATTTTATAGAGTATCATTACCAAATTTTCAACATATCCATTTCAGGACCTCTACTCATGAACAGTGTCACAGTCATTTGCTTAATCTGTTCTGAACACCGATTTCCTACAGCAACCATGCTATTCTGTGCTGGAAGTGTGAAAACACATTTCTGCCAGGATGTGAACAATGACAACTGTACTGTTCACAAGGAGGTGTGACAAAATGCCAATGCTGAAAATCTGCCATGAAAATATTGCAAATTCACGAAGTTACGAGCGTTTGTAGCAACTGCACAGCACACACTCATAAAACGGTCATTTTTTGGATTTTTTCCACCACATTTGCAACATAGGCTTTTTGAGAGCTCACCTCATGAACACTGGCACTGTCATTTCGTTAATCAGCCCCCAAAGGTGATTACGCACAGTGACCGAGAAATCACCCTTCGGGCCTGATTAACGCCATGACATTGACAGTATTCATGAGGAGGGGTCCCAAAAACCCCATTTTGAAAATTTGGTGTAAAAATTCCAAAAAATGACAGGGATATGAAACAAAGTTGAAAAAAAACTATTTATTACATTACACGGTTTACAGGCATTTCCTCAGTTTGCGGTCATCTTTGAAGAGTGCAGACGTGTTCCCAGTCCACCGAAGATCGTCGCGCCGAGTTCCGAAGGCAAGTATGGGGTAAGGGTGTGTGGGGAAGCAGGGTGTGCAGTGGGTGGGTCGCAGGTTGCGGGTGGGGGGCTGACAGACTACGATAGGATCGGTCTCTTTTTCAGGTACAAAAAAACTAAAGACTTCGCTGAACCATTTTTCTCTTTACAGGGCTATGTGGCACACTGGGGTGGGCTCCCAGAGTGCTACCAATGACTTTCTTTTTTGGGGGCAGCTGTAGCTGATGGTGGATTGGGCACCCCTGTCGGCAAACAACAAAAGGGGGGGTCCTTTCTGCAGACAGGGATTGGGCACCCCATCAGCAGACAGTTAAAAGGGGAGGATTCCTTTGTGCCAACGGGGACTGGGTACCCCATCAGCAAACAACAAAAGGGAGGGATTCCTTTTTGCTGATGGGGATTGCACACCCTGCCGGCAGACAGTTAAACAGGGGGGAGGGCTACATTATGCCAATAGGGAGTGGGCTCCCCCGTCAGCAGAAAAACATGGTGGAGAGGGATTAATATTGTTTGTGAACATGGTGGCAATCCACCGTCATGTTCACAAACAATATCAGCTTTTTTACATCCTGCCCTGCAATGACGGGTCGCTCCCTCATTGCAGCAGATGGCTTACGCTGTAATGATGAGGCGGCCCCTGAATGCAGCAGCTAAATTGTCACAAGTTGGTGTGAATGTTCCAAACTTGTGTCACCAGCAGCCTGCCACAGCATTGGGGGAAGTGGGACAAGCATTTGCAGACTGTGGGGGCATTGGCCACAACAGTGCCCTGCCTCCACAGCCTGCTTCTCAGCAAGCTGTCCCAATATGTTTCTTGCACTGCTTGCAATCAACATTAAAAGGGAAATGGCAGCAGAGTTAGATGTAGTTTTGGGTAGTATGGAGAAGGCAGTTTTTATATGCACTGACTAAATGCAAGGAAGAAAGGGAAGTGTCGTTGGGTGGGTGCATGAGAAATACAGCATGCCCTAGATCATGTTGCCTGATAATGTAAAGTGACAATATGAGAATCTGTGGCTCACACTGTCATAGCGAGGCAGCAATAACAGAACAGGAGAAACTAATAATGGAAACATTAAGCATACGAGAGGTTTTCACCCCCCCCCCGATTCAGAAGGTGGGAGGTAGGAGCGATTTGAAAAGCAAATTACAGTTCGGTTAATTGGAGGATTGAGATCGTCAAATTGTTTCTGACACCCATGCATTGCAGACTAGGAACAGGGAGTGTAGAGTATACACATACAAGCAAATGCCGTAGCTACTTTACACTTATGAAATAGGAATCACTGAGATGAGGCAGGGATATTATGCCTCTCAGCTGGGGGCAATAGGGAAATAGCCAGAACGAGACAGCCTGTAAACAGGGTTAAGATATGGTCATGCAACTTTGGGGAAATGGCTTACGGCATGATAGGGGCACAGTCCCATAATAAGACAGGCTTGGGTAGATTAGATGAGCCTTGGAGGCAGCCAGTGCATCTGAAACTGCTTGTCACTTCCATCTGGTGGCAGGTGGGACCACTACAGGGGCACAGATGTCAGAAACAATCTGGAGATTCCTCTCTATCAATTAACCAAACTGCAATTTGTTGTTCAAACTGCTCCCACTTCCTGCCTTCTGAAGGAGGGGAGTTGGGTGCAAAACTATTGTACACTCAATGTTTCCATTTCAGTTTTCCTCTGTTTTGTGAATGCTGCCTTGCTGTGACAGCGTGAGCCACAGATTTTTGAATTCCCACTTTACATTATCAGGCAGTGTGACATGTGGCATGCTGTATGTCTCACACAGCCACCCACTGACACTCCCTTTTCTTCCTTGCATTTAGTGTGTGCACATGAAAACTGCCTTTCCATACTACCCAGAGGTACATCTCACTCTGCTGTAATTTTCCTTGTTTTGCTTTCATTTTGTGTCACTCAGCTGTGTGCCATTTAAGCTGGAATATTACCTCAGTTTCCTGGTGACGGGCCTACCCTGAGCAATTTCACGATCATTGTTGCAAAGTCTGCTAATTAGAGGTGCTCACTAATAATTCATGAACAGTGTCAGACAGTGGCAAGAATGATCCAGACGTGCCCAGAGGAGGTCCCATGACTGGTTAGAAACCAGATCAGGCCTTTTCTGAGCAGTTTATTGACAATTGTTGCAACTTCTGGTAATTAGAGGTGCTCAGCAAAATTTCACTAACAGGGTCAGGCTGTGGCAAGAGTGGTACGAAAGTGTCCAGTAAAGGTCCCATGACTAGTTAGAAACCAGATTGGATCTACCCTGAGCAATTTCAGAACCATTGTTGCAACGTCTGCTAATTAGAGGTGCTCACCAATAATTCACGAACAGTGTTAGACTGTGGTAAGAGTGGTCCAAAAGTGTTTAGCGATGGTCCCATGACTGGATAGATACCAGATCAGGCCTATTTTGAGCAGTTTATTGACAATTGTTGCAACTTCGGGCAATCAGAAATGCTCAGCAAAATTTCATGAACTGGGTCAGACTGTGGTAAGAGTGGTATGAAAGTGTTCAGTGGAGGTTCCATGACTGGTTAGAACCCAGACTGGGCCTACTCTGAGCAGTTTTGTGACAATTCTTACAACTTCTGCTAAATAGTGGTGCTCACCAATAATTCACAAACAGTGTCAGACCATGGCAAGAGTGGGTTGAAAGTGTCCAGTAGATGTCCCATGACTGGTTAGAAACCAGAACGGACCTACATTGAGCAGTTTTGTAACCATTGTTGCAACTTCTGCAAATGAGAGGTGCTCACCAATAATTCAGGAACAGGGTGAGACTGTGGCAAGAGTGGCTCAAAAGTGTGCAGTGGAGGTTGCATGACTGGTTAGAAACCAGACTGGCCCTACTCAGAGCAATTTCACTGCCATTCTTGCAACTTCTGCTAATTAGAGATGCTCACCAATAATTCACAAATGTTGTCAGACCATGGCAAGAGTGGGTTGAAAGTGTCCAACCAATGTCCCATGACTGGTTAGTAACTAGACTGGGCCTACTCAGAGCAATTTCATGGCCATTCTTGCAACTTCTGCTAATTGAAGGTGCTCACCAATAATTCTGTGTCAGACTGTGGCATGAGTGATCCAAAAGTGTCCCGTAGATGTCCCATGACTGGTTAAAAACCAGACCAGCAGTGGCACTGAGGGCTGAGGCGTTGGATGCCACATTGCGTGCCATGCCAGCAACCCGGGTTCGAGAATGAGCCTGGGCCATTGGGGGTTGGCAGGGCAGGGAGAGGATTGAGTGTCCGAAGGGCAGCTATCCTCTCCCGGGAGGGAGGGGGGCACAGTCTCGGTGCTTGACTGACCTCTGGTGGAAGCCTGAGGTACAGCAAGTGTGTGGAGCAAAACAGACAGGGTTGTGAGTGGTGGATGTTGGCAGGAATGCCTTGACATTGGACATGCACCACTCCCCAGGAAAAGCGGAAAATCACCTGCAGCGATGCCTGGAAATGGGTCCCAGACTCACAAGACCAGGACCGGAGAGGGGTCACATGAGTCCAGCCAATACTTGGATGATGGATGGGAGGCTTGGGGGTAGGCTTCCCACCCCACTCGGGGGGTAATCAGAGGGTGATGGCAGGGAGGACACGTGAAGAACTCATTTCCCGGAGACCTGGCAGGCAAGATGCATTGCAAGTCCCTGAGAGAATGTAAGTGCTATGGTGGAGGGGGGATAAAATAGAAAGTTAAAAAAACAAACAAAAAAAAAAAAAATGGCCTACCCTGAGAAATTTCACAACCATTCCTGTAACTTCTGCTAATTAGAGATGCTCACCAATAATTCACAAATGTTGTCAGACCATGGCAAGAGTGGGTTGAAAGTGTCCAACAGATGTCCCATGACTGGTTAGTAACTAGACCAGCAGTAGCACTGAGGGCTGAGGCGTTGGATGCCACACCTCGTGCCACACCAGCAACCCGAGTTCGGGAATGAGCCTGGGCCATTGGGGTTGGCAGGGGAGGGCAAGGATTGAGTGTCCGGAGGACAGCTCTTCTCTCCAGGAGGGAGGGAGGCACAGTCTCGGCACTTGACTGACCTCTGGTTGAAGCCAGAGGTACAATAAGCCTGTGGAGCAAAACAGACAGGGTTGAGAGTGGTGGACATCAGCGGAAATGCCTTGACGTCGGACACACACCACTCCCCAGGAAAAGCAAAAAATCACCTGCAGCGATGCCTGGAGATGGGCCCCAGCATCACAAGACCAGGACCAGAAAGGGGTCACATGGGTTTGGCCAACACTTGGATGATGGATGGGAAGCTTGGAGGTAGGCCTCCCATCCCACTCAGGGGGGTAATCTGAGGGCAATGGCAGGGTGGCTGCGTGAAGAGCTCATATCCCAGAAACCTGGCAGGCACAATGCCTTGTAAGTCCCTAAAAGAAGATAGGCACTATGTTGGAGGGGGGATAAAATTTATTTATTTATTGAAAATGTTTCACAAGGAAGGGCACACTGAGCAAAAAGATGCTCGTCTCACAGTGCAACCTGGGGAGGGTTACAGAGGAGGCAGGTAAACATACAGTAGTTAAACTTTACAGTAGCGCAATTCAGATAATGTTCATAGGTGGAAGGGATTACAACTGAACTTGTTACATAGGGAGAACAGTACAGTACAGCACAGTATCAACAAGGACAGGTTATACAAATCATAGTTACACAGCGAGGTAGGAACAGTGCAGAACATGATCATAAGGGTATGGTATACAAATCATGGGTACACATCGAGGCAAAGCATGAGATACATAAGTGCCAGTTTCAGAACAGGGGTAGTAATAGCAGAACTTGAGTGCCAGTAGCAGAAGTTGAGCCACAGGGAGATGTATCAAGTTGACAGGAGGATTTGGAGAGCAAGATGGGGGGTATAGAAGGAGGGAATAATAGCGTTAGGTGTGTAGGGGGAGGTTAGGTGAGGAGGGAAGGAGTGGGGCTGGGGAGCGTAGGTTGATTAGGAATGGGGGGGAAGGGAGAAATTGATAGTGCAAGAGTGAGTAATAGAGAGTGTAAGTGTGCAGGGTAGTAGATAAGCCAGACAATTAGGTGATGGCCGGGCTTCTGGTCAGCAGGGCAGGGGGAACGGGGGAGGAGCTTACGGGGGGGTGGTCAGAGGCAGTAGCAATTGTGTGTAAGGAAGTTAGAGAGGGCATAGGAAAGGGAGAGTTTGGATGAAGAATGGCGGATCTGGGTGGGCAGGTCATTCCAGAGTTTAGGGAAGAGGTAAGAGAATGCAGATTACCAGTGGTGGTCCCGGTGAGGGATGAATAGTAGCCTAGTGTCAGTAGATCTGAGAGGGTAGGGTGGGAGGATAGCTAATGTGAGGTAGGGAGGGAGGGAGGGAGGGAGCTGAGCCTGAAGTTAAAACTGAATTTAGCGCTATGAATTAGGTGCCGGTTACTTAGAGAAGGTAGGGACAGGGAACGATAAAACATGCAGTGGTGTGTGCAAGGGGGGACATCGAGGGCAAAGCGGTAGAATGCACTGAAGAGGGGGTCTAATCTGGCTAGGGTGGTCTGTGCAGTGGAGCTGTAAACTACATCACAGTAATCGAAGGAGGGTAGAATCATTTTCCGGACAATTTCCCGTCTGACAGGAAGTGGGAGACTAGTGTGGTTTCTATAGAGGGCACCAAGTTTTGGGCACAGGTTTGAAATGATGGCATCCACGTGTGTAGAGAAGGAGAGGTGACGGTCAAGCCAAACCCCAAGAAACCTGAAGGTGGGTACTTCTTCGAGGATGGTGTTATTTAGGGTGAGGAATCTCAGAGGGGAGGTGAGTTTGGATAGGCGCTGTCTGGTACCGAAAGTCATAGAGTTGGTTTTCTTAGCATTTAGGGAGAGTTGGTTGTTATTGAACCAGTGCCGGATTTTGTTGAAGTCGGTTTGAAGTTTGGAGGTGACTTCTTCGTGGGTCCGGCTGGAGGTGAAGAGGACTGTGTCGTCTGCGTACATGTGGATAGCAGAAGAGGAGCATGAGTTTGGCAGGTTGTTAAGCAGGATGGAGAAGAGGATGGGGCCAAGAACTGAGCCTTGGGGTACGCTAGTGGTGATTGGGGGGGGAGATGTGGTCAGCTATTTTAGTGTATTGGGTTCTATTTAGTAGGTAGGCACTGAACCAGTTTGTGGCGGATTCTGCTAACCCAGCTCCAGAAAGGCAGGATAGTAGGAGAAAATGGGATACAGTGTCGAAGGCTTTTGCTAGGTCAATGAAAATAGCAGCAGTGATTAGCCCTTTGTCCATCCCAGTAAGGATGTGGTCTGTGAGTCTTAGCAGGGGGGAGGTGGTGGAGTGGTGCTTTCTGAACCCAGACTGGAAAGAGGTGAAGAAGTTTGTTTCTGAGAGGAAGTGGGAGAGTTGGGATAGCACAAGGTGTTCCTGGAGTTTTGCGAGGGTGGGGAGGAGTGAGATGGGGTGGTAATTGGATGCAGAGGTAGGATCCCTGCCTTTAGGAAGGGGTAGAACAGTGGCATGCTTCCATTCTGAGGGGAGTGACTCGGTTATGAAGGAAAGATTTAGTAGGGCTGCGAGGGGGTAGCGATGGCGGGCGAAGATAGGAAGAGGAGTTTGTTATCTAGACCTTCGGGGAATTTGCCTTTGGAGGGGTTTAGGGTACAAAGGGTGTCTAGGGTTTCAGTGGGGGAAATGTGTCTAAAGGAGAAGGGGTTCATACCGGATGGTTGGGGGATAGAAGACTGAGGAGATGGAGTGGTTGTAGGCAGTAGGGAGTCAAGGAGGGCCAGGGCACAGGTAGTGAAGCAGGAATTAAATTTGGAGGCTACCTTCAAGGGACTGGAAAGGAGAGTCCCTTGGGCAAGGAGAAGAGGTGGAGGGCTAGCTGTTTTGGGGGAGAAAAGGGAGTTAATGACTTTCCAGAATTTGGAAGATCTTCCAAGGTTTGCATTAAGTGTGTTGTTAAAGTATTCAGACTTAGCTAGGCGGATGGCCTTAGTGCATCTATTGCAGAGCATGTGGTAGGAGGTATGGTCGCCTGGGAAGAGCGAGGATTTGTAGTTTCACCAGGCCTTTTCATGGGCTTGTTGGCAAGCGATCAGCTCGGGGGCTGTCCAGGGTAGGTGGGAACCATGGACTCTAGCCCAGCGTATGGGGGCGTGTTTGTCCCAGGCGGAGAGGAAAGTGTTTCGAAAGTGCGTAAGGGCCGAATCCCTATTAAAGCGGTTTGAGCTTGGGACCCAATTAGAGTGGTAAAGATCATCCAAAAGGGGGAAGAGGTTGAAGGATTTGTACGAACACTGGAATATAAATTTGGGAGGGGAATTAACTCTGTGGATTTTGTGGACTAAGTAGATTAGGTGATGGTCGCTAATGGAATCAGGAAGAAGACCTGAGCTGACGACACGGTGTGGGTGGCAAGTAAGCGCCCAGTCGAGGAGTGAGTGATTACCGGACTTAAGGTTTGAGCGAGTGGGTTCTGTAATGATTTGGCTGAGGTTAAGAGCAGTTAACTCAGTTTGGGTTTTGTTAAAAGTGGGTGCGAGCCAATTGTGGTTAAAATCACCCATAGCATATAGTTCACCCAACTGGGCAAGAGAAGAGAGCTGGCCCAGCAGGTCGGTGACTATTGTGGTTTGGCGTGCCTGGACAGCAGTAAATACCAGCCACAAAGATAGGTAATGGGGGGCAGTTTACCATCAGAAGCTTGTAAGCTTTGGGTACCATTTTTGTAAAGGAGACAGTGAAGTGGAGGGCTGATCTGATGTAGATAGCCACCCCACCGCCTCTGGAAGGCCGGTCTTGCCATATTATATTGAACCCAGGAATAGTGAGATTTTTATCAGGTAGGCTATGGTTTAGCCAGGTCTCAGATAGGATGATAATATCAGGGGTATAATGGGCGGCTAGGACCTGGAGCTGATCGAGCTTAGGGGCTAGGCTACGAATATTTAGATGGAGAAGATGCAGACCTCGGAGGAGGTAGCTAGGATGGGAGCCGGAGTTTGCTCTGGCCGAGGGGTTTGTTATGGGGTGGTCAGGGCTTGGAGTAGGGGTTGGGCCGGGGTTAGGGTGAATATCCCCTGCTGCCAGAAGGAGTAGAGCAATGGTAATGTGGCAGCATAACACATGGAGGGGTCAGGATTTAGCCATCCGGTGGGTAGGGGCAGTAGTAGAGGGGGCTGTGTGGAAGGAGCATGTGCAGGAGTGGGAGAGAGAGGCCAGAAGGCAACCAAAGGAATAGAATGGAGAGGAAGGGGGTGTGGGGTAATGGGACTAGGAGATGGCTGGGAGGGAAGCAGTGGACTTATAGGGGGCAAATGAAAGGTGTGACAGAATAGTCAGTGGGGAGGTGGCGAAGGGTAGGAACATAGAGGGGGAGTAGATGTGGGGAGGGATAGTAAAATGGAGGAGAACAGTAGTACCAGTGTTATAGAAGGGGTAATTTTGCCAGATTTGGGGAAGAGGTGACCAATCATAATACCTTGTTAAAGCCGGGTGGGGAGCTACAAGTGTCTTAATAGCCCCTCCAATAGCGTAGATACCACTTTGGAGTAGTGGTACTATCACAGACTCTGGTGTACATGGTGCAGGGTTCAAGACCCTGGTAGGGCAGTAGGGCTTAGACCAGACTGAGTGCAGGGAGCCAGATACTAGGTGGCTTGCGGCAGGCTCTGTTTGGGACAGAAAGTGGGGTTGAAATAACGACTCCTAGTGGTCACTGGGGTAAGTGGCAGGCTGATTGAGGGTCAGACAATAAGACAAGAGTGGGGCACAGGGTTAGCCAGATGGCGGGCAAGGGAGGGGCGGGGGCAAGGGTGGGAGAAGGGAGAGAAGCAACCTAAGCAGGTAGACAGGTAACCGGAAGTGAGAGGGTAATACAGGTGGAGGGAATAGAGGAGGGAAGGTCAGAAGGTCCCTCTAGTGGCTAGCAGGTATAACCTGCAAATGGAGAAATGGGGAGTTAAAATTAGTGACAGGATGTGATGTCACTAGAAATAGCCTATAAAGGAAATGCCAAGCCAGGGTGGGACGTTAAAAAAAAAGGGGGCCTACCATGAGCAATTTCACAACCATTCTTGCAACTTCTGCTAATTAGAGGTGCTCACTAATAATTCACAAAGTGTCAGAACATGGCAAGAGTGGTCCAGTGGAGGTCCCATGACTGGTTAAACACTAGACCAGTTTTACCCTGAGCAATTTTGTGACCATTGTTGCAAGCTCTGGTAATTAGCGGTGCTCACCAATAATTTATGAATAGTGTCAGACTGTGGCAAGAGTGGTATAAATGTATCCAGTGGTGGTCCCATGACTAGCTAAAAACCAGACCTACCCTGAGCAGTTTTGTGATCCTTGTTGCAACTACTGATAATTAGAGGTGCTCGCCACTCATGATGTCATTGATGTCATCAGGTCAATCAGCAGCAGAACAACAAATATCCACAATATTCCCAGTGGGGGTAGCATATTCCATTTATGCCCATACCTTGAAGAAAGTGAAAAAGAAATCATGTAATTTCCTGCCATTTTTGCTGATTATAAAAAATCTAAATGGTATCTATAAATGAAACATTACTCATGTAGTAGATATTTTTGTGTTGAACGACTTTTGTGCTCAAGGCACCTTGCTATAATTTTTTCATTTTAAAGCTATTTGCATTTGTGTGTTGCAACAAGTGAAAAAATGTATTTTTTTGCTGTCTTTTGCTAATTACAAGCAAGAAGCAAATCCCCCACACTTAAGTGACTTCTTAGGACAGATGGATATTCCCCAGCTCACAACCTGCCAAATGGCAGCTCTGGATGCACCTCATACAATGAATGAATTATAAACAGCACTCTGGTCTTTACCTAAGATGAAGACACCAGGCATGGATGGGCTGCTGGCTGAATTTTATCATACCTCTATGCCCCTGTTAGGTCATAAAATCAAGCGCCCTGAAGGAGACTTTTGACAAAGGCTCTCTCCCAGGCTGAATGTCAGAAGCACTGATCAGAGACTTCCCCAAACAGGGTAAGGATCTTTAACTACCCTTAAACTGCCAGCCAATTTCCCTGCTTAATGTAGATGTAAAGCTCTTGGCTAAAATTCTAGCAATCAGATTAGGCAAAGTAATATCCCACATCATAGGAGTGTACCAAACTGGATTTGTCAAAAGCATAATGGCCATGGACAGTACCAGAGCGGCTGTTACTGCAATCTGGGAGGCCACTCATACACAGAACCCAGTAGTACTGGTGAGTGTAGACAGAGAAAAAGCATTCATCTATATAGAATGGCCTGGGACTACCTCTACCATGTGATGCAGGGAGTGGGCATCAGCCCTGTATTCTCCAAATGGGTGTGCTACCTGCATAATTCCCCCATGGCCCATGTCCTAGCAAATGGACAGATATTTTCTGTCCTTGGCCTAGAAAGGGGCACAAGATAAGTATTTCTCCTCTCCTCTCCCTGTTGCTGTTTCTCCTAACCATGGAACCACTCCTGCGCAAGATCCAGCATTCCCAGTTGATACAGGGCATCCCATGTAGAAATAACCAGTTAAAAATGCTTGCCTTTGCCAATGATCTGCTAGTAGCTATCTTCAACCCCCAGGCATCATTACTGGCCCAGCTGTCCATCTTAGAAGATTTCCAAATTCCGTCTGGCCTAAAAGTAAATTGGGGGAAAATAGAGGTTCTTCCACTTCACCAGTACACAGCAAAGCAATCTATCCAGAACTTTTGCCTTCATGGGCACCTAAACAGATTAAATACCTGGGCATATGGTTGCTTAGGGATCTGATGACTTTGGTGGACGTAAATCTCAGTCCACTCTTCATTGCCTTATAGGCAGATTTGTGTAGATGGAAGAAGCTTGGTCTCTCCTTTGGTGGCAAAATCACAGCCTATAAAATGATGGCCTTCTCAACAATTCTGTTCTTTTTGTATAGCTTTTCTGTCCTCATATTGCACACCAAACTACAATGCTTTGAAAAAACATTAAACTCCTTCATATGGGAAGGAAAGCACCCCAGAGTTAGGTGGCCAAAACTAATGGCTCCTATCAAACAAGGCATCTGGGTACTTCCATGGCTCCAAGCATACCACCAGGTGGCCAGCATAAGCCAGTCACTTCACTGGCTTCGTATTCCCCACTTTCAGGGCCCAAAATGGTTTCAGTTGGAGTCTGCCACTTACAGTTGGCCACCATGGAAGGATCTCAAAACTGCAAGGGGTACTACCTCATGTCTCCCACTCTTCGCAGTCCACAGGTTTGTTTCAGGATGCTTGGCAGGGAGCCTTACTGAAGTACCATAACTGGAGAGCAAATCACCTGCAGAAATGGGGGCCTTTATGATGCAGCCCCTAACTTGTAATAAATAGAAAACAGATTTTCTGGAACTCATGGGTAGATAAAGGTATAACCAAAGTGGAGCACTTATGGGACTCCACTAATGGGGCTAATCACCCCTTCCAAGACTTAACTTCTTCATATAACCTCTCCTGCACAGATCTTTGGCACTTTCTCCATATAACAAGTGCCCTGTACCACAAGAAAGTGCACAGCATGGTATTCAGTGCTAACACACTTCTGGATAATGTTTCAAGTTGAGTAGCCCAACCTAAGCAATTGAGAAAGAAAATATACTGTACAATTGAAAAGTCATGCATTTGCTTAATTTAGTAGTCCAAAGCTATGTGTGACTTGTTAGCTGCAGTTAAAGTTTGAGGTCCTATATTTCCATATAATTAGTCTGACATAGATAACTAACTTAGCTGTTCAATTAATGTAGTGGGTGTCTTTCTACAGCAAACATAGTGAGACTTTTTTATGGTGAAATAAATCAATTCTACAGTATAACTATCTCCTGGCCCCAAAGATTTCCACACTGGTGAAATGCACAGAAGTTTGGCCAGCTGAACTACACAATACTCATTTGCATGCCTCGTAGAAAAAGGTGCTCCACCAGGCGCACTTAGATTTTCATAATATAAGATATCAACTAATTCAAAAGAAAATCCTACATAGATGATATAGTACTCCAGAAGCTTTAAAAATAGATGGTATCAGTCAGCCGGCCCGGTGGCACTGAGGCTTGAGGCGCTGGACGCAACACTGACGACCCATGTTCGGGAATGAGCATGGGCTGCCAGGGGTTGGCAGGGGAAGGAGAGGATCAAGCATCCTGGGGAGGGAGGACTGCTCCCGCTGAACAACTGCCCCCAGATGGAGGCCGGAGGGCAATGCAGGACTGTGATCACCATGGAAGGGAAAGTGCTGCAGGACTTCCATGGACATGCACACCCCTCCATGTGCGCATTTCCTGCGTGTGCGCCCCGGCAAAGGGGAAGGGGAAAATGGAGGAAAAAAAAACCAAACTGAGGATGATGACTGACCCCTCGCAGGCTCCACACCCAGTGACCGGGCGGGCTCTGAGTAAGACCCGGTGAGATCAGAGTGATGGGGCTGGAGGATTGGTTAGAAGGGGGCAGCTGGGGGCAGAGAAAGAAATAAACACCTATAAAAAAATAGATGGTATACTCCAGAAGTTCTTAAAAAAAGAGGACTCCATGGCACAGACACAGACATGTCACCAAAGCATGAGGCTGTTGCTGCACATTCTATGGTCTTGCCCAACACTGTCCCAATTTTGGGACCAAGTGTTCACCTTCTGCAATAGGATTACTGGGGTTTTCCCTGTCAGCAGACCCTCTTTTCTGGATCTTAGGTGGTGGCAATCCCATATTTCCATTGATGTACCATCAAAACTCTAGTTATTTGTTTATTTACTTTGTTTATTGAACATGTTGGGTTTACAACCTTTAAGTCAGAGACTTATTTCCAAAGGCACCATGTCATTAGACAAAATACAACAGATAAGGTCAACATACACAATTTGGATACATATATGAGTTACAGGAGATAAAACATAATATTTCAAGGTTCAGACTTGGCCTGAAAATAGGCCTGATGGTGTTAGAGTAAATAAGGTACTGGGAGAACAAATAACTACACCTTATTGGATAATGGTGCTGGTGCTAGGGGAGGGGTTGCAGGAGGAGAATCCATTGTCAGTAGTAACTGGGGATTATGGGCAGTCACAATCATTGTTGGTCTGAAGGTAATCCTTGAGGAGGGTTTTAAAACGACCGAGCTTGGGTTCGGACATAGTGGGACAAGGGGTGGTATTCATCCAGAGCGGGGCTCAGTAGCTGAAGGTATGTTGACCAACAGAAGTTCAGAAGTGAGGGATGAAGAATGGGGATTTAACAGAGTTGCAGGTGGTTTTCGTTCAGGGAGCAGGTGTCAGGAGGGAAGTGATCGGGGGGGGGGGAGAGAACAGTCCAGTAGAGATCCTTCTAGCCATGAGGCAGGTGTGGTATTTGAGTCTGTTGTCAAGGTTTAGTCACTGGGACTGCTGGTAGAGGGAACATGTGTGAGTGCTGCGGTCACAGCTTAATATAAGGTGGTAGGCTTACTACTACCACAACTATCACTCCTACCAGTGGCATTGGAAGCAAAACTACAAATGCTCTTGAGGTGGAGAAATAGCACATCCCCATTGTTAATGGAGTGGCTATTCAGCCTTTCTAAGCTAGCAGAGTATGAAAGGCTTACACATCTGACCAGTCATAAAATACAGAAATTTCACAAGGTATGGGACCAAATGGACCCATTAGTGCATAACTCACAGGTTTGATAATTGTCTATTTTGGACTTTAGCACAGCTGTATATTCAAGGAAGAAATGATAACCTGATAATTAATCTAAAACACCCTGTTGTTGTTTCAGAATTAATAAATTATAGTTGTACATTTATGCTACATAGTATATTATATGAGCTATATTAAATAATAACCAGGTGACCATTTTATATAAGATTAAGCATAGAACCTTTTAACTCATGTTTATACTGTGGGGCTGACTGCATTTTTAATATAGGTATTTTCCAGTCCTGTGTGGAATTTTCAGATTCCAACTGTGCAGAATTTTTAAATTCAAGTGGAACTAAATTCTTCTAAATTTTTGAAATTCTGCCAAAATTCTGCTCAATTTCGCCAGAAACAGAATGATGGAATTCCATGGCAGAATGCGGAATGAGTTTTCCCACTACATTTCCACAGAATATTATTCCGTGGATCTCAGTATTTTCCACTGAAATGGTTATGGAATTATTTTCTGCAAAACAAATGCTGTTCCTGGGAATATTTTTCTGTGAATCGCAGCAGGCAGAATTCCGAAGAAAAAACAGCAAAATTTAAGTGTAAATTCAGCCAGCAGAATGGGTCATTCTGTGCTAATTTCGCTGGTGGAATTCCGCATTCTGCACAGCACTAGTATTTTCCCTCTCCCTAGTTATATAAAAGAGGTGTTTGTGTGAGTATTTGATAAGTTGTCTTTTTCCTTCTACTTGTATAACTCCCCCCCTCCCCCGCCAGGGTTAGAGCATCAGGGTAGTGTACAAGGTCATACACTGTTAGGCATTTGGTTGGGGTTTCATAGTCCAGGCCCTTATATGTTAAATCTGTCACCTCCAGGGGGCTGCTTGGATTTGGGAGTACCCTTGGGGGCAAACCTTTCAAGTAGGCAAGGGAGCAAGCAGGTAGGAAGACAGGAGGCGATGTCAAGGAGTGAGACCAATTGCCCACTTGGGGATTCATTTTTATGTTGATTGCATACATGTGCAAGAAACATATTGTGGCAGCTTTCCAGAAGCAGGTTGTGGAGGCACGGCACTGTTGTGACCAATGCCCCCACAGCTTTTAAAGGCTTGGCCCACTTTCCCAAATGCTGTGGCATGCTGCTGCTGACACTAGTTGAGCCAGCGTGCCACCACCTTGAAACATTTGAGCCGCTGCAGTCAGGGGACACCTCGTCATTGCAGAGTCAGCCACTCGCTGCAATGAGGGAGTGACCCATCATTGCTGGGCGGAACGTTGACAAGTGTAATATTGTTTGTGAACATGGTGGCGATTTGCCGCCGTGTTCACAAACAATATTAAGAACCCCCAGTGTCGAGGGGGTGCCCAATCCCCCTTGGCAGCTCCCCCACAACAGTGCGTGTTTGCTGACGGGGGCCCCAATCCCCATTGGCTTCAGTGCCCCTGCCCTGTACTTTGATACTGCTGATGAGGGAGCCCACTCTCCATCAGCATTATGTCCCACCCTCCCAGTTTCATGTGCCAATGGGGGATCCCACTCCCCGTAGGCATATTGCCCCCACAAACACCCAGTAGATTTGTGCGAGAGAGGTGCCCAATCCCCTCGGCTTCACCTCCCTTTTGTGCTGGCCGGGGTGCCAGTCCCATCGGCCAACTGCTCCCCCAAAAAATTCCATTGGCATGTGGGGAGCCCACCCCAGCGCGTAACATGACCCTGTAAAAAAGAAACGTCCTGCAGTTGTTTTTTTTTGTTTGTTTTTACCTTGTGGAAAAAGGAAACGGTCCCTCGTGGTCTCCATGCCCCCCTCTCACAACCCGTGCCCACCCACTCTCCACTCTGCCTCCCCACATCCTCCTCACCCCATACATACCTCTGGAGTCTGGCGCAACAATCTTTGGTGGACCAGGAATATGTATGCACTCTTCAAACCCAACCACGAAATGAGGAAATGCCAGTAAGTTCTATAATGGAATAAATAGGGTTTTTCCAACTTTGATGCATATCTCAGGCATTTTCTTGGATTTTGGCACTAAATTTTCAAAATGGGGTTTTTGGGACCCCCCCTCATGAATTCTGCCACTGTCATGGCGTTATTCAGTCCCAAAAGGTGATTTTGCAGTCACTGTGCGGAATCCCCTTTCGAGACCAATTAATGAAACAACAGTGCCAGTGTTCATGAGGTGGGCTCTTAAAAGCCTATGTTGCAAATTTGGTGGAAAAATCAAAATGACTGTTTTACAAGCATGCATTGCACAGTTGCTACGCACACTTGTAACTTTGCGAATTTGGAATATTTTCATGCCAGATTTTCAACACTGGCATTTTTTCACACCTCCTTGTGAACAGTATAGATGTCATTTTTCACATCCTGGTTGAAATGTGTTTTCACTCTTCTGGTGCAGAATAGCGTGGTCGCTTTGGGAAATTAGTGTTTGGGACAGATTAAGAAAATTACAGTGACACTGTTCATGTGCAGAAGTCCTAAAATGCCTATATTGAAGATCTGGTTATGATACTCCATAAAATGACTGTGTCACGAGCATGCGTTGCGCAGTTTGCACACACGCTCGTAACTTTGCGCAGTAATAATATTTTCACTCCAGATTTTCAACAGTGCCATTCTTCTGCACCTCCTTATGAACAGTATAGCTGTCATTTTTTACATCCTGGCTGAAATGTGTTTTCACAGTTCCAGTGCAGAATAGCACGGTTGCTGTGGGAAATCTGTGTTCAGGACAAATTATGAAAATGACAGTAACACGGTTCATTAGCAGAGGTCCTAAAATGCCTATGTTGAAAATTTATGACGAAAGTCCATAAAATTAGTGTGTTATGAGTGTGTGTTGTACAATTTCCATGCCGCTTGTACCTTCACAACTTTGAAATATTTTCACTCCAGATTTTCAACATTGCCATTTTTCCACACCTCCTTATGAACAGTGCAGCTGTTATTTTTCACATCCTGGCTGAAATGTGTTTTCCATCGTCAGGCTCACAGTAGAGCTGTCACTGTGGGAAATCAGTGTTTGGGACACATTAAGAAAATCACTCTGACACTGTTCATGAGCAGAGGTCCTAAAATGCCTATATTAAAAATTTTTTGATCAAACTCCATAAAATGACTGTGTTATGAGCATGCACTGTGCAGTTTCCACGCACCCTTGTAAGTTCACAAATTAGTAATATTTTCATGCCAGATTTTCAACACTGCCATTTTTCACACCTTCTTATGAATAGTACAGCTGTCATTTTTCACATCCTAGCTGGTGCACAATACCGCAGTTGCTGTCAGAAATCAGTGTTTGGGACAGATTAGGATCGAGCAAGTGAGAGAGGTGGAGTGACCAAGCTCAACTGAGCTCTGTCAGGACTGCTGAAGATTTCTTTGTGGGCAGGAAAAGCCACCAAAGCAGGCAGGAGCCCAGTACAAAAGGGCAGCGCTGGGAGACACAGAACAAGAGAGTGAGGGGGGGACTGAGTGAGCTCAACGTAGCTCTGTTGGGACTGCTGCGGATTTCTTTGTTGGCAGAAAAAGGCAGCAATGCACGCAAGGGCCCAGTACAAAAGGGCAGCCTGCAGCGGCGGGAGAAACAGAATGAGCGACTGAGAGAGGGGGAGTGAACAAGCTCAACGGAGCTCTATCATGATTGCTGTGGATTTCTTTGTGGGCAGAAATAGGCAGCAATGCAGGCAGGAGCCCAGTACAAAAGGCCAGCCTGCAGCACCGGCAGAAACAGAACAAGCAAGTGAGAGAGGGGGAGTGAGTGAGGTCAACTGAGCTCTGTTGGGACTGCTGCAGATTTCTTTGTGGGCAGGAAAAGGTGCCAACAGAGGCAGTAGCCCTGTACAAATGGGCATCCTGCAGTGACAGGAGAAACAGAATGAACGAGTGAGACAGGTGGAGTGAGTGACCACAATGGAGCTGTGTCGGGACTGCTGCAGATTTCTTGGTGGGCAGAAGAAGGTGGCAACACAGGCAGGAGCCCAGTACAAAAGGGCAGCCTGCAGTGTGAGCAGAAATGGAATGAGCGAGTGAGAGAGGGGGAGTGAGTGAGCTCAACGGAGCTCTGTCAGGACTGCTGCAGATATCTTTGTGGGAAGAAAAAGGGGCCAACAGAGGCAGGAGATCACTATAAAAGGGCAGCCTGCAGTGACAGGAGAAACAGAATGAGCGAGTGAGACAGGGGGTGTGAGCAACCTCAGTGGAGCTCTGCCAGGACAGCTGTGGATTTCTTTGTGGGCAGAAAAAGGTGCCAATGCAGGCAGAAGCTCAGTACAAAAGGGCAGCCTGCACCGCCAGGATAAACACAACAAGCGAGTGAGAGAGGAGGAGTAAGCAAGCTCAATGGAGGTCTATCATGACTGCTGCGGATTTCTTAGTGGGCAGAAAAAGGTGGCAATGCAGGCAGGAGAGTGAGCTCAACAGAGGTCTATCGTGACTGCTGAAGAGTCCTTTGTGGGCAGGAAAAGCCACCAGTGCAGGCAGGAGCCCAGTACAAAAAGGCAGCCTGCAGCGCTAGGAGACACAGAACTAGATAGTGAGGGATGGGGACTGAGTGAGCTCAATGTAGCTCTGTTGGGACTGCTGTGGATTTCTTTGTGGACAGAAAAAGGTAGCAATGTATGCAGGGGCCCAGTACAAAAGAGCAGCCTGCAGCAGCAGGAGAAACAGAATGAGCGACTGAGAGAGGGGGAGTGAGCGAGCTCAACGGAGCTCTATTGTGACTGCTGCGGATTTCTTAGTGGGCAGGAAAAGGTGGCAATGCAGGCAGGAGAGTGAGCTCAACAGAGGTCTATCGTGACTGCTGCAGATTTCTTTGTGAGCAGGAAAAGGTGGCAACACATGCAGGAGCCCAGTACAGAAGACCAGCCAGCAGCACAGGCAGAAACGGAATGAGCGAGTGAGAGAGGGTGAGTGAGCGAGCTGTACGGAGCTGTGTTGGGACTGCTGCAGATTTCTTTGTGGCCAGAAAAAGTTACCAACACAGGCAGGAGCCCAGTAGAAAAGGGCAGCCTGCAGCAGCAGGAGACACAGAATGAGCGAGTGAGGGAGGGAGAGAGAGTGAGTGAGCTCAATGGAGCTCTGTAGGGAATGCTGCAGATTTCTTTGTGGGCAGAAACAGGCAGCAATGCACGCAGAGCCCCAATGCAAAAGGGCAGCCTGCAGCAATGGGAGAAATAGAATGAGCGAGTGAGAGAGAGGGAGTGAGTGAGCTCAATGGAGCTCTGTCCTGACTGCTGCAGATTCCTCTGTGGGCAGAAGAAGGTGGCAACACAGGCAGGAGCCCAGTACAAAAGGGCAGTCTGCAGTGCAGGTAGAAACACAATGAGCAAGTGAGAGATGGGGACTGAGCAAGTTCAACAGAGGTCTATTGTGACTGCTGCATGTTTCATTGTGGGCAGAAAAAGCCACCAACAGAGGCAGGAGCCCAGTGCAAAAGGGCAGTCTGCAGGGCCAGGAGAATCAGAATGAGCAAGTGAGAGAGGTGGAGTAAGCCACCTCAATGGAGTTCTGTCGGGATAGCTGCAGTTTTCTTTGTGGCCAGAAAAAGGTGCCAATGCAGGCAGGAGACCAGTACAAAAGAGCAGCCTGCAGCACCGGGAGAAACAGAATGAGTGAGTGACAGAGGGGCACTGAGCAAGCTCAACGGACCAACACGATCAACATTTGGCATTGACAAATGCTTGTTTCTGGTTCTCTGGAGAAGTTAAACCAGTAGACATGGCTCTTGATTGACATGGCCATGTGTAATGTTCCCCCAGGTGGGGTAAGAGATGGTATATGTCCTAGCTGAGCAGGGAATGAGTGGCCATGAGGGAGAATTGAACCTGAGTTGGAGACAATGTTTCAGAGAGAGAGAAGGAATGGACTTCATGCCCCTGTGGGGAAGTGCAACACTGTATCACTCCCATGAGTACAAATTATGGAACTGGGTGGAGTAGTGCCTTAGTGCTGGTGGGCCAAGTAATTTTGTGCCATTCTCTGGATGCAGGTGCCTAGAGGGGCTGGTGGAGAGAATGTTGTGGCTAGTCCATGTGAGAGCTATATAAATGGACTCAGACCCAATGTAAGGATTGCACTGACTAGACTCACCTAGGTGGGACTATGATTTCCTGGTGCCTGCTGGAGGTGCTACTGTTCAGTGGATCAGTGTGCATACTGGTACCAGCATCTGCATTTTCTTCCACTGAATTAATTTTACACTTTTGGACTGCTCCTAAGGGTGAGAGAGTCAGCTACTGGCAATGATGGTGCAAGCACCCTCTGCATCAGATATAACGGTGTTTCCCAGATGTTTAAGTGGATGTATGAGATGGTGGGCAGATCAACGATTTCCAAGGAATGTGCTGTTTGCCAATACAAGGGCCCTGAAGTGCCCCCCCCCCGGTGTGCCCTTGGTGTCATGATGGCAGGCAAAGGGTCCATGGATATCAGTCACCTTTGTACCCCCAGCATTGGCCGAGCCAGTCAGCCACCTCCCTGGACTCTGAAGAGGCTCTTGTAGAAGTATTGAAGAGGCTGCATGCCCAATTGTGCCCCAAAAGAGAATTCAAATCCACTGTTCCCAATGAGAAGGTGGAGTCCACCCCCAGGTTGGTGCTTTACTTCCAGAAGAGATGGAGTCAATATAGGACAGCAGCTCAACAGCACTGATGGAATCATCGCTCCAGCTCATCACCTCAAAGGATTTCAGTGTGCCCCATCCATCAAGTGAGGGAACCAACTAGTTCTGTCTGAGACAGCTATGACCCAATCAGCTGTTTCTTCTGGGTCATCTGCAGAGGCATTGTCTGTTAACAAGCCACCCAGTCACAGCCAGCAGTAATAAGTCCCCAGGGGAACAGCCCGAGACAATCCCTTATGGAGAGCCACAGGCCAAAGGTAAAAAAGGTCAGATGGGGCTTGAGATAGAAGACACCTGGGAAGAGGAGTTAGAGAAGAGCTTCCCTGTGGCCTATCAGTTGCTGATCCTATTGCCCAGAGTAGGTTTCTCGCCCTGTCGTGCATCCCATCCTGGTCCTGAAGACACTTCCCGACAGATTAAGGAGAAAGACAGTATAATGAGGTCATGAAACTGCCAGAGGGACAAGCTCCAGGAACATCTATACGAAGTCTTCAAGAATGGTCGCAGGCAGACTGCATCATCAGGAGGCATATTCGGGAAAAGTGCCTGCAATATGAGTACCCCTATGTGCCTGAACGTATTTAGGGTGTCATTGAGGATAAGAGGAGAGACTGGGTTGTTAATGCCATCCTACAGAAACTCTATCACAAGCATGACCTGGGTGTGCATAATCCCACTGTTTCCCTGCAGGAAGTTGAATGTGTCACCAAGAGGAACTTTGAGTGATGTCTTTATGATGAACTGACTCTAAAAAAGGAACTATGCTGTGTTGCAAGATCTGGATGGAGGACATTTTCAGTACTGTGTGGAGGCAAGTGATTCCTATGGTTGTCCCTGTACCAAGCCAGATCCCCGCAATTATTTTTCAAGCTGGTGAATTGCTACATCCTGAAGCCCTGCAGAGCCATTGGTTATTGAGATCCCCATTGGAAGACTACCAAATGGACGAGATTAACCCTTTTTCTTTTTCTGCTGTGGACTATTGTTTGGGACTTGTTTAGGCTGTAACTACCTGTTAATCTGAGATGTTCAAGTATATGGGATATTCGCAGTATGGGGAAATTTGTGCACTGGGGCTACCTGTGTTACAACACTTTGCTATAACTTTTCAAATCAGGAAAGTTTGCTGTGTTTACCAGTGAGACACTATTGTTATATTGCATAAGAATCACTGTTGCGTGTAGATATTGGAACCATTGGGCCATTATTACTGTTGAATGTATGTTTACTGTTCTATTGTACCCATTACATGCTGTAAAATTATTCTGGGATTTTATTTTGGGAGAATGTCCAGATTAATCAGGCGGCAGCTAAAGTGGTAGAAATGTTTATTCTTGGTGAGGTGAGTGATAGGCCTGGGATACAATCCCTTGGGTGCTTAGGCAATCCGCCCTGACAGTCAGGTGGGTGGGTGGCCAGGTTGAGTTTGAACATATTCAAGAGTCAAGTTTTAGGCACCCAAATTGTGGTTAGATTAGAGTCTTCCACCTTCGAGGTGAGGCAGCCTAAGCCCTTTTGGTGTTTGGCACAGGGGGAGTGCACATACCTTTTCTGTCTAGGCCCTGGAGGGTGGCTGGTGGCACTCCAGAACTTGCTGAGGGGTCAAGCTTTTAAAGAGGGGAGAGTTGTAACCCCCCTGGGGTTAGAGTGCCCGAGTAGTGTACTGGATCATACACTGTTAGGCATTTGATTGGGTTTTCACAGCCCAGGCCCTTATGGGTTAAATTTGTCGCCTCCAAGGGGCTGTTCAGATTTGGGAGTACCCTGGAGAGGTGTGCCTTTCAAGTCAGCATGGGAGCATATGGGGGGGAAGGTGGGAGGCAGTGTTGAGGAGTGGGATCAATTGCCCACTTGGGGATTCATTTTTCTGGTACTCGAGAGAACTAAAACCAGTAGACCCGGCTCCTGACGTAGTGGCGGCAGTGTGCAGTGTTCCCCCGGGTGGGTGAGAGACAGCTTACATCCTAGCCAAGCAGGGAATGAATGGCCACAAGGGAGAATTGAACCCAAGTTGGAGACAATGTGCCAGAGTGAGAGGAGGAATGGACTTCACATCCATGTGGAGAAGTGCCATGCAGTATCAGTCTCACAAGTACAAGTTATGGAATCAGGTGGAGTAGTTCTTTAGTGGTACCAGACCCCAGCATGAAGGGAATATATAAGGCTAAAGATCTGAAGACCAGTCAGTGAGAAGCCAGCCATGAGTTGAGGGCTGGAAGAGCCTGTTTTAAATAAATTAAGCATTCCGGGAGCGGCGATGCCCAGGAGGAGAGGCCTAGCTAAAGGACCCATAGCGGGCAATTTAAATAGTCATTAAGGGGAGGCCTGGAGTGAGTGACACAAGGCCCTAGCCAGGTCTTGAAGATTTAAAGGGGCAATGTTAGGCCCGATAGTTTATTTAAAGGGGCAGTGTAGGGCCCAGCAAGAAGCCCACATTATTTGACGGGGCAGCCATAGGTCCAAATGAATAGTTGAGCAAAGGCAAGCCACAGTGTTTAAAGGGGCCCAGCGAGATTAGCCCACAGTGGGAAGGTCCAGAAGTTTGCCCTACAGCAAGGGGTCCAGTGCAGTGTAGTCTGGTCAGTTAAAGGGCCCAGCCACATAGGCCAGCAAGTATTTAAAGGGGCCCAGACACAGGAGGCCCAGCACTTAAAAGAGCAACTATTTAAAGGGGTCTAACCATGTAGGTGTTCAAGTGACCTAGCCTACCATAGTGGCCAAAACAGTGTTAAAGGGGCCTAGCTAGCCATTTAAGTCCACAGATGTTAAGGGGTTTAGCTAACCATTCCCAGTAGGCCAGAGGTTTAAACGAGGCCCAGCACAGCTATGAGGGGCCCACCCAATTAAAGTACCCCACAGTCTTAGGAGGCTATTTAGTGGTTAGTAGCCAGAGTACCCACAGTAGCAGGAGAGCCTGTTTAAGTTAAAGGGGCCTCACTTCAGTAGGTCCACAGCCAACAGGGGCTTCACCAAGGAGGTGACCCATTAGAAGCAACCAAGTGCCTGTTATTTACTGTGGTCTGTACATTGAGACTGTGATATCGAACAAAACTGTTGGAACTGTGATGTTAAGCAACACTGTTGGAACTGTGACTTTTAATTGCATCAAGCCAAATTCTTGTGCTAGTGTGTTTCCAAATCAGTCTTTGGCAACCCTTCAGAGACATTTCACCAGTGTGTTTCTGAAACAGTCTTCAGCAACCCTTGAAGAAGGGGTGATCCACAAGTGCACCCCAGAATCAGTCTGCCTCAGTACTCTTGAAGAGAATAGCCGTATGCAGCTGTATCCTTGCAGTGTCCTGTTTATTATTTTCCTCTAACAGTTCTCATTGTACAGCCTGGCCCAGTGCAGAGTCTGCTGTCCATTTTCTTGTTTTGTCATCTGCACTGAAGTGCCATCCAGATCATCTGTTCCAGTGCCCTGATTCAACATTCTGTTTGTTGTTTTACCTCAGTCCTTGGCTCATTCGGCCTTGGTGCCCAGTACTCTGTCATTCTCCAATGTCTACAGACTTCTTCCTTCCATCTCCTTCTTCTTCCCCTGGCAGTCCAGAAATGGGCTGTGGCCAGTTATTCTGCATCTTCTTCCCTATCCAACAGTCCAGAAGCAGGCTGTGGCCTGTTGTTCTGCATCTTCTTCCTTACCTGGTAGTCCAGAAGTGGTCTGTGGCAGAGTCCTCTGCATCTTCTTCCTCACCCAGCAGTCCAGAAGAGGGTTATGGCAGGGTTTTCTGCATTGCTGGTACTCAGTAGTCAAGAATTGGGCTGTGGCGGGGTAGCCACTGCATTAGTCATCTCAACCCAGTTGTCCAGAAGCGGGATATACAAAAGAGTAAACAGGGAAGAGAGGAGGCACTGTGGGTCACCTTAGAGACTGGAAATGGCACCACAATCCACACAGGGGTTGTATACAGACCCCCATGTCAGGGGGAAGGAATGGACAAGGATATGATCGAAGGCATCTTTAGGATGGCAGTGAAAGGGGAGATAATGTTGATGGGGGACCTGAACATGCCAGATGTTAACTGGAGCACCTTTGCTGCAGCCACATCCAAGAGCAGGGCCATTCTCGATGCCCTACAGGTGGTATGCCTCAGACAGCTAGTTTTGGAACCCACTCATGAGGGAGCAATTTTAGACCTCGTACTCTCAAATGGGGACAGTGAAAGGATCTCATATCTAGAAATGGGTAGCTATCTGAGAACAAGTGACCACCAAACAGTGTGGTTCATGATAAACTCAGCTGCACAGTCAAGCCATACAAAAGTGAGGGTACTGGACTTCAGGAGGGCTGACTTTGGCAAGATGGGAGAGTGCCTTAGAAAAGCACTGGCAAACAGGCTAGAAAGAGGGGTGGAGCAACAATGGGGAAACAGCAAAACTGCCATCACAGAGGCAACAAGTTTTTGTGTGACGCAAATAAACAAATCAAAATGAAAGAAAAAGCCACTGTGGTTCTCAAAAGAGGTGGTGAAGAAGGTTAGGGAGAAAAAGATAGCATTTAGAAAGTATAAGTAAACACAGAAGAAGCAGGACAGAGAACTAGACCAGTTAAGGCAGAAGGAAGTAGGGAGGGAAGTCAGAATAGAAAAGGCCTAGAGACCACGTGATGCAGCTATCAGAGTAGCAGCCTCCTGAACTCACTCCAGCCATCGGACCACCTATTACGAATTAAAACTCCCAAAATTGCATTTATCTGAGTGTAACTGAACAATCTCACTTATCTAAATACTATCTCTTCTGGGATATCAAACGACTTATTACTGGTTGGAAGGAGGAATGAAAAGATCAGAACTGAAGCACATGCCACCATCCACCCCAGAAAAGGCTGCCAAGAAGTCAAGGGCCACTGGAATGGCCAGCTTAGCGAGTGCTATACAAGTGGATCCTGAAATGGAGCCGCTTACTTTATCCCAATTTTTGGAAGAATTTAAGCCTTTCCAATCGGAGCTCCAGCTGACTTCAGACAAAATAAAATCACTATCCCAGGCATTAGAAGATGTGGTGACTCGTACATTAGATAATGAAGCCCGACTGACATCAACCAAATGAAAACTACAAAAAATGGAAACGGAGTTGACTTCTACACAACAACAAATTAAAAGTCTGGAGAATAAAGTGGAGGACTTGGAGGGCAGAAGCCGGCACAACAATGCAGTTTTAATTGGGTTGCCAGAGAAAGAGGAAGGTCCGGATGCCATTGGTTTTGCCCAAAAATTTATAGAATCGGTTGCTGGACCATCTCCCTTTGGGGATAAATATACTATTGAACGTGCCCACCAAACCCTGCGCCCACCACCACCTTTGGGAGCCCCTCCTTGTACATTTATTTTTCATTTCCTTAACTATCAAGAACGGCAACATTTTATTTTTAAGGTTAAAGGGCTTCAAGAGATCAGATGGGCTGAGACAAAAGTACGTGTGGCCCAGGACTTGCCACTTTCTGTGAGACAAAGAAGAGCTTCATTTCATCAGCTCATGGTTAAACTAATTGCTGCTGGAATTAAATTCCAGATGGGTTACCCGGCCAGATTCCAGGTTCTAATAGCAGGGAGCTCGACCACTTTTGAGGATGCAGAGTCTGCGGCAACTAACTTAAAAAGTTCTTTTCCAGAGTTATTCCGTGACAGGTGAATATCTGTTAACATCCTGAAGGCAGGGTGCCTCAATGATGTGGGAAGGATAAGGGTTCGTTTGAGTTGCTGGTTAATCTGTATATTGCTGCTTGCTGGTTGCAGATATCTCATTCATGGTTAAAAGGAGGCATGACTTTACTGACACAGAAGATTAATACATTTGAAAGTTTTTTTTTTTCCTTCTCTTTTTCCCCTTCTTTTTTTTTTTAACCTAGCTATAAGCTAGGAGAACTGCAATAATTGCAATAATTCCCAACTAAATACTTGTAATGGCAACTGTTGATATATTAGTGGCCAACGCCCTTGCTAAGGGGACATGGAACAAAGGAATTTGCCTTCTCGATCGGGAAAAACAAAAAGGAGAGAGATAGCCATGAATCCTGCCTTTGACCACTAGAGAGAACCATAGACTGAGTTATGGGCACGCTCTATCATTGTTTTATTTATATAATCTGCATTTGGGACTAGAATTTAGAGTTGTAGATTGCTACGTTTCACTTGCAAAAGTTGAACCAGGTAATTTCAGGGTTTCTCAAGTCACTTTACATACAATAATTTATAACAGGGTTCCTGATACAAAGCCGTGGAGTCAAGGTGAATCCAGGCTTAATTTTGTATATTTTGAGCTCTCAATATACCAACCCTTACCGGGTCTTCCTTTTTTTATTCTCATATGGAGAGCCTAAATAACAGGTTGCTTATCTCTAAGTTAATGGGGAAGCCCTAATTGTAAATTTAACTATCTGCATGGGGATTTCTTGTAGTATCTTATCAAGGAATAACGTAATGGTGGGGTTTGCTTGTTTTCCATTTTAAGGAAGGTATTGATAGAGATACCAGGATTTTGGTTAAATCTTGAGTTCAAATGACACTATACTATATTCTCGGTATCTAAAATAGGATCACTAATATAATTGGGTGGTTGGAATGGTTGGGGGGGTTAGTCGCTGCTTAGTTAGCTGTTGGCCGGGGCTGTAACAATAAGTGAGGGGGGGGTTGGGATTGTGAAAAAGCTGGATTACAAGCAAATGTCTCTTTTCAAAAAATCACGGGTATGGTAGGGATGAGGTGGGTTAGGGGGGAGTGGGGGATTAACTGCAACACAGTGATATGGATGCTTTTTCTTATGTTGAAACAGTGGATTATTAAGATATACCCATACACGTCATCTGACTTTACTCAGGCTGAAACACTATGATGGGCACAATTAAGATTGCCTCTTGGAATGTGAAAGGACTGAGGCAACAATTGAAAAAGTATAAAGTCCTTAAACATTTGGCATTTTTAGCCTCTGATATTATGTTCATCCAAGAATCTCATCTATTGGATTCGGAGGTTTCGTCATGGAGACAACAAATAAATCATGTTTTCTCTCTCGAGGCATGACTCAAAGTTGTGGAGTCCTAATATTGATATCTAGAAAGATACCTTTTATACTTATTCAAATACTTAATGATCCACAGGGCAGATATGTTTTCATACATTGTTGTTTATATTCTACTGAACTAATGTTAGAAAGTATGTATGGACCCAACAGTGATTCCCCAGGATTTTTTATGCAGCTGGTTAATGTCTTATCTCCATTTTTATCATTACCCATGATTGTGGGAGGAGATATGAATATAGCATTTGACCCCATGATGGACCGTACATCGGGACACAAAAGAGGATTATCACCAGCACAAAGGGTCTTCAGAGAATTTATTGATAATTTAGGGCTGTGTGATGTATGGCGAGTCCTTAATCCTGTTGCTAAGGGTTATACCTTTACATTCCCGGTCGAAAAGACATCTTCTCGAATAGACTATATATTTATCTCTAAGACACTTTTGGGCGGAGTTTTAGAGACATCTATTCAGCCGGGACCTCCTTCTGATCACTCATTGGTTATGTGTAGCCTGGCCATAGCCGATACTCCAGGTAGAAGTACACGGTGGAAATTTAACAATCAGTTGTTGAAAGATAAAGCAATGGTCACCACTATTACCAAACACATTGAGCAGTTTATAGAATTTAACATTGGATCCATAACCAGGTTTGATTTGGTATGGTGTTTATTTAAAGCCTACATGAAAGGGGTTCTGATTAGCCTCTCTTCTCAAAGGAAAATAAAATGAACAGGATTCAAGCACTCTGCTTGCACAAATGCACCTATTGGAAGCCCAATTGACTCCTTCCTCATCGGAAGATGTCAGACTAGAATTATCTAAATTAAAAGACAGTTATTTGGAAATTCTAAGGGAAAAAGTGGAATTTGATATATTAAAAACTAAAGCCTCCTATGTAGATCGGGGGGAAAGCAGGGCACCTTTTAGCACTCAGAATTAAACAACAGGAATCTGCTAGCTACATTCCATCTATTCAATCTCTTAAAGATGGTGGGTTAAAAATGTCGCTGTCTGACATAGTTTCCAAATTTAAGACCTTTTATTCCAAATTATACAGCTCAAGGTTGAACCCACCTCCTCCCCAAGAAGTGGATTCTTACCTACTCTCAGCCAATTTACCAACTCTTTCTAGCATTCAACAACAAACACTTACTGTTCTAATATCCCCTGAAGAGATTGTAAGGGCTATTGACAGCTTATCCCCCGATAAGTCACCAGGTCAAGACAGGTTTTCTGCTAATTTTTACAAACAATTTCAGAAACAATTAGTCCCTTTATTGTTGACACTGTTTCAATACATTCTAACGGGGGCCGAGGTAGATCCTACTCTATTTGAGGCTTTGATTGTGGTATTATTTAAAACCGGTCGTAACCCGGAATAAACTGCTAGCTACCGCCCTATTTCTTTGCTGAATCAGGACATTAAAATCTTGACTAAATTGACAGCTACACATCTTAATACGGTATTGCCTTCCCTTATTGGACCAGAGCAAGTAGGCTAGATGAAAGGACGCTCATCCATGGATCATCTTCAAACACTTTCACATGTTTTATCAGTCTCAAGGGATGCTCATTTCCCAGCAGTCCTTTCTCTCTTGATGTAGAGAAAGCCTTTGATAGGGTGGATTGGAATGTCCTGTTTAGCACTCTTAAGGCTTACAATTTCCCTCTTATGTTCCAGCACTGGATAAAAGCTCTATACCATGCTCCTTCAGCATGAGCTACTGCTAATGGAGAGTCATTACCCCTTTTTCCACTAGAATCTGGTACCAGACAAGGTTGCCCTCTTTCCCCCCTACTTTTCAATTTATATCTAGAACCTCTGATTCGCAGTCTAGTAGAATGCTCACGAATCAAAGGCATCCCAGTTCAGGATCAAGAAATCAAAGTCTCGGCATATGCTGACGATCTTTTGTTACAATTATCCTACCCAGAGAACTTGATACCTCCTATGCTTACTATGATTGAAGAATATAGTCAGCTATCCAATTATAAATTAAACGTGGATGACTGTTATATTTCCCCTCGATCATAAAGTCCTCAAAAGTTCAGTTAACGTTTTTGGTCTCTCTTGGGAACAAGAAACTTTAAAATATTTAAGCATCAGTATTTCTAGAAATCCGGTTCTCCTACAGAAGTTGAATTTGGACTACTTAGTTAGAATTATTGAAACAGACCTTGATAGATGGTCTAAACTCCCTATCTCCTTATGGGGGAGAATTAATTTAATTAAGATGAATGTTTTCCCAAGGCTCTTCTATCTTCTTAATCTACTTAACATCTGGTTACCTCTCTCTTGGTTTCATAAAATACATGCAATTATTACAAAATTTATATGGCTTAATAAGCAACCTAGATTGGCTTATTTCAAACTGGCGACTCCTAAAGATAAGGGAGGTTTACGCCTTCCACATCTTATTTTTATTACTGGGCTGGGCACGTCTCTAAATACCTGCACTGGCTTTCACCTAGGGAAGAAGTCTTCTCATACTTACCTGCCCCTCTTTGGCTTAAAATCAAATGATCTCTTATGGCGGCTCAAGGATTCACTCCTGAAGCAATTTTTCACATCAAGGTCAGCTCATTACTGGTACAATTGAAATTCACGTCCATAGCAACATCTATTAAAGTTCACTCACAGTTATGCAACTTTCTTAAATACAATCACAGACGTGACTTAATGCAACCGATTGGGGGCAATCCCAACTTGAAAATAAATAATAATCTAGTTTCTACTAAATGGTTGGTGCCGATCAATAAGCTATCTCCCGCTTCTTTGATTTCAAGAGAGAAAACTTGGCTCTCTTCCACCAAGATATTATCCACGCTGAAGTTACCTATAAAGGATATCTTTAAAATGTATCAATTAAGACATCTTATGGTAAAGATATTTGGTATCTCACCTCCTCAAACACATTCAATAGCTTTTAGGAGTGAACTGGGCACCTTAATCAGTTCTCAGCAAGTGGTCTCTAAATGTTATAGAATTTTATACAATTGGGCTTATCCAAACTGTTTTGCTCATTCAGATTATTGGACTTCCTTTTTCCCTATGCAAGAGATGCGATGGGAAACGTGGAAGAAGTCTCAAATATATTTCCCAAGATAGATTACGTCTTACTCAATTCATACATTACATAATTTATATTATGCCCTGCAAAAACTACTTAAATTTGGCCTCTTACAGGCACCCACTTGTAACCGATGTTGTAAGGAAGAAGGCTCCCTATATCACATATTTTGGACTTGCCCTAAAGCTACAGATCTGTGGATCAATATTAAACAACATATAGATCCTTTGTTAGGTCTGCAGGATTTACTTACTCCTGAAATTTGTGTATTAGGAGATTACAGTAAAATCTCCGTGCCTATCAGGCGGTATCAAATGGCCCTTGTTTCCATGACTGTTAAGAAAGTTATTTTACGGCATTGGAAAGATAGTGAGGACATAGCTTACTCTGAGTGGCTTAAAGAACTCCTTGCTAATCTGAGGATGGAGAAAAACATTGCCAGTCTTAATAATAAGCCTGATAGATACAAGAAAAGATGGGACTGACTGCATAAACTGTTTTCACTTCAATGCATTCTTTATGCATCTATAGGATGGTGCTGTGTTGCAGGGGGGAGGGGGTGTTTTTTTCTGTGTTTGGGATATGTTAAGGGGGGGGAAGGATATGAGAAGAGCCTATGTCTAAAGTACCTGTACTACTGCTACACTTATAATGTTCTGTTGGACCATTTCTCATGTTATTTTATTTTATGTATGTATTTTATTTTATGTATGTTTTTTGTTTGTTTTGTTGTATTATAAAAGGAAAAACTTAATAAACTTTAAATGGAAAAAAAAAAGAATAGAAAGGCCCTGAGGAAAAGATAGCCAAGTCGGTTAAGAAGGGGGATAAAACCTTTTATAGGTATATCATGAGCGTAGAAAGACAAAGGGAGGGATAGTGAGGCTGAATAGAAAGGATGGTGGGTGGGCAGAGAGGGACAGTGAAAAAGCAGGGATACTGAGCAAATACTTCTGCTCAATATTCACAAAAGAGGAGGAGGGGGAGATGCCCAATCCAATTAATAGAAGCACTCTGGATCGGGGGGTCAATCCCAGTCCTTTCACAGAAGAGAGCATTCTGAAAGAACTCCTAAAACTGAAGGTGGACAAAGCAATGGGGCCTGATAGAATTCACCCCAGAATTCTAAAAGAATTAAGGGGAGAACTACTGACACCACTGACTACTCTTTTTAACAAATCATGGGAGGATGGTGTGATACCTGAGGATTGGAGGAAGGCAGATGTGATTCCCCTTCACAAAAGTGGGAGCAAGACAGAGGCAGGAAACTACAGACCTGTTAGTTTGACCTCTGTGGTAGGGAAAGTGATGGAATCACTTCTGAAGGAAAGAATTGTTGAGTACCTAGAGGCCAGTGGGGCATAGGACCCAAAGTAGCAAGGGTTCACAGCAGGAAGGTCATGTCAGATGAATCTAATTGATTTCTTTGACTGGGTGACCAAAGTAGTAGACCAGGGAGAGACTCTGGACATGGCCTACCTAGACTCTAGCAAGGCATTTGACACAGTCCCACACAAAAGATTAATAATCAAATTAACCAGCCTGGGAGTGGGTCCCAGGGTGGTAGCCTGGGTAAAACATTGGCTGGACAACAGGACACAGAAGGTAATTGTAAATGGAGCCCACTCTGAAGAAAGAGGGTTTACTAGTAGGGTACCACAGGGTTCAGTACTCGGCCCAGTCCTTTTTAATGTCTTTATAAGTGATATTGCAGAGGGAGTGGAACAAAAGGTATGCCTCTTTGCAGATGACACAAAGATCTGCAACAGGGTTGATACTCAAGGAGGCATGGAAAGGATGAGAAAGGATGTGGCAAGGTTGGAGGAATGGTCAGAAGTATGCAGCTTGGATTCAATGCAAAGAAGTTCAAAATAATGCACCTAGGAAACAAGAACCCAAGGGAAGATTACACAGTTGGGGGGGTAGTAACAACAAAAATGGAAAACCTGGGAGTAATCATATCAGATGACCTTAAGGTCAGCAAGCAATGTGAGAAGGCAGTAGGGAGGGACGGGGGGATACTGGGATATATAGGGAGAGACTTCACAGCAGAAAACAGGAAGTTGTAATCCCTCTGTACAGACAGTTAGTGAGACTCCACCTGGTGTACTGCATCCAGTTCTGGAGACCCCATCTCTGCAAGGACATAGACAGGATAGAGGCAGTCCAGAAGAGGGCAACTGAAATGGTTCAGGGTCTGCAAGAGAAGCCTTATGAGGAAAGACTAAAGTAGGTTAATATGTATACCCTTGAGGAAAGGAGGGAGCGGGTGGACATGATAGAAACCTTTAAGTACCTCAGTGGAATCAACAAAGCCTAAGAGGGTACCATCTTTCAGAAAAAGAGATGTGCAAGAACAAGGGGACACAACTTGAAGATGGGGGGGGATGACTCAGGGGCAATGTAAGGAAGTATTTTTTCGCAGAGAGGGTAGTGAATGCATGTAACAGCCTTCCTGAGGAGGTTGTGGGGTCTAAAACTGTGGGAGAAATCAAGAATGCATGGGACAGACATAAGGCAATTCTTGTGGGGGGTGAGGAGAAATAGGCTGCTGGTTAACTAGGATCTGCAACTTATCCTCTGGGTAGGAAAATGGACAGACTAAGTGGGTCAATCTTTCCTTATCTGCCATCAAATGTTTCTGTGACTGTGTCCAGATCCTTTGTGCTTCAATTCGAGACCCTGAGTGGGTTTTTAGCCGAAGAAATCTTTGTGCTGTTCTTGAATTCCGGCATCCCTAGAAAGGGGGTGTGTGGCCAAGCAACTCATGGTCTGTTCAAAATCCTCTCTGCATTCCCCAAGCTTCTAAGGAAGTCCCAGGGTAACACTAGCCAGACAGCCAAGTTGTTCCTTGTTTCTCCAATTTGTTTGTCCCTGTTCTCTTCTCGACGATGGAGAAAGTACAACCGTGCACAAACTGCCTTTAATGACATATGTAGAGTCTTGTAGTAACATGCTATAAAGTTTTATAGCATGGAGTACTCCAGGTAATAGGTCTTGGTAGAGGTGCACCTCAAGGGAAAGTTTTAAGGGTTGCACATTGACTATGAATTTGAATAATACTAAGATGCTATTATAGCATAGCTGTTATAGTTGATTAGCTGATTTTAGTGATAAGGACACTCTTGCAGCCTAGCTGTTCCAGTTGGTTTTATATTTAGAGTTCTCCTTGTACAGGAGATTAGAGTGACAGAACCCCTCCTTTCCCTGTGACCATGTTCCCCTGTCCCTGGCTGAAGAATAAACGGCTGTCTAGCATTCGGAACTTACTTTCGACTTCTGCCTCTTTTTGTCAGGTGACAACATCCACCTCATTGGGAACCTAAGTGTCCTCCCGCCATTCCACCTGCAGAGAGCGACACTGGTATTGGTAAATTGTGTGCTACTTATTGTAGTCATCATGACACTGCTACTCTATTACCCTTTTATTCTTTAGTGAATCCCAGCACACACTACCATCAAGGCACCACAATACCTCTAGACAACAGGGAGGGGATGGCCTACACTTGTTTCAAGATTATTGGATATTGTATGTGTTGTATTCTTATTGTTACTATTAGTAACCTTTCTGTTCCTTGTTGTCCTCATTAAAAATTCCTTAAAGTCTTCTGGATAGCTAAGCAACATGATAATAATTTTAAAGCATTTAAAGTAAAGTTGGCAGCTGTTAAGTTAGACTTAGTGGCTACCATAGACACAGGGGACAGTGGGAAGAACGACTGGTATCTGGAACCTGTGGTATACACTTTGTTTAGGACAGACAGTAGAAAGGGTAAAAGGGGAGGGGTAGCCCAAATATCAAGGAAGGTATTAAGGCAACAGAAGATGGAACCATCAAAAAGGAGGGGGGAGTGGAATCTATCTGGGTGCAGCTGATATCAGCTGTTGGTAAGAGGATTAGGTTGGGGTGACTTACAGATCATCAAGGCCAAAACAAGATGAAGGCAAGGAATTAGAGGAGGAAATAAGGAGGGGAGCATCAAAAGGATATCTAGTATTAGTTGAAGACATGAACCAGTCAGATATAGACTGGGATATCCTGTCAACAAAGAGCACCAGGAGTCAGACACTGCTAGATATGTTGCAGGACTGCTTACTGGCGCAGCTGGTCATAGTTCTCACACAACAGGGCAAAATACTCAGCATGATACTAATCAGTTTGGAAACTGTGTGGGGGATGGCAGTCAGAAAGACTTTGGGGTCCAGTGATCAAAGCACATTGTGGTTCAAACTGGCAGTGCGGAACAGTGGTCCCCCCTTGATGACAGTGGTCCTGGACCACAAATGAGTGGATTTTAGGACTGCACATTTTGGAGCCAACCAGAATTGCTACTTAATCCTGCTCATTTGTCCCTGCCTTCACAACAAACTTCTGTTTTCACCCATACAACTGTCTACTTATCAAGCATTGTGGCAGTGATCAGTCTGAGAGTGTGGTGGCTACACAGTGAGTAGTTTCTCAGCAACAGTTCTGTCTCCTCAACACTAAAATCCTCTGCCTCACTCTGCTGCCATTTCCTCATAGAGATTCATCAGCTGTGGCCATTGTGGGAGCAGGAAACATCAAAGAGTCTGCTACAGGCCTCAACAAACAGTCATTAAGATATATCACCTCCCTCTTTAAGATGCTTGTGGCTGACATGTTCAGGTTCAAAATCAGTCTGCTCAATGTTGGATGCAATCTGCCCACTCATCATGTGAACTATTGTGATAGAGCAGCACATAGTGAACACTGAAGATGCTCAGCACTGAATGTGGTATTGGTGGAGGAGCAGGAATGGAGACTGGAACACCTCTTGGACCATGCCAAGGACCAATAAATTCATTGCCTGCACAATAATGTTTGTATTTTTGGGGTCACAGGGAGCTCTAACATGGAAAGATTAGTTCAACCCAGAGTTAGCTGCGCCAGCCTGGCAGTGAGCCATGGATGTCAAATGAGCATACTGCACCAGAGGACCTGCACCTCCTCCTGGCTCCAGGCCTCAGTCAGTAATAGCATATTTTCTGCTCTATTCTGCTAAGGAAAAGCTCCACAGGCTGGCTAGAAAAAAAGGGGGCAATGCTGACCTTCTCCACGGTGATGGCACAATACCGACGCAGGTATTGTGCCTCTTGTTCGCAGGGTGTTTTCTGTGGGGGGCCGTGCCCTACAACCCCCCCGGACTTTAGGATTCCAACTCCAGGTCAGAGTTGGTCCAGGGAGGGGGCAGAACACTGGGGGAAGGTGAAACATGGAAAAAGGACTATTACCGTGAATGTCGCCATAATGGTCTTTTTTCCTGTTTCGCCATCAGGGTGTCAAACAAAAGGGGTGCACTGAGGGGGTGCACATCTCCCTATGCCAGGACAATTCCTAAGAAGTTGTTCACAAATGCAAAGAACTTACACCTACCAGGGTGGCTCAAAGGGATGCTGGTATACCCTACTGTGCTGATTTAAAGGGCTAACTTAATTTTACATAAAACACAATAGGCAAGAAATGGAATGCAGATCATCAGAGGAAACCCAGGTGTTACTCACCGAGTATTGGCCTACTGTTAAAATTAGGACCTCAATCCCCAGAAGCTCTGTTATGAGGACAGTTCTGATTGACACTGCCCTCAGAACCAAAATTAACAGAAGGCATGCTCCATGGATATAGCCAGAATCCAGGACTGATGGATCAGCATGGCAGCACCTAGTTAATGGGAGAACTGAGATCAACCGCCAAGATGGAAGGGAACACAGCAGCTTAAGAAATGGAACATATCATAGTATCATAGTATTGTGTCAGCAGAAAAGGAACACCCTGGTCCATTAAGTTTGCTCCTTTCCCACCCTTCCCTAGTTGTCACCACTGAACAATGATTCTTTCTTCATCCCACTGGCCAGCCCCTTGTGTCTGTCCCATGCCCTCTTGAATCATGTACAGATACCTCAGGTCTGCTTACCCCAGCAGGAGCAGACCCTGAGCCTTGGGTGAGAAGAGAGATGCATTATCTTCCAGATCAGTCCCCCCCCCGGCAATAGCGGCAAGGGAATCCGCAGAAGAAGGACCTCACATGGGGTTGCATCTGCTCTCCACATCCCACAATCAGTGCATACTCACTAATGTAATTGCTAGCAGCACTCCCTCCCAGGCTATCCAAGTGAGGGATAACCATGAAATGGACACCTCTCATCACCCTGACTCTGTTGATTTCACCAGTATTGCTTCTCTGGTGCAGATCAATGACATGCCACTGCCATGACCACAGCTAATGTGAACTAAAAGAACTGCTATATACTTTTGCCAAATCGGCTTGTCTAACTTTCTGAGATCACGCGCTATGACTCACATATTTTTTTCTGTATGTGTTATGGGGATACAGGCAAACAAATGTAAGGTGCTCACAGGGATTGGGAGGACTCATAGCTTGGGATTTGCTGAGAACAGCTAAATGTAAGCAAGTTTTGTCAGTGACCAGCCTGATTTCTCAGTCATACTATAGTCCTGAGTGGGACATTAGGGCCCCCACCTAATTTTAACCTAATCAAGAGTACTGGACGAGCCCCACTGCCACTGCTCAGCAGTATGTCAGGGACTTTTATCTGCATTAACGACTGGCACTCCCCCTTAGTTCCCATGACATTCAGCAGCTGGAGGAGTAGTGAGTAGATACCACCCCCAGGCAGCTGAGCTCTTAGGCTGCTCACTAATGCATAACAAAATGTCACCCCCACCATAGCTCAAATTATTGGTATTTGATTCACCTAACAGTGTTAAACCCTTATTACCGCCATCATCTACCAGTGCTAGGACCCTTATGATTACAGAGTTTAACCTAGCATGGGGGAGCCAGATAATCCCCTGTTACCCACAACACACCTCTGGAGAAAAGGGTAGATCAGCAGCATATCTACCCATAGAACTTTCTTGCTATCCACCCTTTGGTGGCTTCTCACCAATAGAAGAACCCAGCCAAATTGACTCTCTTGGCTGGGGAAGATGCCCCATTGGAAGTTTTCTTTTCCTAGTATCTAGTGCCTCTGTGGCAGGGTCTGGAGCTAGCACTTCTGATTTCTGCATACACAGCTGGCAATTCACTTATCAGTCGGCCAGGTTGTATAAACAGTTCATTTGGTCCAACATGGTTTTAAAATCTATCAAGCCTGCTGTTGGGGCACCTGAGGGTTTAAACCACATATCCTCTTGACTGAAGGGATTTCTCAGGTTCAGCTTTAGGGACAAGGTTTTCAGATAGCCAGGGTCTACTGTATTCAGTACTTAGGTAGTTAATTGTTTTATTGTTGTCATTTCTCTAGCTTAGTGTTTCTCACTGATATCAGACAGTTTAATTACTTGCCAACCAAGAGCTTCACCCTCTTACATAGTAGAGGGAATAATTTGATTTTTAGATTTATAAGTTGGAAATTGATAAGGCCCCACCATCCCCCAGTCGTACCTATCTTGGTAGAGAGACCTGTGATAAAGAAAAGATGGATTGCAATGTGAGGATGGTCTCATGGAATGTAAATGAACTTAACCATCCAGTGGACAGTTAAGGTATTAAACCCACTAAAATCTCTAAAATCTGACATTGCCTTAATCTAGGAGACACTCCTCACTTGTTCCAAAATGGGTCAAAATGGACAAAATAATGTACAGCTCTGCATGGCAAAAGTCAAAGAGCTAGCCATCCTCATATGCAGATCTCTTCAATGGACAGTCAAGAAATCCCAGGCTGACCCCAAGGATAGCTGGGCATTGGCTATCTTCTTTTACCCAGGAGGTAAGGCATTGATATTCAGTCTGTATGCCCTTAACACAGGCTATGCAGAGTTCTTCCTCCAACTCAGTCATGCTATTGCCAAATTAAAAGGTGATCAGTCTATGCATTTGTTTTTTGGAGGAAACTTTAACCTAACTCAGGACCTGTTCCTGGACTGCTGTAAAGTTGCCCAGATAACCATCCACAAGCCAGATCTGGTTTGCAGAATATGATTGCAGAATGGGGGCTGACAGACATTTGGAGAAGAGAGAATCCCACCTGACATAACAATACATTCTACTTCCATGTCAACAACTCCCACAGTTGAATTGACATGAGGCTGGTCAATATGGAAGATGTGGCTGGAACCCATACCTCATCCATTGCATAAATGGTAGTCTCTCTGATCATGCTCTGGTTTCCATCCTTTTGCATCTAAATGTTCAGGATTAGGGCTGGACAAAATTTATCTTCCACCAGTGAAATTCCATATTCCCTTCTGTGACATTTCTCAAAAGTTCCAAGACAATTTCACAAAATGTAACCAACATTGTGATTTCAGTTATTTCCATCTAATTTAAGAATGATTTGTCCAACTTAATTTGGTATGATGTCATTGCTAAGGCCATACAAAAGTTTTCCAAGTTTCAGTTCTCTGTCTTTAAAGGTGACCGAGTTATAAGCCTCCAAATGTTTGGACATTTAAAAATTACATTTCACAATTATGTAAACTGAAAGTGTTTGTGACTCTGCACAGACAAGCCGCGCTGGAGGTTGTGAGGGTCCCTGGATTGCCCTCCCCCATCCCCCATTGCTGACTACAGGTTCTGAATCTGCACAGACAAGCCGTGCTGGAGGTCGTGAGGGTCTCTGGATTGCCCTGCCCCATCCCCCATTGCTGACTACAGGTACGCCGACACAGCTCCTCACACGCAGGACTCAGGAGAGCTTGGCGCCATTTTTAAAAATTCATTTCCAGTCGGCGCAGAAGTGAAGACTGTTTTAATGGCTTTCTGTTTGTTAAAATCAGCTCCTGGGAGCAAAGCCTTGTTGTACCTTTATGCAAATAGTGTCTCCATATTTAGTCCCTGCTACATATCGCAGCTTTAAGTAGGAATACTAGTCTTATTTTACTGTGGTGCTGGAATGTGTTTTTGGCTTTCTGTTTTTTAAATCCGCTCCTAGTAGCAAAGCCTCGCTGCACCTTTATGCAAATTGTGTCTGCAATGTTCTGAGTCCCTGTTGCAAATCGCAGCTTTACTGCGGTGCTGGAAGCTGCTCTTGTAACCTAGCCATGCTGCACCTTAATGCTACTAAGAACTGTGAATACTTTACTGAATTGGTATCTCTCCCCTTGCAGTTTGGAGCTGTGCTGTACTCGAGTTCTGCAAAAAGAATTTAAGTCATTATCTCTCCACTCGCAATTCGGAACAGTGCTGTAGCTGAAATCTGCTTAAAAACTTAACTTTGGTACCTCTCCCCCTTTTCTGTAAGAATTTAAGTCAGTATCTCTCCCCTCACAGTTCGGAACAGCGCTGGACTTGAAAACTGCTTAAAGACTTAATTTGGGACTTCTCTCCTCGCAGTTCGGCACATTTGGAACAGTGGTGTACCAGTGATTCTGCTTAACTTGTGATTGCTTTGCCGTAACTTAACACCACTCGCTCTCAGTACCCCCGGCCCCCAAACACCCACAAAGTGTTTCAATTCCTCTACCTTTCTCATCTCTCCTCAGGTTCTGAATCTGCACAGACGAGCCGAGCTGGAGGTCATGAGGGTCCATGGATTGCCCTCCCCACCCCCACCCCCATTGCTGACTTCAGGTGCGCCCGACACAGCTCCTCACAGCTGGACTCAGGAGAGCTTGTGAGGCCCATGTCTCACGTAAGCTGCTCCCCACCACCCCCCTTGGTGAGCGCTCCCTTTTATAGGGGCTCAGCAACCAATCAGCCCATTTCTTCATTTGCAGCTTATATTGTTCCACCACTAGGGACATAAGCTGCTCTCACCACTATATCAGCAGGTTTCACATGGCAATGAATCTAGCTATGCATACCTTGTTAACCCTACTCCTGATCTACTTCCAGATACCTTGTCAGGCATCAGTACCCACCACTCTACAAGGCCCCATACCTCTTTTACCCCCTCTATGGGAGCCCGACTGGGAGTCACTTCCCAAATCAACACTTGAGCCCTCCTCATGTCCCCAACTCCTATCTTCTGTCCTCTTGCTTTGTCCACCATTATTGGCCTCACCCTTCCTCTCCAACTTCCCCATCCGCTCACTCCCCACCCATACAGGGTCCTTGGGTGGTAGCTTGTGGCCCCGTAAGACATCCAATTGGCACCCCAGTTGCCCAACTAAAAACCTATCTCAGGTCGATGGACTGGTCCATTGTCACGAATACCTTTGACACTGACCTAGCCCTAAACCACTTCATCCTTGCCTTTAACAACATCTGTGACAAAGTCACCCCAATCACTAAAAGAGTGGCCAAAGGTAACCCAGTACCATGGGTCAATGACCACCTCCTGGATCTCATGCGTAATAGAGACTACCTATGGCACCTCTCCAACGAGACTGGCTTGCCAGCTGACAGGCAGAAGTATAGAGAAGCTAGGAACAAATGTACATGGTCCTTGCGCAAAGCAAAAGTGGAGCATTACCAGACCTCACTCACCAACTCCTGGGGCTCAGGATGAAAGTTCTGGAACAACATCAAAGACCTGCGTGGCAAAGCCACCAACTCAGCCCCCAGCCAGCTCAGGGTTGATGGGTGCCTTACCTCTGACCCAGCCCGAATGGCCGATGCCTTTAACAATGCCTTCTCCTATCTTATTCGGGTTCTCCCTCCTAACTTTTTGACCCTACCCTGACACCCCTCCCACCCACCCATCTGCCCCACCCTTTCACCCTGCGTGTCATCTCTCCCAAGGATGCTGAGCCTTACCTCAGGAGGGCTCTAAGTCACTCCCGATATAGCAGTGACACCCTAGACCTGAAATCACTTTGACTCTCACTCTCCGAGGTGCTTGACCCCCTCACCCATATTCTAAATCGCTCCTTATGCCAAGGGAAATTCCCCTCCTGCTGGAAGTCTGCCCATATCACGCCCATCTTCAAAAGTGGTGACCATGCCCTTACTAACAACTACCGACCCATTTCCATTCTCCCTTCCCTATCCAAGGCCCTTGAGAGGATAGTCTCTGACCAACTAACAGTCCACCTAGACAAATACAACCTGCTTAGCCCGCAACAACATGGCTTCCAGAAGGGCCACAGCACCACCACTGCCCTTCTGGAACTCACCTTGCACATCCACTTGGCCCTAGATAGAGGACATATCGCAGGAGCTGTCTTCATAGATCTTACCAAGGTGTTCGACACCGTCAACCATCCACTCCTACTGTCCACTCTGGCTAGTACGAGTTTCTCCCTGGATGCCCTGGGATGGTTCTCCAACTACCTGTCAAACTGCTCCCAGCAGGTTAGGATAGGTGACACTGTCTCCAGTAGTCTACCTGTCCTATCGGGTGTCCCTCAAGGGTCCGTCCTGGGACCATTACTTTTCAGCCTCTTTCTAAATTCCCTCCCTAAGACCTGCCCCGGGAACCTTCTCCTCTATGAAGATGATGCCGTCCTCTATAAGTCCAACACTGACCCTCTACAGCTCCACCTATCCCTCCAGTACTCCTTCAGCACCGCAGGGCTATGGCTTGAGGCCCATCGCCTTGTCCCGAACTATTCCAAGACTAAGGTTATCTACTTCTCCCATCCATCTAATTCAAAATAGGCACTATGCCCACAACTTAGGACTGCCAACCACACCACCCTTGACCAGGTGGACTCCTTCAAATATCTAGGCCTAACACTTGACACTGCACTCACATTCCACCAGCATATCCACTTCCTTTCTACTACCCCTAACGTGCGGCTCGGGCTACTGTATCGCCTCAAGCACTGCTTTACCCCATATGCCTTAAGGCTAGCTGTCTCCTCCTCAGTCCTCTCCCTACTAGATTATGGCCTAGTCATCTATGGGGCGGCTAACTCCTCGGCAGTCAACAGACTACGTGTCTCCCTAAATAAAGCTTGCCGCCTCACTTTAGGTTGTGACCGGCTAACTCATACATGCACACTGTACAATGCAACCAACTGGCTTAGCCTTGACAATAGACTCAAGTTCCACTCATGCCTCTTCGCAAAAAAATTTGCCTTTGGTCCCTGCCCTTCAGGTCTCACTCCAATAAGACGACCGGCCCAATCGCTTAAGCACACTCGGAGTTATGGTAAACACCTACTGTCTGTCCCCCACTGCCGTACCTCCCTATACCAGAGGTCTTTCAGCTGCAGAGCCCCATCCTGGATGAATAGTCTGCCCCCACCGATTGCAAATGATAACAGATTAGGATCATTCAAAACTGCTCTTAGATCCCACCTGCAGGCCTCAAACCTTTGTGCCTGTCCTTGACTAATACCTCATCCAATGACAGACCTAGGCTACAGCCGGCTCCCCCCTCCTCATAACCCTGTCACTTACAGTGTCCCTTTTGTATAGCTCAGCTCTGCTATACCACATTGTGTTGCTTGTTGCCTTGCACTGTTATGCCATGTTGTGTTGCCTGTCTGCCCTAACTTGACCTAGGTCTCCTCTGAGAGACCCACAAATGCCTCTGTAACTACTGTTTATGTAATACCTGACTACGTACTACTGTACTGCTATGTAACCTCTCTCCTTGTATGTCATACTTGTGACGTGGAACCTTTGTAAATGAGTCCTTGACTCAAAGGTACTTCCCGAATCTCCAATAAATAAATAAAATAAATAAAATTGCACCAAATTTTGTATGCTGACTATACCAAGGTTCGTACAGAAGTGTTACCATGTTTCTGATCTCTATCTGTAAAGGTGACAGAGTTATAAGTAGAGATGGGCAAAGTGGCCAAAATTTGCTCCGCGAAGCAATTCGCAGAGTAATGCAGAATCTGCGAAGCAATCCGCAACACAAAGCGGAGTACTTCACGTCATAATGAGGAACGCAGTCCATTGATAACAATGACCATATATTCCGTTTTCCCAACCACTTCTGCACCAATTTTAATGTGAAGTACATAGAAATCAATGTACTTCACATCACTTCACCTTGTTATTGAGCTCCAAGGTGAATTTTGCAGTGATTCATGGGATTGCAGGTCACATGGACTCTAGATTGTTCTGCACAGCTTCAGTTCTGTGTAGTGGTAGCCAGAGACAGTTTGCTATCACAGCTCTGCGATTCAAACCCTCTAAAAGCTGTTAAAAAAGCCTTTTTGAGCCCTTTTTTCTTTTGCTCAAGATTTAGTACATCGATTGTAGGAAACCCTCCTGTGCTCATATCATCGAGTGTTTATTGTTTGTGTGTGGATTTTGAATGTTAATTTAGAACATTCAGTCTGTGTATTAACAGACACTTGAAGTGTGCTTTGGGGTAGGGGCGTATCTGTGGTGGAGGCAGATGAACTGGGAGAAAAAGGCAGTATTTCTGTTTTGGTTATATTTTTCTTGTATAACTGTGTCAATGTACACACAGTAATATTTTCAGTAATTCTTGACATTTATTTTGCTCACTGTTGTGGTGCAGCAGTGCATACTTTCAGTTTGTTTAAAAGATTTGGTTATATTACTTAAAGTTTTCAGTTTGCTAAGCATTACTGGTAGTGTGAGTGTGTGTGCAATGCATGCCATCAAATCAGACACATTTTATTGTGCCACAGAGTAATTGCAGCAGTGTGAACCTGCTATCCACTGCACCTGCGTGATTTTGTACAGCTTTGTGGTATCTTGGTTTTGGACTGTTACTGCAGTGCACTGCAACACCCCCTCCTCCCCCCCCAACAAGCAAAAGATTTTCTTTCCCAGATTGGATTGTGACTTATGAGCACTGGTCAAGGTGTTGTTGTGAATTTGCATCTGCATCTCTCTTGATTGCACAGTGCAATCTTAATCTGTCTGTGCTTTTGCATCTGTTTAGTACCCAATCTCCATCTGCAAGCCACAGTTATTTTTTCTTTTTTTGGCTTCATATCTACTGGCCCAGACTGAAAGTTCAGAAATCTAAATTTATTTAGAATTTACTTGGTGATCCCCCAAAATGTCTGCAAAGAGACATGCAAGCAAAGTTGTTTCTGGCCATGGCACTGCTGCCAGTGACAAGACTGTCCGTGGGTGTGGTAGTACACATAAATGCATAGCTGATGTCAGTAAAGGGATTTCTCTATCAATGTTTTTTATAGTGCAATCTGTAGCTTCACTCATAGTTGGAGGAGATGATGTTGTTCCAGCTGGTGGTGTTAGCGCAGTTTCTCCTGGCATGAGTATTGCTGCTTCAAGTTCCACTTCTGACCAGTTAACCATTTCAAAAAATATAGTTGAGTCTAAAGCTGTGACTGACAGTGTAAACGATGTCATACTCCCCATTAACATCCCCATGGTAGTTGAACATGATTCTGATCCTGGTGACAATAACTCACAATGTCACATTTCTTCCAGCACTGTTGAGGTCATGCCTTTGCCATCCAATGATTCAAAGTGTGGCACAAAAATATCAGGTGATGATGATGCTGTGGTTGGAACATGTTCTCCACATGACAGCATCCAAGCTGAAAATGTGGATGCAGATAATGTTGAAGAATATAATGATAGTGTCAGCGACCCCTGTTGGGAACTGGAGAAAAAAAAAGTCAAGGTGGCTATGTCTGGGTCTATTGGAGTTAAATCCTCCCCTCCTCAAAAAAGTTGTGATTTAATGGTTCCTGTTGATGATAATGATGATGACCCAGTAATAATCATAGGTAGTCATGGTGGTCAGTTGGAGTCCAAGTGTGTCCAGCCTGAAAAATCATGTACCACCCCCCCCCATTTCAGGGGTTAAAAAAACAGAATCCAATAAGCAGCATCAGGGACATGTTAAAAGTGCAGGATCACAATCCCTTGTATGGGATTTTTTTTCCAAGATGCAAATGATGAGTCAGCTGTAATCTGCCAGGTTTGCCATGTGTGTGTGAGTCGAGGTAAAAAGGGGAGTCATCTGGGCATGGGGGGCCAGAATACACATCTTAAGAACAGGCACATGGCACTGTGGACCCGGCCCCAGATGGCAGTTAATGATATAGTGGGGAGTTAACTCTTGTCATCAACCTTACTGAGCATGTTATCCCCTTCCATGAGTGTAAGACCAAGTAGGAATGTCTGCAGTAGTGATGAAATAACACCAGATGATTACCACAGGCATGATTAGAGGGAGGATTATGTTTTAGAAATCTTGTCAAGTGGTGATCAGAGTAGCAGTGGTGGTGGTGGTGGTCAATGCAGTATGTCTAGTGCAAGTGGTACATCAACCCATGTACGTAAAATGGTGAAAATAACTTCATTTGTGGACTTGTCACCTGTGCAACCCTCTTCATCACACGTCTACACCCCACCCCCAGCCATTCACAGAACAGAGCCATTTGTCACACCCTGTGCAAAACATGTAAATCAGCCCTCATTGGAGAGTTTCTTTGCATGTAACTTCTTGCCTGCCCACCTGAAGCATTTGACGTACACTGTGTAAGCCATGTGATGTGTGTGGGCTGCCTGTGAATTCTCACTCCACCTTAAAGTGAAATAAGGCAGAGTGCACAACACAAAGTCATAATTACAATGCAAAGCGGTGAAGTGAGGGTTTGAAATGGGCACTTTGCATAGCAGAATACTAACATGAAGTGATCACTCCATGCCCAATTCATGGGTGGAATTGTATGTCGCTGCATCTCTACTTATAAGCCTCCAAACTTTTCAGAAATTTTAAAATTACATTTTGCAATTATGTAAATTGCAAACTTCTAAGCCCTTATAACTTTAAAACTAGAGGACAGAATATCACCCGTTTTGTTAGATTCATTGAACATAAATATTAGGCAGTGATGACATCCACATGGGCCAGCAGCAGAGTGTCATGCTGCCATGCTGGGGTCTCAGGTTTTGAAGTGAGACAGTGAAGTCAAATCCAGAGGCAGGCCATGGCTGAGATAATTGCCAGTCAGCAGCTAATCTCAGTCAGGGATGGCTGGTAGCGGTTCCACCAACACTACAACCCCTGTGGCTGGTGTAGAGATCTTGTTCCACTGGGGCATCTGTGGCTGTGCAAGGCTGACACAGGCACCACCCCACCAGAGGAGATGGGAGGCAAAAAATATTGGAGAAAAATACAGTTGCCAAATGAATGATGGCTGATTTCAGCCTGATGAGAGTTTATCTATGTGACATGGGTATATCCCTGAAAGATGAGTTGCCATCTGGGAGAAAATACATTACGGAAAAAAGAAGCTCTGTGTGTCAGGTCTCTAATCTCTTGCTTAGTGGCTGGCAAAGTTATAAACATCCAATGATTAAAAAATAATATCAGTAATTAAAGTTTAATTTCATGAGCTTTTGAGAAATTGTGGAATGCTGTGATTCTTTTGTCGAAGCCCTGTCCATATATTTTGCCAGCCATACCTGTGAGTTGACCAAACAGGGTGGACCCACGCTCTAGCAGTGCCAGTAATCAGTGCTGCTATGGGGTAGATAACCCCAGAAAGTTAAAAAGAGACCCACAAAGGCATGGCACACACTGACAAATTTGCAGCTGTGGACTTAGGCAAAATACCAAACTTGCTGAGTTTTAGTGCAAAAATAGAAAGCTTTCATTGTTGTCACAGTGAAACTGGGAAAAAATACAGAGGACACACTGAGAGATGGTGCCCCGGTGGTTGGTTCCTTTAGAACTCATCAGTGCCCTCTGACAAAGCTCTATAGGAGTGAAGCACTAGAGCACTGTGTCCTCTGTATTTTTCCCAGTATTACTGTGCAACAATAAAATATTTCTATTTTTGCACTAAAACTCAGCAAGTTTAATATTTTGCCTAAAACCACAGTTGCAAGTTTGTTAGTTGGCACTGTGCTTTGTGGGATGCTGATACACTTGAATTACCATTGTAGAAGAAGGTAAAGGCTGGGTTAAATGACAAGACAGCTTTCATAGGAGGCCCCATAGTAAAATTATAGTGGTGCCAAGTGTCAAGTCACTATCCTGAGTGATGAACCATGAATAATAGTCATGGAAATCATTGTGCAGTAGCTTAAATTCTTGCAGTATGCCAGAGAACCACTAGAGCTCAGTGACTTAATGAATTGTGGAAGCACATGCATGTGGAGCACTGTTTCTGTACAGTGCCACCTGCTGACTCTTTAACAACCATGTAGATAACAATGTATATTTTTACTAATTGTAAACAGTGGTGCCAAGTGACGCCAAACCTCAAGCCTTACAACTAGATGTGACTTAGGCCACTATGGCAGAAGCATCTGGATCTCTTTAGTCATGATGGAGCATGATGGCGGGCATCACAGTTGCAGGAGTGTTGGAGGGGTATTGTAGGGCAGTGATGCTAGTGCAGATAAGGTGATTCAGTAGTGATAAGTATTTGTGAAACTTAATTTTCACGAGTTGAATTCTAGTGGCATTACCTATTATGTGCCCATGATTTTCTGAACAAATTTTGCCAAAATAGTAATTTCTAAAGTATCGACAATAAATTTTAACCTACTAAACTATGTTTATTCAGCCTAATTTGATTCCAGGGCATATTTACTTTGGTATGCATGCCCGATCTTGAGTGTATACATGCAATAGCAGTGGAGGTATAAACAACCGATTTTTTTTGAAAATGTTCGCACAATTTAATAAATAATTGTGAAACTTTGAACTCCTGTATCTTACAATTTAAATAACCAATTTCTTCCCTATTTAGCAGTTTATACAACTCTTTCAAGAAAGTATGCATATAAATGTTCAATTATCTAGCTCCAACGATGGCTAAGTTGTAAACACAGACATATTTTCAGAGATTTTCTCATGGATAATAAATTGCCAGACTTTGAGCCCTTTAACTTTCCTGCCCCTATTCCAAATGCAATGCAACCTAATTATAAGGCTCTGCTTGAAGTTCAGTGGGGAGGAGCAACTAGCCATGCCCCCAATCAGGCCTTAAAAAGCCACTCTTCTCAGTTGCTCCTCAGATCGTTTTTGTTGCAACCAGAGGCTGCATCCCCCTCTCTCCCCTCCTGTTCTTGATGCTGTGCTTGTTCTCGCCCCCTCCTTGTCTCCACTGCTCCTTGCTTCTGGCCCCACAGCTGCTTCTCCCATCTCCGTTTCTGCCTGCTCTCCCTCCGCCTCCAACCATTTCTGTCTCCTCTCCACTCCCATTGTTGTTGCTCTTTCTTTCTTTTGTGACCACATTTTCAGCCATGCTGCCTCTCCATTCCCCTGCCTGCGCTCCCCACAAGTACCATCACCTCACCCTCCTCCTTCCCATGCTCCTGAGTTGTGCAGTCCACCTGGACATTCGCCCTTCACAGGCTTGTGCCAGCATCATCCCACCTGCATTCCGGGCATTTAACCATGGCCTCAGAGAGACCCGTTCCCGACTCTGTCTTTCCCTTACAGGACAGCCACTTCATTTTCTGCCACCACTTCCGGGTTGTAACTTCACCCGCCGAGTCTGGTTTCTTCCCCATTGACTACCCATGCTATATCATACAGAATAAACAGACAAATAAAAACCAAACATATTACAGGGTTTCTCACTGCAGCTTTCTTGTTTGTTTTCCTTGCAGTGAGTTTACTACTGACCAATGCTGATGTTTCTTCCAGCTACTATTGCTGGTATGTACTCATTTTATGTTGTCTTCTTTGTTTACCTAGTGGATGCTTATCTCCTTGCATGTCAGCCACCTCCCCTCTCCCCATCTGCCAGCTACAGCTGCTGACATCAACTCACTTATGTTTATCTTACCTTTCTTCAGCTGTTTGTGTCCCAGTGCTTTTTTTGTGGCTTCCTTGTTTATCCTACAGCAGGGGACTCCATTGTCACAGTGGGCATTATGGCCCTGGGTGGTGGGAGTAGCTTTCTCATACCCATCTTATTACTCAGTGCCGGCTTGCCTCAAACTCTCCAGCTCCATACTGGCCTCTGAGGCATTCCTTCCATCAGCATTTCTAGTCTACTCGTTCCTTCCTATCAGCTTCTTGGCCATCCCGTGTTCCACTCTTCCTGTCTCTTCGTTCTCGACCATCTCTTATCTGTCGAGCCCATCCTACCAGCCTCTTGGCATTACCACACTCCACCTCTCCATTTCATTCCTTCTCATCCCTTGCCCCTTCTCTTTCTTCATCCAGTTGGCCTTGCCTCCATTTGCTCTGTGCTTTCTTTTGGGGAGCTTTCCTGTCCTACCATTAGCTTACCTATTCACATATTTTCTTACCCTGGCCCTCCGTTCAAGTCCACTTAGCACCTATTTCAGTCTGCTCCATGTCAGCCTCCATTCATTCTTGAGCCTCATCCTTCCTATATCAACTTCGCAGCTCCTCATACTTATTATACCTAGCTTTACGCTTGTCACTTCACATGTCTACTGCTAGCTGCTGGCTTTGCCTGGCCATTCTCGTCTCTCCCATTCGTGCAGTTCCATCCACTCCTAATTTGGTTTCTTAATGGACTCGGTTGGCTTGTACTCCTGTGGTTCCTAATGCAAACTGCTTTCTCCAGACCCGAGTAGGGGTTTCCTTCACTCAGTCCGACCTCTGTGTAGGTCTACTCATCCAAATCAACTATCAGCATAACCCTCATGTGGGTCTCATGCTATCTCTCTACACTACCTTCTCTCCACTTCGGAGACATGCCTTCCATGTACATTGGAAACAGCATATGGGGCAGCTGCTAAGTCACTACAATCTTTAATTGGGTTATTCAAGTGTGGGGATACCGCCATATGTTTGAAGTATTGAACGAGCATATGTCTAACGTGATATACTTTAAAAGCCAACTTGTGTTCAATCCCACACTTAAGCAGTATCTCTGCAGTTGACAGCTAGTCTTCTTCCCCTTTAACCAGCTCCTCCACCCTAATCTCATTCAACTATGGGATCCAGTCAGTGGGAATAATTTTCCCATCAATTCTGAAATCCGAATTCCTGACTATGAGGTGTGTCAAATCTTATGTTTACATAATTCAGTGAGGCACACAACTGAGAATGGGTGCGTACTGAGATACCAATAACTGACTGGCACAGATCTACAGGGAGGACACCTGCATTAATATAAGGCATTGAAGCCAGGGAAATACCATTGGCCTCATTTCTCTCTCCACACTAAGCCAGAGGGGAACATAATGAGCGACTCTAAAACCTCCTGTGGAGTGGTCCACCTCAGATACTTACTTGCTTGACTGGCCCAGTGATAGAGGCAGAAATGGAGTAGTTTCAGGTCACCCAGGCCTTTAGGGACCTCCAGTTTATGAAACGCTCTCCTTGGAGATTTCCCCAACCATATGAAGTCTGTGACACATGTGTGAATTACTTTGAACCAAGCTTTGGGTAGCCACTGATTCATAAGGTTGATAGGGTAAAAGATCCTTGGGAGAACATTCATCTTAACTATATTTACCTGTCCCCATAAAGATAAAGGGAAACTTTGCCAATGCTTCAAGTCCTGCTTATTGTTTTAAGCAGAGCATCCAGGTTTAAATTATTCATCTAAGCAACACTTCTCGCTAACTGTTTGCCTAAATACTTCAGGGATTTAGTTGACCAGTTAAGACCCATTTCTATAATCTCTTATTTATTCAGTCTGGAATTAAGGGGAAAATTGATGTTTTATCTGAAATAAATTTGTAAATGGATAGAGAACTATACTCCTCAATCAATTTCAAAACCTCTGGGATGGATTTTCCTGGTTGGGATAAATGCGGCAGAATGTCAACTGCATAGACTGCTGTTTCTCCTCCCTAGTACCTAATGGTATACCGTGGAAATTATAATTTGTTCCCGGTAAAGGTTAAATAATAAGGGGGAAAGCGGGCATCCTTGTCTTGTACCTGCTTGCAGAGAAAAACAGGGTAAAAACACCCCATTACAATAAATACGAGCAGCTGGGTTATTATGTAGCGATTTAATCCATGTCACAAACCTGGGTGGAAACCCGAATCTGTGCAAAGACCTGAACAAGAACTGCCAGTCAACTCTTTTGAAGGCTTTCTCTGTGTCTAGAGAAGCCAGTGCCATAGCTTGATGGGCATCCCTTGACGCAGAGAAAACATGAGCCAATCTACGGAGGTGATCCACCAAAGATCTCTCCCACATAAAGCCCACTTCATCAGGTCCAGTGAGACATGATAGAACCTTCTCCACTCTTTCTGCAATCAATTTTGAAAGTACGTTGATGACGTAATTAAGAAGAGATATGGGCCTATATCTAAACACTTGGGTTGGATCTCTCCCTGGTTTAGGAAGAACTATTATCATGGCTTCCAAAAGCCTTGGATCCACTTGCTCAGCCTCCAACAAATTTTGGAAGACTATCAGTAACCATGGAACCAACTGTTTCACAAACCTTTTGTAAAAGTTTGGCGAGAACCCATCAGGGCCAGGAGCTCTATCCAAGGGAAGGTCTTTAATTACCCTAATAATATCTTCCTCTGTGAAAAGGGCTACTAACATCTCAGCCAGAGAGGTAGTCAGAGTAGGCAAGGGAATTTGGGCTAAATATTGGTCAACCCTTTCTTGCTGAGGCCTGTTAGGCATTTGATTATACAATCCCCAGTAATAAACCTCAAATTCTTTAGATATATCCCTGGCGTTAACTTTAAGGGAATCATCTGAGTCAGCCTGTATAGCTTTAATAAACCTCGAGGATTCTTGTTTTTTCAACCTAAGGGCTAAAAGCCTTTTCTCCTTGCTCTGAGTATTTGGCTTTAGTTTTTGTATGGCCCATTCCGCTTTTTCCCCTGAGTAACTCACTGTATTTGTCCTTAAGTTTGATAAGGGTCTCCTTATCCAGATTACTTGTCTTACTCAGAAAATATTTCTCTCTATCCCTAATTTGAGCTAATAAAAATGTTGCCTGTTTCTCCCCTTTCCTTTTCCTGGCCACCAAGATCTTAATGAACTCCCCTCTTATGTAACATTTGACAGCCCCCCATTCCATAGTTATTGTTCTTAAAGTTCTCTAAGCTTCCTGAAATCTGTGTGGTGATGTCCTTATCTTTCAGGATCTAATTATTTAGTCTCCAAACTTTATCCACTGGTTGGGTGGCTATAAGAAAAAGTTGACAGCCAACCATAAAATGGTCAGACCCTGCCCCATGGTCCGTGCCACTATCCAAAAGCGCCCCCAGAAGTGACCAACTCAGAAGAAAATAGTCAATCCTGGAGGCCGACCCATGAACAGGGGAATGGAATGTAAATTCCCTGGCTGAATGGAATAAAACTTTCCAGGGGTCACACAGACCCACGTGGTCTAATAGTTCTCTTACGGCTCTCTGTGCTGGTGAAAGACCCAGTCCTTTCCTCCCCTCTGACTTATCTAGATTGGGATCAAAAGGGAGATTCCAATCCCCCCAGTAAGATTGGGAGGGATAGGGAGGGTGTTAACAACTTGAGTATGTCCATAAAAAAGGAGGGGGAGTCAGAGTTAGGCCCCTAAAAAGACCCCAGCACCAGCTCCGTATTTTAGATCTTACCTCAGATCAAAACATAGCACCCCTGTGTGTCCCTAATACACTGATAAAAGACAGCGTGCCAACAAAATTGCCACACCCCTGCTGGACATGCTGTCTCCAGCTGCAAAAACTTGCCCCACATGCTGTCTCCTTAATAGGTCGGCTTCCTGTTCTAATAAGTGGGTCTCCTGGAGTATTACAATATTCCGCTGAAGATATCCCAGATGCTTAATTACTTTCACCCTCTTCACCTGTTGCCTAACATCCTTAACATTCCACGAAAAAGCCTTAATTGGCAACGCCATATTTAAAATTCCCTAGCTGTGCTTGCCCTTGGGTCTTACGATGATATGCCAGCATGGTGCACATGTATAACCTCCTTTGCTCCTTTAAGCATCATAAAACCCTTTTGTCCTCCCCATTATACCCCAGCAGCCCCGCACTCCGCTGTCACCCATGCCACTTTCCTCCTCCCATCTCCCCACCCCCCAAAACTACTCCCAAAAAACATCCCCCTGCTGTTCGACATCCCGGTACCCCTAAACACCCAAATCATGCACCAAGTACTGAGATTGTATATGAACCCCTCCAGCAACAAGCATTCTATGGCCTGTGATGTTCAGCATGCCCACCATCCACCCTCCCCATCCACCCGACCAGATGCAACCTATAACAAGCCCATGGATATTAGCTGTTTAAATCTTACACATAACTCGTTTAACTCTTACAAATACAAACAGCAATAACATTGTAGATTTTAAAGCATTCTTTCTTGAACCCACCCACCAAAGCACATACGAGTTCATACCCCAGTCTCTCATAAAGTCACTCCTCTCCAACAATTTGTGGTAACTTATTAAAGTTATAAGCAGTTCCCAATGTGAAAAGTGAAACTGTGTAAGAAAGAAACCCAAAAATAAGGAAAGAAAAGGGTTAACAGGATCCCTGTAATGCACCTGATTACATAGTGAGAGATCTCCTCGTATCTCAGAGGAAACAGATCATTAACCTAAATGACTTTAGGAGCCCTGGTGCGGTTGTCCCAAAACATAGGTGCAATTCTTGAGTCTTAACTTTCTGGGGGTAACTTAAACCTAGTCCTATGTGAAATCAATAAGGGACAAGACACTAAGTCCCCTTGCCTGCTTCGAGTCCCGGTTACTTCACCAAGATCTAGTCCCCAAGAAAGTACCTTCAAATGTCCTGTCCTGATGTTGGCCTCACAGCACTTGGCCATCTCGGTAACTGCATCAGAAATTCTTGTTCCCAGAAAAGCGGATGGCTGGAGTTCTTACAAACTAGTGCCTCATAGTGCAATATAAAAGTTCAGTTTCCCCCACAGCAAACTTCCCTGCCCATTTAAAATATTGATTCGAGCACTGATGGCTGCCAGGCCCCAAAAGACATAAGAACCCCGAATATCCACAACTTGCACATTTGTTACCTGGAATTAAGTTCCTTACATTGTTCTAGTCTTGTCATAATGTCTGGAGGAGCCTAGCAAATATAAAAATACTTTATTTACCTCCATTCTGCATCATAGACGTCGCGCTGACAGAAAATGCTTGCTAGCTCCCCAGGCTCCTTCGGCCATCAGTAAACAAAGCTGGCCTTTTTTTTTTTTTTTTTAGTTGTTTAACCAGGAGCAGCACACTAAGCTGAAAGCTTTTTTACAGGTGCAACCTGGGAGCACAGGGAAGTTAAGTGACTTGCTCAGGGTCACAGGATGTCACCAGATTTGCAGCTCAGAGCCTTAAACCACTGCACTATACTGCCTCCTTCAGTGTGTCCATGGCTGAATCAACTTCTTCAAATGTAGACCAGGTCCCATCTATGAGGACCTGTAACCTGGCAGGGTAGGCCATCCGGAACTTGATGCCCAATGCTATGCACTTTGAGACAGTAGGGTGAAACAGGGCTCGTCTCTGTCTGACAGCTGACGGAAGATCTTGAGTGGCCCGAATCCTTTTTCCTTCCCATAACACATCCTGAATCTCTCGCAATTTGCTAAGTACATGTTGACATTCCTGAAAATTCAGGAACTGAAAAATGACTTTGCCTGCCTTACTGCCTTCCCTGCTTCCCTCAAGGGTTCCCAAGGTTATTGTCTCTGATGAGTCCCCAGTAGTATGGAAGGTGGTAACCAAAAACAGTGAAACTTCCCCAGTGCCAGAGCAACCACCTGTAAATGAGAGTTTTGAAGAGAAATTTGTCAAATTGTTACTGACTGAAGGAAAGGGTGTCAAAGTGCTTTGGATGCTACTGGGCTCTGATTATAATATTTCACTTTAGTTGCTTCTTAATGGATTGATGGTTTTAGGAATGACTGGACACCATAAGTAACTTCTAACAGCTCTGAGGTTTATTCAACAAACATACATTAGCTAGATCAGCAGGCCTCAGCAGAACTACTACTACAATCTGTGTGTGCACTTTCTAAAACCCAGTTTCCACCCAAGACGTACCATTAGTTCAAAACTGCAGGGGGATGTGGACTAAACCATTCTACACTGTTACTAGGGTAAGTTACCATAACCTACACCTCCCTTTCTAGTAAAAGAAAGCAATTACCTTGATTTCAGTTTGCATATCAATGACAAATAATTACCAAGCACTATTAACATAATGGTTGAGTCTGACTTTGTGATGAGTTAGGGTCTAAAGTCACTGGTACCGAGCTCTGTTGAAATAAGTCTTTCTCTCAGGATCTTTTTGCAGACGTCCTCTTCTGGTCATTCGAGTAGACTGCACACTGGGTACAGCCTCAGGACTTTCTGGCAAAGTGTTTTTGAAAACAATAGGTTCCATCTCAGGTTGCTTATACTCTTGACAAGTGTCCTGTTCCTGGCTATTGTCCCTGGATTCCGCTGTTTGTGACAATATGGATTCAGTTGACTCATCTGCCTGTTGCTGTTCAGCCTCCAAAGCAACTGTTCAGTCTCTCCTCAGGTGTCTCCTGTTCCCTCGGTATTGTTGTCCTGCAGGTGTAATCACACTATAGGATTGTGGCTCATCACGGATTCTTTCCACTGTAGCAGGTTGCCACCTACTAGAAGTCTCCATGCATACCCTTTCCCCCTTCTCTAAATGGAGTAAGTGGAGCTGCATTCCTGTCTTAATACCGTTTCTGTCTTTTCTGTAGTTTTTTAAGACATTTATGTGCATCCTTAGGTATTTCAGGTCACAGTACCCTTGCATTTGCAGGTAATGTTGTCCTCAACATTCTGCCCATTAACCACTGAGAAGGTGTACAGTTCACTCCTGTGACTGGTGTATTTCTACTGTAAGACTGAGCAATGCGAGATGTGGATCTGTCTGAACTTGCATAGACTTCATAAAGATTCTTTTTACTGTCTGGATCATTCTTTCAGCTAAACCATTAGATTGTGGGTATTCTGGGCTGGAATGAGTTATTTTGAATCCCCCCAACTTTGCAAATTGCTTCATTTCGTAACTTGCAAATGGTACATGATCTGCAACCAGTTCTTTTGGAATTCCATTTCTTGCAAATATAGCTTTCAATTTTGCAATAACTGTAGTTGATGTCTTGTCAGGCATTCTGAGAACCTCAGGGAATTTTGAAAAATAGTCCACTACTATTAAGTAGGAGTGTCCCCTAAAGTCAAAAATGTCTGCATCAGGCTTTAACCATGGCATGTCAGGCATTTCATGTGGACACATTGGCTCTTTATGGTTGCTGGGTAAGAGTTCCTGGCAAGGTCCACATGCTTCAACCATCATTTCTACTTATCGATTCATGCCTGGCCAATACATTACAGCTCTGGCTTGTGCCTTCGACTTTTGTATTCTTTGATGTGCTGTGTGAAGTCTTTGTAGCATATCTGTTCTCAGCTCTTTGGGTATGATGATTCTTTTACCCACCATTATGAGTTCATTTTCTATGTATATATTGTGTCTCATGGGCCAACAGTGCTGAATTTTGATGTTGACCTGTTTGTTCCTGTCAGGCCATCCTTGAGGTGCATTTCTTTAAGCAATTGTAAATCACTGTCCCTCTGTGTGGCCTGTTTTAGCCTCTCTAACATGCTGTCAGGCAGTGTCTCTGTTGCTTGGATTGAGTATATGACTTTTTCACTGCTTAGATCAATGTCTCCCTCTGCTGGTTTTCTTGCTACTGCCCTGGACAAAGTATCTGTAATCAGAACCTCTTTTCCTGGAGTATATATTACCTGTATGTCATATTTCTGCGTCTCTAACAGCATCCACTGCAGTCTTGCTGGAGCCTTTCCAATTAGTTTGTTCAGTATGGATTGTAGTGGCTTGTGATCTGATTGTACTTTAACTGACCTTCCGTAAACATAATGATGACATTTCTGTAGAGAGAACACAATCGCTAGCACATCTTTTTCTATTTGTGCATAGTTTCTTTCAGCACTGGACAATGACCTAGATGTATAAGCTATTGGTCTGTTTCTTTGTACTAGACAAGCACCTAGTTTGTCCTTAGATGCATCTGCTTGGATTTCAGTGTCCTCTTTTGGATAAAAGAATTTTAATACTGGTGCAGAAGAAATAGTCTCTTTAAGCTTTTGTAAAGCTTCTTCCTGTGCTGGCTGCCACTGCCACGTGACATCTTTTTTGAGTAGCTGCCTTAGTTGTGCAGTGAAGCTTGCTTCATTCGGAATGTACTGCACCAAGTATTGAGTCATTCTTAACAGTCTCTGTAGTGCTTTTTTTATCTTCCGGAGGGGGGCATCTCGGCTACTGCTTCTATTTTGGCTTCATCAGGCCATAGCCCATTTTTGGTTATGATATGCCCCATGTATTTCCCCTCACTTACCAAATACTGTATTTTGTCACTATTGAACTTAACGTTGAGTTCCACTGCTCTGTCCATCACTTTTCTCAGAATACTGTCATGCTCTTCCTTGGTAGCTGCGGCTATAAGCATGTCATCAGATATTACAAAAACACCTGGTATGTCCCTGAAGTGTTCAGCATTTCCCTTCCCCATGGACTGTTGACTGTACATAGGTCTGCGGATTCATCATCTAATTTGATCTGCCAGTACCCATCTTTTTCATCTAGAATTACAAAAAACATTTTACCAGCAAGCTTACTCTGAATATCCTTCAATGTGGGGATAGAGAAGTTATGCCATCTGATAGCTTTATTTAAGTCTCTGGGGTCCAAACACACCCTGATCTCACCATTTTTCTTTTCAGCAATTACAAGGCTATTTACCCATGTTGTAGGTTTTCTTACCTTGCTAATCATCCCAATTTACTCCAGCTGTTCCAGTGTCTGTTTTAGTCTGTCAGTGATTGCAAATGGGACTTGTCTGCACCCATGTATCACAGGAGTAACATTTGGGTTAGTATGTATGTGGTAAACTCCTGGGAATTCTCCTAGGCCTTCAAACACTGTCTTATATTGTGCAAGAAGTTCCTCTTTTGTGCTTGGTGGCTTGGTTGTAAGCACCTGTACTTTGCGAATCAGATCCAGGATGACACACACCTGTTGACCCAGTAGGGAAGCTCCCAATGTGTTAGTGACATAAAACTGCAGATTGGCCTCTCTGTCTTGTGTCTTACACTTTAAGGTCACTTTCCCTTCAGGATGAATTTGTGCTCCTCCATATGCCATTAGGATAGTACTGGTCAGCTTGATTTGTACCTTGCATGGAAACCACTCAATCACTTCTTTAGTCAGTTTGTTGGCTTCAGCCCCAATGACAACTTGAACTTAACTGGCTGTCACATTATTTTCAAAGTAGTGTACCACCCTTCATCTGGTACTTGTGTACACACCATTTCTTGTTTTCTTTTTATAGCACCTACAAATAGTGCTCCTACTCCTTTGGTCATTTTCTTGTGAGGTTTGTTGGACTTTTTGGGCCTGCACATTTTTGCGTAATGGTTGAGGCCACCACATTTATGACATTCTTGTCCATATGCTGAATAAGCCTTTGGCGCATGTCCCTTTGCCACACCTCCCACACATGTTTGATTTTTTTTGCACATGTCTCGTGTTGGTAGCTGGCGGTCTGGTTCTTGGCCTGTTTTACCATCCTGCCTTGATTTATGTTCTACAGCATGGATGAACTTATCAGCAGTTCCTTGTGACATCACTCTTACCTGTGCACTTGTTACCTCTTTGGATCTGCATATGTTCACTGCTTTGGCCATTCCAGTAGCTTTTCTCGGAGCCTGTCATCGGTGACACTGAAGACAATTTAATCTCGGATCATTAAGTCCTCAGTCTGCAATGGGAGTGGGAGTGCACACCCAGACACCACTGGTGTATGGAGAATTAGAGACCTGAATAAATGAACAGTCTGGTATGATAAACCAATTGATGGGATGTAGTGTGCCGCCTCAGGCTTGGCAATGAGTAAGGGAGGCTGAACAAGGGTCCACTGCTGTCAGTGCCCGACCCCAAGTCTCAAGTAATGTATTCTACACAACCTTCTAGCCTTAGTGGAGAGCATTCTAACTACATATTAGAGGAAATGAGAGAACTGAGATCACTAGTAAGTGACCTTGCTCCATCTTCAAATCAAAGTGCAGCCTAGTGAATGCCTGGTGGATATAAGCATCCCTGCCTGCAACCTGAAGAACCAAAGCCTAGGAAATACTCTAGGGGCAAACTAACTGAAGAACCTGCTCATCCACAAAATCATAGGCCTGATACCTTCTGCCATCTCTGTGGGGAAGATGGTCATATTAAGAGAACATGCCAGTCACCTGAAGACCTAAGAAAGGTGAACACTAAGTTGTTAAATCAAGTCAAGCAAAACAATTCCAAACTTTCTGCCAGGCCTTCATCAAAGTCATTTGTTGTAAAGTCATTTGTTAGGCCTTTTGTTGCAAAGTCATCTGCTAGCCTGAAAATATTTCACTGGATTGGTCAGCTTGCAGGCCTTTCCATGGACACAACTGTGCATATAGATGGAATCCCTGCTTAAGCTGTTCTAGACATTGGGTCCCAAGTCATAATAATCTTCCATGATTTGTATGATTAGCATTTATCTGAGCGCCCATTACAACCTCTTGATGGACTGCATGTTTGGGGGTTGAGTGAAAAGTTATATCCATATCTCAATTACCTAAGAGTGTGGCTTTAATTTCCATCCTCTGTGGCAGGCATGGGAGACCCTGTGGAGACATTAGCCCTGGTCTGTCTACCCACTGGTCTATATGATGGTATCCATATGCTAATTGGTACCAATGCACACTTGTTTGAGTACTTTGCCCAGTTATGTGAAGAAAGGCAGAAAAAGAAGATGGGAAGAGCCCTGCGTGTTCATACCATGATCAAAAAGGATATGAAAGGCAAATGCACCTGAGGAGAGTGACAAAGATGAGTCTGTTGGTATTGTTTGAAAGAAGGCTTCCTCTGCTATCATACTTCCTCCAAATGCTGAATGTAGCGTCAGTGGAGAAGTGTAGCTGCAAAAAGATGTGACCAACAAAATAGTGGTGCTGAATGACCCAGAAGAGGGGAAGTTTCCTGAAGGACTGCTGATTAAGCCCATTGTGCTTCCCGTCCGTGCTCGTGCATACACCCGAAGAGTGGTGCTACAGACACAAAATGTTACATACCAAGACATCACTGTGCAAAGAGGCTGCATTCTGACTGAAGTCTACTGTGCTGATGCTGCTGTGCTTCCATCTAAGTGCCAGACTGTCAAATGATGCAAGATATTGCCTGACATGTTTGACTTTGGAAATTCACCTATCCCAGACAGCTGGAGAAACAAAATCAGTAATAAGCTGACCCAGAGAACCTGGGTATTCTCCTCGTGTTCTGATTATTATGTTCTGGGCCAGACAGATTTAATAACTGTGGAGCTGGGTTAGAGGGCTACTTCCTTAAATTGGCAATCTCTTTTGTGGTTGAACCAATTTGCTACCTTTTCAATCTGTCTCTGGTATCCTGCCAGTTGACTTCTGATAGGAAATTGGCCTGGGTGGTACCCATACCCCCAAAAAACTTGCTGCTTCACTTGATGATTAGTGCCCTATCTCCATTTTGAACCCTTTGAGTAAATTGTTAGAAAAGATAGTGACTAATCAGATCAATGATTATCTTAATACTTATGGTTTACTTATTTTGCAGCAACATGGTTTCTGTAAATATCACAGAACTGGGACTGCCCTGGTCAGGTTTACAGACATGTCCTTAGGGGTTTTGAGAAAGGTTTGATGACTGGGGTGGTGTATGTGGACCTGACCAAGGCTTTTGACTTGATAGAGCATGATCTTGTCTGCTCTAAGTTGATTGACTTGGAGTTTCCTGAGGCTTCTGCTTCCTGGGTTGTAAATTATTTATCTAACCAGTCCCAGTTCATTAATATTGGGTATGTTGCCTTGTATATTTCTCAGATTCAATGTGGTGTTCCCCATTGGTCCATTTTGAGCCCTTTGTTATTTTCACATTTTGTTAATCATCTTCCCCGGTTTTGCAATCATTGTGAATCTATTCTTTATGCGGATGACTTGATTCTTTTTTTTTCATTCAAAGTCTTTAGTTGGGTTATCAAAAGCCTTGGAAAAAGATTTTTGGGATGTTTGTCATTGCTTGTCCAATAATTCCTTGGTACTTAATTCTCAAAAAACTAAATCAATGGTGTCTGACATGTCCTCCATGCTTAGCGATAACCCCAGTTCATTTTTACAGGATTTGCAGGGTAGTTTGATTGAGCAAGTTTATCAATTTAAGTACTTAGGGGTTTTGCTGGACCCAGGGTTGACTTTTTCTTTGCAAATACATTCAGTTACCAGTAGCATTAATCAAAACCGTGTTTATTATTCAAATGTTGATCCTACTTCTCATTTGAGGTTCATAAATCTATTGTAGTGGGTACATTATTACCACACTTTGATTATGTTTCTAGTTTATACTTTAACTTGGGAATGAAAGAACTTCAGGCTTTAACTGTCTCCTGCAATAATATTTGCTAGTTTGCTTTATCAGTTCCAGTTCGGTCACATCATTGTGACTTATATCAACAGCTGGGCTGGTTATCTCCTGGTTCCGGAACTGAGTATTTATTTGGTTGTGTTATATTTAAATGTATTTTTCTCAAGTCCTTGTTTCCATTATATGCTGTGATTAAGTGCCACACTGTTCTTCCGAATTTACGTTCTAATGGTATTGTGCTTAATACTGTCTTATCCAAACTTAAGATTGGGTCACATGCTTTTTCAATAGCTGCTCTTTTTTATTGGAATGCCTTACCTTTAGCAATTCATCAGGCCACCTCTATTTTGAGTTTCAAGGAAAAACTGAAATAATATCTATTACTCGAATCTGTATCTAAATGTTTTGTGTAACACTTTTGTATATATTTTGTGCATAATGTATTGTTTTGTTCTTTGTTGTTCTCCTGGGTCAAAACTGAAAAAGGTCCCTAGGTCCAGTGTCTTTACCTGGTTAACAAATGAATAAAATAAAATAAAAAATAAATTCAATGAATGGGATGCTGGATGCATCACTGGTGCTGAACACCACCTGCGACTGCATGATGAGAGACCTTTCCAAGAAAGATCCAGATGACTTGCTCCTGTCAACATCGAAAATGTGAGGTGCCACCTGCAAGAGGTGTTAGCAGCTGGCATAATACAAGAATCATGCAGTCCATATGCCTCTCCAATCATTATAGTGCTGAAGAAAAATGGCTCCATCCACATGTGGGTGGACTACAGAACTCTTAATAAAAGAACTGTACCAGATCATTATACCATGCCCTGCATACAGGATGCATTAGTCTTCTTAAATGGGAGCAAGTTGTTTCCGTCCTTGATCTCTGCAGCAGATATTAGCAAATTCAATGGCTCCAGAAAACATGGAGAAAACAGCATTTATATGACCCCTGGGTTTCTATGAATTCCTCTATATGCCACAAGGAATTTCAGGTGCACCTGCAACATTTCAGAGACTTATGGAACATGCAGTGGGTGACATGAACTTACTTGAATGCCTGGTGTACCTCAATGATGTTAATGTCTTCGGAAAAACCTTTGAAGAGCACAAGGCTTGCCTGTTCAAAGTGCTTGATAGACTTGAGAAATCTGGCCTGAAACTATCAATAGACACATTTCAATTTTTCTAGAGTGCTGTAAAGTATGTAGGCCACATTGTGTCTCCTGAGGGAATACATATAGACCCCAGTAAAATGGAAGCATTAACCAGCTGGCCAAAGCCCAATAACTTGAAAGAACTTCAAAGATTACTTGGATTTTATGGCTATTACTGCTGATTTGTTAAAGATTACACCAAAGTAATATGCCCATTGCTAAACTTAACTCAAGGGTATCCACCTACTCATAGGAAATTTGAAAAAGGTTCCAATAGAGAGACTGTAAAAGCATATTTCAGACCCCTTGGGCCATTTGGTCAGAGATGGACTCCCGATTGTGATGCAGCCTTTGATGAAATTATCTACAGATTAATTTACGCTCCTGTACTTGCCTATGCTGATCCGTCAAAGCCTTATATGTTGCATACCAATGCCAGCTTAAGTGGCCTAGGGGTTGTACTTTACCAAGAGTACACAGAGGGATTACCCTCAGTAGCTTTTGCAAGTAGGAATCTGATGCCTCCAGAGGAAAATTGCCCTGTCCACAAACTAGAATTTCTTGCTCTTAAGTGGGCAATAGTGGAGCAGTATCACAAATATGTGTAGGGTGCAAAGATCCTGGTCAAGACTGACAAAAAAACGTTGACTTACGTCCAAACATCTGACAAGCTAGATGCCACTGGACACAGATGACTCTCTGCTCTCTCAATATATGATTATGCAGTGGAATACCATCCAGCCTTGAATCACATCAATGCCGATGTTCTTTCTTACAGGCCTGCCTCCCAACAACAGTGGGTGTATATTCCTGAGCAATCCATAAAAGCACTATGCCACAAATTCAATAGAGATGAAACCCCATACTCAGAGGCTGTTGACCGCTTGACAGATTGCTTGAGACCTCCTGACACTTGCATGCTAGTCGCCTACTGTAACTTTGCAGCCTTAGAATTAAGTTCTTTACCACAGCTAACTCCAGCTGACACTCAAAGGGAACAGCACTGATCCCATAATCAGACAAGTTGTTAACACCTTAAGAAAAAGGGAAGATGTTTCTAAAATGTGGTCTAATGACCTCAAAAGTGCTTTGTTCTTATGAGAAGGGCTTAAACTCAAGCTGCATGAACAGCTATTGTACAAAGAACTAACTGACAGCCAAGGAGAGACTGTCAAAAAGCAACTAATACTGCCCACAAAGTTCAAAAGTGTTGTATTAAAAGCCTTACATGACAACATGCAGCATTTGGGAAGTGAGAGAATACTGGATCTAGCCTGAACACACTTTTACTGGCCCAAGATGGGCCTAGACATTGAACAGTATGTCAAAACTTGCAGTAGGTGTCTTCAGTGAAATGCCCAACCTCAGAGAGCAGCTCCACTGGTCAATAAAACAAGTGCTCCGTTGGAACTCGTTTGCATTGATTTTCTTAGTTTGAAGCCAGATTCTAAAGGCATTGCAAATGTGTTTGTAAGCCCCCTTGTGGGAGGGGCTTATGCTCCCATTTAGGAACCACTTTCCCCCTCCTACCCCCCCCAAGAGCTAGAAAATTTATTAGTGCTCTGGGGGTCAATACCTGCTGGATGCCACCAGGTGGCAACAGATGGTAGGTTAGGGAAGATATACAAGGCTGGAGACAGGATGTTTCAGGGCCTTTTCCAGCCTGGACATTAGGCCTGGGGCTGGAGGGTGGCAGCTGGAGGAGCACAGTAGGCAGTCAAGAAGGGATCATGGCAATCTGGGTATTCCTGTGGTGGGTAGCCCCCCCTAAAGTGGCAGATAGGGATGGCCTCTGCAGTGACATGGGGTCAAGGAGCTAGGAAGTAAGCTCTGTGGGGAGGATGGCCAGCCAGGCCCTGTATCATCTGGGTAAGGGAGGTGCAGCTGGCAGTAGGAGGCTAGGATAGGCAAGAGCCCTTAGAGATCCTGTGAAGTAGTTTGCTCAGGCTGCCAGGGCTGTGGGGACAGTGGCAGGGTCCCCATAGTGGGGAGGCTAGTGGCAGGGTCCCCACAGTGGGAGGCTAGTGGCAGTGGCTGTTCTTTGTACCCAGTGTGGCTGGGTGGCCTGAGAGCAGAGGGAGCCAGGGGGCCCTTCACCCAATTCAGGAGACCTGCTTGGAGGGGCAGGTCCTAGGGCACTGGCATTAAAGGGCTGGGTGGGTCACAGGTCTTAGGACAGGCCCTGGAGGGTGGCCTCTGGCTGGAGCTTACCACAAACCTAGGATGTGTTGATAGGGAAGTGGGCCTGGGGCTGGATCCTTCCAGAAGGGTCAGCAGGGAGTTGAAAAGAGGATTTGGGGCACTATCTGCAGAGGTGGGATGCTCAGAGAGGCCTAGGTGGTGACAGGGTCCAGAGGCTCTCCCATGGCAGGGCAATCCATTTCAGGGTCGCTCAGGTACTGGAGCAGGGCTGGGTTTGAGGGCCACTGCACCAGTGGAGAGCAGTGCAAAATGAAAGGCTGAGATGTAAGGAGGGAATGGGTGCCATGAGGTTGGGAGCACCAGCAGGTTTAGGTTTCCTATAAAGCAAGAAAGAGTTGGTTACAGGGCCAGGGTCAGAGGAAAAATACTGGTACCCCTTGAGATTTGGGCCATGGTCCAGGGGCCAGGTGGAGGAAGCAGCATGCTTTCCCATGCCGGAGCTAGGGCAGCAACCAGTGCCAGACCAGACAGAGAATGTGTAATCCAGAATGGAAAAAAAAAGATTTGGCTTACCAGTGCCAGTAAGCCAGGAGCCTCTGGGTTTTCTAAGTAGGGAGGTTCCTATGATATATCATCTAAGAGGTTAGAGTGAAGAAGCCTTGCTTGTGCTGTCTGAAAACCATTATTGCTGCTCAGAATGTCCAGCCTGGGTATTTTGTAAAAAAAATTCAGATAGCCCCATGGAGCTGCTTTATTTATTTGATAAAGGATATGACCCTTGCATTTCTGGAATCATCTGGAGTGCAGGAGCTAAAATAAAGAAGTTAGTTGGGAAGAAATTTGGCAATGAATCTGCCTTTATTTACGTTAGGAAGGGGGAAAAATGAAATGGAAAGCCCCCTCAATTCTGTCTAATTAATTTCATAAGTTGTAATTCCAGAAGGCATCCATCAGGCTGCATCTGGGATCAAGGGGCACTGGGGCTCAGAAGAGTAAGGAGGTTGCAGTTCAGAGATCCTAGTCTGGTAGTCAGTGTTCGTGGGGACAAACAGATCCAGAATTGGAGGTGAGATTGAGAGTGCACCTGAAAACGAAGTTGACGAGAGGTAGGACAGATATACTGTATTTCCTATCTTTTTAGGGGTACACTGGCTTGGGTGTTGTGCTTGATGTAGTCCTCTCTAATGCTCTCTAAAACAACTGCGGTGATAATTTATGCCCCTAGATGAGGGGGGCCAGGGGAGGTTATATGTTGGTAATCTCTGATCACTTCACGAGGTATGCGCAGGCCTGTCCGACCAAAGACCAAAAGGCCTCAACTGTGGCAAAAGTTCCAGTGGAAAAATTTTCCTTGCACTATGGCACCCCCCAGTGTATCCATTTGTACCAAGGGCGATATTTTGAGAGCAGACTTATTAATGAACTGTTGTCCATATGGGGAGTAAGAAAATCTAGACCTACTCCCTATCATACTCAAGAAGATCCACAACTGGAAAGGTTTAATCGAACTTTGCTTGATATGCTCAGCACCCTGCATCCTAAAAATAAGCCAAGGAGGAGCCAACAAATAAATGCCCTGGTACATGCTTATAACTGTATGAAAAATGATGCTACTGGGTTTTTACCATACCACCTTATGTTTGGCAGAGATGCTCGCCTCCCAGTTGATGTATGCTTTTGGAGTTTCTCCTGATGGTGCTCACTCAGAAAAGTCCCTTCAGTATATGAAAAAGTTAAAAGCTCAGTTAAATCATGCCTACCAGCTTGCAAATACTATGGCAGCAAAAAAAAAATTTAGCCAACAAAGCTCACCATGACAAACATGTTAAGGCCCAAGAACTCCAGTCTGGAGACTCTGACCTGATGTGCAACTTGGTATTACAAGGCAAGCATAAAATAGCTGACCACTGGAGCCCTATTCCCTATGTTGTAATTAGTAAACAGGATGATTTGCTTGTGCACAAAGTGCATCCAGAAGGGGACCCTTGTGCTGTCAAAATCATTCACAGAGATCACCTTTTGCCTATTGGCCAGATAGTAATCAATAAAGTTCAAGAGACTGAAGCTCCTCAGTGCCCTGAAACCAGGTCTGCAACCAAAGTTAAGCAGCAAAGTCAGCAAACTTCTACTGTTCAGCTTTCTGCTCCTGTCAGTAATGTCTCAAACAATGTCAACACTGTAGATATGGAAAACACTGAGTCTGAAACTGATGACAAAGAATTCTGTACTGCCTTCTACCCATCCCCTGAACTTGCAAAATTGTTCCAGGGATTCCCCTCTTTTGACCAAAACAATGCCTCTTGAGAACCCAGTGGTTTCCAGTGACCTGAATCTATCAATTTTACCTGAATCTTCAGAAAGTGATTATCGCAGTGTGAGCTCTGAAAATGCTGATTCCCTTTGTATGGTGGAGTTAACTGAACTCAGTGCACAGGAAGAAGAAGCAAGTTAATGAACCTACAAGTGAACCTGAAAGTGTTGCTGAACTAAGTGGGCTAAGTGGACTGTTTCATTCTAAAGATAATAGCGTTGTTCAAGAACCTGAGAGATGTGTCAGTGTCCTGGATGATTCAAATTTAGTAGCGATATCTCTGACAGATGAAAGTGAGCCTAGAAAGCCGGAAAGTGAAAGTGATGTTCAAGTTAAAGAGCCCCAGAGCAATAATGGTGCTCAACACAAACAGCCTGAAACTAGTAAGGAACAACATGAAGGTGCAATGGAACCCATTTCTTCTGAAGTTGTTTGGTTGCTGAACAATAAGCCAGGACTGATCACCACAAATGCTGAAGCAGAAGTGCCAGTGCCAGTGCCCTTTGCCACGTCGCGCAGAAAGATCTGTGAAACCAGTAATAAAGCTCACGTATGATACTCCAGGAGAACCTGTTAACTTGCCCATGACTGTTGTGCACAAAGGAGTATATATTATGACCAACTCCTTGCCCAGAATTGTGTTCACTACCTCCATCAAAACCAAAGCCTCGCTGGCCCGGTGGCCTAGAGGGTTGAGGCGCTGGCACCTTACTTCACACCACACTGGTGACCCGGGTTTGGGAACGGACTTGGGTGCCGGAGGGTCGGCAGGGGTAGAAAAAGGATCGAGCGTCCAGAGGACTGCTCTCCTTTCCTGGAGTGGGCTGGGGAGAGGCGTCACTCTGTAACGGCCCCTGGTGGAGACCAGGGGAAGCTCAGCTGCAGCATGAATAGGGGAATTGGAGGAAAAACACAGAAAATGGTGCCTCCACATACCAGATGATGGCTACCTGGACCAGTGTCTCCTCGGAACTCTGCAACAGCTGGCCTGGCTTCAGCAGAACCCAGGGCCAATGCCATTGGCCACCAGGCCCTTTCTCCTTGGAAGAGGAGGACCCACCTGATGAAGGGTTATGTAGGATTACCCTGAGGTAGCTGCGATGTGGGGCAGGGATCAGCGGCGGAGATGTGAGAGGTCTGAAGGAGTGGCAGATGGGAACACAGGAGAGATAAATAAAGAACATAAAAAAACAAAGCCTCCATCAAACCTAAGGTGCCCACCCAGTCTAAAAAGATAGGTAAAAAGAGGGAAATATGGTAAAATGCATTGCTGAAAGGTGGCACATGACGACTTAATTGAAACATGTAATTCTAACTGTTTGATGTACAAAATGTGATTCTGATATGCCTGATGTATGCCATGTGAATTTAAAATGTCATGACATTGCCTTTTTGTTATTTTACGCCATCCAATATTTAAGTGAGATTAATGTTATAGCATGGCTATACTGGAGATAGTTATTATGTACCTAGCTAGGCTGGTATATAGTGAAATACCATTCAGATTTGTATATAATAGAGTGCTAGACCAGAGTTTTTCAAATGGTGAGGCCAGCCTCCCTTGGGAGGCCCCAACCTGTTCCAGGGGAGGCTCAAGCAAGTCTTAAAATGTACTATATTTAAATGTCAAGTTTTGGATGCTTTGTGTGAAAGGATGCAGCAAACTGAAAGCAAATAATGGCATGCGAATTTATGTACGAAATGGTTACCAGGAAAACATGCTCAACAAACACTTGTGTCCTGGTATGACATGGGAGAAAGCTGAATGAAGGAAATACAATTCTTGGAAACTGTACAAAACAAAATGCAAAATAATACAAATGAATAGGAACAAGATAACAATTGACCCATTATACTGGCTGCAGAAAAGCACAAATACAAAGGCTAAGCAGAAAGATACTAGGAGCAAGGCCAGGAGGGAGCAAAATGGTCCCCGAGAAGGTGTTTAAGAGCAGGGTAATATTGACAAAGAAAACAGTCTGACTCATGGAGGTATTGCAACGATGGGCAAATAGGGCCAAAACTCAGAAGAGTGGAGCGAGTAGGCTGACCTGGGGAGGGGGTTTTAGAGAGGGAAAATAAAGCATCAATAAAATGAGAATAAACTCAATTACTCACATGCACTTCATTGTAGTCTTCCTGTAATGTGCAAAGTATGATAGTTGTTCTAACTATAAGGAGGCCCAAAATAATTTCTATATTAGGGGGAGGCTCAAGATCTTTTCCAAGGCTTGGGGGAGGCTCACTATGACAAAGTATGAGAACTCCTGTGCTAGACCAATGGTGTACAGAATAAGTCTGATATATAGCAAAAATGTGCATATAGTAATGTGTTTTAATGGGTGCCAGTCCTTCTAGACTTGGCACGGATGCCAAGCTTTCCTTGGCAAGGGAGAGTGTAAAGCCCCCCCCCATGGGGCTTACCTTTAAATGCCTCATGATGTGTCTCCCTTCTGCCGCTGATGTCCACACGTATTTCTCCCATTTTGGCACCACCAGCCTAAGTCCATTTAAATGCCCTTAATCTCCCCAAGCAGCCCCAGTACTTTTTCCAGCCCAGTTTGGACTCAGAACGCTAATCGTGAGCTGCCAGCATTTTCTCTGTCTGGCCAGCACTCGCACATATGTACTATAGTGCCTTTGATTTGCTGACTGCTGGTTTTGTGGTTGAACGAGGGCGTTTCTGCAGTCCCGATGCTCCTGCTGACCTAAGTGGGGACTGGTGTCCAGAAGGAGGCCATTTAGAGGCCTCAGTGGAACTTAAAAATACATTTTGAAATGGGGCATATCTCGAGGGCTCATGAATATTAATGAGCCCTCATACAAATTAAAGAATAACTGCCTGCCGCATGGGGGTCTGTATTGCAGCGGCAGCAACAGTGAAAGTAATGAAAATAAATATTAAAGAGTCGGATTGTTTAAGAGGGCACAGTTAGGGCTACATGACACTGGGGTTTGTGTAAATAAAAGATTACACTACTGGCTGCACCAGAACTTTATTATTGGGGACACTGTAAGGACTGCTTAAAAACTGTATTTAGCAGCCATCTTTGTAGCCATCAGGCATCATCAGCCAGGATTTAACAAAGAGACTCTTGGGACAGTGACAAAGACTTTTGGGGGAAAACGCAAGGACAAAATCTAGGCGCCCAAAATCTAAACAGTGAAAAGACTGGAACTGAAAATACTAGCTAGGGCGGCCAATTGGGTTACAGGAATTCTGCCTTTCAGTTTGAGAGGGACTGTTTGAACAGTCAGTCTGGCTAGAGCATCCAGAGATTAAGGAGGCTCCCTGCAGCTCGGGGAAATTTTGGGGGAGAGGTCTGCTTTGCCTCCCCTCTGCCTGAACTATTGCTGAGTGATTGGGAGATGGGACTGCCAAGTCTGCAGCATGAACTATAATTCTCCAGTGGGAGAGAAAAGGAAAGAGCTTTCTCCAGAGCTGAAATTCCAGACTGTTGTGGGGTCAGACCCTCAAAGATCCCTAACGTGCATCTCGGTGAGAAACTGTTGTGTCTCAGGGACTGCATCTGAATCTAATGCCTGGGGCTATCAGAATTGTCTCCAGTCCATTTGCCCAAAGAGGGAAACCTGAACTTTTGTTTGTCAGTTTACATACTAAGGATTGTAACCTGCAAGTGGGTAAGCTGTGCGGCCTATGCCAGAACTGTACCAAAGCTGAGCCAGTGATGCCGAGTAACTTGCTTGAGAGACTGTTGCTGCTTGTTTATCCAATGCTGCCAGTAGACCAGAGAAGGGAGTCAGCTCCTGCAAAGAAGATCATTGTGGGTTCTGGCCACACTTGGAGGCTATGCCTTGATGATGGGGTGAGTCATGTCAGCTTCAATCTCTGTATCCTGGTCCTTGCCAGAAAGGACAAAGTCCTGCAGCCTGCAGCCACATCCTGCCTCGAGGAGAACTGTTCTGGAAATCAACCCAGATCCCGAGGTACAAGGTTCACTATGAACCATAGGGTTAAACCCTGCAACACCAAATTAAAGTGCTTACCAGTTGATCTGTCTTTCAAGTTTCATTGTGGTTTAGATTTCTTTTACAGGCCATCGGGCCTGGGATCTACAATTTGCTTATGAGTAAAAGTTTCTGCTTACTTACAAGCATCAAAGGGAAAAAGTTAATAACCCTTTCTTTATTTAAGGGCCCCAACCAGCTGCTATGCTGGTTAACCCATAGTAACACTTCAGGCCTGCAACACAGCTTATCCTGAGTACCCAGTGAAGTTAACTGGACAGTCCAGGGGGTGAATGTATTGTGTTCGAACGTATACCCTGACAAATATTACTACAAACCAAAGCACTAATTAATCTAAATTTAATTTGCATCACCTACCCGCTGTTTTTACCCTTAAATAAATCAGTTTATTGTTTGAATGTTAGCTTGGTCCATGAACATATTATTATTGAGTGTTGGGTTAATTCATATAATTGAAAGGTATCGTATCATTACTGCTGGTAACCATTTCTTACAGGTGCACAGGGTGCATGCATGAGTTCCAGACCCTGTTGGTAAGTGTGGTCACTGTGAGCATATTATTAGCAATCATGATTAATTGTAAATTGAATGAAAAGTAAGGTGTTTTGGGGAACTGCAAGTGTGGAGCCACTAGGTGGGGCTGTGCATAGGTACAACTTCCCAGAGGGTTGTGCTAGTTTAACATCTAACCTACTTAAAGAATTCTCTGGGTAGAGGCACCATAATTGCAGTTTTACAGTTAGGCAAGGATTCCCAGTGATTACTGGAACTGAACCCATGCCCCGAACCTGCAGTCAGAGAAACAGACAAGGATAGCAGCTCTTGGTATAACGGCACCAGATTTGCACATGGTATTTGGGTCTTAATGGTTAATTTGTATGTCCCTAATACAGATACTCCAGGTTTTTTCACACTGTTAGCCCAAACTATTTCTGAACTGTATCACCCTCCTATGATTATTATTTGGGTGATTTAAATCTGCTTTTGGACACCCTCCTGGACAGATCTTCCTGGGAGAGAGGGACTCCCTCACATCAGTTTACCCATGCCGCAGTGACAGTCAGCATGGAGACATCCCCGACAGCGACAGCCGCAGTGCCAACTGTCAATACTGCAGTGTCGGGGATGCCTCCATGCATCCTTCGGAGGGCTGCGCCCCCAAATCCCCTGGTCTCTATGATTCTAACTCCGAGTCAGACTTGGACCGGGGGAGGGGGGCAAACACCCAGCAAGGCAGTCCTGATTGCCAAACAGCCACCACAGCGACAAGCAGATTGTGCCCGATTCCTGTCACTGTGGTGGTCTTCGTGATCTGGGAGTCACTGCGGCAATGTTATACCCCTCACATCAGCACTCTCAGAATGTGGTACAGCATTTATGTTCTGAATTTGGGTTATTGGACTGCTGGAGAATACTGCATCCTGAGGCCCAAGATTATACCTACAGGTCCCCCAGGTTTCAGACATGCAACAGATTAGAGTATTTTCTTTGCAGTTCCAGAATTTTCTCCAATATAGTGAACATAACTATCCTTCCCATTCTTCTAGCAGATCATGCCCAGGTTAGTATGGTTTGGTTACCCCAGGGCAGTATAGTTAAATCTCCTCATTGGCATTTTAATTCAGCCCCCTTACACTCTGAGGAATTCAAGGACTGGCTGTCAGTAGAGATAAGTTTTTATTTTGAGACTAACTCCATTCCAGGAATTGCTACTTCAGTACTTCAGGATGCTTTCAAAGCCTTCATTAGAGGGAGTATTATTTCCTATGCCTCCCAGGTGAACAATTTAAGAAAACAAGAAATCACAGATCTTACCACTATGATTAAACAATTAGAGAAGGCTATATACCAAAACCCCCAGGGCCACAACCCATAGATCCAGCAGGTTATTATACTTAAATATAGGCTAAATACCATTCTCCACCAACAGGCCACCAGGGCATAGTCCTTTATAAAGTAGATCTTTTGGGAATCTGGGGATAAGGCCAGAAAGCTATTGGCCTATCGCTTGAAATGGAAATCCACAGAGGCCCAGGTTCTGTTCCTTAAATCTTAAGATAATAGGCCTATTACGGACATCATGCAAATTAATGCTATGTTTCAAGAGTATTACTCTCACCTATATAAGTCCTCTGTGACCCAGTCACAAATGGACCATGACTCCTTTTTTTTTTTTTTTTTTAAAGTTGACTCTTGCACGATTACACCCAGAGATTGCCCATGACCTGGAAGAGGACATTACAATGCCTGAGATCATGGCGGCAATCCATAGCCTAGCCACATGCAAAGCTCCGGGCCCTGATGGGCTAAGCACTGATTTCTATCAGGCCTTTGAACAGTCCTTTCTCCCAAACTCTTGGATCTTTTTCGATCCATTCAGCAATCTGGCCATATGCCACCCACCATGCAGGAGGCCACTTACACTGCCCTGCCTAAACCCAATAAAGACCCCACCATCTGTTCCAATTGCAGGCCTATTTCCTTCTTAATGTAGATTCCAAAATCTTGGCAAAAATTTTAGTGACTCGGTTGGAGAAACTCTTCCATTTTTAATTCATAAATCACAAGTAGGCTTTTTGCGGGACAGGCAGGGCAGTGATGACCTCCAGGCAGTGATAAACCTTATTCAGCTGGCAACCAGAGAACCTGACTCTGCAGCTCTGAATGCCATGGATGATGAGAAAACATTTGATTCGATTGAGTGGCCTTATTTATTTCACGCCCTCGCGGTGATGGGCATTAGTCCAGTTTTCTGGAATTGGATTCAGGTTTTGCATTCCTCATCAACATCCAGGGTGCCAAACAATGGTGTTTTATCTGAACCGTTCCCCTTGTTTTGGGATACTAGACAGTGCTGCCCTCTCAGCCCCCCTTTTATTTCTATTGGCTATTGAACCCCCAAACATGGCCCTTAGACAGCATCCAGAGATTTCTGGTATTAAAGTGGGAGATAGATCATTCACTACTCTGCTTTATGCAGACAACTTTTTTTTGACCCTATCGCGAATCGAATCCTCCTTGCTGAAAGCATGGGACACAACAGAGTCCTTCAGCTCTCACTCTGGATTCTGGGTTAATTGGAATAAAAATGAATTATTACTCCTTTATAAAGGAGATCCTAACTGGACCTCCATAGCACAAAAATGGATTAAATGGTCCCCAACAGGTATTAGATATTTAGGTACACATTTATTCAATAACCCTCAGGATATGTGCCACAAAAACTTACAGTATCTGATCTATGCAATAACCACTGATATGATGGGCCAAACTCCACTTAACAATTCCCGGCAAAATTGTCACTATCAAGATAATGGCGTTTCTCAAGGTTTTTTTTACCTTAGGTAACCAGGTGATGCCTATACCAGTGGGCATTTGGAACAGAGTTGATAGGCTGTTCTCTAACTTTGTATGGTAAGGAAAATGTTCGCACATCAGGAGAAGGGTTCTCTGTGCACCGGTGACAGAGGGCAGCTGGAACATGCCCTGACCAAGGGCCTACCATGTAAGCTATGGCCCTAAGCAGGTATTGTAATGGTTAAATCCATATTTCCCAACTGCCCTCCTTTGGATAGAAATAGAGCAGACTTTGTTAGATCCAGTACCGCTAGCGGTTGCATTACAGGACCCTCTTCCTAGTACTTGTTGCCCTACTTTACAAACTCTATTCACAAAACAATTTTGGAATAAAACATTGAAGATGCTTCATTGGAATGTACAAAATTTTGGACCTTATGAGCTTTTGTGGTGTAATCCTAAAATCCAGATGGGGGTTCCCACACAATATGGTATTCTTGGGCTTCCAAAGGGATTAGGCATGTGGTGGATCTAACAGATTCTGGGTCAGGATTGTTTAAACCTTTTCTGCAACTTCGTATGGAATTTCAGTTGCTCACCCGAGACTTTTGCAGGTTTTTACAGATTTGCCACACCCTGTCATTATGGTTTACTAACGATCATACCATAATCCACATGGATTTAACTAAACAGGTAAAAACATCGTTTGCTTTGCCCAAAGGCCACTTGAGTGCCATTTATAAAACCCTCCAGAGCATACATCTTCCGAACTGGGACCCCCATAGGTTAAACTGGGCCAAAGAGTTGCAGGACCCACTGGAAGCAGACTCTTTGTCCATCTGCTGGACTGAAGCCCATCGTGCCTCCCCGGACCTGAAGCTACAGCTGTTCCAGAAGCGAATCCTTAGTAGGTAGTACTGAACCCCAGATAAATTAGTTTGGATGGGCATGTCCACCTCGGATGTATGCTGGAGATGTAAGAAAGATCCTGGGACACTCTTTCACATCCTATGAGGGTTGTCCCCTGCTCTAGATTGGTGACATTCAATCATTGCAATATTGGAACAAGTCTTGTTTATTCCCCTTCCTTGATTCCCTCCAGTTTTGGATTCTGGGAGATCCTAATATGTTGACCTGGGAAGCCTTGCCCTATAAGCCCTTGCAATATACCACTGCATTAGAGACAAAACATTTAATTCTCCAGCGGTGGTGATCCCCTGACATCCCTTCACAAACCCAATGGACCCAAACCATATACAGGGAGGCTCCATATCCACAAGTACTATTTTGGAGGAGGGAAGCACTTCCCAAATTCCTTATGGTGTGAGCACCAAGGTTGACCAGATTTGGGATGGCTATTTGGGATATAAACTATTTGTTTCTCTAGGTCTCTGCATGGCACATTCATTATTAATATATAACCATTCAGCACGGGGTCAATGCCTCATGGCAAAATCACACTGCCAATATAGCACAATTACTGCCATGAGGCATAAATCTTTTTTCTATGGGAGATTCCACTCCCCCACATGCCCCGGTACGGGGGGCTGTGCCCTGAACCCCCCCACTAAAGATTCTTAACTCCGGGGGGGGTCAATTCGGGGAGCACACAAATATGTTAAAAAATAAAAGATTCTAGGACCAGGAATCAAACCCGGTCCCTGGGTTCTTGCTGCTGTGGCTCAGTCCTGTGAGCCACAGCAGCTGCTCAGCAGAACCCACTCCCAGCAAAGGTCATATCCTCTGCCTGGGAAAGCTCTTCTGGTGCAATACCATGTACAGCAGTATACGCGGTATTGCACCATTATCAGTTACAGCCTACGCTGTAGCCATAATGTTGTACACTATTAAGCATGCAGCGTTATGACCTGCTAGGTAACCATTCATTATTAATCTATATCCATTTATTTGAAATCAATATTCATTAATTATTATAACTCTTTCATTTCTAATCTTTTTAATCTTTATTGTCAGTTTTAATCTCCCTTATTCACTCAGTGTAGCAATGGTTGTTTTTCCTTCTTTGGTAATATTTTCTTCTTTTCTTCCTCATGGACCATTCATAGCAAGCATCACAATGGTACAATCTTTTGAAGTCTCATTAGAAAGGATGTTTGGAATATTTGTATGTAGATAGGTCGGATTTGTTTAATGTATAATGTTTTCATATTTTGGTACTTTTGATGTACTTCTGTACATTATGTTTCAAGTAATTTTAACTTGTGATGTTTGAAAATTTCAATAAAAATTGTTCTTATTAAAGAAAAAATAAATAGGGGAGCAGTAATCCAGAAGGTGTAGAAGCATGCCTTGAGCAATGGCGAGATATACCTTAGGGATAATGAGATGTTTTAGGCAGAAGCAGACACCCAGTTTCTGGTTCACACACACTTAATTATTTGCCCAATGCAATCCTCAAATGTTTGAGTGGGATCAAGGGTGACCCCCATATATTTGAAAGCAGTTACTTGTTTGAGGGAGGACCCATCTGGACCCAGAATGCTCAGGGTGTTATCCTTCCCTACTGTGCATTTTGCCACCTTGGTTTGGACCCAAAAATCATTCCTTCATCATTTTGACATTAACGAGTAGCCTATTTGTCACAAACTAGTTCAGGAAAGCCCCAAATACTATGGAGAGGGAGAGGGAGAGGGAGAGAAATAAATGCCTTGGGCTCTTGTCATTCTTAAACAACAAGATCATCTGCATACATTATCATGCAGCAGTCTGAGCCATCCCTAAGAAGGTGGTTAATAAACAGGGAGAATAGGACAGGTCCAGGTATGGACCCTTGTGGAACTCCTCTATGCACTCCTAGGGTTCTGAATGCCCCCCCCACCCCAGGTAGAGACCATTTAAGATCTGCCAGTGAAATAGTTGCTGAGCCTTGCCATAGTCTCTGTAGAGAAGCCATAGGAGAAGAATTTACCTAGAAGGATGTCATGATCAACAAAGTCAAAGGCCATAGATCCACAAAAAAAGGTAATATTACGCTTACCTTCTTCCGAGTTCTTTAGTAAATGGTCAGTGAAACAGGCCAATGTGGTAGTGGTACTGTGGCCCTTTCTAAATCCATTCTGGAGTGAGGAAATCAGGTTGTACTTTGAGATATGGACTGAGATTTGCTGGAAGACACATTTTTCCAGAATTTTGCTTAAGTGGGAAGGGATGGACACTAGCCTATGTTTTTTTAGGAGCTGAGGATCACCTGATTTGAATTGGGGACAACCTAGCCTGTTTCCACAATGAAGGGATAGAGGAGGTGAAAAGGGACAGATTAAATAAGGTGGTGAGGGGCTTTGCAATGAGGTCAGCTGTCAGTTTAAGAAACTGTGGGCAAAGACCATTGCTTCCAGCACTTTCGGAATTAGGGAGGGTCTTGAGGAGACAACAGACCTCTGTGGGAGAAGTGGTCTTAAAACAAAAGATAGGACTACCAGTCTCATCCACATTCTTCTCAGCAAGGGTGGGTGTGGTGTCCTTGGGAGGGAGCTTAGCCAGTGCTCAGCTAGGTTAGTGAATTTGTGGTTCAGAGCTTCTGCTACCTGAAAGGGCACGGTCAGGATACCTGCATCTGTACACAGGTTGATGTTGGTCTGTTTGATGCCTGATTTGTTTAGGGAATTCACCATGGCCCAGAACCTACGATGGTCACCCAAATTGTGAGTTTGTTGGTTTTGAAGGAAACAAGTCATAAGGGATTTGGATTCTTTCTTACGGAAATTCTGTAGCCTTCTGTAATTGTTTCAGGTGGTAGGCCTTACAGAAATATAAGTGTGCTGTGTACATGCAGAATGCATGCCACATGCTTTATTGTGCAATGTTTGAATGCAGTTTGCATACACAAAGTGAACATAAGCAAACCAGGTCTAAAAAGCAAATCAGATTCGCATTCTACAAGTTTGACATGTGTGCAGCAGGTAAGCTGGTACAAACATCTTCTAAAAATCACATTGAGTTTGCATGTTGCACGCTTGACATGAGTGTAGCAGTTAAGCTGGTGTGAATATTATTTAAAAATAACATTAAATTCACATTCTGCATGCTTGCCATGTGTGCAGCAACTAAGCTGGTGCAAATCTCATCTAAAAAAACACATTAGTTTCTATTTCTCATACTACTGCTAGCAATTAGAGTAATTAAAATGCAGTTTTCATTGATTTCCTATTACAATTAGGTAAACTCAAATAATTCTGATCCTTTTGCAAGTTGTTTAATGGCTTTTGATTTGTGTCATTAAATTGTCATTAATTTGTAAAGTATTGTTTGCTTACTGCATTAAATGCATAGGATATAGTCAACCAACATCCCCCATTCCAGTTGTGCAAAGAGGGACCTCTATGTTGTGAAGCCTGACCATTTTGTCTTGGGCTCTGCAAATTCCCTTATGCATATTTTGTGCTGCAAGTGTATTTCTCCATGACTTTTTCAGCTCACTTACTTTCCCTTTGTCACTTTGTCATTCTGGATGGAGCAGATACACTATGGCCATGCTCAGCACTTTTTGTGCCGAGTAGTGTCTTGGAAGCATGCACCATACCTCACATTTTGTCATTAAAATGAGGGACATGGACACTCAAAATGAGGGACAATGAGGGACACAAACTCTCATGGTGATCAGGACACATCTCGAAACATGGAGATACAATACCTCAGAACACAGTGGAAGCCATTGTATTTACTTGCACCTATATTACAGTAGCATCTGAGAATATATTTCTATCATAAATCAGGGGTGCCATTTAGGTAGGGCAGAGGGGAGCAGTCCCCCCCCCCGCATTTGTGCCTAAGTTGTTCTTATCGTGTGGCAATAATGGCATTAAATTTGGATTTTAATCTTTTGCACAATAAGTGCCCCGTTGGCCTGTGTGCACTTATGCTGCAGGTGCACTCCTAACTTGACCGTGTCTGTATTGCATTGTCCACTATCTCTACCTATTAGCGGTGGTGCTATCACATGTGACATGGAGGAGCTACAGCCAAACAAGAGCACATGAGTTATGTGAGTGTGACACTCTTTCCCACCACAGAGTAGACAGGCTGCACAGCTTGGAGGAGTCAATGAGCACTGTACTCTCAATAACAGTGTTGTGGTGGCATATTTTGGTTGGTCTACTCTTCATGAATCTCCATCTCCCCTGGTGGCTGAAGGGGCAGAGGGTGAGCCAGAAGCTAACTGGAGACTAGACTACCTACTAACTCTGCTAAGCTCACCTCGCAAAAAAAAAAAAAAAAAACAACAGCAAGCCTCCCATGGCAGCAAGCTAGGCCTAGCAGCAGCAGTGGCAGCAGTGTGGATGGCCTTCATAAGCCTTTATCAGTGCAGTGTTGTAGCAGCCAAGCAAGAAGCAAATAACACAGGCTGGGTGGATTCAGTTGGTGAGGTGACTTCATTGCAGACCACGTTAGGGACCTGGGATGGTCGGTTTTTAGCATCCAGCTTCAGGCAGAAGGACGGAGAAGAAGTGGAATAAAACTGGGCTGGTGGCACACTGGGCCAGGCCACAGGTTCTGGCCAGATGGCCTTGTAAGTAAAAGTAAATATTTGTTTACAGCAGGATTGGGGAAGGAGGAAGGACCAAAGTAGTGATGTGTTTTTCATGTTTCTGTGCTTTTGAGCAGCTTCACAACCCATATGGGATGGGTATTGAATGGAATGGAGTCAGGGGGAGAGAAATTGGAACTTTTTTTTTTTTTTGCGGGGGAGTATCAGAATTTCAGCTAAGAAAAAAACTGGTTACTAGGAGGGTTTAAGCCCAAATCTGATGTACTGCTCCAGGGTATGGACAGATGAATCTTACACATTTGAATTTCTCCTGATTTGCATATCACTTTTCAGTCACATCAAATACGTTTTACCTTTTGAGACGTTTCAGACATTCTAGAGCTTGCCACCTAGGGACTAACTAGCATCTGGCCTCCACTGGTTGTTGGCTCCACCTTGCTGAAATCTGAAACTGCACCCTTACCATAAAGTCTAAATTTACAGGACATCCTCTGTGTGAGCAGCATGTTTTCCATGAGAGATGGAGGAGGAGGAGCAGAGCAGTTTTTTATGGGTAAAGTGAGGCTGTCCCTTGCATTCAGGGGCAGTTGAGTGGTATGGTATGAACAGACTATTGAAGCCCTACTATGGTCAGGATTATCCCCCCTCCCCCCAGTGAAGCTGACCTCCACATCCCCATGCTCAGGCATGTTGTGACATAGGGCAATGGAGACTGCAGCGGTGTGCACCATTGAAATTAATGGGGGTATTTTTTTATTACTATTTTATACATTATTGATGGAGAGTTGGAGATTAATGAAGGGGACTAACAAGGGCCTTATTAGTAGAATAGTGGCCTTCATTATTCTCCAACTTGCCTTCATAATGTATAAAATAGTAATAAAAAGTAACTCCATTCATTTCAAGGGGGTACGCCCAAGCACTCTGACTCATGGACATCATCTCTTAATGACACCTGACTCTTGCTCCCTAGTACTCGGGTAAGAGACTCTCAGCTTATATCTATACTTGGTGGGTTGTCTTTAGCAGTATGGCTGCACTCACTACAGTGTATGTGCATGGAGTGGGACTGGCCATGTGGGCGGGGGTGTCACGTTATTGCTACTTTTGTGTTTGCCCCTTAAAGTCTGTTTGTGTGGAAGCATTCAAAACTATGGAGAGAGAATAGTAGGAGTACAGGCAAGACAGAAGTAATTATGTAGTTTTTTTTGGGTACGTGTGTGTATTGGGAGTGGGAAGAACCACATGTGTTTCCATTGGTATGTGTGCTACAGTTCAGCTGTGCAGCTGAGATGAGGGGGGACAAAAAAACTAAAGTATTGAAGTGGCTATAAGCACGTCGCATTCATGCGGATGTATGCAGATTTGTATTAAAGTACAAGCAAGCCATATGTGTGCAGTCAAAATAGCTTAGTGGTTAAAGGCATTGAACTGCAAACCAGGAGACTTGGAGATGATCTGAAGACCTGGGTTTGAATCTCATCAACCCCCACTTGTATATGGTATGACCCTGAGTAAGTCACTTAACTTTTATGTGTGCAGTTATCGGTGACTGCTTGCTTTTTGCACGCATGCCACATGCATGCATTCTGTTCCAATTTAACATAAAAAGTATGCTTTCCACACTTGCTTGCTGCACGCATGCCACATGCATGCAGTCAGTTCCAATTTAACATTTAAATCATACTTACACCATGTATATCACATGGGTAGTTTTACGTGAGCAGCATGAAAACATTTGGTATAATTATTTCTGTATGGGAGGGGATGGAGTGGATTTGTATGCCATCCATGGGCCATCACTCAGTTTCATTTTTGTAAGGAATGCTTGTATTACCTACCATGAGTTCCTGACCCTCACACCCCAGGTGGTGGTTAGGTAGTGTTTGCCTTGGATAGAGGACAGAGCATCCATAAAGAACCCAAGGGCAAAGTCCACATTGAACTGGGTGAGGAGGATGGACCAGTTTGTAGCTCTGATGTCTGAGTACAGTTTAGTCATGTTGCATTTGGAGAAATCCCTAAAGGATAACAATTTGGGTTGGGGACATTGACCACAACAGGACCATGTGCAAAGAGTGGGAGACGGGTTGCTGATGAAATCAGACAGCACCCCAGCCTGAAGGATCTTGTCCTTCCAGTTCATTATAATCCAATCAAGAAGGCAGTGATTTGTGGACATGGGGTTGAGCTCAGTGGGGGTGGAGATAATTTGGGTGAAATTTATTTGTTTCAGCAGCTCTAATTTGTTCTTGGGCTGCTGTGGGGAAGTAAAATGTTTTAAATTCTGTGTTTCTGTATAGGACTTAGTTTCTGGGATGAGGGAGTATTTCAGCAGAGGTGAGGGCTGAATGCAGGTGCACAGCTGGATCAGCCAGTGTCACCGGAGGCCCCTAAGGATTTATGGCTGAAGCTAGTCAGCATGGCTGCTGTAGTCCTTGTGAGTAAAAGGCCTGAGAACTGTAGTCCACTTCATTGCTAGAGGAAACACTGCAGAGCATTCGGGGAGCAGTGGAGCAGAGGCCAATTGCAGCTAAGTGTGTTTTTTTTTTTTTTAATTGTGCTTGGGCTGCTACAGGGTGGTAAAATGTCTTAAATTCTGTGTCTGTGTGGGATTCAATTTCTAGGAGTAGGGAGGATGTCAGCAGAGGGAGGGCTGAAGGCTTGTGCACAGCCAGACCAGCCAGCATCATTGGATGTCCCCGAGGATCATGTGGCTGAAGCCAGGCAGTATGGTGGCTGTACTTCCTGTGAATAAAAGGCCTGGGAACTGTAGTCTGCTGCCTTGCTAGAGGAAATGCTGCCAAGCATTCAGGGATTGGTGACCATTTGCAGCTATGTGTGTGAGGGGTCTTAACTTGTGCTTGGGCTGCTACAGGGTGGTAAAATGTTTTAAATTCTGTGTTTCTGTGTGGGATTTGATTTCTTGGTGGAGGGAGGAAGTCAGCAGAGGGAGGGCTGAGGGCGGGTGCATGGTCGGACCAGCTAGCATCATTGGAGGTCCTCAAGGATGATGTGGCTAAAGCCAGCCAGTATGGCAGCTGTAGCTCCTGTGAATTAAAGGCCTGGGAACTGTAGTCCACTCCCTTGCCAGAGGAAATGCCACCACATGTTTGGAGAGCAGACGAGCAGCTGTCATTTGCATCTAGATGTGTGGGGTTTTGACTTTTGCTTAGGCTGCCATGGGGTGGTAACATGTTTTAAATTCTGTGTTTCTCTGTTGGACTTGGTTTCTGGGAAGAAGGAGGATGTCAGCAGAAGGATGGCTGAGGGCAGGTGCACAGCCTCACTAGGCAGCATCTTTGGAGGTCCCTGAGGGCCATGTGGCTGCAGCCAGCCAGAAGGGCGGCTGTAGTCTCTACATATACCCACAATCCCTAGTGACCCCTAAGCATGAGTGCCATGAAGCAGGAGTGTGGCATCTGACTCAGTGGCATTTGGGATGCTGGCAGGGTGTCTGCAGGGAGAACTGCAGACCACAGGAGATGCTGGTCATGTGAGAAAAGACAAGTGTAAAGCAAGGGCAGGAAGTACACTGTAGAGGGTTGGAAGGAGATTACAGCTGATCTCTATCTAAGGTCAGCTTACATTTGTGCTGCGCATCAGGGAAGCAGGAGGGGGAAGGTGATTCAATGGAACTTTGGGATTGCTGAAAACACCCTAACAGGGGCATATACAGAGATACATATCTAGGGTTTAGGAGAAGCTGGGTCCTTGAGGATGTGGGGGAACAGAAGCATATACAGACATCAGGCTAGTGGGAAGAGTGTTGTGTGCTGTAGTACTTGTGAAATGGCAGTCTTCCTGGGAATGATGTGGAGTACAAGGGACTGTCCAGTGTGTAGGAGCCTTTGAGCAGAAGTAAGACAGGTCAGATGGGAATTGGGGAGAATGGAGTAGAGACAGAAGAGTAGGGCAGTGGAGAGAAAGGGAGAGGGGAGGTGCCCAGGGGAGTGAGTGTCTCAGGCAGAGGAAGTGAGCAAGAAGCATCACCCAGTATCCAGGGGTACCTCTTCCTCAGAGGGCCAGGTAGCCTAGGAAGGGGGAATGGTAAGCTGTAGGAGAAAGAGGTGGGACTGTAAGGGTTGCAGCCAGAGAGGGAACTCCTGAAGGTGTCTTTAATGAATAGATTTGACCCACTATCTGGATAGGAGGGGGGGGGACAATAGCAGGTGGGGAAGGTGGCTGGGTTAAGACAATGAGGTTGGGGTAAAAGGATGGGGGGATGTGCAGGGTAGTCAAAATTGGCAGGGAAGAAGCAGGAAAAGTGGAGCAGAGTATTGGGGGAGGGAGAGGATTGGGTATGGAGAAAAGAGGGGAAGGTGGAGGGAAGCATAGCTAGCCAGAAAGAGAAGGGCATAGAGGACCATGATGACATAATTGGAGGGATAAGTAGATGCTGCAGTGGAATGTTAACCAAGGTGGAGGAGCAATTAGGTGGGTGAACAACTTTATATGGCAGTCAAAGAAGGAAGGAAGGAAGACATGAATGGAAGGGATGGAAGGGTGCTGGGGAAGGAAGTGGGACCCAAATGAATGAAGGAAGGTGGTTTGCATGCCAGGGACAGCAGAGAAAGTGGTCCCAAGTATCAGGGAAATGTTAAGGGGGGGAACACCTGTAGTTTTACACCTAGGTATCAATCACCTAGCTGGGAAGGAGGTGGAGGTAGTACAAAGTAGATTCAAGGCATTTTGGAGGATCTGCAGGGAAGTAGCAAGATTACTGGCATTCTCACAGGTGTTACCAGTGTCAAGGGACTGCATGGTCAGGAAGAAAACAGTCAAGGAATTCAATATCTGGCTGAGGGGATGGTGCAAGGCAGAAGGGTTCATCTGTATTGGGCACTGGGGGAGACCAGGTCAAACTAAACACTGTATGCACCAGACAGACTACACTTCAGTAGGGAGGGCTTGAGGGTACTCAGGGACAAAATGGGAGGATACATAACCCATAAACTTAATTTAAACTACTTAGGGATGGGCAGGCAGGTCTATAGGCCCAATGACTCCAGGATGAGGAGGTCAACAGACCTCCGCCCATACCAGTAGAAAGGGTCTGGTGTGTGGAGAGGGAGCAGAGCAGTCAGCATTGGGGGAGTTTACACAGAGGAAGAAAGTGAAAGGAATGAAGTGGGGAAGGGAAGGCGGCTCAGATTATAGTGGGAGGTGGTGTCCCTGGAATGTGCGAAGTCTCAGTAACAGGATGGATGACCTGCAGGTGCTACTAACAGAAGGGGGGGTGGACAATGTGGCACTCAGTGAGACTTGGGTCATACCAAACCATGACTGAGAATTCTCTCAATATACAGGAGAGACAGGGTGATAGCGAATTGGGGGGGATGGGTGGTTTACATCAGGAAGGGTATAACATATATGAGGAAGGAGTCAGAGGAGGGGAGGGTGGACGCAATGTGGGTTTAGATACTGTCCAATAGAGGGAGGAAGGTGAGGTTGGGGGTGGTTTACAGACCACTCCACCAGTAAGAAAGGGACAGGAAACTGAACTTGCAAATATTGAAAGCTGCAGGGAAGGGAGAGGTGGCAATAGTGGGGGACTTCAGCTTGCCCAAAGTAGACTGGAGCATATCGACCATGAAATGCATATAGCCCAGGTGCCGTGTGCCTGCTACCCCTGCCTGTTGACTACTACACAGATTAAGGGGCATGGATTCTGTTTTGAAGGTAACTGGGGGTCTTTCACAGAATAGAAATAAAATAGTGTGGTGCCTCCTCTCCACTCAGAGTAAGATAACAGTGGGACAGGTGCTTGAATAGTACAACCCCCTGGGATGCAGTACCTACCCACCTCCTCTTCCAGTCACCCCACACACTGAATATCACTTTGTTTGCTAATACTGTAAAATACATACATATACTTAATGGCTGTAGCTAATAATATGCTCACAATACAGGAATTGCCAAGAACAAAACACAACTTTATTTTTAGGGGAAAGGCGAGGGAAGGGGTACCTGGATAAGGGACTGCTGTAGGAATAAAAGGTTTTGATTGCGATAGAAGGACCCGTAGGCCAAAACACTAACAGTGCACACCCGCATTGGTACCAGTGCAAACCCCCCTTTTCTGTCCTGACTGGGTACCCATATTTAACATAGGCCTGCTAGTTGCTGTGGGTTGGCTGGAGTTGGGGCCCTTGGAGTAAACTTTACCAAAAGTGTTAACAGCTTGAAGTTAATCTCCCTTGGCAGGGCAAGCCATGGGTTATTAATGGTTCTGCAGACACTGATATTTGGATACTGGCACAGTGGGTTTGAGCAAGCAGGGAACAACTGCTCCATGGGACAGCAAGCAAATGGGCAGCAACTACTGGTCTGGAAGATGAAGCAATGGCTAGTAGCTGGTTGATTTTGGACTTGCTTGAAGAGTCTTGCAACTTGTCACCTTCTGACTTGCTTGAAGATTCTAGCAGTTTGTCACCTTCAGCCCACCAAACAGGCCAGATTACAGAGCACAAAGGCAAAGCCTACTAGGCCACAAGGGAACCCAGACCCAGGAGTGACCCACGGTTCACCTCCCCAAGTGTGTCCATAGTGCCCTAGCACTGAGGCGAGTGCTGGTGGCCCCCTGCAGCCCAGTCTGCCTCACTCGATAAGGGCTATCAGTTTTCCTACCTGGCTCCAAGTTGCAGCTGTAAAGATTGCAGTTTTTGCCTTTTGCCTATGTAACCCTCTTACAAGTGGGGGTTTACTAAAACACCTCTAGCTGTCTCTTTAAGAGCTGCCAACTTGCTGACCCAGTCAGTTCGCTAAAAAGGGAGGGGACTGTGGGTTCTCCTGCTCGAGTCCCGCTCGAGCTGCTGGTTATGTGCCCTGTTTTTGCCATCGCTAAGTAGGCAAAGCAGGCACCTTATTGGCTGTATCATTTATGTATTATATGTTGATTGAGTAGTGAGAAATGTAGTTTGTCTAACCTGTTTCCCTTGCAGCTGGGAATTTGTGTGTTTTGCCCCTCCATTTTGGACCAGGACTACCTTTTGGGTCCAATAAAAAGGAAGGGGCACTTAAAATGGAGCATTGAGCAGCCAATTAGGGCTGGGACTCTCTAGGGAGCCAGCTGCCAATGGGAGGTATAGCCCGTGATGCTGGGAACTGAAGTCCAGAAGGTGACGCCTTTTTCACACCAATAGAAGGAGGCAGACTAGATTGGCCTCAGAAGCCCTCCAATAGAGTCGGGTGGCGCCCGAATCGTGACTTTCTGCTTAACGGCCAAGAGGGCAGAGTTGTTGTGGCCGTGAGAAAGGAAGGAGCTCTGGGCTCCTGCGTTGTGGAGTCTTCACGCGAGAAGTCGCGTGTGGAAGGCCAAAGGGTGAGCTGACAGTATTTTCAGAGTGAGTCGGATTAAATCTGCTGGTGGTGTGCAGGCAGAGGGAGGCTGTTACGGCAGCTACCTACCAGGCTCACCCTGTAGAGGACTGGAGAATCTGCTTCATCACACTCGGTCTGTCAGGAAAGTGAAGGTGCGTTGCATCTCTCGGGTCGTGCAGTGAATGCGATCGGGAATTAAAGCAGCTGCCTGGTATGGTACCCCTCTGTCCTACATATAAATGTGTGGAGAAGCGTTTGGATCACAGGCCTATGTCCTGAGGTGGTGTGAGAGGGATCTTTCTACAGGAGTCATGAGTACAAAATCAGAGTAGCTCCCTGTCAGATGTTCTATTGAGTGCAAGTTCGGTCTGTCTGCCCCACTGGCCACATGAACGGAGTCTGCTGGCTCCGGATTATCAATTTGGGTATTGAACATTTGTCTTCATCTTCAGGGCCCCAACCAGCTGCACCGAATAGGCTAGCCTCTTATTGCCTGGGTACCCAGTGACAGTGACTTGTAGGGAGTTAGCTTGTGCACAGTGCTCTGAAATAGTAGTGTTAAGTTAATCAACCAGATTTCCCCCGCCCTTGTTATTTCCCCCTAAATAAATCAGATTTGGCTGTTTTGCAAAGTATACTGTCTGAACTTGTGCAACCATACTGTACAGGGGTTACTGTGTTACTGCATCTTATTTTACAGGGGGTCCCCAGAACCAAGCTGATCGACCAATCCTGGGGGTAAGTGTATGTTGCAATGGTGTTGTGGGAAATGTTTGTGAGCCACTAGTGGAAGGAAAGGGGGGTCTCAGTGACCCAGAGGGCTGTGACCAAGTCGTTCCCGACTTTTCCAACCCCAACCTCTGGGTGGAGGCACCCGCCATTGGATCTGGGCCCCTCAACCTGTTAGTGGTTAAGCAGGCAGGGGTAGTAGCCCTCGGGATAGCGCCACCTGAGGGTTACACCTGAACAGAAACAATCGGCTCTGGCGTGCAGCAACAAGTTCTATGACTTCCACCTTGCCAGTGGCTTTTGACTAGTAATGCACAGTCTCTGGAGTGGACCTCCACCATTCCACAGCTGGATTTCAGCAAGACCAAAAGGCTCCCGAGCTCTGGATACTGGCAAACCTTTTCCTCAAATGTCCTCTGATTCAGACTGAGTGCCGACTTTAGCCCTGGCACACACAGTTCCAAATAACCCTTCTTACAGGCTCAGGGTTTACCACACTGATACAGGCTCACTGCAAACACTGGATCTCCAAACAACCAGGAGCTTTCACCAAATGCCTTGGATGTTCAACTGCAACACCTCACTTCCTTCAGGCAGGATAAATCCCTTTTTCCGATTCTCAGATAATTGACCATTTGACCAGTAAAGTCCTGGAAAAGATCTCCTACCTTTCCCAACACACAGTATGAGCCCCTCTTGACTCAGTCAGAGCCCAGACTAGAATGCCCAAACTGCCCAAAGTTCCTGGGTTTTCACAAAAAAATCCCAGCTTCTGATTGGTTAGATCCAGCTCTCATTCACAAATATTACTAAACATCAACCTGATTTGATTTTGTTTTTATTTTAGTCTTTGGTAACTGGGCAAGGCCCACTAGGCACAAGTGCCTGTTTTCATGGGTCACCTGGGAGCACTGGTTGGTTAAGTGACTTACTCAGAGTCACACAGTATACAAGTGAAGGTTGTGAGAATCAAACCCAGGTCTAGTCTGCTAGATGTACCAAGCTCATTCACAGTTTGTTACTCTAACCTCTAGGCTATACTGCTAGTCCAGTTGATTGGCAAATGGGTTTTGCCACCTGGAATAAAGTTCACACCTCTCCCATAATTCACTTCAGCAGTCTTAAGGCATCCAAGCTATTGATTGGCTGGATCAGGGGGGCAAAATAGCAAAGATGGCTGACAGTGTACACATTCCCATACAGTTTATAGCAGTCTCAACTTTAAAGCTTCACTGCAGCCAAAATATACAGTCTGTGCACATATTTTCCCCAGGGTGCTGTAGCTGCCTGTGTCCCCTGTCTAGCAATTGCACAATTATATTTCCAAAATCCTTAGATTGCCCACCACTGCTCCCAAAACATACAGTCCCCCTGGCAGCCACGCAGCTCATTTATTATTCATGCAGCCCTCAGTATTATTCATTTATGACCCCATTCCTAAGCGCACATAGGCTCTCAAACAAAACAGTCTGGTCACCTCTCATGCACCTCCTCCTTGTGTCCAACCCACATTTAACTTATTTAGGGGATTGAGGCCACCAGAGAGGTGATTACTTGACTTCTATAGCAGTCTGAAACCCAACTTGCACTACTGCTCGTGGTAAGCGATCCGCAGGCACTTCTAAAGCCGCCAGCAGCCCGCGGTCTCGCTGATTGATTCTCCAGCCCCCAAAACGACCAGATAACATTACAGGGGCTGGATGGAGAGTTAGACAGGGGCAGGAACCAGACTGGCAGCAGAGGCAGCGGGGGAAGCAGGGGCAAGAATAGGGTCCCCGGGGCAACAGGTAAACCCCACCTGTGGGGGGGGGGGTTTGCATGCACTAGAAGTCAAGTGATCCTTGAAGCATTGCAGAATGGGTTCCTGACTTAGGGAGTCACAGAACACACCCAGGAAGGGGCAATTCTTGATCTGGTACTCATGAATGTGGAGCACGTATAAGATATAATGGTCATGGAGCCCTTGTGTGGAACTGATTATCACACAATGTGGTTTCAGTTGGATATGGGCAGGAAAAACATCCCCATGAAGATCAAAATCCTGGACTTCAGGAGGGCAGGCTTTAGGAAGATGGGCAAACTGTTAATGAAGCACCTGGCAGGCATCAGGGCAGATATGCAGGTGGACCAATGGTGGTCTAAGGAGGCAATAATGGCTGTAATAGAGAAGTGCATTAGGCTCAGGGGGAAGAACTCAAGGGCCAAAGCGCCCAGCTGGTTTAATACTAAGGTTGCCCAGGCAGTAAGGGACAAGGGTTTAGCCTATAGGAAATTCAGAAAAACCAAGAGAGAGAAGAGGACAGGGAGAATTATCTAATGCTGGCCAGTGAGGCAAGTCAGGTTATTCAGTGGGCTAAGGCTCAGAAGGAACTACAGTTAACAGAGATAATTAAGAAATGGAAGGCGGCCTTTTTTTGCTGTATAAGTGAGAAAGGGACAAGAAGTACAGGATTCTAAGGCTTTGGAAAGGGGATGGGGTGGAGGAGAATGGGGGAAAGTAGAGGTACTTAAATACTTCTGTTCCTTCTTCACCAGGGAGAAAGACGGACCAGTGGCAACAGTGGGGAGAAGAACAGTGGAGAGGGGAGCATGGATGTAGTGGCAGAGGGGGATAGAGTGAGGAAAGGGCTGCTATTATTGCAGCTGACAAATCACCAAGCCCAAATGGAGTACACCCAAGGGTGCTAAGGGAACCATAACCCATGATAAGAGTGAGTGATTTTGAGCAATGTAATTTAAGATATGTGAAAACAGCAAATGTAAAAACGGCTATGTGCTAATAACAGCTATATGCCTTTAATAGCACAGTCAAATTAAGCGAATAGTTTCAGTGTATATCTGGAAGAGTATGTAAGGATTTGTTTGTCAAGCTCCTTCCGAGCTGGCTGTCTGGCGTGGCAGTTAAGGTAACTGCCTTTGTATCGGGTGACCTGAGTTCGGGACTGGCTGCAGGTATAGGCTTTTTTTTGTCTTTTAAATTATGGCAGTTTAAAGTTTTACCCCTCTTCCCCAGTATCAACCTCCCCTGGAGTTGATTATTTTATGTTTGGGGGGCACGGGGATCAATGCCCCCCATAAAGGGGAGTGAGAGGGGCATAGCCCCCCCTGCATAAAATGAATAGTAAGCTTGACTTTAGGTGTACAATATAATGAAGGTCGCTGTTGCTGTAAGGGGCTGTAGTGCACATCACCATTTTCATTTTCGGCTATGTGCACTCACTGGGTTTGCACACGCTATTTTTTCGCTCATGTTTATCACATGGCACTGAGGGAACTGGCAGAGGAGCTTGTGGAGCCACTGGCAGGCCTACTCAATAGTTCACTGGAGTCAGGTGTGGTACCACAGGACTGAAGAATGAAACATATAGTGCCACTCCATAAGGGCAGTCCCAAACATGACTCACAGAATTACAGACCAGTCAGTCTGACTTCAATCATATGCAACCTCATGGAGACCATACTTAAGGAGAGGTTGCTAGAGTATCTAGAGGAGCATGGTCTTCAGGACGCAAGGCAGCATGGGTTTATGGGTTGAAGGTTGTGTCAAATGAATTTGACTGACTTCTTTGACTGGGTCACCAAAATAGTTGAGAGGGACCAAGTGGGGGACATCCTGTACCTGGATATCAGCAAGTTTTTGACTCTGTACACCACAAGAGGTTGATCAGGAAGCTGATGAATCTCAGTGTTGGTGAGAAGATGATCAGATGGGTGAAAAACTGACTGGGAAACAGGACCCAGAGGGTGGTGGTGAGGGGAGAGTTATCTAGCAAAAGGGAGGTCACCAGTGGGGTCCTGCTGGGCTCTGTGCTAGTGCCAGTGTTGTTCATGTCTTCATTAATGACATTGAGGATGGCAGGAATGGCAAAATGTGCATTTTTATGGATGTCTCCAAGCTCTGTGAGAGGGTAAACACATCTGAAGGGATACAGGACCTAAAAGAGGATCTGAAAAAAACTTGAGTGTTGGTCAGGATTTGGCAGCTTGGCTTCAATACAAAGTTATGTACACTGAAGCCAAGAATCCCAGGATTGAGTACTACCTGGGAGGGGTCCAGGTATCTGCAAACAGAGGAAGAAAAGGATCTGGGAGTGATGAACACTAGTGACCTGAAGCACTCTAAGCAGTGCAGGAAAGCAGCAGCAAGGGCAAATAAGATGTTAGGATGCATAGTCAGGGGGATCAGTAGTAGGCGAGAGGAGGTTATACTGCTCTTGTACAGGTCACTGGTGAGGCCACATCTAGAGTATGGAGTGCAGTACTGGTGCCCACACCTCAAAAAGGACATTAACCTATTGGAGGCAGTCTAGAGGAAGGCAATGCAGATGACTGCAGGTCAGCAGGGAAAAGCATACTAGTAGAGGTTGGAAGCCCTGATCATGTACTCCTTGAATGAGAGGAGAGAGAGAGCAGGGATGTGATTAAGGCATTCAAGTACTTAACAGGGATAAATAGAGTGGATAAGGAGGGCCTGTATGCTAAGAGGCATCCAAAACATGAGAGGGCACAGTATTAAGCTGAAGGGGGAGAAGTTTAAAATGCAGGTTAAGAAGCACTTCCTCAGATAGAGGGATGTGGTCAGTTGGAATGCACTGCCAGAAGAGGTGGTCTTGTTAAAGACAGTGGGCAGCTTCAAGAGAGACTGAGACCGACATAAGGGGAAAGTAAGGGTTATGGGAGTGGCAGATGGAAAGGATGAGAGGATTGGGTGGGCAGTGTCAGTAGCTTAAGCTGTGACAGTGTAATATGGGCAGACTAGATGGACCAAATGGCCTTATTCTGCTGGCTTCTTTAAATGTTTGTACAGTGTGTTCCATACACTCCATCTGCTGGACATTTAACAAATTTATGTTGAAATCCCCTACCATTATGAGGTCCCCTCAAGGGGGAGAAGTGGCCATTTCTCTGGGTTAATTGAGCGAGTCCATTCATCATAGAGGGCAGTCCAGGCTTTCAGTTCATGGATCTTGGATAGGAGGCTGTAAACTTTAATTGTGCAATCTTTAACCCATGGTATTTCACCCAAAGTGGGGCAATATGATTTAACAAGACTGCTGGTGGTCCAGGGTTGTGTTCTATGTTGCCACCCAGTAGTAGTAGTAATAGTAGTAGTACAGGGGTCTGAGGGTACCTGCTGCCCCATAGAGATAGTGAACATCTAGTGGTACGCAGGGATAAAATTTATGTACCCAGTAGACAACAGAGTCTCTTCTTTAAAAAGGTGAGATGCAGCACGGGGTGAGTCAGGGAGGGATGGGATAGAGGGAAGGGGTGACTCACCAAGGGTGCACCGGACTATTTTATTTTATTTATTTATTAGTTTTTGTTGACCAGGAAGGAGGACTAGACAATTGTTTTGCCTATTTTCAGCCTTGTCCCTGGGGGAAGGTTATACAGATGGATGTCAACTGAAATTAAATCAGATTTTAAGCTGTTGGTGGTATTTTTAGTGAATGGAGGAAATTTGGCCAGGACACCAAGGAAATTCCCCTACTAGACTGTAGGGGGACCCGCTCACTGAGAGCCATGGCCACTTTGAGTGGAGCTCCAGTGGAGCAGTATGTCCTACATGAAGGGGAGCAGACCCTTCGATCTGGTAATTTGCTTGAAGAACCTGAGGCATTTATGGATGTTGTTTCAGATTTAAAAGATACTGGTGACCAGGAGATATTTATTTCTACAGAGGATTTAAGAGCAAGTGAGATGAAAAGCGAGGCTGTTCCAGCTCTCAGCCTGGAAGCCAATTTGTTGCTAAAAAAATCTCTTCAATCGGTGTTGAACCAAGAAAATGAGAGGCATTCCTATGAGAAAGGCCGTCTTGTAGAGTAGCTCGCCCGACTGCAGACTGACGCATTATCTATCAAACCTCCAGGCCCGCTTGACATCGGGCCTGCATCAAAGGATGACGTGGCAGCATCAGAGAAAGCCGTGGGGCCGGCTGAGTCTGACACTAGTATTTTCCCCTAATTATTACCTGCATTACTAGAGAAACATAAACCCGAGGCTGGCAGTATAGGAGTGCATGTTGACTTGTGCCAAAAACCGGTAGAACAGACTATCCAGGATGTTTTTTCCGAAACACCTCTTGCAGTTTCCAGTGATGAAAAAGGGCTTGGGGGAAATTAAGGATTGGTGGGGAAAAATGTACTTTCAAACGCTACAATTAGCAAAGCTGGAATTGTAAGGCCCCATGCCCTGAAACTTTCTAAATCTACTGGGTTTGTTTTTCATAGCACCCTGATGGCTACGGACCCTGATGGAAACAGGAATGACTTGAGTTATAAAAAATCCTCTCACACTCAAGATGGAGTGACTGTGTTCACTGTCTCTACTCGGGACTCTATGTCTAGGAGTGGGGTTAAGGAAGAGTACAAAGAAAAATGCACAGCGTTGACTACTGCAAATAGACATATCTCCTCTGTAGCTGCACCTGGTGCAGTGCTGGGGCCCAGCTCAACACATCAAAACCCCCGCTATTTTCTGACAAACAGAAAGACGTGGCTGTCCAATTACCTATACCTATAGTGACCCCAGGAGAGCTTTGGTCCCCCCAGAAAGCACTCAGGGAGGCTGGATGGTCACAGAATGCTCAAGGTACCTGGCTCCCCACCACCGACTGGGAACCCACACTCAGTTTTACACAAAACATGCCTGAATGGTGTCCAAATATCCCATGCCAAGACCTGAATTTAGGTTTACAGACCCGAGCTCCAACTAATGGACCTCCTAAACCACCTGGGAATATGGAATCACATACTGAGACTGTATTAGACTTAAAACCTGATACTCAGTCCCCAAGGACTCCTGCAGCTCCTATGGATTTAGAGACACCTATATCTGTGGAGGAGGCACCTCAAGGTTCCCTGGAAAAACAGAAACCCCACTTATCAGATTTATTCTCCAAAATCAGGAAGGAAGCAGCACCATGGTGGAATGCCCTATGAATCCGATATAAAGGGGGCCTAGAAGTTTGACCAGACAGGCACCATGTGGGCAAATTATTACTTAATGATTTTCTGCACTTCTCTTCAAGAGAAGTATTTGCATTTATTAACATTTCAGGGGAAGATAATTTCGATATTAGCTTCCATTCTGCTGATACTCTAGATTTATTTTGGGAGAAGTACAGCCAAGTTAAGTTTTCCCTCACATGGACCCCCATTTTGGTTATCCCTTTAACCAAGCCCCTAATTAAATATGTCACGATAATGTTTCGGAATGAGGGGATCCATGTGGAGAATATAACTTACTGGCTGACCCAAAAATGTGATGTTATGAGCCCATCTGAGGCTATCTTGAATACAGAGATGTTTTGGACAGGGGGGTGGCATTACAAAGTTAAACTCAGGCAAATCGAGTCTGACACAGGCCACATCTCCAATTCCTTTTTGTTGGGGTGTTATACGGGTGTTTGGTTTTATGTTGGCAAACCAAGGGCCCGATACAAATGTGGGTCTAGAACCCACCTTTCTAGCTCTTGTGACAGGCCTCAGTGTGACAACTGGGGGGAGATTGGACACACTGCTTTTCAGTGCACAAATCACACTAGGTGTGATCATTGCAAAGATACAGGCCATGTCTTTGCTGAGTGTTCTTGGGCTGCAAAGAATAAGGCTACCTGCCTGAATCCAGATCTCCTCATCCAACAAGCACAGGGCTCTCTTTCTACCCAGAACTCTACTCCCCCAGTTTCGAATTCACAGATTTCAGTCACTCATGAGGACCCCCCCATCCTTCCTCTAAGAGTTGAGTTAGACCCCTTCAAGACCCCCTTCCTCCCCCCTCCCTCCCCTTTACCTCTGCCTCCTGCCTCCTTGGTGCCAGTGTGTTATACTTACCCTATTGGAGATGATTCTGCTCCTTCCAGTCAACCATCTTCTGACACCTTACCGGTGAAAAGAAGATCATCCAGGAATCTTAAAACAGACCCTGTCCAGTCTCTAATGGAATTGGAATCCAAGAACCCATTTGCTGCTTTGGCTACACAGTGGGGGGATTCTGAGATGGACATGGAGGATTCTGACTCCCAGTCCACTAAGACAGAACACAGTATCCAGCTACAGCACCAACCTGAGTACAAAGGGAAAAAGAAAAAAATGGAAAAAGGATTTTTGAGCCTGGTACAGGTAAAGTGTGGTTCCTTTAGCTATAGGATCTTTAAATGTCCACAGCCTTTTAAATTCCAGGAGGAGACAGATAGTGCACACCTACATTCATAGTAATGCTACTGATATTTGTTTTTTTACAGGAAATGTGGATGTTTAGTAGTGATCAGGCAAGGTTTTTTCAAAGAGAATGGTATTGGGGACCCTCATACTGGTCATTTGGAGAGGCCACTGCAGATGGTGTTGGTTTTCTGTTTAATTCGTATGATTTTACCCTTATTAAATTAATAGACTTGATCCCAGGCAGAGTTTTGATCTTAGATGGCTTATGGAGGCAGATGCATTGCAGGCTGATAAATGTCTACAGTTCATAAGTGAAGTCTGAATATGTGGCACTTCTGGACAGTTTACTGCCTTTTTTAATTACTTTTTACAAGATTTTTTAATGTGGAGGTTTTAATTGCAATATAACATCTACTTCTGGTGGCCCAGCGAACCAAGGAAAGAAGATATATTGCAATTCAAATGCCCGGAGAAAACTTGTAGATACGGCAGACATTCTAAACTGAAGTACATATCAAAGTTCTGGACCCAAGTTTACTTATAAAAGAAACAAATATACTTCTACTATTGACCATATGTTCATTTCCAACAATTTACCAAAATTCCAGTTTCAGATTATACCCATTGATTTTTCAGATCATTTATTATTATTCTGTTCCTTTCTCAGTTCCCCAGAGAGGTCATATTTTAAGCCACGATGGAAGTTAAACCCCTCCATCTTGTCTGATCAATAGATCATCGGTCAAATAACAGGCATATTGAAGGCCCGTCTGTCATTTTTTTGTATGATGACCTGGGGGACTGGTGGGCCGATTCCAAAACAGACTTTAAATATTGTTTTTTGAAACATGGGAAATATATTGAAAATGACAAATTCCTTAAATATTTTAAAATTAGACAACAGTTGCAGAATTTGTATTCTATCGCTAATACTTCCAGACAGGATTACACAGCTCAAATCACAATGCTTAAAAAGGAAATGACGGATTATTGGTATGACAGAGCACACACTATGAAAGCTTTGCTCCAGAATGGGACAAAGAAATCCCCCCAAGGAGACCCCTTTGAAGCCTTTCAGAAATGTAAGGATTCTACCTTTTTAGAATCTTTGACTAATAAAGAAGGGGTCAATACGACTTCTACAGAGGAATTACATGGCATTATAAAGGATTTAATTTCTTCTCATAATTTTTCAGATCCCCCTTCGGATGAGGCAATAAAACAATTCTTAAATAAGATAACCATTCCAGCTATCTTACACAGAACCCCAGGTATGACAAAATCCATTACTGCCCTAGAAATTGAACTGGCCATTAAAACTTTAAAGAATGGTACATCCCAGGGTACAGATGGGTTGACGAATGAATTTTTAAAAACCTTTTCAGCACCGTTGTCATTTTGCTTGGAAAATTTTTTTTTTGTCCACATTCTGTACTCCACTTTGGTTTATTGAAGGATTGTTGATCTTTTTGTTTAAATCTGGAGATAAAACCTCTATTGATAATTGGAGACCAATCACAATCCTAAATTCTGATTATAAAATATTGGCTACAATTATTAACATTAGGCTTAAAAAATATGCGGCTTCGGTACTTTCCCCTTTGCAATTTTGTGGTCTACCAAATCAGAAGATTCGGCATGCCATGATGATCATCAGTGATCTTATTGATTATGTCAGATAGGGCACACCACTCTTTTCTTTTTTAACCTTAGAGGCATATGGTATACCCCTACAAATGGTACAGTGGATACAATCTTTATATCATAGGGCAGTGGTGCATCCAGTAGTTAAACACCAGGTTATGGAAGGGTTTCAGATAATGACAGGGGTCGGCAAGGTTGTCCCCTAAGTCCTCTCCTTTACATTTTTATGATCGATCCTTTAATCCGTTCCTTGACTGACACTACCCAGTGGTTAGGGGTGACAGGGGTAGATAAGGAGACAGCACTCTATTTACTAGCCTATGCAGATGATATTAGTTTATTTCTGTCCAATTATACCCAAGTGCCCTCCTTCTTGGACTTTATGAAGGTATATTCCTCTCTCTCTCTCTAATTCCCAATTAAATAAGACAAAAAGTAAAGGCCTGATTGTTGGCTCAGGCTACCCTGCTCCAGTAACTATAGATGGGATTTTGATCTCCTCGGAACCTTTAAAACTTCTGGGTATTTAATTTGGAGCACAAAACATTCCCTCCCTAAACTCTAACTCCACACTAGCTACAGTTGAACTTGAAGTTCAGAGGTAGAGACATTGGAAGATGACTAAATTTAAGCAAATACGAATCATTAAGCAGTTTGTTATCCCTAAGATGCTTTATATTGCCATGATCTTCCCATCCCCCATTTAGTTTGAAACTAAATTGTATAGCCTCTGTTTCGGATGCTGTGGGGGAACAGACTTAACCCCATCAAGCAACAGTATACACACTTAAAAAAGAAAAAGGTGGTTTGGGTATGGCTGACCCGGTAGTCTTTTTCCATACTTCATTTTTTTCCCAAACTATCAAATGTGGCTTGATACCCACAGACACAGTCCATTATCACTGGATTAAATTGAACCTTTCCCGATATTTTGCAGCATGGCAAGCATCTCCTCCTAAACTGTCTGGTCACCTTCATATACCACAATTTTTTAAACCGGCTGCTCAAAAATTGTATAAATGGGGTTTATCAACAAATCAAATCATTCGAAATTCAGGGTCACAGTTATATCAAGTGGTTATGTCTTCTATTTATCCAAACGAACCTTGTTTCAAAAATTGTCCATCCTTTCAAATTCTGGATGTTTTGTCACAGTTGACCAATACAAAAATCCCTCTCCAGATGTGGGAATTCCTTTGGCTGGCAGTTTATAGGAGGATAAATGTATGAGGGAATGCGAAGTACAAAGCTAAGGATGAAAGGAATTGTCCCTATGAGGCTTGTATTAACCAAGAGGAAACCATGGAACATTTTTTATTTCATTGCCCCTATGCAAAGTCCTTGAGGGAATTCCTTGCCACTAAATGGAATATGGGGTGGCTACGGAGGTTACATTATGACAACTTGGTTTAGGGCACTTTTATAATTTGGGGAAATCTTATCATAAGGAGACACTGGTTGTTTTTTGTTGTTTGAAATTTTATTTATGGCAGGCCATATGTCAGTGGGTTCTGTATCAAAGGCTAATGTCTTATGAGATGGTGGGGAATCTTATACAGTCAGCTATGGAAAAAGTGTACACTTCAGATTAGGAGGTACACACGTCTAAGAAGGTCTTAACCTGGTGGGAGGGATTCCCAATGTTTATTAAATATAAATAACTAGTCCACATTATACCAAAGCTAGATTTCTAAAATATTGTCTAGATATTATATCTAGGATTTGCTGTTATCGGGGCTTAGATCTTTCAATATATAAATGAATACACTTGTAATTAGGATCAGTGATTTGCATCTGTATGCCATAATTTTTTCTTACTGGAATCTATTGTTTGTGTGATTTAATACACATTTTTTAATTTTTGGTTTCTTTACTTCAAGTTTGTCCTTTATTTAGCATGACTTTAACACTATTTATGAAATTATGTTTTGATGGTATTGCAAATAAAAACTCCCCTACTCACTGATAGGGGGAGAATCTGTCCTCTTGGACTGGAGCCAAGATGGCCAATGATGTGCATGTGGGAGAGGAGAGTGAAGGTATGGAGCTTGAAGAAGACAGTGTGAATCCAGAAAGTATGATATCTAAGGAGCTTTCAACCAAGGAGCTTGTGAAGGCGAGCATTGTGCAAACCCAGAACTTCCCTGAATTACCCTCTGAAGGTATGACAGATTTAAGTAATGATGAAGATGAACTGGATAATGCTGAAGTGTTAAATGCAAATCCTGATGCTACTAAAATACAATTGTAACTGGAAAAGGAAGAACGATGTTACTGTGTAAGGAAACTGCAGCTTGAGAAACAATTGAGGGAACCGCAGACTAACAAACAGAAAGGCTGTGTCATTTCCACTCAGCTGGGTAATTGTGACGCAGCAGCATCAAAGGCTCCATCTAAGACCTGGTCTGCGGCAGTAGAGTGGGCAGAAGAAAGTGAACAGGAGAAAGTGATACCAGTAATTGTGTCAGGAATGGCACACACAGGAGACTTAGCTCCTGGTCTAAGACGAGCTGAAGATGGTGATTTGCCTGATAATCAGCCTTGGTCTGTTGAAACTGCATTGGAAGCAGCTGGATGGGAGTGAGATGTTGCTACAGGGAGCTGGGTCTTTTGCAAATGCCTCAACTGCCCCGCAGCGCTGTGCACCAATGAGGTCTGACACCAACTCATTCTGCTAATATAGAAGTACCTCCTGAGCTTTCCTTAACACAAAACATGAAGTTCCACTCTAAGCAAATGCACTCAGTAGATTCTGCTTTGCAACTGCCTGGGGGACATCCTGAGGCTAGTACAGAAACTCCACAACTGCCTTTAAACAGAATTAACAATGAAGCTCCTAAAACCTACTCCTCATTGTTTAAAACTCCAATTTTGCCAGCTAGAAGGCATATCGCGGTTAAGCTTACTTACACAGGGGGCAAGAACCATGTTAAAAGACACAATTAAATTTTTTTCCAACGAGATATATGCGGTCATACATATATCTGGAGAGTCGACTTTTGATGTGAGCTTTAAAGCCATGGGGGGCTTGGATCGCTTTTTGATTAAGTATAATCATCTTAAAAATTCTGCACCCTGGTCCTCCTTTTTGGCTACCCCTTTAACCAGGCCTGCGCATAAAACATTGACTGTACTGTTCCGTAATGAAAGTGGGAGTGTGTATGATGTGAGATACTGGCTGCAACAATGCTGTACAGTAACTGAGGATCCTGAAGCAATAATGGACTCTGAGAACATTTGGATGGGGGGCTGGAAAGTTAAAGTTATATTAAAAACAACAGATACTGGTGCGGTGCATCTTCCTAATTATTTTTTTCTGGGGAGGAATATAGGCATTTTATTTTACCCAGGCCAGCTGAAGATGTGTTATAAATGTGGGTCAGTTGCACATCTGAGCAGTATATGTGATCAGCAACGCTGTGCTATATGTGGGGAATTGGGTCATATTGGCTCACAATGTTTAAATGAATGTAAATGCAGTCTTTGTGATACAGAAGAGGCCCACTTTTCAAAATTGTAAATTGGCAGCCATTAACACTAATGATCAGGCAGATGGGGGAGGAGCAGAGGCTACTAATTACTCTCACACAAAAGAAAAAGCTGGCTAGTCACAGAATACAGGTGAATCAGAGGCCCAACAACTCAAACGGTTCTGCTGGCCCTGAAGTTGCAGTTATACCTCAGGCTGCTCCTCAACAAGAGCAGGTTTTAGACCCCCAAGAAGTAGCTACCACAAGCACCCTAAAACACCCCTGCTAGAAGTATAGTGCAAACTCCTGTAGCAGAGGAAGAAAATGTTACTTTGATAATGAAGGAGGGGACGTCTGGTGATAGAGATGATAATGCAGCAATGATGCCCCCCCCAACCCAGTGGGAGAAGACATCAGAAGGAGCACAAGACAAACCTCTAAGGTAGCTCTTCCACAGAAACTAAATGAGGTTTCTATCTCCAATAAGTTCGATGTGCTGCATTCAAGGAAGTCAGAGGGGGGATTTGGATGATTCATCTGTAGTTTCATCAATTCAAGAAGGTACTACAGATACAGAGAGAGACAGGAGAGGCCAAAGGGTCCACAAAAAAGGAAGGCTAATATGAAAACCAAATATAAAGAACAGATAAAAGGGAGATATAAACAATGGAAAGTAGACTTTTCTCTTCTTGATGTTTGTACCATTTTCAGTGTACGCTTCGAATGTGAATAGCAGTCAGAGGCCGTGGAAAAGGAATTATATTTTCTGTGCTGACTTTTTTACAGTTTGGGATTTTTTTCTTGCAAGATGTTCACCTACATTCACTATGAGATATCAAACTGTTGCAAGGGCTTGGATGGATGGGCCTTCTTTTTGGTCTATGGAGAATGATTTGTGCTCAGGTGTTGGTATACTCTTCTGACTTCCAGAGTTGAAAGTAGTCAAAATGTGTAATGTCTACCCGGGGAGGATATTAGTTTTGGATGTGATGATACAAAACATTAACTTCAGATTGATAAACCATTATGCTCCACAGACAAAAGCAGCTGGATGTGAACTGTTCAGTATAATACAACCCTTTTTATGTTGGTGCGCTTGCGCAGCCAACATCTTGTGGCAGCGCAGTTTTGGAGGCACGGTCGCTGTTGGGCGAATGCAGGGCATGCACCAGTAGGTGCGTCCCTCATTCCTTAATCAGCCTGCATGCTGGCGCCACACCATGCATACATAATGTGGTGAGCATATCTAAGAAAAGGTCCGCTGCAATCCGAGCAAAGCTCGTCAGACACAGCAGACCTTCCCTGGACGATGCTCACTGACATTATGAGTATGGCGTGCAGTGGGCGAAGCAACTGCCAACTTTGGGGTGTCCAACCCCTGTCGGTTAACCCTGCCTCCGCATCGCCGATGGGGAGCCCACTCCCCCATCAGCATAAATCACCTCCCCCATTTGTTATATGCCGAGGGGTGGCCAATCTCCCTCAGCTCTAACCCCCCTTTTCGTGTGTGCCGATGGGGAAGGCCACTCCCCATCTGCATAAAGAACCCCTCCATTGTTAAATGCTGAGGGGGTGCCCAATCCCCCTTGGTGCCCCCTGCTTTCTTTGTGTGCCAACGGGGGTGCCCAATCCCCGTCAGCATAAATTCCTCCCCTGTTGTGCAATGAGGGTGCCCAATCCCCGTCTGCTACAGACCCCTCCAACAGTTAGGTGGCATGCTGGGAGCCCACCCCAGCATGCTAAATCCCCTAAACAAAAACTGTCCCCATGTTCTCTTTTTTGTTTTCACCTGTAAAATAAAACGGTCCTCGTAGTCTCCCTGCCCCCACCGCATCCACCCTCTGTGCACCCTGCCTCCCACACCCCCTCACCCCATACTTACCTCCAGTCCGACGTGACGATCTTCGGTGGACAGGGAACACGTCTACACTCCTCAATGCCGACCGCGAACTGGGGAAATTCCAGTAAGCTGTATAATGGAATAAATAGGGTTTTTTTCAACTTTGATGCTTATCTCAGGCATTTTTTGGAATTTTGGCCCCAAATTTTCAACATGGGGTTTTTGTGGCCCTTCCTCATGAATTCTTGCACTGTCATGGCATTATTCGGTCCTGAAAGGTGATTTTGCAGTCACTACGTGGAATCACCTTTCAGGACTGAGTAATAAAATGACAGTGCCACTGTTCATGAGGGGGGGCTCTCAAAAAGCCTATGTTGCAAATTTGGTGGGAAAAATCCAAAAAATGACTGTTTTACGAGCGTGCGTTGTGCCGTTGCTATGCACGCTGGTAAGTTAGTGAATTCACAATATTTTCATGCCAGATTCTCAACATTGGCATTTTACCACACCTTCTTGTGAACTGTACAGCTGTCATTTTTCACATCCTGGCCAAAATGTGTTTTTCGCACTACCGGTGCAGAATAGCACAGTTGCTGTGAGAAATCAGTGTTCGGGACACACTATGAAAATGACAGTGACACTGTTCATGAGCAGAGGTCTTAAAATGGCTGTGTTGAAAATTTGGTGACAATACTCCATGAAATGACTGTGTTACGAGTGTGCGTTGCGCAGTTTGCACGCACGCTCATAAGTTCGCAAACGTATAATATTTTCTCTCCAGATTTTCAACAGTGCCATTTTTCTGCACCACCTAATGAACAGTACAGCTGTCATTTTTCATATCCTGACCAAAATCTGTTTTCACAGTTCCTGTGCAGAATAGCGTGGTCGCTGTGGAAAGACCATGTTCAAGACACATTATGAAAATGACAGTGACACTGTTCATTAGCAGATGTCCTAAAATGCCTATTTTGAAAATTTGGGGACAAAAGTCAAGAAAATGAGTGTTTTATGAGCGTGCATTGCGCAGTTTGCCCGCACGCTCGTGAATTTGTAATAGTTTCACTCCAGCTGTTCATCATTGGCATTTTTCCATACCTCCTTATGAACAGTACAGCTGGCTGAAATGTGTTTTCACTTGTCCAGTGCAGAATTGCATGGTCGCTGTGTGAAATCAGTTTTTAGGACAGTTTGAGGAAATGACGGTGACACTGTTTATGAGCAGAGGTCCTAAAATACCTATGTTGAAAATTTGGTGTTGAAAACCCCTAGAATGACTGTGTTGCAAGCGTGCATTGTGCAGTTTCCACACACCCTTGTAACTTTGTCAATCTGCAATATTTTCATGCCACATTTTCACCACTGGCATTTGTGCACACTTCCTTATCAACAGTCCAGCTGCAATTTTTCACAGTCTGCCCAAAACGTGTTTCCGCAGCTGTGGTGCACAATGGCATGCTCGCTGTCCAAAACCACCTTTTGGGACACATTAACAAAATCACAGTGCTATGTGTCTCTAGCTCTGCCACTGCCACTGCCAATGCCAGCGCGACAACATTCGGCATTGACAAATGCTTGTTGTATACAGCACAGCAAGTGATTCTGGCAGGAGACTTCAATTGCCCTCTAAAAGCCAAGACAGCCAAGCAATATTATGATTCCAATTCCCTAGCACAAATGGTACAAAAGGCTCAGTTACAGGATGTGTTCTATTTTCGTGCTAAATATGACACACACATACTTTTCAGAAGGGGCACTTAGTGTCTAGAATAGACTACATTTTTACTTCTAAAGCAGTAAATACATTATCTGCAGAGGTAAGTCCAGCTGAATACTCTGACCATTGTGTAGTCTCTGTTAAGACAAGGGTATCATCTGATATACAGAGGGGCCCTGGCTTTTGGAAATTTAATGTGTCACTATTGATGGATAGACATGTTGCCAGTATAATTCAGGATTTTTTAGAAGCTAGAAAATCAGTTTTTGTATGTTTTGAAAATCCGGTATCTTGGTAGGAGGAAACAAAACAAGATATTGTTTACATGTGTAAAAGTATTAGTAAATTTCAGAGCAGGAAATATTATTTTAAATATTTACAGAATAAGAAGTTATTGCAACATCTAATGTCCACCTCATATGAAACTGGACAGAATTTGACTGAACAGATTAAGTTAGTGAAAGCAGACATGATGGAATATCATTCTTCAAAAAGTAAACCGTTGCATCACCAGCAGCAACATAGGACGAGGGGAAGGGCAGACCTGATTTGTCCATTTGAAGCATGTATTAAAAAAGTCCAAGCAAAGGATATGTCTTCATTGGTGGATGAGGATGGGAATGCCTTGATGGAAAAGAAAGCAATCTTAAAGACAGTATCAGAATACATGCAAAAAATGTATGCTCCCTTAGAGAGTGAAAATCAAAGCATGCAGGATTTTTTTAATGGCATACAGATTCCGAAGCCTGAACAATCAGCAACAGAAGCTTTAGCACAACCCATAACTGAACAAAAGGCTAAAGAAGCGTTATCCACTTTAACAGGAGGAAAAACTCCAGGGCTGAATGGCCTACCGAATGAATTTATTAAACTTATGGGTACTGTACTTTTACCTGAAATAACTTTGGTATTTAATCATATCTTGGATACTAACCAGATGCCACTGTATATGAATATGGGTGAGCTAATGTATGTACATAAGAAAGGGTTGAAATCTAATATCAGAAACTGGAGGCCTTTGAGTCTCTTAAATTCAGATTTTAAAATCTTAACCAATATACTGGTGAAAAGGTTGGCCTCCATAGCTAAAACAGTTATTTCACAGGCACAAACTTACACAATTTCTGGCAGGCAAGTTCAAAATCACATTATATTGATAAGAGAATTGGTAGAACTAGGGAAGATTTGGGAAGTGGATCGCTATTTAATCTCACTTGATCAAGAGAAGGCATCTGACAGAGTAAGTCATACATACATATTTATGGGACATTTTGAAACAGAATTATATTCCAGAGACAGTAATCAACTGGTTGAAGTGCATATATCATACCGTTACAGTGGTTCCGGTTGTATGTGGGTGGAAGGGCCCTTTAATTGGGCTACAAAGAGGGGTCAGGCAGGGCTGTCCTTTGAGCCCAATTTTGTACAACTTTTTTATAGACCCTTTATTAAAGACAATTAATCTTAATGAGAAGATTGAAGCAATTTGCATAAGGGGACAACAACTTCCGTTTAAGGCACTTGTATATGCGGATGATATGAATATCATAATAAGTAAACAGTCTTCAGTGGAAGAATTAATACTGGCTTGCACAAACTTTGGGAAGTTATCAGGCTCAGCTTTAAATGTACATGAGTGTAAAGGTCAAAGGTTGAATTATATGTTGAACTTCAAGGACACTGTGGCAGGGATATTAATACAGCCTGACTTGATAAAAATACTAGGTATCGAATTTGGACCTGGAGAAATGGATATCATAAACTGGACAGCTAAAATAGAGATTGGGAAGGCAAAGGTGGCTCAATGGAATAGGTGGAAAATGAGGGGCCAAAAAGGATACATTTGATAAAAACTTGCCTTATGTTTGTGTTTTTATATATTAGTTATATTTTCCCACCTCCAAAGGTGTTAGAAACTGTTTTACTTGGTAATTTATTTTTCAAGCATGCTGGGGGAGTTGTTTGAATCCTTTAAAAAGAAATATATTGTATCTCCCACTCCAGTAAGGTGGCCTGAATATGCCGAATCTGATTTTGTTTTTTAATAGTTTTTTCTTTCATTACAATATCAAACCATTACTATTACAGCAAAATACAGGATGGGAGGTCTTATTAAGAGGGAAATGCATTAACTGGATTGATCAATGGGAAAGGCAAACCCTTAGAATGGTAAAAAGATCTGTTACAGTTCCTGAATTTATTAGATGCACTTTTCCTAGATTAAAACAGTAGGGTTTATTGACACAGCAGGTGATTATGTTGCCTAGAAAACAGTTATATTATTTATTATCTACAATATGTCAGGAAGAGATTGTATTTGTTAAATGTCCTGTTGAGCATAGGGAATTCTTTGTTTTTCAATGCTCATTTATATCAGGCTTCTGGGATTATTTAGCACAACAGTGGGGTGATAATATATTCAGCGTACTTACATACACTAATCTTTTGTATGGAATGTTTGACAAGAGCTGGGGAAAATGGCATTTAAGCACTCTACACTGTATCATGACAATTATTAAATGGAATATTTTGATTCCGAGATGTGGGTACACCCTACAACAAAAGGCAGGAAGCCATGAGGAACTTTATAATAAAATTATGCAAGACCTGATGCAATTGTATAAATTAGAAACAGGCTCGTTATCAAATGTAGTAATATTGGAACTATGGAAAAGTCTGCCTTGGATTACTGATACAGATGCTCCTATAGCGTAATTTTGTTTCTGTTTTATTTAAAGATGAGTTAGATCTCTTTCCTTTTTGGATTTTTGTGAGAGCAGGACTGGATATATGATTTCTTTGGAATTGTACAGACCTTTTCTTTATCTTGTTGTATCATTTTTGTTTAGTTTATTTGTGTTCTGATGTATGAAATAAAAAATTCCCCTACTCTTATCAGTAGGGGTGCAGAGGCTGGTGCTGGAATGGCCAGTCCTACTCAGATGACGAGCTGCATGGATGCAGGAGGGTCTGGGGAGCAGGACTCCTCCTTGGCCTCTATACTACCAGAGACCAACACAGAGAAAGTTTTCATTTTAGAGTTGGAGGAACCACAAGACATGGATACTTACTTACCTACTGACAGTGAGAAACCGGCTCCAGGCCAGAATGGAAAAGATGCAGCATCGTTATCCACAAAGAAGCTCCAGGAGCTGATACAGGAGGAAGAGCAGCATTTTCAAAAATGGAAGGAACGATTGCAAAGGGAATTAGTTTTGTGAGGAGGCACTTTGCCTAGGGACTAAGCACAACCAGGAAATCCCTTGCAAAATAGCCAGCTGAAAGTAACAAGGGAGGTACAAGCAGCAGACAGAGAGGATCAGGGAACTCCTGATTCCTGCCCAGGTACTGTACAAAATAAACAGGATGCACCTGATGTAGCAGGAATGATAACTGATGCTTATTATGAGCAAAAAGATAAACAGACACAGAAACCTGAGGGGTGGGCTATAATTGAAACACCCAGTACAGGGACAGCATTGAGCACTAGCTGTATTGTGGGTTTGCCTATGGTGACATTTTAAATTGGGATGCCCTCTGGGAGCCCAGAGAAAAAAGGGGGACAATGAGAAAAAGTAAAATGGAGAGCTCTCACTAAAGGAACAAAACTCTCAGATGAACGGCAAGCCTCTGACATCATGGCTGAGCCAGCTTCTGGCCTCACACAAGACACTCCTGGGTGGGTTGTGGACATTTTAAAAAAAGCCAGATGGGCGAAAAACATTACAGAAACCGGTTGGGATGCAAACCTACCTCCAGTATTTGTGGGGGGTGAGACAGCCCTTTGCCTCCTAGTTCAACTGTGGTGAAAGTATCTCAGCAAAACGTGGGCTGCCCCTCACAATTTCCAACAGGTCAAGTACAATCTTCTACAGTAGAAATACTTGCTTCCAACAATGTAAACCCAGATAATGATGTCCTGAATGCCATTAAAAACTTGGAAGGCGACATAGAGGTGAAGTAAACATAGAAATGATTGAAAAATGAGTAGCCTGGGGGCCTAACAGTGGATACGCTACCAGATGCAATAGGGGCACAGGGGGAAGAGGTACCTTCTATAAACAAGGTACCTCGTACAGCTGAAAATGATGCTTCTCACCCTAATGTATGGAACACAAATGTCAGGGAGTGACTATTCCCAGAGAGAGAGAGTGCGATTGTCATCTGAGCCAGTCGCTAGGTGAAATGGTGTGCATTTGAAATACAGGCATCAATGGAGGATATCCCAGATAGACTCTTCTTGGGGCATGCCTCACTCAAAAACAGCATGGAATATTATGCATATGAGATTTATGTCCTCATACATGTGCCTGGGGATACTATTTTTGATATAAGCTTCAAGCATCCGGCTGGCCTAGAAAGATTCTGGCAACAATACCATCTATTAAAGAACACTCCTTTATGAAACCCGTTTGTGGCTATACCCTTAACTCAGTCAACTTAAAAAAAAAATCACAATAATTTTCCGGAATGAGGGAGTGAACGTAGCAGACGTTACCTATTGGATAAAACTACACTGGTCCATCCAAGGATACCCAGAACCTATTCTAGACGAAGAACATTTGTGCATGGGGAATGGAACTATAAAGTGACTTTGCACCAGGAGGAGGGGGGTACTAAGCATCTGCCAAAATTGTTTTGTTTTTGGGGGGTGAGATAGAGGTGTTCTTTTTTATCCAGGGCAACCCCAGGCATGCTATTGATGTGGTGATGTAGGGCACTTAAATAATGCTTGTGATAAACAAAAATGTGGTTTATGTGGGGTCATGGGCCAACCCATGCATTGCAACCTCTGTGAAGAGGCGGGCCATATGTTCCACAATTGTTCATGGGCCTCTCGGAACAGCATTGATCAAGCTTTGAGGGCAGAACATGATGTATACATTGCAGTGGCTGAGAAAGAATATTTAAGGTTTGAAGAGCAAGTTGTGGCTGCAGGCTTGGTGCCCCGTAGTGAGGGGCGAGGGAATAGACCTAGTGTAAATCTGCCCCCAAGAGCAGCAATTGTACCTACACCTCTCCCAGAATTCCAAGAACTAGCCTCAGGAAGCAAAAAGGAGTCAGCTGTTGAGCCCTCCATTCCCCAGCCCCTTCAAAAGGAGCAGGAAATGGTAGATCCTCTATCATCTCAAAACAAAGAATCTCAGGTACAGGAACCTGTGGTTCCAAGGGTGGCAGAGATGCCTCCCCCTGTGCAGTTGGAGGGATACCCTTTTCAGAGAGTCACCCAATCCAAAATCTCAGAGGTGTATGGGAGGGGTGCCCTGGACAGAGGGCACAGAACCCTTGACCATGCACAACTCATACAAGGTCCTGATTGACGTGGAAGAAACTGAAGGGGAATGAGATGTTTCTTCCATTGCATCATCACAGATGGATGTGGTAGGGGATTTTACCCCCAAGGGAGAAATCAAAGCCTAAGAAAAAGAGGAAGAAAAGATAATGGTTTACAGTCCTACGTGATGGTTAGACTGTACTTTTCCTATGTGTAACCTGATGGGGTTTTCCATCTTTACAGCAAATGCAAATAGCGTAAAATCTGACCAGAAAAGAGGTTGCATTTGCCACCTTATAGGCAGAAGGGGGGGCATATTTTCTTTGTGCAAGATACACGTTTACACACAATTACAGACATTAAAAAAGCACAGAGAGACTGGAGGTATGGTCCATCTCTATGGTTATAGAGAAGAGGAGTGTACATGAGTAGGGATTTTGTTTACAGGGGAACCCATAACTGTCTTAAAGATGATAGATATGAGGCCAGGGAGATGTCTAATTTTAGTTGTTGTGAAGAATGGGATAGCATATCAGTTAATCAATGTTTATGTTCCTCAAATGATAGCAGAAAGGATACATCTCCTTCGAGGTATAGTGCCTTCTTTGAATACATCAAAACTTATTTTGTAGGGAGGGGATCTTAACTGTGGCTTGGACAAAAGAGATTGGGGAAGGACAGAAAAAAATTGTTTATGATACCAAATGTTTACAAGCTGTTTTAGATAAATCAGGACTTCAGGATGTTTATCAGATTTTAAGTAAAACACTAGTACATACCTTTTATAAAGGAAGGCTTTCAACGCAAATTAATTTTTGGTTTTTGGCAAGAAGAGCAGGGGTAAGTGATGTTTCAGTAGTTCCTATGGCCACCTCCGATCACTGAACAGTAGAAGTAGGGATAGGAGACGTACATTACAGTAACATGGGTCAAAGGTTCTGGAAGATGAATATTTCATTATTGAAGGAGGACTTCAGACAGCAGGAAATCTATCTGCTTTTGGATGCAAGACATGACATCAGGTTTTTGTATGATGATCCAGTTTGTTGGTGGGAAGATACAAAATAAGACATCAAAATTTTGATGCAGCATGTATCTAGCAAAATAGTTAGACAGTCTTACCTTAAATATTTAGGGCTAAGGGCAAATATTTAGAGTTATTAACACAAATGAGAGAGACAGGAAAAGATATTAGTGATGACATCAATAACATTAAAACGTAAATGTTTGCATACCAGTATGAAGCAGGATATACATGCAATTTAGGCCAGCAATATAGTACCCAAGGGGATAAAATGCAGGTTAACCCCTATGATACAGCAAGAGACACAGTAGGCCAAAAGGTCATGACCTCCTTAAGAGATGACTCAGGGGAGTTAAAAACTGATATAGCCTCTATGCAAAGAATCGTGCAGAATTATGTAAAAGACAAGTTCCAAAAGGTTATAGTAGAGACACACAAAAACCTTTTTGGCAACATTTTATTTTTTTTATTTTAATCTTTGGTAGCCGGGTAAGGCCCACTAGGCACAAGTGCTTGTTTTCAGGGGTGACCCGGGAGGTTAAGTGACTTGCTCACACAGTATGCAAGTGGAGGTTGCTAGAATCAAACTCAGGTCTGGTCTGCTGGATGTACCAAGCTCGTTCACACCTCATTCCTCTAACCTCTAGGCTATACTTCCAGCCCAAACATGTTCTTTCCTCAAGTCACAGATAAAGATGTTAGTGCCTTAATAAAGCCTTTTTCTACAAAAGAAGTCAGAGAGGCTATCATGACATTAACCACAAAAACTACACGATGCAAAGATGGGATTTCAAATGATTCTTATAAAACTTTTGTAGATTACATGGCTCCCATTTTGGCAGATATTTTCTCAGCCATTCTTCAGTCTAGAAATTTGGGACAGTCAGTGAAAGAAGGGATTATGGCATTTCTATTTAAATCTGGCGATATATCAGAAATCACTAATTGGGGGGCCCATTAGTCTGCTAACTTCTGATTATAAGATCTTAGCAAAACTGGTGACACAGAAGTTGGCCAAAGTAGCTCAATATTTGATACTGGAGACATAGACCTGTGCAGTCCCAGGGAGATCAATTGCACAGAATCTGATTTATATCAGAGAAATGGTGGAACAGGGGCTAGAAATGAAGTTAGAAGGGGTACTTACGTTCTGTGGATCAAGAAAAGGCATTCGATGTAATAAAACATGAGTATATATGGGAATATCTGGCTTTGTATGGTATCCCAGAATCTTTTGTTAAAATCATAAAAGTATTGTATGAAGAAGCATAAGTAAGACCATTGATAAATGTGCACCTGGGAATACCCATGTATGTTTACAATGGTGTTCAACAGGGGTGCCCGCTTAGCCCCCCGTTGTATATATTTGGCTTAGACCTGTTAATGAGGAAAATAGAGAGAGACAACAGGATACTGACAATTGTACATAAAGATGTTTTTTGTTATAGTAAAATTACTGCATATGTGGATGATTGTGCAGTGGCAGTGGACATGCTAGATTCAAGTTTACAGGCTTTATAGGTCTTTGCAGAAAATAAGGAATATATAGGAATTCAGATTAATTTAAAAAAAGAGTACTGTCTTAGCCCTGGGGAAGTGGCAACAGTCAAAGTTTGTTATTTCTGTGGTAAAGAAAGATGTGAAGATGTTGGGTATGTTTTTGGGATGAAAGAGTCTGCATAGCTTAATTGGAACATTGCATTTGATGCAGCACAGTTAAAAGTGTCCAGATGGAAAGCTTGGAGGATGACTAGGAAAAAAACAGATTTATTTAATAAATGTGTATGTAATGCAAATATTCTTGTATCTTTCTCATATACCTGTATTTCCTGTGCCTTTTGAGATGCATGCAAAAGTATTGGGTATTTTTTTCCAACCTCTATGGAGCAGCTAGTTGAACCACGTTAAAAGAAGCCACACAAACAGATCTGGTAAGGAAGGGGGTTTGATATGATTAATCTTTTGGCATTTCTTATTTAGGAATTTTTTCTGCACTAATATTAGGCCTTTGTTGCAAGGAAAAGTAGGAGTGGGGTCAAAAGTAATGGACCCCCGGGTAGAGATTTTCTTTACAGTTTGGGGGAAAAGGGAAGTGGAACCTTCTAGAAAAACAGCTTCCACCTTATACTCTGCTGTGTTTAAAATACATAGATTATGGAAAATTATACTGTTGTGGTTCTCTGGAGTTACAAAGAATCAGTTTTATAATACCATTTTAAGAAACTGTTATTTATGAGGATTCAATTTTTATGTTGATTGCACACATGCACAAGAATCATATAGCAGCAGCTTTCTCCAGAAGCAGGTTGTGGAGGCGCAGCACTGTTGTGGCCTATGGCCCCACAGCCTTTTAAGGCTTGGCCCGCTTCCCCCAATGCCACGGCTTGCTGCTGCTGACAATAGTTCAGCCAGCGTGACATGACTTTCTAACGTTTAAGCCGCTGCAATCGGGGTCCGCCTCGTCATTGCAGCATCATTCGTGCAATGAGGAAGTGACCCCTCATTGCAGGGCTGTTGCTGACTGGGAGCCCAGTCCCCATCAGCATACTCTTCCTCCCAATTTGTTGTGTACCGAGGGGGGTGCCCAATACCCCCTTGGCTTATGTTCACCCCCCCACTTCTGTCTTTGCCGATGGGAGTGCCCAATCCCTGTCGGCATATCCCCTCCATTTCTTGTGTGTCAACGGGGGTGTCCAATTCCCGTCAACATGATGTGACCTCCCCCTTTTGTTGTGTGCCAATAGGGCTTCTAATCCCCGTTGGCTGCAGCTGCCCCCTAAAAGAGTCCAGTGGCATGCTGGGAGCCCACCCCAGTGTGCCACATGCCCTGCAAAAAAAAATGGTCCTACATGTTTTTTTTTTCCTTGTAAAAAAAAAAAAGGTCCCTCACCGCCTCCTGCCCCCTCACAACCTGCACCCACCCACTGCGACCCCAAGCGTCCCCATACCCCCCTCACCCCATACTTACCTCTAGACCTTGGCGCAATGATCTTCGGTGGACCAGGAACATGTCTGCAGTCTTCAAAGCTGACCACAAACTGAGGAAATGCCAGTAAGCTGTATAATGGTATAAATAGGGTGTTTTCAACTTTGATGCATATCTCAGGCATTTTTTGGAATTTTGGCACCAAGTTTTCAACATGGTGTTTTTTTTTGGGACCCCTCCTCATGAATTCTGGCACTGTCATGGTGTTAATCTGTCCCGAAAGGTGATTTCGCAGTCACTGCATGGAATCACCTTTTGGGATCAATTAATTAAACTCAGTGCCAGTGTCTGTGAGGTGGATCTCAAAAGCTTATGTTGCAAATTTGGGGAAAAATCCAGAAATGACTGTTTCACGAGTGTGCTATGCAGTTACATGCAGCATGCCCTGCGTTCGTGAATTTGCAATATTTTCATGCTAGACTTTCAACATTGCCATTTTTCCACACCTCCTTGTGAACAGTACAGCTGTCATTTTTCATATCCTGGCCAAAATGTGTTTTCACACTTCTGGCACAGAACAGCGCAGTTGCTGTGGGAAATCAGTGTTCGGGACAGATTACAAAAATGACAGTGACACTGTTCATGAGCAGAGGTCCTAAAATGCCTATGTTGAAAATTTGGTGCCGATACTCCATAAAATGACTGTGTTACAAGCGTGTGTTGTGCATTTTGCATGCACTCTCATAAGTTCACAAATTTATATTTTCACCCCAGATTTTCAACATTGCCATTGTTCTGCACCTCCTTATGAACAGTAGCAATGCAGGGAAGAGCCCAGTATAAAAGGCCAGCCTGCAGCACTGGCAGAAATGGATGAGCGAGTGACAGAGGGGGAGTGAGCGACCTTAACAGAGCTGTGTCAGGACTGCTGCAGATCTCTTTGTGGGCAGAAAAAGCTGCCAATGCAAACAGGAACCCAGTACAAAAGGGCAGTCTGCAACAGCGGGAGACACAGAATGAGTGAGTGAGGGAGGGGGAGTAAGTGAGCTCACTGGAGCTCTGTTGGAACTGCTGCGGATTTCGTTGTTGGCGGAAAAAGACAGCAATGCATGCAGGGGCTCAGTACAAAAGGGCAGCCTGCAGCAGCAGGAGAAACAGAATGAATGAGTGAGAGTGGAGGGGGCAAGCGAGCTCAACGGAGTTCTGTCGTGACTGCTACAGATTTCTTTCTGGGCAGAAAAGGGCAGCAACGCAGGCAGGAGCCCAGTTCAAAAGGGCAGCCTGCAGCACCGGCAGAAACGGAACAAGAGAGTGAGAGGGGGGAGTGAGCGATCTCAACAGAGCTCTGTCGAGGCAGCTGCAGATTTCTTTGTGGCCAGAAAAAGGTGCCAACAGAGGCAGGAGCCCAGTACAAAAGGACAGCCTGCAGCACCAGGACAAACAGAATGAGCGAGTGACACACAGGGAGTGAGCGACCTCAACGGAGCTCTGTCGGGACAGCTGTGGATTTCTTTCTGGGCAGAAAAAGGTGCAAATGCAGTCAGGAGGCCAGTACAAAAGGGCAGCCTGCAGCGCTGGCAGAAACAGAATGAGCAAGTGAGAGAGGGGGAGTGAGCGAGCTCAACGGACCTCTGTCAAGACCGCTTCAGATTTTTTTGTGGGCAGAAAAAGGCACCAACAGAGGCAGGAGCCCCGTACAAAAGGGCAGCCTGCAGCAACAGGAGAAACAGAATGAGCGAGTGAGACAAGGCGAGTCAGCGACCTCAACGGAACTGTATCGTGCCTGCTGTGGATTGCTTTGTGGGCAGAAAAAGGCGGCAATGCAGGCAGGAGCCCAGTACAAAAGGCCAGCCAGCAGCGCGAGCAGAAACGGAATGAGCGACTGAGAAAGGGGAGTGCGCAAGCTCAACGGAGCTGTGTTGCGACTGCTGCACATTTCTTTGTGGGCAGAAAAAGCTGCCAGTGCAGGCAGGAACCCAGTATAAAAGGGCAGGCTGCAGCAGTGGGAGACACAGAATGAGCGAGTGAGGAAGGAGGAATGAATTAACTCAACGGAGCTCTGTTGGGACTGCTGCAGGTTTCTTTGTGGATCGAAAAAGGCACCAATGTCCACGGGGGCCCAGTATAAAACAGCAGCCTGCAGTGGCAGGAGAAACAGAATGAGTGAGTGAGAGCGGGGGAGTAAGCAAGCTCAATGGAGCTCTATCGTGACTGCTGCAGATTTCTTTGTGGGCAGAAAAGGGCAGCAATGTAGGCAGGAGCCCAGTACAAAAGGGCAGACTGCAGCACCGGCAGAAATGGAATGAGCGAGTGAGAGAGGGGGAGTAAGTAAGGTCAACGGAGCTCTGTTGGGACTGCTGCAGATTTGTCTGTGGCCAGGAAAATGTGCCAACAGAGGCAGGAGCCCAGTACAAAATGGCAGCCTGCAGTGCCAGGAGAAACAGAATGAGTACATGAGACAGGGGGAATAAGCGACCTCAATGGAGCACTGTTGGGACAGCTGCAGATTTCTTTGTGGGCAGAAAAAGCCCCCAACACAGGCAGGAGCACTCTACAAAAGGGTAGGCTGCAGCAGCGGGAGACACAGAACCAGTGAGAGAGGGAGGGAGGAGGGAGGGGGGTGAGTGAGCTCAGCTGAGGTCTGTTGGGACAATTGCGGATTGCTTTGTGGGTAGAAAAAGGCAGCAATGCATGCAGGGGCCCAGTACAAAACGTCAGCCTGCAGCGGCTGGAGAAACAGAATGAGCGAGTGACACAGGGGGAGTGAGCGAGCTCTACGGAGCTCTATCATGACTGCTGCAGATTTCTTTGTGGGTAGAAGAAGGCAGCAATGCAGGCAGGAGCCCAGTACAAGATGCCAGCCTGCAGCACGGGCAGAAACAGAAAGAGCAAGTTGGGGGGGGGGGAGTGAGCAAGCTCAACGGAGCTGTGTCAGGACTGCTGCAGATTTCTTGGTGGGCAGAAAAGAAAGCAATGCACGCAGGGGCCCACTACAAAAGGACAGTATGCAGCAGCGGGAGAAACAGAAGTACCGAGTGAGAGAAGAGGAGTGAGTGTGTTCAACAGAGCTCTATCATGACTGCTGCAGATTTCTTTGTGGGCAGAAGAAGACAGCAACGCAAGCCGGAGCACAGTACAAAAGGGCAGCCTGCAGCACTGGCAGAAACGGAACAATCAAGTGAGAGAGGGGGAGTGAGAGAGAGCTCAAGAGAGCTGTCGGGGCTGCTGCAAATTTCTTTGTGGCCAGAAAAAAGGTGCCAATAGAGGCAGGAGCCCAGCACAAAAGGATAGCCTGCAGCGCCAGGACAAACAGAATGAGTGAGTGGCACAGGGGGAGTGAGCGACCTCAACGGAGCTCTGTCGAGACAGCTGTGTATTTCTTTCTCAGCAGAAAAAGGTGCAAATGCAGGCAGGAGCCCAGTACAAAATGACAGCCTGCAGCACTGGTAGAAATGGAACGAATGAGTGACAGAGGGGAAGTAGGTAAGTTCAACGGAGCTCTGTCGGCACTGCTGCAGATATTTTTGTGGTCAGAAAAAGGTGCCAACAGAAGCAGGAGACCAGTACAAAAGGGCAGCCTGCAGCACCAGGACAAACAGAATGAGAGCGTAAGACAGGGGGAGTGAGCGACCTCAATGGAGCTCTGTCAGGACAGCTGTGGATTTCTTTGTAGGCAGAAAAAGGTGCCAACGCAGGCAGAAGCCCAGTACATAAGGGCAGCCTGCAGCACCGGGAGAAACACAACGAGCTAGTAAGAGAGGTGGAGTGAGCGAGCTGAATGGAGCTGTGTCAGGACTGCTGCAGATTTCTTTGTGGGCTGTAAAAGGCAGCAATGCACACAGGGGTCCAGTACAAAAGGCCAGTCTGCAGCAGCGGGAGAAACAGAATGAGCTAGTGAGACAGGGGGAGTGAGCGAGCTCAACGGAGCTCTATCATGACTGCTGCAGATTTCTTTGTGGGTAGAAGAAGGCAGCAACGTAGGCAGGAGCCCAGTACAAAATGCCAGCCTGCAGCGCCGGCAGAAACAGAAAGAGCAAGTGGGGGGGGGGAGTGAGCAAGCTCAACGGAGCTGTGTCAGGACTGCTGCAGATTTCTTGGTGGGCAGAAAAGAAAGCAATGCACGCAAGGGCCCACTACAAAAGGACAGTATGCAGCAGAAGGAGAAACAGAAGTACCGAGTGAGAGAAGAGGAGTGAGTGTGTTCAACAGAGCTCTATCATGACTGCTGCAGATTTCTTTGTGGGCAGAAGAAGACAGCAACGAGGGCCGGAGCCCAGTACAAAAGGGCAGCCTGCAGCACTGGCAGAAACGGAACAATCAAGTGAGAGAAGGGGAGTGAGAGAGAGCTCAAGAGAGCTGTCGGGGCTGCTGCAAATTTCTTTGTGGCCAGAAAAAAGGTGCCAATAGATGCAGGAGCCCAGCACAAAAGGATAGCCTGCCGCGCCAGGACAAACAGAATGAGTGAGTGGCACAGGGGGAGTGAGCGACCTCAATGGAGCTCTGTCGAGACAGCTGTGGATTTCTTTCTCAGCAGAAAAAGGTGCAAATGCAGGCAGGAGCCCAGTACAAAATGACAGCCTGCAGCACTGGTAGAAATGGAACGAATGAGTGACAGAGGGGAAGTAGGTAAGTTCAACGGAGCTCTGTCGGCACTGCTGCAGATATCTTTGTGGTCAGAAAAAGGTGCCAACAGAAGCAGGAGACCAGTACAAAAGGGCAGCCTGCAGCACCAGGACAAACAGAATGAGAGCGTAAGACAGGGGGAGTGAGCGACCTCAATGGAGCTCTGTCAGGACAGCTGTGGATTTCTTTGTAGGCAGAAAAAGGTGCCAATGCAGGCAGAAGCCCAGTACATAAGGGCAGCCTGCAGCACCGGGAGAAACACAACGAGCTAGTAAGAGAGGTGGAGTGAGCGAGCTGAATGGAGCTGTGTCAGGACTGCTTCAGATTTCTTTGTGGGCTGTAAAAGGCAGCAATGCACGCAGGGGTCCAGTACAAAAGGCCAGCCTGCAGCAGTGGGAGAAACAGAATGAGCTAGTGAGACAGGGGGAGTGAGCGAATTCAACGGAGTTCTATCATGACTGCTGCAGATTTCTTTGTGAGCAGAAGAAGGCAGCAACACAGGCAGGAGCCTAGTACAAAAGGGCAGCCTGGAGCGGCAGCAGAAATAGAATGAGTGAGTGAGAGAGGGGGAGTGAGTGAGCTCAAAGGAGCTCTGTTGGGACTGCTGCAGATTTCTTTGTGGGCAAAAAAAGGCACCAAAAGAGGCAGGAGCCCAGTACAAAAGGGCAGCCTGCAGAGCCAGGAGAAACAGAATGAGCAAGTGAGACAAGGAGAGTCAGCGACCTCAACGGAACTGTATCGTGCCTGCTGTGGATTGCTTTGTGGGCAGAAAAAGACAGCAACGCAAGCAGGAGCCCAGTACAAAATGCCAGCCTGCAGCTTCGTCAGAAACAGAATGAGTGAGTGAGAGAAGGGGAGTTCACTGGAGCTATGTTGGGACTGCTGCGGATTTCTTTGTGGGCATAAAAAGGCAGCAATGCATGCAGGAGCCCAGTACAAAAAGGCAGCCTGCAGCGCTGGGAGAAAGAGAATGAACGAGTGAGTGACCGAGCTCAACGGAGCTCTGTTAGGACTGCTGCAGATTTCTTTGTGGCCAGAAAAAGGTGCCAAGAGAGGCAGGAGCCCCGTACAAATGGACAGCCTGCGCTCCAGGAGAAACAGAATGAGTGTGTGAGACAGGAGGAGTGAGCGACCTCAACGGAGTTCTGTCGGGACAGCTGCGGATATCTTTGTGGGCAGAAAGAGGTGCCAATGCAGGCAGGAACCCAGTACAAAAGGCCAGCCTGCGGCGCCAGGAGAGACACAATGAGCAAGGGACAGAGGGGGAGTGAGCAAGCTCAACGGAGCTGTGTCAGGACTGCTGCAGATCTCTTTTTGGGCAAAAAAAGACGCCAACACAGGCAGGAACCCAGTACAAAAGGGCAGCCTGCAGCAGCGGGAGACACAGAATGAGTGAGTGAGGGAGGGGTAGTGAGTGAGTGAGCTCAACTGAGGTCTGTTGGGACTGCTGCAGATTTCTTTGTGGGTAGAAAAAGGCAGCATTGCTTGCAGGTGCCCAGTACAAAAGGGCAGCCTGCAGCACCGGGAGAAACAGAACGAGCGAGTGACAGAGGGCCACTGAGCAAACCCAACTGAACAACGCAATCAACATTCGACTTTGACAAATGCTTGTTAATGTTGGGCCCACTGTAGATGTATCATTACTGCTTGAAAGTATAAGGGAAGTGAGAATTCCCTCAAAAATGAGAGACATGGTGTGGTTATGTGGACATGATAAACTCAATGTTAGATGTAACCATAAGCACAAAAAGATAGTCGAAAGGACATGTTTAGTGCTAGAATGTAAGTATAGCATAGAATCCATGCAGCATTTATATTTTGAATGTTCATACATTGAGCCCCTTTGGCACAGGTTAGATGCCTTATGGAACAAGACTGTGTTTGGGAAAATAACTTATGAAGTATTAGTATATGGTCAGCTGTCAGGACCTTGGATGACTTGGAATAAACATACGGTATATGTGATACTCGCAAGTATCAAATGGGTAATATGGCAGGGAAGGTGCCAAAGACTTTTACAAGGAGAAGATATATCTTTATCAGACTTACTGTTTAAATTGCAGACAGAATTAGACAATGTATATATATAAGAGAAAAAGAACTAAATGGGGAATTATGATGTAGACAGACATGGGAGGGTTTTGATTGGGTAGGATAATACTGGCTTGCAAGATAGCAAGTGTATTATTTGTTATTTATTTAAGATAAGAATGACTGTATGGGGGACTTGATTGAAGTAGGCAGATAAGCTTCTCTAATGGTTCTTCCAGGTACGTCACGGTGGGTGGGGGAATGAAGGGGGATGTTAATTTTGTTTTTCAGTATGACTATTAATACTACCAGCCATGAATGGGTGAATGTTTTGTTATTCAATATGTTTTTTGTTCCATGTATGTATTAAGCCTAGGGGCCCGATTCTCGAAAGGTTATGTCTGGCGTAACTTGACTTGCACCAACAAAAATGGTGCAAGTAGCAAGTTACGCCAGCAGTTGCGACATTTGGTATTCTGCAAAGCAGCCTGTGACATGTCACAGGCTGCTTGTGCCAAAGTGGACTTAAGCCATCAGTTACACCCTAAACCCCCTGCAACATGGTGCAAAGGGGGTTTACACAGCAGTTGTGCCCTATTCTGGAAGGACAGCAACAAAGTCCCCAGTGACGATATTCTAGAAGACTCCCCGGTGGACATCCATCAATGAAAAGTTACACCAGCGAATAGCTGGTGTAACTTGCATCCACTGGGGTTGTGTGCCGATGACCCCGATCCACCAATATGTGCCAGCCCCATCCCTGCCCCACTAGACAGCCCCTCAGGGCTAGAGGACCCCCCACACCCACTGTTGGTGCCCCTAAGGGCTTTAGGACCCCCCTTCCTGAGTCCCCAAATACTGTGGTAAGCACAGCCCCTCCAGGCAATCACCCCCCACCCCCAGTCCCCCACTGTGTACATAGTAAAGCCCCTCTGGGCTATCAGACCCTCCTCCCGATCCCTAAACAGATGTATCACTAGCCCCTCAGGGCAGATCGCGCCCCCCGCCCAAGCCCCGACAACAGCCGCAGGCACAAGGCTGTGCCCTGAAAATCAATCAATCAATCAATCAATCAGCTTTATTTAACCAGGCATAAACACTATTTAGCAAGCTCATTTTCAAAGTGGTCCTGGACATTACTACAATACAATACATAGTCACAGATGCGTTGGCCAACAATGCAGAAACATTGTACAGGTGTAGGTCAATATAAGACTATACATGCAGTTCTAACATAGTTACATGCAATTACAATTCATAAAAAAGTTCACAGAAGAAAGAAGAGATGACAATCCTAGGCTGTCTCCACTAAGTAGAAGCTAGTACCCTTTTGATTATAAGTAAGGAGAAAGCGGGAAGATAATAAGAAAGGTGAAAGAAGGGAGCGAGAGTGTGCTAGTAGGAGGGAATAGACTGATGAGGACCAGGATTAGGGGAGATAGGCTAGTAAGTTTCGGGTATCCCTTACTAGGGGTGTGAGGTGGGTGAGATTCAGAACATAGAATTTGTGGGAGGAACCAGAAGCTAAGGGCTCATAGCCACCTAAAACACCTAAAACAGCTGCATGTTTCCTTCAGAAAATCAGCTATCAGAGCTTTGAATGTGAAAAGACTTGGAAGTGAGGAAAGCTTTAGTGAACATTGCATAGCATTCCAAAGTGATGGGAGTGAAAAATTGATTGCTGCCAAGCCATATGTTGTTTTCACTCTAGGAATCTGGAAACAGAGTATGGAGGAGCATCTCAAGCCATAAGATCCCTTGGCACGTTCGAAGAAGCTCGAAATGTATGCAGGAAGATTATCAATAGTGTTTCAATAGTACAGTCACTCAACAATTAGTATCCCTGTAGTCTAGTGATCTCACCCCCACACCCGGCATTAAAGCAGACTATGTATATATGTGCTCAATGAATGAAGCATTCATTTAGTGCATATATACAATACACGCTCCTACGGAGCTCAATTAGTGGCTGGCCTTGGTGGTGAGAGGTCGCAGGGTGCTGGGTAGTCTGGCAATGCCAGGTGGGGGGTTGGGGGCCACTAGACTACCAGGGATTACTAATTAGGGAGTGGAGCATTGTACAGTATTTATAGGGCACAGCCTTGTGCTGGTGGCTGCATTGGAGCTTGGGTGGGTGCGACTGCCGTCTCGCGGGTTACTGACACATCTGTATAGGGATTGGGATGGGGGTCTGATAGCCCAGAGAGGCTTTACTATGTGGGGGACTGGGGGGCGGGGGGGGCTGGCAGCCCTGCCAGCTGATCTGCGGCATGCACACTCCCCTACATGCTGTCTGCCAGACCTCAGGATGGCACCTGCTGCTTGGGGGTACCCCTACCACCTGCCATAATTATTATGGCACCAGCTGTGCATCAGGGTAATTGGCGCTGCCCTTGGTACATCCCCCACTGACTGCAGTGCCTCATTCCATGCTGCCATGGACTGTCACCCCCCTATTGGGGTGGTTCCATGATGCAGGTCAGCTGGCAGGGCTAGTGGCATTAGGGGTCTGTGACACGGTTCGTGTCAGTATAGTACTGCCCATTGTCAGTCCTCAGGTCTGTTGTACAGTCCAGGGCATGCCTGCCACAGTGCCACCAGTGTATCCTCCCACAGCCTGTCATGCCCAAGCCACTCACTACCAGCACCCCCACTGGTCCAGCTGCTATTTACCATGCAGCCCCCTTCCCCCACATAACATCGCAGGTCTAGGACAGGGTTGTGTCGGGTTGGGGAGGGGAGCTTGATGGGACCCTCCCTCAAACCCTTCCATTGCACCAGCAGTTTGCCGCAACACTCCAACTGTGGAAACTCTCAGGGCCTTTGCACAGGGACCCTCTTTGTACTGGACTAGGGCACAGGATCCCTGATGCACTCAGAGTTTGCCACAGCCATGGATCAGCACAACATGTGCCGATCTAGAGGCCCTCTGAAAATTGGGCCCCCCAATCTGTGGCCTGGAGGTAGGGTGAACCTAATTTTATTTCTTGAGTACTGTGTGATGGAATTCTATTGCTTCTACTTTGAGACCAGCTGACAGGGAATAGCCTGTCCTCCATAAATAAATGATTTATTAATCAGGTAATAGATTCCCGACCATGCTGCCATAAACTGGGTATAGGCTAATTATAAGTGTATAATTATGACATAAGGGTTATTGATAGCATCTTGATTGTTATGGGGCCCTTGGATAATTTAGGCTTCCAATCACATCTTTATCTATATCTATATCTACAGTATATCTATATATATATATAGGCAGATAGATAGACAGACAGACAGATAGATGTATTTATGTATTCTGAGTTTTCAGATTGGCTCTCCTTCAGTCAAACCAGTCTTTTTTTTCCTGGGTAAAATGTATATTAAAATCAAGGAGTATAGAAACTATTTTAAGGATAACATAAAATTAAGTACTGTATTGTCTATATAGTAATGTACATATCTTATTGTAAATATTATGTTATGAAATCATATAATTCTTTGTTTGAAGTATGTCCTTTATAACTGAAATGCTTATGGACCTCATTAAAAATGAACATGTGAGATGAGAGCACGTGATGCAGAGTGCTGAATAGAAGCTCCTCCGCATAGCTTCAGCCTCCCGATTATAAATTAGTCTTTTTTGGCCTGCTATATCACTTAAAACCCCTTGGTGTTCTCGGAATCTGCCTTCTAACCTTTCCAGGGTTCGGAATTGCGAGTTGGAATATTTATGGAGGCTTACATGTAAAAACCTTCGTAAAAGCATACCCCGCCAGTTACCCCTGAGAAGCCCCCGAAGAAACCTAGGGCCTCGAGTGGACCAGACAGGCCTGACCAACCTAGCCAAGTACCGGATCAGGAGCCTTTGACCCTGAACAGGTTCCTCGAAGAATTCAAGCCCTTTCATAAGGAAGATAAAGAAATGGCAACTGAGCTTAAAGCCCTGTCTAAGAAGCTGGAAGAGGTCACTACAGTAACATCTGATAATACAGCTTGCATTGTGTCTCTCGAGAAACATCTGGAAAAGATAGATCCTGAGCTAGCTGCACTGTGACAGAAGCTTTCTCGAGTTGAAGCAAAGCTGGAGGATCTCGAGGGCCGTAGCCATAGGAATAATGTGGCAATATTGGGGCTACCTGAAGGTGAAGAAGGCCAGAATGCTATTAACTTTGTACAGAAGGTGGTAGAACGTGTGGCCGGTCCCTCTCCCTTTGGATCTGTGTACACTATTGAGAGGGCGCATAGATCCCTTTGACCAAAACCTCCTTCAGGGGCTGCTCCCCACCCTATGATATGCCGATTTCTCAATTTTCTGGAAAGGCAACACCTCTTGTCTAAAGTGAGAGACCTACAAGAGATCCGGTTGGAAAACTCAAAGCTAAGAATAGTGCAGGACCTCCCAGAATCTGTTCGACTGAAGCGCACAGCATTTCATCCCATCATAACCAAGATTATCACTGCTGGGCTCAAGTTTAAGATGGGGTACCCAGCTAAGTTGCAGGTTCTAGTGAACGGATCCTGGTTAGCATATGAGGATCCTGATGTTGTGCTCGCTGGCCTCAAGCTTGCTCTTCCTGATCTGTTTTGTGACCCATGAGGAGCCCTTACCCATGTGAAGGGAAGACCTGCATCGTCCAGATGGGACTGCTTCTCATGTTCACTACTGAATAGAATAAACAGAGTGGCTGGAATCCAGAGGATCTTATTGGGGGGAGATGCTGAGCTGTTATCTCGCTATCTTAACCGATATGAGACTTTTTGGTTTTGAATTCAAAACATGGGACTGCAGCCTTCATATTAGTTTTGTTTGAGTCTCAAGCCTGTTCTTGTGGGGGAATGGTGTTCGGTATTTAGGTCTCTTCAGGAATGTTATTTGTTAGTACAAAGGGGATGGTTAAAGAATATCACTCAGGTTCATGGTCTTGTTCTGGGGGTAGACTAATACAGGAGGAGTGCAGGGCATTTGAATTTCACTCTGTGGCAGCAAGGGGGAGCACAGTGAGCAGGATTATCAGCTCAGTGTGAGCTGTTGTCTCGTAGCCTGGGGTAATAAACGCACTCATTATCACACCAGTTGGTCCTGATAGGGTATGATGCTGAGGCAAAAGAGCCCTACTCTTATGGATATTTTCTAAAACCTTGAGGTACTGGTGTTCATTAAGTAGGTTATATGCATCTCACTAATTGGGGCTTAGTCTTGTTTGCATGGCTCTCTCCCTTAATATCTGGTCAACTGTTGATTACCTTTACTGTATTATCTGATTCCTTGCTGGAGTGATGCCATAGTTAAGAACTTTATATTTAAGTTAGCTACCTGCATTCCTTGTGCATCGGTTCTCTCTCTTGCTAGGCCACAGATATTCAGTTTATTATGGCAGCATCCACGGCGCTCAAGACGCTTAATTCCAGCTCCTCTGTTAAACTATCTAGAACTGTTTAGGTTGCAGAGTTTTCTTGGTTCCTACTTAAATTTTGCTGGTTAGGGGGGAAGTGTTATTGCACTAGTTTGGGGCTGAGGGGTCTATTTCGGGAGGCTGGGGGGGAGGAAGGGACGTGGTACTTTGCTGAGCGCTGTTTGTGACAGTTGGGGTGGATGAGGGTGGGAGTTCGGGCATTTTGCTTCAGATACTTTCTTGTTTATTGTGGGGGGATTATTATGAGGGGATAGAAGAAGAATAGCTTGTTTTGGGGGATGAGGGGTGGGGGAGGTGGATCATACAGCAGTAACCGTTTGAACCTGGTTGAATATTTTTCTATGTCCCTATACAGGGCTGAGGATATTAAGCTTATTAATCTGGTCAGATGGCTAATGATGTGACTTTTGCTACCTGGAATGTTAAGGGATCAGGAAAAAATCTAAACAATATCAGGTGCTCAAATACTTAAATTTATTGCAGTCTCAGATAACTTTTTTGCAGGAATCCCATCTATTAGAGTGTGAAGCTTTACAATTAAGGAGACAGCAAGTGGGTCAGATTTATGAAGCTCAGGGCTCCACTAAAAGTTGCGGGGTCATGCTCATTATTAATGAAAGTATCCCTTTCATTGCTATGCAGGTTATCAAGGATCCAGGAGGCAGATTTGTTTTAGTCAAAGGCACTCTCTGGTCCGTACCGCTTTTACTCGGTAGCATGTATGGACAAACATTGATGACCCGGGGTTTTTTATGAGGCTGATAACCACTGTGCTCCCAATGTTTCCTAGTAGGATTATTATGGGGGGCGATTTTAATCAGGTTATTGACTCTGACTTGGATAGGTCAAGAAGTGGGCTGAGAGGGATGTCCCCGGCACAGAGGGCATTTAAAGATCTGGTAGATCAATGCGGGCTCTGTGATGTCTGGCATGTGTTGCATCCTGACTGTAAGGAGTTCACTTTCTCTTCAATGGCGCACGGCTCGCAGTCTCGCATTGATTATGTTTTCATCTCACAGGGTCTCTTGCCTGGGGTCAAGTTTGCCTTGATCCAACCTGGTCCCATTTCTGACCATTCCCTTGTGGTATGCAACCTGGAATTTCTTGATTCACCTAAGAGGGAGACTAGGTGGAAGCTCAATGAACAGCTTCTTAAAGATGCCAAGTATTGTAAGCTTATAAGAGAGCAAATTGAATTCTTTTTCTCATCCAACCCATTGGACAGTGCAAAGTCGGATATTCTATGGGGGGCCTTTAAAGCTTATATGAGAGGGGTTCTTATTGGTATAGCGGCAAAAAGGGAAAGGGTGCAGGAGGAAGAGCTCTTATCACCATTATCTCAAATTCGGTCCCTTGAAGGGAATCTCTCTGTTAGTCCCTCTAATGAGGACAGGAAGAGGCTTCTGGTGGTCAAAGATAGATATCTAGAGTTGTTAAGGGAGAAGGCAGAACTAGCTATAATCCGAACTAAGGCCAGCTATACGGATCAGGGAGAGAAAGCAGGGCGTTTACTCGCATTGCGATTAAAATAACAGGAATCCGCAAGATTCATTCCACCAATTAGGGCAATGGCAGATGGGTCTCTGAAAGTATCCCCTACTGAGATAGTGCAGGAGTTCGCTTTATATTATGAGAATTTATATAGAGATATGGAGAGTCCTTCCTGTCCTGGGACTCTTGAGGAGTACCTTAAAAACTCCCACTTGCCCTCTCTATCAGAGCAACACAAGAGCTTTCTGGTTTCTCCTATATCCCAGGAGGTAATTTCCAAAGTTATTAAAGGGCTACCTTCAGACAAGGCCCCAGGACCGGACGGGTTCTCCTCTTTATTTTACAAAGTTTTTTGTGACCTCTTACTACCAGTGCTTTATCGTTTATTTCAGTATATTCTATCTGGGGTCGAGACTGATCCTTACCTGTTTGAAGCTCTGATTGTTCTCCTCCCTAAACCAGATAAAGATCCTGAGTTAGTCCAAAATTACAGGCCCATATCTCTTTTAAATCAGGATATTAAAATTCTCTCAAAGATATTGGCCGACAGACTAACTGTAGTTCTTTCTGATCTAACAGGTATGGCGCCGGTTGGATTCATGAAGGGACGTTCATCTTCGGACCATTTGCTTACCCTTTCCCATGTCTTCTTGGCCTCCAGGGATGCTGCATTTCCCGCTGGACTGATCTCCCTGGATGCCGAGAAGGCGTTTGATCGGGTGAACTGGAAATTTCTGTTCCATGTTCTTGAAGCCTTTCAGTTCCCTCCTGTCTTTATATCCTGGATAGTTGCATTATATAAAGCACCTACAACAAGGATTTCGGGAAATGGTGCATTTTCTAAGTCCTTCTCATTATATTCTGGTACCAGACAGGGTTGTCCCCTCTCTCCCCGGTTATTCAACCTGTATCTTGAACCTCTCATTCAGAATATTCTCAATAATACAGGAATACAAGGCATCTGGGTGGGGCGTCATGAGGTCAAAATCACTGCGTATGTGGATGATCTCCTTGTGTACTTATCCCATCCGGTATCTTCTGTTTTGGTTTTGCTGGGTGAAATTTGCTAAATTTAGTGCCCTATCTAACTATAAGCTTAATGCTAATAAATCTTCCTTCTTCCCTTAAATCACAAGATTTTTAAGATCGATATTGCCCCTTTGGCCTATGTTGGTCCCCTAGGTCACTGAAATACTTGGGCATTAAACTGACTCATAATCCTTCAGTATGGTTCAGGGAAAATCTGGAGCCCCTTTCCCAGCTTATAATTCAAGACCTCGACAGATGGTCTAAACTCCCTATCTCACTTTGGGGCCGGATCAATATAATCAAGACGAATATCCTCCCACAAATTTTCTATCCTTTATCTCTTCTCAATTCTTTCATCCCGTTATCCTGGTTTAAGAAATTGCATGGTATTTTTACCAAGTTTATCTGGTCTGACAAATAACCCCGACTGGCTTACTACAAGTTGGCTGCTCCAAAATCTGAGGGGGGCCTGCGGATTCCCCATTTGGCCTTATATTACTAGGCTAGTCATCTGGTGAAATGCCTGAAATGGGTAAATCCGGGTTCTGAAAGGATGCAGCCGACTTGGCTTAGAATAGAGTTGGACACATTCCGGTCCATGAACCTGGATCCCTTAACTCTGTTCTATGTAAAAATCTCTCAGGTGCACGTTGCTGAGAAATCTCCTATAGTTACCACTTCTTTAAGGATATACGCACAACTTTGTTCTTTCTTGCGTTATACTCCTCAGCTAGATCTGGCCCAATCTATTTGGGACTCCCCATCTTTCACTATGAATAAGCAGCAGATTTCCCGCAACTGGTTGCCCCAATTGGGGGATGGGATAGTACTTTCCTTTGTGGATGAGGAGGGGCAATGGCTATCCATATGTGATCTTATACAGAAATTTAGCATCCCGGCATTCTCACATTTTAAAGCGGTACAGATAAGACATCTACTCACAACAGTGTTCGGTAACACCCCTCCTATTCAGACGGTTGGGGCACTGATACCTGAAACTCTTTCTTTACTTGGGCCTTCGGGCAGTGTATCCAAAGTATACCTAGTGCTATTTCACAAAAGGTATGGAGACTCTTTTGGACCGACGAGGTTCTGGAGCTCCTTACTTCCTCAATACTCACTTAATTGGAAAGCTTTGTGGAGGTCCTGTCACAAAGTTGTCTCCCAAGACAGATTGCGCCTTATGCAATTTCATATTTTACATAATATGCATTATACTCCGGTTAAGTTAATGAAGTGGGGTCTGCTGGACTCAAATATATGCCTTAAATGTTCACAGGAGGAGGGGACACTCCTTCACATATTTTGGTCCTGTCCCAAAATCTCCCAGTTGTGGAATTCTATCAAAGCTTCCCTAGATCCTAAACTGGATTTACAGGAACATTTCACACCTGATATTTGTCTCCTCGGGGACATGTCCTCTATTAGAGTCAAAAGTGAGAAGATTTCATATTTCAATGATAGCTTTATCGGTCAAAAAGCTTATTTTACGTCATTGGAAAGACAAGCTCACTCTGACATTACAGGAATGGGTGAATGAAATCCTTGATAACCTGTGTACGGAAAAGGCTATTGCTAGCCTCCACAACAGATTATCTGTATATACTCAAATATGGGATCCCTTTCACTCTCTAATTTTAGCTGTTCAGAAATAGTAGTGGCTTAGTGTATTTGCCCTGTATGCTCCTCTACAATGGTCTTATACTTAAGTGGTACATTGATATGCAACTGCTGTGGGGGGGGGGGGCAGTTTTAAATGTAATAAGTGCTGTATTCTTGTCTTCTTTCATGTTACTGCCTCTGTAAGTGGAAAACTTTGCTAATAAAAAAGTTGAATTATAAAAGAAAATGAACCTGTGGTTGAGTTTCATCCCCGTTCATATTTTTTTATATGAATAAAATGTTACTACAACTAATTTGTGGAATACAGAAGCCTTGTTAGTTGAACACTGGCATCAATACAGTAAGTGCCAAAACCCAATTTACAATTGGGAAATTACATTTGAAAATGACCCCAGTCAAGTGAATGGAGTGTACCCCCATGCTAGACCTATAACCATGTCACAAAACGTTGAAGCATGGGGGCAAATCGATGAGTCAGGAAGTAGAAAGGGATCATGCAGCCAGCCCCTCAGTGGCAAATTATGATCCCCTCCCTTCCTTTTAGGGCTGAATAAAAAAAAAAAGTGCAGTTAGGCTGGAGGAGCTCCCCATGAGGTAAGGGAGCTCCCTCTTTAATATGTTTGCAATTTAAAACATAACTGGAAAGGTGCTTTTTAAGTTCAGGCTCAGATCAGTTTGAACCTGGTCATCAAAATTTAATAAATAAATAGATAAAGTTGAACCCTAAAGATTCAGAAAGGTTTATGTCCAGATTGAATTACAGTATATACAGTACTTTGTAAATGACCACTGGCAATATGAAATATTTTATTCTTACTGTTGAGATGTACATGTGACCACTTTTTTATGTTTGCTTGCACGCATGTGCAAGAAACATAGTGCCACCATACGAGTTTTCATAGGTGTGCCACCCCCACTGCCAATGCCCTGTTCCTTCTTGCAGGCATGGCTGCACCACACCAATGAATGTCCGAGCTGTCTATGACAGCCATTCAGATACAGTGCCGTACAGTTCTGAGAAAACCTCCACTGCAATCAACGATGGTAATGTGTAGGCAATTTGCATACTGCCGTCAACAGGCAATTTGCTGGCAGTATGCGAATTGCCTACACATCAGCACTGCATCTGAACTGTCATAGACAGTTCATTTTTGTTGGATCCAGTCCCCCTCCCCACAACACCTACGTAGCATGCTGGGAGCCTACCCCAGCATGCTCATGCACTCCCTTCCACCCAGCACACTGTATGACTGACAGGGGTGCCCAATCCCCCATCGGCTGCACCCCACCCAAAAGCTAGGTAGCATGCTGGGAGCCCACTCTATCATGTTCATGCATGCCCCTCCACCCTGAACACTGCATGAGCGATGGGGGTGCCCAATCCCATGTTGGCCCCACTGCCCCCCAAAGCAAACTTCCAGGTGCCATGCTGGGAGCCCACCACAGTGTGACAAAAGTCTGTGGCCCATGGGGTTGCCCAATCCCCCATCAGCTCCACTGCCCCCCCAAAGCAAACTTCCAGGTGCCAAGCTGGGAGCCCACCTCAGTGTGGCAAAAGTCCCATGTTGTCTTTTTAAAAAAAAAAAACCTAGAACAAAAGAAAACGGTCCCTTGTTGACTCTCTTGCCCCCTCCTCAACCTGTGCCCACCCTCTGTGTACCCCACCTCCCCACACACCCCCTTACCCTATCCTTACCTCTGGAGGCCAGCACAATGATGTTTGGTGGACCAGGAACACGTCTGCACTCTTCAAGCCAACCGCAAACAGAAGAAATGCCGTTAAGCTGTTATAATGACATAAATGTCTTTTTTTTCAACTTTGGTGCATATCTCGGCCATTTTGTGAAATTTTTCACCAAATTTTCAACTTGGGGTTCTTGGGACCCTACCTCATGAACTCAGCCACTGTCATTTTGTTATTCGGTCCCGAAAGGCGATTTTGCAGTCACTGCACGGAACCACCTTTCCGGGCCAAGTAATGAAACAACAGTATGACTGTTCATGAGGTAGGCTCCCTAAAACCCTATGTTGAAAATTTGGTGAAAAAATTCCCAAAAATGACTGTATTGTGAGTGTGCATTGCGCAGTTCCTACGCACGCTCGTAACTTCGTGAATTTTTACTATTTTCACTCCAGATTTTCATTGCTGCCATTTTATCACATCTCCTTATAAGCAGCACAGCTGTCATTTTTCACATCTTGCCCAGAATGTGTTTACGCACATGTAATGCACAATGGCAAGGTCAGTTTGCGGAATCAATGTTTGGGACAGATTAAGAAAATCACAGTGACACTGTTCATGAGCAGAGGTCTTAAAATGGCTATGTTGAAAATTTGGTGACAAAAGTCCATAAAATGACTGTGTTATGAGCGTGCATTGCGCAGTTTCCATGCACCCTCATAAGTTCAAGAATTTGTAATATTTTTAGTCCAGATTTTCAACACTGGCATTTTTCCAAACCTCCTTATGAACAGTACAGCTGTCATTTTTCACACCCTGGCTGAAATGTTTTCGCACTTCCCGCACAGAAATGCGTGGTCACTGTGGGAAATCAGTGTTCAGGACAGATTAAGAAAATCACAGTGACACTGTTCATGAGCGGAGGTCCCAAAATGCCTGTGTTGACAATGTGCTGTAAAAAATGCCCAAACTAATTACATTACGGATGTGCGTTGGGCAGTTTCTATGCACACTCGTGACTTCACCAGTTTTTTTTACATTTTCCCTCCAGATTTTCAACATTGCCATTTTTTACACCTCCCCATGAACAGCACAGCTGTCATTTTTCACATGCTATTCGAAATATGTTTTCGCATCTGTGGTGCCAAATGGCGTAGTCACTGTGCAAAATCAGCTTTCAGCTAACAAACTGATATTTCCACTGTTCATGAGGTGGGATCACAAAAAAAACTTTTTGAAAATTTGGAGTGAAAATACCAATGAATGCCCGGGGCTTTACAGTTTCCAACCATAATGCCCCACCCTGTAGAAACTGACAAGCATCAGGGGTGTGACTTGGGATTGTCACCTGTAATGCTCATGCCATTCCACCCCTACCCACACCCTGTAGCCAGTAACAGGTATCGATGTGTGCCTTGGACTCTTTGGCCCTAAAGTTCACCCCATTCTCCTATACTGCACCCATCTCACTATATTTCCTTATGGAATGGGGTGAGTGTAAGGCCCAAAGACCTCAAGGCACACTGTGACACTTGTTGGTGTCTGCAGGGTTGGGTGTGGTGAAATGGCATGGGTGTTATGGCCTTTGACCCAAAGGCACACCACAATGCCTGTCAGTCTATGCAGGGTGGTGGTGGGGTTGGCTTCAGTTCAATATTTCACTGCCATTCCTATTATGCATCTCTCTAACTCCTACACTACCAATGCCAATGCCAGCAAGCAAACATTCGGCATTGACAAATGCTTGTTTATATATACTGTGGAGCGAGCCAGCCAGGATGCAACATAATAACTTGCAGTAAATGAGATGTCACAAAATACTCGGCAAGAAATGGCTTAATTGCCATTGAATTACATAGTTCCCTGCAACACACTGCAGACTTTTGCAGTAATATTGCATGGTATGTATTGAATTGTGGCTGGAGCTTCAGTAAAGCTGTTTGGCCCTAGAGCAGCCACCTCCTCCTGCTGTTAAGGCTCCTGTCAGCTCTGACTACTGTTCTCTCCACTCTCATAGCTGGAGGGTATCTACTCAGAGTGGAAACTGTGGGAGATGACTTACCATCATGTAGATGGCTTCAGTCACATTACTTTTGGGGGGGTGTCTCTCCCTTTTACCTTGATGTTCTCCCCACCTCCCCCAGAGTCAAAGCATGCCTCTAGTAGCCTCAAACTTCACAGCACAGGGCATATGCCTCTCTTCATGAGTGAGCAGGCTTTCCAGCTCACCATGAGGGCCACTGCAAGGCCAGATTCAAGTTATTTCCCTCCATAGGCTGGCTCATCCTGCTCTCAGCAGCAGGACATAGCCCTGGCTGCTTTGATACCAGCTTCCCAAGTCCACTCCTGAACTTTGATGGCCGACAGAGAAGAGTGGTGCACTTCCACTGAGTCATTGGGTAGCTCAACAAAACACTTTTTGTTTAATAAAAATAATTCTGAACTGTATCATTTTATTGTGGCTTTGTCTCTACTACCTTTGCACTAAGTGCTCAGAGCTACAACATTCCCTTGGAAACAGCTTTGTGTGATTTTTGCAACAATTTACCTACTAAAAACAGACAGATCTGGCCCTTGGGATATGTAATTTATTTGGGAAGTGTAAATGTTTATTGTTTTTCTTTAAAAACCCATAAATGGCTAGGATGGAAATATGGCTAAGGACTAAAATGACATGAGAGAATTGTGGGCCTAATAGATTAAGAATGGAGAAGTGGTTAAAAAAGCATATCAGTATAGCTCCATGGCATATCTGAGGAAACACTGTTTTAATTAAACACTGTTTCTACTAGGGGCAGCCTGCTGGTACAGTGGCAAGGCATCTCATTTGTGGCAGCAACATCCCGGGTTCTGGGATGGACTTGGGAGTTGGAGGGCCTGCCGGGGGAGGGGGGGAGGATTGAGTGTTCCAGGGACTGCTCTCCTTCTCTGGGAGAGGAGGAGGAAAGAGTGTCCAGCACTATGTGGACCCCTGGCGGAGGCTGGAGGTACCAACACAACCAGCACCACACACTAGGGGGATGGGACTGATGCTGGCGTCATTGCACGTCCCCACCTCCAGGAAACAAATCTGCAAAAAATCATGCTGGCTTCTAATGATGGCCTCCACCTTCTCTGCCACTGCTCCTGCTGCAGACAAAAGTCCGCTGGGTGGGTACCATTCCTATAACTCCACCTTGGGTGGCAAGTCAAGACTTAGATACCCATGTTTCCTGGGGAAGGGGTACCTACCTAGCAAGCCTTACCCAGGGGGTGTAAGCCTGGAGTGGAGGGGGCAGCGAGTGGAGCAGGGGACCAGATCCTCTAGTAGGGAAGGTAGGCTAGCTGGAGGGGAAAAAAAAATATTTCTGCTGGTGCAGTCTACCACAACATGTAACACAACATATAGTTTACATTTCCAATGATATATTGCCATCATTTAGCTGATGAAGGTATCCTTCCTGATGCACTCAGTGACCATCAAGTGCTTTTCTCTGTGTGCAAGATTCATTTTCTGGGGGCAGACTAGGTGGGCCGAGCAGTCCTTATCTGCTGTTAAATTCCATGTTTCTGTTTGTATCTCCCACAGCCCCCCAAATTCATCTACTTCAGATCCTTCAGGTTGCTGGATTGTCCACACTTATAGCTGACTACGGGCACTGATTGGTCCCACATCTCTGCAGCTAATAATATTAATTATGCCATCCAATTTTTCCATATCAAATTTATGGCTGTAAGTGATCATCATACACCACTAAGTAAAACCAGAATATATGGCTGCCACCTCCCTTGGATATCAGTGGAACTGTAAGCTTGCCTCCATACCAGAGACCTTGCTTGGTGATCCCTCAGGATCACTGGCTCCCCTGACTGCTTTGGCCAACTACCTGTACCTTTGCAACAGCTGTGCCAAAGTCATCAGGCTTGTAAAGTCCAAGTATCTTGCATCCACACTCCAAAACATTAATCATCCCTCCAAGTTCTGGAAGGTTATCCGTTCAATTTCCTGCCCTCTGACGCAGTTTCCCTTCCCTATTTTATTGGTTAGTGACACCCTCATCTCTGAACCTTCTTTTGTTGCCCTTAAGGCCTGCTTACCTTTAACTCTCACAAGGGATTGAGCCCAAAGGATCTCGAACCTAAGCTTGTACTTCTCTGTACTACTGCAATAGCTATAACTGTTACCCAACCTCATGATCTCTCTTTCTCCTCTGCCACTCTCCCCTGTAGCCTGAAAACAGCCTGCTGTCATCCCTGTTCCTCAAGGTAGTGATACTTCTCATAACTTCTGTCCTATCTCTCTCCTTCCCACTCAGGCTAAGTTACATGAACATCTTATTCTCTCTCAGCTCTCATCCTTTGACAACTTCTTTTCCACCCCTTTCCAGTCTGTGTTTTTGAAATCCCACTCCACTTCCTTCCTCTGACTTACTGTACCATCCTTTCAGAAATGGACCAGGGTCTGATCATCTCTGCCATCTTTGTTGATTTGCATATAACCTTTTTGACACCTTGGCATGATCCCTTCCTCTGGACAAGCTTAAAGCAGTGGCCATTCTGACTCCTTAATCAGTTGGTTCCATGCCTACCTTAAGAACAAGTCTCAAGCTGTCTGTATCAATAACTCCCTATACCCCTCCCCATCTATTCAGGAGTCCCTCAAGGGTCATTCCTTGGTTCCACCCTATGTTCCACATTCTTGATTGACCTCTACTCTGCCTATTCCTCTGAGTCCATTCATATTTATGCTGATAATATAGCACTCTTTGAATCTGGCACCTCTTCACATGGCATTACTACTAAGCTACAACTGGTTTTTGTCAATCTCCAGCACTAGTTTCAGTCAAACCAAGTGTTCCTCTTTGCCAAAAAAGCTGTTTCTATGACATTTGGCACATGCCAGAGGCTTACCACACTCTTCCTCCTCCCATTACTTCGCACTTTTGATGGTGCTGTGATTGAGGATATGTCCTCCTTTATGTATCTCCGGGTCTGGCTTGACCAGTACCTTGGAGTCTGGCTGGAGCATCATGTTAATTTTTCTGTACAGATTGATACCATACATCATATGCTCCACCCCAAGCTTGATACACTATACAGGAACAAAGGAGGTATCCCACTTTCTGCCCACTGCAAGACTGTTTTAAAGATGATTCTTCCTATTTTTTACTATGGTGACATAGTTTACGGTGGAGACCCCAAATCCTCCCTTGCCAGACTGGACCATCTCTTTCACTGCTTTTGACATTTTATCTTAGACAGTCTTCCTTGTACTCATCAATGCTTGCTCTACTCTACCATTTCCCTTCCCTCTCTTGATACCAGGTGCCTTACCACTGTGCCTCCTTCATATCCAGATTCTGGTTTGGTTTTCTTTCCTCTTACTTTACCTTACCTCCCTCCTATCCTCTCACCATCCTTTTTCCTCCCACCCTCTCTGAAGGAATGTTCCCATTCTCTTTCTATTCCATCCAGGAAATTTAATGTTGGCCAAGCTGTCTTCTCATATTGCTGTCCTAAACTCTGGTCTTCCCTTCTCCTGTCAATCTGCTCTGCCTCTTCTTCCTTATCCATTAGACCTTACTTTGTGACTTTTGCACTCCCACCTCAACTGTCCATGACCCTTACCTTTTTCAGTTCTTTCCCCCACACTCATATTGCCCTCCCTCCCCCCGTTATACCTGTAGTGGTAATTTCCCCTTGCCTATCCAAACTCAAGTTTTTAGCCACTGCATGTACCTTGCTATACTGTTTGCCTTGCTCTGTTAATAATTATTCTTTTTTTGATGTACTGTACTGCTTGTACTGTATATCACTATTATTTGGGTAATGTTGTAATTACTATATAATAACTGGGCTGCATTTTTTTCCTATCAAAAAAGCTGGGTGTAATTCACTGTGATAACCAGAAGGTTATAATGGTGAACATGTGCCAGGTGCTCTATGAGAAACCCAAGAGCCAGACTATGGCTTGCACCACACTGCAATTTGTCGTAGGCACCAGTGTTAAATCACCTACCGTTCTTGCGTTCCCTCTCTCTAGAGACACTTCAGTGATGGGCAGATTGCTCTTCTTACTGACTGGTCTGGTACATCTAAGGCCTTAAAAACAAAAAAAAAAATGTGTCTTTCTCCACCCCCTCCCTCTGCAGGTCACAAGATCATTGCCTTGGAAATGGCCAGTTGCCATTACTATGGTCATTTTTTTTCTACTTGACTTTGACTAATCTCTGTAAAACAATTAAAATTCTCAAAGTTTGAACAGTTTTGACTTTCCCATAGAACTGCAGTGTATATTGTTATTAGTTAGCACATTTAGACTCTTCTGCCTTCTCATTCCTCGTGTGTTGAATGCCACAAGTGAGAATGTGAGTTCTGATATATTACACAAGTTTAATGAAGTTTTTAATAAATCTGTTAAATCAAATGCTTTTTACTGAGTCTCTCACAAACTACTATTATGGTGTTATAGCAAATGGAGAATATTAACATCCTTGGGGATGCCATTGCAAACAAAATGTATTAACAGGTTGCTATTTATATAACTGCTGAGGCAAAAAAAGTGATCTCAACATACAAATGTGCCAGCAGAAACAGACCTCCTGGTCTATCAACGTCTGCTCAAGTGTGCAACTAGCACTGCTAAGTTGCAGCTGCCCCACCCCCTCCCCTTTTGTCTGCCCTCGGCCGTTCTCAGCCTCACCCACCCGTACTCTCCCCTGTTCTCTGTCCCATGCCATTTTAAAGCTACCCACAGTTTGGCATGATATCACCCTATCTGGCAGGGTGTTCCACTTCAGCACCACTCTATCTGAGAAGTAATGCCTCCTCATCTCCCTCCTAAAACTTCCCCCCTCTATTCTTAGCCCATGCTCTCTAGTGTCCCTTCCCTTCCTCAGTTTAAAAACCCCATCATCTCCATCCATGTTGATTCCCCTCAGGTACTTGAAAGTTCTAATCATGTTCCTCAGCCCTCCTCTCCTCCAGGGTGTACATATTCAGATCCCCCAGCCTGTTCTCATATTCTGTCCCCTCCATTCCTTGTATCATCCTCGTTGCCCTCTGCTGCACTCCCCTCCAGTAGCTTGATATCCTGCCTCAGGTATGGCCTCCTAAACTGCACAAAGTACTCCAAGTGCAGCCTGACCAGTGACCTGCAGAGGGGCAAGATCACCTCCCTCCACCTGGTTGAGAACCCCTTTGCTATACACCCCAGCATCTTGTTCAACTTTGCTGCCACTTTCCTGCATTGGGCAGAATTGTTCATGCTCCCTGTTACCATCACCCCTAGGTCCTTCTCCTCTTCAGTGATCCCCAGCCCCCCCAATCAGTATTCTCTCCTGGGGTTCTTTACCACAAAGTGCATAACCTTAAACTTCTTCACATTGAACCCCAGCTGCCACCTCTCCGACCACTCCTCCAGTTTGATTAGGTCCCCTTGTAGTTGCTTTCATCCCTCCTCCTCTTCCACTACTGCACCCATTTTGGTATCATCTGCTAACAGACTTACCCTGCTCACCACTCAGTGCATGATGTTGGAGATGAAGAGCCCATATAGCATCGAGCCCTGCGGCACCTCATTCATCACTGGTCTAGGTGTTGAGAATCCCCCCCAAGCACCTGTTGTAGCCTTCCATGCAGCCAGTTTGTAATTCAGCTTGCCATCTTCACCCCTACTCCCACACCAGTTAACTTCCCCCCAAGCCACCCATGAGGTACTGAATCAAAGGCCTTGCTGAAATCCAAGTAGAGGACATCCACTGCATGGCCCCTATCCACCTCCCTTGTTACCCAGTCGTAATATTGTATTAGGTTAGTTTGACAGGACTTCCCCGATATGAACCCATGCTAGCTCACATCCTGGAGGCAATTGACCTCTAGAAATGACACCAGCCTCTCCTTCAGTATCATCTCCATAAGCTTGTCTACTATGGAAGTGAGACTGGCCTGCCGATAATTGCTCTGCTTGTCCCTTGGGCCACTCTTGTGTATCGGCACCACATGCTGTTATAAATGTATGTATATTAAACAATGTGCATTAAACAATGCATCTTAAACAATACATGGGGTGATGTGTAAAGCTCAAAGTTTATGCACACCCTCACTGTTGGATGCTTATATAAACCCCTTGAGTTTCATTCTCAGGGTTTGTGTCACATCCAATATCTCAGGTGTGTATAAAATTCTTGTTATACACACCACCCCATGTATTATCCTATATTTATTTTGTCTCTTCTTGTACTATCTCCCATACCCCTTCCCCATTACACATCTGAAAATAAGCTGTTATCAACTCAGTATGTTATTGCTGGTAAAACTTTTGAAGTAAATAAATAAATATGTGTTTACTATACCTGCACGTGCCATTGAGATGAAGAGAGGAGTGCGAGGTCAGGCAGCAGCAAACTCAAAGATCCCTTTAGTACACCATGAAGCAGAGACATGGAATATTCAGGCAGAAGAAGAGCAAACTGTGGAGGTAGGGAGGTAAAATTCAGAACACTGACATACATAAATGGTACTGCTGACTTTGAAGGTTTAGAAATACAGGTCAGGCAGTAGCAGCACAGATGTAAGGTCAAGATGCATTCAATTCTGCATGCTGATGGATTCCAAAAGTCTAAAGGTTGCCACAGTCTCCCACTTACTCACATCTAGCACTACATCTGATCCAAAGAATTATAGGCTGATCTTAGTGCTACTGAACTTGTGCTCAGCAAGCCCCTCGAAAAAGTGAGATACACAAACAACTACTTGACATCATCCCTTGTACTGGGATTCTATCTGATGCACAATCAGGTTAATGACCGAACCATTCCACATGCACTACTCTACTAAAAGTAATAAATGGCCCTGTATCTACTCTAAGTGCTGAATATTACACAAGGGCACACTTCACTGACCTCACAGTGGTGTTTGACTTGATGGACAATGCAATCCTTCTATACAAGCTACATAATTTTCGGTTGTCATAAAATGCCATTGATTGGCTCAAAACATATCTAACCAGAAGATCACCAAACGTAAAGTCACCCCTAATCCCCCTCAACCTTGGGAACCCAGAAGGGTCCATCCTTGATCCTGTACTCAATCTTGATTGTAAAGAATCTTTATCAGTTTGTGCTAAGCACAGTGCTAGTATTCATTTATATGGTAACAATATGGTCATGGATACAAATGCTAAGATAGACGAATAGAAGAATACTTTACAGGACACATTTTACATCTTCCAAAAATGGATGTACTGTATGAAAACAACTTGCTTTTTGATAATACAAAGGTGAAAGTTAGGGTTTGATAGGAAAGCTGAAAGAAAAGTTTTTAAAGTGTTCCCCTTTCAAGTCCTTTCTTGCTGCCAGTTCAGACCTTCTAGTATTTTAAACTATTGCTGGACCCAAAATTAAGCATCTCTGGTCACATCACCAGCACTGACAGCAAAGCACACCAAAAACTCATCACTCTCTGTCAATCCATAAGCTGCCTGAACGACAGGAAGCTAATACTAAAATAATCACTTCTGCCAGCAATAGAGTTTGCAAGGCAGTTCTATAGGATGGCACCAGTGACAGGACTCCAAAAGGTTAGGGTGGTAATTTACAGTATGTTTAGGTGTGTGCTGGGTTATGATAAGTGCACTCAACACTGAATATGCGACAGCCTTGACTTTCTTGAAAACAGATGTAGCCTAAAAGCAGAAGTGCAGTGAAGAACATTTTGCCAAAAAGCTAGTTTCAGCTACAGTTTATAAAAATATTGGCATATCTGGCCAATCTGCTTTTCCAGGTAACTCCTATGCTGTGCAGCATGAGTATTGTTATATTCTCAGTTAGGATGTGGGTTTTTTTCTGCACTTGTTGCACTGTGCACTTTCTTATTCTGAGCAAAAAGTATTTTGTGACTGACACCCAGGAGTGTGTGCCTTTTTGTTTCTTCTATCACAACACTGCAAACAGTAATCCGTAGCAGATGAATGTGAACAGCACATGCCACAAGTAAGATACAGTAAATCATATCCAGTGTAGACATTAAGACTTTCACTATCTTTTTGTAGTCCATTTCACTGTAAACAATTACTGCATTGAGAGCCAAACTGGTTTGGCCAAATTGGCAAATCTGAACCCCATTTTCAGGCCCCAACTCAAAGTTAAATCAAAATTATCTTGGGCCCATTTCTCTCAACCAAATTCTGCACCAGGTCATCTTTCATACTGTAGTTTAAATCCCCCTTACTGCCAAGTTCATTATTCTGGATAGCACCCTTATATCCCCCAGTACAGATGCAACCCATTCTGTGCATACAGATATCCCTCGCCCTTGAAGATCTTCTTGTTGGCTAGGATTGGCCAGGAAAATACCAACCCTCTTGAACCAGACCCTTAGACAAGCGTTAGTCTCTTGCATCTCACCTGCTGCCCTAAAAATGGAGTTCCTAATGAGTAGTTCCTTCCTGGCTCACTTTACAGATCTTTGCTTCATTCTTACCTCTTCCTTGGCAAATTTGGATATCCTGGTGCCTAGACTATCCTCACAAGCCCCAGTCACCGTTTGATCCCTGCCCCCCAAAATAAAATGGCTAGCCAAAGGTATCAAAATTTTGCAGTCATCCACTGGTGATGGTGTTCCCTTATGATCATACATCTAATAATAGTGAACAGCTAATATTCTTCAAGTGAAACTACCTCTGGCTGGAAGCTGCAATACTGAACATAGGATCTGCAAGAAAGAGAGTTGTGCTCACAACAGAGGAAGGTGAACCTTGTAATTGTCTTTGGTTTGTAGCAGATATTCTGCAGGTGGAGGCTACTTCTAACTGAAAGGTGAAATAAGGAACTTAGAATTATCAGGAAAAGACAGTCTTTCAAGCAACAGAGGGAGGTGGATCTAGCTTTATGTTTGTTACAATTCTTAAGCTTTTCAGTGCAGAAAGAGTTTAAAGCACAGCTGACTTATTTTGGGACTGACTGCTTTCAGAGCACAAACCACCAGGCTGTTTTGGGGCTGGGGAGGTTTACCTGTGTCTGACTTGGATGTTTGGATTTTTCTCTGTTTGATTAGCAGGGTATTTTCTCTGTCAAATTGTTATGTAGGGCATCTTGCTGACAGGAAGGCACTCATCACAGTGGTGGGTCAGAGCTTTTAGCTGATTGTTTTGTGAGGGCACAGTTTAGGCCCAACCCCTTCCCACCCTCACTCCACCCACTCCTGGAAATAGTTCCCTTATACCTGGGGTTCTGACATCATTTCCTCAAGAGTGCAAGGTGCATATCACTGTCATATCCTCTCTAGCACACTGCACTGACAATATAAGGATAGACATTGTATAATATATATATTTCTATATAACAAACCAATCACACACACAAACACACACATGCACACACAAAAAGTAGATAAACATATGGGGAGTGGTGCAATGTAATGGCTGTGGGGCAGCAGTCTTCCGGGAGACTTTCTGGAGGCTGAGATGCTGCCCTATTTGCAGACAACTCTCTGCCCTGAGGGAGGAAGTTGCCCGTCTTCAGGCCACACTGGACAGTAGTAAAGTAACCTTCCCCCAGGCCACACTGGACGGTAGGAAGGGAACCTCCCCCATCCAGAGAGCACCAGAGCCACCACCACTACCTCAGAGGTTGCAAAGAAAGCACAGCAGTTGGACTACAATGGGCTCAGGGAGGGTGAGGATGGTGGAACAGAGGCACACCTAGTCAGTTGTTCCATTCCACAATCCATACACCATTCTGGGGGAGCATAGTTCCCCTATGGATGCACCCACAGAGGAGACTAAGGAGGCTGAGGACAAATGTCACAAGGGAGGCCCACAGAAAGGAGGCAGAGGACACCACAAGGAAAGGAAGTAGCTCCTGGTGGGGAACTCAATTATTAGGGGGATAGAACTGGGGGGAGAAGGGAAAACCGAAGTAAGGTGCCTGCCTGGTGCCATGGCTTGGTGGGACAGGAAGTGCATCCTCAGGATCACGAGAACAGCTGCATGGGAGTCTGAGCTGGACGTCATTGTCCACCTAGGGACAAATGACTTGGCTCATCGTGAGATTAGAGCAGTGCAGAATTACTTTGTAGAATTGGGGAGGGGCCTAAGACAAGTAGCACACACAGTATCCTTCTCGGAGGTGCTGCTTGTCAATGGCATGAGTGAGGCGAGGGTACTTTGCACCATGCAGTTTAATGAATGGTTGAAAAACTGGTGTGGAGCACAGGGGTTTGGCTTCACTGGGGACTGGGGTTCCACTTGGAGGGACACCAGCCTATACTGGCAGGATGGTCTGCATCTGTCCAGGAAGGAACAAGTCTTTGAGCAATCAGTTTAAATGCTTCATTGGCAAGCTTTTAAACTAGTCAAGGGGAGGCACTGATAAGCAGCAGGAAAATCCCAGCCTCTCCCTACAAAACAGGGTACTAAATGAGAAAAAGATCGAGGTAGAAAGGTCAGTGGGGGATGCTGCAACAGAAGGTAAAGCCATCAAAAAATGGAGAGCAATGAGTACCAATGCCCGTAGTCTGAGTAACAAGCTTCCTGAATTAGTGGCCTTGATGGAAGAGGAACATCTGGATATCATGGCAGTCACAGAAACATGGTACATGCAAAACTATGACTGGAACGTAAACATACCAGGATACACTATCTACAGGAGGGACAGGGAGGGTAAAAGAGGAGGAGGAGTAGCTCTTTACATAAGGGAAGGAATCAAAGCAACAGAACAAAAGGGAAAACAGGGAGGAGAAGAAGCACTGTGGGTAAATTTGGAGACTGGCAATGGCACCACAGTCTGCACAGGGGTTGTATACAGACCCCCTTCTCAGGGGGAGGAAATGGACAAGGAAGTGATAGCAAGTATACTTAGAATGGCAGAAAAATGGGATATATTGCTGATGGGTGATCTGAATATGCCAGATGTTAACTGGAGTGTAGTTGCAGCAGCCACTTCGAAGAGTGGGGTTATTCTAGATGTCCTACAGGGTGCATGCCTTAGACAACTAGTATTGGAGCCCACTCGAGAGGGAGCAATCTTAGACCTGGTTCTCTCAAATGGAGATGAAGAGAGGATCACAGATGTAGAAGTGGGTAGTCATCTGGGAACTAGCGACCATCGAACAGTACGGTTCACAATAAACACAGCAATAGAGTTAAGCCATACAAAGGCAAAAGTATCAGACTTTAGGAGGGCTGACTTTGCCAAAATGGGTGAGTGCCTAAGGAATGCACTAGCAAATAGGCAGGAAGGAGGGGTGGAAGAACAATGGGGAATAATAAAAACTGCCATCACGGAGGTAACAAGCCTTTGTGTGAAGCAAATAAACAAAACGAAACGATGTAAGAAACCACTATGGTTCTCAAAGGAAGTGGCAGTGAAGGTTCAAAAGAAAAAGAAAGCATTCAGGAAGCACAAGGAATCACAGAAGGAGCAAGACAGAGAACTGTATCAGTTAAAGCAAAAGGAAGCTGGGAAGGCAGTCAGAACGGCAAAGGCCCAAACCGAGGAAAAGATAGCCAACTCAGTTAAGAAGGGGGATAAAACCTTTTATACGTACATCAGGGAGCGAAGGAAGACCAAGGGAGGGATAGTGAGGCTTAATAAAGGGAGGGGGGGTGGGCAGAGGGTTACTGTGAAAAGGCAGAGATACTAAACAAATATTTTGCTCAGTATTTACAAAGGAAGAGGGGGAGGTACCTAAAACAAGCAATAGAAACACTCTGGATACAGAAGTTGATACCAGCCCATTTACAGAAGAAAGGGTTGTGGAAGAACTCTTAAAACTGAAGGTGGACAAAGCAATGGGGCCTGATGGGATTCATCCCAGAATTCTAAAAGAACTAAGGGTAGAACTAGTGACACCACTGACTAACCCCTTTAACAAATCATGGGAGGATGGTGTGGTACCCGAGGACTGGAGGAGGACAGATGTGATTCCCCTTCACAAAAGTGGGAGCAAGGCAGAAGCAGGAAACTACAGACCTGTTAGTTTAACCTCAGTGGTAGGAAAATGATGGAATCACTTCTGAAGGAAAGAATTGTCGAGTTTCTAGAGGCCAGAGGGCACAGGACCCAAGGCAGCATGGATTCACAGTGGAAGGTCATGCCAGACAAATCTGATAGATTTCTTTGACTGGGTGACTAAAGTAGTAGATCAGGGAGGGGCTGTGGACATGGCCTACCTAGACTTTAGCAAGGCATTTGACACAGTCCCACACAAAAGATTAATATACAAGTTAACCAGCCTGGGAGTGGGTCCCAAGATGACAGCCTGGGTAAAGAATTGGCTGGAGAATAGGACACAGAGAGTAATAGTAAATGGAGTCCACTCTGAAGAAAGGGGGGTTACTAGTGGGGTACCGCAGGGTTCAGTATTAGGACCGGTCCTCTTCAATGTCTTTATAAGCGACATTGCAGAGGGACTGGAAGGAAAAGTATGTCTCTTTGCAGATGACACAAAGATCTGCAACACAGTTGATGCACAGGGTGGGGTGGAAAGGATGAGAAGGGACTTGGCAAAGTTAGAGGAATGGTCAAATGTATGGCAGCTTAGATTCAATGCTAAGAAGTGCAAGGTAATGCACCTGGGAAACAAAAACCCAGGGGAAGAGTACACAATGGGGGGTGAGATACTAACAACAACAAAAATGGAAAGGGACCTGGGGGTAGTCATATCAGATGGCCTAAAGGTGGGCAAGCAATGTGAGAGGGCAGCAAGGAGGGCTGGGGAGATACTGGGATGCATAGGGAGAGGCATCACCAGTAGAAAACAGGAAGTAATTATCCCTCTGTACAGACAGCTGGTGAGACCCCATCTGGAGTACTGCGTGCAGTTCTGGAGACCCAATCTCCACAAAGACATAGACAGGATGGAAGCTGTCCAGAGGAGGGCACTAAAATGGTGCAGGGTCTGCACCGGAAGACATATGAAGAGAGACTTAAGGAGCTTAATATGTATAGCCTCGAGGAAAGGAGGAGAGGGGGACATGATAGAAACTTCAGGCACCTCAAGGAATCAACAAAGTCCAAGAGGGTAGCATCTTTCAAAAAGAGGTGTGCAAGAACAAGGGGCACAATTTGAAGATGGGGGGCTCAGAAGCAATTTACAAAGTATTTTTTCACAGAGAGGGTTGTGGATGCATGGAACGGCCTTCTGGAGGAGGTTGTGGAGTCAAAATCAGTGGTGGAATTCAAGCATGCATGGGACAGTCATAAGGCAATTTTAGGGTATGGGGGTAAGAAGAAGTAGGCTGCTGGTTAACTAGGATCTGCAGCTTATCCATTAGGTAGGGAAATGGGCAGACTGGGTGGGCCAAGTGGTCCTTATCTGCCGTCAAATTCTATGTTTCTATACATGTTATCTCTTTTCATCAATCACATTCCCCAAAATCCCTACCACTAGAGATCAATCTCCCTGCCACCATCCTGCATAACCCTCCTTTATCTGTCAACCACCTCCTTCATCCTAGTACTATATCCCTAGCCTCCCCCTCCCCAATTCTGTTCAGCTGCCTGCTCACCTTCCTGTGCTTACATGATGCCTCAAACTGCAACTCCAACCTGGCTATGTACCTCCTGAGAGCATCATTTACCCCACAAAGTGTCTCTCTCTCTCTCTCTCTCTCTCTCTATAGATAGATATATAGATAGATATAGAGATATATTCCCTTTGCTGTCCATATGATGGAGGGTGTGCATTGCACAATGTTGACAACACAGGAGGTGTGCTTCTCTCCCAGTGACCTGGACACTAGCATTCTCCTCAGGCTTCCTCCAGAGTCTTTCCTGCTTGCAGCTCTCCTCCATGTGCTCCAACAGGAAAGCCACAGAGGGCTGAGACACGGTCAGTACCTTACCTCTCACCACACCTGCAACCCAGGTTTGGGAACAAGCTCAGGTTGTTAGGGGTCAATGTGGGGAGGGCCAAGACAGGATTGATATGCCACCTGGCAGCTCATATCTCTCAGAATGGGGTGGTAGGCCTTCCAGGCTCTTGGTTGCCACTAAGTGAAGCTTGGTGGCAGTGCTGATATATGGGAAGGCAGGCACAGGTTGAGGGGGTGGGGAGAGCTTATTTATTTTTTATTTATTCATTCTCAAATTACAATACCTCTGAGCACAGAAAGGTCATTTACAAAGGTTCCATGTCAGTGGGGAGGGGAGACAAAACATACAAAGGAGGCAAAGTACAATGTTTCCAAAAACAGTAAAATAAAGTGAACAAATATATATACAGTATCTGTACGCAGTTTTATCATTCTAATAGGAGTAAGCAAGCAAGTCTTTATTTATATAGCGCCTTTTAATATCAAGGCACTGTACAGGATATAAAACATAAATATAGAGGCAGACAGCAATATAAATTTAAAATCTAAAATCAGTCTGGGAAGGGCAGTGAAAATAAATAAGTTTTTAACAGAGATTTAAAACGACTGATGGCCAGGCATTCTCTTAACCGACGAGCTAAAGAATTACACAGGGTTGGTGCCACAAATGAAAAGGCATGAGCTCCAGATGTTTTAAGATGAACCCTGGGAATCTCTAGCAATCCCTTGTCAGAGGATCGGAGAGGGCAACTGGGGGAGCAGGGAGTCAGGAGACCTTTCAGGTAGTCGGGTGGAAAACATAGACGACAGGAGGAAAGATAAAGATGGGCGAAAGAAAGATAGGAAGTGGCAGCCATAGGCCTTGTCAAGCTGGTGTGGGAGGGTAGGGGCAGGGGGTGAGGTGGACGGGGGGTAGCCAGGCGCCTTGTTAAAGTGTGAAAACAGGGGTTAGCCACAGAATTATTGAGGCAACAGTGGAGACACAGGGTTATCCAGTTGTGAGGAGAAAATTGAATGCTAGTAAATGGGAGTCTCAGATGAAGCAGTTACAAGAACTGTTGACCGTGAGATGTTGGTGTAACTTCAGTTTGAATGGTCCCAATTTAGGTAGGGTAGTTATATCACCATGAAGAGTATTAAACCAGTGAGATGCTCTGTAGGCAAATGAGCATTGCCCCAGGGCTCTCCGGCATCTAGGAACATGGAGATGATGGCTGTTCGAGTATCGCGTATGCTGTAAACTACAATGTGGGCTTAGGAGGTTTGCGGTCTGGTGGTAGGAGGCTAAGAAGTGCTTTTTTGGCCAAAAGAGAGGTTTGGTATTGGATCCTCCCAGAGATCTGTAGCCAACCAGCCTCAGTGTAAAGATCACAGGTGTGGGTGAAATGTGTGGACCCCATGAGTAGTCTGCATGCCTTGTTCAGAGCAATGGATATCCTGCGCAATGAAGACATGGGCGCTGCTCCATAGATTACAAAACCATAGCCTACAGTGGATATAATGGAACTATATATAGCACGTTGGAGGGCTTCTGGAGTAAGGCAGTGTTTATGTCTATGTAGGAGACCAATCTTGACGTTGACAGACCTGGCTACATTATCTATATATTTAGCATAGGATAGACAACTGTCTAAGGTGACCCCCAGGTATTTGAAATGTGGTATTTGTCTGAGAGGAACTCCAAGACAGTTTCTGATGGCAAGTGTATTGGATTTGTGCTTGTTTTGGGTGCTGCTGAATATCATTACTTTGGTTTTCTTGTAGTTGAGGATCAGTTTATGTTTAGAGAACCAGTTCTCCACTTCCACAAACCCACTCTAAAGATGAAGTTTCAGTTGCTTGGGGTCATGCCTGCTGGAGTAAATAATCACATTATCTGCATAGAGGAGGATCTTTTGATGGCAGAAACAAGGAAGGTTATTAAGGAAGATGCTGAATAGGAGTGGCCCCAGGATTGAGCCCTGTGGCATGCCAGAGCAGATGGGCTGTTGGTCAGATACGACATTGGCTATTTTCACCCTTTGAGAGCAGTTTTCAAGATAACTTTTGAACCATAGTGTTATGTCAGAGGAGAGGCCAGTAGTGGTAAGCTGTTGGAGAAGTAGTGAGCGATGGACAGTATCGAACGCCTTAGTGAGGTCTATGAAGGCAGCTCCTACTAAGGTGTCCTGATCCAGAGATTGATGAAGAAAGCTAGTGAATTCTATCAGGGCCAAGGTGGTGCTGTGCCCCTTCTGGAACCCGTGTTGCTGCAGGCATTGGATAGAGTATTTTTCAAGGCAGCCCACCAGTTGGTCAGCAACAATGCACTCAAGTGCCTTGGATATTGGTGGGAGGATATATATGGGTTTGTAATTTGCGTGATGGGGTCCTGTCTCCACTCTTGTGCCTAGTGACTAGTGCTGATTTCCAAACTTGAGGAAATTGCAAGAGTCGTAGTGATAGATTGATGACCTTAATGTGGGGCATCAGCACTTCCTCAAGAGTGAGAGCTATGAGCTTAAGATCTAGCGAGTCACTGCTATGCGTGATTTACCTAACACTTTGGTAAGGTATTTCCTGGCCATTCATGCTGAGACTGTTTTGAAGTAAAAATGAGGTGGTTCAAGGGGGTTATTAGCAGGACAGTAGGTATTGGATGAGTCATTATCCATGAAGAAGTCTGAAGGGGAGGACACTGGATAGGTCCTTTAATGTGTTGTTAAATGTGCTTGCTATGGTTAGTGGGTCCAGGGTTGGAATTCCATCTGCAGTTCTGGAATGCATATGTACCTCAAAGCACATGTGTCTTCCATGTCACCACAGCTTCGGGGCCTAAAGGGAGAAAGGAAGGCAGAAAACTGAGCAGACTGGGCTCCATGAAGCCCTACCCAGACACCTGTGCCCACCCCTCCATCCAAGCTGGAAAGGCAATCATGGATATGTGTACTCCTGGTAAGGCAGCCCCCACTCCCTGGCACCAATGTGGGGGGAAAGCCACAGGGGGAACTAGCTCTCAGTGTGAAGTGGGGACATGAACAGTCTGAGGCATCAGGGGATGTGACTGAATAGCTGCACAGTCTGGCTCTGGAGGATTTTATGGGGGAAAAAAAGAAATTCCTAACTAGCAACATAACTACCGTGAGTAGCAAGCAGCTCATAGCAGTTGATGGTCTATCTGCTAACCTATATAGATAGGATGACATATCACACAGTCCCAAGAATGCTCCAATGTGCAGTTTCATATTTTTTGATGGCTATGGTGTTAGAAACATTTGTACACTTCCTGATCTACTTCTACTCAGACGAATTTCCCTTGTGACCACATACCACTGGGACCATTTGCTTCTTGAACAGTGTCCAACTTAAAAGGCAGTGATTTCAGGCAACTGGTTTCAGCTGGTCATTTAATCCCAGATTAATCTGCACACATTTGACCTTTTTATTGGTGGTTGCGTTGCAACTGGATGATCACCTTGTAACTCATAATGTCTATGAAGCTCTCCAATCTGGTTTCAGAAAGAGGCACAGCATGTAGACTTCCCTTGTCCGGATACTAAATGATCTCCTAATGGCTAGAGATCGAAAGGCTCGTACCATCTTGGTCCTTCTTGATCTCTCAGCAGCTTCCGACACTGTGGTCCATGAGGTGCTTTTGGAAACCCTGCGGTTCCTTTGAGGACTGTCGGGTACAGTCCTTGAATGGTTTAGATCATTCTTCAGAGGCAGATCTCAGAAGGTAGTCACTGGAATTTATTCCTCTGACGCCCTTCCCCTGTTCTGCAGGGTGCCACAGTGTTCCATATTGGAACCCATGTTGTTTGCAGTGTATATGCTGCCATTGGGAGATATCATCAGGCGATACGGCTTGAGTTTTCACTGCTATGCAGATGATACTCAGCTAAATATGTCCTTTGTGCCCAGACAGGTTGATGCGATCACTATGCTAAACAGCTGCCTCTCTGAAATGAAAAACTGGATGAGCTTGAGTTGGTTGAGACTGAATCCGGATAAGACTCAGGTGTTGGTTGTAGATCCAGGCCAGGTGGGTTCTGGGGCTTGGCCCTATGGCTTGATGGTGTCCAGCTCATTACCTCAGATCGGGGTGTGTAACCTGGGTATTATTTTTGATGATGGCTTGACCCCAAAGTCTCAGGTGTCAGCTGTGGTTAAATCCTCATTTTACCATCTGAGGAATATCGCCCGGGTGAAGCACCTGATTTCACCGGGTGACCTTCCAACATTGGTCCTTGCCTTCATTACCACCCGTCTTGACTACTGCAATTCCCTCTACCTAGGACTGTCTGGGGTTGATATCCGCCACTTGCAGCTAGTGCAGAATGCAGTGGCCCGGCTGTTTTCTGGCACTTCTAGGACCAGTCACTTTACTCCTGTGCTCTGTGGACGGCACTGACTGCCAGTTCAGTAACAGATCATCTATAAGGTAGGCTTGCTTACCTTTAAAGCCCTACATGAACAGGGACCCAACTACCTGAAAGATCTCCTGGCTCCCTACTCCACAATCGCCCTCTGTGATCCGCCGGTGAGGGATTCTTAGAGATTCCCAGGGTTCGTCTTAAAACATCTGGAGCTTGTGCTTTTTCATTCGCAGCACCAATCCTGTGGAATTCTCTACTTCGACAGTTAAGAGAGTGCTTGACCGTCGGTAGTTTTAAATCTATGTTGAAAACATATTTATTCTCTCTAGCCATCCCTGACTGAATGATTTTAACTAATTTATTATGTTAGTTGTTTTAATATCATAAATTGTATCATGTACAGTGCCTTAATTTTGAAAGGAGCTATATAAATAAAGTTTGATTTGATTTGATTGATCCCAAGAGCGGAATAAAAGTTCTTTGGATTATAAACTTACAAAGAGTCTCCTGTCCCTAAAGATTTAATTAGACCCTTTCTAACCCTGAATTCCATTTTTTTAGCTTAGTTCTTGACAGTGGTTAAACTGGAAATATTTAGGTGTTGAAACTTGTGTATCTCGATTTCTGGGTGGCAGAACTGTCATTAATAAGTGGTGAAACTCTCCTATAGTAGTCAATTGGGAAAGATGACAGAGGTGGCGTCATACAGATTTTACAGCTGTATGGATGGAGCCCTGCAGGTGTTTTGCAATCACTGTAGGAGAGCAAAGGGACCATGAGTGGAATGCGTCCCTGTCCTCTCCTACAGTGATTCGGTGAGTTGTCCAGAGCACTGACTTTGGTGGTGTCATGTGGTGTCTCTTCTTCCCCAACCCTCCATGGATGGACCTGCTCTCTGTGGTGTGCTCAGCTCCTGCCCCGTCATGGGTGTAATACTTTAATGCGGTACTCCACATTTACTTCTGTGCATGTGTAACAGACTCTGATGCAGCGAGAGCACAGTGAGAGCTCCGAGTAATCTTTTACTCACTCTCATCACACTCTTGTCACCCTGGGCAGCCATATCGGCTCTAACCAGATTTTGTTTAGGAAGTGGTGGAACTGAGTTCCTGTCAGTTCCTGCCCAATTTAAACCCTGGCTCCTAAACTATATAATCCCTCAGACTTCCCCTTGCTGGTACAATCAAAACAGCCCCTCCAGAAATTATAAACTGCCCGTCCACAAATTATACTCCATTCACTTCCCTTGCTGCAGGATAATTTACTCACGAACTCTTGTGTGCAGAATCTCACTGCGTAGACTCTCACTGGCCAACACACTGGTCCTCTTAGTATGATTCAGTAGCTCAAAAAGCTCTTTGTACGTAATTGTAAAACACACAATCTCCTAGTCCCAGTTCCTCTTTAACATCTTGCAGAAATGGATTTCCTCAGCATAGTAGCCTCTTCAAGTAACTTTCAGCAAGTTGCTTAATCCCAGACTCATTTACCCACACTTGACCGAATAGCTCCTGAGGTTAACTAAACGTGTTTGGGACCTCAGATTGAAAAAGAATAACCTGAGCCCAGGGCAGATCAGGATAGGGTGGAAATAATGGGTATCTGGGTGAGCTACCTGAAGGCCTCAGGAGTGTTAAACTTACTTTAGAAAAGTGGTTCACTGATAATGACAAATTGCTTGCTTATGAAAGCAACAAATTACACATTACTGGTTACTTGGTATACATAAAAAAATATCTATTACTTATTACATTTCAAATAATGTACTTTATGGCAAAAATACATCTAAAATGTGTTTATGCCACTGGGAAAGGTACAGAAAACCACAGAATTCTGTGAAACCTTATCCAGTTCTGTATACCATTTTATTGTATTTATTTATGTTGTAAAATGTTAACAAATCTTTGTACAAGACACTTTCTGACCATATAAATGTAAGGCTATGCCTGGAGTTCAGTGGCCAAGCAGCCAGCCACTCCCACCTCCTAAGCTATATAAGCAGTTCCACTAAGCCTCACTGTGAAGCATGTTTTCTTTGCTGCCGAAGGCTCTCTCGGTTTGTCTTCTGAGCTGGTTAGGCCTCCCTGGCTGGCTGCGGCCTGCCCCCACTCACTCCTGCTTGTCTCTGTTGGAATTCTGTGCTTATTTTTCTACTTCTGGGGTGGGATATTCAGATGGCGCCAGGCCGTGGCACAAGCCTGGCGCAGCGCAACAGGGATGTGCCAGGGCATTGACAGGGTGATATTCAACCATGCTGCGCCATGGCTCAGCACCATTGAAAATCGCTCTGTGGCCACCCACAGACCGAATGGCACAGTGGCACTACACCAACGCATGTGGCCAGAGAGGAGCAGAGGGATGCACTAGCGCAAGTGCCTTTGCACTAGGCGCATCAGCCACGATATTCAGCGGTGGACATGCAAATGGGGCCAAAATGCATACAAGGCATAAATGGGACCATTTGCATGTCAATATGGTCCCATTTGCATGCAGGTGCACCAAACCCCCGGCGACTTGTGAAGGGCGCCCTGCCAGGCAGCAGCCGTCAGGGACCGATGCCCCCTGCACCTCACCGGCAACGCACTCCAATGCCCAATCGCAGGCTGTTTTAAATAACAGAACCCCTGTTGGTCCAGTGGACCCTATCACCCTGCCTGATAGCGGGCTGTATAATGTAAGAAACTCCCTGGTGGTCCAGTGTACCCTATCTCCCTGCCTGATAGCGGGCTGTATAATGTAAGAAACACCCTGGTGGTCCAGTGGACCTGTCCCCAGCCCAATCATGGGCATTCAGTACCGTAATTATCCTGGTGGTCCAGCGAGTGCCATACCCCCCTCCCAACCCTCCCACTCATTTCTGCCACCTCCCCGTCAGTGGCGGGCGGCGCACCTGCAAGCTGCCTGCCCACCTGCCGACTGACGGTTACAGTATGGCTGTACGCCCGTTGAGTCCACAGTGTGGGCCAATGGGCATGCAGCCCGTGCTACTACTACACAGTCCCGACTTGTGAATGAATCCATTCACATATCAGGACTTGTAGATGCAGTATGGGCTACTGCATATGCATGAAGCTGTACTGTATGCTGTCAGTCAGCAGGCAGCCAGGCAGCTTGTGAGTGGGTGCTGCTGCCCGCCACTGACCAGGGGGAGCAGGGTGGCGGGAATGAGTGAGGGTTGGGAGGGGTGGGTACCGCTGGACCACCAGGGATAATTACGGTACTGAATGCCCACGATTGGGCTGGGGGGCAGTTCCACTGGACCACCAGGGTGTTTCTAACATTATACAGCCCACGATCGGGCAGGGAGATAGGGTCCACTGGACCACCAGGGAGTTTCTTACATTATACAACCAGTGCTCGGGCAGGGTGATTGGGTCCACTGGACCACCAGGGATTCTATTCCTTAACACAGCCCACAATTGGGCATGGGAGGGCGCTACACTACTGGACATTGCTGCCAGTGCTCGGGTGTCCACCCACAGCTGGCAGCTGCCATGTTGTGCCCTGCATTACGGAAGCTCACCTGTGGGTGGCCAGCTGTTGCTCCATTTATTTCTGGCTCAGCTGTGTGCAGTGCATGTAGGGGTTGCACCTGCATATTCTCAGCACATCCCGGGCTGAATATCGGGATGTGCAGGATATGCATGGGCACACCCCCTTACCTGTGCTGCATATATTACCAATGTGCCCCAGCGCATCGGGATTTGTGCTGAGCTTATTCCTCCATTGAATATCGCACCAGGGTGCATCAGTGGGTTCCACATGGTGCAACTCTGTTGTGCCATGTGCAACCCATTTGAATATCCCAGCCCTGGTTTGTATTTCGCCTTCGGCTGTGTGTGCTTCCTTCCTTTTTTGGGGGGGGCTTTATTTCTCAGCTCCTAGCATACTGCTACTCCAGAGCTCATACTGCATGCTTTTACTTACTCACAACTCAAATTGCTTGCACAGCAACTCCTAGCATTCTGCTACACAGAGCTCATGCTACTGCTTTAGGTTACCTACAACTACAGCCACTGCTGCTGTTTACTTTAATTACTATTGTACCCAGTGCCTGTGTTTTAACTTTGTGCTCACTACACTCAAACTACTGCAATGCAACTGCAGTCATTACCTGTGTGTTTCAGCTCTGCCATAGCTGCTTCATGTTGCATACTCAGTTCTTTTCACCTGACACAGTTTACTCTGACCCTACCTGTGCTTCTCATTTTACTTGCAGCTTCACTGCACTGCCTGGCTACACCTGCGTTCAAGCATTGTCTCCCTGTTTTATTATACTTATAACTCTGAGGTCAGCCAACTAGCTCCTGCTGAGGCTGTTAATGTAGCTTGATATTAAAATTCTGTCTTTGCTGCTGAAAATCCTCAGAGTTTGTCACTTTGATTTGGCTTTGAACTGTCTGGCTGGCTTGCCCCCAGTTCAGTGCTGTTTATTGCTATACAACATGTTATGCAAGTTCACCTATTGCTACTACTGCTTACTGACCTATCAGGTCCACTTGCTTACGCAACCGTTGCGCCTTGCTTATGCAGACCATTGCTTCATGCCTAATACCATCCCCTCGGCTTCAGCCTGGGATTCTGCTGCACTCAATCTGCATTTGACCTTGCAAGGTCTCAGCACTCAATGTTCATTAAAATCTCAGCATGCCAGCTTTTCAGCTCTCAATCAATTTCTGGGGCAAGCCAGCCATTCTAATCTGGCACAGGGTTTCTGCAGCCGATGGTCTCGCTCTACATTTAGTCTGCATCATCGAGCGTGTCCAACTTGGGGCAGGATCCTTCTCACCTGGCCCATAGCTGGGAGTGTCCTCACCCCGGGCTTGGCTTTAGCTGCCTGCTACGTGACAGCAGCTCCTGGTGTAGAATTTAAGACTAGCGGTGAAGGAAGGTTACAACGCTCTCCTTTGGCTCTAGTGTTCCACTATAACAGTTGGCCATTGACTTTAGTGGTTTCCCTAGCAAGACACCTTCACCGCATTCTCCCTATGACTACCTTTGGTTCACCTGGTTTGATTTAGGGCAGGTGAGTGCCTCAGCAGTTGTTGCTCTCCTCCTGCACCTTGGATGCACATATTATTGCATAGTTTTCTCGCAACCTTCCACGACGTTCCCGCTAGAGGGATTGATTCAGCCTCTCTCCAAATTGGAATATTTTCCACCTCCCTTTAATTGGGTTTTCCAAATTGCAGCAGCAGAGCCGTCACTAAATAAATTTTCCCAAGCCTGGAGGGAAGGCGACCTAGGCCTTGGATCCCCAGAGATTTCCTCCTCATAAGGCTTTTTTTCTCTCCTCTGTTGCCTCAGGTCATAACACTTAGTTAGCATAGTTGTTTTCCCTAGTTTCTTTTGGTAGGTTCCATTGTTGGATGGAGGTGGAGGATGTCCTGCCATTCCCTCTCTCCTTAGGGGATCCCCCTCTCTCAAAGCAAGCCATCAGTATCATGCTATGCAAACCTGGGCTGTTACTACAACAACTGAGCATATCATTGCATTATCAAACTGCCTATGCTTCTCTACAACTACATTACAGTTACTGCTTCTACGTCACTGTTATTGCTTGCATTATGCTTTGTGTTGCCTCCTTTTTGGGGTTGATACTACATTTTTTGGGGGGATTCCTAAGGTACCTTTAGCCATGGGAACTGTCTCATGGCACATCTAGGAATGGAACCCTCTCTGATAGTTCCTTGCCGTCGTTCCCCTGCAGGGTGGTAATTCCTTTGGAATAGAGAGTGCGAATGGCCAAAACCAAACTAACACAGTTGCACAAGCATAACACTATACTGGCTGCGTAGGTCATTGAAATGTAAGGCTATGCCTGGGGTTCAGTGGCCAAGCAGCCAGTCACTCCCACTTCCTGAGCTATATAAGCATTTCCTGTAAGCCTCACTGTGAAGCATTTTTTCTTTGCTCCACAATTCTTCTCCCCTCCTCCTCCTCCAGCAGCAGCACTCTCTCCTTAGGGGGCTTCCTAAGGTACCTTTAGCCATGGGAATCATCCTGTGGCACCTCTAGGGGTGGAACCCTCTCCAAGAGTTCCTTGCCTTCGGTACCCCTACAGGGTGGTAATTCCTCTGGAATAGAGAGTGCGAATGGCCAAAACCAAACTAACACAGTTGCACAAGCATAACACTATACTGGCTGCGTAGGTCACTGAATACTTATTAATGTATGCAAAACAGGATCATAATAGTAACTAAAAGTAGTCTGAATTGAACTAGGTCTTAAGGGCTTGATGCACATAAAATGTGCATATTGCACACTCATAGTTTCAAATACTGAACCAACCATGCACTGCATGGTAGTCATAAAGTACAAGTGGATGGCACCCATGTGTGGATAGGGAAGTGGAACTCTGCATACATGAAATGTACCTGCATCATGAGGCATCTGCTCCACTCTGACCACAGTCCTTAATCCTATTACATAAAATGAGCTAATGGCATGACCAGATACAACATATCAAATTCCTAGGGATGGTAGACAATAGTAGCACTAGTAAATGAATTACATACTAGTTTACTGGGACTTACTAGGGTTTATGAAGCAGAAGTAGACCAAGGAGCCCATTGTGGCTGCCCCTCCTCAGTTCTAAGTGATTGAAAAACAGACTGTTGCCCAATAATATTGATTGTTCTAACCTGCTCTTAAAGCAGCAGTGCAATGACAAATTTTCCCAAAAAACCTAGTTTCAGTTATGATCAAGTAAAATGTTAGCAGACTTGTCAAATGTACTTGTCTTGGTGCCTCCTATATTTTATTCATATCTAACTCTTTCCAGGTTAGTAATGCTATTTCTACAGAAAACGTGACAGCCAAATGTTTTTCTTGAGAAAAAATTAAATTAAAATATTTGTAAAATATTCAAATTTTGGTCAAATTAGAAACTTGTATCACCAAATAAAACTGAAAGATGCCTGGAGTCTTTTATGGTGGAAAAAAGATAGGGTCAAATTTTTGCTCAATTTCATTGCACTGCTGCTTTAAAGGAAAACTGCACTGAACCTGTAAGTCATTTTTCCCTTTAGAAGATGATTTTTAAATATTAGTTCCAATTCCATTACTGTTCCATCTCCATTGGCATTTTAGTTATCCAAATGGTTGTTTCTGATTTACATACAAGTAGAAAGTGCCATTTTAAAAGTGTATGATGCAGTTTATGTCCCTTGCTCAGCTCTACCAATTTTGGTGCAATGCATCCATGTTCTACCATGGAAATCTGTGGCTGAGAAAGGCATGAACCACATCATACAGTTCAAAAGTGGCACTTAACAACCAGAGTGTAAATCATAAACAACCAGCGAGGTTACCAATCAGCAAGAATTGATGGAAGAATAACAGAACCGGAACTATCATTTAAAAAACAGATTCTACTGGGAGTAATTACTTACCTGTTCAGCACAGCTCTTTTAAATATGTTTTTGTTCCTGGATTCAATTACTGTATATGTTGAGGCAGAAAGTTCCACATTCTGCCAACCCTTCGGGTAAAGAATCCACTCTATTTGTTTTGGATTTAATTAATTTTAGCTGCTTATTGTGCCCTCTAGGTGTCTTTTCCTTTCTTCTATAGCTTATACTCATCAGTTCCATTAAGTACTGAGCTTGTAAAATGTTACACAATAGAAGTAAATCACCTCTGATGCTTCTTGCCTTCATTGACATTAGGTCTAGATTAGTCTTTCTTTCCACATAATGAAGTTTTTCCAGACCCCAAACGATCTTTGTTACCCTTCACTGGATCCTCTCAATCTGTGTCAGATCCCTTTAAAGTAACAGTGTGCAGAACAGAGTAGCAAAGTCAAAGTGCTTGATTTTCGAAGGTTGACGCAGGGCTTGTATCAAGTCTTGTGTCAACCCTCTTCTTTAGTGCAGCTGCACCAAACTCCTTCAGTGCAGCTTCTCCCAATTATAGTACATCAGGTGCAGTTGTGACACTTTCTACACTTTACGGCAGCTTGCACCACACATGTGGCACAAGCATTGTAAAAATGTTCCGTATCATGCCGCAGGTTGGACCGGGGGGAGGAGCTAGTCTAACTTGCAGTATTTGATGCACAGGAGTGAAAATCCTGAACTGCGCTGGGAGAATGCCGCAGGCAGTTAGATGGATGCAACAGCAGCTTGAGGCATTCTCGGACTTTTGAAACTCAAGCCCTATATTTGGTCTTAGACATGTCTTTTAATGCAGTCAATAGTTCTCTTTGCATTTGTGTTTACTGCTTTGTAATATTTTGTATGGATGAAATTCTGAAGCTGGTGGACACAGCTGCACCAGGAAAGCCTACGAAAACTGTTTCTGTGGGCCACGGTCATGACTCAACACAACATCCATGGACACCAATCTTCACCACAGAGGAAACTGCAATAGTGGCCACAGAGGTCCACTACCACTACTGGACACTATTTAGTGCGGCTGCCCTCAAGGAGCAGCCATTACAGAAACAGCAGGCATGGGAGGCCATATGGAAGGCTGTCTGTGGTGCTGGTAGCACCCCTGGACAACCGCATAAAAAAAAAAAATGGTGTAAGAGGAGGATGCCCCTTGAAAGGTAGACAATGTTAGCCATAGGTGGTGGTGGATGCTAAGAGGTACCTGAACTTAACTGTATTAAGGACATGGTTACCAACACCTTTAGCCAGCAGAGTACTTATGGTGAAGAGGCTGGTGTGAACACAGTGGATGGTGAATAACAGTATGAAATCCAGTATGAAATGTAGCATGCGTGCAGCACGCAAGTGTGGAAAGCATACTTTTTATGTTAAATTGGAACAGAATGCATGCATGTGGCATGTGTGCAAAGAGAGATATTTAAGAATAGATTGGATAGATATTTTGTTGAAGTTGGTGACATATGTTACCGCCACTGAATTGTGGGGGAAGTCTATATGGGCTTTGTCCTCTTGACTTCCTTAAATTTCCAGTATGAATGAATGTCACACAGGCTGATGACAGACACATGATACAGACAAATGCTGTTAACACCACTACTGAACTCTCAGGAGAAGGATGGCCATAGCCAGGATGGTGACCAGCCAAGGTACCCTGTGTGTGCAAAGTCTAATAATGATACATCACCTGGACTTGATGGTATGACCAGCACACCGGACTACAACAGGACAGTGGTTTGCACACTATGTCATGGTATTCAACTGAAAACTATACTGACTGTACTTCCCTTGCTCAATGCACCAGTGGAACTATAAGGTGAATGAACCCAGATACACCCAGAGGGCCACAGCCAGCAAACAGCACATCTGAGATGCCATGAACCTCCTCAGCATCATCACATGACAGTCAGTTTGTCACAACTCGGGGAAAAAGTCAGCATTAATGCACAGGATACAACACAGTTACCCCCTGCATTGGACACCACTGCTGCGCACAGAACACAAGCCTTCTTGTGCACCCACCCACAAAATCACAGGAAACACTATCAGCCTCAGCATCCCTTACACAACCAGTACAGAGTGACCCATTAGAGGGACCATCTGGGGCTGTCCCAGTTCCACATTCCAGCACATATCACAATGTCAAATAATGTAAAAAGAAGCTCTGCACTGGTGGTCTGAAATAATATTTCAGCAAATGCTGGTTTAACATACTAACATACTAAAATGCCAGCAGAATAGGCCTCATGGTCTAGCAAATCTGCTTGAGAGTCATTACCCATGATGGGCACCATTGCCACCTTCCTTGATTCCCCCCCAGGATCCCTCCACCCCCCATCAGGGATTTCCCCCCAGGGTTGCCTTCCTCATATACCGGTAGTCCCAGCCTCTCTTTAACCCTTCCACAGTAACTTCCTTAACCAGCACATCAGGCAGTGCATTCCAGGGTTCCACCACTCTCTCTGTGAAGTAGCACCTCCTTCTCTCTCTCTCTCTCTCTCTCTCTCCCCTGACTCTACCACCCTCCAGCCTCCAACTGTGCCCTCTTGTTGCCACTCATTTGGCAAGATGCCTGATGAAAAAGTCAGTAGCCCCTAGTGCCTCAGCCCCTTCAGTGGGCCTTCAAATGGGGGTGTATCTGAAGACATTGACATATCATGTGTCTTTTAAAACAAGTGCAATTAAAGTGGTATACACTGCAATCACAAGGTGATTCAAACTGTACAAAGTGATGAAGAAAAACAGAAAACCTGTCATTTAAACAACAATATAGCTCCACATTGATTCTATACATAGTAAAAAGGTCATTTCAAAGACTCATACGTAGTATATGGCATGTTTATAATTTCATTGTGGTTCATTTTTTTCTCCATCTATGTATAGAATCAATGTGGAGCTATATTGTTGTCCATATATGCAGAATATGCCAGTGAGCTGTACTGAGCTGTGAATGCCCCCATCCCTATTTGACATCCTGACACTCCTGCTCAGCCCACCCATGCAAGCCCCTTAACCCTCACTCCCAGTGGCTCCCAATAATTCCATTAAACTTGAAGATCTGCAGAGATGATGACCAAACTTGTCCTGGCACAGAGAGATGCCATTTGCCAAACAGACAGTGACATGGATCTTCCAAATTGTCAGGAAACACTTCCTGTTCACGTGGAGTCAGCAAGAAAGAAGTCTGGGACATTCCACATTTTTACGTTGGCTCGCTATGCGCAGCCAACATATTGCATTAGTAGCAGATTTGGAGGCACGGTTACCGCTGCTAATGTCGATACATCAGTAGGTGCATCCTTCATTCCCCAATAAGCCAGCGTGCAGACGCCACTCCAGGAATATATAGTGTGCGAGCACATCTAAGGAAAGGTATGCTGCTATGAGATCAAAGTTCATCATACGCAGTGGCACCTCCTGACATGCCTTTCCAGGTGAAGTATTCTATAAACATGGCGGGAAAAGTGACTGCTGCCACCGCTTGCCACAATGCCAACTTCGAGGGTGCCCAATCCCCCTGTCAGCATGTTCTGGCCCTTCATGTGCCAATGGGGAGCCCACACTCATTGGCATAATGCCCCCCATTTATTGTATGCCGAGGGGGGTGACCAGTCGCCTCAGCTGTAGCCCCCTTCAGTATGTAGCAACAGGGTGCCCACCCTGTTGCCTAGCCCCCAAACACTCAGATGGCATGCTGGGAGCCCACACCAGTGTGCCAAATGCCCCTTAGAAAAAAAAAATACCGTGATTTTTTTTAACCTGTAAAGAAGAAACGGTCCCTTGTGGTCCCCCCCACTTCAGTATAGCTGGCGGGGTGCACAATCCCCCATCGGCAACCCCCCAAACAGTCAAGCAGCATGCTGGAAGCCCACCCCAGCATGCCAATGCCCTGTAAAAAAAAAAAAAAGTCCTGCAATTTTTTTTTTTGTTAAACCTGTAAAGAAGAAAACAGTCCTCGTGGTCTGTCCTGCCTCCTACCCAACCTGTGCCCACCCTCTGCGCACCCTGCCTCCCCAATCCCCCCTTCACCCCATACTTACCTCCAGAATCTGGCGCGATGATCTTCAGTGGACCGGGAACACATCTGCACTCTTCAAAGCCGACCATGAACTGAAGGAATGCCGGTAAACTGTATAATGGCATAAACAGGGTTTTTTCAACTTTGGTGCATATCTCGAGCATTTTTAAGAATTTTGGCACCAAATTTTCAACATGGAGTTATTGGGCCCCCTCCTCATGAATTCAGTCACTGTCATGGTGTTATTCAGTCCTGAAAGGTCATTTTGTGGTCACTGTGCGGAATGACCTTTCGGGACCGAGTAAAGAAATGACAGTGCCACTGTTCATGAGATGGGCTCTCAAAAAGCCCATGTTGCAAATTTGATGGCAAAATTCCCAAAAATGACTGTTTTGTGAGCGTGCATTGCACAGCTCCATGCACGCTTGTAACTTCATGAATTTGTAATATTTTCACTCCAGATATTCAACATTGGCATTTTTCTACACCTTCTTATCAACAGTACAGCTGTCATTTTACATATCCTGGCCGAAATGTGTTTTCATACTTCCGGCACAGAATAGTGCAGTCTGTGTGCAAAATCAGTTTTTGGGACAGTTTAAGAAAATTACAGAGACACTGTTCATGAGCAGAGGTCCTAAAATGCATATGTTAAAAATTTGGTGATGGAAGTCCAAAAAATGACTGTTACAAGCATGCGTTGTGCAGTTTCCATGCACCCTTGTAACTTCGCAAATTTGCAATATTTTCAAGCCAGATTTTCAACACTGGCATTTTTTCACACCTCTTTATGAACAGTACAGCTGTCATTTTTCACATCCTGCCTAAAATGTGTTTTCACACCTGTGGTGCAGAATGCCATGGTCGCTGTGGGAAATCAACTTTTCGGACAGATTAACAAAATCACAGTGCCACTGTTCATGAGGGGAGGTCCCAAAATGCCTATGCTGAAAATGTGTCTCTTCAGGGTGGGGGTGAGGTTGACGTCAGTTCAATACTTCACAACCATTCCTATTATGCATCTCTAACTCCTGCACCACCAATGCCAATGCCAATGCCAGTGAGACAACATTCAGCATTGACAAATGCTTTTTTTGTCTGAAACAGCAGCTGTGGATATTATATTACTTTATCACAGAACACTGGACTAAAAACAAAATTCTAAATTTCCAGGGCACAATCACAGTGCACCATGGGCCTTTCTTTCTGGTCTCTGGGAGAGGAGGTATTTGACGATGTGGGGATATTACTGAAGGGGTATGAATAGCAAGTATCCAAACCAGTGAAAATACACCCTGGGAGGGTAATTATGATTGATGCTACAGGGGGCTTACAAAAATTTAGAATATTTAGGTTGTATGCTCCTCAGACCAAAGCAGCAAGGACTGAAGTATTCCAGAAAGTGAACCCATATTTATTTTCAGCACAAATGGTAGTAATGGGGGAGGGGGGATTTTATTTGTTCCATATCCCAGGCTGCCGTTTAGCCAGAACAGAAGAATATATCATGATTCTAATGTTGTGATAGATTAGGTCTCTACAGAAGGGCTTAATGATTTATATCACATGCTGCACAAGACGGGGGACTATACCTACACCAGGGGCTCCATAACCACTAGAATTGATTTTACATTTGTGTCAGACACTTTGTCGGTCTCAGAAGCAACACCACCAACTACTGAGACTTCAAATCATGTGTTTCTTAGCACTACAGTCTCAGTGGCTGACACTCCTGTGAAAGGAAACGGGGTATGGAGACAGAATACTTCCCTGTTAGAGAGAGAGAGAGATAAAATACAAGTTAAATGGCATGGATTTTGGAATGCCAGGCTATCAGTCAGATGGGCCTATGACTTCCCTTAAGAATGGTGGTAGAGTAAAAATAAGACTTTAAAACATTTATTTTCACAGATTGCTTCACATCAGGCTAATTTGGACTATAAGATGTCTCAGAGCGCAGTTATACAGAGTCTGTCTAGCAGAGAAAAGGGTAAGTATTCAGAGCAGATTCATAAGGTTAAATTGCTCATGCAAACCTTTCAGTATAGTAGGGCCACCTCATTACATAGGGAGATGCAGTTTGGAACTCAGGATACCCAGCAATCTCTTGATGCTTTTGAAGCATGTCCAAAAATGGTGGAAAGTAGAATGCTCACATGTTTATTAAACAACACAGGGATCAAACACACCCATATTGATAAACTTACACAAATTACTAAGCAGTATGTCGGTGAACTCTTTATGAGTTCTCAAACTAAAGGCAAAGGTCACTTTTTAAGAAGTATAACCATTCCAGTTCTCTATGACTCCTTAAAGCTGTTCCTAGTTCACCCAGTTGTTTTGTCCGAAGTAGAGATGGCCATAAAATCCTTTCAAGGAAATAAATCACCTGGAAGTGATGGCCTGCTGATAGAATTCTATAAAACCTCTTCAGAATTCCTTGGCCCAGAATTGGTAGAACACTATATTTCCATTTTAGCTACTGGCACTCTACCCAAATATATAACAGCAGCTTTGCTGATTTTTATTTAAAAAGGGACATAAATCCCACATGACTAACTGGAGACCAATAAGCCTTTGGATGTAGACCAAAAGATCCTCTTTAAAATTCTGGTGATCTGTCATGCGCAAGCTGCAGTTCAACTCATGTTTTCCCATGAGGTTTGTTTGCTACCAAATAGGACAATTCATGATAATCTTGTGTTGATGAGAGACATCTTTGAAAGAGGAAGTTAGGCAGGGTAAATGGATATGTCCTCTCCTTGAATCAACAGAAGACGTTCAAGTGGATATTTCACAAATTTCCATTTAAGGTTTTGGGCTATTATGGTCTCCAAGAAGAGTTTATAAAGTGGATTTGTTTTTTGTATAGACATGCCTGTGTGACCCCTATGGTAAATAGGTGGTGAGGGAACCCCATTAAGATATTAAAGGTGGTATGTCAAGGATGCCCTCTTCGACCTATTTTAAATGTTTTTGGGATTGATCCTCTGTTTTGGTGCATACAAAATCAGGATCTGATTAGCGGCATGACACCAAGACCAAGCTGGTTGATGCCAGTTTCATTAGTTTGTTTCTTCAAGACACATCCGTGACTGCAGACATTTAGGGGATTTTGGATGACTTTTCACAAGTGTCAAGCTCAAAATTAAATATATGTAAAAGTACAGGAATAGGAATAGGAACCTATCAGAACACTCTGACCACCTCTGAAGCCATCGCTATAGGGGGACTGTCCATTGATATGTTAGAGATCTGGTTTGGGGTTGAGGACATGGTGAAGTATAACTGGGAAATGAGACTTACTGCAGCATCAAATTTTGTCCAGATTTGATTTGAAGGTCCTGGAGGCTACTGAAAAAGAAAAGGGCCTTTTTAACAAAGTCACTCTTGGTATTAACATTTTTGTATTTATGTTTTTCAACCACCCATGGCTCTGGAGACAAGTTGTTCAATGTTTTTTCTCTTCTCTTTTGGGGGAGTTGACTAAATCTAATTAAGTGTGGCATCACATATTTACCAGTTAGCTAAGATGGGATAGGTATGATCAATACCATAGTCTTTTCAAGCTATTTTTTTCATTCTTGTGTACAGAAGATATTTCATCAGGAAATTATCATGTGAGTGCTTTTGCTTTTAAAAAGAATAGACCCACTTCTTGTCAGTTGATCTGGCCTTCTTTGTTTCATTTTTGTGTGTGTGTGTTATTTTTTATTTTGGCTTTGGAACAATATTGCCTTCTGTGTACATTTTTTTTTGGTTATTATCGTGAGGTCACTGTTTAGAGTGTAATGTTTCTTTGACTCTGTAATTACTGTCTTTTAACAAATAAAATTCAGCTACTCTTTTTGAGAAGTGTCATGGGATCTTTAAAGTCCACCTGAACAACCAGCAGAACAGGCAGATGGGACCTTAGTTTAACGTCTCATCCAAAAGATGCTGATATTCACTGAGACACAAACTGAGGGGAGGTCATTCAGGAAAACTGAGAAGAGGATTAGGCCCGGCATAGAGCCTTAATGCACACTGAAGTTAATTGGGGTAGAGAGCAGATAAGGATTCCCCAACCTGGACAGACTGACTACAGTCAGAGAGGTAGAATGGAACTAGTCAATGGTGAAGACTGAAAACAGTACCCCTCAGCTTATATAAAAGTAGGAGATGAGCTGCAGAGTTAAATGTCTTTTTTCAAAGGAAGTCAGACAGGTATGCAGATCTCTGACTACAGAGATTACCTGGCCTTGTCCAGGGATGCCCAACAAGCTCTCCTACCTGGGGTGCCAGTGACTGAAGGAAGGACACAAGGGAAATGGTTGCATCTGGATTGCAAAATAACATCTGCCTCTGTGTAGTATACAGTGGGGACTGGATGTTGTGTACCCTATGTATGCATCAGCAATCTCCAGTGATGGAGCAGCCTTTAATATTAAAAGGAACAAGAGAAGGGCTGGCCCATCATCACAGTGGCAGGGCTGCCACTCGGGGGACTGAAGACTGTGGTTCAGATGAGCCTGGGACATCAAAGCCCAGCCAGGGGAGGAGACTAAAGTATCCCATAGGATGTGCTCCTCCTCTTGGGAGACAGGGAGACAGCTTTTGCTACTTTACCACCAGCTGGGTGACCATAGGTGACTGTGCAGCTGGAGCTGTTGCATGGAAAGGGAAATTCTGATCATTTCTGGTGTGCAGAGCATGTTCAGTGTGTGCATGTGCTCCACTGAGCTCACTCGGTTGAGATTTCAAAAGAAGGGGACAAAACAGTTGGGTAAATTCCAAAGTACTGCACCATGGCACTGGCACCTATGGACCCCACAAAGCTGACTGCACATCCCACCACCCAGAACTTGGCTGTCTTGTGGTGGTACACCAGGGCCTCTGCAGATCCCACCATGAAAGGAAACATCTGTAGTAAAAAGGTGGCAGGGCATTAGTGGCAGAGTAGGCAGGATAGGGTAGGGAGGTTGCCTAACCTGGTAGAGTCCACTCCAGATGGAAGTAGGTAGAAAACAAAAAAAGGAAAGGGAACCTGTTTATAAAGTTTTAATAAATATAAACCCCTTATGCTTGACTGGACACTTTAATATGGCTACTAAAACTGTTAAAATTGATTCAAGGTTTTTCTATCTTGCCTGTTTATTAGTTGGCCAGTGGTTCCACCTGATATACAATTTAGATCCCTTCCATGGGGGGCTCTGTAGTACCTGACTGCCGGGGGTGGTTATAAACATTAGAGTGTTGTGGACATGAATGGCCTGTAAGGAAGACATGCAGGTCTTTTTGATCTGATGACAAACATAAAGGGGCCTGATGAGGACAGCCCATGGACTATCTGTCCCTTTTGTCCATCTCTGTTGGCTGGCCAGGGTAAAGTAAGAGACCCCATGGCACCTATGATAAGAATAAAGGACTTTTCCCAATGTTTTCACCAACAAAATTCCCTTGGCAATAAAACAGGTCCATTTAATCCATACCTCCAGGAATCCATTGAAAATTAGCTGTGCCTTCTAGGTCAAAAATGACAAACAAATGAATACAGTGGAACCGGTCAGGATGCAACGCAGTATCCTGTGACATTACATGACAAAAAGGATAAACTGCCATTGACACTGCCTTGTTTACTGCAGTAACTTTGCTGCAGTGTGCTGCAGTTTTGTGTTTCATCTGAGTGGCACCACTCATTGTTAATATAAACTGCAGAGCCTATTACTAGGACCCCCTTGTAAAAAAAAAACAGCATCTAAAGGGGCTTTGTCCTGGTGTACAAAACTCAATAAATGATTAAAAAAACAACACTAGGGGTGGGCACTTCAAAATGAGGATTGTTGAGTGCCACAGTTTAACATTTCTGATGGAATGTTCTGCTTGTAGAAAAGTTATGTACACATCAAGTGTATGTATATAAATAACATTTTATATTTATTTTTAGAAATCCCACTGTTTTACATTTGAGGTCGAGGCAGGAGAGGACAGAGAGGTAAGTCCTTCTTACAGTAACATCCGTGTGTAGTTAGCAGGGTACGTACTAGAGTTGTCAGAACCCATTGATATTCTGGTTCTGGTCTAGAAGTTAGCAAATAGTTCAAGGGTTCTAATCTTTAGAATTCAAACTCTTTTGTATATACAGAACTGGAAAGAAAGAAAAGAGTGATACTGAGAGGTGAATGACGTAAAACATAAAGTCACCCTCTGTACAAAGCAGTGCTATTCAACTTCATTGTGCATGCACAATAGAAAGAGATAAATTATGTGTCATTCAAAATGCAATCAATGAGTCACAGTTGATGTGTTATAGTTTAGCACAGCCGCAGGTACAGGTATATGAGTAGTACATGTTTCAATGACACATTGTAAAATGTGATTCCCAATAGTTTGTCTTCCAGACAGGCATCTGCTGTTTTAGGAATGTCTGGACGAACAAAGCATTTTATTTAATGGGAACTTAAACCCTGTTTTTTTTACATTTTCTAATTTAATTGTTTTGAAATAGTCCTATTGTTTCCATGTATAGAGCCCCATTTTAATGTCGTCTTTTGCTCACACAGTAATACTTTTTAACTACTTAGCTTTCCCTGGAACAAAGTGACAACAGCTGAGCTAAAGACGAAAATAAAGCAGAACCCAATACATTCAGCTCAGCTGCTAAGTAATTAAAAAATTAATATTAGGGTGGAAATGGCTGCAATAATACAGAGATCTAAATTAGGAGCAATAGCAGTATTTCAAGATAGACACACAAAAACAATACATTGGATGATTTAACAGACTTCATTCATGCCTGAATTGACAATTATATTAAAACAAGCATTTGTCAATGCCAAATGTTTGCTTGCTGGTATTAGCATTGGTAGTGCAGGAGTTAGAGAGATGCATAATAGGAATGGCAGTGAAGAACTGAACTAACGCCAACCCCCAACCCCACCCTGCAGAGACTGACAGGTGTTGGGGGTGTGCCTTTGTGTAATCTGCCATAATGCTCATATTATTCCACCTCACTCCACCCAGCAGACACCGACAGGTGTTGAGGTGTGCCTTGGGGTCTTCAGCCCTTACACTCACCCTATTCCATAAGGAAATAAGCTGAGATAGGTGCACTATAGTAGAATGGGGTGAATGTTAGGGCCAAAGAGCCCAAAGCACACCCCGATGCCTGTCACTGGCTGCAGGGTGGGGGTGGGGATGGAGGTGGAAAGGCATGAGCATTATAGTTGATGACCCCAAGTCACACCCTTGGCGCCTGTCAGTCTGTACAGGGCGGGGCATTATGGTTGGAAATCCTAATGCCCAGGGTGTTTGTTGGTATTTTCACTCCAAATTTCAGCATGGGCTTTTTGGGATCCCACCTTATGAACAGTGGTGCTATCATTTCGTTACTTAATTCCGGAAGGTGATTTCACAAAGCGACTATGCCATTCTGCACCACAGGTAGGAAAACACCTTTCAGACTGGATGTGAAAAATGACAACTGTACTGTTCGTGAGGAGGTGTGAAAAAATGACAGTGTTGAAAATCTGGAGTGAAAATAAAAAATTGTTGAATTTACAAGCAAGGGAAGAAACTGTACAACACATTCCTGTACCGCAAACATATTTGGAATTTTTTCACCAAATTTTCAACATGGGCATTTTGGGACCTCCCCTCATGAACAGTGGCACTATGATTCTGTTACTCTGTCCCAAAAGTCAATTAATCACAGCGACTATGCCATTCTGTACCACAGGTGCAACAACACATTCTGGGCAAGATGTGAAAAATGACTGCTGTACTGTTCAGAAGGAGGTGTGAAAAAATGGCAATGTTGAAAATCTGGAGTGAAAATATTAAAAATTATACAATGGCAAGAAAAAATCCTGGTCAGTCTTGGGCTGGACCCGTGATGTTATCCCAGTACAACATCACAGGTCTAGTCTCAGCCTCACTGTGAACCAATATGGATGATCACGATGATCCCTTTTTTTGCATCTCCTCTTAAGAGACAAAAATATTTTTCCACACTAATAAAAACATTCTTTAAAACTATTGTTTTATTTCATATATAACAATGAGCCATTGTATAATAGCAATAATGCCCTGCAGGGTGTGTGTCGTTTGAGACAACGTCATGCTTCAGTTGTTGGTCCCACTTGGCCTGCAGCCTCGTGCCCAACCACCTGAGTCGTGACATTATCCCAGCACGACGCACACCCTGTCGGGCATTATTGCTTAATTGGCGAAGTTACGAGTGTGCTTAGAAACTGCGCAACGCACGCTCTTACCACAATCATTTCTTGAATTTTTTAATAATGTACATCGATTTGAGATCCACCTCATGAACAGTGGCACTGCCATTTGTTAATTGGTCCCAAAAGGTGATTCTCCGCAGTGTCTTCGAAATCACGTTTTGGGACCGAGTACTGAAATGGCAGTGACATGTTCATGAGGTGGAGTCCCAAGAACCCCATGTTGAAAATTTGGGGCCACAATTCCTAAAAATGGCTGAGATATCAACCTAAGTTGAAACCACCCATTGACTCCCATTATACAGCGCTCACCCAATTCCTGAGTTTGCAGTTCGGCTTTGAAGAGTTCAGACATGTCCCAGTCCAGAGAAGATCACTTCTCCTGACCTTTGGAGGGTAAGTATGGGTCAGGGGTGTGTGGTGAGGTGGGTGCTCAGTGGGAGGGGGGAGGAGGAACTGGGGAGGTGATGGTAGACCATTTTCTTTTTTACAGGGAACCCCCCCCCCCAACAAGACTCTGAGGAGATGGTCTTCTTTCTTTTACAGGTTTAAGAAAAAACATTTTGGCACACTGGAGTGGGCTCCTAGTGTGCCACAATAGTGGTGGTGGTGGGGGAAGGGCATGCCAACATGGGGATTGGGCACCCTGATGTCGGCAGAGTACAGACAGGTTTTGGGGGGCACATCCCGTGTCAGAAGCATTTTGCCACACTGGGGTGGGCTCCCAGTGTGCCACATTAATGGAGGGAGGAGGGATGCATGCCAACACAAGGATTGGGCACCCCGATGTCGGCTTTCCTTGGAGTGTGTGGTGGGTGGCAGGAGCCATGGCTCATTACTCGTTTCAACAGGAAGGCACACAGGATGAACAAGTTGTTGGCGGAGGAAGGGCCAGAAACTGAGTGCTGGGCAGCAGGAGCCGACAAGGTTGCAAGGGAGAAGGGAGGTGCTGCTGCAGTGACAAAATTGTTCATGATTGCAACAGCAGATTCATTTCAACTCCCTTGGCTCTCTTTAAAGCTGCTGTCATCAGCAGCTTCCTCCCTTGATTGGTGGCTGAGGGACACTCCCAGTAAAGTGTCCGCTGCATTGGCCAAAACACTGACACACCTGTGAAATGTGGTATTGTTGCAAGATGTTTCTTGCGCATGAATACAAGCAAACATAAAAATGTAAACAGCATGGTTTAGGTTCCATTTAATATTTAGAACCCTAAATACTTAGAATCCCTGTGTGCTCTGGTTCAAAATTAGAACTTAAATTGGTGGGTTCTTAAGTGGTTCTAATCTTATTCAGAATTAATTCTGACAACTCTAGTTCAGTCTTCATTGTCAATTTGTATTTCTATATATTTGTTTTTGATAAAGAAGTTCCGCTGAGCAACACTCATTTACAGGGGGTGTCCTTATTAGAACAACCAATGTTGCAGGCTTAAATACAGAGCAATATACACAGAACATAATTGTCACAGATATAGGATTGTGACAGAAGCACAGTGACAATCAGGGCAGCTACATGGTATCATTTTAAACAACAGGGGATTCAAAACTGTAAATGATGTAAACTGCATGAACACAAGGCAGACTGAGGATGGACAGTGCTGTGTGGAGAAAACATAATGCCATGAAAGTAATTCAATCATTGTAGTCTTACCAGAATAATGGTCCCAAATTTGAAAACATCAGCAGCCACTTCAGTATATCTTTTCATAAACCTACTCTTTAATCATTGCAGTTCAATAAAGATGCTGTCTCACATTTCACTTGTTCTGCCCTGGTTTCAGAGTAGTATGTTTTTGCCATCTTATTCAAGAAATATGGAATACGTAAATAGCTGACTCAGAATATTCCAGTTACCTTTACATGTGAGGGAGCAGGACAAAAATTCAGGAGGAGCAGAGCCACGAGTGAGTTATGTACTCTAAGTTCTGCCCCCTTCCAAATGGTCATAAATGGCTTATTCTGAGTCAGGCCATTGCGTGTCTAATGTATTATTATGTATTATAAAATGTAACACTTTTATACTAGAGAGTTTTTTTTTTCCATAAAGTTTTTTGCTCCACTGTTACCCCTGCAATTTACTTGGCAATGGGGGAGCCATGGTATTTCTGCTTTTCTCCCTGTTACCCGGGACCCCAGATAGTGGTCGCGCATGTGCGTGGAGGCATGAATGCACACGCAGCTCCAGTAACAGCCCCTTCCTCCCTTCTGGCCTACTGATGGGTTCCCCCTTGGCTTGGCACTGCCACTTAGCCTCCAGCGGGTGGCAGCCAACAGCCAGGGAAACCCCGCGTCCCTTTCCATAGAGAAGATCTGCCTTGCAACTGCTCGACCCCACTCCTCATGCCCCCTCCAGCCAACCCCTGGTGTCCTGAGTTCACTCCCGAACCTCGGTTACTAGTGTGGCATTAGGAGTGGCGTCCAATGCCTCAACCCTCAGCGCCACCAGGCCAGCCACATATTAAAGTGTTTTTTAAACATTTACCTATTTCTGTTTGATTTCAGTGCTCTACTTTGAGTGCAGCAGTGACTACTGCGATGTCATCAGGCATTGTATTATGCTCTCTTATTGGTTTAGGATTCCTTTGTTTTTCTTCATATAGGTTGCATTTCCTTAGCCCCCTAGCTTCCACCTCTAACTGACTCCCCCAACCCCGGTATTACTGGGACTTACTTACCAGAGATCTTCCTGGCTGCCAGGTGCAGAGCCTGTGGAGGGTCAGTCTTCATCCACAGCTAGGAGAGTTTTTCCACCATTTTTCTCCCTTCCCAGTTGCTGGGGTGCACACACCAGGCATGCGTATGTGGAGGCGCGCAAACATCTGTGGAAGTCCCATAGCACCCTCCCTTCCTTGGCATCCAGCAGACCCGCACTACCCTCAGGTCTCCACCTGGGGGCAGTCATTCAATGGGAGTGCCAATCCTCCTTCCCTGGGAGAGGAGAGCTGTCCTTCAGATGCTCAATCCTCTCCCTCACCAGCCGATCCCCAGCGCCCCACTCACACTGCGAACATGGCTCGCCGGCATGGCAGGAGGTAAGGCACGGATGCCTTCAGCCCTCCATGCCACTGGGCCAGCTAGGGTTCCTTTATACCCTGTCTAAAATCAGGATAAATGACCAAAGTGAAGATAAATGATTCATCCTCATTTTTATGTTGACTCGCGCATGCATGCCAGCCAACATATTGCATTAGTAGCAGATTTGGAGGTGCAGTCACTGTGGTCAAATGCAGGGCATTCATCATAAGGTGCCTCCCTCATTCCCCAATAAGGCAGCTGCAGGCGGTGACACCAGGCATACTTCAAGTGGCGACCAGATCTAAGAAAAGGTCTGCTGCAATCATGCAGCGGCACCATAAAATGCCCTCCCAATGTGTCTGTCCTGGTGAAACCGCCTGCAGAGTGCCCCGACCCACTTCATTTGCCGATGGGGGAGCCCACTCCGCGTTGGCATAATGCCCCCTCACATTTAAAATGTATGCCGAGGGGGGTGCCCATTCCCCCTCAGCATCATGCACCCCCCCGAACAGTCTTTCTTGGCTGACCATGGCCCCAATCCCCGTTGGCTTTAGTCCCCCTTTCCTGTTTATTTTGCTGATGGGGGAGCCCACTCCGTCAGCATAATGTCCCCCACTTTGTTGTGTGCCGAGGGGTGCCCAGTCCCTCGGCTCTTGTCTCCCCTTCAGTATGTGCCAATGAGGGTGCCCAATCCCCTGTCTGCTACAGCATCCCCCCTCAAAACACTCAGGTGGCATGCTGGGAGCCCACCCCTGGGTGCCAAATGCCCCAGTAAACCAAAAACTGTCCTGAGATGTAGGGTTTTTTTGCAACTTGTGAAAGAAGAAAATGGTCCCTCACAGTCTCCCTGCCCCCTCCACCAACCTCCGCCCATGCTCTGCGATCTTGCCTCCCCACACACCCCTCACCCCATACTTATCTCTGGAGCCTGACGCTATGATCTTCCGTGGACCGGGAACATGTCTGCACTCTTCAAATCCGATCGCGAACTGAAGAAATGCCAGTAAACTGTATAATGGCATAAATAGGGTTTTTTCAACTTTGGTTCATATCTTGACCATTTTGGGGAATTTTGGCACCTCATTTTCAACATGGGGTTATTGGGACCCCTTCTCATGAATTCAGTCACTGTCATGGCATTATTCAGTCCTGAAAGGTGATTCTGCAGTCACTATATGGAATCACCTTCCATGACCGAGTAACAAAACAACAGTGCCACTGTTCATGAGGGGGGCTATCAAAAAGCCTATGTTGCAAATTTTGTGGAAAAAATCCAAAAAATAACTGTTTTACGAGTGTGTGTTGCGCAGTTTCCCCGCACACTCGTAACTTCATGAATCTGTAATATTTTCACTCCAGATTTTCAAAATTTGCATTTTCCCACACCTCCTTATGAACAGTACAGCTGTCATTTGACATATCCTATCCAAAATGTGTTTTCGCATGTCTGGCGCACAATAGCATGGTTGCTGTGCAAAATCACTTTTTGGGAGAGTTTGAGGAAATGACAATGACACTGTTCATCAGCAGAGGTCCTAAAATGCTTATGTTGAAAATTTGGTGACAAACATCCATAAAATGACTGTGTTACAAGCGTGTGTTGCGCAGTTTCCACGCACCCTTGCAACTTTGCAAATTTGCAATATTTTCAAGCCAGATTTTCAACGTGGTCGCTGTGGGAAATCAAGTTTTGGGACAAATTAACAAAATCACAGTGCCACTGTTCATGAGGGGAGGTCCCAAAATGCCCATGTTGAAAATGTGGTTAAAAAAAAACCAAAAATAATTGGGTTATGGACGTGTGTTGCACAGTTTATATGCTTGCTTATGACTTCACTAATTTTTCCTATTTTCACTCCAGGTTTTCAACGTTGCAATTTTTTTACACCTCCTCATGAACAATACAGTTGTCATTTTTCACATCCTGCCCAAAATGTGTTTTCGTCCCTGTGTCGCCAAATGGCATAGCCACTGTGCAAAACTACTTTTCAGCTAACAAATTGATAGTGCCGCTCTTCATGAGGTGGGGTCACAAAAAGCCTATCTTGAAAATTTGGAGTGAAAATACCAACAAATGCCTACAGCGTTAGGGTTTCCAACTGTTACTCCCCATCCTGTAGAGACTGATAGGCATCAGTGGTGTGACTTAGGATCATTGGCTGTAATGCTCATGCCATTCCACCTCCACCCTGCTGCCAGTGACAGGCATTGACGTCTGCCTTGGAGTGTTCAGCCCTAATGTTCACCCCATTCTCCTATACTGCACCCACCTCAGTGTATTTCCTTATGGAATGGTGTAAGTATAAGGCCCAAAGACCCCAAAGCACACCACAACACTTGTCAGTGTCTACATGGTAGGGTGAGGTAGAATGGCATGAGCATTACAGCTGATGACCCAAAGGCACACCTCAACACCTGTCAGTCTCTGCACAGTGGGGGTGGCATTGGCTTCAGTTCAGTACTTCACTGCCATTCCTATTATGTATCTTTAATTCCTGCACTACCAATGCCAATGCCAGCGAGACAACATTCGGCATTAACAAATGCTTATTTAATTATGTGAAAAATGAACTGATTTTGCAAGCTGTGGGTCTTGTTTCATGCTATTGTGCAACCTTCCCACCACCCATCTGAAATGGAAGGCCAGCATACTGCATAATCCTGTAGATGGTGACACAAGATGTTGCAGGGTCACTGATAAAGTCAGCACTATCCCAGTCCACAGCCAAAAGGTGCTATAAAAGTGGTCCAATCTACATCCAGTAGAAAAAGCAAGGGTCACCTCAAGACACTATGGTGCCCTAAGCCAAAAGGAGCAGACTTCCAAATAAAAGGACGACTCACACACATCAATCCAAGCAGCAGCAATATATATACCACAAGGCAATTTGCAAGTAAAAACTCATATTTTTTATTTACTTACATTTGTGGATAAAATTGCCTGGGCATATAGCTAAGTGCACACCCACAACCTGCTACAAAATCACCTGACGGTGTTTCATTCCCCCAAACAGCACTTTATTCAAGAGTAAATTATCTAACTAATTATGCTGCTTAAATACCTTGTTCCATTGTGATGTGATGTCAGGTAGATTATATAGTGCAATTAGTATATTGTTCAGGCAGATCCTTTGCTAAATAAATGGTGGGGTATGGCTTCATTGGGGACTGGAACCTCACCTGGAGGGATGAAGGACTATATTCTTCAGATGGCCTGCATCTATCCAGAGGAGATAAAGGTATCTTCTCTGAGAAATTTACATGCATCCTTAGTGATCATTTAAACTTGCCAAGGAGGGAGGCATAGATAGTCAAGGTGATTATCATAGTCACCCCCCCCACACAGGACATAATTGAAAGCAGTGAGGACCCAATAACTAGCACAGTATCTAACCATAGACTACTATGGTTACAATGGGGGGAGAGAACAGAAGGTACATCACTAATGCGGTGCAGGGCAAAGACCAATAAACAAGGAACATTAAGTGGGTACACAGAGTGGAAGGTCATGTGCACAAATGCCCGCAGTCTGGAAAACAAAATCCCAGACCTAATGGCACTGATGGCAGACACAAACCTGGACATTGTGGCTATTATGGAGACATGGTATGCAGGAAAGCATGACTAGGATGCAGTCATACCAGGGTATACACTTTTTAGAAAGGATAGGGGCTGGGAAGAGAGGAGGAGTTGCTATATATGTAAAAGAAGGGATTAAAGCTATGGAGGCTCAGGGATCCAAGGAAGAAGCAGAGGCATTGTGGGTCACTCTGGAGTTGAGGAACAAAACAACCAATTATGCTGGAGAAGTTTATAGGCCTCCCTCACAGGAGGAGGATATGCAGTAGACCTAGTATTAGTGCAGCCAAAGGGGAAGTACTACTAATGGGTGACTTCAACATGCCAGATGCAGACTGGAATACCCCAACTGCAAGCACATTAAGGAGCAGGGACCTCATGTCTGCCATGTATGGGGCAAACCTAAGGCATCTGGTGGTTGAGCCCACCAGGGAGGGGGCTGTACTGGACTTAGTGCTGACAAACGGGGACAGAATCATGGATGTTGAGGTGGGCAGTCCCCTTGGTACCAGTGACCACAGAGCCATGTGGTTTACAGTCAACACATTGGCAGAAGAAAGCCATTCAAAGATTAAGATCCTAGATTTCAGGAAGGCCAACTTCATGGAGATGGGGGAACAGCTCAAAATTGCCTTGGCAGCAGAAGATATGGGGAGAGGGCTAGAAGAACAGTGGCTTAGGCTCAAGAGATCCATAGCAGGAGTGACAAGTCAATGTGTCAGATTGCTTAGCAAAAGGAAAAGAAAGAAGTGGCCACTGTGGTTCTCTAAGTCAGTAGCCGAGAAAGTGCGAGAAAAAAGTAAGGCATTCAGGAAATACAAAGAGACACAGAAAGAAGAAGACAAACTGAAATATCTGGCGAAGCAGAGAGAAGCTGGGAAAGCTGTCAGAGGGGCTAATGCAAGAATGGAGGAAGGAATAGCACAGGCCATTAAGAAGGGGGACAAGACCTTCTTCTGTTATATTAATGAGAAGAAGAAGACCAGAAATGGTACTGTTAGGCAAAAGAAGGGAGAGGGCGGGTGGGTGGAGGATGACCTTGAAAAGCTGAGATACTGAACAAATATTTTTGCTCAGCATTTACCAAGGAAGAGGCAGGGAAGGGACCAAGGCTCACGAGAAAAGATATATAGGAGGGAGAGGTGGACACCAGCCAATTTACAGTGGATAGAGTCTTGGAGGAACTAGGAAAAGTAAAAAGAGACAAGGCAATGGGGCCAGATGGGATTCACCCTAGAGTGTTGAAGGAACTCAAGGAAGTCCTAGTAGGGCCACTGGCAACCCTCTTCAGCCAATCACTAGAGATGGGGGAGGTACCTGGGGACTAGAGGAGGGCAGAGGTAGTTCCCCTGCACAAGACTGGAAGTAGGGAGGAGGCAGGCAATTACAGACCAGTAGGCCTGACCTCAGTTGTGGGGAAGCTGATGGAGTCCCTGCTAAGGACAGGGTAATGAAGTTCCTAAAGTCAAGTAGTGCAAAAGACTCAAGGCAACATGGATTCACTGAGGGTAGGTCCAGTCAGACTAATCTTATTGATTTCTTTGACTGGGTGACCAGGGTGGAGGATCAGGGAGGGGCGGTGGATGTGGCCTACCTGGATTTCAGTAAGGCCTTCAACACCATTCCTCACAGAAGGTTGCTTAACAAATTGGGGAATCTGGGTCTGGGCTCTAAAGTGGTAAAATGAGTTGAAAATTAGCTAAAAGGCAGGACCCAGAGGGTGGTAGTAATTGGCATAAAGTCAGAAGAGGGAGAGGTGACCAGTGGGGTTACACAGGGATCAGTGCTGGGTCCAGTTCTATTCATTGTCTTCATAAGCAACATTGCAGAGGGACTGGAGGGGAAAGTATGCCTGTACACAGATGACACCAAGATCTGTACCAGAGTCGACACATAGGAGAACACAGGAGGGGCTAGATAAAATGAGAAACAATGTAAGACTACTTGAGGAATGGTCAAGGGTTTGGCAGTTGGGTTTCAATGCTAAGAAGTACAAGATAATACACCTGGGACACAGAAACTCAAGAGAAGAATACAGGATGGGGGGGGGGGAAACAGGTTCTAGCCACCACAAGTCAGGACAGAGACCTGGGGGTTATCATATTCGATGACCTGAAGTCAGCCAAACAATGAAAAAAAGCAGTGGGAATGCAAACTGAATGCTGGGGTGCATAGGAAGGGGCATAACCAGTAGGAGGAGTGAAGTGGTGATGCCACTATATAGATCACTGGTGAGGCCTCATCTGGAATACTGTGTCCAATTCTGGAGACCACATCTCAGGAAAGACATAGACAGAATGGAAGCAGTCCAGAGAAGAGCAACAAAAATATGCATGGACTGCACCACAAACCTTACGAGGAAAGACTCAAGGAACTAAACATCTATTCACTGGAAGAGAGGAGGGAGGGAGAGAGGGAATATGATAGAGACTTTCAAATACCTTAGAGGAATAAACAGGAGGGGAGCATATTTCAGAGAAGTAAGTGCACAAGGACAAGGGGACATAACATGAGGTTGGAGGGAGGGAGGCTTAGGAGGAATGCTAGGAAGTATTTTTCACAGAGAGGGTGGTGTATCCGTGGAACAGCCTACCAGCAGAGGTGGTGGAAGTGAAAACAGTATGGGGATTCAAAAGTGCATAGGATCAGCATAAAGGCACCCTGCTGTACAGCAGAGCGGGGGAAAGGTGGTCCAGATAAGAGTAGGGATTGACAAACCAAGTAGGGAAATGAGCAGACTAGGTGGGCTATATAGTCCTTATCTGCCGACAGATTCTATGTTTCTACACAGGATCTTCCTACATTTCTCTATAAAAAAGCAGAAACTCAAGGGGACATCCTAATGAACTTACTACAACCAACCCACCAATTAAATTCTAACACTTGAATGGGTAGGGTTCTAGTCAAAAAGTGCTAAACATAAATAGTGTATGCAAAAATACTGAAGAAATAAAACAGTCAGCACAAATAACGTGGAACATAAATAGCAACACATAACAGCTAAAAACATATGGAGCACAATATATTGCACAGCAAAAATTTATTTGTACAGCACAGAGCAGCAGATGAGACAAGAAAAACAGAGCTGAGTATTACATTTGGCACAAAACGACAATACTGCTCTTTTCAAAATAAATAGCCTTTGTCCAATAATAGTGGAGCAGCTTTCTGGCTCCAGATGAACTACAGCAGCATACCGTAACTCAGAAAACTCCTCCAGTGTAATACAATGGGATACCAGACAAACACAGCCGATCCAAACCAGCAAGTGAAAAAACACCCTATATATCTTCAAATCATACACATGCACAACATAAAACAACACGTCTCAGCCTATTTCCTACACCTGTGTCTGACAGGAAAACCCTTTCTCCGATGACAACTCCGCCAGGAACACACCATGATTTCCTCACTAATTGCACATTTCCCTCAATCAGACTGCTGCATAACTGCATGTTTCCAACACGTTTTCAGCGGCACCTTGTTTTCACTGACATCCAAATACTGTTTTCCCAGTGTTTTGTGTGAGGGGCTTTGTCCCGCACCATCCAGAACTTTATTATACCTACCGCAAGTCGCACATAATCCCTACAGGTGCGCAATTCCAGGATGTCGCTCTAATGTGCTATGCACTATTTTTGCTCTCACTGTTCTTGTTGCACTTAATCACTGCATAGTTATTGTTGCGCGGTTTTGACCGGCTACCTTCCAATAATGTATGAGGGAGGAATTTTGAAATTAAACATCTTGTAACATGATACTGTGCGTATAATATACAGAGCAGAGTGCGTCTGTGGAGAGCACTATGTGAGGAAAACAACTCATGCCTTTAAGCTTTGTTTGGGGAACATATAACAGACATTCACGCAGAAAAAAGAATGATATACTAGTAGCACATATTAAATCTACATGGGATATTGATGAGTATAGATGGATGTTTTATGGCCGGGGAAGAAAACAGCATACCAGGCAGTGGTCAAAAAGATTGAGCTCCTCATTGAACTTCCACAATTTGACTTTTAATACAAATTTAAACAACTTTTCCTAGGAAAACTGATAGATGCTTTAAGAGCTAACAGCCACTGGAACTGCAAACAGTTTTTAGAGTGGGTAGAGTAGCTAAAATGGGTAAACCAGTGAGAAGAGCAGCAGGTAACTCATAGAAGCAGAAAACAGATGACATTGCCAGCAAAGGTGACCTAATTACCCTCCACCTCTACAGAACCAGAACCGACCAAGTCACAGCTCCTGAAAGCAGTAAGACATCTCAAAAACGTCACAGTTTAATAACTGCATCCCGCATGTTGAGATGAAGGTCAATGGAGTGACCAGCACAGCAGAAGATGTTTTGATTCTAGCAGACAAAGTAATGGTGACTGCAGCAGCTGTTGTAAAGAGAATTAATTTTCTAAGCCTTCATCTGAGGCATCTTGAAAACAGATCTAGGACTCCAACTATCACACTCTTGAGTTTGCCTTAGCAAACTGATGGGGGTGATTGGCTTTCCTTGCTTCATAATTGCTTGTGGATTTATTGGGTTTACCTTCCCACCTAGCATCCAGAAGGATTATTGAATAACCCCTTCTCGACAGTCACCCATACAGACTACTGTAGGGAACAGTGCTTCTAGTTACTAGTGACCAGATGGAAAAAGACAGGCTACTTCCACACACCAAGCTATAAGGCAAGGAATTTTATGCCTCTGAAAGCCTAATATTTCTTTTTTCCTCAACTTGAGCCATGAAACACAGCAGTGATGGAAATAATTCAACAGCATCAGGGCTAGCTGTAGGAAACTGGGAATAAGTCACTCTTTACAGTGACCTGCTGTGATCTAGACTACTTATGCAACGAAAACCTATTTGTTTAGGAACACAAGATATATTGGCGATCTGGCAAGAAAAAAAAAAATCAAGCAGGAGTTTGGCAGCCAAGAAGAAGAGCTGAAATCTCACAGTAATAATTATGGCTGAAAACTTGACATGGATTGGATTTACCTCTGTGATTTTGTACAGTAGTATCAGGATTTATAAAGTAGCACAGATAAATAATAATCTTTAAAGATGGATTTTTTTACTGTTGCCCTAAATGTTTTGACAGCTTAGTAAGTTTGAAATACAGCCGGTACTTTGATTTAAAGGGACACTTTCAACCTGTTTTTCATCATATTATTTCTAGCTGAAACCCCACATTTTCTGATTTCTTACCCTCTATAAAATTCATTGATGTTACTGTTCGTTTTGTCTGTTTCCTTGTTTGGTAGAAGTGAAATTCATGGTAATGTATATTTATAAACAACCTTGTTTTGTTCACAGTCCTAGATTTGTTCTTACTGCATGCTTTCTGAGCATTAGAAACACACCCAGACAGTGCAGTCACTCATAAGGAAGTAGCCTCCTAAACTCCCACTGCATCATGAGGGGCTAGACTGTGTTGTGGGTGTTCCCATGTCCAGGAAAGATGCATTTGGGGCTGATCAAGGAATGTAAACAAACATATTTTAGTGTGGTAACACCAGTATGTTGAAAAGTCTGTTTTTTACTTTTTTAAAGAAAATAAGAGTCAAAATCAAACTACCAGCTACATCATCAATCGTTACAGAATGCTGGTAATCATAAAATGTGTTTTTATGTTGGCTTGTGTATGCGCAGCCAACATGTTCTGGTAGTAGCAGATTTGGTGGTGCGGTCACTGTTGGGCGAATGCAGGGCACGCATCAGTAGATGAGTCCCTCATTCCCCAATCAGGCAGCATGCAGGCACCACATCAGCAATGTGGAATGTGGCCACCAGATCAAACAAAAGGTCTGCTGCAATGAGAGCAGTGCTGTCATGCAGCGTGATCACAACACGCCTCCCTATGTGCATGCAACACTGCTGCCGCCTCCTGTCAGAATGCCGACGGAGAGCCCACTCCCTGTCGGCATAATAACCCCCCTCCCATTTACAATGGCCGAGGTGCCCAACTCTTGGCATCATGTGTGCCCCCAACAGTTTTTCTTGACCAGGGCCCTTATCCCCTATTGGCGCCAGTGCCTGAGTGATGTTGCCGCTTGGGAGCCAACCTCCCTGTCAGCATTCTGTAGCACCCCCATCACTTTTGTGTGCCAATGGGGTGCCCAACACGGCCAGCATAATGTTACCCCGCCGCTTTTGTGGTTAGGTGTCAACAGGGGTGCCCAATCCCTGTCTGCATAATGTAACCCCTCCCTTTTGTTGTGTGCCAACAGGGGTGCCCAATCCCCCATTGGCTATAGCTGCCCCCCCAAAAAAGAGTCTGTGGGCATACTGGGAGCCCACCCCAGCGTGACACATGCCCGTTAAAAAAGGTCCCTCAACGGGTGAAATTCTGCCATGTGCAGCACAATTCTGCACTTTGAGGATCAATCCACACTCTGCAAACAGCACTAAAGTCATGGATTCATTCGCAGAGTGAATTTAACCAACTTCTCCCATCTCTGCCCCCACACACATCTGGGCTGGAGGTGATTGTTTTAGCCGATTCCTCTTCACAATCACTGGACACTGAGCAAGGCAACTAGATGAGTAAAGAAATGACAGAATCTGGTTGTGATGGAGTCAGACTTGAGAGGGGAGGGGACCAGGCTTGCTAGTTTGGGGGGGGGGGGCAACCTGGAAATTTAGGCAACTCTGTGTGGTGGCTGGTCAGGGGTGGTCCTGATGAGTTGGATTATTTGCTAAGAAGGAGGTTACCAGAGAATCTTTCAAGAAACTGGAATGCTGATGCCCTGGAATTGGACCCAAAGCTGGAAGCACTGGAACATCATGTGCCTCCCATTCTTAGTTAAGCAGCAGGCAGGACCAGTCATGGTAAGGGAGGGGAGAAAAAAAGCTGGGTGGAAGGGAAGTGGTCTTTGTTTTAGTTTTTCAGCTTTTATTTCAGGTTTGGCTGCACATTGCACCAATAATTATTAGAAGCAGTAACATTTGTCTGAGTGCATGGTACAGTTAAATGAAGTACAGTAGAAGAAACTTTAATTCTATGTTTGACTTTTTGTATCCTACAGCAAGACTGTCTAAAAAAGTTTAGTAAGCTATCGCCAGCTGAACCTGATAATTTGGTGGAGTCTTAGGGTACAGTGTCACAGAACCAAGTGGTATGACTGGTTTTATAAATATATGCACCTTAGTATTGGTACAAGGAGCAGGAATTACTAAGTCGGACCAACTGAAGATGTGGTCAGGATGGGGGTGAGCATTTATTGCAAGTGTGCTAGTAACTACTGCCCAAAACAATAGTGCCTATAGTACTTGCAGTGCAGGGCTGCAGTGTTAAGGTGGTCATATTATACGGTAGACTGTTTCATTAGGCACTGCTGTGGAGTATTAAATTTGTGCCCACCACGATACCAGTGGAAATGGTAGTTAGGAGGTCAAAATAGAAGACCACCCAGCTAGAATGTAGTTATATTGTAGTGGAAACTGTTGGGATTTCTACACTAGCAAGTGAAAGGGGAGGCAATGGCTATCCCTTAGTCACCAATGTCAGAAAACAGACCACCCAGATAGGGTGTAGCTACACTGTAAAAATTATCTGGGAGGTCAAAATACAAGGCCACTCAGATTGGGTGTAGTTAAATTGTAGAGGGCATTGTTAGGATTTCTACTCTAAAAGTGAAATCGGAGGCAATGGCTATTTCTTAATCACCAAGGTCACAGAGAAAATACTGATAGAGAAGTCGGACAATAAGACCACCCAGTTATGGTTTATTTAATTTGTAGGGGAAATGCTGTGATTATTGACATAATGAGTAAACAAAGACACAATGATTATTAATTACTTAGACAGCTTACTGCAGTAATTAAATAGGGGGAAAGGGTGATATGCAGAAACAGCAGTTCTCAGTACTAGGCAGTAATGTTATAATACAGTATGATTAACACATACCACAAGCATTTCAACAAATGTGCTGTATTTATGCAAGACATATTTGAATCACAGTGGTCTGACATGCAGGAATCTTTAGCAGCAACTATAACATGTTAGCTAACTCAAAGATGACAAAACAGCAGGCAGAATAGTGCAGATTATGGATTGTAATTGGGATTAACAGTATGAAGGTGTAGGTAATATACTCTTCTATAGCAACAGAGGAATTTGAGGATCAATCCACACTCTGCAAACTGCACTAACTTCATGGATACATTCGGAGGGTGAATTTAACCAACTTCTCCCATCTCTGTCCCCACACACCTCTGGGATGGAGGTGATTGTTTTAGCCGATTCCTCTTCACACTCACTGGACACTGCCTGAACAAGTTATACAACACTGTTTGGTTCATCAGGCAGCATGGCTGGCCACTGGTTGCTTCACTAGCTGACTCCTGGCAGAGCCTTTAACTGTATTTATTTTATTATTACCATATAAGTAGTTTGTCCTACTGCCTATGTATGTAGTTACCTATTTACTGTTCTGTACCGTACCATTAATGTGATGTGGAACCTTTGTAAATGAGTCTCTGACTCAAAGGTATTTTCTGAATTCTGAATAAATAAATAAAAATAAATAAAGATAGATTGGCATGCTTTACTTGTTGAACAACAGCATGGGTTTCAACAAGGGCACAGCATGGTGACAGCACTGGATGGGTTGTTGAGCACCGTATTGTATGCCTGTGATGCAGGATCAGTAATAGGTGTGGTGTTTGTTGACCTGACCTGGACGTTCGACATGGTGGACCATGAAATACTGTTAACAAAATTGGACAGACTGGGTATTTTAGGATCCAGCTAAGGTTGGTTCAAAAGTTATTTAAGTGCTTGAGTACAAAGGCTGAAGACTGGGAATTCTCTGTCTGAACCTATGAGAGTAAGAGAAGGGGTTCCTCAAGGATCAGCACCAGGATCTTTATTGTTCTCAGTTTTTTGCAAATAGCTTGCCAAGTGTTTTTTCAAAGGCAGAATGTATGCTGTATGCAGATGACCCAGTCTTCTTCAGCTCAGGTCCCTCCATGCAGAGGATACAAGAGCCCCTACAGGTATATTACACAAAATTTACTGGGTGGCTGAATCAAAACAAATTAAAACTAAATGAAAATAAAACAAATGTGATGCTGTTTGGCTCAGTGCAGAGACTGGCCCTAGTTGGAGAGGACTTGCGTATTTTGGGGAGTAATGTGAGGAGCTCTTTAGAGCACTTTTTTTCAAATATTTTGGTGATCATCTGGACTCTACTTTGAGTCTTTCTGGACACTTAGATAAAACTGGCAAAACAATAATAACATGCATTTGACAATGCTGAACGTTCGCTTGCAGGTATTTGCAGTGGTGTTTGGCACGTATGGTGCTTTACCCTAATGCCCTGTGCGATTGCTGGTATTTGCACAATAAATTTTCAGCATGACCTTTTTGTTACCTCCATTGTGCGCTACATGGGTGGAAACACGTTTTGGGCAAGATGTGAAAAAATGACAGCTGCACTGCTCATAAGGAGGTGTGGTAAAATGGCAATGTTGAAAATCTGGAGTGAAAATATTGAAAATTCGCAAACTTACCTGCGTGCATAGGAACTGCACAATGAACACTCGTGAAACAGTCATTTTTAGGAATTTTGTCAACAAATTTTCAACACAGCCATCTTAAAACCTCTGCTCATGATCAGTGTCACTGTGATTTTCTTAATGTGTCCCAAACATTGATTTTGCACACTGACTTCGCCATTGTGCGCTACATGGGCGGAAACACGTTTTGGGCAGGATGTAAAAAATGACAGCTGTACTGTACTCATGAGGAGGTGTGGTAAAATGGCAATGTTGAAAATCTGGAGTGAAAATATTGAAAATTCGCAACTTACGAAGGTGGTGTAGGAACTGCGCAACGCACACCAGAAAAGTCATTTTTAGCATTTTTTCACCAAATTTCAACACAGCCATTTTAAGACCTTGCTCATGATCAGTGTCACTGTGATTTTCTTAATGTGTCCCATACATTGATTTTGCACACTGACCTGCGCCATTATGCGCTACATATGGACGAAACACGTTTTGGGCAGGATGTAAAAATGACAGCTGTACTGCTCATGAGGAGGTGTGTTAAAATGCCAATGTTGAAAATCTGGAGTGAAATATTGAAATTCGCAACCCACGAAAGCGCATGTGGGAACTGTGCAGTAACGCACGCCAGAAACAGTAATTTTTAGGAATTTTTTCACCAAATTTTCAACATTACCATTTTAAAACCTCTGCTAATGAAAAGTGTCACTGTGATTTTCTTACTGTGTCCCATACATTGATTTTGCACACCGACTGCGCCATTGTGCACTACATAGGCGGAAACACATTTTGGGCAGGATGTGAAAAATGACAGCTGTACTGCTCATAAGGAGGTGTGGTAAAATGGCAATGTTGAAAATCTGGAGTGAAAATATTGAAAATTCGCAAACTTATGAGTGTGCGCAGGAACTGCACAATGCATGCTTGTAAAACAGTTAATTTTAGGAATTTGTTCACTAAATTTTCAACATAGCCATTTTAAGATCTCTGCTCATGATCCGTGACACTGTGATTTTCTTAATGTGTCCCATACACTGAGTTCGCACAGCGACTGTGCCATTGTGCGCTACATGGGTGGAAACACGTTTTGGGCAAGATGTGAAAAATGACAACTGCACTGCTCATAAGGAGGTGTGGTAAAATGGCAATGTTGAAAATCTGGAGTGAAAATATTCAAAATTCGCAAACTTACGAGCGTGCATAGGAACTGCACAATGAACACTCGTGAAACAGTCATTTTTAAGAATTTGTCACCAAATTCTCAACACAGCTGTTTTAAGACCTCTGCTCATGAACAGTGTCACTGTGATTTTCTTAATGTGTCCCATACATTGAGTTTGTACACCGACTGCGCCATTGTGCGCTACATGGGCGGAAACATGTTTTGGGCAGGATGTGAAAAATGACAGCTGTACTGCTCGTGAGGAGGTGGGGTAAAATGGCAATGTTGAAAATCTGGAGTGAAAATATTAAAAATTCGCAAACTTACGAGCATGTGTAGGAACTGCGCAACGCACACTCGTAAAACAGTCATTTTTAGAATTTTTTCACTGATTTCAACATGGGGTTTTAGGACCCCTTCTCATGAATGATGTCACTGTCATGGTGTTAGTTCAGGCCTGAAGGTGGATTTTCACAGTGACCGCGCACTGACTGGAGAATCACCTTCGACCCGAATAACGCCATGGCAGTGACATCATTCATGAGAAGGGGTCCCAAAACCCCATGTTGAAAATTTGTGCAAAATTCCAAAATGCCTGAGATATGCAAAAGTTGAAACCCCCTATCTAGCCCATTATACAGCTTACCGGCATTTCCTCAGTTCGCGGTCGGCTTTGAAGAGTGCAGACGTGTTCCGGTCACATCGAAGATCATCGCGCCAAGCCCGGGAGTAGTATGGGGGAGGGGGTGTGGGAGGCTGGGTGCGCAGTGGGTGGAGTGCGGTTGTGGAGGGGGACTGAGAGAAGCGCCTTGGGACCGTTTGCTTTACAGGTGAAAAAAAACAAGACTCATTGGGACGTTGCCACACTGGGGTGGGCTCTCAGAGTGGCAGAAGGATGGCTGAGGGGCCGAGGAGCCGACAGGGATTGGGCACCACTCACGAGACACCCAGGACGCTTGCCACGCTGGGGTAGGCCTCACAGCATGGCAGCAAAGATTTGGGGTGGCATGACACGGGGGTGGCGTGAAGCGTGCTTCAGGATGACAGTGGTGGTTTTCTTGGGCGAGACCACCGCTGTCATACACAACTCCTGCACCCATTGGTGCAGGACCACCACACCTGCTCAACTGAGCAGTGGATTGAAAGGCAGAGGCACACCTCCAAAGTGTGCTACTCTCCCAAAACGTTCCTTGCACATGCACGCAAGCGAATGTAAAAATGAGGTTTCTTATATATAAATATTAATGCTTTACTCATGAGTCTCAAATGTTGATAGCTCAGCAAATACTGTTGCCAATTTTAGACTGTGGTACTGTTCTATTTGTGAACCAGCGTAGTTCATTTATTGCAAAATACTAAACTATTTTAAACAGTATGTGTCGATTTACACTAAGAGCTCCCCAAAGGACTTTTACTATACGAAAGGATGACAATTCCTCCTCCACATTTAAGATTTTAATACTGTGCTGCTGCTTTTGCATTTAGGGTTTTCCAGTGTTCAACCGCACATTCCCTTTGCAAATAATTGACACAAAATTTATGTTCTTATGAGACAAGGAATAAAACTGATACCCTCTTTTCTCTTTATGTTCCAAAGTTGGCCTTAAGCAAAAGATCGTTCACTTGGTATGCTTCTTCCATTATGAACAGCTTGTCAGCACTAGTTAAATCTGCAATTACCATAAAGCACTTTAAAATCTTGCTGAGGAACTTTTATGACAATATTAACTCTTCTTCTTGTAATGTTCTGAAGAAATTTTATGAGACTATTAACCTTTGTTCTTGTAATGTTCATTGATTTTGTTTAGTCTTATTTGTTGTTTATTGTATTGTCTAGTATTGTTATTTATGGTCAGGCATGATTGAGTAAGGGCTGTGTCCAATTCACTTCCTGGTAAAAAAAAAAAAAAAAGACTCCTATCGTCGTCCTTTGTATTTGGTCCACAGAGGACCACTTGAAATATACGTGTCTTATGGGAGAAAGCTTAGAGCCATGTTCCAACTGGCTGCTATTTGGGGAGTGGATGGAGTCTGTGATCATTTGTTGACTGGTTCCTGGCTGGGCAGGGGAACAGTGATCACTGGGGGGAGAGCTGCTGGAGCAGGACATTGGTCATCTCGACCCCTTGTAGCAGGCAGGAGATTGCAGAACTGGCAGAATGGAGGCTTTGAGAGCTTTTAAGAAAGCTGAGATCATTTCAAAAAATGCGTGCCTCCTCTGGCCACATTCCAATTGGCTGCTTTTTGGGGAGTGGGAAAAGTTTGTGGTCATTTATTGGCTGGTTCTCAGCTGGGCTGGGGAACATACATTGTTGAGGGGGAGAACCGCTGGATCAGGACACAGGTTTTCCCAAATCCTTGCACCAGGCTGGAGATTGAAGGACTGGAAGAATGGAGGCTTTGAGTGCTTTTAAAAAAGAAGAGATGGTTTCAAAAAAAAACGTGAGCCTCCTCTGGCCGTGTTCTGGTCGGCTACTGTTTGGGGAGTGGGCAGAGTTTATGGTCATCTGTTGGTTGTTCCTGGCTGGGCAGGGGAATGGCAGTCATTGAGATGAAGAGTCATTAGAGATGGATACAGGATCTCTTGACACCTTGCAGCAGTAATACTTCTTGTCTTTTTCACTGTGCATATATCAAGTGGTGGGTAGCTTTAATAAGGGATTGAAGGCATAATCAGAAATTCTAATTTCCACTCCAGTTCCAACTTCAGTGGCTTAACTGGCATCAGAACATAATCAGAGTCAGAATCAGAATTTCTGTTAATCTGACAGATGCAAACAGAATGGATACCACCTAATCTGAGTAGCCCTAGTAGAAATGTATATGTAAGGCTGGCTTGTCAGTGCCACCACATGTGACACCAGCGACCTAGGTTGGGAATGAGCTTGAGTCATTGGAGGGTCAGCTGGGGAGGTGTGGTGAGTGTCCCAGAGGTTGTTCTCCACCTCAGGGAGGGAGCTCAATCTGTGATGCACTACTGCCACCTGGGTAACAAGAGGTGATGGTGCAGTAGGAGCCAAGGTAGGAGGAAGTTGATGTGCTGTGGAACGCAATGCACATAACTGCTCGCCCACATGTCAGTGAGTTCTTTTCGGTGTCCTAGGAGCTAGGATGGCAAAGCAGAACCCCTCCACCCAACTGCTGCAGGGGGACATCCACCCTTCACTGCAGGCCCTACAGCACCAAGTGCAGCACACTCTTCAAGTACCACTGACCAAGACTCTATCAGGGGTCCAGTGTCCACCCCCCTGGGGCTCCACCCTGGGAGCAAGCCAGGGTGGGAAATTGAGAGCCAAGTCTGGAGAAGGTTGGTGAGCTGGTCAGGACTCATGATGGGCCTGTTGGGTGATGCAGAGGAGATAAAACATTCTAAATTTTAAATAAAAAAATGATATGTAAAGGGATCCATAGGATTTGGTCCTGGGAGAAAACCCAGAAGGGGGCTTGTATTACAGTTGGTCACAGCATGGTCCCATTCAGGTGCCTTTCAACTGTGTTTCCCTAGGCTTGACCCAGTGGTGGGCTGGGCCACCACATATGCATGCATGTTGCACTCCCATCCTTCTTGGGCCTTTGCTTTTTAGACTGCGTCAGTGAGCGGCCTAGTTTTGTTACTAGGTTATTATCAGAGGTTACTGACTGCGAATTGAAAAACCAAAACCTCTGTATTATAGGACTCCACCCATAAACACTTTTAAGAGTACAATAAAATAATCTGGAAATAGGTACCCTCTTCTATAAATTCTAAACAGATTGCTCTCCTAGTGTCTGTCAAAAATAGTTCACAACTGGCAGATTATACTGAGAAACAATGGCATTGTTTATTTTTAATACATGAAGTTCAGTTCAGTGCTTTTTATTTTAAGCTAAGAGGGGTGTGCTACTTGGTAACTTCTCAGCAGGCTGCAATGTTTATACCCTATCTCCTTAAATACTCCCTGGTGGGTTGAGATTGAACAGATGATCACGGGGGACATACCCTTAGGCACTATATTATGGGTTTCTTCCTATGATACAGATGTACTAACACTCCCTATTCAGTTTTCCAGACAGTGTTGGAAATTTGTTTTTAAATTAGGTTGGGAGAACCATTATCTAGGTCCATATGAACCCTTGTGGGTCCATCCTAGTCTGCACATGGAGGATTTCCAGATATACTGGAGTTCCTGGGCCTCCAGGGGTACCTCTAGAGTGGGGGACCTGGTTGACCAGAAGAATGGATTGCTTCTGTCATTTTCAAAAATTGCAATCGGCATTCGGTCTCCCTTCCCACGAATATTGGAGATTTATTCAAATTCGCCACAGTCTTGGATCTAGGTTTTCTAAAAATGTTAAGCTGTTATCCCCTGAATTGACAAAATACTTACATAAGTGATTCAAATGCCCCGAAGGGCACATGAGTTTGATGTATAAATTACTTCAAAAAGCCTCCGTACTGGACTGTGGGTCAGCCTGGCTCAAGTGGGTGGAAGATTTGCAGTAACACTTGAATGATGAGGTTTGGGTTATTTGTTGGGTCATACCCATAGGGCTATTCCTGAGCCAAAACTACAGCTCATACAAGAAAAGATTTGGGGTAGATGGTATAGGATACCTGACAAATTAATTAAAATGGATTTTAGTGTGTTGGATCATTGCTGGCGGTTCGGGAATGCCACAGGTATGCTACTTCACATCTTATGGAACTGCACCCTTCTGGGGAACTGGTGGTCTGACCGCATTGATTATTTAGAATGTATTTTACAAGCACCCATATCCTGTTCCCCTTGTTTCTGGATTTTAGGAGACCATACACTGTTGGATGTATGTTTGGCATCTCATGAGACTATTTTTTTTATGTAGCGGCTATGGAGGACAAATGGCTTCTCCTTCTCCAATGGAGAACTCCCAGTATTCCTTCTTTTAATCAGTGGGTCAATGCGGTCTCAAAAACTGCCTCTTTCTTACAGGCTTTGCACTGGAGAAGGAAGACACTCCCTATCTTTTACAAAACATGGCACCCTTTGCTTACTCAGGCTGGGGTTACTGCTTGATAATTGTTAATAATAATTGTTTTTTTTTTTTTTTTTTTTTTTTAAGAACAGGCTGTACACAACAATAGGAATGCATTAATTATAGTGTAAAGGATGTTACATTTTGTCATGGAGTGGTATGAGGTCAGATTTTTCCCTTTGTTTACCACTTAGCCTATGATTAGCTTGTCCTTTGGGTAGCCCATGATGTGGGTGTATGTAGAAGGGCACCGTCCGTAATGGCGACAGCTTCAGGGCGAAATCCTGAATGGTGATGGGGAGGGCCGGGCGACTGGATGTGAGGGTGGGTGAATAGGGTGACAGGATGTCGCTATATGCACACACATGCACGCAAGGGGTGAGCTTGGGTAGCGTGGGCTGGGAGGGGGTGGAGTGGATGTAGAGGGTAGCGCTGCAGTGGGTTGCTGAGCTGCGTTGTGGCATCGAGGGTTGGCCTGTGGCTGGGGTGGATGAGGTACTAGGTTCGAGACTGGGCACTGGTGTGATTTTATTGTGCTTGGCCCAAACCTTTATTTTTAATGCTTACCTCCCCGACATGCCACCCACCTGAGTTGAGAATCCTTTATTAGGAGGGTACAGGGTGAAGCCCATGTAGGTGTGTGGGGTGCAGCCCCCTGAAAGCATTAAAATCTAAGTCCATTGGTGTCACTGTTCCATGCGCCGAGGGTGTCACAGTGCCAAAATTGTTTTCGCCACTCTGACTTCGTGATAACGGCAATCGCCTTTAGGCAGTGGTTATCATCACATAGAACCATCCTTTGTGCTTTTTGATTTAAGTATTTCCTACCTTCTTTGGAGAGATCCTTCTTCATTAGTATGTATGGACACTGGTACTATGCAAGCTGTATGTTTTTCATGCCTGTTGGAACTAACGGTTTGTTCATATTTTTCAGTAAAAAATGTTTATATATAAAAAAAAAAAAAAGAAACTTCTGAGCAGGCCAGGCATTCCAAATCAGTGAAGAAAGTAGTAATGTTTCCTTTAGCGAATAGCACAAATGGCAAGTTTGTTTCTGGACATCTACTGTGAATTATGTGCAATGTATTAGAATGTAGTAATATATGGATTTTAAAAATAATACCGCCAAAAAGCATGTAAAAAAACAGTAATACCTTAGTCACTGCAGTAATACTATACTTCTGGTCCTCGTAATACTATAGTTGGGTTCACCAACTTTCCTAGTGTCCAAAGCATAGCTTTTTTTTTTTTTTGCTTCTTTTGTTTTTATTCCTGAGACAGAGAAGCAGGACTGCACGTGGGAAGGGGGTGTGAGTGAGGAGTGAGAACAAGCAGAACCGTCCCACAAGGAATCCAGAGGTAAGACCTCGTCAGCATCTCGCATCCATATATTACAAAAAATAACAGTTAGGTTCCAGTGAATCACTTGGCTGTAATTCCGTCTCGAGGTTCTGGGGAGAGAACCTCTCGATGGAATTACAGCCTTGTAATTCACTGGAATCTATTATTCTATTTATTTATCTGCCTTTTAACATAATAGTGATAAGCACATGAGTGCTGGGTACTTTCCTTTAATGACTGCTATGATTTATAAAGACAAGGCTGAGAAGCTGTCCGAAAAAATTCTGGTAACCAGACTATACAGTACATTTTTATTGACTGTTTTGTTTTGGGAAACTGGAGAAATTCCAGGAGATGTAGGAATTGCTTAACATTGTAATTATTTCCTGCAACTTTTCTAGTGCTCAGACATTCCTCACAAATGAATTATCCTCCATCCATCCTATTGTCTGATGCACAAATGTAAATTTTGGACTACCAGAGGCCAAGTCCCTAACCAGGATAACGATGTCCAGTTTATTTCATGCATCCCTAAAGGCTTGTCATGATCACAGATCACTCTAAACTTTCAGGTAATTATACCAAGTTGTTTTTTTATGATTTACTCTTCCTTTTTCTTTCCTTAGCATGTTGATTCTGTAGAGCGAGATTAATGTATCTATGGTTCTCCATTAACACATAACACTGTAATTATTAGCACAGGACATTATGGGCAGTTCCTGTATTACATAAAACATGGTGACAAAGGAATAAGACAAACCAGATCCTCCAGCAGCATCTGTACTTGTATCTGTCTAATACTGGTTGGGACCCTCATGAGGCATCCAGTTCAAGCTCAGATAGTGGCCACTACTAGTCATTCCTGCCCACCAATCATTAGTCCTTGGTAGAACTGGACCCTCCTGTAGCATCCAGCTTACAGTCATCAGTGGCCACATCCTCCCACCCCCTACTAGTGCACAGCAGTTCTGGGATTGATTCTCCTATCCTTTACTTGCATGCTGTGTGACTCTACGTAAGTCAGTTAACACCCCAGTGCTCCCGGTAGTGGGCCTGACCAGGTTACTAAAAGAATAAAATAAAATGAACACTCCGACAGTTCAGTGCACCATATTTCCAAAGTAGCATCCTGTTGCTGCAAAAGTGCTCAGCCACAGACCCCAAATACAAATGGATAGTGTCCACATACCTGAATCTGCCACTCTCCGTAAATGGTGCAAGATTGTGGATGGGGCAGAAATCTGGCAGGATCCCCATTTTTTCTCTCCACTGACTTTGGGGGTCCTACCAACCATAAGTCACATTCCTCTGCTGCCAGCATGGAATCCTGATTGGCGCAAGTCGGCATGCCTACTCAGGCCATTTTGTCTGCTTAATCCCACCACATCAACTTCCAGTGCTTCTTATTTCTTTATTTCATATCTGTGGCCATCTAAGAGACAGTTTCTCTGGATATGGATGGCAGCAGCTCATGCCCTTTGCAAGCACTTGAGATCTCCCAACTGTGTTCCCGTGGCTCACAATCTCATGGGACAGTGGCCATCTTGCTACAGTTGAATGGGCAAGAAACTGTCACCACAGCCACCCTTGCAAGATCAGTGGCTGTCTTGTGTGTGGCACCCTATCATTGAATTGCAGACAGAAAACATGACATAGGTTTTAAGGCCTTCTAGAGACACAGATTGGCCATCTTGGGACTGTCCCTTCTGAGTTAAATATGGGGCAACTGCTCAGTCCCTAACTTTGTGCCATTATGCAAATTAATGCACCGAACATAGAAAGCATCACAAGAAGTCCAGACTTCTGGTGCAAATTTCTGTTTTTTTGCAAAAAAAATAAAGCTTTGCCTATCAGTCCCTATACAGCTATTTTTTTGAGATTCTTCTCAGGCATTTGTGTACTTTCCTCCACATACTCTGGACCCTAGGACCACTCCCACTGGATGCACAGACAAATGGGTGTCTCTCCAAACCAGGGGAGAGGCCATCATTGCTGTGTGGCCCAGTAAAAATTAGAGGATCTCATGGACCACTTGAATTTTCTGCCCTGTTTCCCTCATCTCCGATGACACAAAATCCCAACTAAGGCCTGGGCCTATAGGCTCAACAAGGCTCTTCCTTGCTTATTCTTCCACATGCAGACAGATCCAGGAAGGGGGAGTCTGACTCTGGTAACCTGAGAATAATTCTGAATCTAGAACTCCATGCGATGTCTAGAATCATAGAATTATACAGTGCATTGGCAAAAACAGATAGGTAGGCCAAACTAGTCTACCCCACTTTCCTTGCCTAACTTTACACCCTGGGCTCTAATTGGTCACAGGAGTTTCTCTTTCAATCCTTAGTGCTGCAGTGCTCCCAGATTGATTGGGCATTTTCCCCGTAGCGCCAAGGCAATTTTTCTATTTTTTTCTGAAGATCACATTATCGATGATGGGAGCCTAATTGTTGTATTTTCCCAAATAAGCAATGCAAGTCTATAGGAAGAATTTTCCTGTAAATTACTCCAAATTCCTGTAAAATACAGGAGTCCCTGTAGATCTGGGAGCCCTGGCACCGTGTATCATTCCAAAGGTATGCCATGGATGTTTGAGGCTCCCCACTGTCCTCGCCTCTCTCACCTCTTCTGGCAGGCTGTTCCATGAGCCCACCACCCTCTGTGACAAAGTATTTTCCTCATGTCCCTCTTATACCTTTTCCTCTCAAGCTTCATGGCATGCCCCTGCATTTTAGTGCTCTTCCTCATGTGAAAGAGTCTCACCTCTGTACCATGTTTACCCCTGCAAGGTACATACAGTATAGACCTCAGTCATGTCCCATCTTATACTCCTCTCCCCCAGGGAATACATGTTGAGCTCCTGCAGCCCCTGAGACAACTCCCACACTATTTCAGTGGCCCAGACCACAAGGAACAGGTAGGTCCAGGAGCTTGTGACCCATGCCTAGAACATAGAACTCACCCAAGAGGAGGCCAAGGCAGTCCAGCAAGCCCTGCTCAATCTCCCTGAAGCCAGACCATTGCACCAGTACTGCATCGTAAGTGGGACACAGTAGGGTACACAATGTTATTTATGGCCCCAAGAAAACAGGCAGACTCCACCTGGTGCTAGACCTCAAGTTCCCCAACAAATATGTTACTTACAAGTAATTCAAGATGGAGACCCCCCCAGGCCTACCTTGATGGCCATTCAAACAGGTGATTTAATAATCTCCATTGACCTAAAGGATGCCTATCTCAACAGACTGAATCATCCCAGTCATCGAAGGTTCCTCAGGTTAAATGTCAGCAGCCAGCATTTCCAATACACATGCCCCCATTACAGCTTGCCTCAGCTGCTGGGATAAGCACAATGACTCTGGTAGGGCTTGCCATGACCCTCCGCATGAAAGGGCTACACATCATGCCATACCCAGAAGATTGGCTCATACAAGCCAGGCCCCAAGTCAAGCACAGAGGGACATGGACATGGTACTGCAACACCTACAACAACATTGTTGGGGGAGGCAGTATGGTGGAGTGGCTAAGGCTCTGGGCTGTTGAACCTTGAGGGCTGGGTCTGAATCCCACAATCTTTACTGAATATGGTCAAAAGTTTTTTTCATAAACTCAGAGCAAAAGCTAGCTAGTCCCCACACAAGACATCCTGGCACACAGGTCACCATATGCTTGCGCCTCCTGACCACAATGGAGGAGAAAGCACACAACTTGATCCTGTTCATTGGATTGATACAAATGTGTTCCAACTGGCCAGTGCATGCAGTCATGGTGCCATGGGCTTGGCAATACATGTGCCCACTCCAGAGACATGTTCTAGAAGCATGGGACTAGTTGACCTGGAACTTTGAATACAGACTCAGTCTGGACTTGGACATTCTGTTCTGTCTACTGTGGTGGACAAATAGGCCCAGTCTTCTTCAAGGCATGCCATTGTCAATGACACCTATGGCAATGGTTCTAACAGATGGAAGATTCCTAGGCAGAGGAGTCAGGCTGAAATGATTGGGCTTAAGGAGTGTAGTTTAGGACTCGCCATCTGCCCACCACAGGACTCACCCGGCATGGTTGGTAAGGACTGTGACTCTGGCCCTGAATTTCACGATGTTTGACAAGGCATTCACTATGTTGTGCATAGCGCAGTCGGCATTCCCCGTGGGTGGAGAGGCAAGTGGTTCCCCAGAAGCTCATCTGTCCATCAATGTCCTAGGGATGAGAGTAATATACCACACCCTGTTATTCTTCACTCCTCAAGTCACTGGTCAAGCAGTCCTTTTCAGGATGGACAACCAAGTTTTCCATGGCATACATCAATAATTACAAGGAAACTTGAGGCAGGGCAATGCTCAGAGAGGAACTGCAAACACTGAGCTGGGCTGGACACAATCTACTGATGATCTTGGTCACTAACCCAATTGCTAAGCTGAACTCTCAAGTACACTGGCTTAGTTGAGTGACACTCGACTCTGTGGAGTAGCAATTGGCACCTCCAGGATCAATGGGAGTTAGGGACTGTTTCAAGGGGATCTGATGGTGTATCGCCACAACACTGAACTACCTCACTTACCATGATTACGAAATTGCTCCTTGAGATCAGGTCCACAAATTCACAGTGATGGTGATGGCCTCTGACTGGCCAAGGAAATCATGGTTTTCTTTACTCTGGGCAATGCTTGTCAATGTCCCTTGGTGTTTTCTCTACCACCCTTTTCTCCTCATCCAAGGACCATTCCTCCACCATGACCCCAACATCCACAGCCTGATGGCGTGGAGGATGTAAGACAGAGACTGTTGCAAAGGGGATACCCAAGAGTTGTCAGCCGGCTTTCACAATCCAGAGGGCAAGTGACAAATACAACTTCTCAAAGAAATTGGCAAATCTTCTGTACGTGGTGCACCACAAAAGGCCTGTCCCCTTCAGTGATGGGTCTTCCCCAAGCTTCTAGAGTTTCTCAATGTAGGGACAGGAAAAGGCATTGTGTGGTCTCCCTTGAGGACATGGGCTTTGGTTATTGCTGCAAATGCGAGCATCCCTTCCCATGGGTGGGGTAGATTGGTTCTCACCGGGAGGTAGTCTGACTGCTGGAGGCAGTACAGATTACATCGCCCCATGCTGGACCCCCTTGATCTCCATCACAAACTACACTGGTCTTGGACAGCAATCACATGCCTTTTTTGTTCATGTTTCCCTGTACTGCATGACCCTCAGAACGGTCTTGTTGATGGCTATGTACTCAGCCTTATGGGTAAGTGAGCTGCAGGCACTGTTGTACCAAGCACCATTCCTTACTTTCCATAATTTTGGAGTGTCTCTCAGTACAGTTCTATCTTTCACCCAAAGGTGGTATCACCATTCTGCATTGAACAGGATATTCCCTAAGTGCCTGGTATCCCCAATAAGGGGTCATTTCACCATGTCTGAAACTGTCCACTAGTTGGAAAGGCTGCTCATTTTCTATTCAGAGAAGAAGGTGGGTCTAGCTGTCTCTACAGGAACACTAACTAGGTGGATAACGGCAGCTATCTTGGTTACCTACCAAGAAGTGAGCCTTGGACCACCTTCGGATATTAAGGTACATTCCACCAGGGCAAAGTCCACTTCTTGGGCTGCGAGAGGGGATGCCTATGTACTAGGGCAGGGAGAACTCAGTGAAGTTCTGACCCTTATTAAATAAGAACAGGAACATGCTGAAGTTCTGATTAATTCTGATTTATTGACCAATATATGAAACAAATGCATAAAAGTGGCCAAACTCAGTCACATTTGACACAGATGCCCAAAGGAAATCATTTAATGGATTATTTGCATAAAAATTAATGTAAAACTGCTTAAAAAAAAAAAAACATCACTCATCACTAGCCCCTTCTTGGCTGACCTGCACTGGTGGCATATCCTGCTCGGGTCCGTGACATGAGTATGCTGGGAGAGAGACAGATAGATGCAAATACCTATATCATAGCACCACCAAGCACTGCAGGCATTGCCAGGGAGCTAAGATTGTTTTTTTATTAATGGTACTGTGTGGGTATTAGTTTGATGGATGTCCCAGTCAGAGTTGAACAGGCCAAAGAAATGGATATGAATGATTAACTGAGCAGCACTTAGAGAGCCCACCCGTCCTGCCCAAGTGAATGATACAACTGCCTCGCATGCCCTGGTGTACTGTGATATATGGTACACTACCTGGTCCAAGAGGTGGTAATGTTTTCTAATACTATGACTACTTCTACTGAATCTGATCAACACACTAGAAACATAGACATTTACAGCAGATAAGAACCACTTGGACCACCCAATCTGCCCATTTCCCTACCTATTGGATAAGCTGCAGATCCTATTTAACCAACAGCCTACTTCTTCCTGCCCTCCCAACAGAATTGCCTTATGTCTGTCCCATCCATTCTTGAATTCCCCCACCATTTTTGACCCCATCACCTCCTCAGGAAGGCTGTTCCATTCATCCATCACCCGTTCCATGAAAAAATGCTTCCTCACATTGCCCTTGAGCAGTCCACCCCCCCTCTATCTTCAAATTGGGCCCCCTTTGTTCTTGTACATTTCTTTTTCTGAAAGATGCCACCCTCCTGGACTTTGTTGATTCCCTTTGAAGTACTTGAAAGTTTCTGTCATGTCCCCCCCTTTCCTCGATAGTATATATATTAAGCTCCTTTAGTCTCTCTTTATATGGCTTCTGGTGCAGACCATGCACCATTATATCCTGTCTATGTCCCTGCAGAATCCTTAAAGAATAAAAATGAAAGACACAGTGTTCACCACCACCCAGGTAGGCAGTCAGTCACACATTGCATCAGTCAAGTGCAGTGCAGTCATAAAAAAGTTTGCCACTGCCACCTGAAGACCTGATGACAGACACAAAACACAATTACATCCTTCCTAGTTCCACAACTGCTGCCAGCCACTGCTGCCAAGTAATTTAAGCATCAAAAATAAAATATAGTAATAATCTCAGCCTAGTTACTGTAAGTGAAATGTAGCCAGGCTAGCATACCACACGCACACACAAACAATAAAGACATTATATGAATTTGGTAGAATTTTTTTCTGTGAAGTAATCACAGCCAAATATTGAGGATGTGAGAAATATACAATTGGTATTCAGTTTCTGTGTTTCAGGTATCTGCTTAGCTGTGCATGGACTGTAGGTAAAATTAAAACAGTATAGTCAGGAACAGTTTGAGGGCAGAAAAAGTGACAAGTAGTAGTATAAGGAGGACTGGAGTTAGGACAAAAAATGACAGGTAGTAGGAGTCATGACTTGTGAGGACAGAAAGTGATGATAGTGGTAGTAGAAGACAGCAGTACCCTACCTTTCGGATCAGATAGTGGGACCTGATATCACCAAATAAGTTTGTGATATGAAATGCAGTCGCTTGCTTTATTTGGACTCTGAACCCACTGATGTTATTATTTTTTTTCTATTTTGTGCTGCTCATGTTATCATTCAAGTAACAGTGGCCTGGCCTGCTCTGTCCTGACCTGACTTGTTGCAATTAATTGCTACCTCATGTAGTAGACCCTACTCACAAAAACTTTTCACCACAGGCACAAATTCTTGAAAGTGTTTTGTGGATAGGGCTTGCTCAGAGCAGTCAGTGTATGACTGTACATTTTATTCAGGTATCATACTTGAAATTAAAGTTAGGAATGTTGACTTTGAGAAATGTGAGGCATAGCATTTTCTGGTTTCAAACAGGATCGTGTGTCAGTAAAGACATTACCAGCTGAACTAAACAATCGTGTTGAACACACTAGTCTGAGGGCAATTCATGTACTTCATTGCAATGTTTATTAAAGCAGGCCAGATATTTTGCTTGGATTTCCCAGTATTTCAAAGGATCAGCATTCCAGCTGATATTGGGCTCTGCCAATTACATTTCAACAATGGTCTGTGTAGAGGCTGTGTTGTAAGAGGCAGATAAAGAATATGTTACAATTATATCTTCTAAGTGACACCAGAGACATAAAGCTGAACCAAGTGACTGTAGGACAGTACTATGTTAGGCTGGTGGTGAAGAAGAAGATTCGGCTGCAGTGGCTGAGGAGGAAGAGGAAGAAAATGCTGCAACACTACAGGTGCTGTTTTACTATGTTCCTTGACAGCACACACCTCGTCAATTATTTCTTGTTTGTTTATCTCGAAACAAGTGTCATCATCATCACTCAATAGTTGCTTCGATTTGTATCATGGGTTCAGGATTGTTACTTTAATGTGGTACTCAGAATGAAGAATTTTACATAGTCATCTTGTTCAACTTTTTTGCTCATAGATCTTCTTGTATTCAGGAATGCTACTTGCATGCGTCAGCAGAACCACTGGCAGCCTGTGTGATCATGGAACTGTCTTGCTTGTCTAACTTTTCCTTATTCAGATTCAATCTGAATTTAAACATTTTTTATTAGGGCCATCACCTGGCTGAGAGTTGCTGTGTTTGTACTAACCTCCCTGGTGATTTCTTCAAATGGCTGGAGCAGAAAAATTAGAAACTCCAGAATGGCCCATTGTGGTGCAGCAATATAGACATCTGCATCACCAATTTTATTTTCCAAGGTGTATTGCCTGATAGCTTTCTTTTGTTCCAGCAGCCTTTGGAACATATAAAAGGTCGAATTCCATTGAGTAGAAATGTTTTGGATCAGTCAGTGCAAAGGTAAACTGTGCTCTTTCTGTATTTTTTCAAAACAAGTGATGGGCTTTACTTGACTGACTGAAATGAGTGCATATGCTTTTAGCATTGCTAACAAAAGCCTTAATCTCCCTGTTGTCATCGAGAAAACCATGAACTGCTAAATTTAAACAATGCGCAAAGCAGTAGATGTGAACAAAGCCCCCCCTAATCCAAGGCTTTCCTTGAGTTGAACCCATTATCTGCAACTATAAAGCTAACTGACAGTCCCTGTGAAGTGAGCCATTGCTGTACTGGTTTTTGGAGCTCTTCATTGATGTTGTATGAGGTATGTTGAGATGGAAAATAAAACATACTTAGAACAGCAAACTGCGATGCTTCACTGTCCCCAGTCCCATGTGAATTAAAGAAACATGCCCAATGTGCCATAACGGACATGAAGGGTTCACGCTGACAGTTTGTGCAGATATCTGTTGTGAGATGCACCACCCTCCCAACAGCATTGCACACAAGATGTTTTTTAATTTTTTACCTACAACATTGTAAAAATCTGGAATCCCTGTTGTCTAGAAGTATTTCCACAATAGTATACTATATCGAGGTTCAAGGTACTCAAGCAGCAACCTGAATCCTATGTGTTCAACCATGTTATTTGGTTATTGTAACAGCAACAGGGTGAGTCAAGGCATAGTTGGCTTTATGCTGATATGTTTCTGAGATGGTAAGCTGTCTCCTCAAAGAAGGAGGGCTTCTGAAAACATGGTCACTTTCAGTAACAGTAGGAGGAGTCCTTCGAATGGGAGGAAGTTGTGGTGGAGGTGCTTCAGTAGTGCTGCAGGGGCTGCCACTGCTTTCATCTATGGGAGTTACCTGTAAGTGTAGTGAGCTATCACTGTCGCTTTTTCTTTCAGACTCACAACTGGACTTCTCAGTAATGTTATGACATCTGTCTAGGTGCCTTTTCAGTGCTGAAGTTCTCAATGCTCCTTTCCTTTTACCCCTGCTGATTGGCCATTTACAGATAGCACATGTTGCCACCAACTCACAGGAAGCACTAATGGAGAAGTATGACCAAACAAAGATGATAATTGTTCAGTTTTTTCCCAGGAAGGCATGGCACCTTGGTCACCTTATCTGGGTTTTTTCCTTCCTGGGTTTTATCTGGGCCTGTTCCTCATGTGGTTTATTCTCACTGTCCCCCTCCACAACCAAAACATTTCTGCCTGTTTCTTCCTCATCTGCAACTTCCAACCCCTCCAGTAAACCTTGTGCTGCCTGATCATTATCTTCATCTTTATTATTACCCTCGCTGGGTTCAACCTCAGAAGACTAGGATTAGGGACTGGCAGTAGAATAGTCTGCAATCATTCCATACCTTTGGGTGCCTCTGGAGATGGCACCCACCAAGCCTTTTTTTTTTTTTTTTTTTAACAACATAACTTTTTTTTACTTGGGATTGATGATGATCCCAAACATTCACCTTTTTTGGATTCAAGTGTTCACTTGGAAGATGAAACCTTAGATGTGAAAAAATCACTTTTTAGGGTTTGATTTTGTTTTTCCTTTTCAGGCTGATTGCTGTCTTTTGCAGTGCTACTGCCTACCTGAGAAATAGAATGCACCTCATCAACACTTTGACCCATTTTTTCTTAGTCTTTTAACCTGAGAAAAAAGATCCCTCTAATTAATGTGATGTCCTTCTGATGACTCCCACACACAGGCCTGGGACAAATATACTGTCGTGACTCCTGTGTGTACACAGCACACCAACAGCACAGCAGTCCACCACCACTTCCTTTTAAGATTACCTGACTGACTCCTACAGTACAGTTACTATTAACTGATCAAATTCAGCAACTGTTAAATGTGCCTCAGAATTTGAATTGGACATGCAGATATATCTGGTGTATAGCCCACACAGCCCAGTCCCACACTGGGGGTTGGTTAATGTATATACATAATGTAATGCAATATACTATAAAACTATTGATAATAAGGAGGAATAATGGGGAATGAGTGATGATGACACTTGTGTGTACAGTAGTTGTACTTTACTTGTATTGTAGTGTAAAGAGCCAGCTACAAATCACAAAATCAGATTATCCCCTGGGCCACCCACAGCCAGCAGCACAGGCGCATCAACTTGTATGTTGTTTGTCTGAACAGTATTTTTTTTTATACATGAAATCATGAATGAATGTTAACAAGTGATTGTGATTGGATGGCACAAGTCAAAGATTTATTTTGCCAGCCTGTTGCCCTTGCCCAGTACACACAGCCACACTGAAGCCAGTAAAAAAAAAATATTAGAGATTTCTGGGACTGTTACTTTCTCGTGGGCTTCCCTGCAGTCTCTCTCTCTCCCCTCTGGATAGCACACATCAAAGATTTATTTTGCCAGACTGCTGCCCTTGCCCTGTACACACAGGCACACTGAAGCCAGGAAAATAATGTATTTGGGAATTCTGAGACTGTTACATTTCTTGTGGTCTCCCCCGGCAGTCTCTCTTTTATCCCTCTGGACGGCACAAGCTAAAGATTCATTTTGCCAGCCTGCTGCCCTTACCCTGTACACACAGTGACACTGAAGCCAAGAAGAAAAATGTATTTGGGATTTTCTGTGATTGTAAAATTTATCTTGGGCCACCAGTAGTCTCTCCCTATCTCCTCTGAATCTGGAATGGCACAAGTCAAAGATTTTGCCAGCCTGCCCTTGCTCATGTAAACAGCCACACTGTCTGAGGCCAAAAAAAACCTTTATTTGGGATTTTCTGTAACTGTAACATTTCTTTTGGGCCCCCAGTAGTCTCCCTCTCTCCTCTGGATCTGGAATGGCACAAGTCAAAGATTGTGCCAGCCTGCCCTTGTTCATGTACACACAGTCACACTGCCATACTGCCTGCCTTTTACCTCCCCCCTGGCAGCCACTCAGGCCACCACTATCTCCCCAATACCTCTCAATTCCTTTCTTTAGTCCTGACTCATCCTCAGTTCACCTCCCCAATGATCAGTTCCCCTTGCCCCAGTAAGTCTCCTTTCTCTCCCCAGTCTCTCTCTCTATACTACTTTCTCTTCCATCCCAAAAATGTATATCTTTTTTATGTGTTTTCTTTTTGGCAAGTTCTTCTGGTGGCTCTGCTCTGCTGCAATCAGCAAGGTGCTCCTCTGACCTCCCTCCAACTCATCTACGCTGTGTTGCGCACTCAGCACGGTTATATACCATGAGTGCTTTATGTAACTGTCTGCTGCCTGACTGGATGCTGCCAGCCACCTGTACATGGATCGAGCATGCCGACGGCATCCCCATGGCAACAGTACACTGAATGGCACTCCACGGCCCCTGAACATCTGCAGCGATGTCCGTATTTATCCGGGTCCATGGAATGCGGGATCAATCCAGGGTTTGGATCTCCTGTGGAACAGTCCACCTAGCCCTACCATGTACAGAAACTTTGCACAGCAGCTAACTGGTCCCCTACACACACTTTTGTCTGCATTACAGATTGGACATAGCATCGGCAGACAGAGCGACATTGGGTAAGACTGTGTTTCATACTGCTTCAGGTTCCCTGCAATAGAATCTTCATATTCCCACCTGGGATTTTCTCGGTACTGCTACAGAAGTCTCATTTGTGAGGAATATCTGAGCACTAGAAAGGTTGTAGAGGATAATGATATTTACTCACCCGATAAAGGTGAGTATCCCTGCAAACTTTCTAGTACTCAGAGTCCCTCCTGATTGCACACAAGCCAGGAACCCTTGTGGCCAGAATCAGTTGGGGACTTTCCTCTGTATCTTTAGGTAAAGTTAGTGCCGGCAATTCCAATATGTTTTATCTTCTGTTCATGTTATTGTATTTTTTGCTCTAGCTTATCGCTTCTGTAAGTATTCTTACTGATAGAAGATTTGTTACATATGGCGACTGTCTCTTGTAAGGAAACTGTTTTGTCAGCCATCTTCCTGAAAGAGACCTTTGTAATGCAGCCACTGTTTGGTGGGTCCTTTATTTCTTTTATGTTCCTGCTTGCTTCTTTTTCTGTTCTCTCATTTTCTGCTAGGGAAGTATCTCACTGGACACCATTATCCTGGTTGGGGGCTTGGCCTGAAGCAGTCCAAAATTTATGATTGTGCGTCAGACAATAGGATGATGAAGGATAACTCATGTATGAGGAATGTCTGAGCACTAGAAAGATTGCAGGGATAATCACCTTTACCAAGTGAGTAAATACCATTTTCTAAGAAATATGTTAATGGAATTTTTAAAGTGTTAGGAACAACACTTTAGATGTTCACTTTAGGTAGCATTAGAACACATGCATACACACCGTAACAGCTGATAGATTCATCTATGAGGAAGAAATCATGTGAGGTATTCATTACATTACTAAAATAATATGATTATTATAATATAGAAACATAGAAGTTGCAGCAGATAAGAACCGTGTGGCCCACCCAGTCTGCCCATTTTGCCTACCTATTTCAAAACCACAGATCCTAGTGGATCTGCAGCTCACCCTTTCCTTTCTGTCTCTAAGGTACCCTTTTGTCTATCCCATGCATTCTTGAACTCCCTAACTGTATTTGCCCCCACCACCTCCCTAGGGAGGCCGTTTCAAGCATCCACCACTCTCTCAGTGAAAAGGTACTTCCTCATGTTGCCCCAACCTCACCTCATGCCCCCTTGTTCTTGCATATCTTCTTTTTTGAAAGATGCTACTCTCCGGTACCTTAACCCCAATCAATAGTTGGTCAAAGAGGAGCTCTGTTATTCTCACTGGCTACTATTTAGCTTGGTTAATCATGACATAAGATGCCGTCTAGAAAGAATATTACCTTGTTACAGTATAAATGGGATTAATTGACAGCAGTACACTAATTTTCATTTATTGTATATTTTAGCCTAGAGACCTCAGTGGTTTTCTTGATAACATGTGGAAATAACTGCACTAAGCATTGGGCATCGGATTGTACAGAGGTGGAATTTACTTAAAAAATGTGTATTTGTTTTACAACCGGGGTAGAAATCTTTCATTCTTCTTTGTGGACAAACTGATACCAGCCAGAGATGGAACAACTTCTCCTTTTGCCCTGTGCATCAGGGGAGATCCCCTGCTCTGGGAAACTGTGAGTAAATTCTAAAGAACAGTTTGTTTGACATACTCTATGTTTCCAGAGGAAATAAACACATCTTTACAGCTGGGATCCAATAGTGTTGCCATGCCAAATAGCATGTTCACTATAATGCTGTCAAACCTGTCTGCATATTGCGTAAGAAACATCTATGCCACTTCTTTAATGAGTACTGCTTTCTGATGCTGCAAAGACTCAGACAGACCAGTAGTGTCATCTCCTCCACCACCATCATTGCAGTCATCATCACTGCTAGCAGCATTGCTGCCACAGATGCCTCCATGATCTACTGTACGTTGCTTCAGTAGGTTACTGGTGAAGCTTGTCAGCAAGGAGAGTGAGAGAGAGTTGCTGCTTCCACCTTTGTGGCTCTCCCATCTTCTGATCGTGATTCATGGTGCACCAGCAGCAGCACTGCATAGATTTGGCCAGGACTTCAATTACAGCAAAAGGGGTCAAAGAGAATCACTGCTTCCACAATAGCAACTCTTCGCCCTTCCAATCACCAATTCATGGTGCACTAAACTAATCTATGGGACCAGCAGCACCAGAGGTTAGCTCTGCCTACCACTATCCTCAGACCCAGTCTGTAACACTGCCCTCTTTTAAAACCTCACATCCCTCCACTGTGGTCCTTGTGCAAAGGGCTGAGAGCAAAGGGCATCATGGGAGGCTGCCCAAGACAGTCAGCCTAAGAAGGCAGCCAGTGGCTGGACACTGCTCAAACTTATGTCACGCTACATCAGCAGCTCTTCAGGCTGGGTATCAATTGTCTGTTTGTATGAACCCTACAGAATCATAAGTATTGTACCTATACGTGCAGTTGCTGTTCACATGAACACTACTTGCTCTCTGTAAACCTGGAAAAGTATTTGATGGTGAAACTGCTCTATATATATATATATATGTCCATTCCTGTGAACAATTAATTGTACCATTGACCTTAAAACTTGCTTGCTTTCTGCTGGCCTATTGGCACAGAGGGTTAAGACACTGGATGCCACAATGCTGGACAACACACCTCGAACCACGCTGGCGACCTGGGTTCGGAACGAGCTTGGGTTGCCTGGGGTCAGTCGGGGAGGAGAGGATTGAGCATCCAGAGGACAGCTCTTCCCTCTTGGGGAGAGTGGGGAAATAGCTGCTGCAACACTGTCTCCTGGTGGTGGAGCGCAGTAGCTCAGAGAGCATGGGGATGGTGAGGCAGACGTCAGACATACAGTGTGTGGGTGCATGAGCTGCAACATCCCAGATGTCACTGCATGCCTGTACCAGAAGAGGAAAAAAGAGGAAGAGAGGAATCCTCTGGCACGATGAAGCCTTGGCCGATTGGCCTCACACCGGACACACCAAGGATTTTCGCTGCAGCCCGGCTCACCAAGAACTCCCCAGTGTGTGAGGTACGTACCTGCTAGGTTGAGACCTGGGTCTCATGCAGGGGGAAGAGGTCGAGAATGGCAGCTGTTGCCAGTGGGATGCCGGAGGTCACAGGGCTGAAAGGAGCACCATAGGCAACATCCCCAGCCGAGGAGGTCGGAGCATAAAGACTACATGTAAAAAAAAAAAAAAAAATTGTTTGCTTTCTTGCCTTGCTGTGCCTGGTTGTTTGTTCAGATCTTGAGCTCTTAGCTTCCTGTGGGTCCATTTCACTGTCCTTTATATGTTATCTGTTGACCTACCGGAAGTTATATACTGGTATTCTTTCCTGTATTGTATACTGCAGCATTCATTCAATTAATGTGCTCCCCATTTGGGTAGGCCTTGTTTTTTTGAGTAACATATATTCAAGGGCTTAAACCATATGTCAAGCTTGTTAGCTGAACTCACACCACTCCCAGCTCCACTTCAGGTAGCCCCTATAACTATCATAATAGCCTTAAGGGTCTGGGAGCTGCAGCCCTCTGTGTACTTGCTGTCCTTATTATTGAGCAGGTTAATTTAGCCTCTAACATCTGTCCTCATGTGTACTTCAATATCGGTACCCTTCCCAGTCTCTTCCCCCTTATGAGCCTGGCAAATGCAGATGACGCACTCCTACTAATACTCCATGGCCTCTACCAAAAGGACAGCTGTTACATGTTAGCTTCCCATCAGCAGGAAAGAAAATCTAAAGGTAGAATAAGATGTCCTGTTCTCTCCTCTTGGGCCTTGTCCTCTCTCCTGATACTTCTATTTGGGGACAGTGAGTTAAATTCTGGAGCCACTCCCTCTAACTACACACTCTGCTCTCCATCCAACATATGTTGGAGCAAAACAAGGGAGTTAAAGCTAGCTCATGTGAATTTAAGCAATTCCAAGCTCAAGATCCAAAAGGTACAGGGCTGGGGTGACCTGTACACCCCTGACAAACTTGCCACTTTGAAGACCTGACTCAAACCTTCCCCCTTCCTCATGAGGAAGACTTAACAGGGTACTACACTTTTAGGAATGACAGAAGCCCTTAGAAAGGTGATGGCATCCTCTTTTATGTTAAATTCTCCCTTCATGCCACAATGGTAACTGTCCCTGGCTTAGAAAATTCAGTTAGTAAGGCTTATATTATCAAGTTACTTCTCAGAGTACAAAGCCACTGTTCATAGGTTGGGTATATAATCCAAACAGAAAACTTCCTGCACTATCCACCACCTCTCAAAATAAGCAGAGCCTGAAACCACAAATAGACTGAATAAAGTGCTTTATTTATTCCATAACGTGCCAGTGACTCATACCTCTCACAAACAGAGATGCCAGCAGGAGCCCTGCAACTAATGCCTCTTATTTGTGGTTTCTGGCTCTGCTTATTTAAAAGGTGGTGGATAGTTCTGTTTGACTTTTAATTTTTCTTAGCACATCCAGCCATTGGGGACAGTTATTCTGCATGTTTTTTTTGTGTATATAATCCCCCATGGGTGGCCATCTCTGTCATTACTTCCCCTGGTAAAGATCTCTCTGAACTGCCCAAAGGAGAAATGATAGTACTTGATGACTTCAACATAAACTGGGTCATTGAGACAAGAGACAAGAGGAGGGCCAAAGACAGTCCTTTTGGAGGCCCAGCTCACCCAAATCATTACTGAAATGACTTGACTAAACAACAAAACAGGTAACCACACTCTGTCTGACTGGGTACTTGTCTCTAAGCCAGATTGCATCAAATCTGCAGGCACCACTCCCCTATCTTCTGTGTGTGGAATAATGCCTGTCCTAGACCTTCTCCAAGGGTCTTAATAGTCCGGGACTACTCCAGCTTTAGTATAAATCCTTTCCTGACTACACTATCTGGCATCCACTGGGCCACAATTAAAACCCTTCCAGATGTAGATTCTGCCCTGCAGTTCTCTGTGTGTAATTTAATGTATGCTGCCAATGGCATAGGCAATCCCCACTTAAGCAGATGAGGGAGGCAGTATAGTGCAGTGGTTTAAGGCTCTGAGCTGCAAATCTAGAGACATGGGTTTGAATCCCACAGCTCCCACTTGCATACTGTGTGACCCTGAGCAAGTCACTTAACTTCCCTGTGCTCCCAGGTCACACCTGTAAACAAACTTTCAGCTTAGTGTGCCACTCCTAGTTAAATGATTGGATAATAAAAAAACATTAAAGGCTAACATTCAAAATGGCTAGCCTGCACCCTCAGGAAGTCTGTGAAGACTCGAGATAAGGCTTGTGGAAATTGGGGATGTAGCCAGGGATTTAAGATCTGCACACCAAGTGGACTCACTGCTACCCCTCCCCCCTTGTTAGGGTGAGCTACCTCCCCCCCCCAAACCCAGGATGTAGCCAGACAATGTACAAATGTACACCTGGACCGAGTTTGTTGCCTCATTTGGCACAATAAATACAACTTTTGTATCTTACAACAATGGTTGTTGCCATGCATGAGTAAATACAAATGTCATGAATTGCTCCCCAAGATACCCACATACTGTACCAGCCCAGAGCCTGTAAAGTTGTATTGTCCTTGGGATGCAAAGACAATATTAGTGACCAGTCCTTCTATTTTCGACTCCTATGAATAAAATTACAGAAAGGCTCAGCATTTTCTTTGTTAATTTTCATGGAAAAAGCAAGCAGTTCAGAGCCTATTTTCTACCCCCCTTCAATACAATTGCATACCATGGAGTACTTAGAGTTTGCCTGCCTACACCCATGTGAAGAATTTTTAAAGACTCAGGTCTTGTATCCAATTGGAACACATGCAAGGATCTTAGAAATGTATGCAACATAGACCTGAAAAGTAATATCTGCAGCACCTACAGGATAAAAATTTATCTGATCCCAAGCTGTACTGGAGACAAATTAATGCACTTCTCAAAGGTTGCACCAGCTCAGTAGATTGCAATATAGTAGCTGATGACAACACATAGGAACATAGAGGCTGACGGCAGAAAAGGACTACCAGGCCCATCTAGTCCACCCAGTTTTACCTGCCTACTATATCACAATGCAGACACTCCTTGATCTCTGGCCTCTACCCTCCTGACCCTCTTCCTCTACCAATGGTGTCTCCAGACCCTGTTCAGACTCCGGGTTTCCCACTCTGCCTGTTTTACGATACCCATGTGTCTATCCCATGCTTTCTTAAATCCAGTAACTGTTTTAGCCATCACCACTTCCACTAGGAGACTGTTCCAAGGGTCTTCTACCCTTTCCATTAAGAAGTGTTTTCTCCTATCCCCTCTGATCCCCCCCAGCTTCATATTGTGACCTCTAGCCTTTGATCATCTTTTTCTTTGAAAGATGCTCCCTTCCTATACCACAAGACTGTACATAACAAGACCTTTTGAATACTGCAAATGTCTTTAATAACTTCTTTACAGATCTTGATAGATTTAGATCCCCTCCTCCCCCTTGGTCCCCCCTCAACTGCTCAATCAGCAAAGGTGAATCATTACCCAGAGTTACACTTCCGTAAGATCACAAGAAAAGAAGTGCTATCCCTCCTAGAGCAATTAAGAGATGAAGGTTTAGCTGGCTATGACAAACTTGAGCCAAAGCTCATTAAGATACAGTAGCTGCTCCTGTCATCAACTCCCCTGTTATTAGACTGCTTAATAAATCTTTAATTAAAGGGTGAGTCCCTGAAAGCTGGAAAGTGGCCCTTGTTGTTCCAACACACAAAAGGGGTCATAGGGAATGTATGGAAAACTATCAGCTCATTTCTTTGCTATGTTCACTGACCAAAATCATTGAAAGGTTAGTTTATAATCAGACACAGGACTATTTGGAACAGCGTTATCTGCTTACTGACAAGGAGCATGGCTTTAGAAAAAAAAAAAACAAGGCACAGATACTATACTGGTTAGGCTGTCTACTGATACAGTTGGAGCCATTGATAAAGGCCTATCTACAGGGGCTGTATTTATAGATCTGACCAAGACAATTGACTTGGTGGATCACAGCCTCCTGATAGCTAAACTACAACACTTTGGTATGGACAACCTGTCCTGTCTGTGGTTCTCCAACTGCCTGGCTAACAGATTCCAACAGGTCAAATGGAAAGGTGTTCAATCTACACAGAAGCCTTTAACAGACAGTGTCCCTTGAGGCTCTATCCTGGGTCCATTGTTGTTTTCCTCATTTATAAATGAGTTGCCTAATAACTGTGGTATTGCCAATGTGATATTGTATGTGGATGATGCTGTGCTCTATAGGTGTTCTGATGATGTAGCACAGATCAGTAGACTAATAGCTACTGATTTCTGGGAGGCTGAAAAATGGTTCACAATTAACTAGTTAGTGTTAAACACAAAGAAAACCAAAGCAGTTCTACTTGGCCCCAAGCATCTTAGTACTTCAAGACAACACTTGTTTTCTACTGCAACATCTACTGGTGTCCCTACTGAGGTGGAAGCCTCAGTTAAATATCTAGGAGTTTACCTGGATCAGGATGTCTCTTAATAACCATGTTGAACACATCTCCAAATCCCTACACCAGAAAATGGGTCTATTGTATTGCCCAAATAATTATCTGTCCAAGGATTCTCACCTTACCATTGCTACTAGTACACCTTTTGCAGTGTTACTACATGGCACATCAATCCTGCAATTCCTAAGATGCTCTGAATTAAATAGGCTAATGGTTCTCTACAACAGAATTAGTCAGTTTACTGCTAGAGTCCCCTCAAGGGTGCACCATTGCAATGTCCTCCGCTGCTTGAATTGGTAATCTTTGGAAGGGAGATTCAACTACCCCATCTCTGTCTCAAATTCAAGCTAGTCAAAGATGTTACCTCCAGTCTCTGTGACATTTTGACTATTAAAACTAGAGGTGGGCAAAGTCAGAAAACTTTGTTTCACAAAGAAATTTGAGAATTTTCCTGAATTAATGAAGTTCTCCTTTAAGGCGAATTACTACTTCACCTTAAAGGAGAACTTTGCAAATGGCTAAATTGTGAACTTCACCTGCAGATTTGGGCTCTAAGGTGAAGTTTGCAAGGATCCATGTGATTGGAGGTCACGTGGTACTGCAGTGAGCTGTATTGCCATGCATAGGCTGAATTCAGTGCAGTGTGATGAAGGGGTAGTTGCTATTAAGTGTGCTCTGTATCTTTGTGCCTAAAAACCTAAGGAAGGCATTAGCCCTATTGCTTTCCAACCCATTACCTACAAGCAAGAAAAGCAACTCCTGTTAGGGATCAACACCAAACAAAAGTGTAGGCGCTGATGGCCTAGACCCCTTTTTCCTCAGAGCTGGCTACATGTACCTCACAGCACCCATAACACATCTCTTCAATTTATCACTCTCACATAATGACATCCCAATACTCTGGAAAAATGTACATATAGAGGCAACTAGTGCCACTGTCTTTAAAAACAAATTAGATGTTTGGTTGAGGGATAATAGATAAATAATGTCCTACATAGTGTGGGGAACAGTCTCGATGGGCTCTGGCCTTCTTCTGTTCTTTCATACCAAGTAATACCAGTTGTTTGTTACTTTGGCAAGGGCCGAAATAGTGCTATGTTTGGTCCTAAAGCCTGATTGCATAGGGTTTAGTAAATTATTAACTTCCAGATAGGCTCTACATTGATTGCTGACAACCTTTTCCTGGAGCTTTGACAAAATTGGCAGTAAGGTAATCGGTCTATAGTTGTTGTTGAGGTCGCAGGCTTCTAACTTTGGCTTTTAAAACCATGATTGCTCCCACATTTAATTGCAGCTCCAACTGTGCATTGTTAGGAAGACCAGACAGACTGGCATTATAGTAATCAATTTTAGATGCAAAGAATGTGTTCCCAGGCATTTAAATATCTCAGTATCTAGGAAGTTCTGGGGACTCCTGGAACAGAATGCTTTTCAAGGGTGATGGCCTTCACCTGGCAAAAGAGGGGGTTAGTGCAATGGGGCAGAAGTTTGACATCGTTATCAGACAGTTAAACTGTCTACAGGGGTGACTGAGTCTGGAGAACCAAGGTGGAAGGAGAGAGGAAGGAAAACATACTGTAGCTAGTACTCTCCCTAATCTGGGGGCTGGTAGAGGAACAGAAGGCAAAAATGGGGATGAGGCCTACACTGGGTTGGGGTAGGGACCAAGGAAGGGGAATCACAGAGCTTGCAGTCAACAAGAAAGGTAGGAGAATAGGGAGGAACAAAGAAACATGACAAGTATATATCCAAAGGCAATCAAGAGTTCGATGGAAGGGGGTAAGCCTCAATGCCAGAAGTCTAGTTAATAAAATCAGTAAGCTCCAGACAATGATGGCAGACACTGAGGTGGACCAGGTAGCTATCACAGAGACCTGGGTCTTAGAAAATAATGTCTGAGACCCGACTGTCCCTGACTGCACTATGTTTAGGAGTGACAGAGGAAAAAGGAAAGGGGAAGTTGTAGCCCTCTGTGTCAGGGATGGCAATGAGGCTGTTGAGGATGGACACATCAGCAGGAGATGTGTAGAGACAGAGTCACTGTGGATGAAGCTCACAGCAGCCTCAGGCAAGAAAATACCAGTGAGATGATCTATACACCACCCAGATAGGTGGAGGAGAGGGATAGGGGATTTGTGGAAGAACCAATGAGGGACTGGCAAAGGAGGAGGTGCTGGTATAGGTGACCTCAACCTGCTGGACATTGACTGGGAGGTTCTGGCTGCCAGAAGCACCAGACATCAGGCCTTGCTGGATACAATCCAGGACTGTCTGCTGGTGTATCTAGTTAGAGAACTCACCAGGCAGACTGCCATCCTTGATATGGTGCTCACTAACTAGGACATGGTAGCAGCAGTGCAGGCTGGGGATCCAATATGGAACAGCCACCATGACTCTATTTGGTTTGAGTTGGCCCTGGCATCTGGTAAACCCCAATGGAGAACTGAGGTCATAATTCTAGAAGGGGGGATTTACCAGTATGGAGGAGCTGGTTCAAATTAATTGGGATAGATAGCATAGGAGAGGTGGAGAAGAGATGGGAGGCTATAAGGAGGGCATTCCCAAGGCATCAGAGATATGCCCAAAGACAGTAACGAAAACAAACAGGTACAACTGACCAATGTGACCAATGTGGTTCTCTGAAAGGATCAGAGAAGCAAAGAGGGCCAAAAAAGACCTTAATGAAGTACAAAGAAAAGCAGGGGGAAGGAGAATAGGGAAAATACCAGTGGAGAACTAGGGAAGTTAGTAGGGCAGTTGGGAGGCTAAGGCAGACACTGAACTGCAAACAGCTGAGGGACTCTGGAGTGGAAAGAAGTGATTCTTCAGGTGTAATAGGGAAAAAAGGAAGAAAGGAGAGGGAACTGTTAGGCTGTTGAAGGGAGGTAGGGTGATAGAGGGGGATGGGCAGAAGGCAGTGGTCCTTAATGACTACTTCTGCTCCATCTTCACCAGGAAGCCAGCAGGCCCTTACCAGACAGTGGCACCATAGCAGCCACTAAGAAGTTTCCCAGAGATGAGGCAGCCAGTATTTTTTAGTGAAAGAGTCCAGAAAGGGTCAGAAGCCTTTAAGATAGATAAGGCCCAGGACCAAGGGTGCCTCCAAGGGAGCTCAGGAAACTGCCAGAAGAAGTAGCTGATCCCCTGGTAGAGCTATTCACTAACTTGATACAGACAGAGACAATTCCAAGGGACTGGAGGGTGGGTGCACATGGTCCACTGCACAAGGTTTGGACAAGGAGCAAGCAAGGAACTACAGACCTGTCAGTCTTATTTCAGATGTAGGGAAACTGATGAGGTCCCTAGTCAACATAGAAGTTGATGGCAGATAAGGACTGCAAGGCCCATCCAGTCTGCCCATTTCTTTTTCTACCTTGTGAATGTGCCATAGGCCTTTGCTCTGTCAATGGCCTATCTATTCATACTCATCTGTATTGCTCCCTTATGCCTATTCCATGCCTGTTTGAAGCCCTACACTTTATTCATATCCACCACTTCCTGAGGTAGGCCGTTTCATGCATCCACCACCCTTTCTGTGAAAAAGAACTTCTTCACATTACCCCTTAATCGGCCTCCCTCTAATCTCATGCTGTGTCCTCTTGTCCTGCTATTTTTCTTATATTGAATCATGTTAGACTCTTTCACCTTGTTAATGCCCTTAACGTGTTTGAATGTTTCAATCATATCACCTCTCTCCCTCCTTTGCTCTAAGGTAGACATATTGAGTTTAGTTAATCTGTCCTCATATGTTTTCTCATGCAGTCCCTGCACCATTTTGGTTGCCCTTCTCTGGACTGCCTCAATTTGGTTAATGTCCTTGTGAAGATGTGGTCTCCAGTACTGCATGCAGTACTCCAGATAGGGCCTAACCAGTGTCTTGTAAAGAGGGATTATTACCTGCCTCTTCTGACTTGTGATACCCCTACTAATACACCCCAACATCCCTCTAGCCTTACCTACTGCTTTAGAGGTCTGCTTGTATGATTTCAGGTCATCGGTGATGATGACGCCCAAGTCTCTTTCTTCCCTTGTGACTGCCAGCAACTCCCCTCCCAGCCTATAGGTGGCTTCAGGGTTTTTCTTCCCTATGTTCATGATCTTGCACTTCTTTGCATTAAACTCCAGTTGCCACTCTTCCGACCACTTTGTTAGTTTATCCAGTTCTCTTCTTATTCTGCCCACACCATCTGGATCATCTACTCTGTTGCAGATCATGGTGTCATCTGCAAACAGACAAACCTTACCCTTCAGTCCATCTGCAATGTCACTGATGAAGATACTGAAGAGGACTGTCCCCAGGACTGATCCCTGAGGTACCCCACTTGTGACTTGCATCTTTTCTGATTGTATACTGTCAAGGTGGACCTAGTGAAGTACCTGGAAAGTAATGGCCTCCAGGACAGTAAACAGCATGGGTTTGTGGCTGTGAGGTTTTGCCAGACAAACCTAATAGTTTTCTTTGACTGGGTGATGTGGGCATTGGATGGGGGCCTTGCCATGTACCTACTCTCTTTTGATTTCAGTTCAGTCTTCGACTCAGTGCCTCACAGGATATTGCTGAAAAAGATGGAGGATCTGGGGGTGACAAGGGACATAGAAAAATGGGTAGGAAACTGGCTAATGGGGAGGCAGCAGAGGGTTGTGTTAAAAGGGGTCAAATCAGAAGACAGGGAGGTCACAAGTGGTGTGCCACAGCGATCAGTCCTAGTGCCAGTCCTCTTTAATATGTTCATCAGCAACATTGGAGAAGGAACCCAGGGTGGGTTGTGTCTCTTCTTAGATGACACAAAGCTCTGTGGGAAGTTGGACAGTTATGGCATAATAAGGAAGATGCAGAATTAGCTGCATAGACTGGAGAGGGAGTTTAAGGTCTGGCAGTTGAAATTCAACTCCAAAAAAAGTGCAAGGTGATGTACCTAGGGATCAAGAACTCCTGGATGGAGTACTGGATGGGAAGGGTTAAACTGAGCACTTAGATTGAGAAAAGGGACCTAGGAGTCATCATTAGCAACACCCTCAAACAATCAAGCCAATATAGTAAGGCCTTTAGTTAGGCAAACAGGATGCTAGGATGTATTGGGAGGGGCACTAACAGTTCAAGGAAAGAGGTTATATTACCTCTTTACAGATCAGTGGTAAGGCCACACTTAGAGTACTGCACCCAGTTCTGGAGTCCTCACTTTAGGAAAAATACAGACAGGCTAGAGGTGGTGCAATGAAGGGTGACTAGGATGATATAGGGCCAGCAGGGCAGATCTCACAAGGATCGGATCAAGGCACTAAACACATACTCGCTTGAGACGAGAGGGGTGATATGATAAAGACCTTCAGATTGCTAACAGGAATAAACAAGGAGAACTGTAAGGAGTTATTTAGCATAAGCACAAATTCAAAGTCATGGAGACACTAGTGGAAACAGAAAGTAGGAAGGTTTAAGTAGGAGCTGAGGAAGTATTTTACAGAGAGGTTTGGTGGAACCTTGGAATAGTCTGCCAGCCGAGGTGGTTGGTGCCAAAACCATAAATGGTATCAAGAGTAGTTGGGACTGAGTGAAGGCTATTGTGGCTACTCATGGCAATAGTAGTAGCAGGGATTGACAAATCCAATGTCCCAGGCTACAAGTTTCTGTGAAGGGACAAGCATCTTTGTAGCACTTTGTTGTCCCATGGACAACCACCTTTTTTCCCCGTTTTTATTTAAAGGAGTAGTACACCCAAAATTAATGTCCAGTGCTTCCCTGAATAGAAAAAAAAAAAAAAATCACCCGACTATTTGAAAACCCCTCAATTTCCCTGTGCATGTCTTACCTTTCCTCCCGTTAATTTATGAGTAACTCATGCAGGGCTGGGGTTCGAAGGCCATCTTAGGCCACACAGCAAGCCTATCAGTTCACACGTGACTGTCTCCCAGCGTGAATTTGACTTTGCCATGACTGTGTCTGCATCCAATGGCAGCCCTTTGTGTAAAATTGTTCCAGTAATGCTGCCTTGGAAATGCTGGCAAGCTTTGCTAAGCACGTGCCTCCACTGGTTGTGCAAGCAGCATTGCTGATTGGCTGATATTTCTTATCAGCTCTGTTTTTGGTTAAATGTTTCGTACCATTAGCCTGACTGCATGCCCTCCTGATCCTGTGGTAATCATTTCTCTGTTCTTTGTGGGAAAGTGTATTCTGGAGCTCCATGACAAGTTGCTACTTTCCTCTTCTCACTTACCTGTGAAGTGGAAAAACTATCCAGGTATTTCAAAAACTGTCTTGCCATTTCATGTTATGTGGATGTTAACTTTGGTCTGCTGCTCAGCAGACTTCCTGAGTGTTTTTCTGAGTGTATTACTGTGGTTCATCACTGCTGTGATTGGGCTGTCTTGGTTTAGAGAGCTGTAACTGCCACTGACTTGCAGCTGATGGGAGGCAAGTGAGGTACTGCTGACTGGCAAGCCCAGTTGTGAAACAGGGAAAGACCAAGAAGAGACCAAACTACAGAAAGTTTCCCATTAACTTTTGTTCTGTCCATGATTGAAAAATGGGTGGCTGGTCTCATTGACGAAATTCTGCTGCCTTTCAGATTGCTTCAGCTGGGTCTCCATGCTGTTCTCCATGCTTTTCTTTGACCATACTCTTGCCCTTTCATGTAGCAGTTACTAGAGCAGTGGCCAAGCTTGCCTATGTACTGTACATCCACCAACTAAACAGCAGGTGGGTTCCTGCCCCGCAAACCCACCACCAACACCTATGGTGCTGGCAGTGTTGTTAATCACAGTTTTTACATTCCCACTGGATTGTGGACATGCAGTGGACACTGCCAGCTGTCTTAGGCTGAAAGGAATTGAACCATTGGATGACTTACATATACAAAGTATTAATAATACAACCCCCACACCCTGTATTTTTTTGCTACGTAAGTTTTTAACATTTACCTTGAAATATAGTCTTCCAACCATGGACTACCACTCAACGGAGGTGGTGGGTGGGAGCAGAAATGAGCACAGGATTTCAGAATGCTTGGGACAGGCATAGGGGTATACTGGTAGTCGGGGGAAGGGTAAAACCGAGTGCCAGTAAAGCTTGAAGAAGCACTGTGAATTAATAATAATGGGCACACTAAGTGGGCCAAAGTCCCTTATCTGCCAACAGCATCTATGTATCTATGAAACACTGGGACTACCATTTCTGGCTAGGCCAGTTGTCCTTGGACCAGCATGTAACTTTGAAATTTGTCTATCCTTGAATAGTAGAGAGGAGAATAGGGGGGAGGATAGGGACAGATAGTACCCTGGAAAACAATTAGGTCCTAGGGATAGATAGGGAACCACAGTCAGTCTTGACGGACCATCAGTCTTTTTCTACCAACATTGTCTATGTTCTATGTTTCTGTGCTTCTAAGTTTTGAAGTGACACTGAACAGTATGTATTAGGGTTGATCGAATTTCAAAATCCAGAATCGAATTTAATTGGATTCCAGTCCAGAAGTAGGAATTAGGATTATGGCCAGCCTACAGGTGCAGTGACAAGGCGTCCATCAGCAGTGCTGACATCCCGGGTTCAGGGATGGACTCGGAGGGCTGGCCAGGGGAAGCAGGATTGAGCATCCCAGGGACTGCTCTCCTTCTCCAGGGGAAGGGGGAAAAGAGTGTCCTGAGAAATGTGGACCTCTGGCAGAGGCTAGGGGTTCTGCCGCCGCCGGCACCACATGTTAGGGGGTGGGGAGGACACTGGAGTCATTGTATGTCCCCTTCCCCAGGGAAAATAGCAGTAAAAAAATGCCATCCACTAAATGACAGCTACCATTTCCACCTCCGCCCCGCTCACACAATGGTCCACTGGGGTCTCGCGACCACATCACTCTGGGGAAATCAGGGCTAGACACCCATGTTTCCTGGGAGGGGGTGCCCACCCAGTGGCTCCACCCAAGGGGGTAAGCCTGGGGTGGGGAGTGGAACAGGGGACCAGAACCCCCCCATGGAAAAATAAGAATTAGGATTTCTGGATTCTACTGCTAAAAATTCTAATTCTAAAAATTAGGTAACAGAATCAGATTTCCAAAATCAGAATTTGAATCCAATTTTGATTTTGCATCCAACATTGAGTTCAAACCCCCTGCCAGTAAAACATTTACAAGTTAACAACAAAGCCCTCCCCAAATTCTGTCCCAGCCTCACCTCACCTCTTTCCTTGGTGGCACTGGCATATCAATAAGGCACGCAGTCTAGTCCATCCTGGGCCAGACTCCTCCTCAGTATATCCAGGTAGAGATGCTGACCATTACTGTCCATTGTCCAATAATGGGATTGTCAGTCCCTGACTGCCCCCCATTGCCAATGGCGATAAGGCATAAGTGTTGATCTCATCAATCACACTCCCATCTCCCAGTCTGTCAACCTGTACACAATTCCTCTGAGTCTCTCCCACCCTGACTGTGGGGCAGTAGTGGATACTCAGTCACTTTACTGTGATGATGACTTGCTGCACAGGAGTCAGACAAAGGGCAACAATAAGACACTGCTGCTGACCCGGTCCATTGAGTTGCTCCCAACTCCCGTCTGTTCTGGTTACATACTGCAACACCTGTCCCCTGCCAATTCTGGACCCATGCCCAAAATGTTCACAAACTGAAATGACAACATCATCACATGGAGGACAGATGTGTGCTGGCTCTGCTCCATCCTCTCTCCCAGCCATCATAGTCCCCCATGGAGCCTTGGGTAAATGAAAGTGGAGTGATCAGGTCAATCTTAACAATACCCTGGGTAAATGTAAGCCAGGTGTTGTATACCATGTGGCTGACTCTGATTTCCCTGGGGTTTTGTTTCATTGACTATCAGTGTCATGTGACCTGACTTTACCCTACCAAGTCAGTTCCTTGCTGCAGTGTTGCTAAGCTGTCATCATTGCTAACTCAGTGCTTTGTACTTCTTTGTCTGATATTTAGCTAACCAGCTTGATGCTGGGGAGGGAAAATAATTAAAAGCTGTCTGGAACAGGGGCTCGGGGTTAGGTGCAGAGCATTTATTAAATTTAAAACCAAAATCCACTTTGGGCTTGGAACCCTGGAGGAAACTAGGGAGAAAGAGAAGTCAGTGGAGTGAACACCATGCCAACACCAAGTCCCTGACCGAAACATCGGCGCAGCCCTACTGATACCTTATTTGAATGACTTGACCTGGAACTGATAGAGGAGAGTATTAGGAAAAGGGGAAGGAAGATGGACAGGAGTCAAGAGAAAGAAAGATGCCAACCAAGGCCAGAGCGATATATAGGCTATATATTGTACTTTCTACTGTATGGTTTTGGTAGGTGAAGGTTTAAGTGTCGGATGTAAAATCTGACAATCCAGTTCAACCTCTAGATTCTGATGCTAAATGGAATCAGAACCAAAACTGGAATCAGATGTTTTGATAATCTGATGAATGGCAACAGAATGGAATCCACCAAATCCAATCACCCCTAATCTTCAAAAATCTTTTGTTGAAAATTTCTTGGAACATAGTACCCCAGTTTAGTACAGCTGCCTCTCAAGCATTAACTCAAAGGCCCTTGAAAGTGTACAGAGGTATGCCCTGAAGAGATGGCTAGAGTGCAGATAAATCCCATTAACCTGACTCACTCATCCTCCCCATGCCTGACCCTCAGGAGGACCACTCAAGTCAATAAATATTTCAAGAAAATGGAAAACCCCCCCAAATAAGCTACTTCACCATACATTACCAGGAGGAAAACAGTTTTGTAGGTTTCATAGGTTAGTACAGGGCCAAGAGGACATTTACACATCCATAACAGCCTGCCATAATTTTACTATATCCTGTAATACCCTGAGCTATCAGATGATTGTCCAATCTTGCCTTGAATTCTGACATAGTCCGATTAGCTACCACCTCTATCGGAAGGCCATTCCATATTTTGGCGACCCTAGAACTAAACCAATACTTCCCAATTTTTGTGCGATAGGTCAGAATCTTTAATTGAAGTGGGTGTGTCCTAGTCTCATAAACCTAGGCCCGTAATTCAAAACCCAGCTGGGTCCATAAATCAACATCTCGGGAGTGCTCTGTAGACCATGCACATGTCTCCCCTAAGTCTACGGAATTCCAATGTATAAAGATCCAATTTCTGCAGCCTCTGGTGGTAACTATGCTCTTCCAAACCTAATACCAGCTTGGTTGCTTGCCTCTGTACATGCTCCAGAGCATTGATTTCTGTTTTTCCCCCCCTGGTGACCAAAACTGGGCACAGTACTCCAGGTGTGGGTGAACCAATGCTTTATACAGGGGCATCAGCACTTGTCTGTCTCTACTCTTAATGTGCTTATTTATACAATACAGCAGCCCACTGGCTTTCTTTATAGCCTGGTTGCAATGAGGCTTGAAGCTAAGATCATTAGTAACATAAATACCCAGGTCCTTTTCTTCTGTCACTGCTTGGAGCTCCACTCCATTTAGGCTATATTTACAAAGACTGCTATCCTTCCCCAAGTGCATAACCTTACATTTATCGGTGTTAAAAGTGGATTGCATCAATACTGCCCCCTGCGCAAGCTCATTTAGGGCTTGTTATAGGGTGTCCGAATCTTCTTTAGAATTTACTATAAAGCCTATCCTGGTGTCATCAGCAAACTTGCAAAGCCATGCTGGAGTTGATGTTTGCATGGATGAAATGTACAGACTAAACAGGCATGGGCCCAATACCGAACCCTGGGGGAACACCACTAGACACTTGAGCCCATCCTGACAGGGAACCCCTTACGGACACCCTCTGTCTTCTATCCGTCAGCCAGTTTTCGATCCAGCAGGTAATATTTTCTAGTTTGCCATGCTGGATTAAGGCCTAGATAAGGAGGCCATGAGGCACCTCATCAAAGGCTTTTGAGTAGTCCAGAAAAATAATGTCATCTGCATTACGTGAATCGAGCGCCTGGTTAACCTTACCATAGAACTCCAACAAGTTTGTTTAACATGACCTGCCCTTTCTAAAACCGTGTTGATGGTAGTCTATTTCCCCTGACATAGTCATTGTCTCTGTAATGAATGTTTTTATGATACCCTGCAGGACTTTATCCAAAATTGATGTTAAACTTATTGGTCTATAATTAGCCATCTCTTGCCTAGACCCTTTTTTATAGAGAAGAATGATTTCCACCTGTCTCCATGCTTCCAGTACCTCAGCATTGTCTATAGAACTCTGGAAAATATAGGTCACAGGGGATGCCAACACATCGGCCAACTCCTTCAACACCCTTGGATGAAGACCATCCGGACCGTGGGCTTTATTTTGGTCTAGTGCCTTTCGTCTGGCTTTAACATCATTGATCTCAATTTTGAGTGACAGACATATCTTGCACCTGATGTATCATAGTGTTGTGGGGTTTTAGGTTATAGACAGAGGTAAAATAGGTATTGTAATGGCTAGCCACATCACTATCCTCAGTTATAAGTTCTCTATTTTGTTGCTTTAGGGGGCCAATTGTTCTATTGCTACCTTTTTTATTATTTATGTACGAAAAACAGGATTTATAATTATCCTGCACTTTTACAGCTAGTTTATGTTCATAATCTGCTTTAGCCTTGTTAATGCTAGTTTTACATTTTTTAAGTTCTGTTTTATATTTGTCCCAGCTGACCGACAGATCACTCTTCTTAGCCTTGTTGTAAGCTTTATTTTTACAATCAATATTTTTTTTAACAATGGCTGTAAACCAAAGTGGACTTTTTTGGGAATTTATAGATTTCCTAGAGCTTGGAACAAATTCCTGTACAAGCGCTTTAATTTTATTGCATAGAGAGTTCCACATTTGGTGTAGTGAATATTCATTAAAGTCTGCCTGCCAATCTCATAATCCAAGGTGGGCCCTTATACTGTTAAAGTCTGCCCTGCCAAAATTCTGTACTACAGTGACACTAGCTGATTTCATTGTAGCCCCATTAATACAAAATTCTACCATATTATGCTCGCTAGAACCTAATGGGTGCAAGGCCCTGCAATCTTGGATAACAGAATCCATATTACTGAGGACTAAGTCCAGAATATGAGAGCCTCTGGTGTGATTTTTAACATGCTGCTCTAAGCCGTTTAATAAAAATGACTCAAGGAATCTTTGCTAAGCCAATGTTTTGGCCTGCGGGGGGTCCCATCTTAACCCTGAATGGTTAAAATCACCTACTAGTAAGGGGTTACCTGCTAAAGATAAGCTTTGTATAAATTCTAGAAGCTGGGCATCTTCTAAGTGTGAACTGGTTGGCAGTCTATAAATAATGCCCACATTTATCTTTGGCTTGTGGTTGGGGGGTCACTTTAACCCAAAGCACTTCTGATTTGTCACACTGAGAAGTATCAACTCTCTCTGATATAATATTGTCAACTATATATACAGCGAAGCCTCCGTCCCTGGAATGTGGCCTATCCCTGTGGTAGAGAATGAACCCTGGGATTTGTTTATCCCATGAGTCTTCCTGGTTCCACCAAGTCTCAGTGAAAGCACATAAACTGATATATTTATTTAAGGTAAACACTAGCTCATCCAGCTTGTCGTTAAGACTTCTAGCATTTACTAGTAGGTAGTTCCATTTCTCCAGTGATGCTGGACCTGGGTTTAGCGGTACCTGTGCTGAATGATTTCCAACCCCCTTCTGGATAGTTTAAAGATTTATCAATTTCCTGTTTTAATACTTGTGAGAACAGACGCTTTCTTTGTGTATTCAAATGTATCCTATCCAGTGCAAACAGCCTTGCGTCATAAAAGCTGTCCCAATTATCTACAAAACTGTAATTCTCTTTACGGCACCACCTTTTCAGCCATCTGTTTAGACCCTCTATTTCTAGGCTCCTTTCATAAGTGACTCCTGGACTTGGGAGAATGCCTGAAATAATCAGGTCACAACCTTTTGTTTTTAAATCTGCCCCCAGTTGCTGGTGAAATGGCAGCTCGAAAGCAGTGATGGTTCCTCACTTCAATTACAATCAATGTCCAAAAAGTAAAAAAAAAACAGCACTTACCTCCTGTTCAGCAAAGAGAGACTCATGGCCACCTGCAGTGACCTGAGGATTTGAAAAGAGATTTATACACCAAAAACGACCAAAGCAATCCACTAGAAGAGCTGGTGTTTATGTGCAATATTCACCAAATGGGTGGTAAGTGTTGCTTTTTAGGGCTGCAGGTAGGTGGAACCTGCAGCCCTCTTGCATCAGCTCTAAAAATTAGCTACCAGATTCAGACCATGGAACACTTCCTTTGGAGTTTTTGAATGATCCTTCCAAGTCTTTGCAACCCTTCAATTTAACCCTTGCAGACTGAACAGCTTTCCAGAGCTCAATCAAATAGATTCATTCTAGTTCTTTCGGCAGCCTAGGGATTAAGAAACAAATGCTCTGGACAATCACCTCTCCTCCCCAACCTTGTAGTGTTTCAGTGAGTACAAGAAACGCATGTTTTCTTTTGAATCCAACTTGATAAACAGCATTTTTAGAGCTAATGCAAGAGGCCTGCATACAGCCATATTGCTGTCTGTAGCTGGAAAAATGGAGTACCATGGCACACATTTTTGGAGTTTTCAGTGTATCCTTCTCCAACTTGCCAGTTAAATAAAATACTCTCTTGTCTGTGTTGAGTAGACCAATTTCAGCACAATTTTTGTCAGGTTTTTTTTTTATTGCAATGTGAGTTAATATCTTTGGAGACTAATAATTTACTGACATGACTTTCAACAGATAGCATCTAACTGCAGAGTAGTTTCAAATCACATTCATTGTCATCTCTCCCAATGTGTGTGTAGCAATGATTTACAGTATTTCCTCTGAAGAGTTGATTTATGTTAACCCTTTCTGGACCTAATTAGTGGCATTGGAACAGTCGTGGTTTTATACTCATAGGAAGGGTAAATAAATGTTAGCCAGCTAATATTTTAGGGGGTTTCAGAGGTGGCAAGGCGCATCCTAGGGAATTAAAGAATGATAGTGGTATTAACTTCAGTGTTCCCAGATTGAACAAAGCATTTCCCTGTAGGGCACCCTCCTTTTCCCTGTTTTTCCATGTAAAACTGGGACAAAACTCCTGTACATTTTCCTATATGCTCAAATCAATATGTGTATGCAACTGACTTCATTATGCCTGTCAGTGAATCACTATAATAACTGTTAAGGCTGTTTTTATTTATTTTAAATGGTAAAACTCACCAGCAACATATCACAGAGGCTCTGAAAAAATGCTGAGATCTCTCAAGCTTTGCTCTCAATGTTCACATGTCTCCAGAACCTCTTGTTGGTATTATAGAATTGTTACAATGTACTGACACAGCTGGATAGCCTGGCTGAGATGCAGTATGTCATATTCAGTGGGGTCATACTTTTATCCATATTGGCAATGTACTGACACAAGATAGCTTTGATGAGATGCAGGATCTCATTTTCAGAGGGATGCTAATCTTACCCACTTCTGCAATGTACTGATGCAGGTTAGCCTGGCTGAGATGTAGTATCTCATTTTCAGTGGGGTCTTACTTTTACCGGTGCTGACTTAAACTGTGCATATGTGAGTATGGCACCTATGTAGTCATGTCAGTGCTGTCATGTTATAGCTGAACTACGGGGGAAATTGCGCAAGCATAAGTATCATGCATGTGCAGTTCTAAAATTGCAGTGGTATCAGTTACATCTGACTCTGGTGCAGTGAGAGCATCACATATTCTTTTCAACACTCTTGCCACTCCTAAAGGCTCTCCACAGCCATATCAGCTCAGTGCTGGCAAAAGCTAAGGGATGGGCAACACTGGGGACCACTCTACTGTCTTCATGTCCACAGTATCTATTGGCAGGTCATTTTAGAAGGCCATCACCTTCTGGGACCAAATATGCTTCCTAATGTTACCCCTAAACTTGTCATCTGTGACCTTCAGAGCATGTCCCTGTGTCCTGCTGGAGAACGTATCCATATGTTCAATCCTGTCAATACCCCTAAGAATGGGAAGACTGAGCACATGTCCCATCTCAGCCAGCTGTTCCACGGGGACAAGCAAAAGGATGAGGAGCACCCACATATGCAGAAAGCACCAGGACCACACAAATACACAATACACAGGCTAAAGTAATTGTCCTGGGAGACTTCAACCTGGATTGGTTCTCTGATATCTCCTTACCACTTAAAGTACTTTGTGACACCTTTGGGGTTGGTTCAGCTTATTTCTGATGCTACACTACTGAACAGAGCTAACCCGAGTAAAAGCTCCTTGGTGGACATTGTACTCGTGAATAAGCCACACCTATTCTCCCACTCAGCTGTATTCTTCTCAGATATCAGTGACCATTGTCCCATTGCTTGTGTAAGGATTGCATCTAAACCCCCCCTTCCTCTAGGTACACCTTCAAAAGATGTGTGCGTAACCTCGACACTTATGCTCTCATTGAGGATATCCAGGATTCTCTGCTATGGCAGTAATTTTACCTGGCCAAAACAGTCGAGGATGCCTATAAGCCATTTGACGCCATTGTTGTAAACACGCTTGACACACATGCCCCATTAGTCAAAACCAGGATAAAGAAAAGATCCTTTCCGTGGTTACGCTAGAACTGAAAACAGCCCTACATAGTAGGGACAAATTATGGAAAAAGGCTCAGAAAACAAAGCTCCCTGAAGATTGGGCTGCTTTTAGGGCTGCCTGGAACCTCTGCTGAAGCTAACCAGAACTAAAAAAGCTTCTTTCTACCAAACTTCACTGGCTTCCACTGCCAATTGTCCCGCAAAATTTTGGAAAACACTCAAAGACATCGAAAGTCACGTTCCCACTGGGTCTTTTCCGTCAAAAATATCAAAAGGTGACACAATCATCACTGACAAAGTAGGGATCCTCGATCTTTTGATTGACCACTTTGCCACTGCAGGACTGGCCTTTGACTCCTCACTGGCCAGCCACCTTCGCACCCAATCCTTAGCACGGGTAGCATCAAATCCTCACCACACCCAATCTGCCTCTTCCTTCTCTCTCCATTCTGCCTCCCTCAAGGAGGTGGAGGACCTGTTACTGCACCTGGATGTCAGGAAAAGCACTGGTGCTGACCATGTTTAGCCATACTTCTTAAAGATCAGTTATCGTGTATTGGCTGTTCCAATCACACACCTCTTTAACTTATCTCTTTCACTGGGTGCATTTCCCAAGATGTGGAAGACAGCCCAAGTGATCCCTCTGTTCAAATCTGGTGATCCGACAGACCCCAATAATTATATGCCCATCTCGCTATTACCTATTCTCTCCAAACTACTTGAAAAAGTAGTAAATTCGCAACTTAGAGATTATCTAGACTCCTCTAACCTACTCAACCAGGCCCAGTCAGGCTTTAGGCCCTGCCATAGCACAATTACTGCTCTCGCAAAGGTAATGAATGACTGGCAGAAAGCCCTCGATGATACATTATCAGTGTGCGCAGTCTTCCTAGACCTAAGCAAGGCCTTCAACACCATAGATCATGAACTGCTTCTGAATACCCTTTGCACCTTTGGCTTAGACCGGACGTCCCTGAGCTTGTTCTTCTCCTACCTCTCTGGACACTCACAGCAGGTAAAAGCTGTGGGTAACCTCTCCCCTCTGAAACCTATCAATAGAGGGGTACCCCAGGGTTCCATCCTGGGTCCATTGCTCTTCTCGCTTTATATCAACAATATCGACATGGGGGTTTCATCCTCAGACATTCATCTCTTCACGGATGATACTGTCCTCAACTTGTCTAGACCTACCCCCGAGCAGGTGTGCACAGAGTTGCAGAAAGATTTCAACATCCTGCAGCATAATTTGCCCAAGCAAAAATTGCTGCTATATGCTAAAAAAACTAAAGCAATGATTCTGACCCCGAATAGCATTGCTCCACTGGCATCTAAAGCAGGTTTTGTGAAACCGATCACCACCTTACTCAATGAACCCCTTGACTATGTTGACAAACTTAAATACCTTGGAATATGGATTGACTGCCGTCTATCCTTCCTGGTTCATGTAGATGAGATCACAAAAAAACTGAAGCAGATGCTCAGTGTATTCTACAGAACAAGCACCTTCTCAGCTATGAGTCAAAGAGGAGGCTGGTCCTAACTACCTTCCTATCATTATTGGACTACGCCGACTTCATTTACAGTCAAGCTCATGGGACAGCCCTACCCAAACTTGATGTTCTCTATCACATGTCCTTCGTTTCATCTCTGGGAAACCTTATTCTACCCATCACTGTGACTTGTACTCGGCAGTGGGTTGGCTGTCTCTTGCTTTCAGAAGACAAAGGAACACTGTCCTTTGGACCTACAGAGCAATTACTAAGATGTTGCCCCAGTACATCTCTAACTGTCTGCCTCTACATGTCTCTGGCAACTATGCACTGAGAAGCCAATCTTATATCTCCCTAATGTTACTGAAGGTCAAAACCCACTTTGGTAGATCCTCCCTTAGCTTCACACTACCCCAGCTTTGGAACAAGCTTCAAATAACCCTAAAATTGGCAATTCCCGTTAAAATCCCCAAATTCAAACTTATGTATGTGAGACTTTTCTCTGAACGCTGTAAGTGCTACTCCTGATGTGCCCTATCAGGTTATGACACCTAGAGACCAACTCCAACCTCCTACATGCACTTTTAAAGCATTCCACCTCAGGCTTCCACCTCCTGCTCCTTCCTAGCTTCTAATTTCCTTTGGCTGCTCCCCACTCTCTTGGGGGTACATAATGTTTTATCTTATACTAACAATATGGGATATTTAAATGTACTGTTCAAAACAAACATTTTGGTGTGAAACTTTTGTATCTCACCTGACTATCTAGCTTATGTATAGCTTTATATACTTATATGCTGCCTCATTCATATCCTGTTTGAATTCCCACCCTATGTATAGCCCGCATTTTATTTTGCTGTTATACCTGTGCTACTTTTATCAGGAGTAGTACTGCTGTACCTGTGTATGCATATGTGTATCTCTTATGTATTGGATGTTATTTCTGTATACCCAGGCCCACCTTGGAAATGAGCTTGCTGAACGGTGCTTCACCTGGTAAAATATTGATTGATTGATTAATATTATTCGAAGTCCTTTATTTAACTAAAGTGCATAGTGTACCCACACACAGTGAGCATAAAAAGTGGCGGCTGAGCCTTTCTGCAACTAATATTCTCCTGACCCCTGCCAGGCATCATCACAATGATTTACTCTGATGATGCCTGGTAGGGGTCGGGAGAAGCATTGCTCTGAGAGATGCTCAGCCATCACTTTTTTATGCTCACTATGTGTGGGTGCACTATGCACTTTAGTTAAATAAAGAACTCTGAATAATATTTTTGCAGTCCTGGTGCTTTCTGCATATGTGGGTGCTCCTCATCCTTTTGTTTGTTTCAGTTTTTTCATTGCTGAGCACCATATTACTTGTCCCGCTGCTCCGAATCCATTTTGCTTTGTTCCATGGGGAGAGGATGGTAACAACTACTAGTATACATAAATGTGGATATTATCTCTTAGATCCTTCCAGGTATTCATGTTTTGAAAATGCAGCTCCCCTTAACAGTGGTAACTAAACAGAAAGCCCACCAGCAAATTTATTTTTATTTTTAGTACTAAACACATTCTCTTTACTGCTGCAGTAAATGTAAACACTGGAGGAAATATGAAGAAACTGATAGAGGGAAGCTTACAAAGGATGTCAGTTGGCATTTTATGTGACTGTATAAATATGCAGAACTAAAAAATGCTACATAAATTCACTGCCATTAAGCAAGTGGGGGGGATTTGTCAGCACAAAAAGGGGGATTGGTTTGCACTCAGAGAGGAGTAAGAAGATTAGTGTTCCTATGTGGGACAGTGACCCACAGGGTGTAAAAAGTTTGGGGTATTTATTTATTTAAAGGTTTTACCAGGAAAGCATGCTGAGCAGACAACTGCTCAATTCCAGATGTGACCTGGGGGAAGGGGTGCATGGGTATATTCATGATGGACAAATAGACCGTCATTACAATCACATTATAGAACATACAGGGTTAAGAGCAGTACAAGCACAAATTAGAAAATATGATGGATCATAATGGTCTACATATCCCATTTTCTTAAAGTATCTGTTTTGCCATCAGAGAAGAAAAAAGGTGGGTTGGAATGGACAACCATCTGACATTTTTTCACAATCCCCCACTCAAAAATGAATACGGACACAATTTAACTGGCTGCACTATAAGACAGCACCAAAGAATTCTGCAGTTAGGCCAAGCTGGTGTTTCTCTGATTGACATATGTGTTGCATTCTTTCAGCTGGGTCTTTATAGAGAATATTACCACAACAATTGTTTTTTTTTACCTTATCCTCACTTTCATCTGAATGCACCTTGACCCACTTTCTGCCCTGATATCATGATATTTAGGGCTTGATTAAGTAAAGCTGTATCCAGATTTCCTCCCTGTGGACCAAGTTAAACTTTTCCAATAACAACAACAAAAAAAAAAAAGACTAGCAATGCATTCCCTGGCTTTGAATAAATTTAATATGGGGTGGTATTATACTTTGCACATTCTTGAGTTCTATGATTCTAGTATGTTCATCTATTAAGTTATGAGGCTGTGTTGAATTTTGCAAATGCGGGCTCATAACTTTGGCAATATTCAGTTTTTTTATCACAACATTTCAAAATAGCCATTTTTGATACAGCAACTCATTAATGGGATAGCTGTCATTTTTCAACTCCCGCCCTAAATGTGTGTTTGCAACCCAAAAGTTGATTATGCAGTAGCTGCACATCACCACCGTTAGGCCAGGAGATAAACATTTTCTCTGCCCTTCTTTATGAGGCAGGTTCATCACAAGACTGTGTTGAAAATTAGTGTAAAAATATAAAAAAAATAATAATTTACAATATTTTTAACTCAGATTCCCCTTCTTCAGCCCTATCGGCTCTGGCCTAGAGTTTGCTATTGTTGGGATGGGAGGAAAATATTATATATCACACAAACAGGAAAGAAGACAGTTCCACAAGAGCGCCATTGTTTATTGTGTCAGAACCTTCACACACTAACACACTGCCCCCTCTTTCCCAATGAACCATTCTGACCTATCATTCCACCCACTCACATGTCAAGACACCTGCATGCTCTGCTCCTACTATATATAAACAATCTAGTGTGTCAACTAGCCTTATGCTTCACAATGGAGTTAACTTGCTCTGTATATACGGTATGCCTTGCATGGCTGGACAGCTGTTTAAAGGAGAGCAGAAACACTGCAACTTTCCCAGTTCACATTTGATTACCTGCCATTTTTTACATACATCTTTCTTTTTTGTTTGTTTTTGTCTCCTTCATCTGGAATATAACTTATGTATATAGCCCCCCCCATATTATCCTATTGTAAGTAATGGTGGGCGAAGTGGACTCAATCTGCTCCGCGAAACGATTCGTGGAGCAAAGGCGGATTCACGGAGTACTTCATGTTATAATGAGGAACGCGAAGTCCATTGGAAGCAATGACTTTGCATTATTCTGCCTCCACAGGCCACTACTCTGTCAATTTTAAGGTGACGTGCATTGCAGGCAATGCACTTCGCCTTGTTTTTGAGCTCCAAAGGTGAATTTTGCATTAAATCATGGGATTTCAGGTCACATAGGCTCTATATTGATCTGCACAGCCTCAGTTCGGGGTAGTATGAGTAGGAAGGAGCAGGAGACAGTATGCTTTGATAGTTGTCTGTGATAGGAATCTTGTAAAAGCTGTTCAAAAAGCATTTTTGCTTTTTTTTGGGGATCCAACTTTAGTTCATCTATTGTAGGAAACCCTCCTATGCTCATATTATAGAGCGTTTTTGTGTGGATTTTGAATGTTAATTTACAATATTGAGTGTGTGTGGTGAAAGACAGTGAAAGTGTGCTTTAGGGGAGGGGCGTATCTGTGGTGTGGGTAGATATAAGTTGGAGAAATAGTGACTGTTTTTTGGCTATATTTTTGTTACATAACTAACTGTGTTAATGAACACAGTGTAATATTGTCAGTAATAGTAGAAATGTTCTTGCTGTTTGTTGTGTGGATGTGGTGCAGCAGTTCATAAGTTCAGGTTGCTTACACTACAAATTTACAATACATAACGTGGCATAGTACTGAACATTTGCATTTGCGACGCTTTCCTCATTCAGCATTGTACACAGACTGTTCTGTGTGTGAGTGTGTGTGTGCAGTGCTGCGTGCATCAAATAATACACCTTTTATTGTGCCACAGACTAGTGTAATTGCAGGTGCAGCAGTGTGAACCTGCTATCCACTGCAGCTACCTGATTTTGTACTGCCATTGTGGTACCCGTTCTTAGTTTTGCTGCTTGTAGTGCCATAAAAATCAGCACTGTCTGCATTCAGTGCTCCCACCCACCCCCACGTTCAAACGGTGTTTTTTACCAGATTGGATTGTTTTTGTGACCTCATCAGCACCACTGGTTACTGAAGTTGTTTTAATTCCATGACAGTCTCAGAGTAGTTTCTTATCTGTTGCTGAAGTCACAATTGTTTATTTGTCTTCACATCCAGCGTCCCTCCAATCAGAGAGTGAATGTATCTAAATCTGAATTTGGTTATAATATTTGTGGTTGATCCCCCAAAATGCCTGCAAAGAGACATGCAAACAAAGCTGTTTCTCACCATGGCAATGTTGTCAGTAAGATGGTCTGTGGGTGTGGTAGTAGTACGCAGACGCAGATGTACATTGCTGATATGAGGAAAGGTATTTCTTCTGCAATGTTTTTTTACAGCCCAATCAGCAGCTTCACTCATAGTTGGAGGAGATGATGTTTTCCCAGCCAGTGGTGTTAGCGTTACTGGTGTTAGTGGTGGCAGAGGTAGTATTAGTATTGTTGCATCAAGTTCTAATTCTGACCAGTGTACCATATCCAAAAATACTGAGTTTGTAGCAGTGCAAGTGAGTGGCAGTGTAGATGATGTCATACTTCCCAGTAACTGAACCTGAGGATTCTGATAATCATGTCAACGATAGCATACAATGTGATATTCCATCCATCGTGGCACTTAACGTCACACATTTTCTATGCAGTGATTCACAGTGTGGTGAAAAAATATCAGGTGATGGTGGTGTAGATGCTGATGATGAATGTGATGCTGATGATGTTGCTGGTGTTGCAACATGCAGTCCACATGCTAGCATTCAAGCAGAAGATGTGGATGTGTGTGATATTGATGAATATGATGTAATTGATCCCAGTTGGGAACTGGAGAAAAAGAAATTAAAAGTGGCTGTGTCTGAGTCTGTTTGCAGGAATCCCCCCCCGTAAAAACTTGTGATCTACCGGTTCTAGTTGATGATGATGATGACCCAGTAATCAATATGATAGGTAGTTGTGGTGGTTAGTTGCAGTCCAGATGTGCAGTGCCCGAAACATCACGTGCCCCCCCACTTCACATTCTTAAAACAACAGACTTAAATAAGCCACATCATGGACATGTTAAAAGCAGAGCATCACAATCCCTTGTTTGGGATTTTTTTGTTCATGATGCAAATGATGATTCAGTTGCAATCTGCCAGGTTTGTCATGTGCGTGTGAGTCGAAGTAAAAAAAGGGAGCTATCTGGGTACAGGAGGACAGCATACGCATCTTAAGAATAGGCACTTGGCACTGTGGACTCAGTACAAGCTGGCAGCTGATGCCACAGTGGGGCATTCACCCGCATCACCAGCAACCATAGCCAGCATGTTATCCCATTCCATGACTGTTAAGCCCAGTAGGAAATTAAACTTGTGCAGTAGTGTGGTAATAAGAGCAGTGGATTACTACAGGCATGATGAGGTGGAAGACCATAATGACTTTGAAATGTTGTCCAGTGCTGGTGAGAGTAGCAGTTTTGGTGGTGGTGGTGGTGAATGCAGTATGTCTAGTGCAAGTGGTACATCAACCCCGGTTGGCAAATCTGGCAAAATAACAGCATTTCTGGGTTTGTCATCATCACCTGTGTAACCGTCTTCATCAAATGTCCAGACTCCACCCCCTGTCAATGCCATTCATCACAGAGCACAACCATTTGTGATCAACACACCCTTTCTGTAACATTTAAGTCAGCCCATGTTACAGAGTGTTTTTGCTCATAAGCTGAAGTACCCCCCTGTTTCATACAGTGTCACGTGAACTCAATGCTGCTGTAGCAGAAATGCCGACAACTGATCTTTTGCCCTTCTCCTTTGTGGAGAATTCTGGGTTCTGGTGGTTTGCTGCACACGCCTGTCCAAAATGGAAAGTCCCTTCCAGGACATACTTTTCTACCCGTGCTGTCCCAGAGTTGTTCCGTACTGTGTCCGACTCAGTAAGACATGCCCCTCAACATTCCTCCTCTCCATTCATCCATTTAAGTATGGATATGGGGACAAGTGGCAAAACAGCGGGGAGTTCATATTTGTGTATAACTGCACAATGGGCGCAGGTGCTGGGGATTGTTTGTGATGTTGGTAGTGTGAATAATCAGTACAGTAAGGTGGATTGTCGTGGTAGCAATCTTCCTGGAACTTGACAGCATGCAACGATTGCTATGCACAGTGTGACCTGTTCATACACTGGTGAGAACATGTTTGATGAGGTACTGACTGAAAGTGACAGATAGCTAAACCCTCTGTCCCTGAGATCTGGGTTTATAGCAAGTGACAATGGGTCAAATGTGGTGAAATGCATCACGAATGGTGTTTTTTCTTGTGTTCCAACTTCCATGCATGGCCCACTGTTTAAATCTTGTGGTTCAGGAGTTTCTGCAGCCCCCTGATATAAAAGAAATGCTTACCATTGTACGACATATCTGCTCTCACTTTTCAGGATCTGGAAAGGCCCGTGACCTACTGCAGTAGTTGCAGATACAAAACAGCCTGCCTCAGCACCGCTTGAAGCTGGAAGTTGTTACCCAATGTAACTCCACTTTATACATGACAGAGAGGTTGTATGAACAAGTCAAAGCCATCTCAGAATATCTTGTTATGCACACAAGTCGTGACGGTTCCGAGGCCTCCATGTCTATGACGACTGAACAGTGGTGCTTCAATTTTGCAGCCTTGTGAGTCTGCCTCCATTAGCCAATCAATTCCACTGCTGCGGGTGCTGAGGCAGACATTGGTGAATGTATAGCATAGCCTTGATGTTGCCAGAGACGGTGGTAACAGTATGTTGCTGCAACACATGCTGACAGTATTCTACCAGAATTGTCACATTGTGAGTACAGTTGAACCCCATTTATCCGACCAGCATGGGGGACATCCGATCAGTTCGGATAAACGGGTGTCTGGATAATAGGGATTTCAGCCTGTTAACCACAGGCACACACAGAATCAAAAAAAGTGAAGTGCCAAAAAAAATCAGTGAGTTTAAAATACAGTTCTGTACTTGTGATTCCAAGTACAGTATTGTTTTTGTTTAAGAGTCCTGATCTTCCTCTTTCTCCCGTTGTATATGGGAAACCATCTCTACAATGCCTGTGTCGGACAACACAACATGCCCTTCTTCACTTTCATCACAATCTAGCCACTGTCGCACTTCATCTTCGGATGGTGGATTTGGAAGAACCAAGCAAGCTGTGCGATCTTTGCCACAGAAACATCAGTGTCAGTGTTGTCAGGGAGATCAGGGCTGCACTGAGCCTTTCACCACAAAGTCTGAGCTGGCGAATTCTGTGGCGACACTTGAAATGATCCAGCCAGCCCTCGCTAGCTGAAAAGGGGCCACTTGCACCAAGGAGTACCCTTCTCTCACTCTTGGCAAAACCAGTACAGTACATGAACAGACACAAAGACAGGGAGTTCCTTAGTTGCTTAATTTAAACAATTAACACCAACCGCAAGGTGGCAGACTGACAGCCTATTTAAAGTGGGGGATGCAGCACAGGTTCATTAGACAGAGACAGTTGGATTTTCAGGGGTTGGATAAATGGGGTTGAACTGTATTCAGCGTAGTGACAACTTTGCCATAGCAACAATGCTGGACCCACGATACAAACGTGGAATTGCATCAGTACTGGAGGGAGGGCCTGAACAGGTAAAAAAATATCAGTGGTGAACTGGTGCGCTTGGTTCATGGGGCACAGAAGTCATGTGCCAAGGTCAGCAAACCTCAGCAGCATAATCCGGCTCAAGGCGTACCTGGAGGACCATCAAGCATATCCTGCAGGGGGAAGGGGACTGCAGTTCCAGGTGGTCTGTCGTCCAAACTAACTGCCCACACAGAATAACCAACACCCAGGTGCTCCCTAATGCTCTAAGTGATCACTCTCCTGTGCTCTGCACTTGGTCCGGCTGTACCCCCAAACACCCCCCCAAAATTACCTTAGAATGCAAGCTTGGCCCTGGCAAACTCTCCCAACTCAAGGACCACCTTAGAAAGTGGGACTGGACCCCCCTCATAAACACCACAGACCCAAATAGTGCGCTTGATCCATTTACCTCCACTTTCAAAAGAATATATGATAAATTCGCGCCCCCCCCTTACCAAGAAGATAACCAAAGGTAACCAGGTCCCCTGGATCTCTGATCACCTTGGGCCTATTGTGGCAGCGTGACTCCCTTTGGCATATTGCTAATGAAACCAAACTGCCAGCTGGCAGGGAACGATATAGGGAGCTTCGCAACAAAGGCACATGGGCCCTCTGCACTGCCTAAGCGGACTACTACAAAGCGTCCTTAACATCCACCTGGGGAGATGGGCACAAATTCTGGAATAATATTAAGGAACTCTGTGATAAAGCCCCAAACCAGCCCCTGGACCAATCAGAAATAGACGGTAACGTCTCCACGGATCCCCTTAGCATAGCCTCAGCCCTAAAATCCACTTTCACAAATCTCAACCATGTCCTCCCTCCTAATTTCTTTGATCCCCATGGCCCGGGACCACCCCCTCCTCCCCTTGCTCCTCCCTTTCACCTACGTGTTCTCTCGCCCGCGGCTGCCAAACCCTACCTACCAAAGCCCTCAGCTGCTCACTTTACTGCAGCAATTCCCTAGACCTGAAACTTCTTCGCCTCACTCTCCCTGAAGTCCTTCACCCTCTCACTCATATTCTAAATCACTCCCTTTGTCAAGGGAAAATTTCTCTCCTGATGGAAAATGGCCTCCATTACCCCTATCTATAAGAGTGGGGACCACACCTCCACCAACAGCTACCGCCCTATATCCATTCTCCCCCCCATCTAAAGCCTTAGAGCATATTGTCGTTGACCAAATCACTGATCATCTCACAAAATACAATCTTCTCTGCAACCAACAACATGGCCTCTGTAAGGGGCATAGCACCACCACCGCCCTCCTTGCTTTCACCTCACATACACACTCCATCCTGGATCATGGCCACCTCACAGGAGCTATCTTTGTAGACCTCTTTAAAGCTTTTGATACTGTCAACCATGCCCTCCTGCTAAACACACTCTCCTCCAGTGGTTTCTCCAATGATATCTTAACCTGGTTCGCCAGCTATCTGTCAGATAGAACACAACAGGTCAAAGTAGGCACTGTCCTGTCCCCTTCCTCCCTGTCCGCTCTGGTGTTCTACAGGGGTCGATTCTTGGCCCTCTACCTTTCAGCTTATATCTAAACTCCCTCCAATCGGCCATCTCCAGAAACCTGCTCCTTTATGCGGATGTCCCCGTCCTGTACACCTCTGATCATGACGCACTTAAACTCCACTGAACACTCCAACATAGTTTTCACAAAGCAGAACATTCGTTCACCACCCAGTGACTAATAATCAACTACAAGAAATCAAAACTCATGATCTTCTCACACCCACAGAACCCACACTAGAGCCTCTGTCCCCTACTTCTAACTGTTAACCACACCCCTCTTGAACAAGTTAGCAACTTTAAATACCTAGGGATCACTCTAGACCCAGTCCTCAATTATAAACAACACATTCTTCAACTTGCCTCTGCTCTAAACTCAAGATTAGGAGTACTTTATTGGTATAAACATTACCTCACTCTCAAGGCACTATGGCTCACCATCAATTCCTCTGTCTTCTCCCTCCTAGACTACGATATTGCCATATACAGTGCAGCACCACCTTCCGCACTAAACAGACTCTGCCTTGTGCTAAACAAAGTCTGCCGTCTCATCCTTGAATGTGACCAATTTACACACACCTGTTTACTCTACAACTCCACAAATTGGCTAAACTTAGACAGCAGAATCAGGCATCATACCTGCTTAATGACAAAGAAGATACTCTTAGGTCTCACCCCTCCCACTCTCTCCACTATTATTCATCCAGCATCCCCAACCAGATCCACATGAAACTCGAACAAGCCATTATTATGGGTACCCCAACCTCATACCTCCCAATTTCAAAGTTCCTTCAGCTACCAAGCCCCTTGTTGGACTAACTCTCTCCCTATCCAAATAGCCAACAAAACAAGGCTAGGTCCCTTTAAATGTAGACTAAGGGAGCACCTCCAGGACTCTAACGTATGTGATTGCCCCTGACACTGACCTGCAGGATATTGTCCTACACCGCACAAAACTGTTTCTGAGCCCAGCTCAAAATCCACCCTATAACACTATTTTGACTATCAGACTTGTTACAGTACTTCTGCAACTACATGGCTGTGCTAAAATACATATCAATTACTATCCTGACTTATGTCTCCTACTGATCAATCCTTGACTGCCATGTAATGTACTGTATCTTACAGATCAATTCTTGACTGTCATGTACTATAATACAATGTATTGTATCTTAATTTGTACTGCACTGTACCGTCATCTCTGTTAACAAATTTTGCTTTGTACCTTAATGTATGATGTAGAACCTTTGTAAATGTGTCTTCGACTCAAAGGTCTTTCTGAATATTCCCAATAAACAAAAAAAAAAGTGGCTGGCGTCAACCTGCTTTGGGAGGCTTTGTCCCAAGTGGGTATTTGTGAAATAAATGATTCGGAAGAACAGGATGATGCATCAACAATTGGACTTAGTGCGGCACAGAGAATGGCTGAGTCATATTTGTCTGAAAACAGGCATCTGACAATAACTGAAGATCCTCTTTTGTACTGGAGTGGAAAGGTCAGTGAATGGCCAGAGCTGACTGCAGTGGCACTGAAGTACTTCACAAATACCTTTTGGGCTGGCAGTATAGCCTAGAGGTTAGAGGAACAAGTTGTGAACAAGCTTGATACGTCCAGCAGTCCAGACCCGAGTTTGATTCTCACAACCTCCACTTGCATACTGTGTGACTCTGAGCAAGTTACTTAACTGCCCAGTGCTCCCAGGTCGCCCCTGAAAACAGGCACTTGTGCCTAGTGGGCCTTACCTGGTTACCAAAAGACTAAAATAAAAAAATGCCCACCCTCGAGTGTAAGTGTTGAGAGGGTATTCAGCTCAGCAGGTGCAATAGTCAGGGATCATCAGAAAAACCTGTCTCCTGCAAATGTTAGTTTGCTAACATTCATTAAAATGAATGAGAGGCACATACCAGCACAGACTGCAACCTCAGTATTCATACCCTGGCCTAGTCATGGTGGTCTTGCTGATGTGGAAATGAAGCATCCTGGTGGTACTGGTAGTGGTTGCCTGAAACAGCCCACCACTGACATAGATGACAACACAATGGAGAAAGAATTTCCCAGTGGTCAGACTTCAGACATCGATGACTGTGAGGGCAGCTTTCTTTATGAGGAGGATGATGTGGTTAATGTTGGCAGGTTTTAACTGAAGTTTTTAAAAGGCAGTGTGCCCCTCTGGACCACCACCACCACCACTGGGACTGATGTTAGCTACTGCCACCACTGAGAATGAGTCTGTCTGACCCCTGAACCATCACCACCACCGGGACTGATGTTAGCCACTGCCACCATGAGTCTGTCTGCCCCCCAGACCACCACCACTGGGACTGATGTTAGCCACTGCCACCATAAGTCTGTCTACCCCCTGGACCGCCACCACCGGGACTGATGTTAGCCACTGCCACCATGAGTCTGTCTGTCCCCTGGACCACCACCACCGGGACGGATGTTAGCCACTGTCACCACTGAGCCAGAGTCTGTCCGGACCATGACATCCATCAGCCAGAGACACAAAACTACTTAATAGTTAAACCATGAAGTGAGTATGTGTACTCATGTTTGCTATGTTGCTTCACTTCCTTTAGTTGTATGCTTTGTTTTCTGTAGCTTTTCAGAGCTGCAATGGTAAAACACATACAGTACACTACTTTTGTTTCTTTTACAGGTAACAAAAAATGGCTTCATCGTTAATACTCGTTGGGAATGGTACTGTAGCTGTACCGTACAGACAGGAAGCAATGTAACATCCATGTGAAATCCATTCTGGTAAGTATGAAGATTTTATTTCATCCATTTCATTGTTATGTAAAGACTGCAGCAAATATTGCACACAGGTTGTGCTAGTTGACAAGATGTGGGTTTGAAATGTAACTTGACTTTAGGGATTGAGATTTGAGAACCAGGGAGGGACACATAACAATTAAGTTGTAAGAAGTCATTCATTTCTTTTTTTAGGAAACTTCCAGATGCTTTGTTGTTCTGTTCAGGCTGGGGCACACATGCAACACGCAGAAGTCATTTCATTAGATGACTATGACCATCATTAACAACCAGACTTGAGAAGGATGTAGATGAAATCTGTGAAGTAACAAAATAAGAAACCATTACAGACAAACCTACAAATATGCTTCCCCCCCACCCCAAAAAAAAAAAAAAGTACTTACCTTCATGTACTTGAGAGTTATCGATTGCAAATTTCTACGCAAAAAGTTCTCATCGAGTACTGGAGTGTGCACACCAACAGTATCTGTGACCTGTGATACAGAACAATACCATGAGTACATGTCCATGTCAACCCCCCCTCACCTACAAAATGCAGAAATATAGATCTATATATATCAACTCACCAAGGCTACCATTAGTGTACAGACAAAGGGCACCCTTCCATCCAGTTGAGATGATCACATTGCATTTGCTTGAATTGCAGCACACATTGGACCAGCAACAGTTCGTTCATGGTCATCATTCTATTCTGGGGCACTGCGCGCATGAGTGTCTGTGCAATAAATTCTGGGGGACTTTGCATGTGGTGTGACAATTCCATTTCACTTCCTTAGCACTTCTCAATTTTTTGGACACAAGGCGGATGCATTTTGGGTATGCAGAAAAAATCTGGGGACTCTGGGTTACCACTGTGCACATGAGTGCCTGTACAATAAATTCTGGGGGACTTTGCATGTGGTGTGATGATCCCATTTCACTTCCTTAGCATGTCTCAATTTTCTGGACACAAGACAGATGCATTTTGGGCATTGTGACAGGATCTGTCCCTGCCACTGAGACATGGGACCTTTTCTACTACTTAAACCTATGGTTGCGACCACTTTCCTGTTTCTCTTTATGCTGTCCCCATTTTTCTGTATGGAGGCAGGCCACCTCCGTACAAAATTCCCTTCTTCCCCTTCTTAATTCCCTGCTGCTTAAATTTCTCTTCATTTCCTGGTCCCTTGTCTGTTCATGTCTCCCTGAGTTTCCTGAGCTGGTGAACGCTCTGTTACACAAGCAGCACTTTATGATTTAAAAGGCATTTATAAACTGCAGGTAGTTGTATTATAAAGATAGGCTGAAGAAAAGCCTTTATTTAGTAGATAACACCCCCAAAGCAGTGCTCCTGCTTAAAAGTCTCTGTACTTTTAAAAACAAACACCACTTAGGCTCCTTTTTGTAAAGAAGAGGGAATAGCTAAAATAGTTTGTTTAGCTTCTGTTTTAAAAAAGTGTATGTTTAAGGAAGCACAGAACAAAGCTGAAGACAGTTGTTTTGCCCCCTAAAATATGTTTGGAGATTTCAAACTGCAATTAAAGCAAAACTAACTCCTGTGCTGCAAACACCTGAAAAAGGAGGAAACAGTTACAGTTTTTCTGTGTTTTAATTACTCCTGTAACATAGTAGACCTAAGGAGGGTTTGTTATTTCAGACCTAGAAAGTATTAAAAAAATAAGCCAAACAAGGAAGTTACCAGGAAGCCATTGCTGGGCTGCTCCTTGGAAGTAAAGAGGAAGTCTGCTTGCTAGCAGCCCCTGCAGCAGAATGAGAGCCACTATAGGGAACGAGCGGACCCTAGTGGTCTATATTTAAAGAAAGCAAACTGTCAATCAAATGTGAGGTGACTTGTTTATATAAAATCCTTTGTACAGAGATTTTATTGTATAGAAAATTAAGAAGGAAGTTTGTACTAATGTATAAAAGGTTATGATATTTAACACTATTTTGAAAGGTTATTCATCGAATTTACCTTGTACCAAAGGAACACTGGGTCACCTGACCAAGGAGGCGGGTATATAAACCCTACCTCTCCAAGTGGCAAGTTAGATAGGGTCAGTTCTTCCTGACCTAGCCGGAGGGAAGTTGCAGTCTGCGAGTGAAGAGAAGTCTTTGGACTTACCATTAATTGTTTATTATTTTGTTTATTTTGTTTTCTGTATTTATTTTTACTTTTTGGTGCTGTAGATTGTTTATGAAGTAATAAACATCCCACCAAACAAACAGCGGGTTGCACCTAAACTGCTGCTTCTGTGCATGTTATTTGTCTGCCTGTAGACCCACCCTATAACATTTGGTGTTAGAAGTGGGATTCTACTGCCTGTAACGCCTTGCTAGGGAAGGGGGGTGTTACGGTGGGTACTTCCTGGTGCCCGAGGTAGACATGGCGGAGGGTGGCCTGGCACAAGGCATCCTCACCAGAAATATGGCAGCACAAAGAGGGTCTCAGCTACTATCCAGTTTACCGGATGTGCATCCAAAAGTGAAATGTATGCCTTCTGAGAGGTCTTCTGAAGGGGATCCCAGTGAGCATGGAGAAGGGATACCCCTAGAACAGCCCCTGGAGACTGAGGGTCCAGAAAAAGAAGTGGACTCCTACTACTTTGAACAAGCTCCCATGGAAGATGTGGGAGAACTATTGAAGTGGCTTTGTGTACAACAGGTGCAGCTGGACCATGAGAGGGAGCTGGACCGCATACGTCAAGATGCTAAGTGGGCAGATACAATGAGGGTGCTTCAAGCTATACGGACAGAGCATGTGGGACGTCCACAAAGCCTGAGAGACATTAAATTGGCCAGATTACAGGACTCAGATGACATCGAAGCCTACCTTACCACTTTTGAAAGGGTAGCAAAGACATGTTGTTGGCCCAAAGACCAATGGGTTGTGCGGCTTGCGCCCCAACTGACTGGACGAGCCCAAGTCATTTACAGCAGACTGGATATTCAACTGACCAATGACTATGATTATGTGAAGCAGGAGATCCTGAGGAGATATGATATCAGTCCTGAGACTTACAGACAGCAGTTTCGGTACCTGAAAATGCAAGCCTCGGATGCCCCCAGAGATATCTATGCCCGTCTTAAAGATCTAAGTGACAAGTGGCTACAACCCAGTAGCAAGACTGTGCACCAAATCATGGAGGCAATAACCATCGAGCAGTTTATAAAGGTTCTGCCTCAAGATGTGCAACTATGGGTGCATGAGCATAAACCGGAAGGTGCAGAGAAAACCATTGCATTGGCTGAGGACTTCCTGGCCGCTCGACCTACAAGAGGGAGGAACCAAGGGGGAAGCACAACAGCCCCCTCCAACAACCTGGTAAGACCTCCTTATTCTTCTGTAAATACTAGATCACAGCCTGATGTAAGAAGAGATAGAAGAGAGAGAGACTACCCCTATCAGAGATAGTATGTCATGGTTGCCCGAAAGAAGGGACATTTAATAAGAAATTCCCCAGTAATTAAAAGAGATTCGGGACTTCTTGCCCTAGCCAGTTGGGCACCATATGTGGCAACAGTAGAAGTGGGGGCACATAATGTTCTGGGCTTGCTGGACTCTGGAAGTCGACAGACTTTGGTCCGTGCAGATCTCGTTGAGGGTCTAGAAAGAACTGGGAGAGGCACCATGGTAACTTGTATACACAGGGATACTCATTTTTATGCCACCACCCCTTTGGAACTGACAGTAAATGGGACATCACAGGAGTTGGCAGTCAGAATTGTTCCCCATTGACCCGTCCCAGTGATTATTGGGCAAGACTATCCTGATTTTCCGACTTTGCTGGTGAAACAGAACTGTTCATCTCTTGTAGCGGTAACCACTCGGTCACAAGAAAAGTGGCAGAGAACTGGGGGGGGACTATTTCCATTCTCTGATGAACTATATGAGACCTCAGGGAAAGATCGGAAGGGGAAGACCATCAGAAAACAAGAGAAGAGAGACTGGCAGAATAAACATAATATGGGCCCTATGGACATAAAACCAGAGACATTGGCTTATGAACAAAAGCAAGATGGTACACTAGCCAATTTTTGTTTGCAGGTGGGAAAACAACCAGGGGAAGGGTTTCCAAGATATGTGATAGTAAATGACATACTGCATAGGGAATGTGTGAACCCCAGAAATGGAAACCTGGCCACTCAATTGATTTTCCCTTTAAATAACAAAAAGAGCAGATGCAGATAGCCCATGACATACCCCTAGCAGGACATTCAGGGAGGTATACTACTCTGAGCAGACTGTTGCATAGATTTTTCTGGCCCGGTATACATGAACAGATAGAGTATATCCAGAGCTGTCCTGTATGCCAGAAGGTTGCCCAGACAGGAAAAAAAAAAAAAGAGTTGGTACCCCTACAGAGCATACCATTAGTTAGCCAACCTTTTGAACACATCACCATGGATGTAGCAGGACCCCTGCAAACTAGCTCCAAGGGGAATAGGTTCATTCTGGTGGTTTGCAATTATACCACTAGGTACCCCGAAGCCATACCCATGCGTACTGTAACAGCATCCAGGGTGGCTGAGGAATTGGCAAAAATCTTCAGTAGGATGGGCATTCCAAAAGAGATACTGACAGATAGCATAACTAACGAGAAATTGGTACCTCTAACTGAATTGTATAGGTTACTAGGGATTCATGCAGTAAGAACCTCGCCCTATCATCTGCAAACAGATGGTTTGGTAGAAAGATTTAACCAGACACTGAAGCAGATGTTGCAAAAATTTGTGAATGAAAAGGGACGGAACTGGGACACCTTTCTACCACACCTTCTGTTTTCATACCGTTAAGTACCCCAAGCCTCTACTGGATTTTCCCCAATTTCCCTTCTGTATGGGAGAAATCCTAGAGGACCGTTGGATGTAATCAAGGAACATTGGGAGGAAAACCTCCAGGTAGGGAAGCAAGGGATACTGGAGTATATGTCTGCCTTAAGAAAGTGCCTCTTGAAATATGTGACCCTAGCCCATCAATCATTGTTGGAGAAACAAGTGCAGCAGAAAATATAGTATGATAGGGGGGTAGGGCAGAAGCAATTTTCTGCAGGCGACAAGGTGTTACTTCATTAGCAGCTTGTTGTCAGTGGCTGGTAAAAGAAGTGGCAGGGGTCATATACTGTACTCAGGCAGGTAGGACCAGTCACCTACGAGATACAGATGCCCACAAGAAGAAGTAATAAGCAAATTTATCATGCTAACTTGTTAAAACTATGGCATGAGTGGCAGGAGGAACCCAAGCTAAGCTGCTACATCCAGACTGAGACAGATACCTCAGAACTGGATATAGCGTATAATAGGTTGAAACGGAGGGGACAAATCCAAGAAGAGGTTGTTAACCCAGCATTACCAGCCCCGGAACAGCTGCAAAATCTGTTATGTACCTATGGGGAAACACTCACCAGTGTCCCAGGCAAGGCAGTTGGGGGTAGAGCATGACAGCAGAGTTAGCCAAGCTACCCCCATATATCAGAAGCCTTATAGACTTCCTATCCACATCAGAAAGGAAGTGATAAAAGAGGTACGAATGATGGAACAGATGGGCATTATCACACCCTCACGTAGTGCATGGGCATCACCTACTGTAGTAGTGAACAAGAAAGAGGGGGGTATTCGCCTCTGCCTTGACTTTCGCAAGGTGAATGCTGCCTCTGTTCTGGATAGATACCCAATATCCAGAATAGACAACATTATAGACCGTTTGGGAAGCGCAGCATACATTTCCATCCTGGACCTTACCAAAGGTTATTGGCAGATCCCTTTTACCCCTCAATCAAAAGAGAAAACTGCCTTTATTACACCAATTGGATTGTTCGAATTCGTTACCATGCCATTTGGTCTTGATGGAGCGCCTACAACATTCCAGCGCTTTATGGACCAAATGTCGAGTCCCTATTCTGATTTCTGTGCCGCATACCTGGATGTTGTGGTAATATTCAGCCCTGATTGGAATTCCCATCTGAAACATCTAGATCAGGTATTTGTGGTGATTAAAAGGCAGGGGTAACCATGAATCCAAACAAATGTTGTCTAGGGCAGACAGAAACCAGGAATCTAGGGTTCATAATAGGGAATGGGACAATAAAACCTGAGGTAAATAAAGTGGCTGCTGTGTCTGATTGTGCCATACCCAAAACGAAAAAGCAGGTACGTGCATTTTTGGGACTAGACGGATACTACCAGTGCTTTATTCCGAATTTCTCTGATATAGCGGGCCCCCTCACTGATCTAACAAACAAGAGATATGCAAACAAGGTAGAATGGACCCCAGAATGTGACATGGCTTTTAGAAAAATCAAGGCAGCATTGTGTGTATACCCTGTTCTAAGAAGCCGCGATTTTAACAAACCCTTCGTGGTACAAACTGATGCCTCAGTGGTAGGGATAGGGGTGGTGTTAACACAATTTATACAGGAGGAAGAGGACCCTGTAATGTACATAAGCAGGAAATTGCATGACAGGGAACGTAGATATTCTACTATGGAGAAAGAATGCCTCGCCCTCAAGTGGGCCATTGAATCTTTTAAATATTACTTGTGGGGAGCTGAATTTGAAGTAATGACGGACCACAACCCCCTCTGTTGGATTCAGCAAATGAGAGAGAGAAGAATCCTCGAATAATGAGGTGGTATTTGGCTTTACAGCCATACCGGTTTTGCGTCATACACAGGAAGGGGAGTGAAAACATTAATGCAGATTTCCTGTCCCATTTTGGCACAGGCCTTGAGATACCAGATACAGACAAAAGGGCAGCTGTGTAAACAGATGCATATATTCTAGGTGTTAAGCAATGTAATATACAGATCCCAGGGTAAAGCTAGCATTTATTGTCTATGGTATAATAAGTGTTTTCTTATTTAGTATATGTGTAACGGACCCTGGGATGGAGCTTCATGGAGTGGGTGGGCCGGAGCTCCTCCAACCTCTATTGGGGAAAAAAGAGGTTGGACTGTGAAAGATGTCCAGTTTGGGAAAAAAAAAAATGTACCTTGAAATATGTTGTGATGACCGGATTGGAAATGTTTGTTAAACGTCTTAGTCCCAGGGTATGTATGTATGGTTCTAGTTGAACCTGAACAGAGGTAGTTTCTGTTTGTAAAGGGACCCTGGGACGGAACTCCTGAGAGTGGGTGGACGGGAGTTCCACCCCCCTCCTGGGTTTCTGGAGGGGGTACGGTAATACGCCTTTCCTCTTAAGAAGGGGGGGTAAGTGTGAAAGGGTCTGTCCCTGCCACTGAGACATGGGACCTTTTCTAGTACTTAAACCTCTGGTTGCAATCACTTTCCTGTTTCTCTTTATGCTGTCCCCATTTTTCTGTATGGAGGCAGGCCACCTCCTTACAAAGTCCCCTTCTTCCCCTTCTAAATTCCCTGCTGTTTAAATTTCTCTTCATTTCCTGGTCCCTTGTCTGTTCATGTCTCCCTGAGTTTCCTGAGCTGGTGAACACTCTGTTACACAAGCAGCACGTTATGATTTAAAAAGGCATTTATAAACTGCAGGTAGTTGTATTATAAAGATAGGCTGAAGAAAAGCCTTTATTTAGTAGATAACACCCCCCCCCCCCCAAGCAGTGCTTCTGCTTAAAAGTCTCTGTAGTTTTAAAAACAAACCACTTAGGCTCCTTTTTGTAAAGAAGAGGGAATAGCTAAAATAGTTTGCTTAGCTTCCGTTTTAAAAAGGTGTATGTTTAAGGAAGCACAGAACAAAGCTGAAGACAGTTGTTTTGCCCCCTAAAATGTGTTTGGAGATTTCAAACTGCAATTAAAGCAAAACTAACTCCTGTGCTGCAAACACCTGAAAAAGGAGGAAACAGTTACAGTTTTTCTGTGTTTTAATTAATCCTGTGACATAGTAGACCTAAGGAGGGTTTGTTATTTCAGACCTAGAAAGTATTTAAAAAATAAGCCAAACAAGGAAGTTACCAGGAAGCTATTGCTGGGCTGCTCCTTGGAAGTAAAGAGATCTGCTTACTAGCAGCCCCTGCAGCAGAATGAGAGCCACTATAGGGAGTGAGCGGCCCGTAGTGTCAATCAAATGTGAGGTGGCTGTTTGTATAAAATCCTTTGTACAGAGATTTTATTGTATAGAAAATTAAGAAGGAAGTTTGTACTAATGTGTAAAAGAAGGTTATGATATTTAGCACTATTTTGAAAGGTTATTCATCAAATTTACCTTGTACCAAAGGAACGCTGGGTCACCTGACCAAGGAAGAGGGTATATAAACCCTACCTCTCCAAGTGGCAAGTTAGATAGGGTCAGTTCTTCCTGACCTAGCTGGAGGGAAGTTTCAGTCTGTGAGTGAAGAGAAGTCTTTGGAATTACCATTGATTGTTTATTATTTTGTTTCTTTTGTTTTCTGTATTTATTTTTACTTTTTGGTGCTGTAGATTGTTTATGAAGTAATAAACATCCTACAAAACAAACAGTGGGTTGCACCTAAACTGCTGCTTCTGTGTACGTTATTTGTCTGCCTGTGGACCAGCCTTATAACATTTATGCAGAAAAAATCTGGGGACTCCATGTGACCACTGAGTGGCTGAGCAACAAATTCTGAGGGACTCTGCAGGTGGTGTGACAATCCCATTTCACTTCCTTAGCACTCATCAATTTTCTGGACACAAGGCGGATGCATTTTGGGCATGCAGAAAAAATCTAAGTACTCTGTGTGACCACTGCGTGTATGAGTGACTGCGTAATAAATTCTGGGGGACTTAGCACGTGGTGTGACGATCCCATTTCACTTGCTTAGCACTTAATTTTCTGGACAGAAGACAGATGCATTTTTTGTGTTGTGATTGTGAGCACATAATGTCATACTTAGATTATAAATTAAAGCAGCATTGCAACAATGTGCTGACAATTTTGACCTATACTTTTTTATGCTATTTTACATTGCTTGCCACTAGTTACCTCCTGACTTGTATGATACCCTTCTTTTCACAATCTGTGTCTGCTTTACTAGTTTTTCTCATGTCTGAAAATAAAAAAGGAGCACGCCAGTTAATATTGTTCTGACCAGGTTCTTATCACTATTTGCAGCTGTTTTTTAACAACTATTGTTCTGTGAGATCATAAAACACTGCCTGCTGCATAATTGTTAATTTGACAACAGAAGTAACATGTAACAACTGATAGAGAAAAACAGAGCAAAATACTGACAAAGACCTGGTCTGTACCATATTAAAAGGAGTGCTCCTTTTATTATCTCAGACATGAAAAAAAGTACTAAAGCAGACTCAAATACCGGAAAGAATAGTACAGTATCATACAAGTCAGGATGTAAGTAAAGTGGCAATGTAAAATAACATAAAAAAGTATAGGTCAATATTTTCAACAGATTGTTGTACTGCTGCTTTAAAAGAGATTCACCAAGTTCCATAGTTATGGATGGCATTGCTTAATATATTTAGTTTCATACACTCCAGGGAATCTTTTTTGCTCCACATGTCCTTAAATAGTGCAATTCTTTTCTGGCAAAAACTTTCATAATTTTGGTAAACCGGGTCCCAGAGGACTTCCCGTTCTGAAGAGCCACCCAAGGTCCACCCCCACGCTCAGCAACGTTGTGGTGAAACGTGGGCACATTTTGACTAACAAGAGCCTTGTTAGTGGAAACGTGCCCACGTTTCACCACAAACTGACCATTATAACATAAAGAAGCATTCAGAAAGCTGCTGGCCATTCACTATAATGGAGTACACCCCCATGCTGTCCCTGGCATCATGTCATAACATTGCTGAGCATGGTGGCAGAACTTAGGTGGTTCTTCAGAATGAGAAGTCCTCCGGGACCCGGTTTACCGAAATTATGAGTGTTCTTGCCAGAAAAGTATTGCACTATGGAATTTAAGGACGTGTGGAGCAAGAAAGATAACGCTGGAGGTAAGACACCCATATAAGGAGCATATATATGACTGTATGTGCATGTATATATTTAAAGGAAAGCAGTCAGCAACAGCAGCTCCTGCGTCCTGTGCAATGCAAGGCTTACCCTCCGGTTAAGCCTTTTAAGTATGTTGCAGCATTTTTCTCGTGCCGCAACATACTTTATTTTAATAAAGAAAGGTCAGCTACCTAGAAGGATGGTGGATGCTATGGGGGCCCCATTATGTGTAAAGGAAAGGTGCGGTGGAGATGCACCATGCGCTTCAAATACTTATGCATTGAAGCGCATGGTGCGTTGCCGTTGCACCTTTACACATAATGGAGCCCCTATAACATCTGCCATACTTCCGGGTCACTGATGTTTCTTTAGTACAATAAAGTATGTTGCGGCATGAGAAAAATGCCGCAACAGACTTAAAACGCTTAACCGGAGGGTAAGCCTTGCAGGGGGCAGGATGCAGGCGCTTCTGTTGCTGACTGCTTCCCTTTAAACTAGTACTGTGGCCTTCCCTCTGTCTGGTATTAAACAAACACAACACAAAAACAGTACAGCAGTGGGGGGGAGGTGTGCAGAAAACAAAACCTAATGCTCAATCACATGATGTTCCAGCAGCAGATGAAGCATCAACACTATTTGCAGCTACTCTTTCTTGATCCACTCCATCTGCTGCTGGACAGCACCCATCCTCTGATTGCTTTCCTCCATTGCAGCCCACAGCAGTGTTATATCTGCCTGCATTGCAGCAGGTTCCACTGCTGCAGGAGGAAAGCCAGGTAGTGGTGGTGGTGAGTGTGGTGCTGGTGGCAGTGGTGGGGGTAGTGGTGGAGCAGCAGCTGCTGCTGTGGCCCTCCTCCTGCTCTGGTGACACACAGCAGCAGCACCCGCTGCCACTGCCACAGAATGGCCAGCAGGTGGAGGCCTGGCCCGTTCTGTGGCAGCCTGCCACTCCACCTTGCGTGTTCTCTGGCCCCCAGTCCCCAAATGTGTCCCCCGGGGGCCACGGCGCATCTGCATACCACAAAGCAGGCACATCACAATGCTCCGTCCTCCCCCACACAGTTGAAAAACTGCCAGACTATCGAGCTGCAGGAGGGACCAGGCACAACAGGGGCAGATGTATTGCTGGCAGCACTGTCACACACCAGGGGGGCTCCACCTGCTGCTGTGGAGTGGGAGGTGGTGCTGCTGGAGCTCCTGCAGCTGGTACAGATGGTGTTGGTGGAGGCAGCGGACTTGGTGGATGTGGCGGTGGCACTGGTAGTGCTGCTGCTTCTGGAGGGAGGACAGGACCAAATAATCGGGAGCGGTCCAGTGACATCCGCCCACACTGAACCCCATGTGTCCGCACTTCCCTCTGGCCACCATGGGCCACAGACTGTCCCTGGTCCATAACCCAACAAAACTCTCTTTCCCTCTCCACTCTGACGCATCACGTGATGATGACAACTGACCACACACACACACACACACACACACACACACACACACAGTCACAGACACACACCCACACACAGACACACACTCACTTACACAAAATAAAACTTATAAAACAAATAAATCACTCACAAAAAAAATAACTCACAAAACGGTACAACAAAAACTAAAGAATTAGCTTTTAAAAAAGCTGTTGGTTTTTATGAAGTTTAAGAAAGCAACAAACAAACACTCCTCTCCTACACTATCCTTCCTCCTCCTACCTCTGCAAAGGAGAAAGTGAAAGTATCTGCTGGTATGACTCACTTCCTTCCTGCCTGGGTAAATCATGTGACTTACAGTACTGTAAGCCATGTGATGTGTGTGGGGGGGCTACCTAAAGTGGCTATTGTTGTCATTCCACCTTACTTCATGTTAAGGCGGAATAACAACTCAAAGTCAAGTCATAATCACAAGGCAAAGTGAGCACTCCTCAGTGGCCACTTCGCGTAGCATTACACTAAGGCGAAGTGGCCACTTCCCATTCACTTCGTCTGCGGATTTTAAATTCACTGCATCTCTAACTGTAAGTGCTCCAACATGGGACATCTTTAACTAGAATCAGTCACTGGCCCTGTGCCAGTACTGGTGCTTGCATAGATTGCATTTTCAATGCTAATGGCTCACATTGAGACAAGGCTTCACTTTTATGAGTGTTACAGCTCACACCAGTAGTGGTATCAGTATCAGAAGCCAACTGTATCATTCTAACTAATGACTTCACTGGTTAGCACATTTATAATGGTGCAGTGTGGAGGAGGGCTGCATTCAGAGCTGGATTCAAAGACCAGGAAAACAGAAAACAAAACAAGTTGTCTACAGCCAGGCGGCTGGTTTGCCAATGGTAATACAGTGAAAGTAGAAAACATTTATTGTTTCAAAATAATAAAACGGAAAAAGAAAAGGCACCAAATAGCTGAAAAGTGAAAGTGAGGCATACAGAATAGTGTACAAATATTTTGCATGCTTGTAGTCTGCCCTTCCCCCAAGCTTTCATAGACATGTGAGTATTGGTTCTGAGATTAGAACCTAGGGCTCCAGATCCAGAGAACCACTAGGTTGAATTAATTAATTAATTAATGTCAGTGGCTCAGTAGGTAGCACACTCGCCTCTGAGGCTGGGAGATCAGAGGGCTGTGGGTTCAGTTCCCACATCTGGCACTTGGGTTAATATCCCAGTACTGCCACTGTAGTGCAGCATGAGAGGGGTGCTACACTTCTGAGGTGCCGTCTTTCGGATGAGATGTTAAACCGAGGTCTCATCTGCCTGGATTGGTGGTAGTTCAGGTGGATGTTAAAGATCCCATGGCACTTATCAAAAGAGTAGGGGAATTTCCCCGGTGTCCTGGCCAAATTTCCCTCATTCACTAAAAATACCACCAATAGCTTAATCTGGTTCAAGGTCAGTTGGCATTCATCTGTATCCCCCTCCCCCGGGTCATGCCTGAAAATAGGCAGGATTTGTCTAGTGCACTTACCCGGTCAACAATAAATAAAATAAAATTGCTTGCCCCCCCCCCAAAGAACATACATAGATAAATAAACATTGATAGCAGAAAAATATATTTGACCCAACCAGTCTGCCCACTCTACTCAGCCAGTCTGTCATGATCTAGTGGCAATCCTCTCCTTTTTTATTGCCCCACATTCTTCCAATTAAACCCACCTGCTGATTGACATGATGTTTACCACTTCTTCTAGTAGCTTATTCCACTTATCCACCACCCTTTATGTGAAGAAATGCTTTTGGACATCCTTTTTGAGTCCCCTCCTTCCAGCTTTAGTGAATTCCCTCTCATCCTTGTGTTTGACCTCCAGGAAAATAGTTCTATGACATCTATTGTATTTTTCTAAGGCATGTACCTGTATGTCTCAGCCATGTCACCCCTTTCCCTTCTTTGCTCACGTCCCTGTCACAGTGTGCAAACATTATTGGGATCTCCGATATCATCACACCTATATCCTTTTTCTTCTGGAGTGCTATACCGCATCACCCTTCCATTTCATATTGCAGTCTTGGGTTCCTTTTTCCAATATGCATTACTTTGCGTTTTTAGCCTTAAAGTTTAGCTGTCAAATCTTGGACCAGCTCTCCAATTTTCCCAGTTCCTCCCATGTTTCCCTTCCTTTGTCCTCCATGTCTAAACTTGTGCAGATCTTTTTTTGCCATCTGCAAAGAGGCAGACCTTATCGATACTGTACCTTCACCTATGTCACAGATGAAACTGTTAAAGAAGACCAGTCCTAGTATGAGCCCCTCTCATACCTCGCTGGTCACTTCCTTCACCTCTGAAAACTCCCCATTGACTACCACTCTCTGTATTCTACCCCCCAGCCAGCTCTCTACTCATTTCACATTCTTATTGTCTACCACAAGGTCCCTAATCTTTGTTACCAGCCTCCTGTGGGGGAACGGATCAAAGGCCTTGCTAAAGTCAAGGAATGCTATTTTGATTTATTGATTTGTTACCACAAAGTGCACTGGGCCCAGCTCTTTTCAGTCATGTCTGGCACATAACAACAAATGATACAAAACTAATAAATACATCATATACAAGACACTGTTAAAAACATTTAACATTCATGCTGTACAATTTCATTAGCAAGTGTTTAAAATGTTATATCAATTGCCTGTCCCTTGTGTACTGGTGTGGTAACCTACTGTAGTTGAAAACTTGCACCAGATTCCCCTGACAAGACCTTCCCCTCATGAACCCATGTTGCATGGGGTCCTGGAGCCTATTCCTTTTCAGTAAGTTTACCTGGTCCTCCTTCAGTAGAGACTCCATGATCTTCTTCATCTAGACGTCTAGCTAACTGGCCTATAATTCCACTGGCTCACCCCTCTTCCTTTTCTTGTGTAGCAGACCACATCCACTATCCTCCAGTCCCTAGAGATCACCCCCATGGTTAGCTAGCTATTGCAAATGTGTGCTGGTGGCCCTGCAACAAAGAATGATTACCTACAGTAACAGTAGATCTTCAAGAGAATCTTCTCCATTGAGCCACATCTTGTAATTGTAAATCAGCTGTGTCAGGACCAGCTGAAACTTTTTGCTAACTAGGGATGCCCACAATAGCATGTCACATCAGTGCCTACATAACATGAGCATCCCCAGCTTGCCTCAGTTTCCAGTAGGAGACAAGCTTGGAACAGGGCTGGTGTTAGACTTGATGGCACCCCAAGCCAACAAACCTGTGTTTCCCCCTTCACCCTCACAATCTCCTGCCACCCCACACACACACACTCACTCTTGCCCCACTCACTTCTACTCTCACCATGAAAGTTGTAAGAATACTGTAAAAACAGTTACACCTTTTTATATTGCCACTTTATAGATTTAAAAATTGCAAACATAAAACAAAGAAGCCAATACAACTAAAGCATTTTAACAAAACCAGATGTGAAGCAAAATATACTATTAAATATCCCAAGCCCATTAACCCCCCCAAGACAGCACAAGAGGACCATCATTCAAAGTCCACCCTCACACCAGTAGGCACCATTGCTCCAACAGCCCCCTCACACACACACTGTCATGTGCAAAAATAAAGAAACAAAACCCTCCCCCCAGCCAGCCATTGCAACCCTCCTCCACAGACTGAAGTTTCATTCTTTTTTTAAATTTTTTTTTACTGTACATTATTCTTTTGGTTTCCGGGTAAGGCCCACTAGACACAAGGTCTGTTTTCAGGGGTGACCTGGGAACACTGAGGAGATTAAGTGATTTGCTTTGGTTCACATAATATGCAAGTGAAGTTGCGGGAATCAAACCAGTAAGCACCATTGCTCTGACAACTCCCCAACACACACACACACACACACACACACACACACACACACACACACACATATATGCACCATCAAGCACAAAAAAAAAAACAAAGAAAATAAGCACACCCCGAGCCAGCCATTGCAACCCTTCCCCCACAGATGGAAGTTTCTTTTTTTTTTTTTTTCATTTTATGGTAAACTGTATAATGCATAAAAGTTGTAGAATGTATAACAATCCAGTAGTTATAATAACCAGCACAATTGTTAGCTGGCTGGTAACTGTTTTGAAGGTCAACAGCAACTGTTTGCAGCTGTGCAATCCCACTGAAAAAAAAAAAAACACATTTAATGTAAACACCTATTCAGTTGATCATAAAGAAGGGAGATCTTGATTTAAATCATCTGTCTGCAAAAAAAGTAAAACAAGATTTACGGACTGCATTATTTGTAAAAACACTTTAAGCTCAAGTGAAAAATGGGCATGGTGGAATTATTTTACTTATTTCACTGGTTACAATTTGGGACATTAAAACTAATTTTACTTCCTCAAAAATTGGAAATATTTTCTGATTTTGACCACTGGAACTGTGTATCTCTAATGGCAAATATGGCTTGCATTTTTACAGTTGTGTACTGTAAGTTATTCAGAGATGACAAGATGAAAACAAAAACACCACAGACAAATACTCGCTCAGGAAGGATGAGCAACAGTATGACAGAAGTCAAAACCAACTACTAAATCTGTTGTTATTCAGTAAAGCAGCCAGTAGTTCTCAGTTTACTTGAACAGTACAGCGCTTTTGGCAACTCTTCCTTGACTTCGACTTTCACTAAAGTTATTTCTGCCTTCTGAAAGTCCCTTTTTGCAGTTCTTAAAAAAACCTCAACATCCTCCCAAGTCAGTTACCACATTAATCAATCAATTAATCCGTCTTTATTTATAAAAGCGCAATTCCATAAAATGACCAAAGTGCTTGTACAATTAAGTATTACAATAGAATATATAAAAACACAGCATAAAAGAACAGAGTAAAAGTCTGATAAATACAACTTACAAATTAGTCAGGATCTGAAAAGGCAGGGTTAAAAAGATAGGTTTTACGGGCTGATTTGAAGCTTTCAATAGTTAGGCACTCCCTTACCCAATGAGGTAGAGAGTTCCACAGGGTAGGGGCTGCAAAAACAAATGAGCGAGCTCCAGAGGTATTAAGTCAAACCCTGGGAACCTCCAGCAATTCCTTGTTGGAAGAGTGGAGGGGCTGCAAGGGGCAGGAGGGGACAAGGAAATCTTGCAGATAGCTCAGTCCCCTGTCCATGTAGGGCTTTATAGGTCAGCAATCTGACCTTGAAGGTGATCCACCAAAAGAGTAGCAGCCAGTGCAGGCTGCAGAGCACAGGTGTAATATGATAGGATCGGGGTAGACCAGTCAACAACATAGCAGCTGCATTCTGGACCAGCTGCAAGTGGCAGATATCTACCCCCAGTAGCCCTAGTTAAAGGGCATTGCAGTATTTAAGGCTGGAGTTGACAAAGGCATGGACCAATACTGGGAGGTCATCAGGAGGGACAAGGTGCTTAACCCTGGTGATCTTCCTCAGGTGATAGAAAGAGGTTTTCATGACAGCAGACAACTGGGATTTTAAAGTCAGGCCACTGTTGAACACCACACCAAGGTTTCACATCTGATCTGAGGCAGGAAGCTTGAGTCCATCAAGGCAAAGCCCAGATGGCTGACCGGCAACCAGACCTAGGTCCCAATGACCCAGGTCTACCACCAACACCTCAGTTTTGTCTGGATTCAGCTTCAGCCAGCTAGCTCTCTTCCAGTCCTGGATCTTGGAGAGGCAACTGTTAAATATCGAGACAGCTCCAGCCTGTTCAGGCACAAAAGACATGTAGAGCTGAGTGTCATCTGCATAACAGTGGAAACTTAGCCCATACTGCCTAATAATGTCAACCAACAGCAGAATGTACACAGCAAACAACACGGGTGAAAGAATAAAGCCCTGTGGTACCCCACAGGGTAAAGGGAGAGGGGCTGAGGAAAAAATCCCAGACATCACTCTCTGAGTTCTACCCATGAGAAATGATCAAAACCATCTGAGAACTATTCCAGACAATCCACAGAAAAACCACAGGCACTCTAACAGTACACCATCATCCACTGCGTCAAATGCTGTGGAAAGGTTAAGGAGGATCAAGATGGAAAGGCCTCCCTGATCTCTTTCAGTTAAGATATCATTAAGTACCTGAACAAGTATCATCTCAGTACTATGCCTCTTCCTAAGTCTGGATTGGAGAGGTTCATAGACATCGTGGATGGTTAAATGGGACTCCAGTTGCTCCATGACAACCTTCTTAATAACCTTGCCTATGAAAGGCAGGTTAGAGACCAGTCTGTAGTTGACTGGATAGTCCAGGTCAAATGAGATCTGTACCAATGCCCATAGTCTGGATAACAAGCTCCCTGAACTAGTGGCCTTGATGGAAGAGGGACGCCTGGATATTGTGGCAGTCACAGAAGCATGGTACACAGAGAACCATGACTGGGATGTCAGTATACCTGGGTACACAATCTACAGGAGGGACAGGGAGGGTAAAAGAGGAGCAGCAGCTCTCTACATAAGGGAAATAATCAAAGCAACAGAACTAAAGGGTAAACAGGGGGGGTTGGAGGCACTGTGGGTCATTCTGGAGACAGGAAATGGCACCACAAGCCACACAGGTGTTGTTTACAGACCCCAGGCTTGGGAGGAGGCAATGCACAAGGAAATGACAGAAGGAATCCATAGAATGGTAGAAAAAGGAGAGATACTGTTGATGGGGGACCTGAATATGCCAAATGTTAACTGGAACACCTTTACTGCAGCCACATCCAAGAACAGGGTCATTCTCGATGCCCTACAGGGGGTAACCCTCAGACAAGCTGGTTTTGGAACCCACTCGGGAGGGAGCAGTCTTAGACCTGGTACTCTCGAAACGGGGATGGAGACAGGATCTTAGATTTAGAAGTGGGTAGCCATCCAGGAACAAGTGATCACCAAACAGAGTGGTTCACAATAAACACAACTATAGAGTCAAGCCATACAAAAGCAAGGGAGTTGGACTTTAGGAGGGCTGACTTTGGCAAAATGGGAGAGTGCCTCAGAAAAGCACTAGTAAACAGGCAAGGAGGAGGGGTGGAAGAACAATGGGGAAAAATCAAAACTGAAATCACAGTGGCAACAAGCCTTTGTGTAAAGCAAATCAACAAACCAAAACAAAGGAAAAAACCACTATGGTTCTCAAAAGAGGTGGCAGGGAAGGTTAAGGAGAAAAGGATAGTATTCAGGAAATATAACGAAACACAGAAGAAGCAGGATACAGAACTATATCAGTTAAAGCAGAAGGAGGCAGGGAAGGCCATCAGAATAGTAAAGGCACAAAGTGATGAAAAAATAGCTGACTCTGTTGAGAAGGGGGATAAAACCTTTTATAGGTACTATACATTAGGGAGTGAAGAAAGACCAAAGGAGCGATACTGAGCCATAATAAAGGGGCCGGAATGTGGGTAGAGGGTGTCAGTGAAAAAGCAGGGATACTGAACAAATACTTCTGCTCAGTATTCACAAAAGAAGAGGCAAGGGAGGTACCTAAACCAAACAATAGAAACACACTGGATAGGGGGGTTGATACCAGTCCATTCACAGTAGAAAGGGTTCTGAAAGAACTCTTAAAACTGAAGGTGGACAAAGCGATGGGGCCTGATGGGGTTCACCCAAGAATTCTAAAAGAACTAAGGGTAGAACTAGTTACACCACGGACTACCCTCTTTAACAAATTATGGGAGGATGGGGTTTTACATGAGGACTGTAGAAGGGTAGATGTGATTCCACTTCACAAAAGTGGGAGCAAGGCAGAGGCAGGAAACTATAGACCTGTTGGTTTGATCTTAGTGGTATGGAAAATGATGGAATAACTTCTGAAGTAAAGAATTGCTAAGTACCTAGAGGCCAGCAGGGCACAGGACCCAAGGCAGCATGGATTCACAGTGGGAAGGTTATGTCAGACGAATCTAATAGATTTCTTTGATGGGGTGACCAAAGTAGTAGACCAGGGAGTGGCTGTGGACATGGCCTACTTAGACTTTAGCAAGGCATTTGACATAGTCCCACACAAAAGATTAATATACAAGTTAGCCAGCCTTGGAGTGACTCCCAAGGTGGCAGTCTGTGTAAAAAATTGGCTGGATAATAGGATGCAGATGGTAATAGTAAACGGAGTCCACTCTGAAGTTAGGAGAGTTACTAGCGGAGTACCGTAGGGTTTGGTACTGGGACCGGTCCTTTTTATTGTCTTTATATGTGACATTGCCATGAGACTGTAAGAAAAAGTATGTCTCTTTGCAAACGACAAAGATCTGCAACAGGGTTGATACACAAGGTGGGGAGGAAAGGATGAGAAGGGACTTGGCAAGATTGGAGGAATGGTCAAAAATATGGCAGCTGAGATTCAGTGCAAGGGTGCAAAGTAATGCACCTGGGAAACTGAAATCCTGGGGAAGAGTACACAATGGGTGTGGGGAGTACTAACAACAAAAAAAATGGAAAGGGACCTGGGGGTAGTTATATCAGATGACCTAAAGGTGGCAAGCAATGTGAGAAGGTGGTAGGGAGGGCTGGGGGGATACTGGGATGTATAGGGAGGCACATCACCAGTAGAAAACAGGAAGTTGTATATCCCACTGTACAGAAAGTTGGTGAGACCCCATCTGGAGTACTGCATGCAGTTCTGGAGACCCCATCTCCACAATGACATAGACAGGATATAGACTGTCCAGAGAAGGGCAACTAAAATGGTGCAGGGTCTGCACCAGAAGGCATACAAAGAGAGATTAAAGGAGCTTAATATAGAAACTTTCAAGTACCTCAAGGAAATCAACAGAGTCCAAGAGGGTAGCATCTTTCAGAAAAAGAGATGTGCAAGAACAAGGGGGGCACAATTTGAAGATAGAGGGGGGACAGCTCAGAGGTAATGTGAGGAAGCATTTTTTCATGAAGAGGGTTGTGGATTCCTGGAAAGGCTTTTCTGAGGAGGTTGTAGAGTTAAAAACAGTGGGGGAATTCAAGAATGCATGGGACAGACATAAGGCAATTCTAGTGGGGATAGGAGGAAGTAGGCTGTTGGTTAACTAGGATCTGCAGTTTATCCATTAGATAGGGGAAATGGGCAGATTAGGCTGGTCAAGCAGTCCTCATCTGCCATCAAATTCATTATTTCTATGTCTCTTAAGGAAGGGTACTACTACCACCTCCTTCAGGGGGGTAGGGAACACACCCATATCCAATGAACACCCGACAATCTCAGCCAGGACTGGGCAGAAGACCTCAATGCACCTCACTAACTCGCAAGTTGGGCCTGGGTGCAAACTACAATAGATTGGGCACAAACTCTGGATGATCCATGCGACATCTATGATTTCTAGCCAGCCAAAGCCTGACCAGACAAACTGGGCACCTGCAACCTCTACTGACCTCTCCAATGCCCACTGAATTGAGCAAACTCATTACATTTCTCCTGTGAAAAGGGTCTCCAGTACTGAAGACAGACTGGATTGCATAATCTGTCAACAGTCCGGAAGAGCTGAGCTGGTCAATTCTGTACAACAACAATCTCCCTATGAGAGATTGCTGATTGATTTGAATTATAATGATCCATCAATCTAAGTCTGTCATCCTCCTGGCTGGATTTCTGCCAGAGCTTCTCCAGCCTTTGCCCCACACTTCTCAGCTTCTTAAGAGTCCCATAAAACCATGGGGACTTGGGGTGGAGAGTGAAGGGGTAAACACAAGCAGGAGCTACGGAATCCACAGCTGCTGTAACCGCTTTGTTATAGGTCCGTCAGAGCTCCTCTGGGTTGCTGCTAGCACTCGCCAAACCTGATAGGTCCAGTACCGCCATATGATCATCAGGGGTCAGGCCCCATAAAGAGCAGTACCAGACCATCTCCACAGGGGCAGGTCTATGAGGGGGAGCCAGGAAACAACCTTATGGTGTAATTATCAGACTGTCCAAACGATTCCACCACCAGGTCAGCGGTCTCCATACCTAGTAGGAAGACCAAGTCCAATGGGTGACTCTGACTGTGGGTGGCAGAGGCAATCAGACGTGTTAGGCCCAACAAGGTCATAAGTTGGAAGAAATCCTGGCCAAAATATGAGAGTTCATCATTGATCCAAGTGCTGAAATACCCCAGAATTATCCATCTGGGAACTCCAACACTATATCGACGATGAAGTCCGCAGCTTCCTGCAGAAACTTCTTCTCTCCTCTGGGTGGACGGTAGATGAGAAGTATTCTGCAACCTACACCTGCCCCCATGATATACTCAAAGGACTTGGTCACTCCCACCGGGACATTCACAAGGCCCAGTTCCAATTTAAAACAACTGGCTACACCTCCGCCCCATGATCCTCACTCGAGCAGTGTATCACTGAGTACCCGGCAGGAACTCTGGCTTCCAAAATTGGGTCAGCATTTCCATCCATCCAGGTCTCAGTGTTGCATGTCAGGTCAGCTGAACCAACAAGATCAACAGTAATTGCTGTCTTGTTTTTAATAGACCCGTCATTGCACAACACCACTCAGGCTGGATAGGTAGGCGAGGCTGATCAAGCAGTCTGCACACAAAAAGTGGAACCCTTGGGTATGGGAACCAAGCAGGGGAGATCCCTTTCTAGAACCCATTTAGCCCCAGGGCATCTAAACTAATCTTATTCCTGTATCAGTGTAAGTAAACCAAAAGCATACTGACTGCAGACTTGCATTGTGGAAGTCTAGTGTCCCCCCCCACACACACTCCTGGTAGCTCAGTAAGAACATCCAGTCCCTGGTAGTCTAGTGATCCCTCCCCCATATCAATTTAAAAATGCTTCTCTAATGCCCCTCTAAGACCCAATCCCAGTAGCATTCTAAATAAAAATGTATCCCTGGAATCCCTGGTAGTTTAGTGTCTCTCCACTTCCCAATCCTGCAGTAGCATGATAAATTACTCCAGTGCAGCAGTAAAATAAAACAAAGAGTACTTCAGTTTGCTTTTTGGCTGCTCTGTTTCTCCTATTGTGGGTACTGGGTAGGACCGACTGACCAGAGAGTGACCAGGCTAAGAGTGGAGTGTACAAATCAGTAGAGATGCGTAAAGTGAGGAAAAGTATCTCCACAAAAAACATTTGAGAATTTTCTTCAGTTTGCAGAGTGGATTGAGTGTGTGAAGCCCAGCTTCACCCCTCCCCCCCAAAAAAACTCCACAAAATGCAGAGTTTGGCAACTCTGCCAGTGGAGTTCAAACTTTGCATTTTGCGAGTTTGGCTACTAACAATGTAGTAGCCCCCCAGTTTGCCCCTCCCTGATGTCTAGTGATTCCCCACTGATCGCTGCCTGGCCCCAATATGAAAAAATAAATCCCCTCAATCATGGGGTGCCATCCCCAACTGTAAAGTCTATCCCTGGTGTCCCCCCTGACCACTGGGCGCCGAGTCTGACCAACTTTACAAAAAAAAAAATAAAAAAAATTCCCTGGTGTCTAGTGGATCCCTCACCCTATCAGGTAATGCCCCTCACCCCACTCCCCCCCCCACCATGACCCCAAGTGGGCCACCCGCACAGCCCTGCACTCGCCTCCACAGCAGGCAGCCCAACTGAGCTTTCAATGAATGAGCACGTGCATACAAGCACATGCTCATTAACTGAGAGTTCAGTCAGGCTGCCGACTGTGGAGGTGAGTGAAGGGCTGTGCCAGTGCCCCGCTTGCAGTCGGGATGGGGGGGAGTTGGATGGAGGGCACTACCTGATGGGGTGGGGGATCCACTAGACCCCAGGGGCATTTTTTTTTGTCAAGTTGTTCAGACTTGGCACCCAGTGATGGGGAGGGGACCTTGGATTTTCTTTGTTTTGCAATGGGGTTGGCAATCAGTGGGGGGAGGGACAATAATAGACACCAGGGATGGCAGTTGGAGGGGTGTAAGTTTTTATACTGGGCTGGTGATTAGCCTGGAGGGATATTTATACATTTCTTTTAGAGAGTCCACTATAAGCATCATGTACCTTAGATATCACATTTATTTATTCACTTGTTTTGCACTTTTAGACAGTGTGGTGAGGTGATGTTTATGCACAGAATACTGTCACTTTAAATCATGTGTTTTTAGCAGGGATACATTGCCTCACCTCCTCAACCTTGAGAAAGCACTGTTATCTTGAGAAAATGTTTGGCTGTTTCGTGGGGAAGGGTATGTGTACCATGCTGCTAGTTTGAAAAATAAAGGTTGTTATCCTGAAGCATTATAGCTCAACTTATCTTTATCAAGCAGTGATGAGTCACCGAGCCTTCCTGCCTTGTGTAAGACACCAGGATAGACTTTACAGCCAGGGTTGGCACCCCGTGATTGGGGGGGGGGGGTTATTTTGGGGAGACCACTAGACACCAGGGAAGAAGTCGGGCTGCCAGCTATGGGGGTGAGGGAAGCAGCTGGTTTCACACTTCTCCTTGCTTTTTTTTTTTTTTTTTTTTATAAGTGAAATTGCACTTTAAAAAACCCCAAAGCAACGTAAAGTTACCCTGCACCAATTTTGTTAAATTTTCCACCATGGGTGGTAACTTCGTGAAATGGCATGCAGAGGCTGAGTTGGCGGATTCACAGGGAATTTGCCTGCAAAGTAAAACTTTGCTGCATCTCTACAAATCAGATTGAGTTGAGAGTCCACTGCTGGTAAATTTAATATGGCTAATCTTATCTTGACTGTCAGCGCCAAGTCGACCAGGGCCAGGAGGGCCTCCAAAGTCCACTCTGAGTTCGAATGAATCTTGTGCTGCATTTGCCAGCCATTGCCTGTCTGCACCTGCCTTCACTCAGTCCTCTTCGTACTCTTTTCCCCCATCCCAGAACTGCTTCTTTGTTGTTGCTGCTGCCACACTGAATTTCTTCTTTTCAATTGGTATTTGTTGAATGTGAGCCATCTCTCCTTCTTCTTCCTCCTGGCTCCATTCCTCCTCTGTTACTTCATTGAAATGTGGTGACACAATTGACTAGCCACACCCCTACCTGACATGGCAGCTAAATCGAGAGCTCTAACTGCAATGTTGACTTAACTGAGGTCTTCATTGACAGGTTCTGCATGCTAATCTGTTGTCACAGCTACCCCAGGTTCAATAACAAAGCCAGTCTTGGCGTACCAGTGTACCAGAGCTACAAAAAGCCCATGGTGGACCACAGCAGCAAAATGTGTGCTTCTACAGCCAGGAAAAGGTTCTCTGTGCCTTCCCTGGATCCATACTGTTAAACGGGCTGGGACCAAAATTAGGGACACTCCACTAAAAATTAGGGACAAATGACCAAAATGAGGGACACCCTAGTTTATTCAGCTTGGTGGCACCTAGTCATGCTATGCCACTGAATGATTTGTACATCACATCATGGTGGGGAACCGTACAACATAAAGTATCTTTATTTTATGCTTTAAAAGTCACATTCAGACCAGAACAACCAAACTGGGTAGACAAAATGCACCCTTGTTCCACTGCATCAGGCACTCATGCACCAGTCTAGCCAATATAATAGAGTATGTTCTCTATTTTCGTTTTAGAAACCAAAATGATGATGGCGCCTCTCAAAATAAACACACAGCACTGCAGCCTACAACATGTAAATAAATGCAAAAGTCTGACTGAAAAAAGCATCAGGTCACTCACTGTTGCTATTTTTTTTCTACGTAGGAAGACTGCTATAACTTCCTTAAACAAAATGCTCAAATCAGATAAATTATACTGCTTAAACCAAGCCTTAGTCATGTCTCACCTCACTTCACTTGTAATTTCAAGTTGGAATGTTAGGTACTTACAAATGGTTCTAGAATATGCATTTGTGCTATCCATTTCTCAGTGACTCTGGTAGTTCATTAAATATTTTAATGCCATTTTAAGGAAAATAACACTGTCAGAACCAGTATTATGTGCCAGCAAAGAAAGACATACACAGAAAAATTGCTCAAAATAAGATTATCAGCTGAATCATGAATATGCTGCTGCACTGTTGCTCCAAGGCTTACTCAATAGTTACATAGCAACATAGAAACATAGAGTTTGACAGCAGATAAGGAACACTTGGCCCACCTAGTATGCCCATTTTTCCTACCTACTGCAACACCGCAGACACTGCTTGATCTCCGGCTTTACCCCCCCCCCCTTCCTTGCCACTAAGGTTCCCTTATGCCTATCCCATATATTCCTGAATCCCTTTACCATTTTTGCCCCCCCTTTTTTGGCCAAAAAGCAATGAAATTAACAAACAATATAACTATGCATCAAAATCCCTTAGTCCTTAAAGCAAGAAATTATAATCTTTGATTAAGCAAAATAACAAAGTTTATTTCAACTTCAAAGCACCTGCTGTATGAGTTATGCAGACCTGCAGCCTGTACTACCTTAGGACCCAGGGGATTCCCCTCTGCCCAGGCCAGCTGCAATCTCTCTAATATCTCGCTGAGAAGGATCTGAGCATAGGGAGAGAGGATCCGGCAACAGACGGAACAACTGAAATCATGCAAGATTACCATTTCCACTTCCCTGCTCTATGACTGAGTGCCGCAACCGCCACCTAACCTATCTTTGTTAACTGATGTCATACCACGAGAATGTTAACCTCCACACAAAAAATAAACAATTTAAAAATAAACACGGTGCAAACTCTTCTCCTATGCTATAGCTGTCAACACATGTAGAATGAGCAACTGTTTCTGAGCAAACTGTCACACTTCTGCTTTTGGTCATTAGCTCCTGAGAAAACACTGATAGGAGAAATCTGTGAAGCCTCTTGCGAGACCAGGCAGTATTGACACCCGTCACCCAATAAGGGGGGAAGGTGGGAGGGAGAGGTTTGTTCAGTGAAGGAGATTCTGTTTGGCAGGCAACTATTCTATTTTCTTTGAGGATCTTTTCCTCCATTGTGCTACATCATGGAATGATTTCCAAGCATTATCGAGTATAGAAGGAGGATGGCAGGACCTACTGATTCTGAGTAAGGAGGCCCTGCAGAACACTGAGGCCAACATTTGCACAACTATGAGAGACAATGTCCAAACTGTGGTGTTAAGTGAATCTATGGACTGTACTCCAAGTGGCAGCAGCACAAATGTCAAAAGTGGACACATTTTGAAAACAAGCCACTGAGGTAGCCACCCTACAGATGAAATGAGTACGAGTGTGACCAGGAAGCTGCTTACCATGCTTCTCAGAACAAAACATAATACAATTGGCCAGCCATTTGGGCAGGCCCCGTTTAGAAATCTGTGAGCCCTTCATTCTAGGGGCAAAAGCAATAAACAGCTGAGGGGATTTTCTATAATCCTTAGTATGATCCAAGCTCCAACACATCATCCTATGGACATCCAGCATATATAAATGATGCTCTCCATTGTCTGTGGGAGATAAACTATAAACAGGAAGGTCTACGCTATAGTCTGATTTAGTGTCCTCTCAGATACAACTTTTGGTAAGGAAACAAGGATTGATATGTAAGATAACCCTATCCTTGTGAAAAATAATAAAAGGAGGGTCTGCAACCAGAGCCTGTAACTCAGAAATGTGTCTAGTAGAGGTCATAACCAATAGAACAGTGTCTTCCAAGAGAGGAAGCATAGCTCACAAGTAGTGACAGGCTCAAAGGGAGGTGCAGTGAGGCTCTCTAGGACCAAATTAAAGTCCCATCCCAGAACTGAATCTTGGATTGGAGGGTGCAGTGGGAGAACACCTCTTAGAAATCTTTGGGAAATCTTCATCTGGCACAGTGGCCACGTGGGCCTTAATAGAGAATATCTTAGTCCTGAGTCCTTAAGGGACAAGAAGTAGTCCAGCACTCAAGGAACTGGACACATAAAATGGTCCAGGGCTTGCAGAGTTCACCACACTATAAAACATTTCCATTTTTGTGAACAAGTGTACTGAGTGAACAGCTTTCTAGCCACCAGGAGAACATCTGCAACTGCTGGGGAAACCCCAAAGCAGGAGACCTCTATGTCCTCAGGAGCCAAGCATGGAGGTGCGGGGATCTCAGATCCAGGCACATTAGAACACCTTGCTTTTGTGTCAGAAGTTCTGTTCACAGGGGCAGTGGGACAGGAGGTTCCACTTCCAGTTGCTAGAGTCGTAGGAACCAAATTTGTCTGTGCCAGTAAGGAGCCACCAGAATCAGGGTGGCTGATTCAGCCCATAGTTTGACCAGAACTCTTTGTATTAAAGACAAAGGGGTAAAGCATACAGAAACTTCCCTTTCAAGAAGAAGGAGAATGTGTCTCACCAGAAAACTCCAGGGCCTAGAGCAAGTCAGCAGAAATACAACAGTTTTGCATTGTATGAAGATGCAAACATTGACCCCATTTTTCAAAGAAGCCAACCACAATAGAGTCTGAGTTCATATTCATGGCAGAGCACAAAGGATCGACTGAGGTGATCCACCAGTGTGTTCAGGGTACTGGGGAGGAACACTGTAGACAAAAATATGTCACCTTTCACCGCCCAGTGCCAAACTCTCATCATCTTTCTGCAGAGTGTGGGAATGCATTCTTCCACCTTGTCGGCTGATATTGCAAATTGCTGATACATTGTTTGTATGGTTAAGCAGCTCATTCCCTGGAAGGATGGTGGTAAAGGCCCATAGGCCATGCAGAACAATCCTTGTCTCCAGAGTGTTGCTGTGAAGAACTTTATCCAGAGGGCCCCATTGGTCCCGGGTTCTGAAGTGGCTCAAATAGGCACTCCAGCCCAAACCTGAGGCATCCACACTTATCACCAGGAGGGGGGATGGCTGGAGGAACATGGATCCTGTCTCTGGTTTAGAGTGGTCCAACCACCAGAGCAGGAAGTGACAAAGAGGAGGCATCAATTGTATGAGACATTCCATCTCATCCGAATGCTGTGCCATTGCGCTCTGAGGAACAACTGAGAGATTCTAATATGAAGGCAAGGCAGTGGGACAGTCAGGATGGCAGCTATCATCAGGCAAACTAATCTTAGAAGGCATCTAGCTGATAAATCATTGGTGGAGACCAGCTGTGCCTGTGGCACCAGTGTCATGGCAGGGTCAGAGGGCAGAAATGACCATCCCAACACTGCATCCAAAATAGCCCCTATATACTACAGCCACTGGCTGGGAGTAAGGACCAGCTTTGACCAGTAAACCCAGTTGGTCAAAAAATTGCTGAGTCTGAAAAAGTGTGTAAATAATGGCTTCCCAAGATGGGGGTTTAAATAGCCAGTCATCTATGTAGGGGAAGACATACATGCCCTCCACGTGGAGGGCAGCAGCCACTGTGGCAAATACTTTGGTAAAGACACATGGTGCAGAACACAAACCAAAAGACAGACACACAATTGGCAGTGGGAGCCCTGGAGTATGAAATGCAGGTGAGACTTGAAGATCTTGACATGACGGTATGCATCCATCATGTCCCGTGCCACCCTCCAATCTTGTTTCAGTAGGAGAGGATGGAGGGACTTCTGGGAGACCATTTTGGACTTCCTGTATTCTATGAAAAGGTTCAGTGCTCGAAGGCCCCGATATGTGTGCATGCTGTATTATGTTTATTTGTATAACCTGCATTGTGATTGACTTGGGACCCCATTTCAAATGAGCTTTGCTCAATGGGCTTTAACCCTGAAAAAAAATGAAATTAATAAAGTAAAAAGGTCAAGTACTGTCTTAGATCCCTGGTCCATTTTGGAACAAGAAAGTACCTGGAGAAATAGGCTTGATTTATATCTGAAACTGGGATGATATCTACAGCCCTCTTGTGGAAGAGGGTTTGAACCTCCTCCAGCAAGAGGGCAAGATGTCCTGGGACATCTGTTGGGCAAAGGGGGGGGCACTGGAGGAATAGTTAGGAGTTCTAAGGCATGCCCGTACTGAGCCACCTCCAGTACCCACACATCTGCAGTGAACTCCTCCCATTTTTGTAGAAAGAACCTCCCACCAGAGCTTCCTGAGACAATGAAGCCGGAGGAAGGGGAGGGGAGTCATAAAGTGCTGAAGGCGGCAGGGATGATGGTAATGATTGGACCTTTTGAAAGTCTAGCATGGGTACCTGAGGGCAGCTTGGCAGCTTGGGAAGTGGTAGGCTAAGGTATCTGGGAACCACGGCCTAGGCCCCATGAATAGCCATGGCATGAATGGGCATAGGGCCTGCAAAAAGAACCATGACCCTTTCCCTGGGGTTTAGGGTTCAAAGTATGCAGGAATCCAAGAGTTATTTTAGAGGACTAAAATTCCTGTAAAGCATTTTCAACATCACTTACAAACAACTGTTTGCCCCTGAATAGAGCCCTCATCACAAATTGTAGTACATCTGATGCAAAACCAACTACATTTACCCAACAGTGGCAGCAAAGGCATATTCCAGAGGCAGCAGCCCTGGCAGCAGCAGCAGAGGCATCATATGCTGACCACAGCAGATGCTTACCAGCCTCCTGAACATTAACAATAGTCTGCTTTTGTAATATTTTGTCCTGGCCCTCTGGCAGTCTTTCAACCAGGGTAGCCATAGTCTTCGAAAGGCAATTCTTATACTGTATTTTATCATATATGCCTGATAATTAGTTACCCTTAGGCCTGGGGAAGCAAAGCCAAAAGTTCTCTTCCCCATCACTTCCAGCTTCCTAAACTCTATCAGGAGAAAGAGAGCTCATGGGTTTGGAGCCTTGAATCTGTCATTGCAGAGTCTGTTTTAGGCTGTGAGCAATACTAATGCTTTGCAGTAGGGGCTGGATATTGTTTATCCGCTTTCCTGGGAACTGTAGGCAATTGAGTTGGCCTATGCCAGGCTGTCAAAGTAGCATCTTGAATTGCAGAATGCACAGGAGAATCATAAATGTAGGAGAGGCTGAAACCTCCAAGAACTCATGGCGAGTCCCCTTGCAGGCATCCTCCTCCTCCTCTGTTTGAAAGCTCAGTTTAGCCTGAACCTGTTTTAGGAAGGTCTGATGAGAGGCATCCTCTGGTGGTGACATTGGTGCATTTTTTACACTCTCCTATTTGCAAGATGACAGAGTGGAGCTTGATCCTACTACATCCATGGCCTCCTCCTCCTGTATATTCTCTGGTTAATACTCCAGTTCATGGTCGACTGCCTTAAGTTGACAATCGATGGGATGAGGAGATAAATGAGGAGAAGCCATTGACAGGGGTCCCATTGACAGACGCCATTCAGGGCCTAGCACTGTGGCACGGAGCAAGAACTGGAATATCGATGCTAAGGTTGATGATGGACCAGCCGAGGGCATTGACAGAGTGGGCAACAATAGTGACAGTCACTGGAACAGCTCAAATATTGGTTATAATAGCTGTGCATTGATGGACCCTGAAGAGGACAACAATGGCTCAGCCAATGACATGACAGTGACAGTGCCCAATTGTGAAATAGGCTGCAGATCTCCCAATGGGGAAGTGAGCCAGTACCAGATCCCAACTTTGGTGTTTGAGAGATGGTCGGGGGAGGGTAGGCTCCACAGCCAGAGTTGGGGACCTGACTTTCTCAGTAGACTTACCATGTCGAAAAGGTGAATGTGAACAGTTTGGAGAAGCAGCCTTGTCCTTTTGCTGCTCCTTCTCCTTCTCTGAGTGGCGATGTTTCTCCACTGATTTTGAGGACTTATTCTTTTTCTTAGATTAGTTAGTGATGGCCACTGTCAACCAGGGGGATCAACAGGCTGATGGTGAACAGGGAACAGAGATGGTTCACAACGCTGAAGTCACCTTTACTGCAACCTGTTTCTCCATTTCTTGAAGCTTTAGAAAAACCTCTAAAGTCTTCTTGTAATGTTTCCTGGTTGTCTGGTTAAGGTTCTAGCAAATTCAGCAGGCTTTAACGTTGTTCTTTGCACCAGGGTAACAGACACAAATGAAGTGGTCACCATCTTTATCATTTTTAACGTCGCTGCAATGGCAATAATGGAACAGTGGTTCCTTGTTTTTCCGTGGCACCATGAAAGAAAGTTTTAAAATAAACTATGAGAAGTAACAGTGTTGGTGAATAAAGTTTGATGGTGTTCTTCTGCAGTGGTGGACCAATGAGCAGTTGACGGCAGTAGAAAGAACTGAGGCATGCTGGGGATGCCTACGTTATATAGGCACCGACAAGGTGCACTGATGTGGCGGCCCCAGCCAGCAAAAATTTCCAGGTGGTCCTGATACTGACTGCTTACAGTTCCATGATGTGGTTCAATGAAAAGAGAGATCCTCGAAGAAGATCCGCTGCTACAGTAACTCACTTAGCATCCTCTGGTGTAAGCCATCAGGTCCCATAGATTTGTCTACTTTCAATCCTGCTAGATTTTCCAGCACCCTTTTCTCCATTATCTGGACCTTTGCCCAAGCATCTTTGTTCCATCCCTTCCTTCCTAACCCCACAATCTGGCAGTGGCCCATCCTTCTCCTTAGTAAGTACCAAACACAAATAATTGTTCAATATCTTTGGCTTCCCCTTATCCCCCTCTTCTCATTGCTCTTAAGTCTCACTATACCCCCTTTGACCTTGTGTTTCTCCAGGATGTACTAGAAGAACACCTTATCCCCTTTTTTCACCCACCTACCAAACTTGCTCAGTCTGTGCTTTGGTCTCCCTCGCCTTCCTGGCCTTCCTGTTGGTTTCTCTTGTTGCTTCCAGATCCTTCACTCTGTCTTCCTCCATTCAACTGCCCTTATACTTGGAAAATAGTCTCCTTTTGATTCTTACTTTTGCCTTTACATCGGCTGTGAACTGCATTGTCCTTTTTGCCCATTTACCCTTTGATACCTTTGAAATGGAGCTCTCTGCTGCTTCTATCACTATCTTTTTAAATGTTGCCCACTTTTCTTTTGCACCCCCTACCTTCACTATGTCCTTCATTCTTGTCTGCAATTTTTCCCTCATTTCAGTGAAGTCCCAATTCTTTAAAAGTCCATACCCTTATTCCTTTTGCCACTTTGCCTGTCCCCACCTGCACCTGCAGCATTACTGTCCTGTGGTTCCAGAACTGCTACATTCTGAATCCTCTCACTGTTGCTGAGCACCAAATCTAGCAGAGCTTCCTCCCTTGCTGGATTCTGAATATTACAGTAAATAAGTGGCACTTGAGTCATAAATGCACACAGCATTAAATATGCAGATGCATGCACTAACACAAAACTACAAAGATGCACACACAGAGCACCACATGCATAAATCCACACAAAAACAGAACTATATACAAATGTGTACATACACAGCACTTTATACAGCTACATGTGCACACCCATCATTATATACTATGCACCTATGTGAACTACATACATACATACATATACACACAAGGACACAATGCTACATACAGACACATAGTGCTACATAGCCAAACTCACACACATATAGCACTATATACTCACACACACAAATAACACAACTAACTCAGATGCACATGCCCAAACTATTATAAACAGATACACACATATACAACACTGCTCACTCAAGTACAAACACAAACATCACTACACACACACACACACACACACACACACACACACACACACACCTCAACAAACTCGCACTTAAATAGCAATAAAAACTTCTGCAGCACTGCACCCACACATCACCACATACAGATGCAAACACTGGGCACTATTCATGAAAGCATGGAAAATGCACACAAATATGACATAATGCTGACACACATCTGCGTGCCCCGGTGGACTGAAAATACACACGGCTTTCACAAAGGCAAGCACAGTGGGAGCCGAGGCAGAAGTGTGGCCAATGGATGCGTGCAGTGTTGTACGCAGGGACAGCAGGGCAGCCCAAACATACGCATCCCCACCCCTTGACCCCACCATATATGGGCATGTGCACCACACTGCATGGACATAAGGAAGTGAATACCATGATGGAGGAGTGCATAACAGTGGTATGCTGAGATGGCGGTGCTGTGTTGATGCCACATGTACCCCCACAAGAAGCCACATGCCCAGACTGGAGATGGGCCAAGGGCCATTGAGGTTGCATGTCACCTGGTGCCACCTGGTCCCAGTCTAGCAATTTCACAGGTGACCAGGTGACAGCCACGGTGGCAGACATCCACAGCAATTATGGGCTACTGTACGGCATGGAGTCCCTGGGAAACCTTGGCAGAGTTCAAGGCCAGGATATGGCTGGACATCCAGGCTGCTGTCAACACAGCCAGTCCAGAGACATGGACACTTGTGGCAATAAAGCACAAGTGGTGTGACCTCTGGTTGGCCGTAAAGTGAAAGCTGGCCGCCATGAAATGGGCACAGTGCAGGAAGGCGGGGGACCACCCATGCAAGTGCCAACACTTTTGCCCATCAAGAGGATGGTGGCCAACACTCTCTCGGAGGTCAGCTTACATGGGGAGATGGAGGGCACTGACACCTTGCCAGGTATGTGGCACAGTGCAGGAACGCAGGTGGGAGGTATATGACTGAATGGCATAACCAACATTCCTGTCTCAAACCCTGAAGATCAGGAGAACACAGCCAGCACTCATGTATAGCCGGTGAACTCTGTGGAGGGGGAACTGCAGGGGGACACAGACATGGACCGCATCATGGCCAGCTGAACTCATGCCAATACCTAATAATGCACAAGTAAGTAACCACAGAATGTACTCTTGCCCACAGGTTCAGCACAGGGGATGCATGTCACTGCAGTGGAGATGGGCACCCTGGAGGATATTGACTCAAAGACTATGCTGGAGACACTGAGGACCTGGCCTAGACACCTACCAGGGGCCAGCAAATGCCCCCCAGCCCTGAACCAACTCCACAGCCACAACATAGCCGACAGCCCAGTGCTATAGTACTTGGCATTGAGAAGCAGCCAACACAGTCCTACACACCTGGCCATGAAGGACAACCACCTGTCCTACACACATGGCTCACAGACATAGGAGACCAGCATGCCACCCCTCAAGGGCATGCAGACAGTGGGGGTGAGGGGTCCTCAGCATGACTGACCTGTCGGGCATGCAAGGTGACACCATGGTCTGTCAAGATAACCTACTATTCTGCACTGTGCCAGCCATGAGGGACCTGACTGTAGAGGTGTGCGGGCTGCAGCATGCCCACAAAAAAATAAGGAGCTTCCTGGAGCAGAAAGCAACCCATCCACTATCCAGTAGCAGCACAGCCAGCAATTCTGTCCCCCCAGCAGGCCAGAATGCTGCATCCCAGATGCTGCCAGGCAGACACACAGGGCCTGGGGCACAGCTGCATGCCCCCACCCCACCAGCACCTGCACATGCTCTGGATGTCATGGTACTGGGTACTGTAATGCACCATAGGCCCACAGACACCCATACAGGGTACATGGAGGCATCCACCACTCCACTGGAGACACAGGAGGCAGGGGAAGGCACAGCATCTGAGGGGTCTGATGCCACCTGCAAGCCAGGGAACCTGGGGGATAACTGGGGCAGCAAGGCCTGGGGCAATCTGGAGACTGTAGGCCACATGTGGGGGGCAAGGTGAAGATGCAGCCATGCTGCCTAAGCACACACCCCTCCGTACATCTGGGAGTAAATCAGCCAGGAGACTGTAGGGCAACCCACACCCAATGACAAATGGCACCTATGCACCTGTAACTGCTCCCGACTCAGCCCCACCACATCCCTACACACACACACACACACACACACACACACACACACACACACACACACACACCACCTCCCAGGATCGCATTGTACAGCCATGACCCCTGCCCCGGAGGGGTCCACATCTATGAACCCTCCCCATGGTGGGCACCATAACTATAAACCCTGCCCCGAGGCGGGGGGCAACCATTACCGCCATCAGAAATGGGCTACTGCCACACATACCCACCTTACAAAGCCCACAACACCTGGAACAAGACAACGCATGGGCCCCCCAACACAGACAGTAACACGCAGCACACATGGGACAGGACACCAACCCCCAAATATGGGCACTTAGGATGTATGGTCCTCATCACTGTGCCACTATGGTGTACACCTCATCTCCTGAATGACACACGCATGAGTGCATGGTATGCCACTCAGCCAGACAGTGTCTCAGGACAATGGTTCTGTGGGTCATACCCCTTCTCTTCACTCTGTGGAATTGCACCCTGGTGATCAGGTATGAGTAGCTGTTTGTGCATGGCCATGTTATGCAGCATAGCACATGCAGTGATCCCTCTGCAAGCCTTCCCAGGGGCTAGCATCATCATGCCACCAGTGTGATAAAGGCAGTGGCACCACATCTTCAGCACCCCAATGGTCCTCTCAACAATGGCAGATGTCCTACTATGTGCCTCATTGTATGCCTCTTCCTCCAAACTGTTCAGTGCCAGGAATGTTATCAGCAGGTATGGTCAGAGTGGGCATCTGCTGTCACCTAGGCACTGGGTACAGAATGGACATGTCAGTGTCCCACAGCAGTGCGCACACTATGTAGTGTACATCACACATCCATACTCACTCAGCAGCCACCTGCTGACATCCCCACTTACTGCAAGGTGGCCACTCAGCCTGGAGCCATTGAATATGTTGGCGTCATGGGAACTTGGCAGACACATTGGTGATGATACTCTCAGCATCACAAACAATCTGGCAGTTGATGATGTGGAAACCCTTTCTTTTTCTGTACACCTCCTCATCCATGGTAGATGCTATGATAGCCATATGGGTACAGTCTATAGCTCCCAAAACATTGGGCATGCCATTCATGACATGGGATGCCACCTTCATGGCATGGATGTCTCTGTTAGACATGCAAAACTGTATGTGGCATGCACATGATGGTGTAAGGCGTCCATGACCTGGTGCATGGTCCTTGTTATGGATGACTGGCTGACACCTGTGACATCCCCCGAGACCCTCTGAAGAAGACCATGGCATAGCATGACAGGGCACACAGTATCTTTATTTTCACGGACATGACGTGTGACTAACATGTAGTGGGTTTCAGCTGATCCCTGAGCATGTGGCAGAGCTCTGAGATCATGTCATGGTCCAGGGGGAGCCACTCAATGCACTGTGTATCACAGAGCTCATCCACAGTGGCAGATGGCCTGAATATCCTGGGCCTGTGCCATCTCTCCAGAGCCCTTTCCCTCTCTCATTCACCCTCCCACAGAAGAACATTCATAAGTAGGCTTAGGCACATCCTGTGGACCCCATGGATGGTTACTGCACTACTCATTCTGACAACTACTACTCACTGTTCACAGCACTGTGCACCATGCATAGCAGCTGCTGCTAAAGGGGGACCTGTGGCTGTAAGTGGTCAGGGACACAACATCCCTACAGGCAAACACACGTCAGTGGGCATCACCACCAGCTATGCAATTCTGCAAGACAACTTGGTGGTGGAAAGTACAATGCCATTGTGGAGCATTCCTACGGTGGAGGTTGGGTGGCATGGTGTGTACTCCACAACTGCAGTGGGTGTTCTCCACTGCATATAGCAATGACCCCCAGGGGGATATTTGGGGTGTTATAGAGCCTGGGGAAGTAAGCGGATGTGTTCTTACCCTACTGTGTGCTACTGTCATTTCCATGCCCCACAGGAATGGACCATATGGGATACCTGTGCTGGGAACATCTGTTACTTGCTGCACGCCCTCCTGCAGTGTACTCCTTCTTTTGTCCACCACGAGAGCCCCTGTGTGCTGTGCCCTGTATAGTGCTCCTACTATTGGTGTCAGTGTGTGTCCAGAGTGTTATGTGCTGTTCTGCTAACCTGTTGCTCTCCCCTTGTGTCTCCACAAAACTTCCATAGGTGACCGAAGTCCTCATGCTAAAGAGGTGGGTGCAGCTGGATGGGGCTGCATCCCTGGTGGTGGTGGTGGTGCCACAGTGGTATAAAATATCACTTTACCTCCCCATCACCTGTCTTGGCAGGTGGGTACATCAGACATCCACTAAAAGGATAAGTTAGGGGAGTTATGGTCTGTAGCTGAGCCCTCAAAGGTATGTTGTGCTGTCGACTGTGGTGCCATGAGTGTGTCTGCTGTTGTCAACATCATCCTGTCCTGTCCCCATTAATCATGGTTGTCTTATTTATTTATTTATTTTGAAAGTTGGATTTACAACCTTTGAGTCAGGGACTCATTTACAAAGGCACCTCGTTGCAGGGAGGGTAGACATGGTTACAGTGTGAGATACAACAGCGGTAACATACAGGTGCAATACAGATAACAAAAAGAACACAATTTAACAGTGGTTTATGGGATAAAGTTACATGCGGTAAATAGCAATTGTATATAAAAAAAAAAAAAGAAAGGGGGGGAAGCAGTCCAATGGACATTATCAAGGTTATGGGCAAGAAACGGGGAGGGACCCCAACATTAGATTGATTAAAGGCAACTACAGCTTTGAGCGCCAAAGAGGTGATTACAGAGAGCGACTTTAAAGGGACTGATTTTGGTAGACTCAGTGACAGAGAGAAGGAGGGAGTTCAACCATGAGGGGCGCGGTAGTGGAAGGACCTTTGGGCTAGGGAGGTCTTGGTACAGGGCATCAGAAAGGTGGCCTTAACTGAGCTATGGGTGGCAACGGATGGGGATACAAGCTGCAGGGACACGTGATCCCTGGGGGGGGGGGCCCTAGCAGGGATTTTTTGGCAAGTAAGCAGGTTTGGTAGCACAGGTGCTAATCCAAGGTAAGCAGGTTGGCAGTGGAATAGAGAAGGCAAGCAAGTATGGGTGCGGAGGGATGCACCAGTCAGGAGCCTGCAAGCCTGTTTATCGAGGTCTGGATTCTGGCGAGGGCGGTATTGTCAGCCACAGTGTAGATAGGTAGGCAGTAGTCCACTAGGGACAGGATGGAGGAGTTGATGGCCAGTCGGAGAGCGGTTTGGGGCAGGCAGCCTCTGTGGCGATAGAAAAGGCCAATCCGAGAGTTTATGGCTGAGGACAGAGTATTGATGTGGGTGTGGAATGCAAGAGCAGAGTCGAAGGTGAAGCCCATGTACTTGTAGGATGACACCTGCTCGAGAGGGTGAGCAATAGTGGGTAGAATACAGAGGGGAGCATTTCTGGCCTTATTCTGGTGATGAGAAAAAAGCATAGATTTGTTTTTTTTTTAGGTTAATGACCAGCCGGTGGTCAAGGAACCACTTTTTGGCTTAGTTGAATGTGTGCTGCAGGGATCCCTATAGAGATGCAGGGTTGGGGTGGGAGGCAAGGAGAACCACATCATTGGCATACAGTACCATATTGCCCGAGCAGGAGCTGGGGAGGGTATTGAGAAATAGACTGAACAGAACGGGGCCCAGGATGGAACCCTGGGGGACCCCGGAGCGAACGGGCAGGGAACTGGACAGAGTGCTGTTTACCTTCACGCACTGTGATCTGGCAGAGAGGTAACTGGTGAACCAAGCCAGTGAGCTGGAGGAAGCCAAGTTGGTGGAGGGAGTCAAGTAGGAGGGGGTGACAGACAGTGTCGATGGCCTTGTAGAGGTCAATGAACACTGCACCCACAACATGACCAGAGTCAAGAGCAGAGTGGAGGTGCTGGGAGAACTCCAGGAAGGCTGTAGTGGTGCTGTATCCAGGGCAGAATCCATGTTGTTCTGGACACAGCAGGTCATATTTGGCCAGATACTCGGAGAGCTGAATGGTCACTATTTTTTTCTAGTGCTTTAGAGAGAGGGGGGAGAATGGAGATGGGCCTGAAATTGTTAGGGGAGGTTCTATCTCCACTCTCATGGATAGGGGTGATTTCTGCAATTTTCCAAGCACTGGGAAATTGTCCACGACATAGTGACTGGTTTAAAAGGTTGGTGAGAGGGGCTAGTACAGTATCTAGGACTAATCAGAGAGTCCTGGAGTCCAGGGGATCATAGCTGGGGTTGTTGCTTGCTAAGGCTTTTTGCAGATGAGGCCTTGCTTCAAGGGGTGATATGGCATGCAGGTAGAAAGGGGAGCGATCCAAGGTGTGGGGGAAGATAGGTGGAGGCAGGGATAGGGTTGAAAAAGTAGTTGGGAGGACAGAGCTTAAATCTGAGAAAGCCAGATTGAGGCACTCAGTTATGCGGGGAGGATCAGTAGTGATGGTACTGTCAATGGAGAGTAGTGATGGTGGGGGGCAGTGGGTCTTTCCATTGAACTCTTTCATATTGTCCCAGAAGGCATGGGATGAGCCCCAAGTGGATTCAAGGGTGGCTTTATATTATTTGGCCTTGGCCTGCCTTATAGCCCAGGTGAACTTGTTATGTGCTGCATTATAGGCTTGTCTGCCAGCCAGTTTGCCTGTCTGAATAGCAATATGCCAGAGATTATCTCTTCGTTTCAGTGTTTGGATGGGGAGATCCATGGGGCATTGTGTTTCTTGGTATGGATTCTGGTCAGGGGGTCAAAAAGGTCACAGGCCTTGCTGAAGGCACTGAAGAAATAGGCTGGTGCAGAGTCAATATCCATTGCAAGTAGGATTGGGGACCAGTCAAGCTGGGCTAGGTGTGTTTTTAGCTTTCTGAGACCCCCAGGGTGACCTGGGACACTGGTTTTGGTGTGGGGGATGACCAATGGCAGAGGACAGGAGAGTGATCACTAAGAGAGTCTGGTAGTACATTAATATCCTTGATTTATGGGGGCGGTTCGACAGAATTACATCTAGGAGGGTGCTGGAGCTGCCTGACTGGTTAAATCTAGTGGGTGAGGTACAGTAACTAGTTGGGTCATATCTAGGGCAGCGAAGGAGTCCCTGATATGGGGGGGCAGTGGTACTCAGCCAATTGACATTAAGGTCACCTAGGATGAGCTGATCCACCTTGTGTGGGAGTGTGGTGAGGTAATCAGTGAGGGAGTGGACAGCTGGTCCCTGGTCCCTCGGGGTATGTAAGACTGAGAAAAATAGGGCCCCTGGCTGGGTCAGGGGTAACCTTGAGGGTGAGGGCTTGGGCACTAAAACCGAGCTTGGGGGCAGAAAGAGTTCTCTCTCTTCTCTCTTCCAGGGGTATCATGGACCACTTATGAGTCTGTTGCTGCATCTGAGGGGCTACACTGCCACCACTCTGCCAGGCTCCAGCAGGTATTTGGACTTGTTGGGGGGGGATCTGTTTGCATTGGTTCTGGTTTTTGACCTGCGAGGCCCCTATGTTGCTAATGTGATCTTATTAAAGACACATTTTCTAATGTTCACTGGTGTCCTCATCATTCCGGGAGGAGGTGTGTGTCCACAGTCCAGGTGGGGGCCATACTGCACATCTCTGCAGGAAGCCCACTGCACCTGGTGCTACCTGGAGGTGTCTGCCTGGGTGTGCCACAGAGGATGCACTTTCTCTGCATCTGTCCCTTTGGTCTGTGTCATGCTCAAGCCATTTGCATGCATTGGTGGTCCCCATGGTGAGGCAGTAGTCCTGGCCATGGGATGTACATGTTTTTCACAGTGCTCACCATGTGTTGTGGCAACCTACACTAGCTCTATTCTGGGTCTGCGCATGCTCCACATACCTGTGTTGGTGGCCCTATCCCTGATGGGGGGGCATTTGCATCCATGGTTTCCTGTCTGCTACACTTCCTGCATTCCAGGGGCACTGTCTGGGTGCATGGGCAGGGTGAGGGAAGGCCATCCATGCCATTGGTTGCCAGCAACACTGTGTGGACATCTCATAGTGCCCACACCAGCCTCTATGGTGCTTCCAGTGTTTTCCGATGGATGGTGTGCCATACTGTGGCTGTCATATCCCATTTCTGTCTATTATGCTATATTGTGCCAGATGTCCTTCACATTCCCCAGTGCCAGTGTATGCCATGTTCACCACTTGGCACCCTGCAGGGTGTTGCCCTGCATACTGTGCGCTGTGGAGTGTCCTTGTAGTGGAATCTGCGCTTGGAGTTTATGGATGCCTTCTACCCCAAGTATTGCTGTGTGTCCTGGTCCATGCACCTGGGTGAAGTAGTGCACATTGTGCATGCATGTACAGCACTGCACACACATTGCTATGTGGCAGCACACCCCAGACATATGCATACTGTATGTGGTATGTAGCTATGTGTCTTCCTTTTTTGTGCAGGATGCACTGTCATTCATAAATGCTGCTGTGGCATAACAACATGCATGGTATACTGTTGTATACTGTTGCACATGTCACTTACGCATCATGCATTTGTGGATGGGGCTTTGTGAATAGGCACCATACTGCACTAAAGACAAACACACAGCATGATTCAGTGTACAAAGGCATACACACTACACATACAGTTGCATACACAAACACACACTTTTTTATCATGGGATTCAGCTACTGTCTCTGCCTCAGACCTACTCTTCTGGAATCATTATGGTGTTCTTTGGAAGGAGAGTCTCCAGTAACATGTTACCCAATGGGAGCAGCAGTGTGTATAGTCAGCATGGGGCTATTTGGATCCCTCCTCATGATAGTCAGAGCTTCTGTGGCATTGCAGTGGATGGTATGAGAGGAAACCTGCAATTATGCATGCAACCTATTTTTGCCAGAGTTCTTGGCATATGGATTTGTGCTTGCACTGAGTGTGGAGCCATTCTTGGTGCTGGCAGTGGTGCATGTTAAGTGCACTGCATCTCTACCTCCTCCAGGAAAGTGGCATCAGACCTAGGGTGGGTCCTTACTGCTAGACAACAGGGAAAATAGCCTAGGTACAAGGAGAGAGAGGGCGTTACTGCTAGATGCCAAAGAAAGTGGCATGTGACTTGTGGGAAAGGGATTACTGATGGACACATAGAAAAGTGGCATTGGAAGCACTTCCTATTTTCCTATGACATAGAAGCTGACGGCAGATAAGGGACCACAACGCCTATCCAGTCTGGCCATTTTTTCTACCTTATGAATGTGCCATATGCCTTTACTCTGTCAATGGTCTATCTATTCATACTCATCTGTATTGCTCCCTTATGCCTATTCCATGCCTGTTTGAAGCCCTGCCCTGTATTCACATCCACCACTTCCTGAGGTAGGCCATTCCATGCATCCACCGCCCTTTCTGTGAAAAAGAACTTCTTCACATTACCCCTTAATCGGCCTCCCTCTAATCTCATGCTGTGTCCTTTTGTCCTGCTATTTTTTCCTGTATTGAAACATGTTAGACTCTTTCACCTTGTTAATGCCCTTAAGGTGTTTGAATGTTTCGATCATATCACCTCTCTCCCTCCTTTGCTCTAGGGTATACTTATTGAGCTCCATTACTCTGTCCTCTTATGTTTTCTGATGCAGTCCCTGCACCATTTTGGTTGCCCTTCTCTGGACTGCCTCCATTTTGTTAATGTCCTTGTGCAGGTGCGGCCTCCAGTACTGCACGCTGTACTCCAGATAGGGCCTAACCAGCGTCTTGTAAAGAGGGATTACCTCCCTCTTATGACTTGTGATACCCCTACTAATACACCCTAACACCCCACTAGCCTTACCTACTGCTTTAGAGGTCTGCTTGGATGATTTCAGGTCATCAGTGATGATGATGCCCAAGTCTCTTTCTTCTCTTGTGATTGCCAGCAACTCCCCGCTCAACCCATAGGTAGTTTCAGGGTTTCTCTTCCCTATGTGCAGGATCTTGCACTTCTTTGCATTAAACCTCAGTTGCCACTCTTCCAACCATTTTACTAGTTTATCCAGAGCTCTTCTCATTCTGCCCACCCTATCTGGATCATCCACTCTGTTGCAGATCTTGGTGTCATCTGAAAACAGACAAACCTTACTATCCAGTCCATCTGCAATGTCACTGATGAGGATATTGAAGAGGACTGGTCCCAGGACTGATCCCTGAGGTACCCCACTTGTGACTTGCCTCTCTTTTGACTGTATATCATTTACCATCACTCTCTGTTTTCTGCCTCCAACCAGTTTGCTACCCAGTTGACCAAATTCTGACCCACCCCGAGCCTACCTGGCTTATTAAACAATCTTTTAAGTGGAACAGTATCGAAAGCTTTGCTGAAGTCAAGGTAGGTGACATCAACTGCACTCCCTTGGTCCACCACTCTGGTTTCCCAGTCAAAGAAATCTATGAGATTAGTTTGACAGGACCTTCCTGTTGTAATCCCATGCTATCTTGGTTCCTGTGCTCCTATGGATTCCAGATATTGCATTATCCTTTCCTTGAGGAGTGCCTCTATAATCTTGCCCACTACCGAGGTAAGACTGACTGGACTGTAGTTCCCTGCCTCCTCCCTGCTACCACTCTTGAGGAGCAGGATCACATTAGCCCTTCTCCAGTCTTCTGGGACCTCTCCTGTGCTTAGAAACTCACTAAACAGTTCTGCTAATGGCTATGCTAGTTCAACCTTTTGCTCCTTTAGTACCCTAGGATGTATGCCATCAGGTCCCATTGCCTTGTCCACCCTGAGCTTAGTGAGCTCCTGTAGGACCCTTTCTTTTGTGAAGGGACTAGTGCACACCTCCCTCCCCCTTGTGTCCATGGTGCTGAGATGTGGGCCCTGCCCTACCTTCTCCTCAGTAAATACTGAGCAGAAGTATCTATTTAGGATAGATGCTTTTCCTTGGTCCTCCTCTACACACTCCCCCTTATCCCCTTTGATCTTAGCAATACCCCCTCTGGACTTTCTCCTTTCACTAATGTATCTATGGAAAGTCTTGTCCCCTTCTTTTACTGTTCATGCTAGTGTTTCCTCGGTTTGGGCCTTTGCATACCTTACTGCCTTCCCTGCTTCCCTTAGGGAAGCTTGGTAGGCCTCCCAATCTTCATCCCACTGCGTTCCCTTATATTTCCTGAAGGCCAGGCTTTTGGCTCTGACCTTTTCTGCTACTGTTTTTGAGAACCAACGTGGTTTCCTTCGTTTGCTCTTGCTTTTCTCTCTAACGCAATGGGATGTTGCATCAAGTATTGCATCCTTAATGCTTGCCCACTTTGCCTGTACCCCGTTTCCTGTATTTCATCTTGCCAGGGCTAGCTTAACTCTGTTGGTCATCTCATCAAAGTCAGCTCCTTTGAAGTCCCATATATTTGTCTTGGAATAGGACGATTTAGTTATAGTGGCCAAATTGAACCATATCATGTGATGGTCACTGGACCCAAGGTGACATTGTATCTGGAGATCTGTGATCCTTTCCCTGTTAGTCAGTACTAGATCTAGGATAGCTCTGTCTCTTGTGGGTTGTTGTACCAGTTGTCTGAGGCCCTCCCCCTGCAGAGAATCCACCATGTGTCTAGTTCTGGCAGATGTTCCTGCTGGTATTGACCAACCTGTATCTGGCATGTTGAAGTCTTCCATTATCAGAACCTCCTCTTAAGCTGTCATGTTTTGTATATCTTCTAACAGTAATGTGTCTATGTCCTCCCCCTGGTCTGGAAGCATGTAGACAACCCCAGTTCGTATGGCATTCCCATTTCCTGTTTCCAGGCCCCCCCAACCTCTCTTGCTGGTATCCAGTGACACTATTTCTTTCTTTTTTTTTTTTTACTAATTAGTTTTATTGTTTCAAATGATAATATGTAAACCACAATGTCACATATTGGATGGTATCCAGTCCATGACATTTGAGGTAGACAGTATGTTAATAAGAAAAATAGAAACAGTCATCATTTACTGTAATAAGCAGCAGAATACATTTTTGCATTGTAAAACAGGCCTTTTTTTTAAATATATGCTAAGAGTAAATAACTACCTGAACTCCCTTGATCTGGAACTAGAACATTAACAAAAATAAAAACCCATTCAGATTTTTAATAACAAAAGTAAAACAGAAATTAACCTTCTTATTTTGGTCTCATAAATCTCATTAGGCCATGCCTGGTGGTGTACTACATATTGAAATATGATTCTAAGGTTAACTAAGTTCATAAGAGCAGAACTCAGAAACCCAAAATTATCACGTCCAACGATATAAGGATATATCCCAAAACATGTAATTTTCTATATCTTGCACAGCCATGGAAAGTGTTTTATCTGAGTTGGTAGGTTACTTTCCTTCGCTTGGAGACTCCGGCTCGTATTGGGCACTTAAGAAAATAATGAACTGGTCAGTATCAAAAAATGTGTGTTGCCCTTTAAAGATACACACGCTTTTGCTGGTGCCAAGAGCTAGAATGTTCCTGCAAGATTGAGTTTGAGAGGGTCCCATTCAGAGTCGAAAGCAAAACTGATTACTATTGTTTATTTTGTATTTAGATCTGGTCCCTGTGGTTCTGCTCCCTGTGGTTTTCTGAAATGACATTTTTCCTTATTATCTTCACCATATTCGCATTTCTTTTATTTTATCTGAATGCTTTAGTGATAAAAGGCAAATTTTCACTTGGTATCTCAAAAGCATCCTTGAAAATGTCCATTACTAAGTCCCTTACTGTGTCAAAAGAGGCTTCCAAACTTGGGTAGACCCACGATTCTTAGGTTTTTGTAACGCATTTGGTTTTCAAGATTCTCTGTTTTCCTGTGCAAATTGTAATTCTCCTTGACAACAGAGGCACTAGGAGCTACTAATCCAAAAACTTTATTCTCCAACTCACTAATACTTTCTGGATTTTTAAAAAATAATTTTCTGATGAGTACAAAAGAAAAATGTGAAACTAAACTTCTTTTTGCAGAGTTAAAGTTGTTTACTAAGAACATCCTGCTTCTTCTCTTGCCTCGCAAGTATTGCCAGTACTCAGTCAATGGATTTACCCAGGGATTCAAGAGAATGTTCTCTATTCTGTGAGCATGAAGCAGGTGAGGAATGGAGTGAAGCATGGACTTCTAAAACGTACAGAAATGTTGGCATCAGGACAGGACCGGAGAATCAGCTTCATGTTCTTCAATCAAAATAGTTGATTCCTTGCTTTTACTTGTAACAGTACTAATGTGTGCATCCACGTTTTGTTTCAAAGCTTTGGGATTGCTGCTCAGTTCTCTCTGAAGACATGCTCCCTCTAGTTGCATTGTCGCACTATGAACAGCCTGTGGACTAGCTTGAAGCAAAAGTGATGGGAAAGCTGGCCGTAACAGACACTAACACTTGAAGTTGGCTCCCATTGAACTCTGGACAGGAAGGTTGCTGTAGAAGAGGCCAAGCCTGAATGCTCTATGCTACCAGGGCTGAGTCCCAGTCACACAGAATGCATCTTGAGGGATCTTATCATTGGTGAAGCAAACTCCTCACTTGAGGAAGCAGTAGCTCTTGTCCTCATTTTTTCAGACATCGAACTTCAGTTACATTTAGAATAAACACCAAGACAAGTCTGTAAAAAAAGTGTTGCAAATCAGCTCTCTCAGAGTGCTGGTAATGTGATCAAGGCCATATTGCTCCTAACACCACCGTTAAGTGGTCCCTGGTGTCCAGTGGCACCTGTTGTCAACTACACACACTTCTCCACCCCTCTCCATTCATGTGCCAGATCATGTACTTGGTCATTCATTTTTCTGACTTTTCTACTGCTACAGTACAAACAGGCATGCTGTGGGACGGGCGATGACTGGGCTGGCCAGGATTTTAAGTGCTAGTCCTCCATATTATGGATTATGGGACAGGATGAAATGTTTATTGTTTAGACCAAGGATAGCTGAGAACTGGAGGAGAGTGAACTGGAATAGGAAGGAATACTAAAAACTAACCTAGATCTGTGTTTAAAAAAAAAATACAGGTAGATGGAGAAGGGTGTTGGAGAGTTGCTGGTGACTGAGGTTGAGGAGGACATAGTTAAGGGACCAATTGTGGCCATCTAGGGAGGGATGGGACTTTTATAGGGGAACAGTCACCACAGAAGGCCCCACACTCAAGTGTGGGTCTGGCCCCAAAGTTCACATAGTGTGCAAAAACATTTTGGTTTACTGTAGTATAATGGATTGTACAAGATTAATTATGTTTACTTCTAGGCTGACATCTTCTGTCACTACAAATCCCAGAAACCCCCTGCAGCTGACGTAAGAGCAGTAGGCAAGTATGGGGGATTTAAAAGCCTGCAGTGCAAGTAAGAGCTTTTATAATCTTGTGATCAGATGTTTTCTGCTTCTGGTTTTCTCCTGGGGGCTAAGTACAGTCATCTGTGATTGTAATTAGCCCAGGAAGGACAGCAGGATCAGAAAACAAAAGATCATCTCTTATATAAACTCTAACATGCATTGCAGGCTATTGAATCTCCCACTGCTGTCTACTGCTCTGATATCAACTGCAGGGATTCTGGGATTTGTTGTGACATAAGATGGCAGCCTAGAAGTAAACAAAACTAGTCTGATACAATACAGTATATACCACAGTAAACAGTAAGTAAACCAAAATGTTTTGCACATAAAGTGTATATTGGGACATGCGCCACACTTGAGTGGGGCCTTGGTGCTGGCTGCTCCCCTTAAAAAAAAAAAAAAAAAAAAAAAAAAAAAAACATTTTTACATAGCTTGACAATGTGCGTGGCTTGAGAACAGGTAGAACACAGACTCAGACTCCTGCTAGAACCAAATTCTCACTCTTAAAGTCTCTTAAACCTCTCTCTGCTTTGGAACACAGCTGTGGAAATGGATGAAGCAGAATGTCACTTGAAACGAATGTTGCATCTCGGCAGACTTATCCTGGGAAAATAATGTATAAAAAGGATACCACCAGTACTTGGGACCCAATTATTCTCAATATTTGTGAAATGATATCCAGACCATGCAAACCCCTAGTATGCAGTTACAGTATATGTACCATATTCCAGTCTCCTGCAACTAAGAAAACAAGCATTTGTCAATGCCGACTGTTTGCTTGTTGGTATTGGCATTGGAAATGCAGGAGTTAGACAGATGCACAATAGGAATGGCAGTGAAGTATTGAACTTCATGCCAACCCCACCTACACCCTGCAGAGATGGACAGGCACTGGGGTATGCGTTTGGGTCATTGCCCATAACGTTCATGCCATTTCACCTCACTCTATCCTGCAGACACCGACAAGTGTTGAGGTGTGCCTTGGGGTGTTCGGTAATTGCACAACGCACGCTCGTAACACAGTCATTTTTGGGGGATTTGTTTCACTAAATTTGCAACATTGGCTTTTTGAGAGCCCACCTTATGAATAGTGCCACTGTCATTTCGTTAATCGGTCCCGAAAGGTGATTCCACCCAGTGACCTAGAAATCACCTTTCAGGACTGAATAACACCATAACAGTGACTGAATTCATGAGGAGGGGTCCATGCTGAAAATCTGGTGCCAAAAGTCAAAAAAAATGGCTGAGATATCCACATAAGTTGAAAAAAAAAAAAAAACTATTTATGTCATTATATAGCTTACCATCATTTCTTCATTCCGTGGTCGGCTTTGAAGAGTGCAGACGTGTCCCGGTCCACTGAAGATTATCATGCTGGGCTCCAGAGGTAAGTATGGGGTGAGGGGGGTGTGGGGAGGCAGGGTGCGTAGAAGGTTGTGCGGGTTGGGGAGGGGGCATGAGACACTGTGAAGGATCGTTTTCTTGGTTTCAGGGAGAACAAAAAAAAAAAAGACGTTGCGGGAAGGTTTTTGTTTTTCAGGCTTGCCTTGGTCACACTGGGATGGTTTCCCAGTGTGCCACCTGCATTTTGGGGGAGGGGGGGGACTAGATCCGACAGGGATTGGGCCCCCTATCAGCAAAGAAAGACTGTTTTGGGGGGCATGATGCTGAGGGGTTTTAGGCACCCCTCGGCACACAACAAAGGGGGGGATTATGCTGACGGGGAGTATGCTTCTCCGATGGCAAATGAACTGGGCTGGGGGCATGCTGACAGGGGGATTGGGCACCCCAGTTGGCTTTCATGGGGCTGGCTCTGAGGTGGACTGTGATAGCCGCTGCCATGTTCATGAAACTATTACACCAGGCAAGGTACTACCCTGCAATCACGGGTCGCTCCCTCATTGCAGCGGAAAGGTTGACACAGTAATGATGAGGTGGCACCTGATTGCGGGCAGCCAAATTGTTGCAAGTTGGTGGCACTTCTGCAGAACTAGTGTCATCAGGATAGTGGGCATGCATTGGTTGAACACTGCCAAGCCCATAAATGCAGTGCCGGCATTGGCTACCACAGTGACGCACCTCCACAACCTGCTTCTCTCCTAAGCTGCCACATAATGTTTCTTGCACATGTGCACAAGCAAACATCAGCCCCCCCCCAAAAAAAAAAAAAAACAACAACAACATGCCTGCCCAGTCTTTTAGAAAAAAAGTCTGGTTGTGTGCTTGCTCAGAAATATTTAATTACATGACTCAACAGACATGCACAAGCAAAGTGGTAAATACTGGATCCTTAGCATGTGTCAAGGCAGGCTGGGACAGATTTAAAGGGCTGGTAGTATGGAGGGGTGAGGGGCTTTGGGGGGTCATGGTGGGCACAGGGACAACTTGTCACTAGGACACTGAGCCTAGGCCAATGATTGGCACAATATGGTTTATAGGTAGGGCTTCTATACAGACTGGATCAACCTTGGGTCTTTCTTTGTCATGTTATTTGATGTTTCTATGGCATGGTGCAAACAATTTTATGACTACACCATTGTGTTCTCCCTTGCAGCTCTTTATGTATCAGCAACATATGCTAATAAGCTTTTGCAGATGCTTCATATCCCATCCCAAATGACAACTCCATGAAAATGTCTTGTCACTAACAACTCCAAAGTCCTCATGTCATACTGGAAAAAAGCTGCCATCCACACTAGAATCCTGCCCCTGTCTTTTTTCAGTAACATTTCATTGTAAGTTTTCATAATTACACTGTAGTTACAGTGTAACTCCACTGTAAATGCATTACAATTGCAATGTAGTCACATGCTACAAACATGTAACTACCCCTGTTGCATGTAATTATTACCCACCTCACATTTACTTTAAAACGGACACTTGAAGTGTAGAAACATACAAACAGGCTTTGATGGCAATTAAGGACCGCTTGGCCCACCTAGTCTGCCCCATTCCCCTACCTATTGGATAAGCTGCAGATCCTAGTTAACCAAAAGCCTACTTCCTTCTACCCACCACTATAATTGCCTTATGTCTGTCCCATGCATTCTTGAATTCCCCCACTGTTTCTGATCCCATGACTGCCTTAGGAAGGCTGTTCCATGCGTCCACTATCCTCTCCATGAAAAAATACTTTCTCACGTTGCCCCTGAGCCGTTCCCCCTCTATCTTCAAATTGTGCCTCTTTGTTCTTGCACATCTCTCTTTCTGAAAGATGCTACCCTCTTGGACTCTGTTGATTCTCTTGAGGTACTTGAACATTTCAATCATGTCCCCACTCTCCCTCCTTTCCTCAAGGGTATACATATTAAACTTTTAGAGTCTCTTCATATGGCTTCTGGTGCAGACCCTGCACCATTTTAGTTGCCCTCCTCTGGACTGCCTCCATCCTGTCTATGTCCTTGTGGAGATGGGGTCTCCAGAACTGCATGCAGTACTCCAGATGGGGTCTCATCAACTGTCTGTACAGAGGGATAACAACTTTTTGTTTTCTACTGGTGATGCCTCTCCCTATGCATCCCAATATCCCCCCAGCCTTGCTTGCCTACCTTAAGGTCATATAATATGACTACCCTAGATCCCTTTCCATTTTTGTTGCAGTTAGTACCCCCCCCCCATTGTGTACTCTTCCTCTGGGTTTTTGTTTCCAATGTGCATTATTTTGCACTTCTTTGCACTGAATCCAAGCTGCCATACTTTTGACCATTCCTCCAACCTTGGCAAATCCCTTCTAATCCTTTCCACCCCCCTTGTGTATCAACATTGTTGCAGATCTTTGTGTTGTCCACAAAGAGGCATACTTTTCCTTCCAGTCCCTCTGCAATGTCACTTGTAAAAACATTAAAAAGGTCCAGTCCCAGTACTGAACCCTGCGGTATCCTACTAGTAAACACCATTCTTCAGAGTGTACTCCATTTACTACTACCCTCTGCATCCTGTTGTCCAGCCAATTTATTACCCAGGCTACCCACCTGGGACCCACTCCCAAGATGGCTAACTTGTATATTAATCTTTTGTGTGGGACTGTGTCAAATGCCTTGCTAAAGTATAGGTAGGCCATATCCACATCCCCTTCCTGGTCTCCTACTTTGGTCACCCAGTCAAAGAAATCTATTAGATTTGTCTGACATGACCTTCCCACTGTGAATCCATGATGCCTTGGGTCCTGTGCCCCGCTGGCCTCTAGGTGCTCAACAATCCTTTCTTTCAGAAGTTATTCCATCATTTTCCCTACCACCGAGGTCAAATGAGCAGGTCTGTAGTTTCCTGCCTCTGCCTTGCTCCCACTTTTGTGAAGGGGAATCATATCTGCCTTCCTCCAGTCCTCAGGTACCACACCATCCTCCCATGATTTGTTAAAAAGGGTAGTCAGTGGTGTCACTAGGTCTCCCCTTAGTTCCTTCAGAATTCTGGGGTGAATCCCATTAGGCCACATTGCTTTATCCACCTTGGGTTTTAGAAGTTCTTTCAGGACCTTTCTTCTGTGAATGGACTGGTATAGACCCCCCTGTCCAGAGTGCTTCTATTGTTTGTTGTAGGTACTTCCCCCTCCTCTTCTTCTGTGAATACTAAGCAAAAGTATTCATTCAGTATCTCTGCCTTTTCACTGTCACCCTCTGCCCACCTCCCCAGCCCTTTAGTAAGCCACACTATCCCTTCCTTCATCTTTCTTCACTCCCTAATGTACCTATAAAAGGTTTTATCCACCCTCAATTGAGTTGGCTATCTTTTCCTCAGTTTGGGGCTTCGCTATTCTGACTGCCTTCCCCTCTCCCTTCAGCTTTAACTGATACAGTTCTATGTCCTGCTCCTTCTGTGATTCCTTATACTTCCTGAATCCTTTTCCTCCTTAACCTTCCCAGCTACCTCTTTTGAGAACCATAGTGGTTTTGTACTTTATTTTATTTGCTTCACACAAAGGGTGGGATATTCAAAGGGGTTGCGCATGGTGCAACAGGGTTGTGCCATGCACAACCCACCAATGCGCACCGGTATGATATTCAAAGGGGCAGGCTGTGCCCCTAACCCCAATGCCCTGGGTGCACCAGTAGGTATGGTGCGCGGGGGCGCTTCATGCATATGCGGCACATCCTGATATTCGGCTTGGGATGTGCGGTGCACATGCTGGCACATACCCACCTTGTGCCACTCAGGGGGGTGCAATGTTGAGCCTGGCAAAACCAGGAGGAAGTCCTGGCCACCCGCAGGTGTGTGTGCCATATTGCAAGGTGCAACATGGCAGCTGCCTGCTGTGGGTAACCACCCAGGACACAGTCCACACTCCCCCTGCCCAGGGGGCGATGTGCCGCCCTCACCTGATCGCAGGCATAGGTCAGTGATATTCCAGGTGGTCCAGTGGATGCTATCCAGTGCCCAATCATGGGCATATGTACACAATATCCCTGGTGGTCCAGTGGACCAATCCCTGGTGCCCTACCGTGGGCATATGTCGACATAATCCCTGGTGGTCCAGTGGACCACAAGCCAATGCCCAATCATGGGCAGTAGAGAACTTCATCACTGGTGGTCCAGTGGACCGCTACCCAATGCCCGACCACAGGCAGTAATGACATCCATCCCTGGTGGTCCAGTGGTAACCCCCCCCCCTTCCCACCTGCCCACTGAGGCCCCCACCACCCTGCACCCCCCCCCATCAGTGGCGGGCGGCAGCTCCCCTCCCGCAAGCCACCCGGCCACCCGCCGACTGACAGTGTACTGTAGGGCCGTACATCTATTGGTCCACAGCGTGGGCCAATGGGCTTGCAGACCATACTGTACTACACAGTCCCGAATTGTGCATGAGCATTCTGTCCTCCCCATTTACCCTTTAGTTCTGTTGCTTTGATCCCTTCCCTTATGTAGAGAGCTACTCCTCCTCCTCTTTGTCCCTCCTGTAGATTGAGTAGCCTGGTATGTTGACATCCTGGTCATGGTTCTCCGTGTACCATGTTTCTGTGACTGTCATGATATCCAGGTGCCCCTCTTCCATCAAGGCCACTAGTGTGACCCCTTTTATCCAGTAAACTGTGTATTACAGTTTAAATATTTCAGTACAACAATGAATAAAACCTCTCAGTAAAAATTGATTATGGCTAACAAAAGATAGACAAAATAATATTACTTAAGAGTGAATTTGTTGTAAATAAAAGATAATGCAGTACACACTTGATTATCAGCCCTTTTATTATCTACTCTCCTCCATTAGTACCTGCTTTCTTTATGGAAATTCATGAAGAGAACTGTAACAGCATGTTGCAAAAAAAAAAAACAAGAAAAATAAAGCGTGCTTCACATTACTTTTTTTATTCTAGTACAGTTGCATATGGATCAATTAAGGGAATGAGAATCATTTCTGAAAATAGGAACATTATAAACAACTGCCAATTAAAAATATTTCCTGTCCTCTTCAAACTGCATCTGCCTACAATGTGTACAGTCTCCACCGGCCAAGGAGCTCAAGTCTTCCACTAGGCTAACTTTCTCAGTGCTAGAGATAGGAGTGCTGAAACACTAGCTATATGATTGGTAAGTAACCCCATAAATGTGAATTATTTGCTCTGACAACATAGTGACCAGGATTAAAGCAGCAGTGCATGTTAGCGGTGAAAGGTTTGACTTACAGTACCTTTTTGTTATACTATAGATTGCCCCATGTCTCCAGTCTTGCATGCCGCCTTTATTTTCCCATTCTGAGTCTGCTTCAGCCCTTCTCTTTATGCTTGAAATAGTAGAAGGAGGATTCCTTTTAATAAGGCTTGGTCAAAATTTTCATCAGTATTCTGTGTTGTTTTTAAATACCAAGGGCCAGATATTCAAAGGTTTCCCCAGATGCAAATCCTGGTTTGTGGCTTTGTGCGGATGTCTTATATTCAAAAGCCCAGTTAGCATTGGTAAACAGGGTTTGCACCTGGGCAAACTGTGGAGGGGTGATCAATGCAATCTGAGGGGCAAGCACTTGAATATTGGCACAGTCCAATATTCAGAGTATTTGCACTGTGCAAGGGCATTTTGCAGGGTCCCCCTGCAAATACTGCCAAACTAAACCACAACTTACTCCCACACAACCCTGGCAGAGGAAGTGCGTTGGCCCTCATGACCCACAAAACAGTTGTCCCTGGTGTCCAGTGATCCCTCCCACCACCTTGTGCCCTGTCCAGTATAGTAAAAGTGTTCCCCCTGGTGTCCAGTGGTCCCTCTGTCCACCCGATCCCCTTTCCGATACTGCTAATTTGTTTCCCTGGTGTCCAGTGTTCCCTTCCCCTACCCAATCTCATGCATCTTCATTTCCCAGCCAGGCTCTTGTAGCTAGAAGTCCCTCTCCCAACCCAATCCAAATTCCATTAATTTCCCAGCCAGCCCCTACTGACTAGCTATCCCTCCCTTTACCTTATCCCCTGCCTGTCCATGTCCTAGCCAATCCCATGTGGCTAGCAGTCTTTCCTCCCCATCTGACTGCCAGCCCCATCCCAAGTGCCCACTTTGCTGGTGTCCAGTGGTGCCTTTCCCCGACCATCCCCATCCCCAAGATCCCACCCAGATGGCCCAATGGCTGTATGTGTTACCCTCCCCTCAAGGTTGCGGAGGCAGGCAGACACAGGTGATGTGAGCCCCCCCCACCTTGTCCAGAATCAGTACCAGTAGTGACATCCCCATCCTCCAGTAAACTCCCCCCCAAACCCAACAATTCTCGTTACACACATGCCAGCCACTTTGATCCCCTACTGAGGGCTGTGGAATGAGGACTGGTGTGCTAGCACAGCACACAGGTATGCGTCACCAGGAAGAATCAGCTCCCCCCTTCACAAACTGTCCACTGTGAACCAGTCACAGACGTCCCTAGCATCTAGTGGCCCCCTCCCTGTGGCACCAATGATACCACCCACTCTCCTCACACCCCTTACCAGTAATTCCAGTGCCACATTGTAGATTGGATGACTGGTTGAGCCCTCCACACACCAGTTCAGCTGATCACCATATGATAGTGCTTGGAATGTGCCTCTTATTTATAAGGCAGGGTACATCACTCAGCCATATAAATAAGAGGCATGCTTCAACCACTGTCTTAGATGGTGCAGAGGGGCCAGTGCCCCATTCCACATTTTCTGGGACTGCCCTTTCCTTCAACCCTTTTGGCAGGAACTCAGTCCTCAACTGGGATGGATGGCAAACACCAATGACCCTTTAGATTTTAGAACATTAATTCTGGGACTCTGGCCCTCTACTTGCCACTCCAAACATCAGAAGGCTTTTCTGGGTATTTTATTAGTGGCAGCTTGCAAAGCTATTACACAGCATTGGCTGACCTTGGCATGCCCTACACTACAGGACTTGGTAGTGTTGGTCAAAAATATTTTTAGAATGGAAAAATTAACAGTCAGTTTATGGCTTCAAACTGACATGTGTCTGAGTCTAGTTACCCTTTATGTACCTGACTTAAGAGATGAAGGGCAGATCTGTACTGTCCCAGCAAGTTGAAGGCTACTGATCTGTGTTATTGTTAAGGTGATTTGGTATTAATTTAGATAGTCCTCTTTACAGGATAGTTGCACCTTCCTTTGTGGGCATTATCATGTCACCCCTCCCATACTAGTTTTGCCAGTTTTTTGTTGTTTTGTTCTCTCCTTTGTTTGTGTAGTCCTATAGGCAGCCCTAGGTGAATGGTTTGGTGGTAGACTTTTTGAGAAGTCTATAATATATTAATTGAAATACTGTAGCTTTGACATGGACTTTTTACCATGTAGTATACTTTTCATTACGCAGTAACTGTGATATAGATTCTTAAAAACCAAAATAGCACCAACTGCAAGTGTTCCATTTTTTAAGCATAATGAAGACACTAGAGACTGAAGGCTTCATGTGCATTTTATTTTTGTGTTACCTTGCATGTAGAGATGGACTGACAAATTGGGACTTTTGATTTGTCATGGAACATAATGGACTTTATTCTTACAAGAAGCTTAAACCAATGCTTTCTGATATTTTGATGTATGTGATACTGTAATTCTGCCTTCATTTCATCTCTATGTATTGTTATCTGTATGACTATGGTAATAAAGTTTAAAAAACCAAAAAGTGCTGTCATAGGGCGATCGGCTGAGGTGGTGTGTGGAGAGCGGTGCCAGTCGCCCAATCTACAACTCAGCACTGGCATTATCGGTAAGGAGTATGGGGAGAGGTGGGTGATATCATCAATGCCATGGGGAGGGGGCCACTAGATGCCAGGGACTTCCATGATTGGGGCACAGCAGATGGCTTGTGATGGGGGCAGCCTATTCTTCCTGGCAATGGTACCTGCGTACTGTGCCAGTGCAACAGTCCCCATTCCAAAACCCTCAGCAAGAGACTGGTGGCAGCTCTCATGTGTGCAATGGGGATCGTTGGGTTTGGGGAGGGCATTTACTGGAGGATATGGGTGCTGCTGCCAGTAGCAGTTCTGGACTGGCAAGGGGGAAGTCACATCATCTGTGTCTGCCTGCTTTGGCAACCCTGGAGAGAGGGAAACACATACGGCCTTCAGGCAATCAGGGAAGGTTCTTCTGGATGAGGATGGTCAGTGAAGGGCACCACTGCACACCAGTGCAGTGGGTGCTGGGGATGTGGCTAGTGATCAGATGGGTGGAAAGGACCACTACCCACCAGGGACTGACTGGGATATGAATAGCCAGGGGACTGGGTGGGGGAAGGATCGCTGGCCACCAGGGACTGGATGTGAAATAAATGGGCATGCGATCGGGTGGAGGAAGGGACCAGTAGACACTAGGGAAACACTTGTATTGTACCAGACAGGGCATACAGTGGGGGGAGAGACCACTAGACACCAGGGACTACAACTTAACACTTTGGACATGGGTGTGGGACCACTGGACACCAGAGACATGTTATTGCCTATACGGGAATGGAATCAGAGGAACAGGGAACCACTAGCACCAGGGATAGCTCTCTGGGACCAGGCAATTGGGGGGGGGGGCAGCACCACGCAAACCAGCCTCACTCTCCATGCAAATGAGCCCATAATGGGCATGCAAATGGGCCCTTACATACTTGCATGTCCAATGGGCTTATTTGCATGGGTTATTTGACAATCAAAAATGTAGCACGGGCACTAGCCATTGTGGCACCCTATCTCGGGAGCCATGTCTGCACGGTGTTATGTGGCTTAATGTCACCCTGACATGGCCCTATATTCAGTTAAATAGTGCCGGTGCAATATTCCACTGAATACAGTGTCTTTGAGCACCCAGGCAGTTGCATGGTGATGCACAACTTTTTGAGCTCTGCTTTGTGCATTTTGGAATATCCATCCCCGACTGTTTAACATCACTTTTCTTGAGACTAAAATAAACTAGCATGCAACAGACAGTGCTTCCTATCCTTATGAGAAAAGAAGTATACAAAAACAGTAGAGAATACTGATAAAAACCTTGCCCGAGCCATATTAAAAAGGAGCACTCCTTTTATTATTTCAAACGTAAAACAAAGTCTTAAAGCAGACTCAAAATAAGGAAAGAAGGGTATTGTACAGCACAAGACTACCCTGGTAGTGTTGCAATTGATGAATTTTCTGATGTACATGAGTTCTGCAGTTCTGGGGTTATGTACATTGGAGATGGGGAAGCCAGAGTACAATACTTGCATTTTCCAAACCTTTGTGTCCTTGTGTGGGGGAACAACCACACTCTTTTATGCTCAAATCGGTTGCATACTGTGAGTAACCATGTCACCGCTATTAGCTGGTCTCCTATATACCATTCTAGGAGGTTGTGCAACATATTCTGACAGCTTGGTCTCTATTTTGTAAGATGCCTCAATGTTTGAGTATAATGGTTTCTACTTTTGAGGCCCTAGTGCTAAAATCAGTGACAACATTTAACCTCCCTCCCCCAGGTGTAGTGTCTTGAATATGTGGCATAAGAAGAGTACCACTATCTGTATTGCTGTACTGTAATAAGCACGTTCCTCATCTCTCAGACTGTAACCCCTCTCAATAAACCTATCATGAAGTTCCTTTGATCTAAATTCAAAAGATGCATCATTACTGCATGTAGGTTGTACCCTCAGGAACTGGCTAGTGGGTATAATTCTAATGTTTGGCATGAGTGACAGGAGCTAGCTAACAGAAGAGTTTTTCTGTTGTGAGCTTTGGATACAGATCAGTGTCCACCCCTTCCTTGCAATTTTTAGTAATCATGATATCTAAAAAAGGGATGGCCTGCATATCACATGTTGTTGTAAATCTAAGATGCTGATTTGTACTTTCTAGATATTTTGCATATTTTCCCAGTTCCATCTCACTTCCACGCTGATTCAATCAAGCATAAAAGAACATGCTTGCCCCCCCCCCCCGAAGGGACACAGAGGTGTGACAAATGCAAGTATCGTACTGTGGTTACCCCTGCTTCCAATGTACATAACCCCAGAACTGGAGAACTCATGTACATCACAAAGTTCATCAATTACGACATCATCAAGGTAGTCTATTTGGCCATTTGTACATGTGGTACCTTCTATGTAGGACAAACAAAACAAATGTTTAAAGAAAGAACTGGGGAACATATGAGAAGCACTCTGCATAAAGAGCTGGATTCTGGATCATCTTTACATACCCTTGAGGCAAGACAGGGTACAAGACATGAATGGACCTTTTGGGGGGGATAGAGAAATTGATTAGACACTGTGGTGGAAGATGTTGAAGCACTTCTGTGTAAAAGGGAGGCATTCTGGATTTTCATGACACAAGCAACTTCTTTTCAAGGTCTAAATAGATTAGCGATTACATCTTTCTTGTAGGAATTTTATAATCAACAGCTCTTGTTATTTATGATTTCAGGGCTTACTTTGACATCTGGAACCATCACATACCAGATGAAGAAGTGGTAGAGCCCCCACAAGACCCTTTTGTAGGTCAGCTGCAGTATTACAAGAGATTATGTTTGTGAGCTCCTTACAGGACTATTTGGTTATCTAGTAGTAGGCAAAGCCTGTGGACATTTTCCCTATGGATTGGCTTCATGGTTAAAAAGGACTAGAGTCCCTCACCTCTCCAAGAGAAATTTCAGCAGGCTCGAGAGCACCTACCATAATGTTATCCATTTTGTCTCTGGCATCCCAGGACTCACCCACCACTACAACTTATACAGGCTCACTAACTGCCCCCCTCCCCAGAGGACAAACTCAATAGCAAAATTGTTACCTTTTTTCCACAGACTTTCCTTGGGACTCCTTCCTAACAGCATATAATATCTTGTCCCCAAGTCTGCCCCCTCTCAGACCACTAGATGGTCCACCACCCTCTTCTTCTCCCTCCCTTTCTGTCGCACCACCGAGGGTCAAAACACCTTCTTCTAAAAGGGCACCAAACTTTTCAACAATCTCCTCCCTGCACTTATCCAGTGCCCCTCTGCCTTTTCCTTTAAGCACAACCTTAGGAAACTCCTTTCCCATTTCTTTACATGCAACTGTCCTCAGTCCTGATTGCCCACTCTGGTTTCGCATCCTTCTCTCCAACTAAAACAGTGACTTGATGCCTCCTTCCACCCCTGTGGCAGGATTACCCTGTCCCAGGTCTGAGGAAATTTGTATATCAGTTCAGTTTAGCACTTTATTCCAATCACTGCACTTGCTGTTAATCTGTTTCTGTATGTTTTATTATTGAAATTAATGTAATCTTGCTTTGTTTTTGAAATTAATGTAATCTGTGTTATTGTTCTTCTGTATAGTATTTCCTTTGTACTTTGTATCCCTCATGGTTTGTTTGTCCAAAACTGGCTGCTTGTGAAAATGGGCAACTTTTGCTCACATGCCTTTCCAGTATAATAAATAAATCTAAACCCTAAACCTAGAGCATTGATCTCATTCCAATGAAAACCATTCTTTTTGCCAGTACCTTCCAGTCCATCTGTACAGTATTTTTATCTATGAATAGTAACACTTATTTACAACAATTAGTTTTGCATTTACACTTTTGTCTCTTGTAGTACATCATTTATTTTGTATTTGCTTAAGGTTGCACAACAGCATGATTCACTTTGTCTCTTTAAATGGTTGTCTTAAATATGGTGACTGGGCTGTGTTATGTAGTCTCTTCTTAAAGTTCATGTGTGAAAAACGCTGGGACCTACATGGGTATGCCTGATCACCGGGAGTTTTAAATGCTGATTTTGTAGAAATAAAGAAATTAATACTTCTGCATTAAGCCACAGTATTCAGTGATTTATTTGACTGATCTATGTGGGTGAGTGGTGTATGTTGTCTATGTGCATTTTCCCTTCTCTACCCCATGGCTTGTTGTACAGATGAGGTATTAGCCCTCATCTCCCACATTGCACCTTGCCTTACTGCTACCCACTAAGAAACTAATAAGTACTTTACTCTTTCCTTGCTGTGATTTAACCTATTAATAGTTTCATTCATTTATTTATTTATCTGAAAAATGACGACTGAGAAAAGATCACCGAGCTAAGGCTCATTTCCTGGTGTGATCCAAGGGAAGTTAACAATGGAGGCAAATAATCAATCAATCAGTCTATCTATCAATCATTCTTTACTTAGCCAGGTGAAACTCCTTTGAGCAAGCTCATTTTCAAGGAGGGCCTGGTAGGTACAGAATAAATAATACAGTAGCACAATACAGCATATAGCACAGATGGGCATAGTAATATAATACATAGCAATAAAAGCAAGGTACAAGGATAATCGATGAGACCCGGTTGTAAGGTGAAGCCTCATCCCAGTAAACAGTACAGCAGAGAGGTGGAAGCAAGTCAGCACCAATGTGACGATCCAGTGATTTTGACACCGATAACTCTAGTAGAGCAGGGTAAATGCTAGTGATAGTGCAAGCTGGGGGCTCAGCAGCAAGCAGAAAGCAAGGATGAATCCAGGAACATGGCTTAGGGTAATTCTAATGAGAGGATAGAAAGTGTATAGGGTTTACTGTAAGAATAGCAATATATGGCTACAGTTTAGCAACAGGGATGGCATTGACAATGCTCGGAGAAGTATCTCGAATAGAGTGACTTGAATTCCACAAAACCGATAGGATGCACCAATTTTCTGGATGTTGTTCCACAGTTGGGACAGCACATAGCTGAAGGAGGCTCTGCCAAAATGGGATAAGACTTTAGGTACAGCTAGTGAGATGCACGAATGACTTCTCAAGGCATAGTTTTATAAGGTGCAGAAGGGCAGACAGTCAGAAATGTAGGTGGGTAGCATCTTGAATATAGATCTGTAGGTCTGATGGACTGCATCTGACTAAAGAGGGAGTCAGTGCATTGGGGCAGAAGTTTGACGTCTTTGCAGAATATTTAAACTAGCAAATGGGGAGAGGGGTGCAGCACCCCATACGTCGAATGGAAGAACACCCTCCCCTCAGCTAGTGGTCAAACAGGAATTCAGCGTGTTTGCCATTCATTTGCATCACCAGGTAAGAAAAAGGTTTGTCTCCCCATCACGATGCACAGGGTAATGCCAAACTTCACCCAACAACTAACACACCAAAATCTGGCCAATGGAAAATCATGTACACAAATGCTCACAGCCTGGGAAATAAGATCCCAGACCTGCAGGCAATAATGTCAGAGGCTAAACTGGACATAGTAGCAATTAGTGAGACGTGGTTTACCAGTAACCACACTTGGGAGACTTCAGTACCTGGATATGTATTGTTCAGAAGAGACCGAGGTGCAAAAGGGGGAGGGTGGCCTGTATGTTAATGAAAATATCAAAGCTACAGAAATTCAGAATACACATAAGGAGCCAGAAGAACTGTGGGTCACCCTGGAAACAGGTAATGGGACAGCCATAAGAACTGGGGTTGTCTACAGGCCCCCAGACCAGAGGAGGACATAGACACATTACTGTTAGAAGATATACAAACATGACAGCTAAAGGGAGGTTCTGATAATGGGAGACTTCAACATGCCAGATACAGATTGGTCAATACCAGCAGGAACATCTGCCAGAACTAGACTCATAGTGGATTCCCTGCAGGGGAGGGCCTCAAACAACTGGTACAGCAACCCACAAGAGACAGGGCTATCCTAGATCTAGTACTGACTAACAAAGAAGGGATCACAGATCTCAGGTAGAAGGTCACCTGGAGGCCAGTGACCATCACATGGTATGGTTCAATTTGGCTACTACATCTAAATCATCCCATTCCAAGGCAAAAATATGGGACTTCAGAGGAGCTGACTTTGATAAGATGGCCAACAGAGTTAAGCTAGCCCTGGCAAAAGAAACACAGGTGAGGAGGTACAGGCAAAGTGGGCAAGCATTAAGGATACAATACTTGAAGCAACATCCCATTGTGTTAGACAGAAAAGGAAGTGCAAAGAAGAAGGAAACCACTTTGGTTCTCAAATATAGTAGCAGAAAAGGTCAGAGCCAAAAGGCTGGCCTTCAGAAAATATAAGGAACACAGCGGGATGAAGATAGGAGGCATACCAAACTGCCCTAAGGGAAGCAGGTAAGGCAGTAAGGCAGGCAAAGTCCCAAACTGAGGAAACACTAGCACGAACAGTAAAAGAAGGTGACAAGACTTTCTATAGATACATTAGTGAAAGGAGAAAGTCCAGAGGGGTATTGCTAAGCTTAATGGAGAAAAGGAGCATGTGAGGAGGAGGACCCTGTAAAGGCATCTATCCTAAATAGATACTTTGCTCAGTATTTACTGAAGAGAAGGTAGGGCAGGCCCACAGCTCAGCATCATGGACACAGGGGAGGAGGTGAGCACTACTCCCTTCACAAAAGAAAGGGTCCTACAAGAGCTTGCTAAGCTCAGGGTGGATAAGGCAATGGGACCTGATGGCATACATCCCAGGGTACTTAAGGAGCTAAAGGAGGAACTAGCAGAGCCATTAGCAGAATTGTTTAGTGAGTCTCTGAGCACAGGAGAGGTCCCAGAAGACTGGAGAAAGGCTCATGTGATCCCACTCCACAAGAGTGGTAGCAGGGAGGAGGCGGGAACTACAGACCGTCAGTCTTACCTCAGTAGTGGGCAAGATTATGGAGGCACTCCTTAAGGAAAGGATAGTGCAACACCTGGAATCCATAGGGCACAGGATCCAAGACAGCATGGGTTTACAAAGGAAGGTCCTCACAAACTAATCTCATAGATTTCTTTGACTGGGTAACCAGAGTGGTGGACCAAGGGGAGCAGTTGATGTCGCCTACCTTGACTTCAGCAAAGCTTTTGACACTGTTCCACATAGAAGATTGATAAATAAGCTGGTAGGCTGGGTGGGTCAGAAGTTGGTCAACTGGGTGGCAAACTGGTTGACTATCTTCATAGTGACTGCAGATGGACTAGAGGGTAAGGCTTGTCTGTTTGCAGATGACACCAAGATCTGCAACAGAGTAGATGATCCAGATGGGGTGGGCAGAATGAGAAGAGATCTGGATAAACTAGCAGAATGGTCAGAAGAGTGGCAACTGGGATTTAATGCAAAGAAGTGCAAAATCATGCACATAGGGAAGAGAAACCCTGAAGCCACTTATAGGCTGGGAGGAGTTGCTAGCAGTCACAAAGGAAGAAAGAGACTTGGGCATCATCATCACTGATGACCTAAAATCATCAAGCAGACCTCTAAAGTAGGTAAGGCTAGGGGGGTGTTAGGTGTATTAGTAGGGTATCACGAGTCGTGAAGAGGGAGGTAATAACCTCTGTACAAGACATTGGTTAGGCCCCATCTGGAGTACTGCGGCAGTATTGGAGGCCACACCTTCACAAGGACATTAACCAAATTGAGGCAGTCCAGAGAAGGGCAACCAAAATGGTGCAGGGACTGCATCAGAAGACATATAAGGACAGATTAACGGAGCTCAATATGTATACCCTTGAGCAAAGGAGGGAGAGGTGATATGATCGAGACATTTAAACACCTTAAGGGCATAAACAAGGTGAAAGAGTCCAACATGTTTAAATATAAGAAAATAGCAGGACAAGAGGACACAGCATGAGATTAGAGGAGGCCGATTAAGGGGAATGTGAGGAAATTCTTTTCACAGAAAGGGTGGTAGATGCATGGAATGGCTTACCACAAGAAGTGGTGGCTATGAATACAGTGCAGGGCTTCAAACAGGCATGGGATAGGCATAAGGGAGCAATACAAATGACTATGAATAGATAGGTCACTGACAGAGCAAAGGCCGATGGTACATTTATAAGGTAGAAAAAGAAATGGGCAGACTGGATGGGCCTTGCTGTCCTTATCTGCCGTCAACTTCTATGTTTCTATGTTTCTATAGGTCCATAGTATAGCATTCCTTTGCCTCCTAAAGGTAAGTGAAGTCCATTCTACCATGGAAAAGAGTACACAGTGATGGGTATTATATGCTGCACCCGAGATGAAACGTAAGGCCCTATGATAAATGGTGTCAAGCTCAGATAGGGCGGTTTTTGGAACTTGGCCATACAGGAAGTCTGCATAGTCCAAGATAGCTAGGAATGTGGTTTGAACTAAGCTTTTTCTGGCCTCCTGGGTAAGCAGATGCTTGATTCTAAGAAAAAAGTCCAACCCTCTGTCCAAGTTTCTTTGAGAGCTCATCTATATGATCAGCAAAAGAAAGTCTGTTGTCAATCCACATACCTAGGTACTTGAACTTGGTCACATAGTCAAGTGACTTGCCAAGCAGGGTGGTGATAGTGGGAATATTGTCGTGCTTGATATTTTAAGGACTTGGTCATTGAGGATAACAGCATAGCCTTGATCTTTTTGGCATTCAATAGGAGCTTTTGACTCAGGAGGTTTTGTTGCATGGACACTGTACACAATTAATGTAATTACATAGTTGACACAGATCACAGTCACAATAAAGTGGAACAGAGTGCATGATTAAAACAGGAGAAAGTACAATAAGAGCAAGCAGTAAAAATCAAGCATTTAAGTTACACCTACACCGGGGCAGGAGGCAAATGTAAAGGAGCAATCATATAGAGGGAATCCAGGAGCAGGGTGGAGGAAAGGAGCTTCAGATGGTACCTGATGGAAACAGGGGAGGTAGTGAAATGGAGGGAGGAGGAGAGTAGGTTCCAGAGTGAAGGGAGACCATAGGAAAAGGCTGTCAGAGGAGTAGGGATGAAGAATGGCAAAAGTGCGAGCATCCCTGGAAAGAAGGGAGCAGGAGGCAGAGGGGTTGGAGGACAGGATAGATGAGAGCTAAGAGGGAAAGGACTCAAACCAGTATTTGGATAAGAATGATGCACAGTGGTTCTGGGGACATGAAGGTAGGGGAAGAATGAATAAGGAGGAGTAGAGTGAGCAACGGTGGGTATGAAGGAGGAGTTGGTAACAAAACAATAGAAGGCATTGCAGAGGGTGTCCAGTCTGGCCAGGATGTGGAGAGAGTTTTGCCATTGATCACATCTGCATAATCAAAGACTGGGAGCACCATTTTGGTGACAAGGTCATGCTGAACATGTAGAGACAGACAGTCTTTATTATGGTACAAGACATCAAGTCTAGGGCAGAGTTTGGCACAGATGGTGTCAGTGTGGGCAGAGACATCAAGCTTGCTGTCTAGCCACACACCTAAGTATTTGAATGAATGAACCACTTCAAGAAGAGTCCCATCCAATGTGGAGAAGATAGGCACAGTTGGTAGTCTGTCCAATTTTTGGCTGGTGCCAAAGGTCATGCACACAGGTTCTCTTTTTGTGTTGACCCTGAGTTGGTTAGATTGAAACCAGCACAGGGCATTGTGGAAGTCTTGTTGCAGCAGGCCTTCCATGGCTCTAATGGAGGGTCCGGAGGTGTAAATGACTGTGGCATCTACGTACATGTGGATATGCTAGTTGGCAAAAGCTGTGCAGAGATTGTTAAGGAAGATGGAGAACAGGATGGGCTGTAGGATAGAGCCCTTTGGGACTCCAGCCTGAATGGGAAGTGGAGGTGACAGGGCACTACCAACCTGTACTGACTGCAGACAACCAGAGAGGTAAGAATGGAACAGATATATAGCAGGAGCTGTGAGACCAGCAGAACTCAGCTTATCCAGGAAGAGAGGGTGGGACAACGAGTCAAAGGCCTTGGCCAGATCAATAAAAATGACTGCTGTGATGTGCCACTGATCCATGCCCGAGAAGATAGAATCAGGTACATGTAGCAGGGAGGAGACAGTATAGTGATGCTTCTGGAAGTCAGACTGGAACAGGGACAGGAAATCAGTGGAGGATAGAAAATTAGGGAGTCTAGTGTAGACAAGCTTCTCTTGCAGTTTACCAAGGGAAGGGAGGAGGGAAACTGACCAGAAGTTACCAGAGGATGAAGGGTCCCCCACTTTGTGGAGTAGAAGAACTCAGGCCAACTTCTCAAACCGAAGGACATCACGGCACTGAAGGAGAAGTACAGGTTGAATAGGTGAGTCAGTGGATGTGCCATGGTAGGTACAGAGATCTGGAATAGTTTAGGATCCAGTCCATCCGGACTGGTTTTGCACAGGTTTAGAGAGTAAATAACAGTAAAGGTTTCCTGGGTTGTAACAGGGAAAGAGGAAACCAGTGGAAAGGAGACAAGGGGAAATGTGAGGAGAAATGGAGGGAGCTGGAGGGTGAGTTGAAGGAAGAGCAGAAGAGGTAAAGAACTCATTGAAATGAGCAGCAACAGAGGAGGAGACAGATACTGGTGAACCATTTACTAGAAGGATTGGAGGGATGGACTGGGAAGGTGGATCAAAAAGGGAGTGAATTACCTTCCAGAACTTTGAGGGGGTGTCATGTTTGTTCTAAAGGTTGGCTTTGAAATAATGTAATTTTGCAGCCCAGCCAAGCCAGGAGTTCCTGGTAGTCCTGTATAAAGGGTGTAAGGAAAAGAGTGAGATAGTTTGAAACATATCAAGGTGAGATCATGAGACTTGCACTGATCAATAATTTCAGGGGTAATATAGGGGTGATAGTGATTTTTTTTATCCTGGATTTTGTGAGAGGGACATGCTTGTCCCATACACAAGAGAATCTGGAATGAAACAGGGAGAGGGCGATGTTGATATCCATGGCAGAGGGTTTAGCTGTCCAATCTGCAGCAGCAAGGTCACTCAAGAGAGTGAAGGTGTTGTGTGAGTGGAGGTGCCTGATCCAGATGTATTTAGGTGAGAAGGGTGGATGCCAGATCTTACTGTTGCAGAATGTCATGCAGTGGTCACTGAAGGCATCTGGCAGGATTCCTGCTACTACAGTATGATAGGAGTGGGAGGAAAGAACCCAGTCCAGAAGGGAGTGGTTATGAGAGTGGGGGTTCAAATGAGTGGGTTCAGCAAAAATGTGTGGGATTTAGGGACTCAACCTTGTGGATGGCTGGCCTGCAGGTCAGGGAGGTCCAACTGATATTAAAGTCCCCTAGCAAGAGGAGTTCACCCCTGAAAGATTGGCACATGATGGTAGAGAGGGAATCAACCAGCGAGAAAGAGATATTGTAGGTGAGGCATAGAAAACTCCAATGAAGATGGGCACAGAGGAGGGGAGTGAAAGCCTGACCAGGAGGAATTCATGGGAGAAAGATACAACCTCACTGAAAGTCATGGTGCAAGAGAGGCTCTGACAGTCATTGATGGTCCCACTGCCATCATGTTTTCCCCTGGCAAGTTTGAAAAGATAATTGAAAAGAAGGGACAGGCTAGAGTCTGGGATCCTGGAAGCAGCCAGCACTCAGATACAGAGGATGTTGGATGAATGTTGTGAAATCCAGAAATACAGGAGGTCACACTTTGGAAGAAGGCTCCGAGCACTGATATGAAATATGCTCAGGGATTTAGCAGCTGAGGAGGCAGAGAAAAAGGGAAGGGTAGGTCCAGAGTTGGACTCTACATCTCTAGACAGGAGAAGGAGTAGGAACAGAAGCAAGAGGATGGAGTGGTATTTTCACACTCTAGAGTGGGGGGGGGGCAGGAGGTAGGTAGAGGAAGACAAGAAGGGCACAGTGGAGAAACTCCAGGTTAACAGAGGGGAAGGGAGACAACCAGAGTGGATAGGAGGGGAGGAGGATAGCGGGGTGGAAGGAGGGATGGATGGGTGAAAGGGAGGTGGAGGGGAAGGAGAGATAGGGGAGGGAGGAGGAAGGGATGGGTCATAAGAGAAGAGGGGTGCGGGTAAGGTAGAGGAGAGTAAAGTACAATGTGATTAGGAGGTGAGACGCAATAGCCAGCAGATGCACAATAATGTAAATGATAATATAAATGAACGTTTGATCAAATATAAAATGGCAGTCTCCTGGTAATACATTTTGGCTGTAAGTAGAATTTGGGATAAGTACAAGTAATTGGGCTGTATCACAGATGTAAACAACAAGTTACTGGCCAAGCAGAACAGATGAAGAAAACTACAGTAACAGCAACAATAATGGAATGTTCTGAGCACTGACAAGTATAGTATAAAGCCTGAAACAATGAGCAGTTGCTAGGTAGAAAATCCAAAACATGAGTACACCAAGATAGAGTTTAGTAGGAGTCAGCAAAAAATGACAAATATTGAAACTAAAGCACTAACAAGCACAAAACTTAAGACAATGGGCAGTTGCTAGGTAGAAAATGCAAAAATCAAAAAGTGAGTACGACCAGATTGCACTTAGAAGTATAAAACCTAAACAATGAACAGTTGCTGGGTAGAAAATGCAGTAAGTGAGGTGATGCAGAAAGTGAATGAGGTAAACTGCGGCAGAGAGCTGTTGTTAACAGTCTTTTGAGAAAGGAACCAAGGGATTCTGAAATGCATAAAGCGAGTACCACAAGGTGTTTTTCAGTTTTGTGAAAGTTTCTTTTTTATCTGGTCGAGTCTGTTTGTATTTTGCTGGTGAGTGCCTGACTATTTTGTGAATGGATTTCAATGTTTGTTGTGAGCACCACCTTACCAGGGCACACTTTTTGAGACTAGTAGTTAACAGTTATGTAGAGGTGATAGAGGACTGCAGGTCAGAGATGACAGTATGGTGACCCCCAATTCAGAGTTCAGATTCATGCATGGGAATCTTGTAGAAACTTGGATACAGGCAGTGGAAAACTTACAAACAATGTCCTGGTATGCATCCTATAGGTCCCAGTCTAACTAGTGTAACAAATCAGTTTGTGTGCTGAAGGCAGTCACAGATCCAGGTGGGATGCACATTTTTTGCACCCACCATCTCTGCTGATAAGCTGTTCCATGGCTGAACCACTCTTTCAGTAAACTAAAACTTTCTGGCATCGACTACCCCGCCCCCCCCTTACATTCATGTCCCCTTGTTTTTGATCTGTCATTCCTGAAATAGTTTCTCTCGGTTTACCTTGTTTATTGCTTTCAAGAACTTGAAGGTCTCTGTCAAGTCCCCTCTGTCCCTTCTGGCATTCAGCAAGTACATGTTCACTGCCCTAAGTCAGTCCTCAAAGGATCTGCCCTGCTGGTAGTGAATCGTTTTGATTACTCTGCCCTGCACTGTCTCCAGCCTGTCTCTGTCTTTCCTGAGATGAGGACTATAAAATAGGGCAATGTTCTATGTGGGGTCTCAGTGATCTACAGAGAAGGTAGTATTAACTCTTTCCTTCTGCTATCAAAACCCCTTCCAATACACCCTAAATGTTCTTGTTGCCTTGCCGTAGTCTTTGTAACACTGGCTAATTTATTTTAGGGAATTTCTTATGGTGATCCCCAGATCCCTTTCTCTGATGTAGCTGCCAGATTAACCTCTTTCATCCAGTATTTTTTCCTGGGTTTCTTTTTGCCTATGTGCATTGCATTGCACTTTTGGCATTGAATTTAAACAGCCAGACTTGGACCACCTGTCTAACCTTTGCAGATACCTCTGCAACTCCATTAACCTCTACTTACTGCCTACTCTGCAGCAGAGCTTGTCATCTGTAAAGAGACACATCCTTCCCCACTATTGCCTTTCCTGTGTCACTGATGAACATGTTAAAAAGGACTGGTCCCATGACTGACCCCATGGTACCCTACTTGTGACCTCCCTTTCCCTCAGTTTCACCTTATTTACCTCCAGTCACCCCCAACCAACTTCCCACCCATTTATCTAGGCCAATAGTTCTTAGACTTTGTCACAGTGAGCCTCCCCAAATCCATGGAAAAGATTTTGAGCCTCCCCAAAAACTGAAATAATCTTGGGCCTCCCCAAAGAAAAATAACACACTGTACTTCGTGCAGTACACCATGAATAAATTGAAACCCCTTTGAGTACTTGCCTCACATTCAGTTCTTTGTCTTATACTGACCTTTGAAAAAAGAGCTCCTGTGCTCAAAGGTGTTATCTGAATAACAAATAAATTAAGCAAATAATATTAGCTTATTATAACCCCCCTTCCCCAACAGACCAGCCTACTTGCTCCGCTATTTTCATTCTTGAACCATTGTTACCCCTTGTTGCAGTACTTTCATGGGTCAAACTACTTTCTCCATTTCCTTTCTATATGAAATAACCTTCCTACATACTTGTCTCTCCCTGTCCTTCCCTGCTCCTATGCAACTTCTCAGGGATTACTTTGCTCTTCCTGCTATTGCTCTTAGCACTTCTATGTTCAACCCTTGTATTTGGACTATTTTGCCATCAGGCTGCAAATTGATCAATTTCCACCTTTCATTATTACTTTATTGTTCATATTTGCAGTATTGTTCATTGTGTATTTTTGATTGTTTTGCAGTTACCTTTTGACATGTATTGACTCCTTCCATTCCCAGTACACCTGGAATGAGCCTTGACTCATTCACCTTCTTCCCTTGTCACCTAATATTAAATACATAAGATTCACCTACTATTATCCTCTTTCAGTTTGCTTCACCTCTTCACACAAAATATATAAAACTCAAAATTGAAATACAGTACTTTTTCAGACTTGCTTGAGCCTCCCCTTGAACAGGTTGGGGCCTCCCCAAGGAGGCTGGCCTCACCATTTGAGAACCCCTGATCTAGGCCCTTTGTTGCTTCCAGATCCTCTAATTTCTTCAACAACCTTTTGTGTGGCACCAAGTCAAATGCCTTGCCAAAGTCAGAATAGAGAAAATCTACTGCTTGTTTTTTATCCACTGTCCTTGTTACCCTGTCAAAGAACACTACGGCATCAGATTGATCTTATAAGACCTTTGCGCAACAAACCCATGCTGTGTACTATCCTGGAGCCCATTTCTCTCCAGGTAGTCCACAAGGTTGTTTTTGACTAGTGTCTCCATATCTACAAGGGAGGTAATGATTGGCCTGTAACATCTAAGTTCCTCCCTGTCCCCTTCCTTGTGGAGCGGTGCCACATCTGCTATCCTTCAGTCTTCTAGAACCACCCCTGACTGTAAGGAGCTACTGAATAGCCCTACCAGTGGTTTAACCAACTCTAATGTCAATTCCTTGAGCACCCTTATGTGCACCCTATCTGGCCCTGGAGCCTTGTCTGTTTTCAGGGCTGCAAGTCGTTGTCTTTCCCATTCTCATGTAACTGCCGCCCATTCCATTTCTGAGATCCCATTGTAGCAGCCTGTATGCCTCTTTCTGACAGAGGTCTGCTATCCTCCACTGTGATTACTGAGCAGAAGCAGTTATTTAGAATGATTGCATTCTGTTCATCTTCCTCTACTACCCTGCCCCTCCATCAGCCAAACAATTCTCCCTCTCTTCTTCTTTTTTTCCCTTATATGCCTGAAGAACTGTTTTCCCCCATATCTCTGAACCTCCTGCCTCACAACTGAGGGACAAGGCTTAAAGAAATCAGGGACTAGGGACCACAATCAGACATCTTTGAAAATGGTGGTATCCACTCAAGAAGCTAGTGTAATAAAGGGCTTAATGTAAAATACATTTTCTGAAGAACACGTCTGTAGCTCACTAATTTTGTTTTGCAGACTACTGGCATTTAGGCAGACTGCCTTCCAGCTTGTACCTATACCATTCCACCTCTTGTGAGCTCCTCTCTTTTTGTCCTTGCCCTTCCTACTTAACATCCTGGCTTTTCTGTTCCTTGCTGGCTTTATGAGACCCTCTCCCCTGGCACCCTTATTAAACTTATTATGGACCCATGCTTTGGTGCTTTCATCCCCATTGTTCCTAGACCCCATTTCTGTGGAGTCCTAGCTAATAAAAGTTCACTTTTTGTTCTCCACCTTCTATGATTTTTCCAGCCTCTGTCTTCTCCCTCGCAGTTTAAATGTCCACCTACAGTGGAGTCAGCCATGATGAAATATAGCAACTTACAGTAAATGATGTCAAAAAATACTGCATGACAAAAGGGCTTAATTGCTATTGAATTATACTGTTCCCTGCAGCATATTACAACATTTTGTGATATACTGCAGCATTATTGTGTTGCATCCTGGCCAGCATCACTGTATGTAGACACCAAACTTCTGCCAAAGTGTACTGGTCCCCTCATTTGTTAGGTGAAGGCCATCACCCTTGAAGAGTCTCTTGTGCCAGAAGCCCCACAGTCTCCCACAAAATGGTACCTCTCCACTGGACACCATCCCTTCAGTTACCCATTAAATTCCTAAGTCTTCTCCTTCCTTACCCTATCCTTCCCATGCTCACTACCCCACACAGGAAGGATTTTGAAAAAGGCCAGAAAAACTGAGTGTGCCATCAGTCTGTCCTCCCACCCTTAAAAGTTATGCTTCACTGTATCAGTCAACTGGTTTTCCAGATCACTGGTGCCTAAGCGTACCAGCACCCCAAGATCCCCTTTCCCTTCCTTTACCATCATCCCTATCCTATCCATATCCTGGATGGCTGATGCTCTTGGAAGGCATCCGACCACCCTCTGCCTTTTCTCTCTCTCTCTTCTCATCACCTCTGCCACCGCCTCTAATCATAGAGTTCCATATTACTAGGAGACCCATTGCTGCCTCTTCTTGTTCTCTCCCCCGAGTGTCACCAAATTATCCTGTTCACCCTTTCTGACTGCCTTGAATTCTCCCCCTGTAGGAGGCAGGTACCTGTGCCTCTTCCATGATTACTATGATGCAGTGCACTCTTTTGGAAAATAAACTTTTCTTACTACCTGGAGAGTAACAGGTCTTTGCCTTGTCTTACAACAATGTTAGCCAAACCAGTCTTCATGGCTAGCATGAAGAAATGCTCTTAAGTCCAAAGTGCTTATAAAATTGCCTTTATTTAAAAAACACCAAGACAAGGTTGAAACAAGGTGTAAGTCAGCAAAGTCACTGACCACACTCGCCCCGATTTTGTAAGCACTTTGGACTTATGAGGATTTCTTCATGCTAGCCATGTGGACTGGTTTTGCTAACACTGTGTTAAGACAAAGCAAAGACCTGTTATTCTCCAAGTAGTAAGCAAAGTTTGTTATTTTCCACCGGCGTGCACTGAATCATAGTAGTTGTGGTTCAGTAAAGGGGTGGACTTATGCCCTACTGCAGTGCATCCCACTGTTTTTTTTGTGATTTTGCAGTTTAAACCCACTGGACTGTATGTTTACCTGTGCCTCTTCCATTGGTGCAAAAGGAATTTCCATTGGGATTTGACGAGTTTGGATGACTTTCCTGTGACTGCCACTGCCATCACTTCTACTTCTCATCACACTCAAGCTCCCCAAGCCAGTGGGCCCCCTGGAAGAGTTGGGATGTGGTGTGTGCCTGTGTGTACCAGCCCAACTTGTGACACAGCACAGATATCTCTTGTCATGCTGTTATCAGTTGTGTCTGGAGCTCCATGAATCTACTGCATATGGGACAGTGTCCCACCCACCAGAATGCAGCCCAGGAGATTGGCATCCACAGTCCCTGCAGTTAACTATCTCCCCTCTGTTCCTATACTCTATATTACCTGTTGTTACCCCTCCTTCAGTATTTAATATTCCCTTCCTCCAGTGCAGTACCCCCTGCCTAGAATAATCTCTACCTGCCTTAATCTGTTGCTGCTACTCATTTTAACACCTTACTCAAGATAGGGTGTTTTCCAATTCCCTCCATCCTTTTGACCTCCCTCATCCAAATGCTAAAAATTTGTCTTATATACATAAATACAAATATACAAAAATATGTAAATAACTATTTCACTTGCATCATCCAGATTTTAAGCTCGTGTACTCTTTTGTTAGCAAACTCAGATATTCTACTTATTATCAATGTAAATACAGGAAATTAATTTTTCCTATTTTTTCCCCATTTTATAAGCACAATAACCCACTCCAGTGCATAGGACTGAGAATGTATGCACTTCAGTGCCATGTGCCTCCCAATTTTGCCAGGACCCTGCATTAATTATCTATAAACACATGCTCTAGTGTGGGTTATTGCTGACATATTCCAGAAGTTCACCTTAATTTCAAAGGGATTGCTTCTGATACATAAGGATATAACTGGATGTACTGCAATGTTTGACTGGCTGTGACTGTATGTTTTTGTCTGGAGAAACTGCCCGAGCTTTGCTTGAATCTAGTCCTTGTTCTCCTACTAAAACGCATAGTAATAATGTGTAATATTGGAAACTATGTTCTGCCCTACACAAGGAGGAAGTCAGGTGCAAGCTTCAGCATTCTGCACTAGTTGCGAGTCCCAGATCTGTCCACAAGTTTGGCCATTGTAGTTGCAGTACTCAAGGCATATCACCTGAACCAGTGTTTTCAAGTCATCAGGTTCAAGAAAAAGGTGTAACCTGACAATATTAAAAGCTACCCCCAACTACAGTCGACAGCAAGGATTCCAGGGTCAGACTTTAATCAAGGACTACTACTAGATTGCTGATAGTCCTTTCTACCTCAAGCTGAGACCCATGTAGGTTGGGAAACCTTTATTCTTTCAGATCACTGGGAACAAAGGAACTGACATATTATTAGTCTTGCTATGCTTGTAGTGAGTTGCAAAAAGGTAAAATAATTTAAATAAAAAGACTGAATGAATTTCTTTACAGTATATTTATCAGGATAGGATTACTAGGTTTAAACCCTTTTTCAGGACTGTCCTGCTTGGGACACAGTACAATAAGTACAAAGAGAAAATTATAAAATAGACATATATAAATGGTTCTATGTGATAAAGGCTAGTCTGAAAGACCACCTATCACATAGAGCGAACGAACTAGAGCCCATATCGTATAAAGAGGCGGCCAGTATGTACCAACCGCATGAAATAGCGGCGGTCACTACAATACTGACCAAACCACACAAAAATCTTTCTTTTATGTGAGGGGGGCAGTGCCACCCCGCACCCCACAAACTCAAATAATCAACTCCGAGGGGGGTGTGGACCACGGGGCAAGTTATTTAATTTTAAACAAAAAACAAGATTTCTGGCTATAGCCGGACCCGGGTCTGCTTGCATTGCAAGCGGTGGTGTACACCACTATCCTATGAAGGAGCTTGGTGGAAACCGATAAAGCATGCTATTTCCTGTAATAGTGAGTATAGTGCCTTGCTATACTCACTATACAGGATATAGCGACCTATTGCACCACTCGCTGTCTTGTAGAGCGCTATTATTGAGTCACTCAAAAGTGCAGCGCCGAATAATCAGCTCTCTACATTGGTGTAACCCATATAAACCCCCAACAACTGACAACAACATCGGGTATCAGGAAATATGTAAATCTTGTAAAAATGCTATAAAAAATGCTAAAGGAGAACATGAGTATAAATTACTAATAACAATAAAAATCCTTTTATAATTACATAAATAGCTCAAGAAAGGGACAGCCAATTATCAGCCCCCTTGTGCAAAACAATAAAATAACAACTGATGGGCAAGAGATGGCATTAGCCCTCAACCAATGTTTTGCAAGTATTTACACATCTAAGGTTGCTGGCAATACAAATATTACTCTTGGTAACAGTACAACATACAGTATTACAGAGCAACTTGTACAAAATCTATTAACCAAACTAAAACCTAACAAATCACCAGGACTGGATGGCCCACATCCAACTCTATTAAAAGAACTTGCAGATATTCTGGCTGCACCACTTGCAGATATTTTCAAGCTTCCTGGTAGAAGGAGATGCTCCAAGTGCTTGGAAACAAGCAAATGTAGTACCCATTTATAAGGAAGGTCCTAAGAGCAATTGTAGCAATTACGATCCTAGCAGCCTGACCTCCTTTGTTAGTAAACTGATGGAAGTGATTATAAAAGAGATCTTAAATAAACATCTAATAAACATGGGTCTTGTTGACATTCATCAACATGGTTTCAGGGAGGGCAGGTAATGTCTGACCAATCTGTTAAACTTTTTTGATCCAGTGTGTAGTGCTTTGGATGAAGGGTTACTGGTGGATGTACTGTATGTGGACTTCTCTAAGGCATTTGACACCTTGCCACATGAACCAATAATAGAGACACCAATGGAAATCCAGTTAGATAATATTATTAAATGGATTCCATCCTGGCTGGATGGTAAAAAGCAGAGAGTGTGTGTGTGTGGCAGGACACTACTCTTCTTGGATTGACATCACCAGTGGAGTACCGCAGGGGTCTGTGCTGGGATCCATACTGTTCAATTTATATATTTCTACACTAACAACTTCTCCAGGGTGCTGGAATTACAGATATGGAGACAACATTAAAATTGTCGCAATAGTGAATGATGCAGTTTCCATAAATCTTTTTCAGAATGAAATCAATAGATTAGGGACATGGGTGCAACAGAATAAACTAGCCTAAACATCAACAAATGCAAAATAATGCACATGGGGAGAGGAAATAGAAATGTGCAATACACATTAAATGGAAAGTTTTTGCCAGTGACAGACAAGGAACACAATCTGGGTGTTCAGATAAATAGTGATCTATCGCCAACAGAACAGTGTAGGCAGGCTATGAGTAAAGGAAACAGAATATGGGGCTGTATTCTTAGAAACATCAAAAGTAGGGCTAGCCGAGTGTTGCTGCCACTATACATATCTATGGTGAGACCACACCTCGAGTACTGTGTGAAATTCCAGTCTCCATCAAATAAAAAAGACATCAAAAACCTAGAAAAGACTCAAAGGTGTGCAACACAAAATGTTAAGCAGACAACAGGAAAACAGTATGGTGAAAGACTGAGGGACCTGGGACTATATTCAATGCAGTACAGACAATTAAGGGGTGACCAGTGTTTGACATATAGGGCATTTCATGATGGAGACTTGTGGGAATGTCTAGGGTATACAAAAAAATAAAAAAATCTTCCTGGGAAAGAAGGTTCCACTATTCGCAACTTAAGGGTGAATTTTTTACAACAAACAAAAGGGCTCACTGGTTAAACTTGAAGGTCATAAATATCTGGAATAAACTACCAAGGGACGTAGAATCAAGTGATACCTTGGAGTTCTTTAAATCAATGTTGGATAGGTATATGAGTGAAAGCAAATATTCCTATCAGGACTGAATAGGTTGAGTCACTATGGCCATTAGCTAAAGACTTGTACTCTTCCTATCACCGGCCCGCCAGTGCAGTGGTTGGAATTCCATTTGCAGCGCTTGCATCCCAGGTTCGGGAACAGACCTGGGTCATCAGAGGGCCGGCCGGGTGGGAGAAGGACAGAGCACCCTATGGGTGTCTCTCCTTCTCCGGGGGGGGACACTAGGGCAGTGTCCGGCACAATGAGGACTCCTGACAGAGGCTGGGAGTCACTCACGATACTGGTGCATGGCATCAGGGAGGCAGAGTGGATGCTGGCATCATTGCACATCCCCGCCTCCGAGAAAAAACAGGAAAAAATAGCGGGGAGGTCCACTGTCTATGTGAAACCCTACCTGGGGCTTCAATTAGCTGCCATCGCTGCATCCCCTACCAGATACCAGTTCCACGGTACAGATGAAGGGGACCAATGCTGTGGCCCCGCTTTCCAGGGGGTTAGCCAGGGATAATTGGGGATGGCAGCAGTAGATGGCAGTGAAAGTCCCAGGGGCCATGACCAGGGCTGATGGTGACAGCGGACCAGCCAGGATAAAGAAGAAAATGAAAAAAAAAAAAAAAAAAAAAAAAAGAGACGTACTCTTCCTATCTTTCTATAATTAAAATAAAATTGCATTCAAATACAATTGCAGCTAAAACGACTTAATTTCAAGGCAGTAACTATGAACTGGGCATAGGTGGGGAGCTAATGTAGTTGAAAAGGTAATTTATTCCAAAAAGAAGCTATCATGCAAAAAAAAGTCATCTGACCAAACTAAGATCTTGTTTTAGATAAGTTTATCTTGCTACCGTGGGATTCTTACCTATATTATAGGGATTCTGAAAAAATGAACTGTTCAGATAGGTATCTTTGAACAAAACCATTTACACGTTTAAGTAAAAATCCAAAGCAAATTCTTTATCTCCTAACAGTAAGTAAACACCAAATTAAGTTTGTAAGTAGTTAACAGTAGTAGGTCTCGGGGGCAGAATCACAGTGTGAAATCTGGCTAACATGTAATATACTTTATCAAGTTTTAGCAAATCAGTTTTGTTTGCAAAACATGATGAATGCATAAATGATAGAAGCAGCCAGATAATTCCCAGTTTGGTTTCTGCAAACACGCTTAGTCTAAATCCTCAAACCCAAATGTTGTGTCATTAATTTGGTAAACACATTAATGTTTTACCTGTGATTAAGGGGGACGTTAGCCCCATTGGTCTTGTATCTATTTGGACTGTACACCATAGGGTATGTTATCAATTGTATATCAATTGAAAAACTAATAAACAAAATAAAAAATAAGCCAATCCTCAAACCCAGCTAAAAGAGTCATACAAATCCAGAGGGTGGGAGGTAGTTAAACAGGAAATAGGTGAAGGGGTCCTACATTTTTCTGAAAATGGGCCAATATTCAAAGCCAGATACTTACAACTTGCAAACGATAGCAGCACGCACAAAATAGCATGCGGCAAGGAGGGTTCCATATTCATAGAGGCAGTGCCCCATGTCTGACACACACTGTCAATATGAATATGGAAACATATTAGGACCATATAATGTGACTAAGTATGACAGTAGCATAGTCTCTGTGTAAACTGACTACCAGAAACAAAGTTAGAAAGCAGACCCCAGATGGGATAGTGTCTCTGCTCCTTGTATGTAATAAGGCATTACAGGGTGAGTTATTATAGGTCAGTAATTACATGCTTCTCAAGCCTGTTATTAGGGATGAGACACTTGCACCAAGTGCCTTTAAACACACAAGAGATAAGTGTGATTATTGACCATAATCACACATCCCTGAAGTGCTTTTTTGAACTTATGAGTTCAAAAAGTATTCAAAGATCAATGTAGGTAATATAGAGGATAATGCCTGAGTAACAGTGGTTAACCATGATGTAATCACCTCAAGCAGTTGCCAGGACAACCAAGTAAACCTCAAGAGTGCAGTGTGAGAGGTTTACAGTTGTCATGGCAACTGCGAGAGGTGATTATATCCATGGTTGACCACTGTTAACTCAGGCATTGTATTTTATAGTGCACAGAAAAACTAGCCACTGTGGGGAAAAACAAAAATGTTCAATCTGCATTTGTTCTTCTGCTAGGCTATAAATGCCTCCTGGTTTGAATGTTGAGCAACTGAAGTGCTGAAATTAGCCATTGTGATCTATACTGCAATGGGTCTGTAACTGTCTGAATGGAATGTGTGTTTTGAATGAATGTCCAGGCAGCAGGTCACCTTTTCTTTCCTAGAATTTTGACAGGTGGTGACATTCTATCCATCATTATGACAGTTAAGAAAGGTTTACAGCATACTAATGTCATAACGATGGGATTATCAGGTTATAAAATGATTGAAAACAGGGGTTAATAGACACTGTCCATATATTATAAATTATAAGTTCCTGAAAACAGAAACATTTATTTATTTAAAAGTGCTGAAACATTAACTAGTACCTTGTCTCTCAGACCCATGCTGGGAGGGGGCACATAACATCACCCTGTGCCCGTGCCTCTCTCTCTTCCAGCAAGGAAGGGTCAGCAGCCATGAGTTTCTGATCATGGGTGAAATTATCTGTATTATGGAAGAAAGAGCTATAGGCACTGAAAATAAGGGAGTACTTACTGAGAGTTGAAACTCAAAAGTTTTTTTCTCTATCTCGTCTCATAAAGCATCGAGTTTGCACAGCATCAATTAGACAAGCAGCAGTATTTTTTTACATTTTTTTTTTAATTTGGAAATGTTGGATGTCATCAGTGAGCCGATCCTCGTTAATTGGTTTCATGTCAGTTAACAAGTACAGAGTGATACATAAACATTCAAATACACAGTGGTTCGGTAGCAAATATACAAACACATGTTACTGTACGACAACATAGATAAAGTTCATGGTTACATTATACTGAGGCATTGTACATGTATGCCCACTTGAAGGAGAGACAAAAATCAGTAGAGTAGACAGAGAGGAGAAGGAGGGAGAAGATGGAGAGGTAATAGTAAGAGGAAGGGGTGGGTGGGTGTAGGAGGTGGAGGAGTAGGGAAGAGAAGTGGGAGAGCATGGCAGCTCCATGGGAGAGGATGGTGGGTCAATGAAGTGTAAGGTCGGGGCTACCCAGTGGAACAGTGACAGGGTTAAGAAGTGCTAGAGGGTAAGTGCAGACTTCGGCAATGTATTACTCTACTGTGTGTTTGTAGTGAGCTTCGTGAACTGAAAGTAGTTCAGGTGTATAATTATTTCTGAACTGCTTTTAGCCCACAAAATCAATGCAACTTTTCTACACATTATAAGGAGACATATCAGCTGGTAGCATGCTAACAACAACATACAGCATACCATCCACTAAATATGGATGGTATGCTAATAATCACATGTGGCATGCAAGGCACTAAGGTCCCATTTGCATGTCAGTTGCATGTCATTATATGGCCATTAGCACCTCTTCACAATGCTGCCATGTGCAAATACATGGAGGCATTGTGCAGCACCTTGGTTGCCCCACCCAACCCAGTCTCCAAGTTCTGTAGCTTAAAGATAGCACTGGTTGTCATTCTCTGGCAATCTAGAATCCTCATCATTCCCATCAGACTGATGACATATGTGGTGTACAGGATATGTACTGGTAGTCTTGTGGTCCCCCCTTGCAAGGTGTCCTCCATTCAGACCAGGATCTTCTCAAGTGGCCTGTCACAGCAGTAGCTGGTCAACAATGGTCTTAGATGATCTGCCATCCTTGTTGAAGTTTAACCAGTTGTAGAGTAGGAGGTTCTCTGGGTGATCTCAGGGCTGCACCCCACATGTTGTATTTTGGACCATTGGCTTACTTGGCTACTTGTCAGCTGCCTGGAATCCATGGGTCCTCTTTTCACTGAGGTTGTCAGGTGTTCCTTAAAGGAAGGGTATTTCTTGTAGCCCTGAACAGGGCTGTACTAAAGCCCGTCCCAAATTAGTCATCTTTAGACCCTGAAAATATTGTGAAATAAAGACATGTCTTGAAATTTCCCTTTTTATGGGAAGGTTATCAGCATGTAGTGGTGGCACAGTTTGAGGCTCATCTGGACCAATATGACATCTATAAGCATTTTCATTCATTTTTTTTTATATAAACATTTTTATTAAAACAAACAGTGCAGATAATGAACATAAAATACAGCAGAAAGTAAAAGAAACCATTACAAACAGCAGAGAAGAGAAACAACCATGGGTCCCCTAACAATGAAGTATTTAAGATGCTGGTATCACCCCCCACCCCCCCACCAAGTCACCTAACACCAGAAAGAGCAAACAAAGGCAGAGTTATCTGTTTAGAAGAAATCCCAAGCTAAATCCCCATTCTTATCCACAGTAGGGTAGCCATTTACTCAATGTCTTGTAAAAGTTAAATAAAGCTGCATGCCTTTGACATAACATCCTGTGAAACCAGGCCACCTTAAGCAATACTTGTTTCCATTTCAGAAAGGGTGGGATAGTCTGGGGGCACCAATTTAAAAGCAAAAGCCGCTTGACCTCTAAGGCTGCAGGATAAAGTAGTCCCTTATATTGTTTAGCAGGATCCTGTAATTGCCTTAGATCCCCAAGACTGCCAAAAATGGGGACTGTGGAATGAGGGTTTGTAAAGCATCTTCTGAACAATCCAAAATATTTTTCCACCAAGAATGTAGCAAACCACACCCCCATAATAGATGAAAAATGGAACCTGGTGCAGAATGACAATGCCAACATAGTTCTGAACCTAAAAAAAAAAAACAATCTAAGCAACTGCACCTGAGTGCAGCGCCATCTGCCTAAAACCTTTTTTTTTTTTTTTTTTTTTAAATCACCTGAAGTTTAATGTCAGGAGATGCTGTATAAGCAGCAGCCCAGCATTTACTCCAACCATCCTCATCTATTTCAGCTTGAATATCTAATGCCCACTTCAACCTATGAGATTCCCATTTGAATAAAAATAATTTCTGTAATTCTTTATATAGACAACTGATATGCTCCCCTCAAAGAGTTAACCATTTCCCCAGACACTGTGTAAAGTCAGTCTTATGAACATACACATTGGTGATAAACCTCCCAACAGAGCATGATGTAACTGCAAGCAACATCAGTGCTCACACGTTGGCAGCTCATATTGAGACTGCAACTCCTGAAACATAACCAGTAAGCCCCTGTTCCCTTTTATCAAATCACCCAAAGTATATGTCCCTTTGGCCAGCCAAGAGCTCCAATGAATAGCGATACCTCCTCTCTGTAAGTTGGGATAATTCCGTATCAGCTCCCATTTGCCGAGGGAAGAAACATTTTGCTTTAAAATTTTGAAAAACCTACCCCAGGCGCATTTGGAAAAAGTTATAGAGTATGTAACATCCCTAGACTGTAATCCAGTATGTTTCAGCAAAACCGCCAATTGAGTATCTCCCAGCAAACATCTTTCTACATCTACCTATAAAGGGGAGCTTAAACCACAGTCTAAAACCCAGTTTAAAGTGTGTTTAACCCCATGGCATAAATGATAAGCCCATAACCAGGACACATTCCATCTTCCCGATACTCGTGGGGCCCTTTATATAAAAGTGAGGAAGAGAACCCTCCCAAATAAAATCAGACAACACCCTGTCTATTTTTACCCAATAACTAGCATTTTCATTCATGATTTAGGCCCTGCTAACACTGAGGCTGCTCTTGTCAGAATGTTCTGTGATCTCCTCACTGCAAAGGACAAAATGTATTGGTACATCTTGGCTCTTCTAGATCTCACATTGGCATGTGACATGGTGGATCATGGAGTATCAATGAATTGTCTGAAGTGTTATACTATGTGGGACTCACTGGCATGGTTTTATGCTGGTTTTAGTCCTACCTCACTGGAAGAACACAGCAGGTGGTCCTTAGCAATTCCATTTCTGGAACTGATGTGCTTTACTGTGGTGAAATATGCCTCAAGGCTTAATCCTTGCACCTATGTTGCTCATCGTATATATGCTACCACTGGGTGAGATTATGAGATCATGATATGGTCTTGAGTTTCACTACTATGCAGATAATACTCAAGAATATCTGTCTCGTGCATCTGATTGGAGTAATGCAATTTCTATGCTGGAGCAGTGTCTTTAGAACATAAATGACAGAATGACCTCCAGTTGGCTAAGCCTCAACCCTGGTATGACAGAGTTGATGATTGTTGAACTGGGTCAATGTGGGTCAGCAATAAAAAGTGATGTACTGTCATCTTCAAATAGCAATACACTTACAGGTGTGGATGAAGTAAGGAATTTGGGGGTCATTGTATACTGCAAGCTGACATTGAAACATTGGGTGTCATCTGTAGTCAGCAGTGATATTTTCTGTCTGATTAATACTATCCAGATCAAACCACATCTTACACCCGAGGACTTGGTGATGATAGTCCATACCTTTGTTACTTCGAGAAAGAATTACTGTAATGCTCTTTACCTAGGGTTATCTGGGTATCTGATGCACTGCTTGAAGCTGGTCCAGAATGCAGCAGCCTGCCTGGTGGCTGGAACATCATATGGGGAGCACATCACATCAGTTCTGCACACTCTGTACTGAATGCCAATTCAGTGGTGTATCAGCTTCAAGATATGTTTAATGTACAAGGTCCAACATGATGAACACAATGACAGGAAAGTCATAGGACTAGACAAAATACCATCACTTCTTTTGAAATTTGCTTCACCTGCCATAGCCTAAAAATTAACAGAAATTTTTAACTTGTCCATAACCACAGGTACATACTCCAAGGTGTGGAAAATAGCTAAAGTACTATAATTCCCATATACTAATCTGGCTCCAAAGAAGATATCCAAAGTTACAGACCAATATCCCTTCTACCTGTAATATCAAAGCTTTTTGGAAAATGTATTGGAAAACAAATTAAAGCCTTTTTGGAGATGCATAAAAGTTTCTCAGTACTGAGGTATACCTGGGTATACTGAGGCAGAATGAGGCAGGATCATATTACAGTGCAAATTGCCTCAGTGGTACCTCAAGGTAAGAAACTTTTAGATAACTACCACTGTATATATCATCCCCAACAATCTGCTTTCATTCTGGCCATAGCACCTTGGCTGCGCTGATGAAGGTGACAACAGATATCCAAGTATCATTGGGCAAGGGCCTCCAAGTCTGGGCCATATTTATAGACTTGTTCAAGGCATTCGATACCTTTTTTCCCCAATTGTTTAACCAAGATTGGCACACTAAGCCAAAAGCTTATTTACAGGTGCAACCTGGGAGCACAGAGAAGTTAAGTGACCTGCTCGGCATCACAAAATATGCAAGTGGGGGCTGTGGGATTCAAAGCCAGGTCTCCAGATTTGCAGCTTAGAGCCTAAAACCACTGCGCTATACTGACTCCCATGGATACCTTAAATCATGCCATATTATTGGACAAGTTGAAAGAGATTGGCCTTGACCATGTGTCCTTGAATTGGTTTAGGGAATATTTATTTGGCAGGGTACAGTTAGTATCTTTAGGAACTTTCACATCTCAGATGGAAAATATTAATTCAGGGGTTCCCCAAGGGACAGTGCTGGGGCCAATATTATTTAATTTGTATACAAATTGAGCCGAACCTCTTATCATGGAGGCCAGGCACCATCTGTATGCAGACGGTGTAATTCTATACTTGGAGGGTACATCAATTTCTGAAATTCAGAATAAACTCCAGTAGGATTTTGACATGTTACAGGATTATGTTATATTGCATAAATTAGTATTAAACAGTAGGAAATATCAGGTCATGATTTTTGGAAACAAACAATCCACTACATCTCAGATTCTTCAAATTAAATCTAATACAGATTTTGTTTTAGAACAGGTCAACTCCTATAAATATCTCAGAGTGTGGTAAGTTGTACAGTTATGATAGGACAGACATATAGATGGTCTGATTAAGAAATTAAATTCTAGGCTAGGGGCCTTATACTAGCTGAGAAAGTGTATTCCAACTGTAGCTAGAAAGCACATAGTAAATGCTACAATACCACCACTGATTGACTATGGGGATGTGGTCTATGGGGGGAAGGGGTGCCCAGGACAGAACTGGACAGGTTAGATGTGGCCCTGAATAGATTTGCCTGTTTCGTGCTGAATGTTCCCCAATTGACAAACTATTGTTTATCATATAAAGCATTGGGCTGGATAAACCTAAAATAACTCCTACATCTCCATAGTATACTTTTTATACATCACAGTCTGCTGGAAAAGATACATGTTTATTGAGACAATCTGTTTGAAATTCACATTCCGAGAGGCAACCTATGAGCAGCTCAAAATTTAGAATTTAAAATTCCTATATTGAGAACAGCAAAAGGGAACTCCACTAGTATCAATCTTGGACCTAGAGCCTTAAACTGCCTGCCTTCCAAATTAAAATCCAAGGCAGTGGCACCATGGAGCCAGCTAAAAGATTGGATGCTACATGAATTTTTATGACCTAAAAGTTGCTGCTAATTGTGTTTTATGAAATGAAAAGGTGTATTTGTAATGATAATGTGTTTATGTAATATTATGCTCATTTTATTTTAAGACATCTTTCTATGGATTTTTGACTATTTATACAGTGTATGAATGTTGGACTCCACTGTAAATGAGCTCTGCTCACTTGGGCTATCCTTTTCTTGGAAATTTCAAGAATAAACTTTTATAAACAAGCAAACAACATGGTTTGGATCTTGATTACCTAAAATAGCTCCTGTATCTTTACATTCCTGTCTACCCTGTTTGCTCCACTGATGCAGGCCCATTAGCAGTTCCCAATTTTGTCTGAAGCAGTCAGGGAACAGAGCATTTGAGTGGCTGTGCCATCCTTGTGGAACTCTAACCCCCTAACATTCATTCTTCCTGCATGTAGGAGGCCTTAAAAGGTGATTTAAAAACCTATTTATTTGAAAGTGCCTTCCATTTTTGTTAAGATAATGTTTTATATTTATACTCTTTTTATTGTTTATTTACTAATAATACACTATGCTATTTTGATTCTGGTTCCCTGTACTGCACCCTGAACCTTTTGGAACAGATGCCTTAGCAATAAACATTGACAAGCACAGATACATCATCCAGATTCCTATCCCTGTTCCACCCACTCAGCAGCCATCATTCAGACTCCCTGTCTGCAAGTAACTCACCCTTGATACGTGAGATAGCAATGGAAACCAGCACACACAGTCCTCTCATCACCTCGACTGGCCAATGATATGCATAACTGGGAGTAAGCGCACATGTACAGTAGAAATATTTTTCATTTTTTGTACCTGAAGAGGTTTATAGACCTCAAAAGCTTGAACATTTGACTTTTCATTAGCCTAATAAAAGTATCATCTTTACCTAGCAAAAATATTATTTTTGTTTCTCTCTTCCTTTTTTATAATTGTAACAGTTTTTCAAGAGTAAACAACCATTCATATAGGCACAACCTTTTTATAAAAAACATTTTATAGACTATTATTTTGATAAATAATGTTTCATCTTCAATAAATGGGAGACCTTCTATAGATAACTTATCAACAATATAATGATGAACTTTTAAATGTACAAACATAAATGTTATCAATGTAAAATTCCATTATATTTGTTTTGGAAGAATAAATACTATTATTGATCTTGCATTATGTCATTTAGGACATTTGAAAGCAATCAAGGGAGGTAGTAGCAGCAGCAAAATCTTGTTCCAGAATGGAGTAACAGTATTGTAGGAATCTTCATAATTCATAAGTAACTTTTCTAAGTTTAAAATATTTAGCAAACTATAATTATTAAACTTAAAAAGTAGTGGGGCATTACATTACTCCAAAATGTGTCCGTTAGTGATCATACTCATAATTACAATGATAATTCTGTCCTCATTATTCAGGTCCTATTAAAAACCAAAATTCACTGAATGTCAATATAGAGGGTTCAAATTGAATATCTCTAGTTAAGAATTTACCATTTTCTTATGTGTATGAGACCATCAAATATTAATAGCAGGTCATTCCCACTACATACAGTATGTATTAGGTCTCTTTATTACAACCATGCCAACAATCAGTGGAGGAGCTAATGACCATTCTAAACAAACTCTTGTGTGTATAATAAGTCCTTGCACTAATTTTATATGGAATAGTTTTAGTGTTGGCATAATACTAAAACTTAGTGTTAACCCCACATTTTTTCCATATTATTGCTGTCAATACATCATTTCTCTTCTTCTTCTATTTTAGTTCTGTTTTATTTCTTTTTAGTTCAATGTGTAGTATTTGATAGAATATATATATATATATATATATATATATATATATATATATATATATATATAAACTGGTACAGCAATATTAATGGACATGCATGAATACATATACATATCCCTGGGGATATGCATATGTATTCGCGCATGCCAACTAGTATTGTTGTACCAGTTTAGGTCCCCAATTAATAGTACTTTTAGCCCTCATTTTACATATTCAAGCACTTTCCCAAGTCCAGCATCCCTTCTGTTGATGAAAAATACTTTTTGCTGAACTCAGACGTGCTAAGGGGTATATTCAAATTTAGCAGGCAAGCAGGATGCTGGGACAGGAGACATTCATCAGGAGTGGAGCACTGCAGAGTGTCTACACTGCAGGTAAGGCACTTTAAAGTCACTCTGGTACACCTCCCCTCACCCATGTCAGATCAGAAATCTGATGCGCAGTGCTGTTAAGGCGCTCCAGAAAGTGTCCACACTGCTGACTTTGAAGCGCACCAACCCATGCACATGGGCTGATGCACTTCAAAGTTAGCAGTGTAAACAGGGCTATAGATTTACAAAGCTTTTCAACCAAAACAATTCCTTTAGCTGACCTCAAACCGGGTAGTACATTCCAAAGAGAAACTAAATCTGATAGGGCCCCAGGAACAAATGAACACACAGTTTTATAAACAAGCAAAAAAAAAAAAAAACTATGTGCAGGAATGGTGATAACCAGCCAAGCTGAGAATACAAACTACTATACAATTATGAGTACGTAATGGAGTCAAGAAAACAATAAATATTATTGTAAACAACAGAAAGATTATGTTATTCTTTCATGTCCAAGGCCAAAAAACAAGCATTTGTCAATGCCTGTTTCCTTGCAAGGTTTACATGTCAGGGCTGTATTGTGTTATTTGACCACAGCTCAGCAGAAGCGTTGCTGATTTGGTCGTGAGTGTGTGTGTGTGTGTGTGTGTGTGTGTGTGTGTGTGTGTGTGTGTGTGTGTGTGTGTGTGTGTGTGGAGCGCATGCTCAGGCAGGGCTCCATTTGGACCTGACAGATTCCTCCATTAACAGACACACTGCAAATGCCCTTCCCTACCATCTCCTCAACCAAGAGGGCTCTATGAGTCGGGCAGTACCAGAGGATCCATACCTCTGCAGTGACTGGCCTCCCTATCCAGTCTTCTGGCTCCCAACCCCTGACAGAGAAACAACTCATGCCCACACCCGTGGTAACACAGAAAGGATGCTGCTGATGCTCTTCAAAGTTAAAAAACAAAGCTTTCATGCAATTGGCTGGGACTATCCCAGTCCCAACCAATCACATGAAAAGCTTTCTGTTTTGGGACTGGAGGGTGACTAGATGCTGGTAGGGGGTGGACAGTAGGCAATTTAATTGTCAAAGAAAAAAAACAATGCATGCGAGATATCTGCCACAACAATTTTTAAAAAAAGTTAAGGGTCTGTGTTTTTGCCTGCAGTAGCAGCCACTAGTCGACTGGAAGTTGCAAGGGCGGTCTGGATCTCAGAAAATTGCATCTTATAGATGCTTATTCAATATTACAGTACATCATCAGAGGTTTGTTTTCCTATCTCCAGTGCTGTCAGTTTTGGTCTTGTTGGTTTATGGTTAGCCAGGCACGGACTCTGCTTGAATGTGGGTGCAGGCTGAATATGACACCACTGGGCTGGTTGCAGGGCGGTGTTATGTAAATCAAAGGAGCCAACTGCTTTATGATGTGAGCAGCTGACTCCTTTGGTTGTGGGGCAGAAACGTTGTGTAGTTCAGAGAATGGTCTCATGATCTGCCTTGCTGATTATTGGCCTGTCACAGTCGTGCCCCTTCTAGCCTGAGCTGCATTGGACACCATGTGACACCTCTGAAATGACATTCCTTCTGACAAAATGCTTCTTACGCAAGCTCAAGGAAACATGAAAAGACTAGCAACATAATCAAAATGAGCTAACAAACAGGCCATCTCTATTGCTTTATGAGTATCTAAAGGGGAAAAAAAAACTTTCAATTTGTATAAAGCTTCTATTTTCTGATTAATGGTATGACAAACAATATTCATATGATCAGACAGAGACAAAGTGGAATCCAACAACAGCCCAATATACTGTACTTAAACTGATAAACCTCTAATATGAGCTAAGAGAGGCACTAGTGCTATAATACGATAATGGGGGGGTGGACAACCCTGTCTAACTCCATTTTCCATCAAGGGTTTAGTAACATGAAAATGCACCTTGATAAAAGCATGAGGGGAACTATAAAAGTAGTAAGTAAATTAAAACTTTAATAATATAGCGCCTTTCCAAAACCAAGGCACTTTAACAAAGCATAACAATATCCCACATAAATAAAATAATAACAGTAATATAAATAGCTTAAACATATTACAGATATAATCATCTAGATTAAAACATCAAAGAAAAGCTCAATTAAAAAGACAGGTTTTAAAATTAGCTTTAAACTTTCAATGGTCGTACATTCTCTTAACCGATGAGGTAGAGAATTACACAGGGTGGAAGCCACAAAAGAAAAAGCTCGGACACCAGAAGTTTTCAGACACACTCTGGGAATCTCTAGCAATCCCTTGTCGGTGGATCAGAGAGGACGGCGGGGGCAGTAGGGAGTCGGAAGATCTTTCAGATAGCTGGGTCCTTGATCGCATAGGGCTTTAAAGTTCAGCAAGCCAACCTTAAAGGTGATCTGCCACTGAACAGGGAGCCAGTGCAGTTCTCACAGCTCAGGCGTAATATGACTAGCCCTAGATGTGCCAGTCAAAAGCCTGGCCACCGCATTCTTCACCAGCTGCAGGCGGCAGATATCAATCCCTGGAAGCCCTTGGTAAAAGGCGTTGCAGTAAGCTAGGCGGGTGGTGATGAAGGCGTGGACCAAAGTTGGTAGGTCATCCGGAGGAACCAGGTGTTTCACCCAGATGATATTCCTCAGATGGTAAAGAGGATTTGACCACAGCTGACACCTGAGATCTCAGAGTCAAGCCGTCATCAAAAAGAATGCCCAGGTTCCTCACCCAGTCTGAGGCGGTGAGCTGGATGCCATTAAGCCATAATCCCGACTGCCCAGCCCCCATACCCACCCCCAGCTGACCTGGGTCCACCGCCAACACCTCCGTCTTATCTGGGTTCAGCCTCAGCCAGCTGGTGCTCATCCAGTCCTTGATCTTGGTGAGACAGTTGTTGAAGACAGAGACTACATCCACCTGTCCGTATAGAAAAGACATATACAGTTGAGAATCATCTGCATAGCAGTGAAAGCTCAAACTGTATTATCTGATGATATCTCTTAATGGCGGCATGTACACTGCTAACAACAGGGTGACAATATTGAGCCCTGTGGCACCCCATAGGACAGAGGGAGGGTGCCAGAGAAAAAAATTCCAGTGACAACCCTCTGAGATCTGCCCATGAGCAACGACTGAAACCATTTGAGGACTGTACCCGATAGTCCACAAAGGAAATGCAGGTGCTCCAAAAGCATACCATGGTCCACAGTGTCAAACGCCACAGAGAGATCAAGAAGAATCAAGATGGCACTTGCCTTTCGATGTCTAGCTATTAGGAGGTCATTCAATACCCGGATGAGTGCAATCTCAGTACTGTGTCTCTTCCTAAATCCAGACTGGAGAGCCTCATAGATACCATGGGTCCCAAGATAATCCTTCAGCTGCAACGCAACCACCTTTTCGATAACCTTGCCTACAAAAGGCAGGTAAGAGATAGGCCTGTAGTTAGCTGAATCATTTGGATCCAAAGAGGTTTTTTTTTTTTTTTTAACTCATTGTGTCCTAGCAGACACCTGTAGTCAGTAAAAAAACACTGGTGTGTCCTAAGGACATCTGCAGAAGTCGGCTACTGACTCCCAGTGTGCCCTTGCAACGTCTGGAGAAGTCACTTATATATTTTAATATATATTGCAACAGAATATAATATATATTTGACTGCATAGCACCGTTGGAAAGAATTTTATGCTGCACAACTTTGTCACTGATATTTTGTGTATATCATGTATACTTTAGGAGTTATTTGCATCTGTTTATGGTATGGTGTGTATGGCTGACATGTTTTCCATCAAGATTCACCTAAGCAGCTTGAATAAAATTCACTTTTTTTGGCACTTCAGCAGGTATAAAATAAAAACTGTATTGATTACAACTGGTTGTACAGCACCATTGGAAAGGCATTTTGTGCTCATCAACTTTCATGCTGATACTTTGTGTGTATCATGTATACTTTTGGAGTTATACGCATTTGTTTATGTGATAGTGTGTGTGGTTGAGATTTAGCCTCAAATCTCATCAAAGCACCTTGACTAAAATGGGGAAAAATTACATTTTATAGTAAAAAGATATATTTTTTTTAGCAAACATAATATCAAAACACCATCTAATGTCTGTATGCTTAATTTGGTGTTGATATTTTACATATTTTCCAACAAAAAATGGCTTATGTTGCCCTTTTTTTTAGTGAAAAAAATATTTAGTTTGCTCTTTCGACCAGCATAGAAAAAATACAAAATTACTTATTATTGCATGCATGCTACCATTGGAAAGGCAATTTTGTGCTGAATAACTCTGCAACTCATACTTTGTGTCTAGGATGTACAGTTATTGAGCTATTAGCATTTGTTTGCGACATACTGACTATGGCTTGATTTTGCTTAGAAAGGCCCAGGATTCACTGTTAAAAGTATACAGGAGATTCAGGAGGCAAGTGGTGTAATCTCAGAGTGAGCCTGTGGAGGCAATGAGTTAAGGAGTGGTCATACGACCCCCCCCCCCCAGGGAACCTCAAACAATTTCAGCTAGGATCGGGTGGATGACATCTACACAACCCACTAATAGGGGAGTAGGGCCCGAATCCCAACTATAGCTGGTTGGGCACAGAATATGGATGGTTCTTACAATATCCATGAATTCCAGCCTGCTGAAGTCTGACCAGGCAGATCAAGTGTTCATCACCTCTTGTCAATCCCCACAATCCCTTATAGGGAGAGCTGGGCCAGTGCTGACCCGGATGCTGACCACCTTATCTGCGAAGAATTGAGTGAACTCATCACACTTAATCTGCAAAAAAGTTCCTCCAGGTTGGAGACAGATTGGATTGCACAATCTGTCTGCAGTCCAGAAGAGCTGAACCAGTCGATACTGCCCAGCAGAAATCTCTCTGGACAGAAATTCTGCTTTCTTACGGGTGATTTCTGATTGAGAGTTCTCATAAAGTTCCATCAATCTAAGCTTGTCAGCATCCAGGCCAGACTTCCACTAAGCTCTCTCCAGCCTTTGACCCCTTCTCCTCAGCTCCTTCAAGGATCCATCAAACCAAGGGCTCCTTGGGTGAAAAGTAAGGAGGTGAACACAGAGAGGTGCAATCCTGTCCAGGGCATCCCCCACTGCCTTATTATAGGCCAGTACCAGATCCCCCGCACTCATGCATTCACTTGACAAACCAGATAGATCCAGCACTGCTGACAGGCCTTCTGGGGTAACCCCCCTTAAAGGGCGGTACTGGACCATCTCCATGGGGGTACGCCCTTTGGAGGATGTCCTGAAACTGAACCTTATGTTATGATGGTCAGATCAACCAACTGGTTCCACCCCCAAGTCCGTGATCTCCATCCCCAGGAGGAACACCAGGTCCAATGAATGATCCCTTATGTGGGTGGCAGAGCTAATAACCCATGTGAGGCTCAGCAGCGACATAAGCAGGAGGAGATTTTGTCCAAAATGTGAGAGTTTTCGTGGACCCAGGTGTTGAAGTCCCCCAGAATTAACCATCTAGGGAACTCCAATGCCACATTGACAATGAAGTCCACAAACTCCTTCAGGAATTCTCCACCCATCAGCTGGTGGACGGTAGTTGAGTATCCTGAAGCCCACACGTGCTCCCAGAATACACTCAAAGGACCTAGTGGCCCCCACTGGTACATCCACAAGACCCAGTTCCAGCTTAAATATAATGGCTACACCCCTGTCTTCATGATCCAGCCTTGGGCAGTGTATCACCAAGAACTCGCCTGGAACAGCAGAAGCCAATATAGGGCCTGCATTTTTATCCAGCCAGGTGTCTGTGATACAAGTCAGATCTGTTGTTTCAACAAGATCAGCTATAATAGCTGTCTTGTTCTTAATGGTTCTTCTGGTTCAAGGCCAGTTGGCATTCATTTGTATCCCCCTTCCCCGGGTCATGTCTGAAAATAGGCAGGATTTGTCTAGTGCACTTACTCAGTCAACAAAAACTAAATAAATAAAACAAATAAAATAATGGATCTGGCATTGCATAACAGCACCCGAATAGGATGAGTCGTCGAGGAAAACCTCAGCTCCTGCCCACTAATTGTGGAGCCCTTGGGTATGGAGATGACAAGGGGAACCCCTGTCCTAGCACCATTTCGCCTCAGGGTGTCTTCTGGTTCCCACTACCTCAATCCTCTCCCTCTTCTCCCTTCCCCCACTAGACCTAGTACCCCTCCTTGTCCTTTGCCTCCTAACAATCCCTAAAGATCGACACTTCATATAGATCTCTGCTGACAATGGCGGACAATAAAAGGGGCATAGTTCCCCAAGTCTAGCGGAAGAATATTGCCTGACCATTTGTAAACCTACCCAACACATTCTAAAATGAATGCTATAAAAACTAGGTCCCTCCTGATCATAAAATGCAGTTGGAAAGACTCAGACCAAAGTGTTCATAAATCCTGGTTGCTGGAGATCCCATCTCCAAAGACCAGACAAAATGATCAAATCCCAGTACAAGCACTTACTCCTCAGGAAATGTTTCAGGACTCTCACTCCAGAAGGTCCAGCGAGATAGTACTTAGAAATGGAATGTAAGAAATTAGGAGCTCCCACCTCCTAAAATTCAGGTAGTGAATCAGGCAACAGGACTTTCACTCCTTTGCCTTGATAAAATTAATACTGTCCCAAAAAATTGAAAGTTAATAATAACTTGATCCACAAGTCAGCTGTACAAGTCACACACAGGCAGAACTAACTAAAAATCCATTGTGAGCTCTTTCCAGTAAGCAAATCCTCCCTTAGTCCTTAGGACCGATGATGGAGTCTCCTAAAGACTAAGGTGCTTTGAACCTCCATGGCAGGTACTCCTCCGTGACAAGCACTCCCTGGTCTCAAGCCCTGACTATGGACCTGGCCACCATTGTAGCTGCCCTCTGGCCACCACTTAGTGGAAATGGAAGGTCTGTGGCTGCAGTCACCCTTCAGCAGCTCCACCACAAACCACCACCAGGTTGAAGGCTCTGACTCAACAGGACACCCCGTAAAACACCTCTCTACTGCCCAGACCAAATCGCTCTCCACTCGGTTCACACAATCTTTCCACAATCCACAGATTCCCAAACCAGAAATCGAGAGCTCACTGAAACCTTCTCGTCTCTTTCCCAGCTCCTTCTTGGGATCTCTGCAAAACAGGGTAGGCTCTTCAAATTAACCACCAGTTGTAAGTTCCACAGCCGACACAGTGACCTTTCAAACAACAGAGTAAATTTTAGCTGTGATAGAAATTAAATACCAAACTCAAAAAAAAGTATCTGCGAGTCTGGCGCTCTGAACACTTTCCAAACAGTGATAAATAAGCAGACAAATAAATTAAAACAAATCTGCAAATAAATTTAAACAAATACAGAAAAATTAAGCAGAAATAACTAAACTAAAATAAAAATAACATAAAAATGCTAGCTTATCTTGGTTCTGGCAGGCAGCCCAGCACAGCTGCCGTCTTCATTAAAAGTGTATAATGTTTAACATGAACTGGTGGAAGCCACAAAATTGTAAACAGATAAATAGATGGCCCCAATACAATAGATGAAAGGCTTTCGTTGTGTCTACCACTAAGGCAATTGCTTCCTTCTCACCTTCTCTATAGAGCACCATGGCTGACTGGACTTTTCTAATACCTTTGAAAATTGTTTTTCCCTTCATAAATCCAGTTTGGTATGGTATTATGAATTCCTCCTCTGTTCTGTTCACAATCAACTTTGCTACAACCTTATAATCTAAATTATAATCTAAAGTCAACAAGTCTATTGGCCTATAGTTCTCTGGAAGTCTAGAATCTTTTTTTTTTTTTCTCCATTGTGTATTAGCAGAATCATAGCACCCAGTATAGAGGAGAGAACACCAACATCCCTAGACATCTCCTGTTCCTTAAGATAGAAACCAAAGTGTTAGTGCTGTTTCAAATGAAATCTAGAATTCTGTAGATGGTCTGTCCAAGTCCAGTGTTTTACTTTTGGACATATCTTTTATCTCTTCGATATTTCTTGTTTAGTAAATGCATTTGAGTTTATGGTAAATTTTGCCGTAGTCAAGAAATATCTGGCCAATCTCCCCATCCTGAGTTAAAACATTCCCTTCACTATTTAATAATGTAGTTATGATGTTTCTTTCTTTTGTATATTTCCACACAAATGCCAGAATTTTGCCCAATATGTCTGTTAAGATACAGTATGCATTGGATTTAAGCATCCTAAGATCTCTTCCTATTCGTACATTCAGAAGATTCTGTAAAGCTTCCTTTTTTATGTAAATTGTCTGGTTTTCATCTGTTAATATTTTACATCTATTTTGTTTCTTCCTCACGTTTTTCCTTTCCAATGTAAGAGGTTTCTTGCATCCAATTTGATAAGAAGAAATACTAGCCTGTAGGGAAGCTTTAAAGGTGTCAGATACATGTAAAATATGTTGTGCGCCATTAAAGTTAAAAAACAGAATTCTTCAATGTTTTTTGCAAATCTTTTGAATAAAATCAGGGCACCTCAATATCTCATTACTAATTCTCCACTGGTGTGACCTAAACAGTAGAACTATGATTTTATTGTACACATAGTCTCACTCCCTGTCATGCAGATAGCAGCTGACAGAGGTGGTGAGCAGATGGTGAGTGCTGCCTGATCTCCCCGCAGCAAGAATGTTTGGTGATTTTAACATTTGGAAAATGGGTCTGTGTGGATGGGGCCTGTGAGTGCCACATGGGTGGGGCATGAAGGTTGGGATAGATGATGTATCGGTGCCTGCAAAGGGGGGGGCAACTAGACTACCAGGGGCAGGGGGATCATTTATGTCACAATACAGACAGGCACTGGGACAGGTAGAGGGCCCACTACACTGCCAGGGACATATAACTCACATACTGTATTTCCTCAGTCCAGTGGTAATCGAGGGCAATAGAAAGCCTGAGAACAACATGTTCTTGCTATCAGACTGCTACCTGGTACTTAGCCAGTGGGGATTCCAGTGCTCAAGCACCATTTATTTATCTGAAATTACCCCATCTGAATCCCATAAAATGCAGCATCTAAATTTGTGGGGGTCCATGAAGGACAAATACAGCAGGTTAATGCATCCAGCAGTAAGAGATACATACATAGTAAAATATATGCATGAAAAACAAACTCCAAACCATACAGAGTAAAATATACACAGGAAAAACAAACTCCAAATGTAAGTGCATCCAATCAGTAATCCAAACAAGCTAACAAAATGGGTCCACTGCAAATAAAGAGCATGAGCATAGTTTTGCAACAGGATCATGGTCAGGTAAAGGGAAATTATGAACCAAGCAAATACTGGGAGTTCTAAGGTGGCTGGAAAGTGACTTGCACAACTGTGTCCAATGTTTAAAGGCAGGGTTTTGGAAGCATTTCATGGTGTGCAACAGCAGCCTTTTACTGCTCTCCAAACTCACTAAATATACCACTGTGCCCTGTATGCTATAGATCCGCCTCATTTGCATAGGTGAAGCATTGTGTTCTGTGAGATCATGCTATCTGCTCAGTACTGTGCATTGGGTCATTCTGAACATGGTCCCCACACCATCCAAATGCACACAGCCTAGTTTGTGTGACACTATTCATGTTAGTGCCTAGCTAACCTTCAGAATCTGAGGGCTCATGTCTCACATATCCCACATAACATTTGGCTCATGCACACTAAAGGTGACACTAATCTAAACAATCTGCAGAAAAGAGTAGCAACAAGTGCCTCAGCACTACGTGCTTTGTTACTTAAAAAAGAGAGAAAGATGAAGTCTTGTTTGTACAATATAAGGAAGTTCTGATTTAATGTAATAGATTACGGTGGCCTCAGTTAACATGTATAGGACAGTGGCGGAGACCACTGTGGATTCAGGCAGTCCACATCTCCTTTAAAATAAGTGTGTGTGTGCGCCTGTGTTCTACTGATTTGAATAGAGCAGCGCTACTGCCCACTGTGCACGTGACCCGGGAATAGGAGCAATCTCAGGTTGCTGAAAGTTGGCCGGGGGAAGAAGGCCGAGTGTCTGCTGGACTATTCTCCTCTCCTGGCAAGGGAGAGTTTTTGGCTTCACCATGTGACTGTCACCAGGTGGATGCCTGCTGATAGGACAGGATGGGAACAGCATGGTAGGGAGGGTGCTGAGGAACTTCTGTGGTATGTGCATGTCTACACCTGCATACACTGATGTATGCACCCCAGATAAGGGGCTGGGGCAGGCTTCGTGAAGCATGCCTGCTTCTCTCTGGCATGCATTGCCACCTGACTGTCGAACTCAGGATATGGCTGTACTGGGGGGCAACCTAACACTCCTGCCTCTGCCATGAGGGACAATCCATGGGAACTCACCAGGGATCAGGCAAGGTGGGTGACAGTCAGGGGGGAGCAGGGACATGGCTTACAGCTGTCTGCCTAGCCTGTGGAAGAAAAACCTTTATGCCACAAAAGAAAAGCATGCAACAGTTTTCAGCACTGTGTCTATAACCAGTGTGAGGCCTTATACAGTAGCTTAAGCTTTACAGTTCTGTAGCATTTTTAAAATCTTAAAAAAATAATTTAAAGAAACTGGTGTAAGTCCCCACTGTGGTTCTTGAACCCTTCTGATTTTCAAGTTTTTTTTTAATTTTTATTAGTATTATTTTTGGTAACCAATTAAGGCCCATTAGGCACAAGTTACTATTTTCAGGGGTGACTGGCACTAAGGTGGTTAATTGACTTGCCCAGTGTCACACAGTATGCAAGCAGAGGTTGTGGGAATGAAACCCAGGTCTTTTGGATGTACCATGCTCATTCACAGCTCATTACTCTAACCTCTAGGCTCTACTACCAGCCACAATGAGAGGTGGCTTTATGATATCCAAACTCTAAACAGCTGGTTAGATCTCAGAGTTTAAATCTTTTGGAATATACTGAAGCACTATTGGCATAAACCAACCCCTGTGGCTATTACAAAAAACAAGTTGTCCAAATTCCGTTGAGCCCAATATTTATAGGCAACACATGTAAAATCCAGAAAATACAAAAAGAACATGAAAAAGTAAATTAATTGAAGTTTTCCACAGAATGTGTGAGAGCCATACATGCAGTCTTTACTAACTATAGCTCATTTTTGCAAACATTTGCATATAGGATACAAAGAAAAGTATTCAAAGTAAAAGGATTTTTTAAGTCTTAAAGCATAGGATCAGAAGGTCAAAGTGGCCTTTACGTTCCTCTGTGGCACCATTGCTTAGCTATGATTCACCGACTGTAATTCTGACACACACTTCCTTTAAAACCTATAAATAGCTTCTTTCAAAAACGTACTACAACTAGACCTCCTATAGTTCTACATTACGTTTTAAGGTTGCTTTAGAGTTGAAAGGAAAAACTTCTTCAGAACAGTTTTTCACCTACCCAACATCACTTCTTTACAGGACTATCACCTTTCCCTCTGCACTGCAGACATTGGATTGCCTCGCTTCCTTTCTTTAGCTTCCATTCTGTTTATCCATGTGCTGACACGTCTGCTGCTCCCTGCTGCCGCCCTCATTTAAGCTGCCTCTGACCTCAGGCTCCATAATGAGTGACCACTTCCTTTTCTACTTTTACAGTTGCCCTGTTTCTTGCCAAGGGAACAAACTTCTCCACCTAGGCAGGGAGAACAAGCACCCTACCACTGCCTGGTCCTGATGTGTAATTGTAGTACTGTATGTTCATAATGTGTTTTTAATTTCAACACACTCTGGTCCTTCTGTGCTCTGTAAGGAAAGCTGACTCAGTCTAGAAAAGCAAACATATGTCCACATCATGTGTTTAATGCCTGGCATATAGAGCAGAGTAATATTTTGCCTTGCAGTATTCGGCACTTTCTTGTGCTATATTCATAAGAAACGTCAGTTAAATTAACTACATACTGTACACTGTTTGGGTAGCAACCTACTGTAGAAAAGTCATTCGTTGATCCGTGCTTATGCCTGCAATATATTTTGAGGCCAGCTGAAAATCCCGAGGAGAAATGCACAACTATTTTAAAACAGTGTTTTCTTTTGAAGCTATAATAAACTAAAAAAGTAAATATCTTCAGTTCAATACAGAGATGTGACATTTCTGTGGTTAAGAATGATGCAGAGTGTTTGCTTTAGTTTTATAAATGTGATTTAGAGGACAATGTGAGCTGGTGGGGAAGTAGCAGGTCAGTTCTTAGCAAACACCCACTGGCACAATACCATCAAACACTATGAAAAGAATGCCTTTGTGTAGCTATTGCTATAGAACCAGAGGCCCTTACAAGAATTTTCTTCTCAAAAATGAGGCTGTAGAAAGTTTCAACAGAGCGGAGTTGTTAATTGTCTTAAAAAGCATTAACCACGCCGGTCTGGTGGTGCAGAGGGCTGAGGCGCTGGATGCCACACCTCGAACCATGCCAGCGACCCGGGTTCGGGAACGGACTTGGGTCATCAGGGGCTAGCTGGGGAAGGAGAGGATTAAGCATCTGGAGGACTGCTCTCCTCTCCTGCGGTGGGTTGGGAGGGAAGACCCACGCTTGTAGTGGCTCCTGGTGGAGACCAGGGGTACTACAAGCAGTGTAGCAGGAGGGGCAATCAGAAAACTGGAAAACAACTTCGGCTCCTACCAGATGACGGCCTCCATATTCTGCACACCCCCAGAACCTCCAGGAGCCTGCCCCTCCACAGCAGCACCCTTGAGCCTGTAAGGACAAAATAGAACACTGGGGTTTTCCAGCCCCCGGTGCCTTCCCCCTCGAAGGAGGAGGACCCACCCAGAGATGGGTTACTCTGGGATGACTCGGAGTTGGCCATAATATGTGGAGAAGGGTAAAGCTCTGGAAGAGGATGGCCGGGAGTGCAGTTACTAGGATGGACCTGAAGGAGAGGTGGCAGCTGGAGTATAGGAGGAGGTAAAAAGATAACAAAAAAAAAAAAGCATTAACCACACAATAGTTATTTGCAAGGTCAACAACATATGATCCAAGCCATATTGAACAAAGGACAGGGCTCACTACGTATCGACAGTACGCTTTGGAAATGTTCATATGTAAACATCAGGCTACTTAATACTAAACATGGGAGGTAAAATATTTAGCAACAGTATCATGAAAAACAGATCACGGAAACATGCTAGTGAGACAGTAATGAAAGAGAAGTTGCATTAGTAAGGCATAGGATATTAATAAAGGATAGGGAAAGTTAAAGAGAGGGAGAATGTACAGTATTTTTAAAAAGGAAGGGAAGGAAGTGAGACAAGAGAAATGAAAAACATTAGAGAAGTGGTAAAAAAATAAGACTGCAGTAAACTGAACTAGAACTAAACAGTAGGAGCCAGCCCACAGCAAGGGGCAGACAAAGGAAACAGCAATTAAAAGAATGGTAACTAGCAAGATAGGGAATCAATTTTCATAGGTGTATTGAAAGGATGCCTAGTCAAAGTTGATAACATGTACTCCTTCCTTCATGCTTGTGAGGAAGAAAGTACTTATGAGCAATTCATGCTGTTTGCAGTTCTCAGGAACAGAGTCAACGATGTCAAAGAGCAGTTGCATGAAACAATGCTGTCTCATATCAGGAAGAGAAATATATTGTCATGGGAGCCCCTTCCCCAAAAAATACATCACACATCATCCTAGTCTGCGTGTTTAGTTGACAAAATTTAGTTAAACATAATCATTGAAACTTTTATGTACATAACTATTCCTTTGTGTTACATATCCATTATTTACAACTTATGCGTGTTTGTTTTCATGACCATCTCCATTCATTAAAGGAGAACTGTGTTGAACCTGTAAGTAATTTTCCCAGCAGGTACTTTTTTTCATATATTTGATCTTTTTCTGTTATTATTTCATCTTTACTGGCCTTTCAGTAAACACAGTGGCTGTTTCTGATTAACACACTGCTGGTAAGTGCCATTTTAGAATTGTATGATGTAGTTTATGTCCCCTTTGGGCCACAGAGTTCCAGACTTGAACATAAATAAATTGTGAAAACAATAAAAGTTCTTTAACAAGGACATAAAGTACATCACACAGCTCTAAAATGGTACTGCCAACCAGAGTGTACAGCAGAAACACCCAGTGAATTTATTAAAAGGCCAGTACAGATGGAACAAAAACAAAATGTGAACCGGTATTAGAAACACAGCTCCTACAGAAAACGCATGCTTGCAGATTCAAGGCAGTTCTCCTTTAAAACCATTCCAGGCTAGGATGCATACCCGACATCCACTTTCGGCACTTTGGGTGCAAACCGTATGAGGTGCCAACACAGCTAGGTGCACACCCAGCCCGTGTCCTGGTTTACTGGCTCAGTACTCGTTTGGCCCCCTATATCCTTTTCTTGCGTCTCTTATTCCCCCTCTCCCTTCCTCACCTTTTCCATTTCCTTCCATACTCCCTGGTCACCTTGCTATACCATGACATCCTATTGCCTTCCTTTGGCAACCATTCCTTCATCCATCCCTCTTTTTAGAGCCTCCATACATCTGGTCATCCACTGCCGTCTACCTTCAGCAGCCCACCATGGCCCCAAGCTTCCCCATCTTATACCTGGCTCCAAACTGCATTCCACCTTGAGCTCCTGACTATGCCATAACTTCCTTTAATCTCCCCTTTATCGTGACAAATCACTGGGTAGGAGGGTGGGCAAAATGCTATTTAGCAAAAAGATGAGTGATCCTAGTCTCCCTTCTCTTTAATACCCCTTCCTCATGGGCCTTCCCCTTGTTCCCATCCAACAATCCTTGTCTTAGCTTTTTTGGCCCTCCCTCTTTTGTATCACCCTTCTTCCCATGACCCACTGCTCTCTCACTTGCCCTTCATCCCAGAATCCTTCATTCTCGTTCTCCCTCACCCCTGTCACCCCATCCCTCCCCCTTCTATCCATATTTTCTCCATCTAGCACCCTCCCTTCCTTTTTGGTCAGGAAATCCCTGACAATACAGACTGCCCTTTATGCTGGGAAGCCACTTCATCATGGGATCCCTTTCCTAAAATAATGCAACGCATACTATCCCTGTTTGGGTGCTCAGCTGGTATTTATTTGAACAATACCATCACACCTTTTATTTACATAACCAATCCTTTTTATTACTTACCCATTATTTACATCATTTGCTTGTTTCCATGACTGTCTCCATTCATTAAAACCATTCTGGGCTCAGATGCATACCCGATGCCCACTCTCGGGCTTCTGGGTGCAAACCTCATGAGGTGCCAATATGGTTAGGTGCACACCCAGCCCGTATCCTGGTTTACTGGCCCAGTACTCCTCGTCTGGGCCCCTTATATCCTTTTCTTGTGTCTCTTATTTCCCCCTCTTCCTCTTCCTTCCACTAGCCCATCTCCAGCTATTGCAATAGTTGATGAGCTCCCCTCCATCTACCCCTTCATGCACCACCCTTCCAAGGCCCCTTCCAATTGTAGATTAAACAGGTCTAGACCCATCTCTGTTAGGTGCACCCCATCCAGTCTGTACAGTCCCAAACACTCATGTGAGATATCCCTGTATGCAATATATATTCCCCCAAGTCATTTACCATTGCTGCCACCTTCCTGTGCAATCTCTTCCTAGCCCCCTCCACTGCTTTGATATCCCTAGCCTGCCACCATATCATTTTTGGAATCATCTATGACCATCCGATGACTACTTCCAGCCACCATCTCTTGAGTCTTTCTAAATCCTTTTTTTATTCCTAACATAATGTCTACCCATGGTCATTCCCTCATATAGTTTCCCCCCAAATGTAAAACCAACAAATCTGGCTTTGGAAGCTTCAATTTTAACTCCTCCAATAATGGCAACAGCTAAGTCCATCACATGCCACAAATCCCTTTCCAGTATACTTTTGTTGACCCTACATCCATTCCCAGTTGTCCCCCCCAAACCTCACTGTCACTCTTCTCTCTTCCCAATAAATGAATGAGTGGATGCAAATCCATCCAGTCCTTTTCCAGTCCACATCTGGGGGAAAAATACTATTTGTTACTTCACATTCAAAAACAGTCACAGAACTCACTTTTCTCTGGAAGTCCGAAATAATCTTAATGTTCAAGCTTAATTTGCTTCAAAGACTATAAAAAAGTTTATTTCACAACGCTCAAGGAAGAAAAACAAACTACTTACATTTCGCCTCGTGATGAGTTGGAGGGGGAGGTGGGGGTACCTCCTTTTGGGAGGGGTGGATGACAGTGGTATGCTTCCATGCTTGGGGGATGGCAGCAGCAGCAAAGGATTGGTTTAAGAGTTTGGCAAGTGGAGTTAGAGGAGTTTAGGGTCCAAGCCATCTGGGGATTTGCCTTTTGAAGGGTTGAAAGAAAGTAATGCATCTAGGGCATTTGTTGCAGAGATGTCATTGAAGGAAAAGGAGTGAGGCCTAGTCAAGTTCGTTATGTCTGTAGGAGGTGAAATAGGTGTAGGGTTTGGCATGGCAGAGAGTGGAGTGGCAGCACAAGTGGAGATATATATGTTGAACTCAGTAGCGACTGCTGTTGGTTCAGTGATAATGGAGTTGTTAATATTTAGAATTGGAGTGGGATTGGCAGCTGGTGGGGTGAAGAGGGGAGTGAATGACCTTCCAGAATTCTGAGGGGTTATTTAGGTTGGACTGTAGGGAACTGCTGAAGTACTCTGCTTTAGCTAGGCGAGTGGCTCTGGTGCACTTGTTTCAGAGCATGCGGTATGCGGAGAGATGTTGTGGGAGGCATGAGGATTTATGCATTTTCAAGGCTTTGTCATGGGGCGGTTTGACATGCAATCAGTTCTTGGGTGATCCATGGCAGATGGTTGCCTCGTACCCTTGTACTTCACAGCAGGGCATGTTTGTCCCAGACGCTGAGGAAAGTGTCTTTAAAGTGGAGAAAAGCATTATCAATGGAGTCCATAATAGGGGCGGGGGCCCAGTTTGCTAATGCAAGGTCATCTAACACTGGGACGAGATTAAGGGATTTGAAGGAGCGTTGGACTAGAAATTTGGGGGGGGGGGTTTGAGCGGTGGATTTTGCGCAATAAGAAAGTAACGTGGTGGTCACTGAGGGAGTCAGGAAGAATACTGGCATTTATGACCTGGTGAGAGTATGTGGTAAGAGCCCAATCGAGGAGTGAGTGGTTACCAGATTTTAGGTTAAGCCGGGTGGGCTCAGTAATGATTTGAGAGAGGTTTAGAGCAGCAATTTCAGTTCTGGTTTTGTTGTGGGTAGAACCTAGCCAGTTGTGGTTTATATTGCGCACAATATAAAGTTCCCCTGTTGGGGATAGGCAGGAGATTTGTTCAAGGAGGTTGGTGACAGCAGAGAATGGTGTGCCAGGTTGGCAGTATATTCCTGCAATGTAGATTGGTAGTGAAAAGGGGAGTGTCAGCTGGAGTAAAATTAATTCATAGATTTTAGGTTGAGACTTGGCTAGGATAACCTAATAGTGCAAGTCCGAGTTGATGTAGATGTCAACTCCGCAGCCTCTTGTGGCTCTGTCCTGGCAGGCCAAAGTGTAGCCTAGGCTGGCGACAGAGGAGTCGCTAATGTTTTTTGTGAGCCAGGTTTTGGACAAATTGAGGATATCTGGAGCATAGTGGGCAGCAATTACCTGACGGGAGTCAAGTTTATGGACTAGGCTTCTTACATTTAGGTGCCTGAGGCACAGGCCATGTGGGAGAGGGTCTCCAGGGAGAAGTGAGGAAGTGTCCGATGTAGGAGGGGGGCTTGCAAAGATTGATAAGGGGTGTGTGGCTTTGGGGGCCAGGGTTTGGGTGGATGTCACCTGCGGCAAGGAGCAGGAGCACAAGAGATAGGTAGTGGGCGAATAGCTGTATATGACCGACGGTGAGCAGACGTCTTTTAGTTAGAAGGCTTAGGTGATTATTTGGAGCTGGGCAAGGGGGAAGCAGTTAAAAAGTAAACCAGGAGAGTGATCGGACAAAGAGAAAAGGGCTGGGATGTGTGGCTGACTGAGTACAGACTTGGGTGAAAGGGAGAGTGGACACCGGGGTGGAGGAGTGGGGCCCAGTGAGGTTGGGCAGGAAAGGGGGGGGGGGAGGTTGAGGTAGGTGGCATGTTGGAGAGGAGGGGATGGAGGGAGAAGAGAACATGGATGAGCAGTGGAAGGAAGCCTAGTGGTTGGGCCATGGCATGGATATAGCATTAGAAAACCCCTAACTGTTGTGGCAGCTTAGAGGGGACAGGCATAGAGGGCCAGGGAAATGAATGGTTCCTGTAGGAGGATGGAGGATCAGTGAAAATTGAGGCCTAGACAACCAATGAGGCGTGGCTGGCAATAGCCAGTAAGAGTGAGCTAAAAAGCCGGGGCCGGGTTTATGTGTATTTAATCAGGACCAGGAGGTGGGTGGGCAAAACAATTGGCAGCTAGGGCTCCCTTCCTGGAGGTAATCAGTCCCTGAGAGCAAGTCTATACCTGCACTTCTGTGAGGGGATGGTGGCTTCACACCTGGACTGCGGGTGGCAGTCTGGCAGGTCGGCTCAGAGAACCATGGCTGTGGCTTTCAGACTACCTGGAAGAAGAAGACAGAGGAGAACTAAATAAGAAAGTCAGAGGGGGTGGGGCTGCTCATGGAGCTAAAAAGAAATGCAGACTAGCTTAAACATGGGGGGTGTTGCAGACCAAAATGTTAGGCAAGGCACCTGCAAGTCTGAGAGAGCAATAACAGGGCTATTTAAAACACAATACTAGTGCAAAAAGGTGAAATGGGGGTTCAAAGGTCTGAGCTGAGATCGTTACTGGTCTTATGAGGAACACAATACAGGCATTTACATTAAATCAGAAAACTTCAGCTAAAAAATACAAGCAAGACAGTTTTAACAGAAACCATAATCTAGCACAATATAATCAAACGTTAACAGTGCAGAGCTATATGGAGCCAAACAGAGTGCTCCTGGGGCTGACTGCAGCCAGTAGGTCACAGCAGTAAACGACTCTGGATTTACATGGCAGGGGTGAACAGTCAAGACCAGATACTGATGTATTTATGGAAATGGCACAGATTGTCCTTGAAGTACTGTGTAATACCAATCATTTCTTCATTGTATCCACTTCTGATTGTTGCACACTGGTTCACATAGGGACAGTATTGCACCTGCTGCACTTCCTACAGCCCTTTGGTAAAGGTGGAAGCCATCCCTCTTGTTTGTGTTTTTCATGAACTGAGCTCACAAGAATGTATCTAAGATTTATTGCATGCCTGTATGACATTCTTGTGGGGCATAGCAACAGTACTTTGCAGTCTGGAATCAGTTCCCAAAATGTGCCAGTTCTTATACACTATTTCTTTTACCCTCCAAGACCTCACACTATACGTTGTAACAGAATTAATATGATTCAGTACATTCTCTTGCAGTCCTCCCCCCCTTCCCCAATGCCCTGATCTTTGGGGGACTTGCTTAATAGGGACTCTCCTGTGATCTCTGCACATAAAGTTCTGGCTTCACCTACTGTATAACATCATTTGCAAGTTCGCAAGTGGCTCAGTTATAGAGCCCACCCCCAAAACGATCGGTCTCCCTGATGGTTTTGTTAAGCTTTTGTGCACCTTTGCAATTGAATACTAAGGATATTACCTTTTCCACCTATCACAGCCTATTCTCCCCAACTGCCCTAGGGATTTCCTCCACATATTCCTTCAAACTCCCCTCTATTGTCAGATCAATGAAACCCTTACTCTGAGTCCCTAATGCTCCTTTGGCCCCCTTTCTGGCAGGCATTTTACCCCCTTGCCATCGTCCTCTGCTGACACCTTCCTTTTCAGGATCAGCTTCTTCTTCAGCTCCCCCTTTCCTGTAGCTGCCTCCAGCATTGCCTGGACCTCTTTCATTACTGCCACCGCCTGTTGCACAGGATCCTCACTATGGCCTGTTCTTGTTACTACAGTTTTCTTCCCCTTTAGTTTGTTCATTGCCATGTCTGTTAAACTTTGGAAAAAAGAACATATATTAGAATAAAACACTCCACCAAACCTGTAGCCTGTGCCCCCCCCCAGCGCCTCCCCCCAGGCCTGTATGCCATCCATACTCCAAAAGCAAACGCTTAACCCCAGTGGGCTGAAACCCATGTCGATATCTTTGTTGATGTTTGCCTTCTGCAGAAAAATTATACCAAAGTTCAACAACAACAAATCAACATTTTATTTGTATAAGGCACCCTTCCTATGCTCAGGGCGCCTTTACAATACACAATAAAAATATACAAAATCACAGTTTAAAAATGGATAAAACATATCAGTGTGCATTTAAAAAATACATGAGAAAACCTGGTTAAATAAGTGGGTCTTCAACAGCTTTTTAAAACCCTTTACATATCTGGTGAGGTAGAGAATTCCACAGGGTAGGTGCCATAAAGGCAAAAGATCTTCCTCCTGATGTTTTTAGGGATACCCTGGGAATCTCTAGCAATCCCTCACCAGAGGATTGGAGTGAATGGGTGGGGCAGTAAGGACATAAGAGTCCTTTCAGGTAGTGGGGTCCCTGCTCATGTAGGGCTTTATAGGTGAGCAACATGATCTTGAAGGTAATCCTCCACCGTATTGGCAGCCAGTGCAGTTCACGCAGCATAGGTGTTATAAATGACTGGGCCTAGAGGTTCCAGTCAACAACCTGGTCTTCGCGTTCTGCACTTGCTGCAAACAGTGGATATCTACCCCCAGTAGCCCTAGGTAGAGGGCACTGCAGTAATCAAAATGACTGGTGACAAAGGCGTGGACCAAGGTAGGAAGATCTTCAGGCAGGACAAGGTGCTTCACCCAGGCTATGTTTCTTAGATGGTAATGGGAAGATTTGACTATAGCCGAAACCTGCACCCTCAGGGTCAGACCTTCATCAAATACCATGTCCAGGTTTCACAAATGGCCCAAAGCAATAAGCAGGGTCCCCCCAAAATTTAATTCTGAGGGTTTTTCCCGCCTATGCCCCTGTTGTCCTATAACCAGGGTCCACCATCAATACCTCTGCTTTTACTGAGTTCAACCGAAGCCAGCTGGCACTCATCCAGTTCTGAATCTCCAGTAGGCAGTTATTAAACACCGCAGCAGAATATAATTCCCGTTCAGGCACAAAAGACATGTATAGTTGAGAATCATCGACATGGCAATGAAAACTCAACATGTACCATCGTATAATGTCCCCTAATGGGAGCATGTACACCGCGAATAACATGGGGGACAGCACTGAGCCCTGTGGAACCCCACAGGGTAGCCCATGCGGGGCCAAGGAATAAATTCCTGATATCACTCTCTGGGATCTACCCTCGAGGAAAGACCAAAACCAACTGAGGACACCCCTCTCAGTCCACAAAAGAACCATAGGCACTAGAGCAGCACCCCATGATCCACTTGTCAAATGCTGCTGAGAGATCAAGGAGAACAAAGATGGAATGGGTTCTCCGATCTCTCCCCATCAGAAGGTCATTAAGTACCCATGCCAGGGTTGTTTTGGTGCTATGCCTTTTTCTGAAGCCAGACTGGAGAGGGTCGTAGATATTGTGGTTAGTTAAATGGTCCTCCAGCTGTAGAATGACCACCTTCTCAATAATTTTCACTACAAAGGGTAAGTTCGAGATCGGTCTGTAGTTAGCTGGGCAGTTGGGGTCAAGATGTGTTTTTTTTTTTAAGGGGTGTACTACTGCCTCCTTTAAGGGATCTGGAAAGATCCCTCTCTCCAATGAAACTCCCACTATCCCAGGATGGCCCGGGCTGATAACTTCTACACACCCCACTAGTAGGCGTGTAGGGCCCAGATCCAAACTACAGTAGGTTGGCCGCAGAGTCTGGATGATCCTCACTATATCCACGACTACTGGCTGACTAAAAGTGGACCAGGTCTGTTGGGCATTAGTACCACCCAATTGATCAATGCAAGGTCCAATGGGAAGGCACTGGCTGATCTCATCCATGATGGTGGACACCTTATCAGCGAAGAACTGCACAAACTCCTCACACTGCACTTGTGACAATGCTAAACTGGAGTGAAGATAGGCTGGACTGCTAGCCTGTTCTTCACCGTAGCAGTTTTCCTGGACAGGAACTCTGCCTTCTTATGGGAAATTGCTGATTGATAGGTCTGATAATGATCCATCAATCTAAGTCTATCCATCTCCAGGTGAATTTTCCACCAGTGTCTTTCCAACCTTCGCCCCTGCCTCTTCAGCTCACGAATTTGGTATGCCCAACGTGTTGGTATGCCCAATAACCCATACTCTCTTTTTGCTCCCCCTGTTGCCTCCAGATATTGTGCCCGCATCACTCAGTCCCTGACTCCCATACTAACTCCTCCCACTTTAAGCCCCAATGCTTTTACCCACCATGTGCCTCTCAGTCTGAAAAGCCTATTTGACTCCGTCCCTTTAATGCTAACTGCCCTCTTGAATGCCCCATGTACCTCCATGCTACCACCAAAACTTGTGTCAGCATAACCCATGCTTCATATAAGCAGCCTAATTAAAAACATTCTTTTCTTTCCTTTCATTGTTGCTCATCCTCCACTGTTTGTCTCCTCACTTTTCCCATACTTTTCAGTTACTCCCTGACATACCTTTTAATAAAATATACCCCTTTGGGTCACCACTTGGTCTATCTTTGAACCACGTAGCTCCTTAAGATGGCAGTTCCTCAGACTTGTGCATGCGCATAGGACGGCCACCATGACCAAGACTGTGGCCACTGGTAGTGCACATGTGTGGCATGTTGTCATCTCCTATTGCTGCAGCCTACCACTGTTCAAAAAACTTACCACTGCCATTATCCTGCTACAGGCCTCAGCTCTGCTCCTAGTTGTCCTCTTTTCCCTATCCTAGTAGCTCCCTGTCTCAAACAGGGCCTGCTATGGCGTGTGTGTGTGTGTGTGTGTGTGTGTGTGTGTGTGTGTGTGTGTGTGTGTGTGTGTGTGTGTGTGTGTATATCTATCATCTATATACACACACACACACCTACTATATATTTTGTTTTTGGTTAACCTCCTACCTGCCCCCACTCTGTATCTTCTCTCCTGCAGGGCCTAGGCCACTGTCTTTTCTCTCTCAACCTCTTCCCTTGCTACTGCAAGCTCGGCCGGATGTCGCTCTGCTGCAAACCACTAACTCGTGACCCCAAATGGCCCATTGCTACCTGCTCCTCACTTCCCTCAGAGCCAAACAAACACTGAGAGGTGTGCTTGACTAACCTGCACCTTTTCCATAATATCCCACTTCAGTCCTGCTGCAGTATAGCAGCTACCATGAAGTATGTGCTCCTTCTTACTCAGGCTGCTCTCCCTTCTGCCTTAAGTCATTTTCTGCATCCTAATCAAGCTCACAGTATGAGCTTTAAAATTAGATGCAACATCTGACCTTGGCCTATAAACACTTATTACACCTCCTGTTTATGAAACAACCCCCCGTGCTACTTTCTGCACAAACCTGCCTGCAGCCTGCCTTGCCTTATAATCATTCCTTGCCTAAAAATGTATCATAGTTGACTTTATAACTACTTTAATCCTTCAATTCCACAGTGCTGAAAAATTTCTCTTTTCCAAATGCTGCCATTCGAGTGTGCTAGATGAGTTTTCAAATTGCTATCTAGAGAAAAGAAGGGATATCCTAGTCTCCCTTCCCCTTGTATACCCTTTCCTCATCGGCCTTCCCTTGTTCCCTCCACCAATCACTGTCTTATCCATTTGGCCCCTCTGCCTTTTTGTACCACCCTTCTTCCCATGACCCTCTGCTCTCTCACTTGCCCTTCATCTCAAAATCCTCCATTCTCTCAACCCCCCACACATGCCTCTCCCTCCTTTACTTATTGTCTCCACCTGGCACCTTCCTTCCTTTTTGGTCAGGAAACCCCTGACAATAGAGGCTGTCCTTTAAGCTGGCAACCCACTTCTTTATAGTTTGCTGAACAGTCAAACACTACAAGAAGAGAGCTCAGTAGAAGACAGAGGAGGGGACTGTGAGAAGGAGTGCAGAATGCATTGTAGTGGGAAAAATAAAAAGAGGCATGGTCACCCTAACCCATTGGTTCCTCTACTCTGTTACCACTAAACAGATGTGCACCACTGACCAAACTTAGCAGGGGAGAACAGAGAGAAGGAGGTGGTTCCAGTGCATTCAAGCACCTGGAGTACCATTCTAGGGGATTTCTGACTAGTAAATGCAAATGATAACTAGTGATGATGGGGAACATAGCTCTGTTAGTTGCAAACAGGACATTGTGCAATCATGTGCCAAAACGTTGCCTCATCTTTTCTCTGCTGAGTGCTAGAGTGGCAGCTCTCATCACTCATCATGATCATAGGTGGACATCCTACCAGTTGATTGAAAGTAAATGGGTTTTAGCTAATAATTTTTTTTTATTAACCATGTAACCACACTTGAGCTACAATGTCTAGGAATATCAGAGAGGCTGTACACTCCTCCCATGAATTTCTCCTTTTCAGGCTCTCATTTCCTTCTTCTGTACCCATTTTCATTGGAGTTTTCTATGCCTCATCCAAGATCTCACCTGCTTCTCTAATTGATTCTCTCTCCAACATCGCCTCAGACTCCACTGGGGGAATCATTCTCTTTGGAGACTTCAGCATAAATTTGATGTCCCTTTCCTCCAGACTGACCACCCAGAGGACTGTGTCCCTAAATCTATCCCAGATTATCTCTGAACCCACGCAGCTCAATTCCCATTCCTCCAACCACATTGTGTTGCACTGGGTTTTGTCTTCCCACCTCCAGCACATTGTTGTAGCAGTTATACTGCCAAATTCCTTCAGTGACCACTTCATGATGTTCTGTGTCAGGAAAATCTGGTGCTCCCCTCATGTCCAAAATATGTCTGGTCTGGGTGGCTCCAGTCACTGAGTATCTATGCTTTTCTGTGTGACCTCACTGCAACAGACTGTTCAGCCATCCCGCTGGCCCGACATTGACGAGGCCCTCTCCCTTTTTCACTCCATAGTCTCCTCAGTCTGGGACTTGCCTGGCCCCCCCTCAGAAAATCCAGGATCAAATCTTCTCATCTTCCCTGGATTTCCCCTGAAAATCTTCAATCACTAAGGAACACTCGAGTTCCCCTATGTTACTAGAACACCTGTTGAGTGTAGTTTAGGTAGGAGCTGGGCAGCACAAAGGATACAATCTTTGTAGGGCTCCTTTAAGCCACCTGGTCAGTTCTGCTGAGCAGAGGGTTCTAAAATGTAATGTGGAACTCTTGCAGCAGCATGACCCATGACTTGTGCTGTAGTTGAATTTTGACTCAGTGTAGAGTTAGAGAGGAGTAGTAGTGAGTGGAGTTCAAGTGAGTCAGTTGGTGCTTTCCCTGTGGGCAGGCTGCTTGCCAGAGTGAAGTCCCCCCCCCCCCCTTTTTCTTTTCTCACTCTAGTTTGTAAACAGAAAGGTCTGAATGCCAGGTCATGGCAGCTGCCATGTTCTGTAATGCCCAGAGGGGGTGAATTCTTCAGAAAGTGCTTTTGGAACTGGTAACAGTGAGTTGCAACTGGGGCCATCCACCATCTGCAAAGACTTGAGTAAAGTGCTGTCCAGAACTGGTCTGGCCATATCCAGCCCCTCCAGTCATGGAAACGCAATGTGTTTAGAATTTGTCACTTCAGAACTTTAAAGCAGGTTTCCCCTTCAGCTTTGGGTGCCTGGAAGTCTGGGGACAGTGTCTTCTTCAATTGCTGTTGAGGGATTTAACAACTTCAACTGGACCCTCAAAGTATTGACATGCAAAGTGTTTTTGTCAGAACTAACGTGGGACTGCTAAAAGCAATTTAGTGCCTTCACAGTTAATGACCTTGTAGTGAATTCAGTGTTATCTGGCCTTTGGCTAGAGCTGAGCTGAACGTCTCAGTCCAGTTCAGGAGGAAAACCTGTTCAATTTATTTAGGGAGTCAGGTGCTGCCCTCCTTGTTGTTTCGGGATTGTATGCCTTGGGGTAACCTTTTCTTTGCTTTAGGTCTCCCCATTGCTCATGCGCTCTCAAATGTTTACTCTAGTGAACCTATAGTTTAAAGTGTTTGGGGCATCTGTCCTGGTCCATTGCCCAGAAGAGGGTATGGGTGTTCGAATTGTGTGTACTTCAAGTAGCTTAAAACAGTTTGTGGATTCTGTGTACTTTTTCTCTGTACCTGCAAAAACCCCGGTGGGCACCAATTTTTTTTTTTTAATTCTATTTTTTCCTTTGCCACCTAGCCGCTGAATCATCTGCCAGGTCACAGCTCCCTCCTCTCTGACTCCCACATTAGCCGCAACTCCCGGTTGCCCCCTGGATTACCCCTCAGGGCAGGGTTGTGGTACTGGCTCAAGTGCCACAGACAATGGGATAGGTCTGGGAGCCAGCCTGGGAGCTCATTAGAGTGGAGGGGCAGACATCATCCTTGTAGCAGGAGGCATGTTTTTCCCCCCTATAGGCAGGGGGCGGGGGACGTGCAATGATGACTAACGTCAGCCCTGCCCCCTGAGCGTGCTGGGCATCAGATCTTGCAGTGCTGTTCAGCCGCTGCTGGGTGTCCCCACAATGCTGAACACTCCACTTCCCTCCCCCCCTGGAGAAGGAGAGCAGTTGTGGGATGCTCAATCCTTCTCCCTCTGGCCAGCCCTCCAACACCCCGGGTCCTCTCCCAAACCTGCGTCACCGGCATCGCTAGCAGAAATCCAACCACTGTGCTGATGGGCTGGCCCTGTGCACAAACTTTCTGACTGACATCATGTTAGAATAAAGCCATACTGCAGGACTCTATTCCTGTTTGTGGACATTCGATCTGAGTGTGACCTGTGTAACTTGCTGGGGCCCCCCCTCAAACTGTGTAAAACCTACCATTGCCAATATATCTCCCCTGTGACTTGAGAAAATAGAAATGTTATGTGCCTTCTCCCCAAACTCCCTAAATAATAAGTCAGGCAACTGCCCACCAGCCAAAGGTAAGAACTGTCATCATGTTTCCCAAGGGGGGGGGGAAGGGTTACAAATGCAAATCCCATGATCTTGCTTGGGCCCACAATAAATTATCCCACTCCCTTCCCAATCTCCTCCATTACAGGGTCTTTAGAAAAAACTTCACTAAGGCCATAAGAGCTGTGAAATCCAATTATTTCAAAGCCAGCCTCCAGAGCAATCCCAACACCCCAGCCAGATTCTGGAAGTTAATTCATTCCACTTTTGACCACCCTACCCAGTCTGTACCACTCATCCTCATGGCTAATGACCCACCTGTGTCTGACCACTCCTCTGAAACATAGAAACATAGACTTTGATGGTAGATAAGGACAGCTTGGCCCATCTAGTCTGCCCATTTCCCTACCTACAGGATAGGCTGCAGATCCTAGTTAACCAACAGCCTATTTCTTCCTACCCCCCACAAGAATTGCCTTATGTCTGTTCCATGCATTCTTGAATTCTCCCACAGTTTTAGACCCAACAACCTCCTCAGGAAGGCTGTTCCATGCATCCACTACCCTCTCTGTGAAATAATACTTCTCACATTGCCCTGAACCACCCCCATCTTTAAATTGTGTCCCTTGTTCTTACACGTCTCTTTTTCTGAAAGATGCTACCCTCTTGGACTTTGTTGATTCCACTGAGGTACTTAAAAGTTTCTATCATGTCCCCCCTCTCCCTTCTTTCCTCAAGAGTATACATATTAAGCTCCTTTAGTCTCTCCTCCTACAGCTTATCTTGCAGACCCTGTACCATTTTAGTTGCACTACTCTGGCCTGCCTCTATCCTGTCTATGTCTTTGCAGAGATGGGGTCTCCAGAACTGGACACAGTACTCCAGATGGAGTCTCACCAACTGTCTGTACAGAGGGATAACAACTTCCTGTTTTCTGATGCTGATACCTCTCCCTATGTATCCCAGCATACCCCCAGCCCTCCCTACTGCCTTCTCACATTGCTTGCTAACCTTAAGGTCATCTGATATGATTACCCCCAGGTCCCTTTCCTTTTTTGTTGTTGTTACTACCTCCCCCCCATTGTGTATTCTTCCCCTTGGGTTCTTGTTTCCCAGAATCATTATTTTGTACTTATTTGCATTGAATCCTAGCTGCCATACTTCTGACCGTTCCTCCAACCTTGCCAAGTCCCTTCTCATCCTTTTCACGCCTCCTTGTGTATCAACCCTGTTGCAGATCTTTGTGTCATCTGCAAAGAGGCATGCTTTTCCTTCCAGTCCCTCTGCAATGTCACTTATGAAGACATTAAAAAGGACTGGACCCAATGCTGAACCCCACTGCACCACTAGTAACCCTCTTCTTCAGAGTGGACTCCATTTACAATTACCTTCTGTGTCCTGTTGTCCAGCCAATGTTTTACCCAGGCTACCACCCTAGGACCCACTCCCAGGCTGGTTAATTTGACTATTAATTCTTTGTGTGGGACTGTGTCAAATGCCTTGCTAAAGTCTAGGTAGGCCATGTCCACAGCCCTCCCTGGTCTTACTACTTTGGTCACCCAGTCAAAGAAATCTATTAGAATCATCTGGCGTGACCTTCCTGCTGTGAACCCGTGCTGCCTTAGGTCTTGTGCCCCACTGGCCTCTAGGTACTCAACTATTCTTTCCTTCAGAAGTGACTCCATCACTTTCCCTACCACACAGGTCAGACTGACAGGTCTGTAGTTTCCTGCCTCTGTCTTGGTCCCACTTTTGTGAAGGGGAATCACATCCGCCTTCCTCCAGTCCTCGGGTACTACACTGTCCTCCCATGATTTATTAAAAAGAGTAGCCAGTGGTTTCACTAGTTTCCCCCCTTAATTCTTTTAGAATTCTGGGGTGAATTCTATCAGGCCCCATTGCTTTGTCCGCCTTCAGTTTTAGGAGTTCTTGCAGAACCCTTTCTTCTGTGAAAGGACTGGGATCAACCCCCCTATCAAGAGTGCTTCTGTTAATTGGATTAGGCACTTCCCCCTCCTCTTTTGTGAATACTGAGCAGAAATATTCATTCAGTATCCCTGCTTTTTCACCGTGCCCCTCTGCCCACCCATCGTTCATTCTATTCAGCCTCACTATTCCTTCCTTTGTCTTTCTACGCTCGCTGATGTACCTATAAAAGGTTTTATCCCCCATCTTAACCGAGTTGGCTATCTTTTCCTCAGTTTGGGCCTTTGCTATTCTGACTTCCCTCCCTGCTTCCTTCTGCCTTAACTGGTACAGCTCTCTGTCCTGCTCTTTCTGTGTTTCCTTATACTTCCAGAATGCTATCTTTTTCTTCCTGACTTTCACAGCCACCTCGTTTGAGAACAATATTGGCTTTTTCTTTCATTTTGATTTGTTTATTTGCTTCGCACAAAGGCTTGCTGCTTCTGTTATGGCAGTTTTGATGATTCCCCACTATTGCTCCACACCTCCTTCTAGCCTGTTTGCTAGTGCTTTTCTGAGGTACTCTCCCATCTTGCCAAAGTCAGCCCTCCTGAAGTCCAGTACCCTCACTTTTGTATGGCTTGACTCTGTAGCCGAGTTTAACATGAACCACACTGTTTGATGGTCACTTGTTCCCAGATGGCAACCCACTTCTAGATCCGAGATCCTCTCACTGCACCCATTTGAGAGGACGAGGTCTAAGATTGCTCCCTCACGAGTGGGTTCCAAAACTAGCTGTCACAGGCCTGCCACCTGTAGGGCATCAAGAATGGCCCTGCTCTTGGATGTGGCTACAGCAAATGTGCTCCAGTTAACATCTGGCATATTGAGGTCTCCCATCAACAGTATCTCCCCTTTCTCTGCCATTCTAAGAATGCCTTCTATCATATCCTTGTCCATTCCCTCCCCCTGATATGGGGGTCTGTACACAACCCCTGTGCAGATTGTGGTGCCCTTTCCAGTCTCCAAGGTGACCCACAGTGCCTCCTCTCCTCTGTTTACTCTTTTGTTCAGTTGCTTTTATCCCTTCCTTTACATAGAGAGCTACTCCTCCCCCTCTTTTCCCCTGCCTGTCTCTCCTGTAGGTTATGTACCCTGGTATGTTAACATCCCAGTCATGGTTCTCTGTGTACCATGTTTCTGCGACAGCTACAATATCCAGGCATCCATCTTCCATCAAGCCCACCAGCTCAGGGAGCTTGTTGCCCAGACTACGGGCATTGGTACTCATTACCCTCCATTTCCTGATGGCCTTACTCCTTTTTGCCCTATCCCTGTCCTTCTTGCCTTTGTCACTTTCTCCATTTACCCCTGCCCTTCTCCCTATCGACACCTCTATGTTGGTGTTTACAGCACTTACTACCGTGATTTTTTGGGGGCTAGGATTTCCCTGCTCCTTTCTAGTGCCTCCCCCTTGGCTAGTTTAAATGCTTGCCAATGAAGCATTTAAACCTATTACCTAGGATCTTGGTTCCCCTCCTGGACAGATGCAGCCCATCGTGCCAGTATAGGCTTGCATCACACCAGGTGGACCCCCAGTCCCCAATGAAGCCAAATCCCTGAGCTTCACACCAGTTTTTCAACCACTGATTGAATCCCATGGTGCAGAACATCCTAGCCTCTCCTACGCCATAGATGGGCAGCACCTCCGAGAAGGTTACCGTGCATGGTACTTGTCTAAGGCCCCTCCCCAATTCCACAAACTCTTCCTGCACTTCTCTGATCCCTTTCTTAGCCAAGTCATTTGTCCCTAGGTGGACAATGACATCCAGCTCCCTTCCCTGTGCAGCTGCTCTGGCAATCCAGAGAATTAGCTCCCTGTCCCTCCAAGCCATGGTGCCAGGCAGGCACCTTACCTCCCTCTCCCCTTCCTCCCCCAGTTCTATCTTCCTAACAATGGATTCCCCCACAAGGAGTCGTTTTCTTCCCCTGCAGGGTCCCCTCCCACCCTCCTGTGGATCTCCTTTGCGGAGGTTCCCAGCATCCTCCCTGGTCTCCACTGTAGGTGCCTCCATAGAGGAACCACACTTTGCCAGAATGGCATAGGAATTGTGGAGAGGTACAACTGGAGGGATGCGCCTCTGTTCCACCACCATCACCCTCCCTGGGCCCACTGTGGTCCAACCACTCCTCTTTCTTGGCAACCTCTGAGGCAACGGCAGTGGCACTGGTGGTCCCTGGATGGAAGAGGAGGTCTCACAAATCCTGGTCAACTCAGCCTGGAGATGAGCAACCTCCTCCCTCAGCCCAGAGAGGTGCCTGCAGATGGGACAACACCACATCCTCCAGAACGTCTCCCGGAAGACTGCTGCTCCACAGCCACTGCACTGCACCACTCCCATCATATCTTATTTCTGGCCCCTTAACTGTTTGCAATCCTTACTCTTTCCTCTGTCTTTTTTTTCTCTCTCTCTCCTTACTTTCTGCCTGTGTGCCCTTTAAGCTCCTGATTGTCCTGTTCTGAGACAAGAATATCCTATATTTCTCAGTAGACCCCTTACTTGCTCAGAGGCAGACATCCAGCAGCTAGAGGGGACCAGAGAACTACTCTTGCCCTTCTAGGATGGTGGATCTTTGGTGGCTCTGTGATCACTCACTTCCTGCTCCCAAACAGGAAGTTTCTGTTGTCAGTCAAATTCTGTGCCTATAAAAGTAGAACTAGCTTTGGAGGGGGGAGGGAAGGAAGGCAATATAGCCCCAGTAGAGAAGTCCAGTCACACAGCAGTCCTTTCTCCTGGTGTCTTCTGCCAAGCTACTAGCAAAGTCTTTCTAAGGCAGTCTTTAAATGTAGCTTCCTTCTAGCTAAGCCACTCCCCCTACTTACTAGATCTTTCTACAAGTAATTTAAACCTCACAGCTATCAAGTTCTTTCAATCACCTGAGATTTAAACCTAAATAACGGTTTAGATAATCATTCAGTTCAGTTAACTTAGACAAACACACACTTTTTTTTTTTGTTTTGTTTGTTAGATTTTTTTTACCCTAAATTAAAGTTCCAAGTACAAGAGTTGTACTTCTTTAGTCCCAGCAGAGAAGTCCAGTCACACAGCAGTCCTTTCTCCTGATGTCTTTTGCCAAGCTGCCATTTACTTCAATGAGTTCTTCACCACACATGCCTTCCATTCTCCCACTGCTCCATGACCCCCTCCCTTCCCTCCTCTCCTGCTCACCCTTCCTCTTCCCCCACCTCAGTCTGGGTTTCCTTTCCCCCACCACTACCCAAAAAATGCATAGAACCAGAACCAGTTGCACTCTTCAGACTGCTGAAAATGAGGTTCAGAAAATCTCAGTACCATCAGTGTGCCTTTAATAATATTGCCAGTGCAAAGCCAGGCACATACAAAATCAAACCAGTGCAAGGAAACCCAAACACCACAGTGCTTTGCCACGAGGCCTTATAAGACTGTACAAGACACTAGTGAAGCCCCACCTGGAGTACAGTGTACAGTTCTGGAGACCTTACCTACGTAAGGACATAGACAGGGTAGAGAAGGTTCAGAGGAGGGCAACAAAGATAGTACATGGATTGCATCACAAGTCCTATTAGGACAGGTTGAAGGAACTGAATATGTACTCCCTGGAGGAGAGGAGGGAGAGAGGGGATATGATAGAGACATTCATGCATCTTACAGGGAGGAACAGGGTGCAGGAATACACTAATTTCAAGTGAAAAATATGTTCCAGGACTAGAGGGCATAGGATGAAATTGGAGGGAGGATGAGTCAGAGGAAACATGAGGAAGAATTTCTTCACAGAACGAGTGGTGGACAAGTGGAACACCCTGCCAGAGGAAGTGATGGGGGCTGAAACAATCACAGGATTTAAGAATGCATGGGATAGACATAAAGGTATTCTGGAGGTCAGGGGTAAGGGGCAACAGACTTCTAGGAAAACAAACTGAACTTACAAGCTCAAATGGGCAGACTGGGTGGGCCATAGGCCCTTATCTGCCTGCACTGTCTATGTATCTATATAAGTGGCTGGGGACTTCTCAAGTCTGCTACACCTAAGCAGTCACAAATTTATATGTCACTGTGTAACAATTAGTAATCAATTATTTCAAAAGTGTTCTGTGCTAGAGGCTCAAACATTCTTAATAAATACACTGTACAAGCATTTAAAAATCATCATAAAGGAAAACCCACAAGTTTACTAGTTATAATAATAATATGTAGATTGTATAAAAAAATAGACACCATAATCTGCTAAACTTCATACTGTATTATGTTGTTGCAGGAGAAGAAAGAGAGAAAGGAATATACCACTGCTAGCATTTCATGGAAACCTGTGATCAGTATGCCCAGGAGGTTCTTCAAGTGCCAAAGATGTAACATCTGCAAGTATGGCAAAGGAGGTACAACATTTGAATGTCCCAAAACCAATAAAGTGAAAATGGGAGACTTCATTTCATGTTCAACCCCCTTTGTTGTGTATATAATAAGGTGTTCCTGTAATTTGTACTATGTGGGTAGGATGGTTTGTATGCTTAAGGGATGCACACAAGAGCACATTAGATCAATATTGATCCAAAGGCTGGATATATTAAATGGAAGGCATTTTGTTGAACACTATAAATCAGACCCAAAACATTGTAATTTCATGGTACTTAATCATGTGAAACCTCCTAGGACAGGTGAAGACAGAGTTACTCTTCTCTTGAAAAGAGAAAGCTACTGGATTTATTGGTTATTTACTGTGAACCCAGAAGGACTGAATGAATATTTGGATTTGAAACTGTTTTTGAAGGACACTTAACTATCTTGACTAAGAAATGTAACTTGTGCTCTGGTTTGCTTCTTCTTGTCATAATCAAAACTTTCCTTCCTTTTATCTGCTGCACCCCTCCCCCACCCCCAAATTATCTGTATCCGTTGTGTATATATTATTATAACATTTTTTCTTTCCTTTTTCTCTTTATAGGTACCAGGATTGCTACCTGTCTTAAAACGTAGACCACACTTAGAATGGATTAGACCTGTGGATCCCCATGGAAATACGGACTATAAAAGGATTAGGGTGATCCCAGGACTCCATGAAATGCTAGCAGTGGTATCTTCTTTTCTCTCTTTCTTCTCTTGCAATAACATAATATGAAGTTTAGCAGATTATGGGGTATATTTTTTTTATACAGTCTGCATATTATTATTATTATTATAATTAGTTGTAAACATGTGGGTTTTCCTTTATGACAATTTTTTAAATGCTTGTACTGCATATTTATTAAGCACTTCTGAACTTGTAGCATGGAGCACTTTTGAAATAATTGATTAATTACTCATTTTACACAGAGATGTATGAATTTGTGGTTACTTAGGTGTAGCAAACTTAAGAAGTCACCACCCATTATGAAGCCTCATGGCAAAGCACTGGGGTGTTTGTGCTTCCTTGTCATGGTTTGATTTTGTATTACCTGTGTAACCCCCCTGTTACCCGGGGTTACTAGAATCCCAGTAAGACTTAGTGGTAGGCAGGGAAGGCAGCTTGTGAAACTCCAGTTAAATGGATTTCACACTGTCTCACTCTGTTCTCAGTCTCAGCTGAGACTGAGGGATGACATCATTTTAGAACTGTCGCAACTACATAAGCCACACTGGAATGTTGCAGTTGGAGGTTAGAGTAGACCGTTGGGGAATTTGAAGTCAGTTTGAAGAGTCTGTTGAAGTCTGTAGTAGAGGAAGGAGGTGCTCTGCTGTAAGCAGGCCCTCAGAGCTTAGAGCTATTTTTTTTGTAAAGGTGTGTGTTCTCACCTGAAGAGGAACACAAGAAGAGCCCAGTGAAGTGGTAGAGACCACTTTTAGTGGTTCAGGGCCCCGTCCCTGCTGGGCCGGGGGAAAGGAATCAGCCTGCTTCCAAGGGTAACTCCCCTGGTCCAGCTAGGGAAAAAGAAGCTGCCTGAGTTAAGTTTGTGCTGAGGCACCAGAAGTTCTGGACAAGATTTCTTTGAGGAGAAAACACTTGTGGGGCACCTGCAACCAATGGGTAAGTTCGCTCTCCTAAAGGGCCAATGTGTTTTCACCTGAAATAAGATGAAACTAAAGTGACCGTTACTGTGGGGTCAGGAAAAGACAGCCAAGTACAGTTTGGAAGATGTGGGGATTGGACTGCTTAACTCTGTGGGGGTCTAGAGTAAGGGACACAGCCACTCACTAGGTATGTTCAAGTTAAGCACAATTGGGATGTAAAGACAGTAGATTTAATGTGAATACATTTAAAGAGAATCTACACACCAAAGTGTTTTCAAGGATGAGGTGTTACAGTCCAGAGAAATGGCCGGGAATTAATTATGGGAACGAGAGGTGGGTGACCCCCCCATCAGTAGTAACCAAATTCACCTCTACGGGTTTGCTTTGGGACACCTGTTGCTTTCTCTCAGGTACTTGGCCAGTGCCTGAGGAAAGTACCCAGATGTGGGATTGATGATGAAGACTCCTGTATGGAGCCAGAAGTGTTCATAGGTGGTTTAGGGAGCCACCAGTAAATGTTTCCATGCTATATAGAAAGTGTCCAAAGGGCTGGCAAGGGAGCCGAGCCAGGGAAAACCCAGAGCAGCGTACAAGTTTGGGCTGTGTGCCCAGTGTGTTTCAGAGCCTGAGGGTTAAAGTGAATGAGGATATGTTCTGATCTCCATAAATCTGCATTACCAGGAGTGTAGCCCCGTGGGGTTCCATCTATGCTTTGTTTATTCTGTTAGATGTGAATAAAAGCCACACTTTAGAATCCCACTTCTGGTATTGGACATTACAGTTATTGCTTCCTTTGTCCTGAGTTACTTGGGTGCCCCGTTGCAGAGTAAGAAAACCTAACCAATGTGCGAAGTGACATTTCTCCCTGAACCCAGCCCACCAGGTAGAGCTGTCGAGATGGAAATGGCATACCTGGGTGGGGGTTACACCTGGATTTGCTCTGGCATTATTATTAAAGGCATGGTGATGGTACCGAGATTTTCCGAGCCTCATTTTTACCACTCTGGAGAATGCAGCTGATTCTAGTTCTGTGTGGGGCTTGTGCTCGGGGTTAGACACCCCATTCCAGCAGCCCATGCTCTGTTTCCCTGGAGGCATGGCTAATCCTTTGGTCTGGTGCACTACCCAGGACACCATGCTACCTTTTTCCTCCCTCAATGTGAGTCTAGCCTAGACAGGCTTGATTCCAAACTCCTCCACCTCTCAGCTTCTACCAATGCAACTCCACTTACTCACCTGTTTAACCTTTCATGCTCCCTCAGCTCCATTCCACAGTCCTGGAAGATTGCCAGTGTTCCATCACATTACAAAGTGGATGACTCCTCCTCTCCTGGCAACTTCTGCTCAATCTCACTCGTCCCCTCCCTTGCTAAGCTGGTGGAGAAGCTAGTCTTCTCTAGACTTCTAGACCACCTCACATCTTCCAGTTTACTCTTCCCCTACCAGTCTGGCTTTCGGAAGCAACACTTCACTGTCTCCTCCCTGTGTGTCACGGACTCCATCTTCTGTGGGATGGATCAGGGTCACATCACTGCTGCCATTTTCATTGATCTAGCCAAAGTCTTCACCTCACTGTCCCACCCGCTCCTCCTTGACAAGCTGGCCTCTCAGCTCCTGCCACTGACTGGTTCTGTTCTTACCTAACAGGCTGTCAGTCAGTACAGGTTTGTGACATCTTATCGCCACTCCTTCATATCCAGGTTGGGGTCCCACAGGGCTCCATCTTGGGTCCTATCCTTTTTTTTTTTATTTTCCTGAACAACCTCCCCTCTGCTTGTGACAACTTGCACATTTACGTGTATGCATATGACACTGTCATTTTCACCTCCAATCCCTTTACTGCAGCTGTGGAAGATCTGCTCCACTCCAGAGACCACAAAGCCTTCTCAATTCCTTATCTCTATTCTGCTGAGTAACCTGCTTTCTCCCATCGACTTCCAATACTTTGGAACCTGCTGCCCTCTGCCATTGCACCTCCCCTGGCTCCCTCAGGTGCCAGCTGAAACTCTTATCACCTCCCACCTACACCTGCTTCCCATAGGTTGCTCTCACTGGTGACATTGGTAGTGCAGATGATAAAGTGCTTATCACCCAACAGATTACTAGTGTACAGTTATGCTTTCCCATCAGTGGCATTATTTTTATTTTGTTCTCAGTTTTGTGCCTGTGAAGAACATTATGTTATACTGTATCTGCACCTTATCCTGTACCATCAATTGTACTGTTATATTCACTGTTCCACCTGTATCCCTTTCCCTGGGTCACACCTGGAAATAAGCCTTGGTTCAATGTGCCTTTTCCGGGAACTGATTTTCAAATAAATACATGATTGTATTTTCAGGTGTAACCTGGGAAGGTACAGAGTAAGGGACCAAGTAAGGAAAGCTGATGTAAAGCTATCAAATTTAGTGCAAGTGAAGTGGGTGCGAAGTGTTTCGGGGTTGGATAGACCAATCCTACATATACATTATTAGCACAACTTTGTGTTAGTAACTCTCCATGGTATTGAGACTGACTGAACATGTACTGTAATTGAACCAGAACTGTTTTGCTTTGTTCCTTTGACAATTTTTTGCCTGGTAACTAAAAAGGAATGCATCACCTGACTGGTTTACTTTTGCCTGGACAAATTATTATTATTAATATTAATTCCATTGTATTCTTTAGCTCTACCTTAATTTTGAATACATTTCAGGACTATATAATAAGAATACACACTTACATTGATTTACACACACTAAGTAAGCCTTACTCCACCTTTTCTTCCTTTCCATCTTTATCTTGACAAAGCCTCAGAGTGGCACAGAGCACTTACTGCTATTAAATGGCTTTGCTGTTAGATGAGACTATAATAATTACACAACTGCCTCGATAAAATCTTCTTTGTGAGCAATCAAGTTTTTTTGCTCATCCATCTTTATTCAACCCTGTTGCTATCCAACCACTCCTTCCAACTGCACTTACATAATCTGGTACTAATTCCAGAGATCCGCAGGGGAACCTCATTCCTGTGAGGCATGAAGCTTTCCCCTCTATCTATTGTCTAAATGACTTCAAGTGTACCTTTCCATGGACTAATACGAATACTGTAAGTTCTATCCAACACTTCTGCAGGCTTGACAATTAGGTAAGACATTTTGGAGGACACTCTCCCATTCTCTTCAAGAAGGACGACTTTGCAAAAATTGGGGAACACCTCAAGAAAATCCTGGCGGGGGGGGCAGAGGAACAGTGGGAAAACTTTTTTTTTTTTTAATCCAATATACTTTATTCAAGTCCAATAACATCCATTAATGGAAAGTACAACAGATCATCACACAATTGGGATATTACAGATAGCCAAAGTAGGGTACAATTTTTGATATAAGAAAAAAAAAAACAAAAAACAACCCATCGCCCACCAAACCCCACAACTAATTCTACCTCCCCCCTCTGACATACCTCCACCCCACCATCCTCCCCACGAGAGCTGAGGTTACACAAAACATAACACACAGACAGACCAGTAAACACAACACATGTTAATACCCATCAAAGCAGTACTTCTAAGGATAGGGGAATGAGCACTAAGCAAATAGAGGTGGAAATGTATAATCATTAAGAGGGATCCCCAATACCTGCAACTTGAAATCAGGAGGCAGAAATAAACCTAGTTAGGTAAAGTTAAGGGGGAGAGGCAATGGACCAAAGGGTATAAAGCTTTTCCAACCTTGTTCGATATTGGCCCATTGTACCCCTAATATTAGCAATTGATTTGTCTAACTGTAAAGGATAGAAAAGTTCCTTGACCCATTCCAGGTAAGAGAGGACCTGCTGATCTTTCAAGTCCCTCGATACTAACTTTTTCAAAGATAGGGATATAAGGGAAATGTGGTGCCATCTCTCTTTTACCGCAATAGAGGAGTAGTCCCCCAGTACACAAACATTGGGGTAAACAAACCTTGAAGTCCCAGAAGGGGATAACAGTGGGAAAAACTTAAAGGAGCCATAGGAGAGGCAGCAAGCCTTGGTATAAAGCTAGTAAACAAAGTGAAAAAAAAAAGAAAAAACAGTATGTTTTCATAAAAAGTGGCAGGGAAGGTTAGGGGAAAAAAACCAGGCATTCAGAAAGTACAAGGAAATGCAGAAGGAAGAAAACAGGGAACTGTATCAGGCAAAACAGAAGAAGGTGGGGAAAGCAGTCAGGAGCGCAAAAGTGCAAACTGAAAAAAGAATAGCCCAGTCAGCAAAATAAGGTGACAAACTTTCCTTCAGGCGTATTAGGAAAGGAAAAGCGCAGGGGGGACTGTGGAGGCCACATGGGGTGGTATGTGCAGAAGGGGACCTAGAAAAGGCAAGAAATTCTAAATGAATACTTCTGTTCGGTATTTACAAAAGAAGGGGAAGGGGAGGGACCAAACTTAAGTGGTAGAAACCATGGATGAGAGGTGCACACTAGTCGTCTATGGAGGAGAGAGTCCAAAAGGAAATCTCTAAACTAAAAGTGGACAAGGTGATGTGACCAGATGGGATACATCTCAGAATACTGAAAGAACTCAGGGAGGTACTAAGGGACCACTGACAGCCCTTTTAAATAACTCACTAGAGGATGGAGTGGTACCAAAGGACTGGAGGACGGCAAATGTGTTTCCACTGCACAAGAGTGGGAGCAAGGTGAAGCCTTGGAATTACAGGCCAGTCAGCTTTATCTCAGTAGAGGGGAAAATAATGGAATCCTCAAGGAAAGGATTATGGCATACCTTGAGGCCAACGAGGCACAAAACCCAAGACAACATGGATTCTCAGCAGGTAGATCTTGTCAAACAAATATAATAGATTTCTTTGACTGGGTAACCAAGGTGGTGGATCAGGGTGGGGCAGTGGACATGGCCTACCTAGATTTTAGCAAGGTATTTGACACCATCCCACACAGGAGGCTAGTAAAGAAGTTGTGCAGTCTGGGAGTAGGTCCCAAGGTGGTACACTGGGTCCGAAATTGGCTGAGCAACAGGACACAGAAAGTGGTGGTAAATTGAGTTCAGTCCCAGGAGAGGGGGTGATAAGTGGGGTGCCACAGGGCTCAGTTCTGTGGTCAGTCTTCAATGTGTTCATTAGTGACATTGTGGAGGGGTCGGAAGGGAAGGCATGCCTCTCTGTGGACAACACCAAGATCTGCAATAAGGTGGACATGCCAGATGGGCTGGAGAGAATGAGAAGAGACCTAGGTAGGTTGGAGGGGTTGGCAAGAGTGTGGCAGCTTAAATTCAATACAAAGAAGTGCAAAGTCATTCACTTGGAGCACAGGAATCCTGGAGAGGAAAACACAATGGGGAAGGGGGAATACTAACAACACTGGAAAGGGACCTGGGGTGATCATAACGTACAACCTTAAAGTGGCCCAACAGTGTGAGAAGGTGGTGGGAATGGCTGGGGGGGGGTACTGGGGTGCATAGGGAGAGGCATCACCAGTAGAAAACAGGGGGTAGTGATGCCACTGTAGAGGAAACTGGTGAGGCCACATCTGGAATACTGTGTTCAGCTCTGCAGGCCACATCTACGAAAGAACATAGACTGTATGGAGGCAGTCCAGAAAAGGGCAATGAGAATGGTGAAGGGTATGCACCATAAACTATATGAGGAAAGACTAAAAGACCTCAATATGTATACCCTGGAAGAAAGGAGGGAGAGTGGGATATGATAGAGACATTCAAGTACCTAAGGGGATAAACAAGGTACAGGAGGGCAGCATCTTTCAAAAAAAGAGATGTGCAAGAATAAGAGGTCACAATATGATGCTGGGGGACAGACTCAGGGGTAACGTAAGGAAGTATTTTTTCACAGAAGGGGTGGTTGATGTATGGAACAGCCTCCCTGCGGAGGTCATAGAGGCAATAACAATAGGTGATTTCAAGAATGCATAGGATAGACAGAGGGCAACCATTGTGACGAGAAGGTAAGCTGCAGTTCAATTAGGATCTGCAGTTGAGGTAAGTAGGGAAAAGGGCTGACTAGGTGGGCCAAGCAGTCCTTATCTGCCATCACATTCTATGTTTCTATGTTTCCCTCCAGAATCAGAAAAATATTGTTAGTTGCTTTAATACCCACTACATACACCTCAATATTTCTGCTAAGTTCATGGGTCCCTCCATTCCTTCCTGGATAGCCGTTTATCAGAAATGTCAGGGACCAATATATTGAGCTTACAGTCCTTTATCTTCAGGCATACCACTTCTGGTGAACTCTGTTAAGTGTCGACTGATCTGTGTATAAGCAATGAGACGGTACTAAGTTTTTGGACTGACTGCACATCCCCTCTGCATCCCGTTGTTGCACTGTTAAATCAATTCCTTACTTCAGGTTAGCTACCATCTGCCCAGAAGTGTGTAAGAGCCATTTTTCTCCATAAAGTGGGACCAAGCATCCCCTAAGGTAAGGCAAAGCAATTTTATTTATAGGGCACCCATTCCCTGAGGTTCAGGGTGCCTAACAAACATAAGTACGTAAAAACAAGTGTTAAAATACAATCAAAATGTATGCAATAAAATTCAGTGTGTTAGCATAACACTTTTATAGTGTGCTTCAGGTTGCTGGGGGAAATAACTGGTGGTCCGGACACAGATCTGCAAGCTTCAAAGGCCAGGCTGAAGAGGTGAGCTTTTGGCCTCAGCTTGAACACCTCAATGGAGGGAGCCTCCAGAAATGCAAGTGGAAGTGACTTCCACAGGGTCGACCCCGAGACGCTAAATGCACTGCCACTCGATGTCCGGAGCTGAACCCTGGGAACGTCCAGGAGGCCCCTTGATGAGTAGTGGAGGGAGTACGCCGAGGTCACCAGTGTCAGGAGCTCTGACAGGTAGCCAGGACCCAGTCCATATAGGGCCTTATAGGTGAGCAAGCCCACCTTGAAATGGACCCTCCACCTGACAAGCAACCAGTGCAGGGCATGCAGGACTGTGGTTACGTGACTAGACCTCGAAAGGCCCGTCAGCAACTGGGCCATGATGTTCTGCACTAGCTTTAGTCTGCAGAGGGTCTCTCTCATGACCCTGAAGTACAGAGAGTTGCAGTAGTCAAGCCTGGAGGTAATAAAGGCATCTACCAGTGTCTGCAGATCCTCGGGCGGAACGAGGGGCTTGATTCTGGTGATGTTACGCAAGTGGTAAAAATCACTTAACAGATGACACCTGATCTTCGAAGGTCAGTCTACTGTCTGGGATCATGCCTGGATCTCTCACCCTTGGGGAAGCCACCAGTGGAGCGAACCCCAGAACCAGGCCTGTGTTTGCCTCCAGTGGCAACCCATCAGGCCCGTGACCAGGCTTTGATCACTAATACCTCCATCTCATCCAGGTTAAGTCTCAGCCAGCTGGAAGCCATCCAGTCATTGATTTTAGCCAAACAGTTCTTAAGGACTTCAACAGCTCCAGGTGTTCTAGGCGCAAAAGACAGATACAGCCGAGTATCATCTGCATAGCAGTGAAACTCCACACTGTATTGTAGAATGATCTGACCCAGGGGCAGAATGTACACGTCAAACAACATCGTGGATAAGAACAAACCATGTGGTATTCCATAAGAAAGAGGCATTGGGGAGGAGGAGAAATTCCCCATCACTACCAATTGCACCCTATCCGAGAGATAAGACCTCAACCACCTGATGACAGTACCAGTGAGTCCACAAAACTCACTGAGCTGATCAAGAAGCACAACATAGTCTACAATGTCAAATGCTGAGGAGAGATTGAGTAGCACAAGAACTGACCTGTCTCTATCTCTAGCCTTGAGCAGATCATTATGCACTCTAACTAGAGACATGTCTGTGCTGTGTCTGGCCCAAAAATCAGAAAGAAATGGCTCGTAGATGTCAGAAGACACCAGATGATCCTCAAGCTGTTGTGCTACTAATTTCTTGACAACCTTGCTCAAAAAAGGCAGGTTGGAGATCGGACAGTAATTTGCCAAGACGGCTGGGTCGAGGGAAGGTTTGTTAAGGAGGGGTCTCACCAGTGCTTCTTTCTAAGCCACCGGGAACACCCCCTCTGCCGTCAAACACCTGGCAAACACTGGGCCAACGGCCTCAGCGCATCCCATTAAGAAATGCATCAGGGCTGGGTCCAGTTTGCAAAAAGTGTACTTCAGCTCTAAGTTCACCTTAGTCACTTCAGACAACTTCACTGGCCTAAACTCCTCTCAGAACCTCACGGCCCCACCACTGTGAGACTGTTGCCTCCCTGGCAGAATCCCCAACTGGATAGTTGATACTCCGTCAGAGAAAAACAGAGCAAACTCTTCACACAAGGTGGATAAAAAAGTATTCTTCGGCTGTAGACAGGCAGGATTGAGAAGCCCGAAAAAGTGGAGAAGGTCAGTTTTTCCCTGCAGCAATATCCATGGATATGAATTCTGCCTTCTTATGGGAGATTGCCCGCGGTACTCACCATAGTGGGCATGCAGGACCAGATTGTCGGCCTCCAGTTGGGTCTTCCTCCAGCAACACTCCAACTGCTGGCCCTTGATCTTCATTGTCTTGAGATCCCCGTCAAACCATGGGGATCTCAAGTGAGAGGATCTAGGTCATATACAGACTGGAGTGATGACATCCAGAGGTTCAGAAACCACCCTGTTATAGGTGGCCACCGCCTCTTCAGTGCCAATCGCACATGCCACATCAACTCTAGATAGGTCAGCCAATGTCAATAGTCCCTCTGGGTGCAAGCCCCTTAAAGGGTGGTAGCTGACCATCTCCACAGGGCAGGGAGTTTCAGGGAGGGCCCCAAATGTGAACCCCATGGTGCAGTGATCAGACCAAGAGACCTGATCAGTCTCGAGGTTATCGATCCCAAGACCAGTTGGAACACCAGACAGTGTGTGGCCATGCTGATGGGTTGCAGAAGCAACAACTTGTGTCAGGCCCAGTAAAGACATCAACTGGGGGAGGTCATAACTGAAATGGGAGGATTCGTCAGTGATCCAGACATTGAAGTCCCCCAGGATTAAACACTTGGGAGACTCCAATATCTGGTCACCGATGAAGTCCACCACTTCCTGCAGGAATTCTCTCCCCAATTCAGGTGGGTAGTAAATGATGATAATCCTGCAACCTGCACCTGAACCCCCACATATGGCGACACACTCAACAGAATGGGTGTTACCAACTGGGTGCACCATGAAGCCTAGGCTGGATCTAAATACGATGGCCACTTCCCACCCCTGTGATCCTTCCTCGGGCAGTGTGCTATAGAGTACCCAGTGGGGATGGCAGCCTCTAGAACTGGGCCAGCATCGTCACCCAGCCAGATCACTGTGATGCAAGCCAGATCATCAGAGGAAATAAAGTCCGCAAAAATGGCGGTCTTAGTCAAAATCAACCTGGCATTGCATAGTACTGCCCAAAGAAGATTAGAGGACATGGCCAGTCCTCTAGCTACCTTCCCACTTGGTATGGTGGGAACCCTGGGTATGGAGACCAAACACGTCTGGCCTCTCCCTAGGCTGCGGTTAAACACAGGGCTTCTGCTGTACTGGACAACCTCAATGCTGCTCACCACCTCCTCTTCAACTGCACTCTGCATCACTGAACCAACCTCCTCCATGTGATCCCGACCTCCCTGCACCATCTAGCTGTTTTGGCCAAAACTGAGAGGTCGGTAAAGGGGAGGAGGTCATGAAGCAGCAAGGCAGCATAAGTAATTCCCATTGGACCATGGCTCCAACACATCTCTGCCAAGCCGATCAAGTCCGACTGAAGAATGCTGATTAAAACAACTGACAGCTAAATGCACTAGATTTTACAAGCACCACAACACACACCACTTACACCCCCACACACTCAAACACATTTTTAAACCCAGACATACACATTTCACACTCACTGTACTCACTCAATACAACACCCGCTCTCCGCACCCACACAATATTCTCCCAAAGTTCCATTAAATATCCACCAAAAATAGGGGAGATTCAAAGTGTATAAATTGGCCGTCCCCAACAGTGTCAGTTCAGAGACTTTTAAACTGTAATGTCAAAAACCAATATAGTCTTAAATCTATCCTGCCTGTCATCTGCTAGGTTCTGGAAAAATGTGCCCATTCACAGCTAAGTGGTTATCTCAACTAGTACCAACTTCTCCTCCTTGCAGTACAGTTTCAGGAAGGTGCATTCCACCACCTTTGCCCTGCTCAGCGTCAAATTATTTGCATTCAGCCATGAACAATTGCCTCCTCACAGGGGCCATTTTCATAGATCTTTCCAAGGCCTTTGATTTGGAGGATTACATACTTTACATACAGAAACTCAAGAATGTGCAGTAGGTCTCAACCTAACTTCCATCAAGTGATTTCAGAACTACTGTATGAGTGTAATACACACTTACAGTAGTGGCCATACAAAGAACTAACTCAGATCTTGCTGACAGTAAGATCAGAGTACTGCAAGGGTATATACTCAGTCCTCTACTAGTCTCTTTTTTTGTAAATAATTTCCTGAGGCAGGGGGGGTAATTTTCATATGTATGCTAATAATACCATAGTTTACTGCAGCGTATTGTCCATATCCCAGATCAAAGCAATCCTCCCATCTGACTTCAATATGATCTCCTCCTGGTTCTTCAACAATCGTCTGATCCTAAATGCAATCAAATTAAGGTAAAGGTATTTGGCTCCCAGAGCCTGCTAAAGCATTTAATGGAATCTCTTGATATAAACACACTAGGCTGAAACCACACTGGGAAAATCAATGTTTTTTAAATATCTGACAGTATGGTTGAATTCTTTACTCACAGCAAGTATGCAGATCGCATGTAAGACACCATGGGGCTAAAACTGTAGAGAAAATGTAAATGTTACTGGTAAAATGTTGTTGAAGTCCCAAACTATGCATCAACGGTAATTAATGCAAATTGGCACTTCAATAGCAATTCACTATGAAAAGTTACTATTAACAAAAGAGAATAAAAATGGTTCCTTTCTCCCCACCCTCTGTAACACCCAAAAAACTAAAACTCCTCCCCCAGCCTTGACCCTCTACAGAAATAATAATACTCCATTCTTCTTATTGACTTAACAACACCCTTGCTAATTGCACCCTACCACCTCCCCTGACAAGCAAAAAGAAATATAACTGTATATTCTATTAACTAAGTAAACAACCCCCCTCCCTGGCCCACACACTCAGTAGCAATCCACCCTTCTCCCCCTTCCCTATAAAAAAGGCAACCTCCCACCACCTTCCCACTCAGCACCTACCACCCTCCACCTCCATGCACACAGGGGTCTCCCACTTCTTACTCCTTTCTACTGACTATGAGAACATCATACTGCATACAGATTGGTGAACAAATCTATTCTTCTAGCCCCACATTTGCTATATAATAGCCTATGCATGTTTATACTCTTGTGCAACTTGACCATTTTCCCCGTACTCGCTTTGACAAGCTTAACTGGGTAATGTCCACCAGGCAGATGTGACCATCTCTGGTTCTCTTTGCTATACAATGGTGTACATGGGAGAGACTCTGATTATTGCTTACCTTAAGCAATTATATGCCATTCTATAATGAATTATGTTTTGCATCTCATTTGCTTTTACATTGTATTTCTTCCTTATATTTGTATTTTGTTTGTAACTACTTTTCTGCTGTGCTAAGTTATGCTGCTGCCTGCTGTTGTCCTCTCTGGGGCCCCCATAAAATGTGATGCTGCAGCCCATGGAGTTATCCCCGCTGGAGAAATTTAAAATGAACAAAAATTAAATTCTATTGACAATCACGCTACAGATAATATCCTTTGCAAGCTACTAACTGGTGATGATGCAGAAAGTAACCCTGGCCCTTCAATCACAAAAGCCTTGTTGAGTAGTGAATTCTGTTGCCAAGGACCTGGCCATCATCAGCATGAATATCATCAGTCTCTTGCCAAAACTAGATCTCCTCTATACTTGGATCATGCAACATAAACTAGATACACTGGCCATTACAGAAACCTAGCGCTCAGATATGAAATTCTTAGTAAGGAAAGTTTAGTTACTAGTAACAATATAACTTCATGAAAATCTCCTTCATAATGTTGCACCTTCAGAACTGCAAGCAGTCAGTTGGCATTAAGACCATTCAATAATGTTTTGCTTGCTGTGGGTATCAATAGTGGCAATGTGTTGGCAGCTTCTATACAAGAAAGGTTTCACCACACCTCCTCTCTTTCCTCACTGGAGAGAAGCTTGGGGTTGTACCATACCGTCAGTGAGATCACATCTGGAGTACTGTATAAGAGACTGGGATCCACACCATAGGAAAGAAAGCAACAGAGTGGAAGCAGTTCAGTGCAGGGGCATGCAAGATGGTCTTAAGATTGAGGAGCAAGTCATGTGAGGAGAGGCTGCAGGATCTGGATATGTACACCCTTAAGAAATGAAGGCAAAGGGGTGACATGCTCAAACGTTCAAGTACCTGCACGGGATAGACAAGGGTGGACACCAAGGAACTTTTTCCTTGAGCTCAAATAAAGGAACTAGAGGTAACGCTCTTAAAAAAGTGTGTGTGTGTGTGGGGAGGGGGGGGATTCAAGAAAGATGTACTGTGATGACCAGGCAACTTTTGCTTGTAAAATGAATTATTTAATCAACTGTCAGACACCTTCTGTAGCAGTGCCAGCCTGAACGTATTGATCAGCTGTGACAAAACTGGCCTATTTGGAATATTTCCAGAAGCTCAGTCAGGGTTTCATAAATGGTGTGGACTATCATTGTAAATGGCTTCCTGAAAGGAGAATGGGGTCATTAGTAAACAAAGGCTCAGAGATGCTGTGTCTTGACTGTAACTAGGCACATTTGTACAGATGCTAAATAATCTTTGAAAGGAAGTTGAGTACGCAGAAGGCATATTATATTGCAAGGTATGTGTCACCCAAAATTCCAGGTCTAAAGGGGTTTCAGCCAGTTGGATGAATTTGGCTTTAAGGGAGTGATATCACAAATTTGCTCAACCAAGGCACCAGGAGGAGAGAGAGGGTACGGGTATAAATGCTTAAGCCTAGTTTTTCTATACTCACTTTTTACTGGAAGATCTGTGTGAGTGGATCCAAAGGAGAGAGTCAGTCTGTGTTTCTGTAGAGAAAGTCTTAAGGTAACAAAGAGTAATGTGGACAGTAATGTAAGAAGATCTCGTAACTGGTAGGAAGGATACAAGCATCTACCTGCACAAGTGTGCAAGCTTTCTATTGTATTCTTATACAGTATGTGTACCGTTTCTTGACAATATGTAAATGGTGTAAATACCTGAATGTTACCACTATATTTGGACAACCTTATAGCACAGGCATCTGCACTCTAGCTGAAGAGGGGAACCGGACAGCGGTGATGCTGATTCATATTGTATTAGTGGAAAGGCTCGTGAGAGAGAATTTTTCTATTTCAGTAAAAGAGTATGCCATGTAGAAGGCTGACAAACTAGTAGTAGAACAACAAACACCACCTGGAAGACTCCCAAATGGCACAATTCTTAATCCTCAGGAGCCAGGCATGAAGTTGCAAGGTTAGAAGGTCTGGGTGCAACAGACTGATCTGGTTCTGTGGCAGGAGCTCCACTCATAGAAGGAGTGGGACAGGAGATTCCACTGCAAGCTGCTAGAGCAGAGAGAACCAAATATGTCTGGTCCAGAAAGGGGGCCCCAATTATCATAGTAGATCCATCTTCCTAAAGCTCGACCAATACATGCTAAATCAGAGGGATTGGAGGAAAGGCATATATAAAATTTTCTGTACAGAATAGGAACAATGAGTCTCATCAGAAAGCTCCAGACCCTGAAGCAAATAGCAGAAATGCCAAAGTTTTGCATTGTGTCAGGACAAAATAAACTGTGCAACCATGGATTGCGCTACTAGACATTGTGCTCTCTAACCGCCCTCACAAAGTAAAGGATATTAATGTACTAGCCAACTCCCCCAGTGACCACTCACCAATTCTCTGACACTGGTCCTCCCCCATGCTCAAAACTGCATGCCATGCCACCACCCATCGCCATTTTTGGCCCGGAGGTCTATGCAAACTTAAGTGGCACCTTGCCCAGCTTGATTGGTCCCCAATCTCCCTCGCAATGGATATAGACATCGCTCTTGCTTTCCTCACCAATGCCTTCTGCAAGGCCTGTGATGTTTTCGCCCCGTCACCTACATCCGTACTAAGAGGCACTCAGCTGCCTGGATATCCCCCCCCGATCCAACAACTGAAGCAGCGTGATAACCTATGGCACATTGCTGTTGAGACTGGCAAACTAGCAGACAGGAAAGCTTATAATGCAGCTCGCAACCAGTGCACCTGGGCCATAAGAAAAGCCAAAGCCAGCCACTACCAATCCACCTTGACCTCCTCCTGGGGCAGTGCCTGCACCTTCTGGAATAATGTGAAGGAGTTAAACGGGACAACCTGCTCCCCTCCTCCCTCTCAGATGGTCATAAATGGCACTATTAATGCAGACCCTTCCCGTATTGCCAACTGCCTTAACAAAACTTTCTCTGATCTAAGCTCAGTTCTTCCGGCCCACTTCTTTGACCCCATCTCGGTAAGCAACAACCCAGCTATCGCTCAACCCCCTCTTCTCTTTAGGACTATCTCTCCACAGGATGCGAAGCCAATCCTCCAAAATGCTCTCTCCTCCCACAACCCGAGCTGTGACCCCCTCAACTCCTGGATACTCCACCTAACACTGGATGTCATGCTAGTCCCCCTCATGGACCTCCTTAATTGATCCCTGTGCCTCTGCCAATTCCCGAGGGCATGGAAACAGGCTGAAATCACCCCTATACATAAAAATGGGGACTGCACTGTACCAAACAACTACAGACCTATCTCCATCCTCCCCCACTCCCTCCAAAGTACTGGAAAAAATAGTATCCACGTAACTTGTAGCTTATCTATCCAGGCACAACATTCTGTGCCCTGAACAGCACGGCTTCCACCCAGGTCACAGTACCACCACAGCTCTACTGGAGTTCTCCCACCATATACACTCAGCATTAGATACCAGGGAGATGGCTGGGGCAGTGTTCATTGACCTGTCCAAGGTCTTCGACACTGTGAACCACCCATTGATGCTAGACACCCTCTGTAAAATGGGACTATCATCCGGCCCTTTAGCCTGGTTCTCCAGCTACCTCTGTGGTAGATCCCAATGTGTCAAGTTAAATGGTAGCCTATCCTCGCCACTGCCTGTACATTCTGGAGTCCCACAGGGCTCCATTCTGGGCCCCACATTGTTCAGTCTCTTCTCGAACACCCTTCCCAGCTCTTGCTCAGGAAAGCTGCTATTATATGCCAATGATGCAGTCCTACTCACCTCACACCCCGACCCGGTCACTCTCCAGAGCAACTTGCAATCCTCCTTCAGCCAAGCTGAAAAATGGTTCCTCAACCATCGCCTGGTCCTGAACCTCAAGAAAACAAAGTCAATGATCTTTGCACACCGCCAAAGTAACTCCAAAAATGCTCCCCTCTCCATCCTTCCCAACACCCTCCACTCCCTTGAGCAGGTATCAGCATACAAATATCTGGGCATCACCTTTGATTTGGCTTTCTCCTTCCATGCCCATGTCAGTGCTTTATCCTCTGCCATGAACACCCGGATTGGACTCCTCTATCACCACAAAGACTGCCTGACTTCGCCCTACGGCTGGCTATCACTTCCTCCATCCTGTCATTAGTTGACTATGGCCTCCCCATCTATGCAGCCGCTGACCCCACTGCCCTCACCAAAATCCAAGCCTCCATCAACAAAGCCTGCAGGCTCCCGACCAGTGCCCCAAGCAGAACCCACACATGCAGACTCTATTCCACCACAAACATACTCAATCTGGAAGAACGCCTGCAATATCACACCGGTATACTGGCAAAAAAGACTCTTCTTGGGCTGTGTCCCCCTGGTGTCACTGCACAGCTTCAGCGTGCTTCTCTCTTGGCTGCCACCCGTACCGCCAACAAAGCCACCTTCCAGGTACCTAGAGCCAGGACCTCACTTGCCCAAAGATCCTTTTATCAGAGCACCATCCTGGTATAACTCCCTCCCCACGCACATCTCAAACACCCCTAAAATTGGTCAGTTCAAAACTGCCCTACGCAAGCACCTACTTAGCACTCGGAAATGTATGTGCCTACTGTAGGGCCTGCTGTGTGCCCCCAAACTGATACAGGTCCAACAGTTCGCTCGATAGCCTACCCCAGGCTATTTTCCACTGGCTATTGCCTGCATGACCTGCTAGGACCCACCAATGAAATGAAACTGCCTATGTTTATTTTACTGAAATTTTCTGCTATGTATGCTGTATGTATCTCACCTGTATTGTTCCACCCAGTCTTGGCTCACAAATTGTTCCCCTCCCTGCGACGATGTGCCTTTGTAAATGAGTCTTTGACTCAAAGGTTGTAAATCCGATATATGAATTAAATAATTAAATTAAATGTCTGCAACAACACTGTTCAGGAGTTCCCACCCATGGGACCGAGTAAAAGACCTGCTAAGCGAGTCTACCAAAACTTTCGGACAGCAGAGCAGAAACATGACGACAATGTATACTGCATGGCATGTGCTGGGGCCCATTTCTGGTACAAGACAGTATCTGTTTGTTGAGGTAATGCATGACACAAATTGTGTTCATCTGCATGTAAGCACCTCCAAGTATGGGTGCTTACAATTTGGTCCTTGCTCCTCCCCCTTTCCCTCTTTTGGATGTGGGGTTTGTGGCCTGCCTGTAGGTCAGGTGGGGCTATGACTCCCAGACGGATTATTTATGGGAGGTTTTGGCACCTTTTTTTGGTGGGGGGGACTGGTGGAAAGAGGAGGCTATGAGTTTGGGGCGGCCTGTGCCATCCCCAGCCCATCTGGGATTCTTATGCAGCTGGCGGGTATTAAGTCATCTGGGAACCATTGCAGGAGTGTAGGCTGAGAGAGAGAGAGAGAGAGAGAGAGATGTGGCAGTGTCAAAGGTCAGGTGGGAGTCGAACTCTGCATTTGCCACTTTGGCAAGAGGATTGTCTGTAGTTCCGCATCTCAGTGGGCCCAGCCACCTTTATCGAGTAGCTGTAGCCTGGAGAGTAAAACAAGGACCTGCAAAGTGAACTGTGGCATCATGTGGGTCAGCAGTGGATCCAGATGAATAGTAGGATGGGGTCCTGGTGTTGGGGCAGTGCAGTGGTGACAGCCTATGCTGCGGGGAGGGTAGTGTGGCAGCCTGCCTTCCCCTTTCTGGTGTAGCACTGCAGCAGGACCGGAGCATTTGTGGGGCCCAAAGGTTTTTCTAGGGTCAGCACCAGTGTGTCTCTGGGATCACCAGGGCCTGTGATTAATTGGCTTGGGATGCTCAGAGCCCAGTGTGTCTGAAGAGTCAAGAGGGGTCAGTATGAGAGAGTATAGCCAGTAAATGTGGAATCTGCAGTGTCCGAGAAAATGTGAGTCTGCATTAAATCTTTGCTGGTGCCATCATATGAAACTTATTCTGCTTCAAGGAGTGCTCTTATTTGATCTGCCCAGATCACTAAGTAATGTACCATGGCCTTGTGTCACTGAATCGCAGCTACCTCAGAAGCTATGCTGTTTATGCCCCACTGCTCCATGGAGTAGAAGTCATACTGCTTTACAAAGAATTACATTTCTTCCAGTTGGCATGGTGGCACTGAGGGTTGAGGTGCTGGACGCCACACTTCATGCCACACTGGTGACCTAGGCTCGGAAACAAACTTGGATTGCTCAGGGGTTGGCAGGGGTGAGGAACAGTCAAGCATCTGTAGACCCCTGTCTCCTTCCATGGGGAGGTGGGACAGTGCTGCACACTGTAGACCAACACCCAGTGGTGGCTGGGTGTTGACATAGACACGCCGCCAGAATGGGGTGGGGCGAATGTCCAGGGCATGAGGCTGCCTCTGCAGAAGTGGATCCCAGCCATTTGCCCATTGCATGTTCATGGGCTCTGGGGAGAAACAGTGAAAAATGGAGCCGACAAGCTCCATGATGGTCTGACTGTGCCTGTGCCGGGCCCTGGAATCTGGCAACCCATGGGAGATCTCCTAGGGGGAACTGAGTGTGGGACTGGAGAAATGAGCCCCTCCGAGTGAGGTGCCAGAGCCACCTGTCAGCCCCACCAAAAAAATTGCATATAGAAAAAAAAAAAGAATTCAATTTTTTCTATTCACTACTTCCTTAGTGAGGACATTGGACTGAATTGAATTGTTGTTCCAGCCTTTAACCACCTGGTTGCCCCCTCTAACTGCCATTTGCCCCATGGCTGCTGCACCCCCCAGCCTGATATTCAATCAAGCATAAAGACTGAACCCAGGTAACTTTTTTCCATCTGAAATTTCAGGACTGCTGTCAGTGTTGCCAGGCTGCTTCGCCTTTTAAACATCAGGCGCCCCAGACATGGGATGGGGGGCTTACAACGTGGGTGCTTATCCAGGATATACTTTTTTGGGGTGCAGTTTCATACCTGGGATATCATTTTTTTGGGTGCAGTTTCATACCTGGAAATATTTCTGGGGCTGGGCAGAGTGTGGAGACTGTGCATGGACTGATTCAGTGGTTTCTAGCTTCTGAGACCCACCATTTTGCTGAGATCGTTTCATGTCTTTTCCTAGGTGTCACCATCTTAGAAGGCTTTAATGCCTAAGCAATGTTTTTTTTTTTTTTTTTTTTTTTTTTTTTTATATACTTTGTTTATTTTCATATGTTATTAAACACATACAATCCATATTTGAGACAGTCCATATAAAATTACAATAACTTTTGGGAGATACTGTACATTAAACTCCTTAATACAAGATATGTGCATTGCTAATATTATGATACCTCATGTGGAGGGATCACTAAACAGGTTAACTAAATAAGTAAATGTTTTATTATGCTGTAAATATAAGCCCATGAGCGGTATGACTATTTCATTTAAATTCATTTAAAAAGCTAAAGTCCAGATGTGAAGTCCAAACTATCACGTCCCACAATGAGACTAATGGCGTCATACCATATAACTACAAGTTACAAATATTCTAAATTAAACAACAGGCAGCAAACTCACCATAAGGTCAGAGATTAGCCCAAAATTATAACTGCAATAATATTGCTTGCAGTAAATAAACTGGAGTAACAAGCTCCATATCCGGCTTTAGGAAAGAACAGCCACCGATCTCGGTATGATGTCCCTCAGTCTCCGTCGAGAAGTTCAGAGTCACTGTCGTCATCCGATGCTTAGTAACAAATCCAGACACCCACTTGCCTGCTTCAGTTGGGTCAGTAAAGACCCATACCTTCCCATCGTGTACCACTTGAAGCCGGGCAGGAAAGACCACTGTGTGTGAAATTGAAGCCTCCCGCAGACGTTTCCGAACCCCATCGAACTTCTTGCGCCTCATACATGTCAAATAACTTATGTTGAGGAACAGGAAGATGGGGTGATCATCCTGATAAAGAGGACCAGCTTTCCTTGCCAGACTGAGGATTCTGTCCCTAGTGCCCATGCCATCAATGATAAGAAGCAAGGTGCAACAGGTATCGCCGTCAGCTTGGAGACCCCCTCAGAGTGGTTTGGTAAGCTTTTTGCAGCCCAGATTTTATGCTCTGCCCTTCTGAAACCAGTTTTACATTTAGCCAGTCCTGCAACTACATGAGGGGATGACCCCCTTTGATTCCTTCCGGCAACCCAAGAAACCGAACATTAGAGGCTCTGGCCTGCTTCTCCAAAGATTCTAATCTGGCCCAGAGGTGTGTATTTTCTTTTATAACCATCCTTGATGCTGCCGCTGCCGAATATGTACTTCTTTTAAGGTCACTCATTTCAGTTTGTAGGGTTTCCATTGTTTTTTCTACGACCGTAACTCTGGAGTTGAAGCTGTCTATTTTAGTATTCAAATCAGACACTGAGGAGATAAACCTCTGAAGTGTCATCCCAATGAAAGGCATGGTTTCTTTGTATTCTGGCTGTGAAGGGGCCTGCGTCTCGAGACCCAACCTCGTGGGTTGAGTGGAACCTGTAGCCTTTCCACTAGTTGTGCCCGTTCTATTGTTTCGTGGAATACCCATTTTGGGCACCAAATCCTCCTCTTTCCAGCGGTGTAAAGTATTTACCGTAGTTTTTACTCCAAATAGGTTGTTTTTAAGAGGTAATAATTCTCTGCTTAAGAGCTCTTCTAGTCTGCTGCCAACAAGCTCGGGCTCAACAGCACCCCCCCATAAGCAATGTTATGCAAAAGACCCTGTGGGAGCTATGACTGGCCGATTCACTTGGAAAGCTGGGAAGGAGGGAACATGTGGCACTGTGGGAGATTCCTGGCAGGTGCCATCATTCAGCATCTGTGGCTTGGAGAGATAGAAAGCTGTATGACATTACCAGCTTTAGTACTGTTTAAAAAAAAAAAAAAAGAGCATGACTTCCCTCAGCATTGCAATGACTGGCAGCATGGTGGAGCCCCGATGGAGATGAGACAAACTGTGATTGTGCCAGCTTCACTTTTGGCATTGTTGTGAGCTACCATGGAAAAGGCTTCAACTTTGTACCGCTGTGCTGTTTGTAACTATCAGGGGATGGGAGTGACTCACCTGCCCCTCATTCCTAGCTGTGTTCGTAGAGTGCCCACATCTTCAAGCTTGCCGAGTCAGCAATACCTCACTCCCTGTAGCTGCTCCATGCCTTCGATGGCTTTGAGTACCTCCACTACCCCTGCTAGCCTGGAGGACTGGGAGGAAATTAAGTCCGCTACTGGTGGCATGGAGAAGGACTATATGCCTGAAGCAGCCGCAGTGGAAAATGGGCATAGACGTCTGCCCAGCCTCTCTCCTTCTAAGGCCTCTGTGTCTCCCCATGGCAGAGGAAGAGGCCCTAGGTGGCTAAAAGGAATTCAGACTCTGTTGGGCCCATGGAGCCCAAGCATTCCCCCATATCTGCAGTGGCTGTGCCTGCTTCAGAAAAAAAAAATCTGCATCACAGAAAGTGGAAGTCCCTGATATGATCTTGGAGGAAGTGATGTCCAACAACACTGATTTGGATGGGGAGTTTGGGGGGAACCCTCAGTCCATGATCCAGGGAGGCTTGCTACTCCTCTATCATTCAAGGACCAGGAAGTGGAGAGGATGATTCCCAAACTGTTCTGCAGTCCCAAGCAGACCATTCCTTATAGGTTCCCCCATCTGCCTCAGCAATGTCAACGGCTCTGTCAGAAGATGGATGGCCTTAGACCTGATGATCCTTTAAATCTCAAGTACAGGAATGGTAATTGGTTGGTGGATGGAAAGGCTCCTAGTACCAATGTCTGAAGCATTCCAAAGTGCTCCAAGACAGAACGGTGCATCTGCAGACGAATCTGCGAGAAGTAACCCAATGAGGTTTATCCCTAAGTGTCAGAGAGGATTTGGGATATCTTGGAGAAAAAGCCTGTGGATTGGGTGCTCTGTGGAGCCCTTGATAAAATCCAAGGCAGGAATAAGGTGACCGGACAGTCAAACCCTGCAGCTATTACAACTGCCAGATCCATGTATCAATCCATGGTCTGCACAGGACTGACCCTCTTCAAGCACTTCACCATGGTACAGGATGTCATGGTACATCACACTTTGTACTATGCGGTCGGTGAAGACTCATTTGGTGATGAGACGACCAAGCCACATTCACAGTTCTATTATTCTAAAGAGGGCAGCCCTGCACTGCAGAGCTCAATGTTCCCACTGTCTTGATTTCTCTGAAGGACTGCTTTCTTTTGGGTGAAGATCTGTATTTGACATTTGTGCATTCTAAGACTGGGTAAGACCACTCTTATTTTACTGCTTAAAATGTTACTGCTTAACATGTTCAGTAGGTTTTTGGTTTAAAAAGTTATTGAGTGGTCCATGGCCTTTGTATCTGTCATTTGGATTGGCCCTGATCTGGTGGCCATATGGACTACAGTACTGGACTATGGACTGCCCAAGCTCTATTACTGTTTTGTTGTCTGGGAGGAGGGGATAGTAGAAGCATGAGAGTGGAGCCTGGTGTGTATGTTGAGTGTGTTTGCGTGCGTGTTTTAAATATATTTTAGCATGAGGTTAGCATATTTTAATGTCCAGCAGAGTGAATATTGATTTGCCTGTTAAATTTGTATTGGTGGACTAGTTGTTATTATTATAAACTATTGTTACTAGTTTAACTTTGTCATAGAGGATTGAGGCGTAGCCATGCAGGTGTCCCCTCTTAAATTCTGGTGGCAGCAGCATTGGGTAGTCGGGGTTGATAGGGAACAGTTGGGATGCCACTCACCCTAGTACCTGGCTAGGTTTGCCTAGGAGGCAGGGAGTGCATCGCCATTTATTTTTCAGGGTGGGGTGTAGTTGGACATTTTAGGACCCGAGATATTCTCCATTGTGGTGATGAGCCCAGCTTTATTTGTGAGAGTTGGGGGGTAGAGTGCATGTATTCCCCCTGTCTGGCCTCAGGATAACTGGGTGGCTCATTCACCAGGGGCTGAATGATTTAATTGGGTGGGGAGAGTGTAAGCACCCCAAAGAATGTGTGCTTACTATTCAGCCCTTGCTCCTCCTCTTTTCCCTTTTTTGACTGCAGGGTTTGTAGCCTGCCTGCAGGTTGGCTGGAGCTACATCTCCAGGCCTGGGTATTTATGGGAGATTTGGGTGCAGGCATCAGCAGAAAGAGGAGGCTGTGAGTTCAGAGCCAGGGTGGCCCATGCTATCCCCAGTCCAGCCAGTGGTGGGTATTAAGTCATCTGGGAACTAGTGCAGGCTGAGATAGAGAGATGCAGTGTTGTCAAGGGTCAGGTGAGAGTCGAACTCTGCATTCGCCATTTTGACAAGAGGATGGTCAGTAGTTCCACATCAGAGTGGGCCCCGCCACCATTATCGGGGAGCTGTAGCCTGGGGAGTACAAGGGGGACCCACAACGTGAACTACAGCACCGTAATGGTCGGTGGTGGGTCTGGATGAATAGTAGGCTGGGGTCCTGTTGTTGGGGCAGTGCGGTGGTGAGAGCAGGGGAGGATAGTGTGGCAGCCTGCCTTCCCCTTTCCAGTGTGGCACTGTGGCAGGACCAGAGCATTTGTGGGGCCCACAGGTTTTTCTAGGGTCAGTGCCAGTGCATCTCTGGTCTGTGCTTAATTGCCTTGGGATACTCAGGGCCTAGAGTGCCTGAAGAGTCAAGAGGGTCAGTATGAGAGAGTATAGCCAGTAAAAGTGGAATCTGCAGTGTCTGAGAAAATGTGAGTCTGCATTAAATCTGTGTTGCTGCTATCAATTGGAAGCTGATTCAGCTACAAGGAGTACCCTTATTTGATCTGCCCAGATCACTATGTAATGTACTGTGCCCTTGTGTCACTGAATCGCAGCTACCTCAGAAGCGATGCTGTTTGTGCCCCTATTTTATAAAGAATTTGTTTTTTTCTATTCACTGCATCCTTGGGGAGGACATTGGACTGAATGGATGAAGTGTTGTTCCAGCCTTTAACCACCTAGTTGCCCCATCTAACTGCCATTTGCCATATGGCTGCTGCACCCCTCTGCCTGATCTTCAATCAAGCACGAAGACTGAACCTAGGTAACTTTTTTCCATCTGAGATTTCAGGACTGTCGCTGTGTTGTCAAGCCCCCCTTCCCTTTTAAACATCAGGTACCCCTAGACAAGGGATGTGGGACTTGCACGTACATTAGAAGATGATGTCGAACATGAGGGGCAATAGACCATACACCAAGAACAACAGCCCTCTTCTCTAGAATGTTGATATGAGTAGAGAGGTCTGATAGAGACCCAAGGCTTGATTTTCAAAGGGTGACTCAAATCCTGCATCAACCCCATTCTTTGGCACAGTTGCACCAAAATCCTTTGATGCAGCTGCACCCAATTTTAATAAATCGGGTACAGTTACAATGCTTTTCACATTTTATGGCAGCTTGTGCCAAATATTTAGTGCAAGCACCATTAACACAGTCCCCTAAATGGGCAAGTTTGACCAGGGTAACCTGTTCTAACTTGTGGCATTTGGCCCTCGGGATTGAAAATCCTGCTGAGTGGCCAGGAGAATGGTGCAAGCCCCATGCACCAAATGATTGGCACACCAGGGGCTAGCATTTTCAGAGTTCTGAAAATTGAGCCCCCAGTGTTTAAGGTGCTGCTCTTCAAATCCCATTTTGTGATTAAAATTATGATTTCATGGGACTTCTGGTTGGGGCATTGACCTAATGGCTGCCTAAGCAAAGCGCTGAATGACTGACCAGAAACAATCCACGCTAATCCATAAAAAAAAAAAAAAAACAACTCAATTCTGTCGACCAAAAGATCAATAAAGGACTATCTAATAGGACCCAAACAACGTTTGAAGGAAATTCAGACAGATGGAGCTGTAAAACAAAAGATCGCTGAGCAAGTACAGAACGTCCGAGTAGAGGCCAATGCAGAGCGTGAGTCCACGGTAAAAAGTGTGGAAAAGGCCGCTAGCATGTCACAAGAAACAGAATGCATGATTACCTCTCGGCAGCTTTGCCAAACCCTACAACAAATAAATGCACTTTGCAGAGACTGGAGGCTAAAGCACTAGATCAATGCCAAGATATTGCAAAATTGCACCAGAAAACACGAAGTTGAAACGGTAATGACAGAATATACTCAGACCACAGATGTGCACAATTTGGCCCTTCTGGGGCTGCATCATCGCACTACGTTGTTGGAACAGAAGCTTGAGGAACTAGAGAATTGGAACCGGCAAAATAATATTCGGATCCACGGAGTACCAGATGGAATGGAATCAGGGAGCACGATTGACTTTAGCGACTCGTTCTTAAGAGAGATCCTCAACCTACTTACTGAAAAATGGCTTGACATTATCATGGCTCATAGATCTCTGGTACCGCGACCTTGGGACCAGAAGACCAGACCTAGATCGATAGTGCTTGCATTTCTGGATTACAGGATCAAAGAGGAGACGTTAGCTCTAGCCTGGTAGAGGAAAACTATATATTTTGGAGTTGTCAGACTATTTTTTGACCATGACTTTACCCCACAGCTGCTTGCCAGGAGGAGGAAGATACTACAGGTAGTTAAACTGCTACAACAAAAAGGAGTAAAGTCCTCTGTGGAATACCCAGCTAGGCTGAAAGTTCAAACAGAAAAGGGTTTCCTGAGATTTCAAGAGCTGACAAAAGCTAAGGAGTTCTTTGGAAAGACTGGGGTTGCACGTACCTGAGGAACAGGGTCGGCAGATTCAACAGTAACTGGGGGAGTGGAACTGGTTTAAAAGAGGTCTAAAAAGAGTGAATGGCAGTTCAAGTAGGGACATGTTTGGGGTGTGGGACAAGGTCCTTGCTAAAAGAAAACCCCCAGACACAGAACCAGAGTGAGGAGAGCAGGAACAAGGACACCCTCCAAGAGAACAGGACATTGTGCTGAATAATAACTTAACGGCTGAAGGTTGAAGGACCGAAACAGGAATACACTGCAAGTATTTACTCGAGAGAGACTCTGATGTGGACTGGAGGGAGTAAATCATGCTCATAGTAGTTGAGGGGAAATGAAAATGACTAATAATTTTGGACTATGCCTGCTTAATCAGATTACATGGCATTTGAATAATAGCTCAGTGATCTTAATGGGGAATGGTGGGGGGGCTAACTTCTCCCGACTTCCCACAGCAGTTATAATGCTATGCAGGTACAGGATGTTTCAGGGGAGCGGGATTCGATGTGGACGGGTCTGTGAGCAAATGTAAATGTGTATGTAGTGGAAGCAGGGTGAAGGGAAACGAAACGGAAGTGCAAGAATCATATCTCCATCAGGTACTATGTTACTTTCTATTTGACCAAGGGGCAAGGGTGGAAGTCGAGGGGGGAATATAAAGGGCCTAATTATTGGTTTGGCACTGGATATGGGGTCACTGAATTGGAATTGTGGTAAGAGTAAACAAGGGCTCAAATACTGGAGCTGGAATAGGGGAAGGGGCAGGGCCCGAGAGGGAAATATATAAAGTGTGGGCTACTATTTTAGAAATGGTACAAGGATAAAGTTTTAAGATATTAGGATCACAAGAATGGGCATCAATAATACAAAAGATGGGGATGATAAGATAAGAAGTTCTTGGGGTATGGAAAGAGGAGGAAACTACAGATGGACTATTGAATAAAAGAAACAAAATTAGCTGGGTTAGCGAACTATTGGGGAAGGAGAGGGGGATTGGGGAATGGGGGAAATGATTCTTGGTTGGTTGCTGAGGGTCTGCTTCCCTCCCATAGGAGAAGGGATTGACATCTCCCCTGGGGGAGGGGTACCCTGTTTGGGGACGTGGTGGAGGAAGATTTATCTGGCCCTACAGAAGACAAGAAATTGTAAATAGGTCAGGAGTTAAATGTTTATATGAAAGATGGTTAGATCAGGGTAGAATATAATTTTCTTTCAGATGGTGCTTGAGCACGTAGTGCTCCAGTTATAAAGCTTTTCTGATCAATAGAGTAATTGGTCACATAGAAAAGCAAAGAGCTCCAAGGTACGAACAAGAGCTCTCTAGAGGGGGTCTTCCATTGTAGAGACACTGGTAACCCCTCTGAACTTGCCCCCACCTGTATACTGTGGAGGTAGGACTAGAGCCCCAAAAAGTGGGACTTCTTCCTTGGAGGTCAAGGATAATGCATTGGTTACTAGCCCGGTTGGCTGTAAAGTTAAACTACTATTATCAAGTAATGGTTGTTATGTTATTTCATATCTGAGATGTGTTCCGACGTAAGAGAGAGTTAAATGAAATAAAGAAGGGAGATGTGTGGGAGGGCTCTTGAGGAGGAGTTTGGGGAGGCCCTGAGAATATGTTTCTAAGTATAGACCCTTTCAATGGTAGGCAAGGGTATGATTATCTGTTCTTATAATGTTAATGGCCTCACAAACCCCGTTAAAAGATCTAAAATATTGAGCCAGGTTAGGAAGGCTGCAGCAGAGTTTGTATTTCTCCAGGAGACCAGTCTGTCAATGAAGGAGCACAATAAGTTCCTAAAAATTAGGTTTTGGGGAGATGGTGGCATCTTCCTATAAGAATGGTAGAAGGAGGGGTACGGTGGTGTTGGTACCGTCTAACTCCCCATTTGAAAAAATGGAGGCCAAGACAGATAAGGAGGGATGATATGCGATGTTAAAAGGCAAATTTAGGGGCAATGTTGTGACCCTTGCATCTGTGTACTTTCCCCCTGGCTCAACATTACCCGAGTACCATTCCTTTCTGGCTACTCTATTAGAGTGGGGGGAAGGAGTCATAATTTGGGGGGGGGAATCTTACTCTACCTTTGAACCAGGATATGGACTCCTCCTCGAGGGTAAGAGGGAAACCACACAGAACAGCTAAGAAAATCCAGAAATTGATAGGAGAAATGGGACTATTAGACACTTGGAGACACCAACATAATAGACAGAGAGACTACATCTTTTTTTCTGCGGCCCACAACACATATTCAAGGCTAGACTACAAATTAGTCATGAAGACTGAGGTACAGAGAATCGAGGATACTTGGATAGGGGACTTACTTCTGTCTGAACTTGCGGCCATATACATAACAATAGATCTGGGGAAGATACTCCAGAATACCATAAAAGTGGCTGAACACCTCTCTTCTGAAAGATAAAGAAATTAGGGACCAAATAGTAGAAACTTATAGGGCATACCTTCTAGATAATACAGAGCAGGATACCACATAGGCCATCCGTTGGGATGCCACAAAAGCAGTCTTGTGAGGTAAATTTGTTCAACTAGCCTCGAGGAAAAAGAGAGAGCAGGAGGCCAGAAGACTTAATCTAATTGGACTGATAGATTTGGAGGGGCAGAAAAAACAAAAGTATGACAAGGAGCAGAGGAGACAGTTGCTGGACTATAAGAGGGAGTTGACGGGAATTTTGGATCATCAGGTGGAGCAGAGGTTGCTCTTTTTGAGACAACAACATTATGAGGGGGGGACCTCGATCATTGTGTTATTTAGCTAGCAGGCTGAGGGCAAAAAGGGCAAGAGCAGCAATAACAAAGGTGTGGCACCCAGGGATAGGCAAAATGGTCCAAAGGGTCCATGAGATAGACGCCTTCAGGATATACTATACTAAGTTATATGCAGAAGATACAAAAGCGAGAAAAGATGACAGAGAGATTCCTGAGTTCACTTAAACTGCTGGGCCTAACTAGGGAGCAAGGGGAAAGGTTAATGGGACCTGTAAGACCAGAGGAAATAAAGGAGGAGATTAAAAGGCTTAAGGTGGGTAAATGTCCGGGTTCGGACGGACTCCCTGCGAAGTTCTATAAATGCTTCAAGAACCAGATACAGACACTTCTGGGAAAGGTTTTTGAAGAGGTCATAAGGGACGAGGCGGCAACCCATCCTTCTTGGCCCCAGGCAGTGATTTCAGTGATACCCAAGCCGGGAAAGGACCCAACAAAATGCCCTTCATATAGACTGCTTTCCCTATTGAACACTGATTAGAAAACACTCACATCTCTTCTGGCAAGATGTATTCAGGAGTACCTCCCCTCTTTAATATAGATTGACCAATCTGGTTTTATACCGGGCAGACAAGCACAGGATAATTTACGTAGAACACCACACATAATTGATCAAATTTCTATGCAAAAATTACCGTCGCTGATAATAAGTCTTGACGCTGAAAAAGCGTTTGATAGACTATCTTGGTTGTTTCTGAAGGAAGTCCTTACCCAGTTTGGGTTCCTGAAGCAGCTGATAACAGCCATATTCAAGTTATACGAGTCTCTGAGAGTGCGGGTTAGAGCGAATGGCCATATTTCTGAGACTTTTAATTTGGAAAGGGGAACATGACAAGGGTGCCCTCTCTCCTCATTATTGTTTGCCCTGTTGAGCCCCTTGCTCAGAGCATCTGCCAGTGCCCAGAGATAAAAGGGATTAATACGGGGGGACAAACCCCCAAATTGGCTTTGTATGCTGACGATGTTCTTTTGTACGTGGCGGACCCCGTGGTGTCTGTCAGCAGCATTCAAATGGCTGGATAAGTTTTCTGAGCTATCCGGCTACATATTGAATAATAATAAAATGGAAATTCTCTGTTTTAATTTTATTCCAACTGAGGAGCTTAAAAGTAAATACCCCATGTTATGGGATCAGACAGAGATAAAATACTTAGGGGTAAAGTTGGGTAGTAATAATGCACAATTGAAGGAGCTGAACTATCCTCCTATAATTGCGCAGCTTAAAAGCGACTTTCAAAGATGGTCTCTTCTGCCCATCTCACTTAGTGTTAGAGCCCAAGCTCTCAAGATGAATGCATTGCCATGCCTTCTCTACTTATTCCAATGTGTCCCATGTCTGTTGACTCTGGCGGATCTGGAGACTTGGCAGAGTATGTTTTTTTTTCCCTATTTATGGAAGGGTTAAAAACCCAGACTAAGAAGATCTCTTCTTTATCTTCCTAAAGAAGAGGGGGGTCTTGCATTCCTATGCCTACAGGGCTACTGGGTGGTAGCCAGATGAGGGTTACATTACTATGGGGTAACCCAGGATACGACACCCACTGAAAGCGAATAGATCTCTGGAAACAAAGGGATCCCCCATTGCGGGTGGTGATGTTTGGGTCTCTGGACATGGAGGAAACATATGGTTTCTCCGGCACAATGGCGGTGTTGGAAGGATGGAGAGGGGGAATAAGCAAGGGTGCCACACTTAGGAATCTCTGGAGGTATAGATGGTGGGCATATGATCGTTAATTTATACCAGCAACGCATGATAAATGGTACCAGAAACAAGCTAGAAAGGGTCTGTGCGCACCTTATCAAATAATGACGGGGAATACCCTGCTCTCCTTTGAAGCAATTCAGGAAAAATATGGCCTGAAGCAGACTAATAAAATCAGGTATTACATATTAACAGACTACTTGAATATACAAATTAACAAAATAATGCTGGAGGAGTCAGGGTTGGAAGACAGAGGGCTGTTCCAAAGAGTGTGGGGTGCAAGGGGGGCAGACCATGCCATTTCGCTGCTGTATACTAATTATGTGGCAGATATGGCAAACACATCCCAGCATATAAAGTAAAAAATGGGAGCAGAACTTAGCAATTCTCATAGCAGATAAACATTGTTCTCTGATGTGGAGAAGTACGTGGTCAATTTCTAGCTCCTTAGTGTGGAGGGACTTCTGTTGGAAGTTGAGAGCCAGATATTTTTTAGTACCAACACAGATGGTGCATTTGAAGGGGGAGACCACAGCTGGGTGCTGGAGGGTTTGTGGAGAACAACATGCCTCACAGGCACATATATTTTGGTCATGTCTAGGTATCACCTTATATTGGAGGGAGGTTAGGAAACATCTAGAACAGATATTCTCAATTCAGACGCAGTTAGGACCGGAACACTTAGTTTTAGGATTAATCCAAAGGGAGGTTAGAGATAAGGATGCCAGATACCTATGGAAGATCCTGGTTGTGGCTGCCTTAAAAATTATCACAAAGAACTAGTTGCAGCCGAGATCTCCAGGGGTAGGGGAATGGAAGGATATGGTCGAATCCATACATTTGATAGAGGGGTTAACGATCAATCTCAAACAAAAGCCACAGATATATCAACAGAAATGGACCAGATGGTTATTCCATGACAGTGGTTAAGAGGGAGATACCTGAACTGAACTAAAAGAGATATTTACTCCTTCTGCCGGAGTCAGAGAATATCCTCCGATTAACACCTGTTATATGTATTTTCTGGATATGTGATAACTGGTTATAGATAGTGGAGCGACGGAACATATCCCAGACAGTTGCACTTACTGTTACTGTTATAGCTAGACTGTAGTAAGGTTGACTACTGTGAACTAAAAGTACTGTAATATTTCTGTGATGTTGTCAGTGCTAGGGACTTTTACCCTAAAGAACAATAAGTGAAAGATGTAACAAATGCTGGCAAATGAATGATAATAAACTAAGTATAAAATAAAAATTATGATTTCATGACTTTTCACTGTGTAGAAATTACCAGATAATGAGTATTACTCCTGTACTCACTGCTGTATGCCTGCAGCTTTAACAGACAGTTGGCGGCTGGAAGTCTATGAGTTAGGAGACAGTGTTATCTTTCCTCTTCCCCCCAGGTGACTGACAGCCTGGGTGAGAATCCCCAGCAGTTCAATCTAACACAGACCTCAGCACGAGATGAGAAGAAACTGGATAAAGTGAAGTTGGAAGGAGACATCAGTTCGGCCTGATTCGAACTGCAGCAGCATACTGTCAGTTAGGTCTCCTCTCTGCCCACACCCCCATTCTTTGTTGCTTACATTCTTGCAGTGGCACATTGGGAGCTCTTTCTTGGTCACTATCTTTGGGAAGCCACCACACCAGTGCTTGCAGGCCAGAGCAGGACCAGCTATCATCTCAGCTTAGCAGGCCACATGATGTAGGACAACTGCAATAGTGTCACACAGTCTCAGTGAGTGATGGGTATGGACGCTGGAAAATTGCGGGCGCGATTTCTATGCATTTTCCACGGTTTCATCCTCCCTCCGTGACTCTACCGCGATATTGCCTGCTCTGGTGGTGGTCTGTGGCTCTCTGGCTCTCTTTCTTTAGCCACATTGTGTTGCCTTGTGCTGCCATCCCCCCCAATGCTTTGTCCAACTCCATCCCCCTCCAGTAAGACTGTTTCCCCCCCCGTGATGTCATTATGGGGGCGGAAACACCAACACATCCAGTCAGGGGCTCCCTGACTAAAAAACAGTTTTGCACTTTGCCTGCTTGTGTCCCCCCTCAGGTCCGCTAAGCCTTTAAATACAGCAGGAGCGGAAACAGGTAACGATGCCTAGCGATTCAGTCCACTGTTGACGAGAGACAAATGACGGCGAAGGAGACAGAGTGAGCGAGTGAGCAAGCTGACGAACGGAGGGAGAGAGAGCGTAGCCCTGCACCACGGAGATCCAGCCAAGACCAGAGATCAATCACTAGGGACCAGTGCTACATAGAAAATGCAAGCTGCAGCTAAATTGCCTTTGGAGACCAACCTGAAGCAAAGAGCACTTCCGGTCCACTAGCAGCTTGGGAGCATAATAAAAATTGCAATCTGTCCTGCTGTCTGCTTTACCTGCTGCCTGCATTCTGCCATCTGAGGGGGGACAACAGAAGATTCTGCCTAGAAGGCTTTCCCTGGTTCCCAGTCTGCATCTGGTAAGTAAGTTACTTTGCTGGCTAGTTTGGGATGGGTGGGGGTGAGGGTGGGGAGGGCACATGTTGGGTTTTGTTGGCACATTTTCTGAAGTGTTCTGTGTAAACAGGCAGGCATGTGCACCAGTCTTCCAGGTCTGTGCCATGCTCCTGTGGTCTGGCATCTAGGGATGGACTGGTAGACTGGCCCACATACTGACCTCGGTGGATGCTGGCACAGAACTAATTTTTCTGCACGTGTACCAGTCTGCCAAAAGCGGCCATACTCCTGTGGTCTGGTCTGTTGAGGGTCAGGCCTGGCGGACTTGGTACACTTGCAGGAAAAAATTGTTCTGGCCTCGGGTGAAGGTGGGCATGGGGCGGACGTGCAGGCTGGCCCAGAACAATTTTTTTCTGCATGTGTACCAGTCCGCCAGGCCCGTGCCAAGCTCCAGTCACTTCTTGTTGATGGGCGGTGGAAGGTCGGGCCTGGCGGACTTGTCCACATGCAGAAAAATAATTGCGGCAAGCGTGACTGTGTTGGCAGGGTTGCCATGTACCAGCCCATGACATTACTGCATGTCGTGCTGGGGGGAAAGGAACTGGGGAAGAACCCCCCTCCAGAGGATAATGGAGATGATGATGATGATGGGCACTCCTGCGGCATGGGTGGCTCACATCACATCCCACTGCCGGCCCAGCTCACCGTGATCTCCCTGGGTGCCAACACATAGGCTGCACGGATCTCAGTCATGCCAGAGGTTTGGGGTCTGGCTTACAGCACTGCAGGTGGGGAGATCCAGTCACGGGGTTCAGGCAAGGAGTGAGAGGCCTCTGCCCTGTGGAGTACCCTGGAAGCATGCCCTGTCCTCCAGGGTGCATAAACAGTCAAAAAAAAAAAAAAAAAAATGTCATCCATTTTATTTAATAGCAATAGTGCTTGCAGGAATCAAGAATCAATCATCAGTTTTATTTAATTGTAACAGTGCTTGCATGAATCAAGAATCAATCATCAATTTTATTTAATGTAACAATGCTTTAAGAAATCAAGAATCAATCATCAATTCTATTTAATTGTAACAGTGCTTGCAAGAATCAATCAACATCAATATGTCTCAGCCAAATGCCAAACGTCTGCGTCTGTCTCGCGAGGAGGCCAAACAGCTCCATCTTTCCTACACTGTGCGTGCCATTGATCGGGTTGCTCTATATCCTGGTGATCTGTATGAGGATGGGGGCCAGCTGTTCTGCAAGTTCTGCTGTCAAGCCGTGGATTATCTTCGCAAGCATACAATCGACCTGCACATGAGAACACAAAAACATGTGGATCGGAAAGCTGCAGCAATGAAGAGAAAACAAGACGGTAGGTATACAGTATTTATACACAAGTGTCACATTTATCTCTGTGTGTGGGTGGGTGAGTGTGCGGGTGGGCGAGTGGGCGGGTGGACGAGTGGGCGGACGAGTGGGCGAGTCTATCACTTTTTTACATTACCTTTTTTGTTTTTCCCCCACTTTACAGGCAGTACCATACAATGACAGCAGTCACTGGCATCTTGTTTATTGAGAGCAACATCAGCCGCTGAGGATCGTAATGAATTTGTCCTGGACTTCGTAAGATGCCTGACACATGCAGACATTCCTCTGGAAAAAACTCCAGCCTTCGAACAGTTCCTCTGCAAATACACAAAACATGGTGGAAGTCTTCCTGGGTCCGCACAGCTACGCTCTACATACCTTCAGGAGCTTCGGCCAAAGCATGAGGACTATGTAAGAAAGCTGGTTGAAGACACTGACCTCTACTTAATATTGGATGAAACTATAGATGCCTGTGGACGTAGTGTTTTTTGAGTTCTGGCACAGCCTCTGACAAGGGTCAATGAACAGCCGGTGTTGATAGGACTTGAGTTTTTGGATCGTGTGAATCACACCACTGTCTCCTAAGCTGTGCTTCGTATTTTAAATGAGAATGGCATAAATTTTGACAAGGTGTTTGCAATTGCCACAGACAGTGCCAGCTATATGCAGAAAGCATTTAAAACTATTCTTTCCGGCATATTCCCGAACGCTGTGCATGCAACTTGTATTGCACATTTGCTAAATTTGGTTCTGGAACTCTGGTCCACAGTACTGGAAGACCTTAATACTGTGGTCAGCTTGATCAAAAAGGTTTTCTGTCAGAGTCCCATGCGGCGCCATCAATATTTAGAATTTCTAGAGGCAAAGGATGGCATTGTTCCAAAGATGCCTGTATATGCTGTGCTGACCCGCTGGTGCTCCTAGGTAAAGGCAGTCAATTATCTGGCTGACTATCTGCCTCTCATGGCAGACTTCATAAACAGTACTTCATCAGATGCAGCTTCATTTAAAAAACTCAAAATGCTGTTGTCAAGTAGACTTGATGTGCTTGTAATGCAAGCACATGTGTCGAACACTCCAGTGAGCTTGTGCAACTCATTGAAGAGCTGCAGGCAACAACGGTACCCCAAGGGCACAGTATTTTTTCACGACTGAATCACCTACACTTATTTTTGGATTTCTGTGCCACAGCTGGCATAGACGAATACAGGCCTAAGACTGTGGAAAAACTCTCAATGTGCCAAGAGGGCGAGAGAGCTGCCTGTGTCTATCTGTTCCAACAAGTGATGTTGGAGAGCAGTCAAAAACTGGACAATGTCACCAAAGGACACCCCTCAATGCATGTTTTCCAGGCAGCCCGTGTCTTTGATCCGCTACAACTTCCTATGCTGGACAAACAAAAAGACAGCTGTATCACTGGCATACCGGGGCTTGCAGACATTTCACCCTTTGAGTGGCATGCTTATACGAATGCTGCCAAGTTAGTACCACCAGACTTTGAAATTGCAGCCTGGTGGGAGTCTCAGTCACCATCGCTGGGCAAACTGGCAGCCTCGGCAAAACGTTACATTTGGATGCCTGTCAGCACTGCCGACATAGAAAGAACATTTTCTGTTTACACAGACCTTCTGAAGGACAATAGAAGAACTCTAAAAGAAAATAAATGTAAAATTGCTGTTAATGCTAAAATACAACAAACATTTTTAAATATTGCTGAATATTATGCTTGCATTATTTCAGTTGGTTGGCAAACCAAGCAGAAGACCAGGTTTCAGAAGGAGGTTAAGGAGCAGCCCAGGTTCACACAGTATACTAGTGAAATTGTGGGAATCAATCCATATCTACCAGATATACTACACTCGGGGCTATACAGACAGCCCAATATGTACTTTTTAGTAACTGTTTTCTGCTGGTTCAAGATAGGGGGACCTCTGTGACAGCGAAAATTGGGGAACAAATTATGTAACTTTTTGTGCGTGTGTAAACGTGTTCATTTTTTAGGTGTTTGGCTGGGGTTATGCATTTGGGATGGAGTTTCTAATTGTTTGTTTTTATATATTTTTTTGGTAATAGTTTTATGGTGGGTGTATTGTGTAAAATGTGGTGTTCGCAGGAGAATAAAGTGTGTGTGCTTTTAAAATAATGTGTGGCTTTTTGTATATCAAAATCTGAACTATTTGACTAACATAAGTGGCACTGCGAGTGCTCCGCAACTTTCTGCAATTTTGACCCCAAAAGTCCCGCAAGTTTGTCCACATTTCTCGGCAATTTTCCAGTGCCCCTGGTGATGGGTAGGATTGTTTAATATGATTAGAGGAAAATGAAACCAACAATAGCAGCTAAGGATGAGAAGGGTGTGAGGGCGATTCAAGGAGTATGTAACTCTCTGTAACAGCTGCATGGTATTCAAAGGATTTTCTCCCTCATGTGATCATATTAAGTCTCACTGGCGAATCTCTGTTAATGACAATACATATGATAAACTCATTTGTGACTCTGCCTGTCCTGGACCTTTTGATTCTGTTTTTTTTTTTTTCCTTTTTATGGCTGCCAGAAAGAATAGTAGAATGGAAGGATCACAGTGCCACAAGGAAGCTCGTACTTATATTTGTAATCAGCAACACTAAGACCATGGAAGAGGGCTGCTACAATCTGACTCTGCTACTGCTTGCACAAGGCAAGTCATGAATTAGAGATTATTAAACAGAGAGCATTGCCTAAGTCATAGTATTGTACATGCCTGCTACCATGTCATTCATTGTGGCAATGTATAATAATAAATAAGAAAATCTAATCCGAGTTCTGTATTTAAAGCATTTCAGCCAGTTTTTTCATAAATACAAATAGATAAAATGTGTTGGTTTGGCTACAGATTTTGTGATTTGGCTAAGAAAATTGCCTGCCAATTTGCCAAGCAAATACTAACTTAAAATGTGCAGCTTAAATCTGGCAGATCACACCCCCTGGGTCTTTTTATTACCCAGGGAGCCCCAATCCCAGAGGCAACCATAGTGAGGAATGCCTGTGGAGGCAGATAGAGGAATAGTGACACCAGAAGCAGCTGGGAGAAACCTTGCCACCAGCAAAGAGCACTGCATAAGGGATCATGATCAGAATAGGGTGATCCAGTTGTTAGTAGTCTGGATCCACTGGGTTTGTAGTATTCATGTGGACAGCCTTGGTGACCATGGCCAGATGTAGAAACCAAAGCATTAGACCTCATAGCAACCTGGAAGCTGGAGTCAACCAGTATTGCCTGAGGGCCCTGAGCAATCAGTGTCTATGTGATGCTCAAGAAGGAATGCCTGTGTTCAAACCATGTCTAAAACAGCACCTATGAACTAAAGACACTGGCATGGGTTCAGGTCTGATCTGGATTTATTGACCTGGATACCTAGTTGATCAGACAACTAGTAAATCTGGTGCTAAGTCAGTATTGCTAATTCACTCTTAGGTGTCTTGAGGAGCCAATTGTTCAGGTAAATGAATATGTACAGTGTTTCCCAATGCAATGCCCCTGCCACCACAGTGAAGAACTTAGTGTTGAGCCACAGCACCACAAATAAACCAAAGAGATAGGCATGAAATTGATAGTGCTGGCTCTCCAAAAGGAAGTGCAGGGTCTGTAAATGGCTGTGCTGGATCTTGCTGTGCAGATAAGCATCCTGCACGTCGTAAGTATAAAGCCAGTCCCATTGTGAGAGCAGAAGGAGAAGGGACTGAAGAGATACCATGCAAAAGTTTTTTTTGTACAGATTGCCCTCTTCAGGTCTCTGAGGTCTAGAATAGAGCATATATCACCCATCTTCTTTGGAATGAGGAAATAACATGAATAAAACCATGGTTCTATTTGGCTGGGGTACAGGATGAATGACCCTTTTGACCAACAGAGTACACACTTTTGTAAGTAAGAGCAATAGGTGCTCTGGGGTGCAATCACCAGGACTGGGAGGGTGCACAGAAGGAAGTTTTATCAGTTGCAGGGCATGATCCTCTCTGATAATATCCATCACCCTCCTGTCTGATGAGATATCCTGGCAGTTTGTCAGGAAAGAGAATCCCTGCACCCTACCTAAACCCCTAAAAGAGGGGCAGGGGGAATGGAATGCATAGTGGAGAGAAGTGGGTCATTGGCAACATTGTTTCAGTGTCGAATTGGACCCATACATTTGAATCAGCTTTGAGCATTCAGCCTAACCACTTCAGTTCCCAATGCAGAAACTGGCATGGGGTAAAGAACAGTGTAAACGGTGGGTGTCAAAAAGCCTTGAGGTCACCAATGAATATTAATTACTATAGCCAAATGTAGCAGGTGGGTTGGCTTGCATCTGCTGGAGATTACAGTTTGTGGGGTTATGACAGACTGAAAACCCCAGTTAGACCACTGTGGCCCTGTATGAGCTACTGTAAGTTTATTTATTTAAAAGTTGATAACCGGGAAAGGCACCATTGAGCTGAGGCTCATTCCCAGGTGCGACCTGGGGAAAGGGTTACATAGGAATAAATCTGACCAGAACAAATAGCTACTTCATTGCTTATCTCAAGGGGTGTACCCCCATGTAATCTCTACTCTATCTCCATGCCAATCGTCATAGCCCCTGTGAAGTCTTGTCCTACTGATTTTCAAATTAAACCTAATATCACCCCCAAAACACAAGTCATACACCAAAAAACATTAAAAAAGTAAAAATAAATGACATTAGCTATAGGATACTACATCATCCATGACATGTTTTCTTTAACTGATAATGGCTCTTTGTGCTCCGTGTGCTCAGTGGCACATCTGATCACATTGAGTATGTTGGTGATGGCAACGTGAAAGCTGATGTACGTGTCATCAGGAGGAGGAGTTCCAACACTACTCCTAGTGGTGAACCAGACAGAGGTGCCACTGCCAGTGGGACGAGTCCATGGAGACTTGCCACAAAAAGGTGTAGGAGTGGAAATAGTAATTGATGCCACTCGTTGGAAATGTGGAAAATCAAATGGATAATGCTGATTACTGGTAAGTTTGAGTTTGAGGAATTCTAAGAATTTGTGATTCTCTGGACCAAGCCTTGACATGAAGTCAGCAGAAGAGGAGGAGGAGGAGGAGTACAACCAGGAGGTTGTGAATACATATTCTTGCTGGTTTCTTCAAGTTGTCTTTGTTGTGTCACCACAGGATACAACAGTTCCTGTTCAGTATAGTCCAAAAATGAAAAACACAATGGCAAACTCAGCACAAGCAAGGAGGATACAAAATGATATATCAGGTTACAAAATATAGATCAGAAGATGTCAACATTAACCAGCAGAGGCTATCACTCCTACATAGCATCTCCAATCCAAGGCCTCAACAGGTCAACAGTATTTCCTATGGCCAGCTTCTTAGACCCACATGGGAAAGTAAAACTGAAGGCCTATAATTCAGTGGAACAACTCATGATAGGCTCTTCACACCATTATTTAAATTCGGACATGAAGGTGTGGTGATTTGCATATGGAGTACATGATGCTTTGCATTGTGTGGGCATGTGTGATTCTGTATTTTCTTGAAACTTGGCTTCCCAGCCAAATGCCCTTTGGGGTAACCCTTGCCTCAGTGTTTGTGCACAGAGGTTCTTTGTCCATTATTTAAACAGCACAAGTCCTAACCCCCTCTCCCCTGGCTGGTTGCATAACATTTTCTGTCTGGCCATTTTCCCAGATCATTGTTTTTTGGCTTTGCTTGGTTCCCACTACTGTACATTTTCTGCTTTGTGCGTCTCCTGGCCTGTTGGCTGCTGCTTTACCTGTGGGCTATTTTGAAGCATTTCTGCTGCATCTTGGCTATCTTTACATCAGCTCAGTACTAATGTTGATATACTTGTCTTTTTTTCTATTACTCATTTTAATAGCTTAGCCCCTCTATATATGCATCAGCAGAGCACTTTTCTATACTTTATTTTTACTAGTCACATGACTCATTTTCCAGAACCTTTACAGCCATTCACTCCTACAGTTTCACAGAGCTGATTTTACATTTGGTATAACACCAAGAGACTAGAAAAGCCTTGTTCTCATGCTCAGATGCAATGTCCTTTCATAGGCTAAACATACCTCTGCTTACAAAGCATCATCTATACACTGCAGAATCCTTCATGTCCGAATTTAAAATCCAGTCTGTGGAGCAGCATAGAAAGACAACAGCCTTCAAAACACAAGTGATTTCACAAATCCATCAATTTTATATTTTAGGTTTATAATTGTCTCCCTTATTTTCTAACTCAAACTGTTGCAGGTGAACTTCAACTATCATGCAACAGTACACTGGAGTAGGGCTAACTAAATATCCTGGAATGGGTTTCCAATAAATATGAATTTGGTTCTCACTCACCAGTGCAGAAGGGCAGGATCCAGCACAGTGCCTTGAGTTACTGCATGACAAAAGGAACTAACTGCCACTGAGATGGCCTTATTTACTGTGATTACGCTGCTGTAGTATGCTGCAGTATTGTGTTGCATCCTGACCAACTCCAGTGTACTTTTAAATGCTGCATATAAAACACTAACTTACTGAAATCCAGTCTCTTTTATCCTTAGCATGGGATGATCAAGTGATCATTCACCCATGGCATTTACCAGTGTCCCACAGGATGTGTACTGACTTAGCCATGTCCTGGCTAGTTTATGAACCAGTAAGAAAACATTGCCTGGAGTTTGACTTCATTAGCTCACTTATTCTGTAGCCCTCACTCAGTGGTTTCCTTCAACATCCCTAAGGAGTGCTTCCATGATTACTCTTCTCTGATGCCAGCATGATGCTTCAGCAATGATTACCGCACTGAGCCACAGACCAAACACACCTTAGGTGGTGGTTCTTCTCTCTGCTACCCAATGACTGCATAATTTTCCAGCAGCTCTAGCATCTACTTCAACTCAAACCCTTCAGTGGTTCTAACAACCAGTGCCACATAAGGCCAAAAGGTGTTCTCATGCCTGTTGTCATACATGATTTTTCAGTGGGTCTAATGCCCATTGCCATACAAGGCCATAATGAGTTCTAATGCCTGCTGTCCTGCAAGCTCTTCAGCGGCTTTTTTCTGCAGTTCAGTATTTTCTTAAAGTTTTAATAAGAAAAATAAAAAGAGCAGTTATTTATTTATTTTATTTATTTATTAAAATGTTTCACCAGGAAGGCACACTGAACAACAAGTTGCTCATCTCCTGGTGTGACTTTGGGGGGAGGGGGGTGTACAAAGAGGATAAGAAAAACGTAGAGCATACAGATGATAAAAAGAACAGTTACACTTAGGTTGAAGCATTTACACAATATAAAATCACAATTGGTAAGCAGCACAGACATAGATTGTAAAATAGATACAGCCAAATTTGGTCCAAGAACATGATGCAATAATGAGGACAGAACAGTGTATGACAGTACAATCATAGTGCAATGATGTTTCAAGTGCTAAGTATATAGGCAGTATGCAAGTGCAGGTGTAGGATTCAGGAGGGAGAAGGGAATAGCATTAACAGAGTCAGACGGGAGTTAGCTAAGTAGTGTTGGAGAGGACGTGAGGAAGATAGAGGAGGAGGAGGAGGAAGGGATGGGGGAGATATAACCTAGTCCCCTTCAAGATGCGGAGAACTCTGCTAGGGGGTGAGGATTCGGCACTCTAGGGAAGAAAAAAGGAAAAATGATATGCACAGAGAGGCCAGCGACCCGATTCCCCTTCAGGATGTCAAGAATCCTGCCCTGCAAGGAGGACAAGGTGCAACAAGTTGGAGCAAGTAAAAGGGGTTAGGAGGAATTAACACAGGGGCAGCTGGAAGAAAGGGTGTGGAGAGCAGCCAGCAACCTAGTTCCCCTCCAGGATGCTGAGAACCCTGCCAGAGGGGCATGGAGCTGGCAAGAAGGAATAAGTAAGGAAGGATTAAGGAGGGTTAAAGCAGGTACAGCTGGAAGAGAGGAAATTATGACTTGCAGAAGCAAGGGATCTGGATGAGGAGGAGTGATGGATTTGTGGGGGTAGAGCATTCCAGGTATGAGGGAAGCGGTGTAAAAACCAGTCTGGCCAATAAAGGTAGAATGGCGAGGGACCGACAAGGTGCATATACCATTAGATTGCAGGGAATGAGAAGGGGGGGGGAAGAGACAGAGAAGACAGGTAAGTGGGTAATTCACCAAGCCAGAATTTGGAGTTCAGTTTGGCGCAGTGGGAGAGACGTCGGTGCGACAATGGGGGAAAAGCTATGGTGTGATAGAGGTCACAGATGGAATCAGAGTGTGGGCATCAAGGGCAAAATGACAGGAGGAGTTAAAGAGTGTCCAATTTGGCCAGGGAAGATTTGGGAGTGACACCATAGACTACATCACAGTAGCAAAAATGGGGAGTAGCATCTTCTGAACAAGTTCACGCCTCGCAGGTAGCGGGATGCAGCTATGATTCCTGTACAGGGCACCAAGCTTGGGGCACAGCTTGTTCTGGATGGCATCAATGTGTACAGAGAAGTTGATGTGTTGGTCCAGCCAGAGCCCAAGATATCTAAATGAGGAAGTGTCTTCAAGGATTGTCCCATAAAGGGTGTGGAAGGAGGGCAGGGCAGGGCAGTAAGCCTAGAGAGTCTGTGCCTGGTGCAGAAGGACATGGAGACTGTTCTTGGCATTAAGGGAGAGCTGGTGTGAGGCAAACCAGAGCTGAACCTGGTTGAAGTCATGCTGTAAACTGGTGTCCACAGTGGCAGAGTTAATGCCAGAGCTGTACAAGACAGCATCATCGGCATACATGTATGTATGGAGGTGGAAGTGCAGACTGTAGGAAGGTCATTTATGAAGTTTGAGAAAAGCAAGGAACCAAGCACTGAGCCCTGAGGGGGAGAGGAGAGGAGAGGAGACTGAGTTGAAGATTTTTTACTGATCGAGTCCTTCTGGTGAGGTAAGATTTAAACCAGTTTTTGGCGGTCAATGCCAGGCCTGCAGCTGAGAGGGAATCAAGGAGCAGTGCATGGGAGACAGTGTTAAATGCTTTGGCAAGATCAGCAAAGATAGCTGATGTGATCAGGCCATTGTCCATCCCAGTGAGGATGGAGTTGGTGAGCCTGAGGAAGGAGGTAGTGGTACAGTGGTTCTTCTGAAAGCCAGATTGGAACAGGGTGAAAAAGGAGGAATCTGAGAGAAAGGCGGAAAGCTGGGAGACAACCAGTTGTTCTTGAAGTTTAGCAAGGGTGAGGAGGAGGAAGATGGGGTGGTAGTTGCCAGGAAGAGAGGAGTCTCCACCCTTGGGGAGAGGGAGGACTAAAGCATGTTTCCAGGAGGTGGGTACCTGTGCAGATGTAAAGGAGAGGTTTATAATTAAGGAAATAGGGTGGGCGATAGTTACTTACCGTAATGGTAGATTTGTGAAACAATTTTCTCCATTGAGTCACATCATGACACTGTAGGTCATCAGCACCAGGACCACCCAGAAACTTTTGCTAGCTGTGGCCATCCACATTGTCTTGTGTCATCTCCACCTGCATAATGTGGGTGGCACCATCATGCTTCAGGTCTCTGCTGGAGACAAGCTCACTGGAGTATTGGACCAGCAGGGACTGAAGCAACCAGGACCAGAACCGGGCAGATGGGAGGGGAAAAATGGAATCAGAGATAATCCATTCTCTGATTGTGTGCTGATTCTCCTTCCTCTGCTCAAACACAAACAGGATATCCACAAACAACCACCTGAGAATAAAGGAGAAAGATGGGAGGTTGAGCCGTGGCTCAATGGAGGAATTCTTTCTAAGATTTTTTTTTTTTTTTTTTTTTTTTTTTTAACACCTGTAAACAGAAAACGGTCCTTGTAGTCTCCCTACCCGCTTTCACCACCCGCACCCACCCACTGCACACCCTGCCTGCTCACACACCACCCTCACCCCATATTACCTCTGGAGCCCAGCGCGATGATCTTCGGTGGACTGGGAACACGTCTGCACTCTTCAAATCTGACCATGAACTGAGAAAATGACGGTAAACTGTATAATAGAATAAATATTTTGGCATTTTTGCACCAAATTTTCAACATGGGTTTTTTGGGACCCCTCCTCATGAATTCAGTCATTGTTATGATGTTAAATCGGTCCCAAAAGGTGATTTCACAGTCACTGCGCAGAATCACCTTTTGGGACCAATTAACGCAAGGACAGTGGCAGTGTTCATGAGGCGGGCTCTCAAAAAGCCTATGTTGCAAATTTGGTGGAAAAAAATCCCCAAAATGGCTGTTTTACAAGGGTGCTTTTCGCAGTTGATAGGCACGCTTGTAACTTCACGAATTTTCATGCCAGATTTTCAACACTGTCATTTTTCTACACCTCCTCGTGAACAGTACAACTGTCATTTTTCACATCCTGGCCGAAATGTGCTTCCACACTTCTGGGGCACAATACTAACATACTAAAATGCCAGCAGAATAGGCCCAATGGTCTTTCGTGTCTGCTTCGTTTGGTCAGCCCCCACCCTGGGTGCTGACCTTGCTGTCCCCTGGCCTTCTCTGGCTTCTCCTTCCCAGTTCTGGATATTCTTGCTGCATTGGATTTTGCTTCCAGAACCCTTCCCTGTACCTGTCCCACCCCTCTTGAACCTCTCCACTGTCTCTGCCTCCACCAGCCCCTAGGCAGTGCATTCCATGGCTCTACCACCCTCTCAGTGAAGTAGCACCTCCTCCTTTCTCCCTGAATCTTCCCCTCCAGCTTCCACCCATGCCCTCTAGTGGCCCCTTCCTTGAAGCACCCTGACCGTTCCTCCCCTATTTACCCTCTTCATGTACCTGAAGACCTCTATCATGTCCCCCCGGTCCCTTCTCTCTTCCAATGTGTACATATTTAGCTCTTCAAGCCTCTCCTCATAGGTCCTGTCCCCCAAGCCCCAAATCATTTTGGTTGCCCTCCTCTGGACCCTCTCCAGGAGGTTAATGGCCCTCTAAGTGTGGCCTCCAAAACTGCACGTAGTACCCAAGGTGTGGCCTCACCAAGCAGTTATACAGAGGGAGTATCACTTCCCTCCTTCTGGAGGTGATCCCCCTAGCAATGCATCCCAGCATCCTGTTGGCCTTGGCTGCTGCCCTCCTGCAAGTCTCAGAGTTGTTCATCTTGACATCCACCACCACCCTCAGGTCCCTCTCAGCCATCGAGACTTGTAGCATTCCCCCCAAGGTGTACACTTGGCCTGGGTTTCTGGCCTCCAGGTGGAGTACCTTGCATTTCCCTGCATTGAACCTCAGCTTCCACTTTCTAGACCATCTTTCCAGTACAATACCACAGTCGCTGTGGGAAGTCAGTGTTTGGGGCAGATTATGAAAATGACAGTGACACTGTTCATGAGCTGAGGTCCTAAAATGACTGTGTTGAAAATTTGGTGACAATACTCCATAAAATGACTGTTACAAGCGTATGTTGTGTAGTTTGCACGCACGCTCGTAACGTTGTGCATTTGTAATATTTTCACTATAGATTTTTACCATTGGCATTTTTCCACACCTCTTGATGAACAGTACAGCTGTCATTTCACATATCCTGCCCAAAATGCATTTTCGCACGTCTGGCGCAGAATAGCGCAGTCGCTCTGCGAAATCACTTTTTGAGACAGTTTGAGGAAATAACAGTGACACTGTACATGAGCAGAGATGCTAAAATGCCTATGTTGAAATTTTGGTACTGAATGTCCATAAAATGACTTACTAGTGTGCGTTGCACATTTCCCACACACCCTTGTAACTTCTCAAATTTGCAATATTTACGTGCCACATTTTCAACACTGGCTTTTTTTTTTTTTTTTACACCTCCGTGTGAACTGTCCAGCTGTCATTTTTCACATCCTGCCCAAAATGTTTTTCCGCACTGCACTACCAAAGCTAATGCCAGCGCGACAACATTCGGCATTGACAAATGCTTGTTAAAGTTCCCCTTCTACCTCTCAGTTAAGCACTCTGTTCCCAATTTTTTGCCCTACCTCTACTAGTCATATTTCTTAAGTAAGAGCTCCTGCATGTTCACCTGCGACTTTTTTAAACTACTCTCAGAGCAGCTTATATATGTACCCCAGACAAATTGTGCAATACATAAGTTATTGGTATTAGGGGTAATGATGATGTTTATGAAATTACATTATTTTACATATAGTGTATTAAACCCTTTAAATGGCATTTTGGACAGCTTTAAATTGTGCATATAAATTGTCCATTTGCACTTCTGGTCCCCACTCCCTGCCGAAGGCTCACAAGTTCGATCCAAAGTGCTTGGGTTTTTGTACCTATGCTCTTTGATGTGTACTGCTAGAATAAAACCATGAGTTTTGCAACTTTTGGCATTTTGTGTCCTTTATTATTGGAAGGAGTGTTTTTCATTGCTAAACCATTATATTTAGTTAGCACTTCACAAGATGGAGGCAGTGTGCAAGAGACCAATGTTTTCCTCCCCACTCATGGAACAACACCGGGAACCTGCTTAGGTGTTACATTAGGGCATTTAGTATGGCGGGTAGAAACACAGATAAGAGTAACTTATCGTATTCCACTACCCAGTACCAGACTCTCAGTATCTTCCTGCTGGTGAAGGCAAATACCTGAGGATACCGCTCAAGTTAAAGCATCAACAGCATCATAAGCTGACTAATAGGCACTTGTCTGCATCCAGGCCATGGGAAACAGCCTGTGGACCTCATCTTTTTTTTTTTGATTTTCACAAACTATTTTCACATTTAATCATATAAGCCTAATAGCTGGCAATTCTGATGCCAAAGGAAACTGACCATAGGTCCCCTTGTCCATCACATCTAATTTGCTGGATTCTTTATCTTCTATAAGATAGCTCATATAACAAGGCAATTTACACCTGTCATGGGCAGCCATATTTACCACGGAGTTTGTCTCTGGCTGCAAAGTATAGTAAGGGTGGGCAGAAGGAGTAGGATATTGTGTATCTGTTTTCCTAGGCACAGCAGGCAGAACTCTTGGTATGTGTCAAGCAACCATTGTGGCATCCTCCAATGGGAGGAATAGTGATAGTGGACAATGAAGGGATTTTCAGAAACTCATGGAAAGTTTCTTGGAGGAGTCCTCCTCCTTAGCACTTAATCCTAATGTGGACTGCACTTATCCAAGGAAAGCCTGAAACAAGGCATCTTTGGGGAGAGCAAGGCATGTACCAAAACTATCCTCAGTGCAGGAGTACAAGGTACAGCTCAAGCCCACCACAGCAAGAGTGTGCAGTTCTTCCTCCTCCATCATATTCCTCCTACATGAGATCTGGATTGTATTACAGTTCCTCTTCCTCATCAGTGGGTTATGGAAATAGGTCAGCAGCAGGGAGTAGGCTCCCTTGAAGAGCCAGTGATGATGACAAAGGCATTTACAGAGGCAGCCTGAGGCCCATCTGTCAACAGAGTGGGAACTACAGACATTACCAACAACAGCATTGACAGGCCACCAGGCACTGGCAACTGGGTTAGCATTCATGGCAGAGCCTGTGGCAGGAGCTACAAAAATAAAGCAGATACTGCCTGCAATGTCAGCTGCTTATCAATGACCCAAATATGGGTCAATGATGACAGAACTGTCAATGAGATTGTGCCAGAAAGCAGTACTGGTTATGAATCCCATCTAAGTGGAGTACAGCCTGTGCTAGATCCTGACCTTGATGTCTCAGAAATGGCCTTGGGGGTTGCAACCTATCCCGAAGTCCTAGCCAGGGCCCTTTCAGTAGTCCTACATCTGTTTATTTTTTTTTTCATAAAAAGCCAGAGATGCCGAGATGCCTTGAGAAGAACTTTAAAAAAATGTAATATCTGGACACAAAGCAGTTTATGTTTCTCATTAGCTCTGTATTTCTTAGCCCCATTATTTATTACTGAGGCTACAGTATATGTGTAACCACCCAGTCCCCTGGGGTTACTAGAATCCCATCAGTATTAGACCAGGTAGGGTCTCTGGGCAGCTTGTAGAGGATTTTTCCCCCCAGTAGTTTAACCAGGAGTAGCACACTAACCTGAAAGTTTGTTTACAGGTGTGCTCAGAGTCACACAGTATGCAAGTGGGTGCTGTGGGATTCAAACCCAGGTCTACAGATGTACAGTTCAGAGCCTTAAACCACTGCACTATTCTGCCTCCCATGAGAAATCCTCTGAACACAGCTCATTGTTTACTTAGCTAGGCTGGGCAGAAAATGAGTGATGTCATTTAGAACTCTCGTAGCATCATAACTCATTGCCAGCTGCAGGTGAGGGATTTTAAAATCTTGGGTTGAGCTAGTCAGAGTTATTGAGTGAGAGCAGTAGTGTTCAGAGGGAGATGTGTGTGATAGCCTGCCTTGGGCTGGGTGAAGGACCTCTGGTCATTTTCTTCCTCTAGTGAGGAAGACAATAGCATTACCACTGGAAGTGGTGGAAACCTGCAGTTATGGGACTGAGAAATCCATGGGTCCAAGAGGCAATTCCCTGAGGGACCAGAAGATTGTCCAGCTGCCTAGAGCAGAGACTAAGAGCTAGTCTCAAAGGTTAAAGCTATGAAGTTGAAGGGAAGAAAAGGTTTCTTCAATTTCTTCAAAGGTCTGATATCTGTAAAAAGTGGACAAACAAACTGTAAGTACAGCAATATGGACATGTTTTAGGGGAGTTGGCTGGTGGTGTATGTGCCCAAAGACAGGGCTAGATTACACCACTCAGGACCCCAGTTCTCACCACAAATATGTGCTGAACGCACAAGTGTGGATGCCTCTAACAATCTGAGGGGGACTGGAGGATCTGAGTGTGTCCAGGAAGGAATGGCAGAGGCTAGCTGGGGCCAGGATGGGCAGACCCTCACCCAGAGCGCTGGTCAGGGCTAACTTGTTAGCTGAAAGGCACAGTTTACACTGCAGGTGTTAACTTAGCCTATGTTGTCAGGAAGATTGATGTTTGAAGTTAAAGTTTGTGGCACCCCTCATGTAATGGACACTAAGGAGAAAGTCTAGAGATCCCTGAACAGAGGGATAGACTGTTTCATTCCGTAAAGAGTGGATGTGCAAATGCCAATAATGCCTGTGATTTGGAGAAAACAAAGTGTTATTGCTGGAAAGTTCTGTTTCTGTAAAGTTCAGTATCCAAACTTGGGGGGATCACTCATTTCTGCCTTTCCATTGTTGTTCAGAAAATAAAGCCATATGATACAATCCTATTTTTTGGTAGTAGACAGTGCATCTTTGCTTCCAAGAGTGAGTTGTTATGGGACCCCACAGATAGGAGACTTAGCACAGCCCTGGAACCTCTCTCCCAGAACTAGATGTAAATACAAATGTTATTTTGCAATCTAACCCCCACCCTCTTAAATGCTGAGCCAGGTATTCACCCTAATGCTGGGGGTGGTACCTTTGGTTATGCCACCTTGTGGGTTGTTGCCTTGTCCTTGGTACATGTTGGGGGGTTCTGGTTGCAAGACACTGCTCTTGGCCAGGTAAGGGTTGCAAAACTGGGGGCTTGTCTAAAGATCTTGGGGGTCAGGAAAGAAGTTGCCATGCTAGTCCAAATGCTGAGGGTATGTATATGTTTTTTTCTGTCTGGTGGCGGTGCACCATAACAAGAATCATTGTAAGGAAAAGTTAAATTGTGCCAAGGAGAACGACATCCAAAAAGATCTGCTGCCTGTGATTTTCTGGGGCAGAAATGTGCTTGTGGAAAAACTGTGATGCCAAAGACTGCTGTACTGAGTAATGTGTACCCTGTCAAAGAAAGTGCTTAAAACTGCTAAAAGCAAAGATTTTCAACTTTTAAGGTAATTGTGGACAAGAGAACATCTGTGCCTAAAATTACAGAAAGTTTCATGTGGTTGTGGATTAAACTGGGGGAGTCACTAGAGGAGTTATACAAATAACTGTGCCAAAATTGCCTAATAGCACTTCAGCCTGTGAAAATCCAAGTCATGAAAAAAAGGTCCTTTTTGCAGTTTAAATTTGCCTGCTTGGTGATCATCATGAAGGAGAGCAAGCAGGAGAGAGAGTGAGTGGCTAATTTGCATGGCGTTGTGTGATTGGTCCTCATAGCAAAGCCTCGCCTCTTGCCTGGAGTTCCTCCCTGGAGAAGTGTTCGAGCAGGAGGAGAGAGCATGCAAGGTGCACAGATTGCAGCACAGGACTGAGTTGTCCTGTTGCTGGACTTTCTTGTTTTGCTTGAAAAACTTTCAAAAACGTGCAATTCGGGCTTCTCCAGACAAGTGACCACTACAGTGAGTGACCACGAGTATGCATGGTGCCAACCCTTGGGCTGGATAGCCCAACTGACCCCAACTGTCTTCAAATCAGCAGGGAAGGACACAACATCTATCGGAGGGAGCAAACAAACACTCACGGAGGTGAGTTAGTAAGCTCTACATCACAGACTCAAACAAATTCTGGTCAGAGCCGATATGGCTGTGGAGGGCTTTTGGGATGCTTTTACCCATTATTT